>CM046659.1:162342779-163542779 GCA_025594165.1 Tamias sibiricus
CCCATCCACCCATCCATCCACATCCACCCATCCACCCATCCACCCATCCATCCACCCATCCACCCATCCATCCATCCATCCACCCATCCACCCATCCACCCACCCATCCACCCATCCACCCATCCACCCACCCATCCACCCATCCATCCACCCATCCACCCACCCACCCATCCCCATCCATCACCCATCCACCCATCCACCCATCCACCCACCATCCATCCACCCACCCACCCCACCCCCCACCCATCCACCCATCCACCCACCCACCATCCACCCATCCACCCAGCCATCCACCCATCCACCCACCCACCCACCCACCCACCCACCCATCCACCCATCCATCCACCCACCCATCCATCTGCCCATTTATTCACTCCTGGCATCACTGGCCTGTCTATTCATCTATTCCCTTCTGTGTCCATCCGCGTAGCTATTGCTCATCCATCATTGTTCACTAATTCACTCGGTCACTTAATCACATGTGCGCTGTCCTCTCAGGAGTCCCCAGCACTCAGCGTGGGCTGCCACACCCTCCACTCACACTCCCACCTGCCACCGTCCATTCTTCTGTCCAGCCCGGATATCTGTCCACTCACCATCTCTCCACTGTCTCTATTCACCCACCAACTCAGTTCTCCAGCTCCTCCGTGCCATCTCCACGCCATCCTCCATCTACGTCCCCGAGCCTCGCCTGCACACAGCCATCCCATCATCCACCGCGCAGCCCGCCCACCCGCCGCCGCACCCTCCCTCAGCCACTCGCAGGAGCAGGTCCAGGAGGTGGGGGCGCCTGGCCCTGCCCTGGGGAAGCTCTCTGCAGCCCTGGGGACTGATGCCACCACCAGAGGTGAAGGACAGTAAAAGGAGGTCCCAGGGAGGGGGCTCCAGGCTGGCGCCTCCAGGAAGAGGCTGGGGTCCACTGGGAACTCAGAGACGGCTTCTGGAGAAGTGCGTCCAGCCAGACTCACAGGGACAGACGGGACACGGTGAGCAAGCTCCTCAGGTGCCCGAGAGGGTGACTCACCGACCCCTTCTGCCTCGGTTCCCGCTGAGCCTTCTGGGACACTCAAGGCCTTGAGAGTCTTTGATACACACGCGGGAACAGAGTCAAACCCAGTAGTTCCCAAACCCGTGGCCATGGAACCCTTTCCCAGCATCATCCCAATGAATGCCCCAGAGAATCTGTGTCCTGTGGAACCCCATTTGGGAAATGCCACTGTGATCCAAACTCCTTGTTTCCACAAACAAGAAAACAGGGTCCACGAGACCCACCCCCGTTCTCCATCTGCAGGTGGGGGCCGGAGACGCAGGCACGGCTGCCCTCTGCCCAGGGCCGAGCAGGCCGCGCAGATGCTGGCTCAGTACCAAGGCGCCCTCACTGCTGGGGAGTCGCTCCAGGGTGACCCCTGCCCGAGCCCTGCCTGCACGCGGGCGCCCCCGTGTGATCTCAGCCAGCTCCATGACTCCTGGCCTCCGCTTTCTGGTCTGGGGAATGGGCGCGAGGTCATGGGGCGCAGCCCACACAGGCGCGGGGCTCTTGGGGCAGACTGTCCCCTGCTGAGGCTCGGCCCACCCTGCCCCTCTCTCACCCTAGCTAGTTGGGTTTCCAGCCTGTGGCAGAGGCATGGAGGCCTCTGGGCCTCTCTGGGCCTTCAAGGCTGAGGCTGGTACCTAGAAACCGCCTGAGTGATTCCACGGTGCGGTGGCGAGCCTGCCGGGGCATGAACTGGAAACTCCCTATAATATGCGCTAATTAAACGATTCCTCCTCCTTCCCTGCGGCCGGGCCTCCCACCTCCCTCCCTCAGCTCCCAGTGCCCTCCAGAAACCTCGCAGAGGAGTCCGACTGGTTTGGGGGTGCTGGGCGGCCACTTCCTCTGCCCGCTGCCGCCTTGCTCAGCCCAGGCCCCAGCTGCCAGACGCCCACGCCAGGCACAGTGCCTCCTGAACCCCAGCCCTAGTCCACGTAGAGCAAAGCCGAGACCGCGCACAGTCACGCACAGCAAGAGGGCGGCGGGGGCCGCCTGGGGGTGGGGGCAGAGGGCTGGAGGGATGGGTCACAAAAAGGGCGCGAGGACACAGCTGGAGGTGACGTGCTCTGTGGTCCAGCGCTGGTGGCCTCGCCGCGCCCACAGCCTGGGTGCGTCTGTTAGACCCCGACATGCCGGTTAGGAGGAGAGGTGGCGGGGAGGGGCTGAGAGCTGATCAGGGAGGGCTTCCTGGAGGAGGCAGCCACTGAGCACCACCTTGAGGACGTTGGACTGAGTTCCACATGGGAAGAAGGAAAGGGGACGGCAGGAGGCCACGAACCCTCCGCTGCACACAGAGCTGTGTGACTTTGGGCAAGAGACTCAACCTCTCTGAGGCTCAGTTTCCTCGTGTCCTGGATCCCACTGGGGGCCACGGGAGCTGCAAAACCCTGAGGCAGGAGAGGCGCCGCGGTGAGGGGTCTGTGGGCAGCAGAGAGGGGAGGGCGCGTGGGCTGGGGAGGCCTCGGGCCAGGCTGCAGTGGCCTCCGAGGCTGGGGGAGGGGAGGAGGGAGGGACGAGCAGCCTCGGCGCGAGGCTGTCCTTGGTGACGGCCGCGGACGCCGCCAGAAACTTATGGGGGGAACAGAGGCAGAGCGGACGGCCAGTGCTAGCATCCTCCCGGGCCACAGCTCTGTCCCAGACCCCTCCTGCTGCCCGGAGTCGTGCTGGGGAGCTGCTGTGGGCAGCGGCCAGCGCACCCCAGCCCCCGGTGCAGGCCCTGGGACAGGCCACCGCCCCCCCCGCCTTTGGCCCAGTTGGCACGAGGGCAGTTGCGCCCGCCCCGCGCCCCCACCCCGTCGGGGAGCAGGTCGGGCCTTTCGAGGTGCCCGGGGCTGGCGGGAGTGGGGTGCTCCAGCCCCGCCCTCCACTCCCACCTGGGGGGCCAAGGTCGACCTGGGGGCAGGCGGCCAGGCCCTGTCTGGGGTGAAGGCAGGCGCCCCGGGGTGCAGCCGGCCTAATGGCAGGCTCTGGGATCCGGGGCCTGAACTCGGCAACAGGTTCAAACAGACTGCGCAGCCCACGTTCCCGTCGGCACCGCTGAGAGCCAGCCTTTCCCACACCGGCAGCCTGGGCCGCACACCCACCTGCCCGCTCAGCCGCTAACCACGTGCCCTCCACAGACCGAGCTGCCCGGGGCGCCCAGGACGAGATGGATGCAGCTGGCCCGCCCGGCCCTCTCCCCCACGGGGCTCCTGACTGCCAGGCTGCTCCTGCCTCAGGGCCTTTGCACCTGCTGTTGCTGTCTTCCTCCCAGGTGGCTCCTCCTTCAGGCCTCCACGCCGAGGCCTCCCCATCCCACCCTGTGGTCGTCCTTCCCCACCAGGCCCCACCAAGGCGCCACAGGGAGGGCCTCGTCCCCTGGTTGAGTGTCTTTCCCTCACTGGATCTAAATGTTTCTCTCTTCAGATACATTTCAATTCCTGAGTGGCACAGTCGTGCGTAGTCACGGCGCGCGGCTGGCGTCTCAGCTCACGCACACACACGAGCCCCGCAGGACAGGGTGGCCGCACGCCCGTCGCCCCACGCCCTCTCTCCTGTGCTGAGCAGAGGCAAGGCTCTCGGGCCGCCCTGGAAGCACAGCCAGCCGCTGTCGGCCCAGGCCCGGCCTCCAACAGCACAGCCAGCGCTGGCCCGGCTGGCACCGCCTGGCACCGCCTGGCACCACCTGTCGGCGCGGGCAGAGGCGCCCACCGAGCCGGTGCTGCGGGCCCACCCCGGGGCCGTGAGCGCCTCCGCACGGAGGCCGGGCCGGGCCGCACGGGCCTGTCCCCGCACGCAGCCCCCGCACACCTGCAGCCGCCCCCCGGGCCAGCCTGGCACGGCGTCTCAACTTCCCCTCCTGCCCGCCTCCAGCTGGCCGCGCGCCAGCCCCCACCGCTCCGCCTGCCCCTGGGCACCGGCTCTTGAGGACGAGGAAGGCCCGGGGTGGGCTGGCCGGCTGCCACGTGGGCCTCGCCCCCCACCGCCAGACACCTGTGTAATGAGTGTCATTACGGGGGACCCGCTGGGCAGGCCCCAGCCCGCCCGCCACCCAGGCCGCCAGCCGCGCCGAGTTGGGGTGCGGGGCCAGGGCCGAGGGGAGGCCGGGCCCTCCCTGCCTCCCGACCCCAAGCTCAGTCCTGGATCAGCGAGTCCAACCTCCAACGCCAGCCTCTATCACAGTCAGCTCAAGTTGACTCCCAGGAGGCAGAAGAGGAGACACACTTATTGAGCACCTACTGCATGCCCACTTATGTCAAGAGCTGACTATCGTCACTGCCCACTGTTGGACATTCACCCCTCTTTTGTGTGTTCATTGTCCCTCTCCCTCCATTTAAGCACAATTGAGCACCTACTGTGTACCAGTAGGTACGTACATGAACTCCTTTGTTCCTGTGATAACCCTGTAAGATGGGCTCTACGGTCAGTCCATTTTATAGATGAAGCCCAGAGAGGTAACGCAAGTCACCCAAGTCACACAGCTGAGCCAGGGCCAGCCAGGCCCTGGGGATCCTGAAGCCATGCTGCCGACTGCTCACCCCTCCTCTGTGGGCAGGCGCTGGTCACTGCCGCGCCCAGCACCCAGTCCAGCGCCTGGCTCAGGACAGGTGCTCGGAGCTAATGGCTGAAGGGCAAGTGAGCGCGAGGACGGCGGCCTCACTCGGCCCTGACGGCCTCTTCGCAGCAGGTATTTGCGGATGAGAAAGCCAAGGCCCAGAGAGGGCAGGAACTGCGCGAGTCACACAGCAAGGCTGTTGCCGCAGGGGCCGGGAAGCAGCCCTGCGCCCCGCCCTCCTGCCCCGCGTCCCGGACCCCTCACCAGGGCCCCGCCAGGCAGCCCGTGCCTGTCCCCGCCTCTGCCCAGGGCCCCACGCAGGGCTGCGCACAGAGGAGCGGGACTCAGGGGCTCCCGGACCCACGACCACCCGCGCCTCTCCTCCCGACTCCCGGGCAACGGGGCCCACGCGCACCCCAGCCCCACCGTCCCTTCAGGGACCCGTATGCCCCCCCCGTTCCTCCAAACCCCCGTCCGGACCTCAGCTCACCACGACCGCCACCCCATGAGATGAGGGCCGGGACTCTGCTCTGCCATCCCCAGGAGTCCGGTATACAGTAGGTGCTCAAGCAATGGTTCTGGAATGAAGGAAAGAGCATCAAAGTGCTGCCTGCCCCCAGTCCCCAGGCCAAAGCTGGGGGAGACCGGGGGAGCCCCGAGCCCCGGAGCCTGTCTGGTTCTCGGCCCCACGGGTACCACCGCCCTGCCCCAGCCGGGGCGGCAGAGGCGACGGGCAGGCTTGGCCCAGGGCTGACCCCAGAGGCCTTGGAGACCTGGGTCGAGGGCGGCAGCAGGGCGGGCCCCGGGAGACTGAGACGCCCCTCACGCAGAGCCTCCCCGCACTGGGCCCCAGGCGCAGAGCGGCCTCCAGCGGAGAAAACGGAGGCACAGGGTGGGGGCGGGGTGCAGCCATCAGGGCCAGGGAAGCAGAGTCAGGACAGAGCCCAGCCCCGCGGACTCCAAGGCCCCGAGCACTCGGAAGTGCCCAAACCCCTAGGCAGGCTACCCAGGCCCTCTGCCTCAGTGTCCCCCACCGTGACACAGACGGGAGGCCCGGCCTCCTTGTCAGGTTGCTGAGGCAAGGAGAGGATGTGATCTGAGGTCTAAGTGCTGCTTGGAGGCCGAGCACGGTGGTGCAGCCTGTCATCCCAGCGACTCAGGAGGCTGAGGCAGGAGGATCACAAATCGGAGGCCAGCCTCAGCAACTTCGTGAGGACCTGTCTCAAACTAAAATTTTAAAAAAGGGCTGAGGTCATGGCTCAGTGTTAGAGTGCCCCTGGGTTCCTTCCCCAGGGCCACAGAAAGAAGTGCCACTTGGATTCGGCTCAGCCCCGTGCTCCCTGCCCTTGGGAGAACTCCAGCACCCCAGCCTCAGCTTCCTCCGCTGTCCCGTGGGGTCAAAATGCCGCTTTTCTCCGTGTTGCAAGACAAGGGTGAGACGTGCGCCCGGGCCTTGCACACTGGTGGATAGTCAGCGATCCCGGGGACAGCTGGGTCACCTAGGACCTGCAAGGCCACCAGGCCAAGGTCCCGAGGTCCGGGGGTGGCCCTGGTGAGGTGGGGCGTGCCAGCTGGGGAAGACAGGCGGGCAGGGAGCGGGAAGCTGCGGGAGGCCCGGGCGGGAGGCCCGGTGACTCACCGCTGGCCAGTGGGGGCTGGGCCGCGGCCCCCACGGCCCCCCTCGGCCCTGCCTTTCTCCAAAGTGCTGTGTCATGCCCCGTCATGTGGCCTCGGGTCATTAATACCGAGTTCTGGGAAGCTCGGGTTGCGTTCCCGGAAGGGGTCAGTCGGTTCAGTAAACAGATTGGCTGGCTGGTCCTCGTCACCCCGGCCAGGCGGGCAGGCCCGCAGCTTGGGAGGGGGGCGCCCGGGGGCGGGCCGAGGGGCTGAGGAACGGCCCTGGCCCTCTGTGGGGCTGGCACCTCCCGGGGCGCCCTGCACCAAGCTCCGCAGTCGGAAAGGGAGGCCAAGCACCTCCCAGAGGCCGTGCAGTGAATCCCAGTCCCAAGCTAGAATGCTGCCCTCCCCGTCCAGTGTTCTGGCCAGTGGGCATGAGGCCCTGAATCACCCCAATTCTTAGCCTGGACACTGGGCCAGTTTGTTGGATGAAGGGAACGCTGGCTGGAAGGCTATTTGGGAAGGAAGCAGGATTGGAGGGTGCAGGACCGTACCCTGTGGTAGGTGCCATGATGATGACAGTGTAGTGTTTCTTGAGCACCTACTACGTGCAGGCACCGCCCTAGGCACTTTCGTGAGTTCACCCGGTATGCAGGAACAGGGTCAGCCACGGCCGTTGCTTCCAAGGCATCTGCCAGGTGGCAGGCTCTGAGCTAGTGCCCACCACGCCCACCGGTGTCCTGCCTTGCTGGGTGAGCACAGCCACCACCCCGTTCATCACGTGGTCAGACAGAGGCCCAGGAAGGCCGCGGGGGCATCGCTCTGTGGGAAGAGAGCAGGCTCCAGGGTCAGCGGGACCTGGGGACTCGTTCACCCGGTTCCGCCGTCACCCACCACGCGGCTCGGCCTCGCTCACCCTCTGATCAACGAGGGCCGTGGCACTGGTACGCAGGGCGGGGTCACCGTGGAGCGGCGCTGGAGTGCGGGCCTCGAGTCCAGGCCCACCTGCCGCGTCCCGGCTGTGTGATCTTGAACACGTTGCTCACCCTCTCTGTCCTCTGTGAAGTGACCCGACGATCCCACCTTCCCCGTGCAGCCGACAGCAGGACGGGATGCAGTGACACCCCAAAGCCCTCTGTGCGGGCCAGGTGTCCTGTGGGCCCTGGACGCAAGCGACTAGCTGGACGCAACCTAAGGCGGATCTGCGGGGCGGGCGGAGAGGCGCCTCCCAGAGGCCTCCCCACGCTCCGCGGCCCTTCCCCATCCACAGTGAGGCCAGCCTCGCCTGCCTCCTCGAGGCTCGGGGCTGAGGATGCTGCGAGTGGCTGCCGTGGCGCCGCCCCCACCCACCGCAGGCCTCTGCCCTGCTGGGCCTCCGCGCCCCTCCGCTGCCCAAGCCCGGTCCTCCTCACCTGCAGCTGGTCTTCACATGTCGCCTCAAATGCTGGCCACCGGAGGGGACACTGGCACAGGGCCCTGGAGGGGGAGGAGTCATTGCCTCTAAAATACTCAACAAAACCCACAAAGTTGAGATTGACAAACCTGTGACCCCCTAAACTTCACGGCGCAGTGGGGATTCCTCACTCGGCCTTTACCAGCGCGCTCGTGCTGCCGGAGGCCCGTCTACACCAGAGGCTCCCGGCTGGACAGACGCTGGGTGTGGGCGGGCTGCAGGACCCCAGGTCGGGGAGGAGTGAGCGCCCCCCGGCCGCCGAGCAGCTCCGGAAGTGGAATTATCAACGTCGTCAAGATGCTCCCGAGACGTTCCCCACCTGCTCCCGGCTGCCCGACCGCCTCTTTTTACTTTTTCTTTTTTTTTTTTTATCTTTTGGTGCCAGGGATTGAATCCAGGGGCCCTCCACCACTGAGCCACATCCCCATCCCTTTTTTGTATTTGATTCAGAGACAGGGTCTCACTGAGTTGCTGAGGCTGGCCTCGAACCTGCGATCCTCCTGCCTCGGCCTCCGAGTCTCTGGGATCACAGGTGTGCGCCAGGCCTGGCCCGACCTCCCGCTTGGTTCCCTCCCAGCCCAGCAGCCTCCCGCCCAGTCCCTCCCGTTCCCCAGGAGGGCCGCAGCCCTGCCCCGCGCCCTGCCCCCAGGCCTCCGCCCTGCCCCACTGTTGGAGTTCAGCATGAGCCCCCCCCACTCGTGCCTGCCCCGTGCACCTGGGACACCCCCAGGCCCCGAGCAGCCGCTCCCGCGCCCTGGCGGGCTCCTCCCCAAAGACCACAGGAGCCAGGGGTCTCAGATTCACGGCCTGGCCCAAGGGGGCCGCCCTGCCCCACATTTAAGACCCAACAGGTCTCGTAGGGCCCCCCAGGGCCGCCCCTGGCCCCCACTCAGCCACGCTGGCTGGCGTCCACCCGGAGACCTGCCACCTCACCGCCAGGGCCTGGGTTGGCGTCGTCACCCGGAGCAGGGCCTGGAGCTCCCTTCAGGCCCGTGACCCCTCCTCAGGTGGCACCTTGCTGGACCCACGGGTCGCGGTGGGGGGGCCTGCCCACCCGTGACCCCGCCCTGTGGAGACCCCGCCCCGAGTCCAGGCCCCGGACACCCCGCGCTGTGAAGCCCCGCTGGAGGGCTCCAGGTGGCCCGAGGCCAGGCCGTGGCCGGGACCCCACCCCAACCGTCTGCCTGGCCACCTGGAAGGACACCCGCTAAGGTGGCCCAGGCCCGCCCCGAGGGAACACAGCGCCACGTCCACCACGGACCAGCCCCTGCCCACCCGGCGGCCCTGCCCACTGCCCCTCGCCCACCCCAACCCACCGTGCTCCCCGTCCCCGGCGCTGTCCACTGTCACTGGCCTGAGCGGCCACCCCCCCTCTGGCCCCGGCCCTCGCCCCTGCTCTCCAGGCAGCAGGAGGGACCGTCAGACAGGGTCAGGGTGAGCGCTGGCACCCTGCGCACATCCGTCACCATCTGGGGACATCTGCAGTTGCCACGACTACACTGGGGGTGGCCGGGGCCGGGGTGCTCAACACCCCCCACACCGGACACAGGAGGAGCCGCCCGCGCGCCCGCTGTGCGGAGCGGAGGAGCCCCGCCCTCCGGTCCCCCCTGTGCTGGGACACGCCAGGGGCCACCTCACCTGCAGGAAACCCAAATTCCTTCTCCCACAGCCCCAGGCCGGGGCGACCCAGCCCCGCCGGGCCCTCTGACCTCATCTCCCCCAGCCTCCCCAGCTCGCCCAGGCAGCCCCGAAGCTCTTCCCCACCCCAGGGCCTTTGCGCCTGCCGTTCCCACCTGGACCGCTGTCCGCTGTCCGGGACAGCTGCGGAGCCTGCCTGCCCTCGGCCCCACGTGCCTCCCAGGGCCTGGCTCACTTCCTGCCCACCTCACTGTCTGGGTCCTCCCCAGCTCCGAGTCGCGGCCACCCGGCCATTTCCCTACTGAACCGGGCGCCTCGAAGGGGGACACGGCTCTGCAGGGCCCGGCGCCTCACGGAGGCTCCATCCTGCTCTGAAGGGGCACAGCCTGGCCACCAGCCTCGCGTCGGTGACTCCAGAGACCCAGTGGTCACGATTCTGTAGCTCTCAGTCCCCGCAGAGCTCCATCCAGGCCTGCAGCAGCTCCCAGGGGCTCCCCAGGGCCTGGCGGGGTGGACAGGGGCAAGTCTCAGGGCTGCCCCAGGACAGCACCCCCACACCTGTGCCCCCCAGCAGAGGCGGCGCCTGAGGGCGGGCGGGGCACCCGAGGCTGCCCCTCACAACACACGGGGGCTGCTGCGGCGCAGGCCAAGCCGCTGAGTGCATCACTCCCTGCAGACGGAATAAAGGACGACCTTAAGAAACGTGACTAGGCCACGCCAGCAAGTGGGGACGAAAATGTGTGAGACTCAGGGCTCGTAGCCGACCTCACCAGTAACTGTCACCTCCTGTCCTTTGCATTTGACCTCCCAATGTCTTTACGGAGAGTCATTTCTGCAAATGACACTGAGACCCCGCGGGGCCCTGGCAACTGCCCCAGAGCCAAGGCCCGGCCCAGCGCACCCTGGGCTCCCGCGGTTCCAGCTGCCCATTCGCAAACCTGGCCCGGGGTGCGTGATTGGTGGGTCCTGCTCACGTGACCCGCCCGAGCCCCGCCCCACTCCAGCAGCTGGGGGCTGCCTGCCCCTCCCCCAGGCCCGGTCTCCTCCACAGGACACGAGGTGTCCCTGGCATCCCCGTGTCTCCATGACGGGGAACGCTTCGTCTCGTGCAAGCAACCATTTGTCGGGGTTCTGAACACGGAGGGGCTGCTGCCCTTGCTATGATGTGGTGGCAATCAGGACAAGCAAGCCTTGGAAGGGACAGCTTAAGTGGACGGAGGCCCTACCAGACCCAGGGGCTGCGGCTGCTGGGGACCCGGCTGCCCACGCCCAGCTCAGTCGGGGCCACTGCAGCTGCGGGGAGGTGGTCACGACACTCGGGACCGATGGGCCCGAGGAGAGAGCCCAGGCAGGAAGCTGCCCAGGCAAGGTGTAGAGAAGGCCAGGTCTTCTAGAACCTTCTCGACCAGAAGTGGCCAAAGACACCACATATATCCACAGAACTGGGTTTTGTTTCTTTCTTTCTTTTTTTTGGTACCGGGGATTGAACTCAGGGGCACTCGACCACTAGGCCCCATCCCCAGCCCTTTCTTGTATTTTATTAGAGACAGGGTCCCACTGAGTTGCTAAGTGCCTCGCCATTGCTGAGGCTGGCTTTGAACTCGCGATCCTCCTGCCTCAGCCTCCCAAGTGCTGGGATTACAGGCGTGCACCACTGCGCCCGGCTGTTTTTAATTTGACTTAAAGATCAGGGATTTTCACATATGACCTCAGAATTCTGTCTCCCCTAAAGAAATGGAAAGATGGGGCCATATGTGTCTGGAGTCAGGGGGCCCCGGGGCAGGGCTGGCTCTCTTCCGGGCACCCAAGGCACTGCCAGCCTGCCTCACTCTTTTGCCACGAGGCCTCTCTCCGGGCCCCAAAGCAGCCGAGTTGGACTCCCTGTGCTGACACTTGTCTTGGACGATGCTGGGACCGGCTCAGAGAGCCTGAGCAAGACTCCTGGGGTCACACAGCAACCCAGGGGCAGGCGGGGACTTGGGCCACCGACTCCTCCCCCCGGAAGCCCACCCCATGTCCAGGAGCTGCTGACCCTGGCCCTGAGGCGGAGAGGAGCCGGAGGCAGGTCAGGGAGGCCTGTCCTGTTTAGGTTCTGTGGTCTCATGAGTAACCTAATGGAAAAACACAACTTGAAAAGATAACAATTACAACAAAATTAAATCAGATCAGGCCGTGACTCATTTATGGAGCCATAAAAACAGAAAACAAAACAGGCTGGATGTGGGGAAAGGAGTCCAGCTGAGGGGCGCGCGGGGGGGAGGCTGGGGCAGCGCGGAGAGGCATCGGGGCCAGCCCTGGGGGCCAGGACGCGTCCCAGTGTGGGAGGGGCCGGGGCGGGGTGGCACCCAGGCCGGCAGGGTGGCGGGTCTTGTCCCCCACACCCGGTGACCTGGGGGTCCTCCGTGTGCCCTCTACAGACCCGGAAACTGAGGCAGGAGGCCCCGGGCGAGCCCTGGCGCCCAGCCAGGCCGCGGGCTGAGGTCCACCCTGGCTCGCCGCGTCCCCCGGGAAGCAGGAGCCCGAGCCCCAGCCCTGCCCCGAGCAGCACAGGGGCCAGAGCCCTGGGCCTGCAGGAGCCCGAGGCCAGCAGCAGACATGGCTGCCTGTGGCCGCCCAGGTCGGTCCCACGTCCCCATCTGGGCAATAACGGGTCACCTCAGGGACGCCTAAGGAAGCCCCGGAGCCCAGTGGGCCTGACCCAGGGGACATCACGTTGCTGCCTGGCTGGCTCCCAGAAGCCTCTGCCCCGGACAGGAGGAGGGGCCGGCAGAGACAAGGAAGCCCCACAGCCCCGAGGTCGCCCTGACCCAGGACCCGGCTGCCAGCAGCAGGGACAGGAGTGGCCTGTCAGGGGCCGGCAAGGGCGGGGGCGGAGGGCACCAGAGCAGCTGCCAATGGCAGTGCCAGGATGGGTGGGCACCAAGGCCTGCCGAGGGTGGCCCATGCTGAGCACGGCCCACCCACTCGCCCACACTCTTCACGAAGCGCTTTCTCGCACCAGGGGCTTGGGGACACGCTGGTGGCCAAGAGAGACAAAGAGGGAGCCTCCCTCTTGGGGGGGCGTGCAAGAAGCCGGTGTGCGAGGCGGATGTGAGAGCCGGGAGGGGTGCCGAGGCCCCCGAGGTCCCAGCCGTCTTCAGCAAAGTGTCCAGGCGGGGGACCCGCGCGTGCAAAGGGCCTGAGGTGGGATGGCGGCCATCTTCCCAGGCCGCTAGGCAGGAATGCTGTCGTCTCCTCCAGAAGAGGAGACAGAGGCTCAGAGAGGGAAGTGGCTGGCCCCGAGTCACACAGCCGGAAATGGCAGAGCCCGGAGCAGAAGGAAGGCCGGGCTGTGCAGGGTGCGGCCTGCTGCGGGGTCCAAGGGAGGCTCCCAGAGTGTGTCACCCACCCTGGTCACAGCCATGGTGTGTGACGGTGTGACCCCCTCGCCCTGCGTGGAGCAAGCCCCCGCCCCTCGCAGGCTCAGCCCTGCCCTGGCCCTGCCTCCCGGGCCCGCGGGGTCAGGGTCACCGTGGGACCAGCCGAGGGGCGAGTGACCGAGAGCCGGGCACCCACCCGGGAGCACCTGGAAGCCGTCCAGCAGCCTGGGCTCCCGTTGGCCAGGTCGCGGGCCCCCGCCTGGTCTCCAGCCGCACCTGAGAATTCTCGGGTCAGGAGACACTTGGCCTCCTGAGGTCACATAGCTAGCGAGTGACAGAGCAGAGTGACCCTGGTCTGCTCACTCCTGCCCGACCCTGCCGGCCCCAAAGGCCAGCTGGGCCTCCCGCCCCGCCCCAGGCGTCCATCCGCCCCATGCCCACCGCTCCTGCCCTGGCCCTGCAGCCCCGGGCCACTCTGCCCCCTGTGGAGGGGAGGCGGAGGTCGGGGTGAGGCTGGGGTGAGGCTGGGGGTGAGGCTGGGGTGAGGCTGGGGTGAGGCTGGGGGGGCTGGGGTGAGGCTGGGGGTGAGGCTGGGGGTGAGGCTGGGGTGAGGCTGGGTGAGGCCTGGGGGGAGGCTGGGGTGAGGCGGGGCGCAGGCATAGGGGGGTGAGGCTGGGGTGAGGCGGGGCTGTTCAGTTCAGGGCAGGGTCCGCGAGCTCGGTGGTGATGCGGAGGAGGCGGGAGGGTAGTGGACCGGGCTCAGAGGCCCAGGCAGAAGAAGCGGGCCCAGGCCCCCAGGTGGGAAGGCCCCGAGCAGCGCCCAGGAGGCCGTGGGCTGCAGGAGGGTGACCTGGGGACAGTGCGGGGTCGGGAGAGCGGAGGACGTGCTGGGGGCTCCTGCAGCCTGGGGGCGCAGGGAGGACTTGGCCTTTCACTGGGGAGGGCGTCTGAGCCGGGGAGGGACAGGGTCTGGCCCCGAGGGCGGTGGCGGGGCCGCTGCCAGGCTTTGAAAGGACGGGCCGTGAGGGGCTGTGAGGGCCAGGGTGGGGACAGGCCAGGCTTGGGGCCACCTGGCGGGGTGGAGCCGTCACAGGACGCGGGCTGTGGGCACAGGAGCCAGCTCCCGGCCATGCTGAGCTGAGGCGCCTGCTGTCACCCCAGTGGTGACTGTGCGGGTGCGGACCCAGGCCTGGGCCAGCGGCGGCTCTGCTGGAGGGGAGGACGCTGGGGGAGGCCAAGAGCTGTGTCTGCCCCGGCCCCTCCTCCCTCACCCCAGCACCAGGCTGGCCCTGGGGACAAGCCCAGGGCAGGACACGTCCCCACGTGCCTGTCCCCTCCCACCCTCTCTGCCCCCCGGGAGTGCCCCATGGAGTCGTGGTCTCCAGGCCTGCAGCCCCTCCAGCCCGGGGAGGACCTGGGCAGGGAGGGCCTAGACCAGGGCAGGCCCCCGGCCCCCTCTGCCACCGGGCTCCACAAAGCCTCTCTGTCACCCAGGGGACGTGTCTGAGGCCACAGGCCCAGGAGTGACAACGCTGGGAGCAAGCCCGGGCCTGGGGCTAGGTCTGGGCTCCCTAAGCTACTGGAGTCCCTGGACTATGGAGGCTGAGGCCGGAACTCAGGAGGGTCAGAACCCGGAAGGGGCGGACCCTCCCTGTTAGGGGCCCGGGCCTCCCCACGGGCACCTCACCCCATGCCAAGACCACCACAACTCCCTCCAGGGAAAGAAAGAGCCCCTGCAGTCCTGGGCTGCAGCCAGTTCAGAAGCTGGCCACTGTGTGACTTTAGCAGGGCAATGCACCCTCTCTGGGCCCCCATCTCCACCTGTGAACTGAAGAGGAGGCCAGCTGGGGCAGCTCATGGGCTTCTGGATGAGACGGGCAGAGGCCCTCACCCGCAAACACTGGGAGCCCAGGCGGCCGGCCCTCCCTGGGCTGGGAGCGGGCAAGGGCACGCCCTGTCGCTGCCAAGGAGTTGTTACTTACTTATTTGTTCTTTTAACAAACGTTTATTGAGCACCTACGGTATGCCACGTGCTGCGCTGGGCGCAGGGACACAGCGGTGGAGAGGAACCAGGATCCCAGAGGGAAGACGGCGATGGTGGGGCAGCGTCAGGGAGCAGGCGGGCAGCGGCCCGGGCGAGCGTGGGGAAGGCCCGGGGGGGTGGGGGGGAGCCCCTGCAGAGAGCCGCTGTCCCTCCCACTGGCAGCGGGGGGGCTCAAGGCGGAGCCTCGCGGAGCCCCTGGCCGGCTGCCACACGATCCTGGAAGACAGGCGCTCACAGCCCCTTCCCCAGCGGAGGAGGCTGCTCAGAGAGGTGCGGCGCCTTGCCCCAGGGCACACAGCCGGGGGAAGAGATTTAGGACTGGAGCGGGGACACAGGAGGGCCTGAGCCAGGGGGCCACCGGTGGACGCCTGGACCTGGACGGGACCATCAGGCGGAGAACAGGGCCTGCGCCAGGGGCCTCGTCCCCACAGAGGGTGACAGCCACGCCCGGGCTCAGCCCTGGCCCCTGCTGCCTGCTGGCACGCGTGGCCTCAGACCAGGAGGCTGAGTCAGCAAGCCTGGAGCCTGGGGGCCCTTGCCCCGGCGGGCAGGCCAGGCCCCTGGAAGGCCGAGCGTCCTGGGAGCGCTCGTTAGGGCCTCGGCCTCGCGGCCAGCTGCCCCCGCCGCAGTTTCCAGGACGCCAGCTCCAGGAATGGCCACCAGGCTCCTCCCCAGCCTCAGCTCAGGCTGGCTGCATGGCCTGGGGCTGACCCCCACCCCGGGACGGGGCCGCCTCTGCCACCGGCCACAGAACTGTCCGCTCAGTCGTCAGGGAGCTGGTGAGTGCGGGCAGCTGTGTGCCATGCCTTGGGGACACGCCAGAAAGCCAAAGACAGAAGTCCCCGCTCGTGGCTAGGTCACAGCAGGTGGCAGTGAGCACCCAGGAAATCAAGCACAGAAGGGAACAGAGAGGCCAGGACGGGCTGCACACGCAGGTGGCGCCTGAGCAGGGCCCAAAGGCTCGCGCACACCAAGAGCGATCCAGAGGGCTGGGGAGACGGCAGTGCAAAGGCCCTGGGGCATGTGCATTTGGTTATTTCAGGGGCAGGGAGGCCCACGTGACTGGGAGGGGGCAGAGGGGACATATATGGAGTGGGGGAGGGGGAGCCGCATGAGCCAAGAGACTGAAGGTCCCTCCTCAGAGCAATGGGACCCGTGGAGGGGCCTGGCAGGGGAGGGCTGTGAGCTGACCGCTAGTTTGAAGGCCCCCCTGGCTGAGCGTGGAGCAGGCTCTGGGGCAGCAGCGGGGCTGGGCAGCAGGGGCATGGGCAAGGCCTGGAGTCGGGGTCTGGTGGAGGCTGCTCCAGGCTCCAGAGGCCAGGAGGGAGCAGAGGCCCCTCTGCCCTCAGGCTGCGGAGCCACAGGAAGCGGTGGCCAGGCGCTTCCTGGAAGGCCACAGGCTTGTCCGGCCCGGAGCCTGTGACCCCCACCCACCCCACGCCCCAGGGTTGGGAAACAGCCTGGAATGCGAGCCCTGAGGCCTGGCAGCACCGCACCTGAGGGACCACGGGCGGGCGTGCCCTGGCCACTGCCCACGGTGGCATCTCTCTGGCCCGCTGACCAGTGGCGATTACCGCCCAGAAGCAGAGGGCGAGCGGCCGGGCCCCCCACCTGGCCTCAGTCTGCGCCCACAGCACCTCGGGCGCCTGGTCACCTCTCCCACACCACTGGGGGACCACGAGGAGGCCACTGCCCCCAGTCCCACCCGAGGCGCAGAGCCCGGCGGGCCTGCGTCCCTGCCTGGGCCACAGAGTGCTCCAGACATTGGCAGGAAGGCCCCCGGAGCATGAGTCTGAGGCCCCAGGGCCTCCCCTGGGCCTCAGGGCCGTGGCCACAGGCAGGGCGCGTCCACTCGCCTGTCCCCTCACCCCAGTGTTCACAGGCCCCGTGCAGGAGGCCCCAGTGCGCGGCAGTGACCCAGACAGACTCACCCCCACCTGGAAGACGGCGACACTCCAGGGTAGGAGGCAGACAGCGCGGCGTGAGCACGCAGCCTGACCTCTGGGGTGAGCGGTGTGTTCTGGGAAGGAAGCAAATCAGCGCGGTAAGAGGAGCGAGGGCTCCCAGGGAGCGAGGCCTCAGCACAGAGAAGGAGCCCGCGGGGAGAGCTGGGGAGCGGAAGTGCAAAGGCCCTGGGGCAGCACAGAGCTGGTGTGTCTGTGGCCCAGGGACGAGGCCAAAGCATCTGCCGGTGAGCAGAGAAGGGACGCAGCAGAGAAGTCAGGAGCTCTGGCCGCAGAGACCCTGCTGTCCCCGGCGGCTGCTGTGAGACCTTCCTTCTGCCAGACATGGTGGCGCTTGCCTGTATCTCAGCTACTCGGGAGGCTGAGGCAGGAGGATTGCAAGTTCCAGGCCAGCCTGGGCAGCGCACCTGGGTTCAGCCCCAGCACAAGGGGAAAAAACACCTTCCACTCTGAGTCAGGGGCCACGGAGACCCCACAGGCTTCCGATGGAGCCCCTCTGGCCTGGGAGGGAGGGGCAGAGGCAGGGGACAGGAGAGGCCACAGAGGTCACTGTGCTTGGGCCCACGGAGGCGGTGGCGCTAGGCCAGGCAGGGCTGTGCTAGTGCGCGTGCGTGCTGTGAGCTCGGGGACGGGCGGGCGCGGGGGCGAGGGCGGGACCCCGGTGGAGCCTGGGTGCTGGGGTCTGGTTTGTGGAGGGGACAGGGGACTCTCCTGGACACGAGGGTCCCACCCAGGGCAGAGGAGGGCCACCTGGTCCCCACCCCCCACCAAACACAGGATCGGTGAGGGCCTGCGGCCGGGCAGCCCAGGTGTGTCCCGCAGGGACAAGTGCCACCCGCCTGGCGAGTCCTGCAGAGGCAGCCGCCCAGCCTCGTCCCCAAGTCGCCCAGGCCCGCTCTGCGCCCCAGCACCTGGGCTCCAGGGGGACACGGGACAGCGCCGCCCGTCTTTCCCCGTTGTGCTGCCCCCACCGCGAGAGCCGGTCCCCTGCCTGAGTCCACGCGGTGCTGCTGCCCCCGCAGCCACCCAGACACCTTCAGAGGCAGGTCCCTGTCCCTCGAGGACCGCAGCTGACTCAGCTCCGGCCACCTCCGCGCCCCCAGGGGAGGACGCAGGATGGGCCCTCTCGCCTGGTGCCGTTGTCCACCCCCTTCTCCTGGACGGGGAGCCGAGGTTCCGAGACAGGGCGCGTCCCCGTCACAGGCCAGACCACCTGCTGCGGGAGTCACACCTGGCTCTGATCCCAGAGCCTGGAGCCCACCTGCTGGCTGGGGTCAATACGGGGACATTGGGAGGTGACCCAGGAACACCAGCAGGGCGGGCAGAAGCTGGACGGGAGGGGGTGGGTGGGTGACCCTTCTGGGCCACCGAGACTCCGTCCCCAAGGCCTCTGAGCGTGGCTGGGCGAGGCCGCACCTCAGCTGGGCGCAGCCCCCGCACCACGGAGAGGGGGACAGAGGCTCCAGGCAGCAGCCACGAGGGCCAGCTCCCCAGGGCCAGGTCCCCAGGCTGTCCCCAGGGCCTCTGTCGCGCTGTCCTCTGCCCGCCCACCCTGGCGCTGCCCCGGGCCCCGACCTGAAACCCCACCTGCAGCCAGAGCCGGAGCAGCCGGGAAACGGAGGCCGGGCGCCCCCGGCCGGCAGCAGCTGCCCACGGGCCTCTGCGGGCAGGCGGGCGCTGCGCCTGAGAGCCTCGTCCCCTCCGGAAGCAGGCCCCCTCCTCCGTGGGCTCCTGCCAAGGTCAGTCGATGAATCAGTGAACAGGCGGGCGCCCCAGGGAGAGGAGGGGGCGCAGGGACCGCCGCGGAGCACACTGAGTCTCACAAAGTGCCACCATGTCACATAGACCCCGCCGTCGTGCAGAGCCGCGAGGCGCCAACAGAAACCCCAACTTTTTTTTTCCCTTTTTTTTTTTTTTTTGTGTGTGTGTGTGTACCAGGGATGGAACTCAGGACACTTCACCCCTGAGCCACATCCCGGCCCTTTTTGGTTTTATTTAGAGGCCGGGTCTCACTGCTGAGGTGCCGAGGGCCTTGCTTAGTTGCTGAGGCTGGTTGTGAACTCCTGATCCTCCTGCCTCAGCCTCCTGAGCCGCTGGGGTCACGGTCCTGCGCCACCATGCCCTGGCCTTGGAGGGCTTCAGCTGGGCTCCAGGGAGGAGGGAGAGGCCAGAGCAGCTCAGCTGCGCCTGGCCGGCACCTGTGGTGAGAGGCGCTGTCACACGCAGGAGAGCGCACACTCTGCGTCACCACAGCGGCCACGGGGTCAGCACTGGACACCCCGCCCGGGCCCGCTCTGCTGGGCGGGGTGGTGGCTACTGGGCGGCCCCGATTTCCTGGGACCCCAGACTCTCGCCCAAGGCAGCCTGAGCTTTGGGGAACAGGAGGAGGAGGAAGGGGCGGGGCCGGCGGGGCTGCGAGCGGTAACTGCGGCAGTGACCCCTCCGCCCATCGCCGGAGCCGCCTGCCATTCCACCCAGGGGCCACCTCGCGTTGCACAACACAGGAAGGGGGGGCCTGGACCCCGTGTCCACCGGCTGCAGACAGGCCGGGCGAGGGAGGCCTCGCCAGCTTCCTGTGTGCCGGGCACAGGGGCAGAAAGGAGAAGTGGGGTCCGGGCCACAGGGGGACCAGGCAGCCCCTGCCCCTCCCTGGCCCCACGGTTCCGCCTGCCCTCCCTGACCCGGGGACCCGAGTTCAGGCCCCAGCGTGGCCATCAACCCACGGCGTGACTGGGAACAGCGTGGCTCAGGACCTCTGTCCAGTCATCGCCGGGGACCAGAGAAGCCGGCCACCCTCATGTCACAGATAGGGCCATCGAGTGTTCTCAGCCACCTGTTCGTACCTGAAGATCTGGGGCACCTCGGGAAGGGCAGGGGGGAGAACTACTTGGTGCTGGAGACTCACACAGAGGAGGACAGGGTGACCGGCCTCCATCCTGGGCCGCGGCAGGCATCACTAATCCATGCGGAGCCTCCTCCTGGGCCGCGGCAGGCATCACTAATCCATGCGGAGCCTCCTCCTGGGCCCAGGGGCGGCCTCTGCTCCACTCAGCCTTCCTGCGCTGAGCCTCTGGGAGCGAGGAGGGCGTCCCCCTGCCCATCCCGGCCACCCCTGGACCAGAGGGAGACCTTGCCGTGAGCAGCTGTCCCTCTCTGAGATCGCGGTGTCCCTCAAGACATCTGCCCCAGCTGGCACGAGCCTGCACCCTCCTCAGAGGCGGGGCCGCGCTGCAGCTCCAGAGCCAGCCATGCTCAGGGCCAGAAGCACCTCCACAGTCAGCGGGGCTGGAGGTGGGGCGCTGGCGCAGCAGCAGCCTCGTGGGGCTAGGTGGCTGGGATGGAGAGGGCCTGGGCAGGCGAGGCGCTGGCTTGTGGTCGGGAGAGGCCACGGGCCTCCAGCAGTGCCAGGGAGAGTCCAGTGAGCGCAGCCCAGGACGGGCCGTATGAAGGAAAATGAAACCGAAGGCAGCGCCGTGGCCCCCCAGCCCTGGCCGCCAGCCTGGGCCCTGCCGTCCCCGGGTCCAAGCCACCGCCATCCTGCGCTCAGGCACCTGTGGCCACCTCCAGTCTGGTCTCCCGGCTTCTCTCTGGTCCCCCCACAGCCAGGGAGATAGACGTGAACCCCTGGCTGTGACTCCAGTGACGCTCCTGCCACCCAGGAGCCACCATGCGCCCCACCCAGCCCTAGGCCTGACCTTGGCGCTGGCCTCCGCCTCCGCCCCGCCCCTGCCACCCTCCCAGTCACTCGGCTCCACAGGGACGCTTTCTGTCCCTCCGATGGCCCAGCTCATCCCGCCGCCTGGCTCTTCTGTGTCGGGGGACATCTCCCCGCGTGTCCCCGGAGGCCCTTGCGGGTCTCGGTGAAGGCCACTCCCCTGCCGCCCTCCTCCGCAGCCTCTGCTGTGTCTTTTACAGGACAGACCCAGGTCTGGGATGTCCACCTAGGGTCACCCTTGGTGTCCACAGGCGCTGGTCCAGGGTCACCTCGGGGACCAAAGCCTGCGGCGCTCATGTGGTGGGACCCCAAGAGCCCGCGCCTCCAGGACATGCGGATCGACGGCTGGCGACGTGACCCCAGCAAAACGCAGACGCTCATCGCTCGTCGCTGGTTCACACTGCCTGTTGGGACAGGGACAGGGACAGGAGGGACGTCGGCACTGTCCCAGCAGGAGCAGCTTCTCTGAAGCGTTTTTGACCCGAGTTTGGTTGAACCCAGAGCCCACGCTGGGTCTGCCCGTCTGGTCACCTCCTGGGGACATGGGCACACAGCTCAGCCACCCAGAAGGTGCTCCTGGGGCCTTCTGAGGTCCCCTGGGCTGTCTGTCCCCTCTGTTCTCTGTCCCCGCAGCTCAGTTGTCCTCCTGCTCCAGCCCCGAGGTGCAGGGGTGGGGACCCTGATTCCCGTGGGAGCGGATCGATTGGTGATGTCTGCCGCGGCCGGGGCAGCAGTGGGGTCTCCCCTCAGCCTTCCCGAGTCGCCCCTGCCCTGGGGATGATGACCAGGTGCCCTCCAGCGCCGCGGGCTGCAGGCGCCTCCCCGGTGGCCACAGCCTCGCCACGCGCCCAGAGCCTGCCGGGAGCCCAGGCGGCGGGTGAGAACTGTTGACATCAAGTGCGCCCCGCTGTCCCTCGTTTCAGGAAGAAGAGCACTTCAGACCAGTCACCCACCCCGGCGGCCATCTGGTTGGCCACCCCCCTGTGCTGGCCCTGCAAACACCTGGGCCAAGTCTGGACGCACTCAGGGAAGAGGAGCCGAGGTCCTCACGGGCCCGGTCGGGTCACAGCTGGGCAGCTGAGCCCCAGGCTCTCCGAGCCCAGTCTCACGCAGGCAGAGGGCGAGGCCCCGGCTCGGGTCCCCCAACTCTGGGCATCCCCAGCCCCTCCCTGGGTCACAGAGGATGAGGATGGTGGCCTCTGCTTCCCTTTCGGGGCCCGTCACGGGGCTGTGGTTCAACGGAAGCAGGGCCCCTGGCGTCCCAGGCACGGCCCCACCCGCCCCATTCCCAGCCCGGACGCTTCCCAGCTGACCAGCCCGTTCCTCTTTCTCGGCAGGAGGAAGTGGGTGGTGCGTGGGGCCAGATCTCAGGGACTCAGTGTCCTCATCTGGCGAGTGGGCTCAACCCTGACCCCGCGGGGGTCTCCGAGGCCAAGGTCCAGTGAGACCAGTCGTGAAAGAGGCTGAGCCAGGGTGCGATGGCCGTCGGGGCTTGAGAAGCTGAGTGGCCACCGGCACGTCCAGGCCGGGGAGACAGACGGGGATGGAGGGGCCTCGTGGCGGTGTCCCCTGCTCAGCCTTCCCGAGACTCCGCTGCCCTAGCGTGAGGCCAGTTGCCCCCCCCTTCGAGCTCCAGCCACGTGGGCTTTCGGGCTCTCCTTGGCCCCCGCCACCACAGGGCCTTTGCATGTGCTGGGCCCGCTTGCTGGCATGTGCTCCTCTGCTGCCCCTTCAGCCTCTTCCAGGAAGCTCCCCTGACCACCCTGACCACACCGACTGACCCATGGCCCTCCACCACCTCGCGCCACCAGCCACAAGCCCACACTTCCTGTTGGCCACCCCGCCCGGCCAAGAACAGCTTGTGCTGCTCTAACGGTGGCTGAGGGAACAAGTGACAAGGGAGAGCTGAGGGAGGGTGCAGCAGGACACCCCCCCCCCCGCTCTGGCCTTGGGGGGCCTCAGCCCTGCCTCGGGGGCTGCCGCGCCCCCACCTGGTCCTCACTGGCGGGAGCCCGGCTTTCCTGGGTGGAGGCAAAGGGAGGGAGCGCAGTCGCGGCTTTCGATCAGGTCCCTGGAGAAGAGGCCAAGACCGCGGCCCGTCTGGCCACCCTCCCGACGTCGGGGCGGCCCCAGGAACCCAGCCGCACGCACTCAGAGAGCACAGTCTGGGTCCGCGGCCTGCCTGTGAGGAGGGGGACGGGGCGTCCCCGCAGGCCGGGGGCTGGCTGGGACCCAGGCCCAGGCCCAGCCCTGCCCGGTGTGGCCCAGCCGGAAGCAGCTGTGGTCTGACTTTCCGGGGACACGGACGGCATCGCCTCTCGGGAGGGCCGTGTCCTTCCTGCGGAATCCCCAAGAGGAACTTGGCCATGGCCGTTCCCACCCCACGGGGAGCCAGAGCTGGGCTCCTGCTGCAGGCCCACACCAGGGTCATCAGCGTGGACAGCAGGTGCCAGGTTCTGGAAAAGACGGAGGAGGGGGGAGGGGGAGGGTGGGGGAGGGGGAGGGGAGGGGGAGGATGGGGGAAGGGAGGGGAGAGGGGAGGATGGGGGAGGGGGGGGGGAGGGGGACGGGGGGAGGGGAGCCCGCAGGGGATGAGACCCCAGGCCACTTCAAGAATGGACTGGAAGCTCCTGGACCCCGCGCCAGGAGCCCCGTGCAGACTCCTGAGTCTTCCGCGACATGGTCACGAGGTTCCGGCTCCGGCGCCCTTTGCTCTGGGCAGGGGGAGCTCAGAGCTCCTCCCCCAGTGCCCAAGACCCCCACCACCCTGCAGACCATGCCCCGTCCCTCAGCGGGGGTCATCTTGGGACTTGGGCAACGTCCCCTGGGACTGCACCACGGGAGAGCCACTGGGACTTGCCACCTGGGCATTCGGTCGCCTGCCATGGGCCAGGCCCTGCCTGCTGGGCACACCCCTGGGCAAGGGCGGGGGGCAGGAGACGCTGAAGGGCCCAGACTCCCGCCATCCCCTCCTGTCGACGGGCAGGGGCTGCAGGGCCCCGACCAGGCTCTGGACGCTGCAGTCCCTGTCGCACGGTGGGGTGGCGCGGAGCCCGGCACCCCCTTCCCCTCAGTCAGGACAGCGCTGAGTTCAGGGGACAATGACAAGAGAAGCTCCCCGGGGTCAGCGCACAGGCCATTTGGGTCTTCAGGATCTTCCTACCTTGGTGTCGTCCGTGGCTGCGCAGCCTGTGGCCACTGAGGTCCCCCAGAAATGCTCTGTGCCAGGTGTCTCGGGGTTGGGACAGAGAGTGTCGGGGGCTCCCTCGGGGGTGTCTGAGGCGGGAGGAGGCTGGCGAGCAGGGGACCTGCAGGGTGGTGGCCCTTGCAAGGACAGCTCTGTCCCTGAGGGGGCTGGGAGCCGGCGTGACCTGGCTCAGGCCCTAACAGGACTCCTGAGACTGGGGAGGAGCGGGGCGGAGGGGAGGGTCCCCCGGGCTGGGGCAGCCCTGGTGGGCACAGGCAGTGCCAGGAGACCCCGCGGGAGCTGCAGGGGGGACGGTGGCTGGTCCTGTGTCCTGGGGGGAGCCTGGCTGGCGGAGCGCGGGTGCCGTTCTCTGAGCTGCAGAGGACGCAGCGCTCTCTGCCGTGGGCGGAGGCCGCCTCGGGACCCGACGCACCCACGGACCCCGGGGTACGGCTGAGCCCTGGACACGGGGCCAGGGAGGGCAGAGAAGGGCCACAGGGGAGCCCTGGGGGACCGAGCAGGGACACAGGGAGAGCGGCGGGCGGGCAGGATGGGGCCAGGGCAGCCCTGCTAGAACACAGGCCAGGGATGGGCCAGCGAGTCCGGGCGCACCAGGCTCCTGGGGCTCAGGTGTGAGGGACCACGCCCTCGCCTTCCAAGCCCAGTTTCCCTGGGACCCCCCACAGAGGCTGAATCTTGACTGGTCAAGTCAGCCGTGGTGCCCCTTTCTGTTTTAAAGGTAGACACGTGATCCCAGCATCCCGTGGGCCACCCAGGGAACCCTGCCGGCACATCTAAGAAAACTGTCCTGTTTGAGGAAAGAGTGGGGTCCTGAATCACCGCCCCCGCCCCTTCCTGGTTAGAATGTGATGACGTGGGACATGATGTCTCGTGTCACAGCAGCCATAGGGACCCGTGAGGAAAACAGAGGCGAAGAGGTGGCGACCTAGAGCCCAGCAGCCCGTCCAGGACCAGCCACATCAGCCTTCCGAAAGCTTGCTTAAGTGTCTTCACAGTCCAGTCACGGATGACGGCCTGATTGAGACAAGAGGAAACAGCAGATGCCTGTGAGCCAGAGGGGAAAATGGAGAGGGGACGGGAGGCTGGAAAGGCCCTGAGCACCGGCTCCGAGGTGCAGGCCCTGCTCCCGCCCAGCAGCGCCCTGCGGAGGGCCCTGGTGTCCTGAGCACCCGGCACATCCCAAGCCTGGGCGTCCCCGGCTTCCACACCCACGGCTGCCCAGGGGGCGACCCCTGCTCCCGGCTCCCAGCGCCGGCTCCCGGCCTAGCCCTGCCAGCCCAGGAGGCCCGGGAGACCCGTCCCACCCCGTGAGCACCCAGCCCAGTGCCCCGCCGCCTGCGCCGGCCTCCAGGGACCGGGCTGCCCTCTGGGCCCCGACTCCCGAGCCCAGGCCTCTCGGGCCTCAGCCCCTTGTCCGTAGGGACGCTCCTCGAGGTCCCACCTCTGGCCACTGTGGGGACCCAGGAGCGGCCCCGGCCCGGCCCGCTGTGGGCGCCGACGGGCAGGCCATGAGCCTGTGGTCACGGTAGCCCGGGCGGCCCTGCCCCTGCCGGAGCCCGCGTGTGTCCAGGCCCCGGGCTGAGGCCAGAGAGGCCAGGCAAGCACTGCCTCCCGGCCTCCTGCGCCCCACCCGGGCCACCGCCAGCTCTGAGGCCCATTGTTCCTGCCTGGCCTGCTCCAGGCCCGGCCCCCCCAGGCCCCCACTTCCCTGGGGTCCCCGCGGCCCCCCGCCTCCCCTCAGGGCCCTCTGGAGGTGCCCACCGCTGTGGGAACAGAGCCGGCTGTGCCCCCTGCGGACCGGCCCTTCCCCTCTGTGGGCCCCGGTCTCCGCCTTGGTTCAAGGGGTGACGGGGCCTCCTGGGCGGTGACAAGGGCTCTGTAAGGCTGGGGATGGCAGGTGGCAGCGTTGGCAAGGCCCAGGGAACTTCGGCCAGGCCTCCGCTGCCCGCAGGCCTGCAGGACTCAGCCCCGAGCCACACACCTGGCAGGAGGGGCAGAGCCCGGGAGGCGTCAAGGCCAGGGTCCCGGCTCCCACTTGCTGTGTGACCTCGGGCAGGTTGTGGGTGTCTCTGAGCCTCAGAGTGAGGGGAAGAGCGCTGAATCCGCCCTCATCAGGAAGTGCGGGGAGGGTGGAGCCAAGTTCTCGTTCTTTTATTTTCGGCACAAAGGGCTTGAATGGAAGCGGCGCAGACAGCGTGCCCATTGTGAAGGCCCGGCCGGCAGGAGAGGCGGGCAGACCGCGGCGGCCACCCTCCTGCAGCTCCTCAGCCTGAGCAGGGTGCCAGCCTCAGGGGTGTCCCCGCCACATCTCTGTGCCCAGATGGGGCCGTGTCCCCTCTGCAGTGGGGACACGGTAGGGGCGCACGCCCTCCAGGGAGGGCACGCTCCAGTGCCAGGCAGTCTCCTCCAACTCGCCGGGTTGGTCACGGTGCGGCCTCGCCACCCGTGCTGGGTGACCTGGGGCAAGCTACTCCACCTCTCTGTGCCTCGGTCTCCCTCTCTGTGAGACGGAGCCGCGGGCCCTGACCTGCTGGGAAGAGCAGGCTCGGCCCAGCCTGGAGCAGAGGACGGCCACGGTGGCCGCGCCCGTCCCTGTGGGCGCCAGCCAGCTCCTGCCCACAGTGCCTCACCGACTCCCTGGGCGCCCACTCCGTGCCAGGCAGGGAGGAGAGAGGCTGCGGGCAGGACTTGGCGCACCGTGGGGCCGCCGGCTGAATTCCTGCAGGCTCCAGGGCTGCGGCTCGTGGGTCCGGGTGGCGTGGGCGCCAGCACGTGGAGAGGCAGTCTCCCACCTTAGGGCAAGATCGGGGACGGGAGGGCAGAGGAGGCCTTGGAGCCAGCGGAGGCCGGGAGCGCTTCCTGCAGAAATGCTCATGAATCACAACGACCTCTGCCGAGCGTCCCTGCCACGTGCCGGGCGCTGTTCCGTCCCAGGCCTGCGGAAGGCCTTGTTCTCATGCCCATTTTGCAGGTGAGACTCTGAGATCAGAGATGCCAGCAGGTTGCCTGAGGTCGCACAGCAGAGACGTGGCAGAGCTGGAAGTCAAGCCCCACAGGGGCACGCTGCCCGTGGACGGTGCTCTCCAGCCTGCAGACCTTAGCTCAGCCAGGTCCCGCTGCCCAGGCCACCCTTGTCCTGTGTCACCTGGCAGACATTGTCCCAGTCCAGCCTCCTCCAAGCCTGGCCATCTCCGCCTCAGCCCCCCGCCTCATTCTCGTGACTCTGAGGCCTGAAAATTTTCCCAGAGGTGCGGCCGGGGACCTGCCGGCCTCGGGCCACTGCTGAAGGAAGCCAGGGCACAGCCTGGACCCTGCAAGGAGCCTCCGTGGGGAGCCTCCACGGGGAGCCTCCGTGCTCTGTGGGCACGGCAGGGCAGCAGCCTGGGGCCAGGAGCAGGCAGCCCAAGGCCGCTGTCACTCAAGGCTGCAGCCACGGACACGCCCACCCCGGCTCTTCCTGTAAGGACACCACCTGCCAAGGCCGCGGGCCGTCACTCAGCTGATTATACTCTTGGGGGAGGAACGTGCCCGCGGGAGCCGCCGGGGTAACCTGACGCCCCTCGCCCACCTGGGCCCGTCTCCCCGCCCGACCCAGACCACAGTGTTTACCCAACCCCAAACCAGAGCTGGCAGGGACTCAATGCCCTGCATTGTCCTAGCCCAGGCCCCCGGCCACGTCCTTCCTCCAGCTGGGGACCGGCCCCAGGAGGCGTGGGGGTGGGGATCAGAGACCCAGCGGAGCCTGGCCTCTTGCACATCCCGCCCCCAGCTTCCTGGTGGAGGGGCTCGCCCGTGCCCACCTCAGGGCGGAAGGGGAAGTCGCTGGGATGCAGGTGGAGGTGGTGGAGTTCAGGTCAGGCTGCATCAGGGGTCTTCTTGAGGGGCAGGGATTGGGGAAACTGAACCCAGGGCAGGACCTTGGGGCTAAGGAGCGCGCCTGAGTCCCAGTCCAGCTCTGGCCCTGCCCCAAGGGACCTGCATGTCCCTGGACTTTGCTTTCCTAAACTATGACAGGAGAGAACCCCGGCCCCTTTCTCCCAGCCTGGGGACGGACTCAGGCCCTGGGCGCGAGCGGCACTTACGGGTGGTGAGCGCTCCTCGAGGAGGAACCCAACAAGCCGCTGGAGACGCCCCGGTTCCAACAGCCGGGAAGGAGGTGACCAGCCTGAGGCCCAGCCCTGTCCAGGGAACCAGAACTCACCCAGGGCAGCGTCCAGGGCGCCCCGGCTGCACGTCCTGCCGCAGGGGCACAGGTGACGCCACGTCCTGGACAGCAGCTGGGCGGGGTCGGCCCCGTCCACACCCCCAGGCCCCACCGTCCCTCGGCCCTGGCCCAGAGGCCGCCCAGGCAGAGGACGCCACAGCCCTGCTTCCTGGTGTGCGGGAGGAGGGGCAGCTCCCCTTGCGGGGTCCCGTCCCTGGTGCTGACCTTTCCCAGGCTCAGTCCCTGCCTGGTGGCCTCTCTAGGCCACCTGCCTGCGTCCACCAGCCCAGTGACACCTGCCCTTCCTCCCTGGCCGTGCACCTGCTCACACTCGAGGCCACCCTGCCCGTGTGTCCGGGTCAGAGCTTGGAGACGCGCAGCAGGTCCAGCTGTGAGAGGGACGCTCTTTGGAGGCCACCCCAGCACCCCGGGAGTCCCCCTCCCTGCAGACCGCAGCGTCCCCTCTGCCAGCCCTGTTGGGTCCAGCCTGCGGACGGTGGCCGGAAGCTGTCACCAGTGTGTCCTTGTCCACGCGGCTGGGCGGGCGGTTGGTGGGCACCTCTTGGTCCATGCGTGGCCTCTCCGTCCTTTCCATGTGCCGACCGCGAGGCAGACCCTGGCCCAGCGCTCTCGTGAGCAGGGAGGTCCTTGTCACCGGGACGGGCTCTTTGGTTGCCCGTCCCTCTTACAGACCCGGACGCCTGGCGCGGGCGCCACGGCCTGCGCTTCCCGTCCACGGACGTGGGACCCACCAAGCAAGGACGCGCGTGGCCAGAGGGCAAGGCCGCCCCCGTGGGCGGGTGGCCACAGCAGGCCCTGGCGTCCCCACCAGGACATCACGGGGCCATGGCGGCACGAGGTGGCAGGACCTGGAGGGCGTCCTGCTGGCCAGAGGAAGGCGGGCGCCGGGGCCTGCGCTGCCGACGCCGTCCAGGGAACTTGTGGGAAGCCCGAGACGGCGGCAGGGGGGGATGGACAGCCCCTGTGGGCTTGGGGAGGGCCCCCACCCCCGCGCCCCCACCCCGCGCCCCCACCCCGCGCCCCCCCCCCCGCCGCCCCACCCCCCACGCCCCCACCCCGCGCCCCCACCCCGCGCCCGCCTCCTCTACCTAAAACAGTTAATTAAAACGGTCACTTTTATGTCGCGTGAATTTGACCTCAATTTTAAAACACTGAAAACGCACAGATGTCTATACCGCCTCCTCAAAACAAAGGCGGGATGTCAGATAAGCTGTCATTTTCTTGGAGTTTCTCAATTAAGAGCAAGTTCAAGAGGGAGAATCATGACAACTTAAAAAGGAACGGAAAGACGGCTCCTGGGGGCACCGTGAACACTGTTAACAGCTGCATAATATTCCCTGGTGCACACAGACCGCGTGGAGCTGTCTGCTTCCCCACCGGGAGGAGTGGCGAGCTTTCCTTTGGGCTCTCTCCCCCTGGACTCAGGTTTCACACAGCCTCATCCCAGTCCTGACCCCCACCGTACAGATGAGCAAACCGAGACTCAGGGAGGAGGAGGCCGGGGAGGACTGAGCCAGGCCCTGGACGCAGGCTGCCACACCAGAGGGGCAGGTGGGACCGACAGCAAGCAGGACTGACGGCGCTCACCTGGGGACCTCCTTGAGAGGGTGACAGGCGAGGGACCAAGTGTGGCCATCCAGATGACAGGGCTGCGGGGAGGGCCAGGAGCAGGGAGCCCAGGGCGGCGGGAGGCCCCGCTCTACAGCGCAGTGGGGAGGGCCTGGCCGGGAGGGCACAGGCCTGAGGAGGGTAAGGGACAGCCCTGTGGCGTCCATCCGCCCGGGGACAGTGTCCAAGCACAGGGACAGCCGGGCAGAGGCCAGGAGGCAGGGAGCCACCAGCAGCTGGTGTCGCTGGGGCAGGAGGGGCAAAGGCCAGGGCACGGGCAGCTCGTCGCCTGGCTGAGGTAGCCAGGCTGCAGGCTGAGAGTAGTAGGGAGCCACGGAAGAGTCTGGAGCAAGGCAGCTGGGGCCCGCCGTGGTTTGGAACGTGGCCTCTGCTTGTCCAGCTCGTGGGTGGACAGGGGCAGGTCACGGGGCCCGGGCAGGGCTCAGCACCGAACAGCACGGAGCGGCCTGACGCTGAGCAGCTGGGGAGGGGGCTGGGAAGGGGCCTCACCCACCTCCCCACCACCCAGACACCCCACGTTTAGCCCCTCTCGGAGGAGGCCAGCCCCCACTGCCGAGAGCAGGTGGGGGGCAGACCCTGCTGACGGGCGGGCCTGGGCCACCAGCTTCCCGCCCAGGAGCCCCGAGCTGGGGCCGTGGCTAGGACCCCTCTATCAGGACGAAGGAAATCAAGAGCTGTCCCCTCCGCGGTGCAGAGGGATGGGAGGGGTGGCCCAGGACCACCGCGGAGGGCTTCCTGGAGCCGTGACGGTGGAGGACGCAGCAGGAGGCTCGCCTGACCAAAGACAGGAGGAAGAGCGTCCGGGAGGGGGAACAGCCCCTGCGAAGGCCCCGGGCCTGGGGCAGCCTAACAAGAGAAGCCCACTGTGTGCCAGGCCCGGGCAGGCTGCGGCCGTGACCACGCCAGGGACGCGCCACCCACCACACTCGAGGTCCGCTCCCAAGAGGCCTCCTGCGTCCGCGCCTGGGGAGGCTGCGGAGGCGCCCATGAAGCCCTCTGAGCCCGGCCCCAGGCCGGAAAAGCAACACGCAGGCTTGGAATGGAGATCAGGGAAGTCCCAGGGTCGCCGGTCCCTGGAGGGACGGGACGTCAGGCTGCAGAGCCGTGGGCCGTCCACTGTGGAGAAGGCGGGGGGCGCTCCTCGCAGGACCGGCCACCTGCAGGCCTGCGGCAGCTGGGGACAGAGGAGAAGCCGCCCCCGCAGGACGGCCTGGTGCCCGCAGAGGACAGAGCCAGGGCCCAGGGAAGGGAGAGGAAGAGGAGGAGGAAGAGGAGACGCGGGGAGGCGCCCAGGCTGAAGGCCAGGCAGGAGAGGGCGGAGGCCGAGGCCGAGGCGGGAACAGGGACAAGTGCCCAAGCCAGACGCACCACCGCGCTGGGGGCCTGAACCTCGCGGCCCCAGCCCTGCCCTGGCCTGGGACGTGGAGCCCTTCAGAGGCCTCGGGGTCTGGTGCTGGAGTGCTCTGCCCACTCACCACGCACAGACTGAGTGCCTACTGCACACCCACTCACTACGCACAGACTGAGCGCCTACTGCACACTCACTCACCAAGCACAGACTGAGTGCCTACTGCACACTCACTCACCACGCACAGACTGAGCGCCTGCTGCATACTGCACACAGCTCTGTTGGCACTGGGCCTGCAGCTGCCCCAGACCCAGGCCACACTCAGGGGTGACGTTCTGAGGGACCGGGAGAGCCAGCAGCCCGTGACTGGGAGCTGAAGGTGTCGACGGGGCCGCCCCTGGACGGAGGCAGCGGGCTCCTGGGCCACCTGACCCTGGGGGCCAGCGGCGGGGGCGGGAGGGCAGCAAGGCCAAGAGCATGTGGATCAAGAGGCCGGGAGGCTGGAGCTGGGGAGGGGCCGAGGCTCCCGAGGCCAGGGCCGGTCCTGCAGGACGCTCGGGCCCAGGGCCTCAGAGGGAGCAGAGCAAGGGTGGCCCGCGGCCTCTGCTGCAGGGTGGCCAGGGCCGGGCCGCAGGTGCAGGGAGCCTGCAAGGAGGGTCCCGGAGGCCCGGGCAGCAGGGGCAGACAGGCAGGTCCCGAGGGCCCCGTGAGGTGGGGCCAGAAGTCCTGAGACCCGAGGACGAGCCGGAGGCCCGGGAGGGACCGCAGCCTGCTCCCTGGGACGCCAAGAGCCCACCCCACCCAGCCTGCCAGGCCTCCGCTGTGGCCCCAGCGCCCGGGCACTGAGGAGGGAGGGGCGGGAGCAGGCGCCGCGGCCCCACACACTCACCTCCCAGAAACTCCCAGCATGCGGGCACGGAGGCCTCCTGGGGAGGACCGGCCTTCGCCTCTTTAGGAAAGTGAAGTGACTCATCCCGCCAGGCACGAGGGACGCCTCGCAGCAACAGCAGGCCCTGCCCCGTGCCCAGCACCCAGGGGCTTCCAGACAGGATTTCTATTTTCATGAATTGTCATTGTGTGCTGGGATTACAAAACTGAGACTCATTGTGGGGGGAAAAAAATAGAGAGAGAGAGCAAGGGAAGGGAGGAGAGGAATTCTAACATCACGGAAACAGGCAACCCACTCCCGTCAGTCGCAGCTGCTCGCTGTCCCCAAACATCCAGGCCTGGCCTGCCCCAGGGCCTTTGCACTTGCTTCCCCTTCACGGAATGTTCTTACCACAGATGCAGCCGCGTGGCTCCCTCCCTCCCTCGTGGCTCTCCAGGGGCCTCTCCCACCAAGCCGTAAGTTGATTGTCTACGTGCCACCAACACGTCAGCACCCGGTGGCGGGAATTCCTGTCTGCTTTGTTCTGTGATGGACTCCGAGTGTTCCGGACGTTCCTGCCACGCAGTAGGTGCGCAGTCAGTGAATCCGTGGGTCAACACGAGCCTGGGTGAAACGGCCTCTCCTCAGCCCACCCAGGAGAGGAGGGCGGCTGCATCCCAGCGGGTGGATGGGTGGGTGGACCGACAGACGTAGCAGGAAGGGCCGGGCCCGGAGGGGAGGGACGCGGGGCTGCCCCTGGCCCGGCCTCGGCCCACGGCACTGGCGCACTCACCTTCCCACGCCACGTGGAGGGGCTTTGTTTCAAGCCATTTTCCAGATGAGGAAACGGAGCTGGGCAAGAAGTCTTCCCCAGGTCCTTGGTCACGAAGGGCCTAGCCCTGGACCCTGCAGGCAGAGGGCCTCTGGCCACTCGTGTTGCACCTGCTGTGTCCAGGCTGAGATGACCCGCAGGCGTGTGGACGCCGCGCTGGGGCTTTGGGCTTCTGGCGTCCGTGAGAGGAGCCGGACCCGCGTGTCAGAGGTGAGGACATTGTTTTCCCTCATACCAGGGACTGAGCCCAGGGGCGCTTAACCACTGAGCCACGTCCCCAGCCCGCTTTATATTTTATTTAGAGACAGGGTCTCACTAAGTCGCTTAGGGTCTTGCTAAGTTGCTGAGGCTGGCTTTGAACTTGAGATCCTCCTGCCTCAGCTCCTGAGCCCCTGGGATCACAGGCGTGTGACACCGTGAAATCTCCTGCTAGTCCGTCTTGGCGTGAAATGAAGTGTTTCAGAAACTCTCAGGACAACGGAGGCGCCTCTGAGGACGGCGAGCCTCGGACCAGGCTTGGGACCCGGGGAGCGAGGAGGCCGGCAGGAGGCCGGCAGGGAAGGCTCTGGAGCCGGGGTGGGGGGGAGGCTGGATCTCTCGCCTGAGGGAGGGGCCCTGTGTGAGAAGAAACAGGAAGGACCTTGGGTTGGGTGGCCCTCGGGCCATGCTGGGGGTCAAGGCAGGCCCCGTCCAAGAAGAAGAGGCCCAGCAGGTCCGACCAGCTCCCACTGGGAGCAGCTGGGGTCAGCACCCTCCACCCGCGCCCTCGCCAGCCCCCAGCCCTCTGGGTCTCTGCTGAGAAGGGCCCCACGGTGGCCGGTGGCTGTCCCAGGACAGGCCTGCGCTTTCCCGGCCTCAGCAGCCAACACGTGGAGCCGGAGCAGAGCCGTGCGGGCCTCTGGGAGTCGCAGCCCCGAGCTGACCAGCCTCGAGCTGTAGAACCAGCCGCGCCCGGCGCCGGGCGGCCGTTGGATCCGGGCAGCTCCGTTCAGCCTGACTCCACCTGAGCAAGGTGGCCACGGGGCCGGGTCTGAGTCCCAGGCCACCTCCTGGGGAAGGACACTTCAGTCCTCTCTCCGCCTCCTCATCTGCCCAGTGGGGCTGAGGGGACGGCCAGCAGGCAGGGCTGTCCTTCAGGAGACTCGATGACGAGCACGAGGTGTCGAGTGACGCGCCGCCATGGCGCGTCACACCACGAATGAGAGCCGGAGCGAGCGTCTGGCTAGATACAGACGGAGACGGCCCACGTGGACGGAGACAGGTGTGTGGGCTCAGGTGGGGACCCAGGCGTCACCCGGCCTGCCACCTGACAGGGCCCGAGAGAGAGGGCCGCGCAGCCGGAGCGCCAGCCTGCTCTCCCGCACCCCCCCGGGAGCAGCGTGGGTCTGGAGCTGCGGCGGGGCGCGCCCAGGGTGACCGGGCAGCTTGCGGTGCCAGGAAGTACAGGCGGCTGCACCCACGGGCCCGTCAAGGGGCGCGGGCGTCCACCGGAGCAGCCCCAAGGGCCAGAGCGGGATGGACGGGGCGATGAAGCCAAGAGTCCCCGGGGCAGAGCCCAGCATGGTGGGGCGCAGCCCCGGGGCAGAGCCCAGCATGGCCAGGCCGGGCTACATTAGCAAGGGGCGTCAGATGGTGACCTTGAGTCCAATAAAGAAAGGGCCCGCGAGCCAGGGCTGGAGGGGAGTCGGTGGGACAGGCAGGTCCCCGGAAGCTCTCCAAGCAGCTCCTGTGGCCGCGCCCTGGGGCTGTCTCTCACCCCTTTCTCTCCAGGGGGCACGACCTCTAAGAGGGCAGGAGAGACGGCAGCTCCATGGGGACAGAGGACCAGAGCCACCCGGGCCGCCACCAGGCCAGCGTCCGCAGTCACAAGGCTGCCGGCAGCAGGTGCCCGAGGTACGGGTGGCACTTTACCTCCGAGGCCTTCCTGCCCCAAACCCTCTCTGTGATCACGCGGAAAACCCAAGATGACTCCAAGAGGGGGCGTCCCCCAGGCTCCCAGCCACACCCCCCCGACACCGTCAAGGTCATGGGGGACAAAGACAGTGGAAGACGCTGTCACAGATGACCAGCCTAAAGGGACAGGACGGCTCAATGTGACGCACACCCTGGATGAGGCCCAGGGACAGAGAAGGGACACGAGGTACGAACTAGGGAGATCCAAGGAACCGTGACTCAGCTGTCACAGAGGCTCACGGCCAGACACTAAGCAAGGGGGGCGTGGGGAAGCCAGCGACTTGTCCATCTTTCTGGACATTTAAAACTATTCTTTTTCTTTTTAAATATTTATTTATTTGCTTTAGTTGTACACAATGCCTTTATTTCTACATGGTGCTGAGGATCGAACCCGGGCCGCGCACATGCTAGGCGAGCGCTCCACCGCTGAGCCACAACCCCAGCCCCTAAAACTATTCTTGAACATAAAGTCTGACTGGGCGCGGTGGCGCACGCCTGCCATCCCAGCACTTGGGAGGCTAAGGCAGGAGGATCACCAGTTCAAAGCCAGCCTCAGCAATGGCGAGGCACTTAGTAACTCAGTGAGACCCTGTCTCTAATAAAATACAAAAAAGGGCCGGGATGTGGCCCAGGGGTCGAGGGCCCCTGGGTTCAGTCCCCGGTACAAAAAAAAAAAAACCATAAAGTCTGTCCTTGAGACCTGGCTCTCTACCTGGGCCTCGTCCCCACTCAGAGCTCCGGCCACCTTTGTCCCCTGGCTGCTCCGCCTTTGACCTAGTGTCTCCACCTGTGCTCTGAGCGTCCCACCTCTGGCCTCCAGACCTCAGGGCTGTCCCCACCACTCAGCTGACGGCAGTGGCCCTTCGAAAGGCCCCTCTGGGCAGGATTGGGCCTGCGCAGGGCACCCGTCCCCTGGCTGCGGAGACGCGCTCAGGTTGGCGGTGCTGCCGTTCACGTGGCCGCCGTCAGCGCGAGGCCTCAGCACTGAACTGGAGCCGCATCCCTGGCCCAGCCCCAGGCCAGGCGTCCTGCCTGAGGAGCAGCCCGGGGGTTCCATGACCGTGACCCGGGTCACCATGCCAAGGGCGCCTCAGAGTCTGCGGCAGAGTCAGGAGGGGACCAAGCCTCGGTCCCCACCCAGGTCCCCGCTGAGGACAGCAGACGCTGTCTGGGAGGAAGGAGCGGGGGACAGGGAGGGACACCCTTTCTCAGAAAGTCTGGGTCAGCAGTCAGGGACCTGGGTTCGAGTCCTGCCCAGGCCTCTGACTCATACCGTCACCTTTCGCCACCCCTTGCTCCCGTCTGGGCCTCAGGTTCCTCATCTGGAAGTCGGGGTTGGGCAAGCCTTTCCCAGGGCCACCAGGGCCACCGTGACGCTGAGATGGGCCTGCCCCTCTCTCTCCCGACAGCCCCGGGTCAGCCAGGCCGCAGTCGCAGCTGACAGTGCGCACCGGACCCTGGACTCACGCCTAACAGGTGGCCAAGACCTATGTCTATGCTTTTCTGTGAAAATAAAGCTGCCTGGGAGGTCGCGAGTTTGAGGCCAGCCTGGGCAACTGTCTCAGAATCTACAGTTAGATTAGGTGGAAATCACAATTAAATTAGATGTAGCTCTGTGGCAAAGGGCCCCTGGGTCAGCTCCCAGCATGTCCCCCCCAGAAAAGAGAAAAGGAGGCAGAAAAAGGAGGCAGAGGAGGCCGTAGAGCTGCCCGGAGGTGAGGCAGGTGCCTCTCTCCAGGCTCCTGGGCCACTGCGCCAGCTCTGGCTGCCGTGAATCACGATGAGTCTGCACTTGATGAGCTGAAGTCACTCCCGACCTTGGCCTTGGACTGTGATGATCACCAGCATGACCGTCACACTCCTCCCACAGCCCTGCGGGAGGCGCTCTCCCCTCTCCCGACCCGCTCCCTCCCGGCCACAGGGTCACCCCTTTCTCTGTGAACCCCCCGGGTTGTTCCTACCCCAGGACCTTGGCCTGTGCTGCTCCCTCTGCTGCCAACACCCCTCTCTTCGGGACACAGCTGCGCCCCACTGAAAGCACCTGGTCGCTTCCAGCTCACCTCCCACCCTCGACCCCAGCCACACAATCCCTGGTCAAGCCGTGCCTCCCCGGCCTGACCGCCGCTCCTCAAGGCCAGGGGTTCTGTCTGCTTTGCTGTGATTGATCCCGCCCAGGCCTGCCACAGAGTCAGTCTCAATAAACCGGTTAAGGAAGTGAATGAATCAATGACACAGAATCACAGAAACCCCCAGCAGCGGCCCTGACTGCAGCCAGACGGCTGGCGTTTCTTGAGCACCTACTGTGTGCTAGCTGCTGGTGCTGCCGTGCGGTCCCTGGTGTTGGGCTTTGTGAGCCAGCCAGGGACTCCAGCGCACGCGCTCTTTCTACACCACTGACTTCTCACCCCCAGGGAGAGGCGCGGGTGGGAGCTCAGCCCTGCCACCCTGCCCACACGCACCCCCGGAAGCACAGGACCTCCCGGGCACCTCCCCGGGCCACCGCCTGGTGGAGCCCCTGGGGCTGGCATGGCAGCCACGCCTGCAGGCAGCCTGGCCTCGTGCCAGTCCTGGCCATGCCAGTCCAGCGTGGGGAGCGGGCAGTCTGGACCCGGCAGTGGGGTGGCCGGGGCTCCTTGGCCCAGGTGGGCTGCCACTGCTCGGGGGTACGGGGAAGCCCCGTGGCCCAACCTCCTCCTCACACCCGGGGGAGGTCCCCGGGCCCCGCAGAGGGAGGCCAGCGACGCCAAACCAGCCTCGAGCCGCCCTCACCTTGGCCTCTGCCCCGTCCTGCAGATCTGAAGCCCGAGGCCCAGCGAGGCCAGCGGGTGGGGTTGGACGCACCAGCGAGCACGTGGCCCTGCGCCCACAAGCTGTGCCCTCTGGAGTCCCCTCGTCCCCGTGTCCCACCTGTGCTCGTGGAGGCTAGGACTCCTGGCCCCCAGTTTCCCCACCCCAGTGAGCCAGAGAGGACAGCATGCCAAGCTGGCCGGGGCAGAGGGTGGCCGGGGCAGAGGGTGGCCGGGGCAGAGGCTCGTGGGCACGTCCCCTCCCCGTGGTGCCGCTGCCCGGGCCTGGCCTTCCTCCCTGCCTCCTCCACAGCCTCCTCCAGCAGCCTCGGCCGAGGCCTGGCCATGCCGGGGCCCAGCTCTGCCGCCTGTACCCAGCTTGCCCGCCATGGGACCCTCGGGGGGACGCGGGAACTGATGACCAGAGGAGCCTGCGAGTCCTGGGGCTGGCCCCTGGACGCTTGCTAGCGGTGTGTCCTCCAGCAAGCGTCTCGGCCTCTCTGGGCCTCCTCTGGTTCCCAGCAGGTAATTGTGCCTCCCATGCAGGGTTGGGTAAGAGCCGGCGCGGTGCCTGGCACAGAGGCGGTGCTGCTGAGTCAAGGTCTGCCCGGGAACAGGGAGGAGGGGAGGCAGGGGAGGACGGACGCCCCCTCCGGCTGGGGAAGCCCCCGTCCGCCTCCCTCCTGCACAGGAGGTACCTGCCTGGCCGGGCGGACGTGGGAGGGAGTCTGGCAGAGCAAGGCGGGGGGTTGCTGGGGCAGAGGCAGAGCCTGGGCACGGGCCAGGCATGCCTCCCTGTCCACACCCCTCCTTTCCCTGCCAGTCACCCAAACGCCACCCCCCAGAGGGGCTCCTGATGCCCCCGTCTAAGAGCCCCTCGGCCACCTCCCAGCACAGCGGGGGCTCAGCGCCCCTCCCCTGCCCAGCTCCTCCAGGACGGGACACCTCTGTCCTGTTCATGGCTCTGAACGCAGAGCCTCGCACAGAGCCTGGCCCACGCCGCCGCTCCAGCCCCTGATTTGTAGGATGAGCAGGGCCAGCGCCACCCCAGGGGCTGCAGGGACACGGTGCCAGGGCGGCCCGGCGGGCCTGCGAGCCGAGCTGACCACTGCCTCCCGAGCCACGCTGAGTGGGCCAAGAGGACCCGGGGACAGAGCCTTAGGAGGACACGCTGTCAGAGATGACCAGGTCACCGCACGGGAACAGAGGCTGAGGGTCCCGTTTCCCTCCTCTCTGCTCCTTCCTGACGTCTCCTCCTGACAGGTCTTTTGTTTTTTTTTTTTTTTTTTTTTTTTTTTTTTTTTTTTTGGTACCGGGGACTGAACTCAGGGGCGCTCGACCCCTGGGCCACATCCCCAGCCCTTTTTGTATTTTAGTAGAGACAGGGTCTCACTGAGTTGCTAAGTGCCTCGCCATGGCTGAGGCTGGCTTTGAACTCACGATCCTCCTGCCTCAGCCTCCCCAGTGCTGGGATGACAGGCGAGTGCCACCGCGCCCACGGCTTCATTCTGACAGATTTTAAACCCACGGAAGGTGAGCGGAAGGGCAGCGCAGGCCGCGCTCACCGGCCCCTTTCACCAGCCCACGTCGAGGGCCGTGGCCGGACAGAGCAAGCAGAAGAGACCGAAGAAAGTTTTCCTAAAAGTGCAGCCACTGTGATTTTCTCTAAAAAAAAAAAAACAATCCCTGGCTCGATGGAGGTGTGACTTCTCTGGAGGGATCGCCAGGAGTCTGCAGCGCATGGACCTGCGGACCCGGAGTCCGCGACCCTGGAACCGCTGGTCTGGACCCACAGGCTGCGGCGCTGCAGTGGGGTTCCGTGGACCCGGGGCCGGCTCTGTGGCTGGGCTTGGGCCTCTGGTCCCACCTGTCGGGCCTCTGCGTCCCGATTCCCAGAAGCGGACGCCCGGACCGAGGCGGGGAAAACCCAGCCAGTCCCGTGGCCCGGCCGGTGCCAAGCCCCGCAGGTGTGGAGTGGCAGAGGCCTGGGACGGGCGCCCCAGGGCGACACCGGCTGAGAGCTCCAGGAGGCGCAGGCCCGCGGCAGGCCAGTCGGGCGAGGGGCAGGGGCAGCCCCCGCCCCCGCCCCAGCAGCGTCTGAGTCACCCCCTCCTGACCCGCCCGCCGCCACCAGGCTGTAATTACCCGCCTCCTCAGGGCTGGGCCTTATCAGCCCACAGGAGGCTGAGCAGACACCCAGGTCCCCGCCACGCACTGGTCTCGGGGCCCGTGGCACACGGGGTGCCTCGGCCACAGGTGGCAGTCAGCGCCAGGCCCAGAGGTGGCCTTGGGCTCCCGGGACCCCACTTTCCTTCCACTGCCCCAACGCCACCACCCAGGGCCTGTTCCTGGTAAAGCGTAAACTGGCCCCTCGCAGACGTGGCCAGGGGACTGCCCAAAGCCCCGCAAGGGGACCAGCCCTGCTGGCCAGCGCCAGGCCTGGCAGGGGTGCCCGAGAAAGGACATTGTGGAGGACAGTCACAGGAAGATTCTGGAAGGGAGGCAGGGGCAGCAGCCCTGGAGGGACGGACTCCGGTCCCCATTCTACAGACGAGGAGACTGAGGCTCAGAGAAGCTCCCATCCCCAGGGCAGGCAGCGGGTGGTGCCTGGCGGGGAGGGGGCAGGGCCTTTCTAGAACCATCCTGTGGCCCCAGCAAAGCAGGAAACCAGGGAGGACGGGGCAGCTGGTGGGTGAGGCCGCCCGCCCGCACTCGGAGCTCCCGGGGTCACATCCCTGACCTGCCCCCCTGCCCCCGTGCCTTGGTCTCCCCAGCGGTCGACGAGGTCCTCCCGAGGACTGGCCAGCCCTTCAGGGGCACTTCCTGAAGGCACCGAGGCCTCGGCTTCCCCCGGGACCCCGAGGGTCTGTCCTCCCCCACTGACGGCAGGTGGGGCCAGGGTGGTCTCACTGAGGGTGGCTGGGGCCCCCAGCTGTCCCCATCCCGGGCCAGGTCCCCAGGATGGGCACCCAGCCCCACACCTGGGACACAGCAGAGCCGTCCTGGGCCTGTGGGGGGCGCAGTGACACCCTCCTCCCTCGCCTCCCCCAGACCTGCTCGACCAGCCCGGCAGCCAGCCTGACATCTGAACCAGCCATTATTCCCTCCCCTGGGAGGCAGGAGGACTCGGCCTGTCTGCATGGCCACCTACAGGGCCCCTTTCAGTCCCCGCTTCTGGGTGTGACATTCAAATTCCCTGGGTAATGGGATCACTGCCCCCTCCCTGAAGGCTGGGGGGGCACTGGTGGAAAACCTTGGTGGGGGCAGGAGTGCGGTGGCTTTGAGTCAAATCCAGGGTCAGCCTTCACGTCCTGGCTCTGCTCTTAATGTGCTGTGTGTCCTTGGACAAGTCACCTCACCTCTCTGAACCTGCATTTCTCATCTGCAAAACGGAGTGACCCATTGCCACACAGGACTTCAAAGCCCCACCCCCAGGCCCAGCTGGGGCACCGGCTCTCAGCAGGCCGGGGTCTGCCACACGCTGCCTCCAGGGACCCGGAGGGCGCGACAGAGTGCCAGCCAGGAAGGGCTGTGCTGTGGACTGAGTTTCGAGGCCTCAGGGCCCATTCAGAACCCACCAGCGGGGCGGGCTGGAGGTCTGTCCCCCCCACATGCTCCCGGGATCTGTGATGCCACCTGCGTCCCCTCCCTGCACGGGAGAGGGCCTTGCAGCCAGCAGTGTGCCCGGCCAGGCCAGCAAGGCCTGGGGCTGCCCCAGCACCTCGGAGACCTGGGCCACGCGCACCACTGAAGGCCTCTGAGCGCGGGCAGCAGAGTGACCCCAGCAGGGTGAGGTTGACAGGCCAAGTCCAGCAAGCAGGACCTCCCAGCTGTCCCTCCCACCCTGTGGAGTATCAGAACAGCCTCGAGGCCCAGGGCCTGAGGTCAAGTCCAGGCCCCAACACTAGAGCTGTGTGGTCACAGCCCAGGGCCCTCTGTACGCGGAGGTACCGGCCCGAACACGCCAGGAGAAAGTTGAAAGCACTTGGCACAGTGCCTGGCACACAGTAGGTGCTCAATAAATGGATACTGGAGTCGTTTCTGCACCCTCAGGGTGGCCATCTCTGTCTGGCGGCCCACTCCTCTCTTCTCTACGAACTCCTAGGCATCCTCTAAGGCCCCGCACAAATGGTCCCTCCCCAGAGGAACCCCCCAGGCCCCGGGCGTCCCGCCCGTGCTGCTGCCTTGGGTCACCATCAGATCACCCCCACCTCACTCTCGCTCTTTTATAATCTCAACCAAAAACAAACCACAAAAGTCCCCCCAGATGTGGAAAGAGCTCAGAGTCCCCAACCAATTCTGAAAGTGTCCTTGGGCCACCACGAGAGCAGAGGCCAGCAGATCCCAGAACTTGGGGCTGAGATTCCTTCGATCGAGCGAGCGGTGGGTCGGTCTTGGGGGGTCGGAAGGCCGTGTGGCAGGGCCAGGAGAACGGGCGGCTCTGTGGGCGCTGCCTGCCGCAGTCCAGGGTGAGCCGTCCAGAGGAGAAGAGAGGCGGGGCGGGGACAAGACCCGCTGGCCGCCCCTGGACGGGGAGCGAGAGGAGGGCGGGAGGGAGGACGGACAGGCCCGTGTGAGGAGGGAGCTCTGGGGACCTCAGGCGCAGAGGCCGCCCTGGCGAGGGCGGGCGAGGGACCGGGGGAGCCTGACCCCCAGCCTCGTGTTTGACTTCGGGGTTCCGCAGCCTGTGTCCCCAGGGCTGTGCCAGCCGGGCACGTGGAGGAAGGCTGAGGACCTCGGGGCCACCTGCGGCTGCTCCAGGCCCCCCGCCGCAGGCTGCCAGCCTCGGGCCCCCAGGGCAGGCTCGGCCCTCACACGCAGGTGGCTTGGCTCAGCCGGGGATGGGCATGTCCCCCTGGGGCACGCAGCCCTTCCCCCGCCCGAGGGCGGGCAGCGGGGTGAGCTCCCACCTGGGGCCTGCTCAGCGCCCACCTGCCCTGGGCCCAGGCAGGAGGTGGCAGGGTGAGCTCCGCTGTGACTCAGGCCCCTGCTGCCCGGGGCCCAGCCAGCTACCAGGACACGGAACTGTGACTCAGGGCCAGGCAGAGGGGCCAACCCAGGTGGCAGCTGGCAGGCCACCAGCATGCCCGTCCCTTCCCAGCTTCAAGCCCCACGGGTCCTCTGGCAGCACGAGGCCTCACACTGTCCCCCTGGTGGAGAGGGAGGGGACAGAGGCCCTGGTGCCAGGCTGTCAGGGTGCGAGTCCCGCCTCTGCCTCTGGCCAGCTGAGCGGGCAGTGAGCTCGGGCCTTCGACCCCCGCCGACACAGGCCCCCAGCCCCCAGCGGGTGGTCTGCGGCTCCGCGGTCACCCGGGAGCCGCCTGCAGTGGCCCTTCCTGGGGTGCGCTCAGCCGCAGCTGCAGGTTCTCATGGTGGGGCCCAGCCAGCTGCGGCCACCAACACCGGAGCCTCGAGGGGCGCGGTGCCTCTGCTCACCCAGCCCGGCCCCGGCTCGGGGAAGGGCCACCCTGCCATCCACAGGCCCGGGGCCCGGCCCGGCCAGACCAGCTCCACGAGGGCAGGAGCTGTTGGCTCATCAGCGCGTCCCCAGTGCCCGCTACGGAGCCTGGGCTGGCGGCCGGCACACGGTCAGGGTGGCCGTGCTCAGGAGGGCCCGTGCTTGGCGCGATGCCGTCCCCATCTTGGAGTTTTGGTTTGGGCGAGGCGCCTCCCGCCTGGCTCTGCGCGGGCCCTGGAGGCTCCGCAGCTGGCCCCGCGCGGTGGGCACCAGGACGCGTCTCCTGACGGCTGAACGGCTGAGCCCAGGTCACCCTGCGGCCCTGGCTCCTTCCACTAGGAGGATGGCGACTCCAAGCCTCCTGCCACAGACGGGAACCGAGGCTGGGGGTGAGCGGGTTCCTCCAGAGCCCGCCAGGCATCGGGCCAGGGCCCGGGTCCTGGGGGGCTGTGCCAGGGTCTCGGGTGGCGCAGTGGCCGCCCCGCCCGAGCTGCTCGCTCTCCCTCCTCAGGGGAAACTGAGGCCGGGCCAGGGCGGGAGCGGCCCAGCTTGGCGAGGGCGCCTGCCCAGAGGCAGCCTGGCCCGGTGCCCGGGAGGGGGCGGGGGCCGCCGTGAATGCTCCTCAGTCCCCGCGACCGCAGGCGGGCTGGGTGAAAGGCGGCAGCACCCCGCCCGCCTCCCGCCAACGCGGCCCAGACAATGGGCCTTTGTGCCCTGTGCGGGCGGGTTGTCAAGGTGCGCAGCCTGGCCCCGCGCCCTGGCCTGGGCCTCCTCGAGGGCAGGGGGCCAGGCAGGGGGTCCCCGGGGGCCGGAACAGCAGGCGAGGGAGGAACGCCTCCCAGACTCAGCACGGGAGGAAGCCGCGGCACAGAGATGCGCATATAGGTGCCCGGGCCACACAGCACGTGGGCACCAGAGGCAGGTGTCCCCACCAAACAGGGGACACTGGCATCCCTGCAGCCCGAACCTGCCCTCGGGAGCTGAAGAGAACCAGAATCTCCTCAGCCCCCAACCCAAGTTCCTTCCTCAGGGGCTCAGCCCAAAGCCCCCACTTCTGGGAGGACCCCTCCCAGAGTGCCTCAGCCACAGCATTGCCGGGAAAATGCCACCCCTCCAGCCCCCCCGACGGGCTCTGGAGACCCCCCTCCGCGAGGTCGGGCCCCCGCGGGAGCCACCTAGACGGTGGGCACTTCCCCACTACCCCCCCGGCTGCCACAGCCCTGTGAGTGGACTCCAGTGATTGCCCAGGACCCCCAATCTGTTCTGGGGGGCCACAGGTGGAAGGTGGGGCAAAGCCCGGCCCACCTGGGGGACAGGAGAGCACCAGGGAGCGGGCAGGGGCTCAGGAGCGCGGGCACCGGGGCCTTGACAGACGGACGCTCCACTCCTGGCCACAGTCCTCGGCCGCAGGGTCCCCGCGTGGACACAGGGACTGAGGCCACCGGCTGGGAACCTGGCCAGCCTCACAGTCACCTCACCAGAGAGCTCAGTGTCCCCAAGCTACGGACGAGGCTCTGAACAGCAGCCACACTGCCCACGTCACTCAGCAGGAGGGGACATGCGCCCCAACATGGGCTCCTGGCCCCAGGGCTTCCCCTCTCCACAGCCGGTCTGCTAGGAGGCGCTCAGTGCCCTGCACAGAGCTCCAGTCCCCATGTCACACGTGGACAGGCCCCTCAGCCTCCCACGGTCCTGCTGGCCTCTCCCAGCACCACAGTCCCTCGGGACAGCCAGAAAGGCGCCCCTTGGGAAGAGCGAGGGGAGGGCGCCGGGAGCTGGGAGAAGAGCCCGCGGCCTGTGGTGGCCACGGAGGCCAGCGGAGGAGGAACAGGTGTCCCCAGCTGCCCTGCAGGGGACGCGTTTCCAGAGTGGACAGTAGCGTGGAGAAAGCACGTCACAGAGGCAGAGCCCAGGGTCACCGTCTGAGGACCCCACCCTGAGTCCCACGGCGGCGTGTGTCCCAGGCTGGAGATGTGGTCCGGCCACCGTGGGAAACTGGCCACGGCAACAAAAACGGAGCGCGCGTGGCTGCCAGGGGCCCAGGCGCGTCACACCAGGGCAGAGCTGCCGAGGGCAGGGGCAGCCAGCTGGGGGCAGCAGGGCGGGGGCGGACCCCGGACACGGCCGCGTGGCCGCAGAAGCAGGCTGGGCCCCGCGCTGCAGCGGGGAGACCCCACGGCGGGCCTCGCAGGGACAGGACCACATCCGGAGCTCGGACTGCCCTGCACCCTGACCTGCGGTGACATCGAGGCCACCAAACGGCACCCCGATGTCTGTGCATTGTGCTGCGTGGGGTTTAAACCCCATCGAGCCAACGGGGAGGGGCGGGCGGGCCTGAGGCGGGACACCAAAGCCACTGTTCTCTCTTTTCTTTGCAGCGCTAGGGCTCGAAGCCAGGGCCCCGGTGGACTGAGCGGCACCCCCGGCTCGGACTCCGGGACTCCTCAGAGACACGGTCGCACAGGGAGGGGTGCGCCTCTGTTGGGGTGTTTCTTTCCCCCTTGGGCTGAGCGGTGGTGTGCTTGTCCTCTCTGCCCCGTGCTGGGTGTTGGAAAGATCTCGCTGAACGCCAAAAGTGCCCTCCCCGGCCGTGCTCCAGAGCACCGTGGCAGCACCGAGGCCCGCCCTCCTCTGGCGGCCAGTCAAGCCTCCTCCCGGGCCTCAACCTGTCCTCCAGCCTCTCCTCTCACCTCTCCCAGCCGCCAGGCGGATCCCCTCTTCCCTAACACGCCTGAGCGTTCCCAGCTCCGCCCTCCTCCCACCTGGAATGCCGCTGTCCCTGCACCCCGGCTCCCAGCCGCCTCTGCCAAGCGCTTCAGGCTGTTAACTCCTGCGTCAGGGGCCCGGCCGCGGAGCGACGCCGGCACAGCTCTCAGCCCCCATCATCTCCCCAAAGCCACCCCAAAAACCCAAGCACAAAGAGTGGCACTGTTGGGCCACCGTTTCAAACCCCCCCATCCCCCACCCCCCAACTGTCCCCTGAGCCCTTCAGCATAGAAACGCTGGTGGATTTAAACCCCACCCATCCCGAGGGTCTAGAGCATTCCCATTTTACACAGGGGGTTTGAAACTCAGAGAAGACAAATGACTTGCTGGGGACACTCAGCAAAGACTGTCTCCCCCCCCCCAGGGTCTTTCCTTTTTTCCCTCCTGTGACAGCTTCCAGTCATGGCTGGCCCACCCCCCAGCTTGTTCCTGCCCCAGGGCTTTTGCACTTGCTGTTCCCTCTGCCTAGAATGCCCTTCTCCCGTAAAGTCCCATACCTAGCTCCTTCTCGTCATTCTGGTCTCTGATACACGCCAGAGCGGCCTCCTCAGACCCCCACTCCCACCCCCCGTGTAAAGGAGCCCCTCTCTGTCTTTCTCTAGCACATAGCGGGGTTCTGTTCTACTCCCAGAACTCAGTGCTGTTGAGAGCTGCTCGGCAGATGTACTCTGTCCCTGCTGTAGCAGCGCACACACGGCCACCGCACAGGCGGGCACTCTGTCCTGTTCAGTGCCGTGTCCACGGCTGGAGGACTCGAGCCTGTGACCGTGCCCCCATGGCCACACCGCAAGGCCGTGGCAGAGGAGGTAGGCAGTGACTGTGTGGGGCCCGGCTCCTAGTCACTGCACACTGTCCCCATCCAGGGCCGCTCTGGTTACAGGGACAACACTGGTCAGGACAGTGCAACCGGGCGAACGCGCTGCAGGCCCCTCGTCCCCTGTGACCACGAGCTGGCAGGGACGTTTGGAGCTGGCCTCGTGGCGTGATCGGGCCTCCGTCCTCACGGGCTCCTGGTGCCACTCGTCTTTGGCTCTGTTTCCCGGGTGTCACGTTCCCGCGGACGCTCCCGACGCTCGGTGGCCTCGTGGGTAGAGACACAAGCAGCGCCAGAGAGGGACACTGGGACGGGGAAGAGGCCGGGACTGGCGGACGCTGCGAGGAGCGCTGGGCGCTGGGCGTGGAGAGAGGAGCCCAGCAGAGCCCGGGGTCCGCCCACCAGAAACCTCTCGGCGCAGCCAGCGAGGTATTTAGGTGGCGCCTGCTGTGTGCAGGACGGTCCGAGCCTTTCGTGTGAACAGACAGCCCTGCTGGACTCTCGCACCCCGGGAGGGAGCTGCCCTCGCTCCTGACCCACAGGGAGGCGGGGGCTCGGGCGAGGCCAGGCGCGACCCGGGCCTGCGGCTGGGCCGGCCTCCGGGGGCCGTGCGGGGTGCCGGGCTCTGCGCGTGTGGTGTGGAAGCCCCTGTCCCGTCTCCTGGGGACCTGTCACAGGCCCTGGAGAACTCTGCATCTGATGGGCTCCCAGGTGGGGCCAGCCAGGCCGGGGGAGGCCGCTGCCCTCGTGCCCACGGCCAGGCCACGCCGCCCTGGCACAGGTTCCTTCCTCACTGTCCTGCTGGTCTGGGAATTCCCCACACGCTGACGGTCCCGTAGCTCAGACAGCACAAAGATGTCCATTGTGGCTTGTTTATGGGGAAGACAGATCAGAGCCACCTCAACATGGGACTGCAGGTGCCCCGGACTGCAGGGGACGTAGGTGCCCCGGACTGCAGGGGACGTGGGTGCCCTGGACTGCAGGGGACCTTGAATGCCCTGGACTGGAGGGGACATGGGTGCCCTGGACTGGAGGGGACATGGGTGCCCTGGACTGCAGGGGACCTTGAATGCCCTGGACTGGAGGGGACATGGGTGCCCTGGACTGGAGGGGACGTGGGTGCCCTGGAACCCATGGGGCCAGGACAGATGGCAGGAGACGTTCAGGGACACATGACTTCTGACCCAGCAGGGCCACTTCTAGGAATGTCCCCTCTGACGAGCTTGCGACGACAGTGGCCCTCCGCACAGGCGCTCTGTTGCAATCTGTGGTGGCGAAAGCCAGAGCCACCGCCGCGGCCATCGACAGGGAACTGGAGTGTTGAATCATGGCCCTTGCCACCACGAGGACCCACGGCCTTCGAGGGGGTGTCACCCTGAGGTGCCACGAGAGACTTCGCCCGGGCCTAGGGTCAGTGGGAGGGACGGCTGAGAGGCTGCACGGCCCCCTGACCCTCCAGGAGGACAGAATGGAGGAAAGTGCATCTTGCTGCCCAGTGTTCCCAGAGCCCTCCCAGAAAGCACCCCCAGGGTCTCCGTGAGCCACGGGCGGGGAGCAAGGGAGGCCAGTGCCCAGCCACGTCCCTGGAGCCCGGCCTGTCGGTGCGTCACGGCCGGGCACGGACTCGTGGACGTTGAAGCTTTTACGTGATGGACAAGTGCTACGTTCATGGATGTGGGAAATGTTGGTGATGAATTCTGGTTTTGGGGGGGACACCAGGGATTGAACTCAGGGGCACTCGGCCACTGAGCCACGTCCCCAGCCCTATTTTTTTTTTTTTTTTTTTTTTTTTTTTTTTTTAGTTATAGTTGGACACAATACCTTTATTTAATTTATTTATTTTTACATGGTGCTGAGGATCGAACCCAGGGCCGCGCAGGTGCTGGGCAAACACTCACCACTGAGCCACAACCTCCACTCCCCCCAGCCCTATTTTGCATTTTCTTTAGAGACAGGGTCTCACTGAGTTGCTAAGTGCCTCGCCATGGCTGAGGCTGGCTTTGAACTCGTGATCCTCCTGCCTCAGCCTCCCAAGTGCTGGGATGGCAGGCGGGAACCACCGCTCCTGGCTGGTGATAAATTCTTGACCCAGTTTAGCCAAGGTCTTATGCAGGGTGTCCAGGCGCGCAGGGGTGGGGAGGAGGCCACTGAAGTCGCCACGAGCCAGATGTCCCGCGCCTCCCTCCACTGAGCCCCTCCACCACCAGAGGCGCAGGACTGGAGCTGTCTCCGCTTCACAGAAGGGGAAACTGAGGCCCAGAGGTGGGGTCCCCTGCCCCGAGCCTCACAGCCAGGGCCAGAGCGGGAACTCAGCCCAGCCTCAGGCTGGAGACCCTCCCTGGCGGTGACAAGCAGTGATTTCTTCTTTCCTGCTTTGGAATTTCCAGCATGAGCGGCAGTGGAGGAGGCGAGGCCCGGCTCTGTCCCCCCCCCTGCACCCGTTTAACCAATGCTGCTGGAAGAGACCCTGAGCCCCCCCACGGTCAACAGTCCCTGTTGGTACTCGTGTCCCCCCGGGCATCCCCGTGCGGTCCTGGTTCGAGAAACCAGGGGTGGGGTGGCGTGGAGAGAACGCACCCTGTGCTCGCGCAAATGCAGGGAGAACGTTCCAGAAAAACCGCCTCTGGAGAGGCCGGCCCCCAGCGCAGGGCCTGACCTTTGACGGACTGTGAACCAGAAAAAGTAAATTAGAATGAAGTCAAATTAAAATGAAACACGCATCAGGAACCAGCCGTGCAGGGCCTCTGCAGGACGGCGGCCGCGGGGGCCAGCCCTGGTGGCCACCTCGCTCCTGTTCTCCAGGGACGCGCACCGCGTGGCCAAGAGGGACCGGGGCTCGTCCTCCACAGCCCAGCACCAGCAGGGGGGCAGAAGGCGCGAGGGGCAGTGCCCCCGCGGGACACTCTGGGGAGGGACATGACGGCAGCTCACGGGAGGCCTTTGAACTTTCAAAATGTTTCAAGTTTTTAAAAAAGGCTGGAGGAGCTGGTGGTTGCGGGGACCACGGGCTGGGAGGGGATCGACCACCCAGGGGACCAGGGACCTCCTGGCTCCTGGTGGCGGTGGTGGCCACACGGCCTCGTGCGTGTCTCAGGACTGCGCACCCAGGTGGAGGGTGCGTTCTCGGCCTGTGGATGCAGGTGTGTGACAGTGACGTCACGACAGCAGACGGGGGGCAGGCAGAGCTGCTGCCGTGTGCAGGATGCACACACGTGTGCGCACACTCGGTGCACGGGGCCTGGGACAGAGGCCTCTCCCTGAGCCAGCCGCTCCTGAGCTCCACACGGGGCCTCGGGAAGCCTCCTCCTGTGCCCCGCTGGCCTGGGGACGGCTGGGCGCGTCCTCGCCGGACCTGCAGAAGGCCGGGCTGGGTCCTCCTCGCGAGGCGTGCGGACCTCCACAGGGACGGGGACGGGGTCTGCGGGAGCCACCAGCCATTGCCTGTCCGGCCACCTCCAGGCCCCAGTCAGAGCCGTGGGGCTCAGAGGAGGAGAGCCACCTGCCCAGGGTCACCCGGGGGTCCTTCTGAAGCTCAGGCTTCCAGCCCAGGCGGTCCCCCGCATCCTCCGGGCGGAGGCAGGGCCGGGTCTGTGCCCAGCGCGGGCAGCGGCCACAGGGCCAGGCTGCCGCTCCGACGGCGGTTCCCAGGGGTCTGCGGCGGGAAGCGTGAGGGTGGGTGCCCTCCTCTCCGGGTCCTCAGTCACCCACGTCCCCTCCCACCTCCCCGGTGGGGACGCAGGCCGGACAGGGCGGCAGGGGTCCTCCGCCCGCCCCAGAGCCCCAGGGAGTGCCCGCATGGCGCAGTGCCACGCCTCTACCCAGCCCACGAAACTCACCTCACCCAGGACCTGTCTCAACTCCTCCGCTTCCCTTGGCAGCCGCGGCCTCATTAGGCCGTGCCAGCGCCTCCCCACACGCCGCCCGGGAAGGGGAGGGGGCACCGCGCCCCGTCCCCAGCTCGGCCACGGCCACACCTTTCCAGAGACCCCGGGGTCCCTGCTGGGCCCCAGAGGCAGGATGGGGACCGGGCTCAGCTGGGGGCAGGGGCCTGGCGCTGAGATGGCCTGGCCCCTGCCCTCCCCGGGCAGGCCTGAATGGGCCCGCGGAGTGTTCAGCCTCCTTAATTAACCGGCAGTGATTAAGAGGCCACCTCGGGAGGCCCCCGGGGCTTCCAGGCAGGCTGGGGGTCTGAAATGGGGGGCAGGGCCCCTCGGACATGGCGGGCTCAGAAGGCTCCCATCGCGTGGAACGGGAAGGGACCCCCTTCCACACACACCAGAGGGCTCCAGGCAGAACCGCCCTTCCTCCCCACGGCGCTGTGTGGTGCTGGGAAAGTGGCCTCACCTCTCTGGGCCTCAGTTTCCACCAGGAGGGAGGGCAGGGTGGCGGTGAGACTTGATTAATGACTGTTTGTGAGAAGGTCCCGGAGATGCCGCTGATAACAGGCCCGGCTATTATTCTGGGAAGCATGGAGGAGTGTCTGAGCCCATAATTACCGAGAGGATGAAAACAGCGCGGAGGGAGGAGGCCTCACCCAGCCCCGCCCGCTGCCCCCCGCGCTGCCCTCCGGCCCGGGCAGGGGCCGTCCTCAGGCCTGGGAGACCTGCAACAGGAGGCCTGGGACCCAGGCCTGGGACCCTGGCCCAAGCCCTGGCTTCTCCTCCTGGCACCAGAATTCCTAAACAATTTCCAACCATCCCTTTGCTCAGTCATTGCACAGGTGTTTACTGAGCACCTACTGTGTGCCCGGCAATGGGAACAGCAGGGAACAGCACAGATGCAGCTCCTGCCCACAGGAGCTCAGCTCCCTGGAGGGGGCGGACACTAAACTACCAGGAAAAAACCCAGCAAGTGAGTGGAGTATTCAAAAACAAAGAGCAGATGGTGTGCTAGGGAAAAACAGGCGAACGGTGGCTCGGGGGCTCGGGGAGGGCCACCCTGGGGAGGGAGGGGACAGTGGAACTGAGAACAGAAGGATGGGGAGCTGCCATGGGGGGAGTGTTCCAGGCAGGGGGAGCAGCACGTGCAAAGGGCCTGGGGTGGGGACTGGCATGTTGGAGAAGCTGCATCAGAGAGCAAGTAGAGCGTGGGAGGTGAGGGGTGGGGACAGGGGTGCGGAGCACCAGGCGAGGCCTTTGGAAGTGCGGCGAGGAGCCTGGGTCATCTTTCAGGACCAAGGGCAGCATGGGAGTCTGGAGCGAGGGAGGGACAAAGGCAGGGACACGGGTGAAGCCCCAGTGCTGCAGATGCTGGCGCCTGTTTGGAGGACGTTCTCTTGCTCGAGGCCCACATCCAGCCCCCGCCACGTGGCTGTCGCTCTGTCCCCTCTCCAGTGATAACAGGTTCTGCCTGCCAAGGCAACGGGCGTCCCCAACCCAAATGGAAAGGGTGACCTCAATCCCAGTCAACTCACGGGGAAGGAGCCCCCTGGGCACCTGCTGGGGCCGGGGGCAGCACCGAGGCCCCTGCCGCTCCGAGGACCCTGGCTGCTCCTGAGGCCTCCGGTGCATCTGAGTTCAGAGCCCAGCTCTGCCCTTTGTTGCTGTGTGCCTTGGGCAAATGTCTTGACCTCTCTGGCCCTCAGTTTCCTCATCTGTGAAATAGGATCAATTATAATAATGAGGCTGTGATGAGGACTAAATCAGCTCATGCACGTAGGGCGAGTAAACGAGGCCTGGTTCAGAGCGGCCAGCTCCCGCCAGCTTTGCCACTGGTTCCTCAGTCCCCTCCTTGAGTCGCCCACCTGCCTGCCCCGCGGCCTCCCAGGCTGCAGCTCCCAGCTCAGAGCCCGTCTCACGGCCCGACTCTGCTCCCTCCAGCAGCCAGACGGGTGTTTGCCATCACCTTCCTCTTCTGCTCAGCACCGCGGTGGCTCCACGTCCCAGGGCCACAGCCCTCACCAGGGCCACCATGTCCTCCACCCTCTCCCTGGACTCTGCGACCGCCTCCTGCCCCGGTCCCTTTGCACAGGCTGCTCCTTTTCCTCAGGATGCCCTTCCCCCACCATGCCTCTTCCCTGCATGGGGCTCATCTGGGGCTCACGGGGCTGCACCCTGTGGTCCCCGTGTCCCAGCACCTGTTGCAAGGGCCCCTCAGAGTCCCCACTAGACGGGCGCTCTGGGGCCAGATGGAAAGTGTCTCCCCACAAGGCCTGGCGGGCATCTGGGGAGCCACCTGCAAGCGGGGTGGGTTTGGGGTGAGCCCCGGTGGGAGAGTGGGGTCACGCTGGGAGAGATGAGCTGGCGAGGGGCCGAGGGGCTGCGGCGCGAGACGGGGGGGTGGGGGGCGGAGGACTGGCAGGCTGGTGATGGGGCGGCGGGTTGAGCTGAGGTGAGCGGCGGGCGCAGGGAGGGGCGGGCTGAGCTCAGGGGCACGGGGGTGCGCGGCCCACGCAGGCGTCCCGGAGCTCAGGTGACAGCCGCGCTCCCTCCTGGCACAGGGACCAGCTTCGCAGAGTCGAGCTGAGCTGAGGGAAGGTGGGGTGAGGCCGCGGCCCTGCGCCCTGGTCCCCTCACCCAGGAGCGCCTTTCCACCCCGGTGACGCGTCCCGTGACCCCGCTCACCGGGGGTGCTGCAGGGGCATGCGCCACTGTGCGCCCAGCATCGTGCCGGGCACTTGACGTAGGTTCACAGCTTCCCCCACCCCGACCTCCCAAAATAAACCCCCTCCCCTGCAGGTGAGGAGCCGAGGCTGAGGTCTGCACCAGGCCTGGGGAGGCTGGCCTTCCGGGACTTTCCACCGGGCTGCAGGAAGGGCAGGTGCTGGCTGTCCCGTGGCCAGCACTGGCCATGCCTGGCCCTAGTCTGGACCCTCATCTGCACCAGGTCACTCAGCGTCACCACACCCTCCACCATCCCAATGAGGCTCAGAGGGGGACGTGAACTTGACCCTGGTCACACAGCGGGAAAGGGGCAGAAGAGAGATTGAAGCCCAGGCGAGCCGCCCCCTGCACACCCGGCTCCAGGCCTCCCCCATGAAGCCCCCCAAGACCCCCAGCCACCCCCCAGGGGCCCTGGGCAGAGCCCTGCCCGCCTCAAGATGATCAGCTAAGGCCCCAACTATGACCACGTCCCCGGCGCCAGCCCCGTGCCTGGTGACCTCAGCCCGCATGGGGCAGTGGGAGGCTGGGGAAGCAGCGGAGGCGGTGCTGTGGGTGACAGGTCCCCTGCTCCCAGCAGGAGCTTTGGCAATCAGAGAAAGCAGCGGTTTTACCAAGAAAAGGAGGAAGAACAGCAGGGGCGAGGCGCTGCGGGTGGGCGAGTGACACCAGGAGGGCAGGCCGAGTCCCGGGGCGCACTCGGGGGGCTGCTGGCCTAGGAGGGCTCACAGCCCAGGACAGGGACCACAGCTGGAGCACCTGGAGGGGACCTTGTGAGGGAGGAGCGTCCTGAGCACGGCAAGCCAGCTCAGACCCCTCCACCCAGTCCCCCATCTCCACTTAAAAGAGGCTCAGGAAGGCAGAGTGACTGGCCCCAGGCCACACAGGCTCCAAGGAATACAGCCAGCACTCACAGCAACCCCTCGATGTCTCTGGCTCAGAGGAGGGGTTAGAAACAGGCCCCGTTTGTTCCCGTGTGACTTTGAACATGTCCCTGCTCCCTGGGCCTCGGTTTCTCTGTGCACAGCGGACGTAACCACAGGCCACCTTCACAGATCGCTGGCTGGGAGCTCCGAGCCAGCACAGGAACTGTCGCAGAGCAGAGAGGGGCTCTGAGGGACTGGCGGAGGCTCTGAGGGACTGGCGGAGGCTCTGAGGGACTGGCGGCCGGGCCCTCTGCACGCCCCCAGCGCCGGGGAGCGGAGTCCCCTGTGGAGCAGACTTGTCCTCCTTCTGAGCTCAACGAAACCTGCCTCTTCCGAGGACGGTCCCTGCCCACCGTGGAGATCCCCACCCTGTGACATGGAACAAAGCCACCGACACTGCAGAGAGGGCTCCGTCACATGGCAAGCATGAGCCGAGCTCCTGTCTGTGCCCAGCCATGACCTAGGCACTGGGGACACAGGAGGGACCGGGAGCCAACAAGGGACCCCCTAAGAGGAGGCTGATGCTCCACAGGGAGGAGACAGATGTGGGACACGTGAACCCCGAGAGACACACCCCTGGGTGATCGCTTGCAGGTCCAAATCACCAACGACGCACCAGACAGAACATTCCAGAATGTATCATGTTTTAAACGACACCGTGGTATAGGTCAGACGCCTCCCTCGGCGCCCTCCAGGCTCCCACTGTCCTCACGGTCAACTCTAAAGGCCTAACGCAGCCACTCCGCCCTGGGTGCCGGGGTCCTGTGGACCGCCTGGCTCGACCTTTCCCCCAGGTCCAGCCACATGACCTCGCGGTCCCTGGACATGCTGGGACCCCTGGGTTCTCAGGGCCACTGCACAGGGCCTCGCGTCCACCTGAAGGGCTTCTCTCACACTCCATCTGGCCGAGGCCCCCTCCAGACCGCCCCCGCCCGTCTTGCCATCAGCTTCTGGTACTTGGCCTGCTTCCCCCGCCCTACGAAAATCCGCGCAAAATGGAAAGAAAAACAGCCAGGAAAGAGCATGAATCATTTGTTTACAGGCCCTAATTAATTACTAAGCTCAAAACCTTGGTTTCCATTCTTCCTTTCCCCCTCTCTGCCCTTGGAGAATGTTTGGAATCCACATTGTTTCCCAACGCGAAAGTATGTCAAGTTTATTTTTAGCAGACGCACATGATAGCTTAGACTGTTATTCATCCCCCCACGTCAGTGGGGAGCGGGCCGCGGAGCGTGCAGGATGCTTGATGCGCCTCAGATGTGGCTCCCGGGAGGCCAGCTAGGCTGCAGTGGCCGCTGGGGTCAGTGTGACCCAAGCCGGGGCCTGTGCTGAGGACCGGGGTGGGGGAGGCGCGGGTGCAGTTCCTCCTCCAGGCCAGAGGCGGCACTGTGGAGCGGGGGAGCGCGGGCTGAGCCGGTTCCCAGGCCGCTGAGCGAGGTCTCCCGCCTGGCCTGGCCAGCGCGCGCTGCGCTCCCGTCTCGTCTAGAAGGGGAAAGTGGGAGAGCCTGGCCAGTCGCCTTTGGCTCACCCAGGAAAAGGCCCCTCGCTGCCCCTGGAGGATGCCACCGAGCCCTCTGGGCTCCCCTCTGTCCCCCAAGGTCCCCACCCTGTCAGCCTGCCTGCTCCCCTTTCCTGCTCCAGGGCCAGGTTGAGGATCAGGGGCATCCCTGGGGGGGAACTCTGTCCTCCTTCCAAGATGGCTGCGTCGGGGCCCTGGGACCTTCCAGAACCATCCTCCGTCCCGGCCACAGCTGAGCAGCTGTGGGATTCCGCCTCTGGCTACCTTGAGGGGATCCGCAGGGACCTGTCCCTAACACATCCCGTTACCCAGCAACTAGGGTGAGGTGGGGCTGAGGGGCAGGAGGCCGCCAGCCCAAGGGCAGGCACTGCGGGCATGGTCTCTGTCCCCAGCAAGCCGCTGCAGGTGCTTTCCAAGACCTGCTGCAGATGGCGGCCCGCGGTGCAGGCTCAGGTCAGGGTGGCCCCCATTCCTGCTGAACCCCAGGGCAGGGCTGAGGACTCACAGCCCACAGCTGCCAGGCCAGGATGCTACAGTGAGACACTGGAAGGTGACAGTCACATCCCGCCTGGTGGGTCAGCCACCCCTGAGCCCCAGCACTGTGAGCCAGGGCTGCCGAGTGCCCTGATTCCCGGGGTTGGCCACACACCACAGTTCTCAGCGGGCGCTCGGACCCAGGGCAGCCCAGGGCCGCGGTCTGGGCCCTGGGAGGCTGGCGGTGGCGGTGGAGCAGGCCTGTCCTGCCTGGGCCAGGGATGGAGGCTGGGATGGAGTGGCTGCCAGCCTCTCCCAGGGGGAGCAGCCACCATCCCGGCTCTGGCTGGGGGGCTGCGGCCTGTGCGGGCTGTGGGCGGGGCCTGGGAGCGGTCCTGCCTCTTAGTGAAGGAAGCTGATAATCATCTAGGTGCAGGGAGCTAGGTGGAGGGTGAGTTCGCAACTGCGGCTGAGTGATTGTATCTATTGTAAAAAGCCAGATGTAATATCAGATTAGCACACTTTGTGTGCCTATTATAACACCGTGTCATTATGGGACTTGTCATAATTAAGGCCCCAGAGGCCACCTGCTCCCCCTGACTCTGCAGGTCCAGGCGCCTCCGCCGACTCCCTCCTGGACAGGACTGGCCCTGCACACGGGGCGTCCGTGCAGACCCTGGTTAGGCTGTTGTGACCACATTGCGGGCACTGGAGGGACCTCGGTGGAGGGGGAGACTAGGCCTGTCCTCGGGAGCACACAGTCTGGGGACAGAGGGACCAACAGTAAATAGGGAAACAGGATGACCAAGACTGGGGGGGAGAGGGGAGAGCGGGTGAGGCCGGGGGTGGGCAGCAGGCGCCAAGTGGCGGGAAGTTAGGGCACCCCAGGGGGCGAAGGCCGTTCTGGTCCATCCTCAGCCGCCAGTCAGAGAAAGGGCCCGCTGGGCGTGATGGGCGGCAGCCACCGCTCCTGCCCTCCAGTCGCTGGCCCAACAGAACCCATGGAGCTCTGGGTGCCAGGGAGCAAAGCAGCCGTCGTCCCCGCCCTGAGGAAGGCAGCATTCCAGGGAAGCCACGTCCAACAAGTAAACAGAGTCGGTGGAAAACAAGACCAAAGATCGGGGGGCTTGAGGCAAGGGGACAAAGCCGCCGTCGGGGCACAAGCAGCAGCGGGAACAGAAGGCACCAGCGCAGCAGGTGCCAGGGCCCCGGCTCCAGCGTGCCCGCACGTCGGCGGGAGGGCATGGAGCCCAGGGCAGGGTGCCACGCCAGCATGGTGGAGGTCGGGTCGAGTCGTGGAGGTCACAGTGGGAGCCCATGGCCAGAGCCAAGGAGGGACAGGAGCTGCCCAGCACTCCCCGGGCTGCCTGGGGAGAGCCAGGTGGGAGCACGGGACCACGGGCAGGCCACCGCGCCCGTCCGAGCGGGGGAGGCCCGGGCTCCAGACGTGGAGGTGGGGGAGCCGGCTGCAGCAGGGCTCTCGGGGGCAGCGCCCACAGGACTTCCCGCCCGGTCACTGGATGTGAGGCGAGACGAGCCAAGGGCAGCCCAAGGTCTGGCGGAGGGCGATGGTGGACCAGGCGGGGGTCCCCTGGGGGCCCCCAACCCAGCATCCCACAGTCAGGGTCACGCAAGGAGAGCAAGGAGCTGGCCCCACCCCGGCCTCCTGGCAGGAAAGGGGCACCAGGCCTGGCCGCAGGATGTCACAACCCTTAATAATTTCTCCGCCGCATTTTGCAACTGGCTCCCTTTATCAACAGGCAAAGGGAGAAGGATGTTGCAACTGCCGCAACGGGTAGCCATGGCTAGCACCAGGCCAGAGGGACGCCAGCCCAAGCCAGGGACATGGTCCCATGAGGACTGGATCCGGAAGAGGCCATCCAGGGGCAGGTTGCTGCAGGTGGCAGGAGGGCCTCAGAGCGCACAGCTCCTCCACTTGGCTGGGCCTTGAGCAAGTTGCTTGCCCTCTCTGGGCCTCAACTTTTTCTCCAGACAAAAAAGAGCAATTAGAGGAATCATTTTAAAAATGATTTAAGGGCTGGGTTGTGGCTCAGCGTAGAGCGCTCACCTAGCCTGTGTGCAGCCCTGGGTTCAATCCTCAGCACCACAAAAAAATAAATAAATAAAATAAACGTATTGTGTCCTACTACAACTAAAAAGCAATTATTAAAAATAGATTTAGCCGGGCATGGTGGTGCATGCCTGTAATCCCAGCACTTGCTGAGGCAGGAGGATCTCGAGTTCAAAGCCAGCCTCAGCAATGGTGAGGCACTTAGCAACTCAGTGAGACCCTGTCTCTAATAAAATACAAAAAAAGGGCTGGGGATGTGGTCCAGTGGTCGAGTACCCGAGTTCAATCCCTGGTACAAAAAAAAAAGATTTAAAAAATGGTGTCCAACGTCCACATTTGTTGAGCACCTACTGTGTGCCAGGCCTTGTGCAGCCTCTATTGAGCACCTACTGTGTGCAGCCTCTCCTGTGAGTCGCCTCACTCAGTCCACACGTCAGCGGGTAAAGGGAGGTTTCCTCGTGTTACCAACGGGAAGCCAAGGCTGTCCGGGTCAGCCGGCCTGTCGGGTGGGCCAGGCATGCTAGGCGGCCTCTGAGGCCATCCTCCCTGTGAAGTGAGGCCCAGAGCGGTTGGGAAGCCAGCTGCCTCCTCCTCAGCCCACGCCTGGCCCCGGGGAGCATTTGGGACCCAGCGGCCATTGCTGTTAGCAGGACGGCTGCCCGTGGCACACACTGCCCGGTCAGCGCAGCCCCGGTGCCCCCCCCGCCCCACCTCCCAGCCCCACCCGGCCTGGGGCGATGCTGTACACCAGCTTCAGGATCACGCGCTCCAGCCTGCCACTAACACCGTGACCTGGGCACGTGCCGCCTGTCCCCTGGGCTGTTGACAGGTCACAGGAGGCCGCTGGGTCCGTGGTGATCTCCCCAAGGGGCGCCACCTGACAGAGGGGGTCTCCACGGCCCAGGATGGAGAAGGGACTTGCGGGGGGCGGGGGGCTGCTGGTCCCCCTGACAGGGGGCTGGCAGCAGGAGGCCAGGGCCCGCCACAGACTCCCCCTGCTCTCGACCAGCCCTGGGCTCTCCTGGCTGGCCTCTGGCCGGGCTGCCCCGCCCCGCCCCGCCTGGCCCCGCCCCTCCGCTCCGGGTGTCTGGCCACCGTATTTGCTTAAACCCTTGCCCAGCCCCCTCCCCTCACACCCGCCACCCCCGGCTGCCCAGAGTCACAGGAGGGACAGGGGGACAGGAGGAGGGAGACCCAAAGCCCTGGGGACACTCAAAGCAGGTTCCAGGGCCTGCAGCTGTAGCCAGCTGGTCCCCCTCCTTGGCCAGAGTAAGCTCCGCCCACTGCACCCAGAAGCCAGTGCTGATTGGCCAAGTCGAGCACGGCCCTCCCCCTCCCCTCGCAGTGACTGGCTGCGGCTGGGCGTGGAGTGCAGGTGTGGTGTGAGAGGAGGAGCCTGCCCGGGAGCTCTTGGAACAGCTTTCTCCTTTGGAGGGCCTTTTCCTGCCTTAGCTTCAGCTGTGTGAGGAAGAGATGGCAGGTGCTTTGGCAGCCTTCATGGAGCTCTGAGGAGCCTGCCTGGGTAGAGGTTGTAGAACCATGAGATGGGAAGAACCAGGAGCCCTCACGACAAGGCCCAGCCTCCAGCTCACCCACTGTTTATTCAGTCACTCAACAAATATTCAGTGAACCCCACTGTGTGCCAAGCCCCGAGATGCGCACTGGGAACACAGCAGAGTGTGTCAACAGTCCCTGCCCTGCGCTCGCTCTGGGTGGGGGTCAACCAGCACTCCTCCAGCAACGGGGGGGGGGGGGGGGGGGGGGGGGGGGGGGGGGGGGGGGGGGGGGGGGGGGGGGGGGGGGGGGGGGGCTGCCGGGGAGAGGCCCCGGAGAGGAGCCCAGAGCAGGGCGGGGTGGGGGAGGGGCGTTCTGGGGACGTGTCTGAGCCCAGGTTGCTCAGAAGCAGATGTCCCTGAGAGCAGGGCCAGGGTGCGCGTGATTCACGAGGACGAGGACGTGCCCGGGGAGAGGGAGCAGGGCAGGGCAGGGCTGGGAGGCTCCTCGTGGAGTCTGGCGGGAGGATCTGGAGCCCGGCCTGCCGGGAGGGGGAGGCTGCGCTCCGTGCCCCTGACTCATGGGCGCTGGGCTGCGTCCCCCTCTGCCGCCTGGGGGTGGAGGACCCGCCAGGTGAGGAGGCCCCTGTCCACGGAGGCAGTGGCCCCAGAGGGACTCCAGCTGGGCCCCAGCAGCCAGCAGAAAGGAGGCCGGCCCCCACAGCACCACCAGGGAGAGTGCCCTGGCCTGAGCCTGGGCGTTAACTAGTGTGAGGAGGAGGAGAGCCTCCCGGTAGAGGCCACGGCCCTGGACCAGGGGGAAGGGGACGCCATGATGCGGCACCTACGGGTCAGGAGGGGGTCAGCCTGTTCCAAAGGAGGGGGAGTCATGGGAGGTCATAGGGCAGGGGAGGGTCACCATCCAGCCCGCATTTCGCAAGGCCAACTGGCAGCACGTGGAGCGGGAGGCTGGGAGGGGAGGCTGGGGAGAGAGGCCACAGGGCCCGTCCAGCTGAGTCGCTAGGACTGATGGGGGTGGACAGCACGGGGTGGTCAGGGGCTGCGAGAGCTCAGAGGGGGCTACTGGCTTCCCAGGCTGAGAACACCACTGACACAGGCTCACGCCTCTGGAGCCTACGGCCCCTTCTCCACGGTGAGGAGACTGACGGGTGAGCCACAGCCTAGAAGCAGCTCCAGCCCAGGACCCTCGTGAACCTCGGGCCCTCAGGTCCTCGGGCCAGGCCTGCCATCCCCTCCCTCAGCAGGCTGGGCTCTTGGCGGAGCTGCTCAGGACGCCAGGCCTGCCTCCTCCTGGACCTGCTGCCCCGCCCCTCCCAGCCCTGCCCCCCACGGCCTGGCCCTGTGCCCTCCGACGGGGCAGGCGGGCCCCAGCTGGAGACCCCGCTCCCACCAGCTCCTCCACTCCCCTGTGGGTGGGCCGACTGTGACCTGCAGACCAGGGACTTGCCAAGGCCACCCAGCGCGTCCCTGGCGCAGGAGCCTGTGGCTGGACGAGGCCACCCCAGTCCTGGGCACTATCTTGCCGGACACCTGGGTTCCCTGGTGCGGTGGCCATGTCCAGCCAGGAGATAATCGCCACCGGAACTGGCCGGAGATTCACTGCAGCCTCGCAGCCAGGGCTCCCCGTGGGCTGAGGACCTGGGGGGCGGTGCTGGGGGACAGACTGGGGACCCAGGGGTCAGCTGGCCCCTTTCCAGGAGGAACCCGTGCTGCAAAGGGCTCAAGCTGCTTCATGGTGCTCACTGCAGAGTTCCCCAGGGACACGGCTGTGACAAGTGACCCTGTGCCTGTCCTCGGGGAGCCCCATGAGAAGGCCCCCACCCACGTCACCATGAAGCAGACAGGGTGCTGCAGGAGACGGCAGGGAGGCCTGGTGGGCCGAGGGGGCATCCCCAGGGAGGGGACTGCAGCTGAGGCTGAGGGGGCTTAGGGCAGAGCTCGGGAGAGCTGGAAGGAGCGCATGCCCCGCACAGCACAAGCAAAGGTCCTGCGGAGGCCAAGCCTGCTGTGCTCATGCAATAAAAATAAGCCTGGGGGGCGTGGAGAGAGGAGGGCCAGCTCCATGAGGCCGGAGATGAGGCAGGAGCCAGAGCAGGTCACCAGCCCCTCAGGCGAGGCGAGCAGCCTGGAGTTTAGTTTAAAGCCATGGGGGAGGGGGACTTCGAAGACTTCAGGCAGGGGACGGATGGACCTGGTCAGAGTGGAGACCAGGGCCCACTTGGGCTGCTCCCACACCTGGCCTGGAGGGGCCTGCGTGACCCCAGGCTGCACCTGAGGCCCAGGCCTGGCCTCCTGCCCCATGCGTGTCCCTCTGGGCGGCAGCAGGTCTGACAGGCCAATCCCAGGCCCCCTCCTGGCTGCCCGCCCCCCTCCGGGACCCCCAAGGGAACATGCCAGACTGCACTGACCCCAGAGCCCAGAACCAGTTAGCTCGGCTCACTGCGGGAACCCCGCTCCTCTCCAGAAGGACCTGGGGGGCACCAGCTCTGCCCTGGGGGAGGCCGGAGGGGGCAGCAGTGAGGAGGCCCGCTGCCAGGGCAGCGTCCTGCTGGGTGCCTCCAGCCCTGCGCCCCGCACCGGGCTGGTGTCTCCTCCTGGCTCTGATCTGCCCTCCTGGGCCTGCCTCTGGGCTGTCTGTCTGTCTCTCCCACCTCTCCACCTCCCGCAGCCCAGGCTCCTGCCCAGCCGCCCTCCCCTGGGCTCCAACCTGGGGGGGTGCTCTTCCGGACCCTTCCCTGGGGCGTGGGGTGGGGGAGGACGAGGCGGCCGCCCTCAACCTGCCGGTCCTTCCAGCTCAGCCCCGCCCTGGACCGGCCCCTCCCCCACCCACCCGCGGCCACGCGGGGCTTCTGGAAAGGGAGGCCTGACCTTGAGCCCCACTGGCTGGGCCCCCAGGCCAGCCCAGCCCTGAGCTGGAGGCTGGGGCCACGAGGCTCAGGGCTGCCGTCACAGGACCACACAGCTCACCGCAGTCAGGGTCCCAACCCGGTCATTGTCAGGGATCCAGACCTCACCTCGGGCTCCAGTGGCGGTGGCCTCTGCTGCCCCAGCGCCCACTCTTCTACAGAGGCCAGCGGGTCTGCACTGCTCCAGAGTCCTTCCTGATCCTCCTCTGCCCATGCTGCCCGCTCCGGTCCTGTCTCTGTCCTACCCTGAGGGGTGAAAGGACAGGCCCTCTGCCCGCACCTCCCCCAGGTGGCCTGGAGCTCTTGTCTTATCAGAGTGTTCTTTGGTCCTCCAGCCTGGTCCTCCGGCCTCCACCTCCTGGTCCTCCAGCCTGGTCCTCCTGCCTCCATGCCTGCCCCAGCCCCTCGCTCAAGGCCACCCCGATGTCTCTGGTCCGCCCTCACACGGTGTCGCTGCACCACGCACAGGTGCACGCACACACCTGCGGCGGCCGCCCTGGGACCCAGGAGCCCTGCGAGGTGGCGGTGAGTCTCAGGAAGGACCTGGAGCTGCGGATCTCTGGGCTGCGTGCTGCCAAGCCCCAAAGCCGGGCCTCCCTGGAGGAGCCCTGGCCTCTGCACGTGGGGAGGAGGACTCCCTGGGGCAAGGCCCGCGGCCACTTGGTGAAGCCCCGCTTGGCTCCCGGAGCTCCGGGGTGTAGGGCCCCTCACCCTCCAGCTGGAGGAGGGGACGGTCGGAGCCTACGTGACAAACGTGAGCCACAGGAAGCTGAAAACCCAACAGAAACAGGCCAAGAGAAAGGGGCCAGGGTAGGAGCCCAGAACACAGGGCCACCAGGCCTGGCAGCCAGGCCCCCAGAGGCCACCGGGGCGGGCATGGTCCCTGCAGACCAGCCCCCACCTCCTGCCCCTCTTCCGAAGGACCAGCAGGGCCTGGCCTCCTGGAGGACACCGGCCTCTGCCCCCAGCCCAGCCTCCCTCCGCCTGCCCACCTGCCCAAGGAAGGTCTTCCCCTGCCTCCAAGTCACCTGGAAGCCGGACCCCCCCAAGCCCGGAGGCCAGGAGGCCTGGGGTTTAGAAAGCACCTCTGGGCCGCACCCGCCCAGCAGGACACCCGCCACCGGAAGCCCCTGCGGGCCTCTGCGGGTCCCCACCATTCTGTTTTCCTCTCTCCAGCCCACGCCACCCACCCCTTGGCCCTGGGAGGAAGAAGTCAGAGGATACCCCTCTTCTGCTCGGCACTGTACGCTACCTTCCAGACTCCTGTCCCTGCGTCCCTACCCTCAGTGCCAGTCCCTGACATCAGCTTCCCTCCCGCTCCATGGACATGGGAAGCACGATCCCACCCCAGGGACTTTGCACTTGCCATCCCTACCTTCCCCAGACTCTCTCCCTTCCCTTCCTCAGGTTTTGTTTGAATAGCTCCTTCCTCTGACCCCTGTGGTTAGAGACAACCTCTCCCTTGCCCTCTCCCTCTCTCTCTCCTTCTCCCTCTCTCTCTCTCCTTCTCCCTCTCTCTCTCCATCCCCCTCCCCCCTCTTTCTCCCCTCTCTCTCCCCCTCCCCCCCTCCTTCCTCCCCCTCCCCCCAGCACTCCTCTCCCTCCCCCTCTTTATGTCCCTCTGCAGTGCTCACCACCTGACCCTGTGCCCCCCACCACCTCCATGTGCCCCCTGAGCTCAAGGCTTGGGTGGCCCCAGTCCTGCTTGTACTCAAGCTCCACACGGTGCCTGGCGCACAGTAGGTGCTGGGCTACGTCATCGCTGGAGCTGGTCTTCCAGAGTCTTCTGCACACCCCACTCTGGTCACAAGCAGAGAACACAATACAGAGTCAAGCCCAGGCCTCAGAGGGCTGGTCCAGGACCTCACGGGACCCTGCCCCAGGGCAGGACCTGGGGAAGCACCGAGGCCTGGGGGAGCTGGCCCTGCAGGCCAGCATTGTCCCAGGGCCATCCTGCTGGCTCCTCTCAAGGCCCCGGTGACCTCCACAGTTCTTCTTCTTCTTCAGAAAGTGCCAGGCTCGGGGACTGCTGAGACACGTGGCCTCTGCCTTGCGCCTCGGGCTCCACAGGAAACCCCAGCGGGCCAGAGCTGGGCGGGCTCTGCGGGGGGGGGGGGGGGGGGGGGGGGGGGGGGGGAGCTGGTTTGGGGTTTTGCCCCCTCTGCCTCCAGTGCCTGTCCTCTGTTTTGCTGGGCACTGGGCATGTGGCGTCCCCACCACAGACAGGAGGGGTTCGCAGGGCACAGCACAAGTCCCTCAGACGTGGTGCCGAGCGTCCACCGAGGTGCTGAGACACACAAGCCACCTCTGAAGTCCAGACAAGCCCCGGGAGAGGCAGCACATGCAGCCCAGGTTCCAAGCCATCAGGGAGGAGAGCGGCCTCCGCACACGACCTCGGCAGCTCCGCGTCCAAGGCCCACACCTGGGGACGACCCCAATGTCCACAACAGCAGATGGCTACGGCATATTCTCACAGGAAGGCTGACCATGGTGGTTAAAAAAAAAAAAAAAAGCCGAGGCTGGGGTTGTGGCTCAGCGGTAGAGCGCTCGCCTAGCACGCGCGCGGCCCGGGTTCGATCCTCAGCACCACGTACAAATAAACGCATTGTGTACAACTAAAACTTAAAAATAAAAAAAAAAAAAGCCGTACCATGTGCCAGGCGCCATGGCACAGCCTGTGATTCCAGCGAGTCGAGAGGCTGAGGCAGGAGGATCCCAAGTTCGAGGCCAGCCTCAGCAACTTTATTAAGCCCTTGACAACTTAGGGAGATCTTGTCTCTAAATATAAAAAATTAAAAGGCCTGGGGTTGCAGATTGGTGGTTAAATGCGCTGGTTCACTGTCTAGAATCACAGGGGAACAAAGAAAGGAGGAGCAAAGCATCATGGGAAACCTCAAAAATTTTTTAGATTTTTATTAGTTATTGATGGACCTTTATTTATTTACTTGTTTATGTGCAGTGCTGAGAATCAAACCCAGGCCTCACACATGCTAGGCAAGCACTCTGCCACTGAGCCACAACCCCAGCCCCCAAACCTCAGATCTTAAGCAGATAGCATGACTGATTGGACGGATCTGGATTCCGGGGCCAGGCAGAACCCTCTAGTCTGTTAGACCTGGGGACAGCAGCGCCCTGGAGACTGCACAGAGACTTCAGGGAAGGCCAGCTGGTCTGTTGGGTGGCCAAGGGGCGCCAACAGCATCCGGTGACTGCACCCACGTTCTACCCCCGCAGTGAGCCCAGAGCTTCAAAGGAAATTCTTTTTCAGAGAGAAAGGGGGGACAGCACATTTGCACAGATATGCGAGAGATGCGTGGAGAAGACCTGGAACTCAGGACCCAAGCCCCAGTGCAAGGCGAGGAGGGGCCCCGGGCGTGACCCCAGGCCGACTCTGCTTGGTGGGAAGCGGCTCCTGTTTTGAGAGACCGTGTGCCTAGGTGACTGCCAGCGTTTTAATTCAGCGTTGAATGGTAACATGCAGGGACTCCGGCCCAGCAGGGTCGAGAGGCACCTGTCACCAGACGCGGGCTCATCCTGCTCCCGGGCCTTGCACACGCCCTCCTCCCGCTCCCAGGGCGGACGCAGGCGAGTGTGGGGCCACCTGCCCGTGGGCGTTCCCGAACACCCAAGGAGCGACTTAGTGAAAGCACGGGTGCCCCCGCAGGGCGCAGGGCTCTCCTAGGGTCACCAGGACCTTCAGGAGGGCAGCCACCTGGAAGCCCTCCCTGGCCCCTCCTGGGCTTACCAAGAACCTTCCCAAACACCAGTGGCACGTTAGGGTTGTCTGATAACCTCAGGCAGCCAGAAAGTTCCGTCTTCCAGAACTTTCCATGCCGAGCCAGCCGTTCTGACAGGCAGGCGTTGCGAGGCCTCAGGGCCACGGGCTCCCCCTTCCGCAGAAGGGCGCGCTGTGAGCACTGAGGAGGTGCAGCCTCCGACCCCCACTGGGCCAGTGCAGCAGGCCAAGCTCACGGCAGGCTCGGGGTGGCAATGGAGGCACAGGGTGGGCAGTGCCCGGCCCGCTCGGCCAGGTAGACCAGAGCACAGACTGGCACCCAGGCCTGCGGGGGCTCCAGAGCTCATGGACTGGCCTAGGAAGAAAGGCAAAGGCCAGCGGGCGGAGGTTGGCAGCCTCCCCGGGCCAAGCAGGGAGGCTCGGGACGGAGCTGCCCTCTGCCCCACTGACTCCCCTCCCCACTTGGAGCCGGTAGCTCCGGGCTGCACCATCTCTGCCAAGTGCTGGTTTCGCCATCTCCTGGCCCTGGGGAGCCTCAAACACAACAGGGAAGGCCAGGCCGGTGAGGCCAGGCTGGAGCCCCAGAGAAGTGGGCTCCCTCACACCCACACCCGCTGTGTGACCTCAGACAATACGCACGCTCTCTCTGAGCTCCTGGGTCCTTGTTAGTTTTCTCCTTTGAACCTCAGGTGGCAAAGACGGAGTTATTGGGATTCACAGCACGCAGCTGCCCACAGGCTTGTGGTGGCCTGTTTCCTCGCTTTAGCTCCAGGCCCACCTCCCTGCCCACCTCATCCCCCTCTGCTAGCCGTGCACCTTGAGGGGGTTTTGGTTTTGACTTTGACGGGGAGGCTGAACGTGCGTGTGGCGGGGTGCGAAGGGACCCTCCTGCGGGCCACCCGTGGTGTCTGCCCCAGATCCCCGGGCACGTGCTGGGCCGGCCGCGCCCCCTGGGTGGCTGTGCCCGGCCTTTCGATGGTCCCACTTGCTGGAAGTCACCTGGGCTGCCCCCGCCAACCCCCGTGTGGGGCTGTTGTAAATCAGACTGCTGAGAGTGTGTGTGCGGGACTCTCTATGGGGGTGTGTTTTTATTCCTTTGGGGTACACTGAAGGGCGGGCATTTATTTATTTTTTAAGTATTCTTTAGTTGTCAACAACCCTTTATTTTATTTATTTACTTATATGCAGTGCTGAGGAACCAGCCCAGTGCCTCACACATGCCAGGGGGGTGCTCTGGCACTGAGCCGCCACCCGGCCCTCGGGTATTTATTTTGACATGATTTTGAACTTGCAGAAGAATGGCCGAGTGTCCCAGGGCCTCGTCCAGCGCCCCACGTTGCCCCCCGCCGCCCTCTATTCATACTTTTTCTTGGCCTTGATTATTTGGGGTCAGTGTGGACACAAGGTGGCTATCCCCGAACCCTCCAGCGTGATCTCCTGACCTTCTGACACTCACGCCTGGTGGTGATGGCAAAATCAGGACGTTTGGTGACAATCCTGTCACCAAATCCACAGGCCGTGGTGATGTCCCACACGGCCCCGCACAGCCCTGTGGGGCTCCTGTCTGGTCCCGGGTCACGCCCGCGTCCTTCAGCCAGAGGTGGCTCCTTCCTCTGACCCCTGTCCCCTTGTCCTTGGCCCTCCTGAGGGCGTCGGCCGGCCCTCCGCGCATGCCTCGCCGGGCCGTGCGGACAGGTCCTGGTGGGGCTCAGGTTCTGCGTCTTTGCGGGGAGACGATAGATTCCGTATTCCCGTGCGTCCCATCAGGTGACGCACAGCCGTGACTTCTCACTGCTGGAGATCAGGGACGGTGAGGGTGCCACCCCACGGAGCTGGGACAGGAGGAGAGGAGGCTGGCTTCGGTAACTCACCTCCCTCCAGGGAGAGGCAGCGCCGGCTGCCAAGGCCCGGGCCTGTCTCCCGGCCGGCGCTCGCCCTGTGTCCCAGAACTCGCCCAGGACGTGGGGAGAGGCGCCGACTCGGAGGAGCCTGGAATTCTAGTCAGACCGGGCCGCGGGCCTGTTGGTGCCGGGCCCTGCCGGATCCCCTGGTAAGGGGAAGAGAGGCCAGGAGAGGGCAGGGGTCTCCCCCGAGGCCACACAGGGAGCCACTCAGCCTGCAGGTCCAGCCCAGGCCTGCGCCCTCTGCACCTGCAACTTCCAACCAAGAGGGATTTTGCCCCCAAGGGGACATTTAGCAGTTGGGATGACATTTTGGGTCATCACAACTGGGGAAGCTGCTACTGGCGTGGAGGGGTGGAGACCAGAGACTCCGCTCAACGCCCTGCAGCGCGCACAGCTCGGGCGCGTGATGGAGCGACCGCACCCCAAGCGCAAGCTGCTCAGCCCGTCCACTGCATTCCTGGCCACAGGTGCAGGAGGCCGCAGCCCTGACTGTCCCCAGCCACCAGCTTCCCACCGGGCCCCTCGGCTACCGAGGGAGGCACTTCCGGCCCCGCAGCGTGGAGGGCCTGAGGCAGGTGCGTGGGCTCTGCTGCCCGTCTGTCTGTCACTGTTTTTAAACTTTTTTCCTGAATTCACATGGTTTGAATCTGGGCACTGGAGAGGACTTAGGACGCACGAGCTCCGGGCAGCTGAGTGTGGGATTCACAGGTGTGTCAGGAGCCTGTCCTTTTTTTTTTTTTTTTTTTTTTTTTTTTTTTTTTGTATGTATTTACTTGTTGTAGTTGTGCAAACAATGCCTTCATTCTTACGTGGTGCTGAGGATCAAACCCAGGCCGTGCACGTGTAGGCACGCGCTTTACCGCTGAGCCACAACCCCTGAGCCACAACCCCAGCCCAGCCCTGTCCTTTAAATGCAGGGGGCAGGGAGCTTCAGTTTTAGCATAAAAAACTTAACAGATTACTTTGACAAGCAGGCTTGAGACTATACTTGTGCATTTAGCATTAAAAAAAAAAAAAAAAACTTAACAGATGAAGCCGGGCGTGGTGGCGCACGCCTGTAATCCCAGCACTTTGGGAGGCTGAGGCAGGAGGATCGCGAGTTCAAAGCCAGCCTCAGCCATGGCGAGACACTTAGCAACTCAGTGAGACCCTGTCTCTAAATAAAATACAAAAAAGGTCTGGGGATGTGACCCAGTGGTCGAGTGCCCCTGAGTTCAATCCCCGGTACCACAAAAAAAACTTAACAGATGAGATGACGATATGGTGCAACCCTCCGAACACAGCCGAAAGCCACGGTGGTCACCGACTCCAAAACAAAGGAATATCTGACAGTTTGGCAGCATCCAAGCTATTTGCATGGTTTCAAAGTGCCACCCTCACCCGGCCAGCAGCAGGACACACTGAACGCAGTGTCCCTTCAGGGAAGGGAAGAGGACCTGAGTCCAACCCCAGGATACAGCAGGAAAAGGGACAGGCCACAGAGCAGCTGGCCTGTGTCCTCCAGAGCACCAAGGTCACGACGTCAAGGAAAGCCCAAGGAGCTGGCCTCGCTCGTAGGAGACCAGAGAGATGTGGCACTGGGCAACCAAACCAGACCCTCACCCTGGGTGGGGAGGCCAGCTGGAGAGGCTGAGCCTCGACGTGTCGAGTCCGTGTGACTCTGATACTGGGTTGCAGTCACAGTGACAGGTGTCCCCTGCTACAACGGGAACCACATTTCAAAACATTGTGGACGCTGAGACAACGGATGGGCAATTTATTCACAAAGAATTCAGAAAAATGTTCTCCGTATGGTGTTTGCAATTTTTCCATCAGTTTGAGATCTTTTTCAAAATGGTAATTAAAAAAAAAAAAAAAAAGCAGAGAAACAAACAAAGCAAGAAGTAGAACAGACACCCACCCCATGCTCCCCACAGCTGGGCAAGGCACCCCCGGCGTCCTCAGATCTATCTGTCCCCCACGGTGGCCATCTCGGCCTCCATCCTAAGGAGCCGAAACGGGGGACAGCCCAGATGCCCGTGAGCCACAAAATGGTAAATAGATCGTGGCACGCGCGTGGCGGGTTCAGTGTTTCAACAGGCAGGGTTGCAGGTGAGCAGGACCAAGTCAGAAGCCAGACCCGAGGCCACTGGGCAGTCCCGAGGCCACTGGGCAGTCCCGCTCACTCCACTGAGGCACAGCCACAGCCGCCAGGACGGCCACCCTCAGTGTCAGGGGTGGCGGGCAGGTCCTGCCCTGGGTGCCGCCATCTCTGTTTTTTTTTTTTTTTTTTTTTTTTTTTTGTGGTACCGGGGATTGAACTCAGGGGCACTCGACCACTGGGCCACATCCCCAGCCCTTTTTTTTTTTTTTTTAATATTTTTTTAAATATTTATTTATTTGCTTTAGTTGTACACAATGCAATGCATTTATGTTTACGTGGTGCTGAGGATCGAACCCGGGCCACGCACGTGCGAGGCGAGCGCTCTGCCGCTGAGCCACAGCCCCAGCCCCTCCAGCCCTTTTTTGTATTTTATTAGAGACAGGGTTTCACTGAGTTGCTAAGTGCCTCGCCATTGCTGAGGCTGGCTTTGAACTCGCGATCCGTCTGCCTCCGCCTCCCAAAGTGCTGGGATTACAGGAGTGCGCCACCGCGCCCGGCTTGCCGCCATCTCTTCACCTGGACATGGGCGGGTCTGTGCCAGACAAGGCAGGAGTGGATACCCGTGTGGCCTGCACCCCCCGTGCGTGCCCCTCGCACACCGGGGAATGACAGGGGACACTCACAGGCCCTGGTGGTGGCTGCAGGAAGTGGGGGCAGGAATGAGGGGACCGTGAGCCCCAGGGGCTGCAGGCCTCACTGGGATCGATGCCAAGCGGGACCTAGGACAGGAAGGCCTGGCCAGGGAGAGGACCCCTCTGTCCCTCGACACCCCCCAAGGGTCAGCCAGACGAGCTGCGTGACGGGTCCACCTAGCACCAGAGGACGGGGACTGGCCGAGCCAGCAGCCCGGCCCCCGCCCCAGATCTCTCTCCTCCACAGCCTGTCACCAGCCCTCCCGGGACTCTCCTCCTCTCTGCCACCTCTGTCCCTGCCAGGGCTCCGGGGCTGGGGCAGGGATCTGGTGACAGCTCAGCTATAAAAATAAAAGCTCACCGGGCCAGCTCCTGGCCTCCAGACTCACCTCAGAGATCTCGGCTGGGCAGGCCCGGGCAGCTGGCAACGCCGCCTGCAGACCCGGCCAGCCAAGGCCTCCGGGGAGCAGGTGGCCGGGGCTGCAGTGTGGCCGGGGCAGAGGGGTTATTCAGGGTCCGCGGGGCATCTGGCCCCAGCGCGGCGGCCAACAGACTCAGGCTGCAGCGGAGTTTGACCCTCTCTGTTTCCAAGTGCGGGGCCCCTTGGCAGACCACGTGCAGGGGCCAGGGGCGCAGGATTTGGTCAGCAGAGAAGTTTCTGTCCATTCCGGGGGCCTGGTTCAAGCTGGACCTGATGCACACCGAGATCTGAGAGTCACAGGGAAGACGTCCGCAGACAGGCAGGGTATTTTTGTGGCAGGATGTCTTTGGGGATCACTTCATAATTAAAAGGAATCAAGGAAATTCTCTCTCCTAAGCGAAGAGCTCATCTCCGCACGGGTGGGCAGCAGTATCACCAAAACATCCTCAGACAAGGAAGCGCTGGGGCACCACCGAGAAATGCAGGTCACAGAAACAGCTCCCAGGGCTTGATTCCATTTTGGCGAATGTATCAGTTAGAAATAGATTCAGCTGCCAGTAACAGGAAGCCAAATGATGAGACCTCCATAGCAGAGATTTCTTTTTCTCCATGTAAACAAGTCCAGAGCAAGGCAGGAAGGGACCGGGGTAGCTGTTCCACTGCCATGGAGAACACAAGTGCCTTTTGTCTTTGGGTTTCATCACCACACACGAAGCACAGGCTTCTGAGCTTCCATATGTGTGTCTCGTGGTTCAAGACGGCTCCTGCAGCTCTGGCCATCACATCTAAGTTCCAGGTAGGAAGTAGGAAGAAGTAAGATGGGGTACGGTAAAGAAAGCAAGCACAGCTGAGTCACCCCCTCCCCCGTAGGGCTCTTCCCTGGAAGCCCCGCCTACAGCTTCCGTTTCTATCTCACTGGCCACCCCTAGCTGCAAGGGAAGCTGAGAAATGCAGGCTCTTCATAGGATGCTGGTCCCTGAAAATGGGGGAGTCCCATTCTAAAGGGGAAAGGAGGGAGGGGTGAATGTGGACTCAGCAGCTTCAGCTACCGGGGGGAATGAAGAGCCAGCAGGGCTGCAGGCCACCCCACAGAGGCCTCTGGGCAGTCGCTCTGCTCACCTCCCCCCACACACACTGTCCCATCTTTCCAAAACCTTCTGAGAAATGTTATCATCCCTGGTCACAGACAGGGAAAACCAGGCCCAGCAAGACACGCTCACTTGCCCAGGTCACACAGCCAGGAGGTGGTGGGTTTGCACCTGGAACACAGGTGGCCTCCTCCAGCGCGTGACTCTTCACCCACCCAGCTGTGACGATGACGGCTGCCACGCGCCCTGTGCCCGCACTATTCTAGGCACATCGTGTGGATGAACTCACTCGGTCCTCACCACAGCCTGATGAGGCGGGTGCCGTGATTAATTATGCATTTCCTAAGCAAGGAGACAGGGACACTGAGAGGTGGAGCAACCTACCCAAGGCCACACAGCAAGAGTTACCTGGTTTCCTTGTGGGCGCTGGAACCGCAGGCCAGCTTTGTTTCCTTCTTCTAGAGTCTCCACGTTCTCTGACCCTCCCCCCACATCCAGGTGTTACTTAAAAAAAAGACAACACCCCTGGGGGCGTCCAGCCTGCTGCCTGTTCCCCAGAGCTTCACCACCCCTCGCCACCGACCCTGCAGGCCACAGGAGGCCGGCCCTGCCTCCCCTGCACCCGCCTGCTCCTGGCCGGCGCCCTCTCCCTGCAGGCAGGGCTTCCCGGAGCACTCTCCCTCCCTTGGCCGCCAGCCCTCCCTGCAGGCCCCTCCTGGCCAGCCCTGCCCCTCTTCCTGCCTGGCGACCAGCTCCCGGTGGCTCGGGGCCCTGGGTCACAGGCCGTCACCCAGGCTCTCCCGGGCCGGGCCGGCTGCTCGCACCCTTCACCCACTGCGCTGGGCCTCCTCCTGAGGCCGAGGGCCTGCTGCACTCCGTCAACAGACTTATCAAGGACTCGCCGGTGCCAGGCCCTGGCAGGGACACCCACTTGCTCATCCTCAAAACAACCTCTCTCAGCCTGGCCCTGCGTCCAAGGCCCAGCGCGAAGGCCCTGCCACCTCCTGTCCCTCCACCCCCTCGCTGCTGTCCTCCAGCCCCACTGGCTGCTGGCTTCTCCCCTCAGCCTGTCTCAGGGCCTTTGCACCTGCTGACCCTTCTGTCCAGATGCCCCCAAGTGCCCCACCCCAGGTGCCCTCTGCCACTGTCCCCACTTTATTTTCTTTGAGGCCTTTGCCACAATCAGAATGCCCTGGCCAAGCCGCTAGCTGCATCTGTCTGTCTCCCAGGAGAGCATCATCTCCAGGGGCAGCGGCCATCCTGGGCCACAGCCTTGACCCTGGTGTACTCTAAGCACTCTGCTCACAGGTGAGGAAGCCAGGCCCAGGCCGAGCGCCTGGCCACGGTCTCCAGGGAGCCAGGGACAAGGTGCAGGGCATCCATGTGGCGTGTGTGTGTGCCCCGGCCCCTCGCCTCTCACAGGGTGGTCAGGGCCTGTCTGTCCCTCAGTGTGACCAGGCCAGCAGGGAAGTGGCTGAGCAAGGGACACAGAAGGATCTAGATTGGAATGCCAGCTTTGAAGCTCTCTGAGCTCAGGCCCCCTCCCCCCATAAGCTGGGACTCAGCAGACACCAAGAGGGGCCCATCACCAAGAGGCCAGGGCCGGGAGAGGGCCCCGGCCTCCCCAGCCCACCTGCCTCCCCAGCCCACCGGCCTCCCCTGGCTCCCAGGCCTCCTGCACCAGCCACAGGCATGGTCAAAACTCCATGTGGGACAGCCTGGGACACCCACATCAGCCAGCCCAGAGAGACTTGGTGGGGAGCTGGGGGGGGACAGGGACAGAGCCAGAGAGAGGCCGAGGCCCTCCTGCTCCCACAGGGGGCTGGTCCCTCTCTCAACAGCCAGCTCCTGGGAGGGCGACTCCCCGTGCCTTGGTTTCCCGTCTGAGGAAGGGGAGATGGCGAGCCCTCGTCCCTGGGCCTTCCTGAGGACAAAGGCACGTAATGCACCCGGGATAGCCCCGGCGCAGAGCCAGCCCTGCCCCACAGACTCCCAGCTGGGGCGCAGACGCACCTCCCCGCCCTGGGAGTCCCTGTCCCCACCTGTCATTGTCTTCTTCCAGGTACTGAATGCTTAGTGCCTGTCTCTCCTTGTAAATTGTCACCTTCATGTTGGTCACCACACGTCCCCTGCACCTAGTCATGGGGCTGGCACACAGCAGGTGCTCAATAAATGCTTGTCCAATTAATGAAGATAACTGGGCAATGAGAGACAAAGACAAGATAATCTTGACAAGTCTGGGCGGGCCCTTTGGGGGCAAGGGCCCTCCGCAGTGTTCACAGTGTCCGGGGGGAGTGGCCCTCGTCCCACTTCTGCCACCAGCTGTGCAACTTAGTCAAGTCACTTCCCCTCTCTGAGCCTGTTCACTTGGCAGGAAGATGCTGGTAGCAGAATCTGCAGCCTCCAAGAGGCTGACGAGCTGGTGACACTGGCGAGTGCCACCTCAGCCGGGGCCTGAACCTGGCGGGAATGCTCTGTCGCCCCCTCTTCAACTGGCAAAGTCACCAGGCAGGGGAGCGACTGCGTGGGGTTAGGAGGCGGAGCGTGCTCCCTGCCTTCACCTGCGCGGCGTGGGCTGGGGTTCCAGGCTCCCCCCAGCAGGGCTCAGGGTCTAACCCTCCGGGGGGTGCTGGCCCACTCCGGAGCCAGAGCCGTGGCTGAGCGCCCTTGCGCCGGCTCTGCGTGCCCGGCTCAGCCTGCTGATCTCCCCCGGCGCAGCCTGGCCCGTGCCCGGCGCCCTCTCCCAGCCCACTCTCTGTCTTGTTCCTGAACTTTTAAACAGACTGGTCCCTCCGCCCTGCAAGCCCTCGTCCTGGCAGACTCGTGATCCATGGGGTGGATGTCACCCCATCATGACGTCCCTGGGTGCTTTGGCACAGCCCTGTCCACGGCGCTCCCACACCAGGCCACACAGGTCATTGCCCGCAGCCCAGGACTGCCTTTCCAGCCCTCTCAGGGGTCACAGGGCCTCCGGTTCAGATCCTCTTTCTGCTGCTTCCAAACCGTGACGCCGTGTAGAAGTCACTTCACTCTGGGACTTGGGGTGCCGGAACTCGGGGCTGGGAAGGGAACCCCCTGGGAAAGGCGAAACTCTCTGCAGAGACTTGGGACTCGGACGCGGCCCCATCCCACCTCGAGCTCGGGCCTCACTGGGGAGTGGGTGCGGGGCCCTCCGTGTGGGGGGAGAGGGGGGCCGCTGGCAAAACAGGGGAGCAGCAGCCGCCCAGCTCTCAGTGACCAAGGGGACAGTGGGGACTGGGGAGATGCCCCCTCCTCCCCCCAGGCTTTGCCCTTGGGTACACAAATCCTGGAGGCACTTGAGCCAACGTGTGGTCACTGGTGCTAAGGGAAGCCATGCGGGCCGGCCAGCTGTCCACGTGCCCAGGGCCGGGAGCAAACCTGGTCAGGGCCACCCACAGGCCCAGGCTGCAGTGCAGTCACCTGCACCCAGTGGTCGCAGGGCCCTGGTCCAACAATGGGGACGCTAGCAGCAGGGAGGTGGCAGCTGCCTGGTCCTCAGCTCCTGGTCCTTAAGGGTGCGAGTGGAGGGTCCCCATCTGTCTCCCGCGCTCCGGGCCCCAGAGGGAAGGGAAGAAGCACCCCCTTCCTGACACCAGTCTCAGCAGCTGCTCCCAAGATCCCAGGCTGCCCAGGCCCTTGGCAGCCCACCTAGGTTGCCTGCTGCCCGGAACTCCTCAGGGCAGGGTGACCCCGAGCCAGCCCTTCACCCTGGGGCTCTGAGAGCCGAGGGCCCCCCAGCGCTCCCAAGCAGGCGTCCCACAGGCAGCGTGGGGTTTAAGTGAGATGGGGCCACAGGCTTTGCCGATCCCGGGCCCAGCCAAAGCTTGACCGCTCACACTGCACCCGAGCCAGTGCCGAGGGCCGGGAGCCTCCCAGCAGGGAAGCGCCAACCAGAGCAGAGTGCTTACATAACACCTCCGGCGCCAGGCACCGCGCGGCCTGTCCCGGCCCTCCATCCCATCCTCAAGTCTCAGGAATGGAGTGGGGGTGCAGGGGGCTGTCTCGGGGAGTCAGGGATAAGGGCCCCAGGTTCAAAGCTGGACACAACCACCTTGAGCACAGGAGAGGCTGGGCCTTAGTGTCCACATCTCGACCAAGAAGGCAGCAGCAAGTGTCCCTCCCAGGGGAAGGGAGCGGAGGTGTCCACCCTGCCCCCGCCTCCCTCCACCTGGCCCAGTGTCCTCCAGCTGGATGGGAACACATAAACCAGTCAGACACACAAACAGACTCGCCCACGCACACAGCCTGGCTTCCCTCTTAATATGTGTGTGTAGATGTGTGTGTGTGCGCGCGCACACACACACACACACACCATGGTCGTGGTTTTTTAAGCAGTCCACCTTGCTACACTTACCAAAAGAATCTGCCCTGACTTGGGCTGGCAGGACCAAGACCTGAGGCTCCTCCTCCTACAGAGTCACAGGCCTGCCTGGCCCCCAAAACAGCACAGGGGTCACAGAGCTCCTGGCCCCTCCAAACCCCAGCATGACACTCAGGGCCAGCCAGAGACCCCAAACCCGCCTCCCCACGCAGGGTTCCCAGCCCCTGCCCCCGCACCCAGGGGGGCTGAGTGACCCTGAAAACCTGACCCAGCACCCTGCGACCGGGCCCCCAGGGGCTGTTGCCCCATCTGCCACCAGACCCTGCTGGGGGGGGGGAAAGCAGCAGCAGCGGAGGAGAAAGCCCAGCTGCACACCCCCACCCCAGCACTAAAAAGTCCAAAAATAACAGCAGCCCCCTCACAGGCCACCCCTACACACCAGAAACGCAAAAACAAGCGCCTATAAATCCACAGTAAAGAAAAAATCAAAAGCCAACTACTGCCCCCAAAAGGCTTTTAACCATTCTCAAAAAAAAGTTTATTAAAAGTGTTCTTACTTAATGCTTGAAACGGAAAAGATTCCCAAAATATACATACGCCTCTTTTCTCATAGAAATAGATTTTTTTTTTATAATACAAAAAAAGACCAAAAAACAAAAACAAAAACAACAGCAACAGCAACAACCCCGTAGGAACATCTTTAAGCGATTACTCAGGGCCCGGCTGACAGTTACACGTGGGTTGCGTCAGTCCCGTGTACACACGCGTTCTGCCATGTTTAAGCCGATTGCATCAACTTCGAAACCGGCCCGCCCGCCGGCGCCCGGAGAGGGGCGGGGGGCAGAGTTCAAATGCATCTGTGCACATAGACGTTTCTTCTTTAAATAACACCACGGGCGGGCGCCCCATCTGCACGTGCGGCTGGCTTGGACAAAAATATAGATATATATAATAAAATATTAAAATTACCGACGGGCTCCCCGCGCTGCCAAGCGCCCCCGTGCCAAAGTTCTGCCGGCGCCCCCGGGGCGGCGGCGGGAGCGGGGGCCGGCCGGCAGGGGGCCGCGCGCGGGGGCCGCGCTAGCAGTGGCCGGAGGAGGCGAGCAGGGGCTCGGGCAGCTGCTTGAACAAGTTCCGCAGGGTGCTGAGCTCGCGCGACAGCTGCTCCACCTTCTTCTGGAGCCGCTCGTTCTCGGCCGTGAGCTCCAGGACCTTGTGCTGCGTCTCCAGGTTGCGCATCTTGGCCTTGTCGCGGCTCTTGCGCACGGCGATGTTGTTGCGCTCGCGCCGGATCTTGTACTCGTCGCTGTGCTTGTCCACCGTCTTCTTGGCCTTGCTCTTGACCTGCGCGGGCGCCGGCGCGGCCCCCGGGTAGCAGGCGGCCGGGGGCGCCTTGGCGTCGGCGGGGCTCGGCGTGCCGGGCGGGCTGGACGACGAGGACGTGGAGAGGCTCCCGCTGCTGCCGCTCGGCACCGCCTGGTAGCCGAGGTAGGCGCGCAGCGCGTACGGGAAGCCCGCCGCCATGCCTGCGCCGCCGCCCGGCGCCCCGGCCTCCTCCTTCCGCTTGCAGTCCGCGGGCTCGAAGCCCGGCTCCGCCTTGAGCTCCGCGGGCGGCGGCGGCGGCGGCGGGTGCAGGGGCGCGAAGCAGCCGGGGTGCAGCGCGCCCTTGGCGGCCCCCAGGCGCCCCAGACTCACGTAGCCGTACTCGGCCGCCTTCTTGCAGTTCTTGCCCCCGTAGTCGTCGGAGAAGAGGTCGGAGAGGAAGTCGTGGTGCTGCCCGGAGGAGGCGGGCGCGGGGGCGGGCGCGGGCGGAGCCGCCTCGAAGGTGTCCGTGGCCGTGGCCGGCGCCGGGGCCTGCGGCGCGCCCAGCGGCTCCAGGTACGGGCTGAAGTCGATGGCGCGCTCGTGGTCGCCGATGCTGCCCAGCTCGCCGGCGGGGGGGCGCGGCCCGGGTCTGGCCGCTGGGGGCGCCGCGGGGGCCGCCTTGCCGCCGTACGCAGCAGCCAAGCAGTCCGCCTCGTAGTAGAAGTTGGCCACTTCCATGGATTTAAAGGCAGGCGGCGGCGGCAGGGGGAGACATGCTGGGTCCCAGGCCACCAGGCGTTGCATGAACGCGGGTGCCCGGGGAGGGGGCCTGGGGCTGCCCGCTCCGGCCGGCCCGCAGGTGGCGCGGCCTCCCGGCTCCGGGCTGTCGCCTCTGTGTCCCTGCTGCTGTGCTGCTGCTGCTGCTGCTGCTGCTGCTGCTACCGCCGCCGCCGCCGCCGCCGGGGTGGCAGCTATTAGTGCGGGGGCTGGCGCTGGACCCTCGGATAGGTCCCCTTCCCGGTCCCGTGCGCGGCTCTGACTCGCTAAAGTTTCTCCCGAGCCCGGTTATTTATAAGGCGGACCATGGTAACCGGCTGCGTCACTGGGAGGCCGCCCCGGCCCCTCCCGCTGCCGCCGGAACGCGACGGCCGCGACCGCCCGGGACCCCCCGGAGGGCGGCGGCTGGGCGCGGCGACCCGGTAGGACGTGGGAGCGCGCCCTCCGGGGGGTCCCCGAGCGGCGGGGGGCGGTCGCACGCCCCCTGCCCACCCCTGCCCGGCGGCCCGGGGATTGGGAAGGAGAGGGGGAGGGGCGACCCCGCCCCCGGACCGCCCCCTCCGGGCTGGAGGCCGCGCTGGAAGGGGGGGGAAGCGGGGAGGGGGCGACCTGGTCGCCTTTCCCCACCCAAACACGGCCGCGGCCCGCCCCCTACTGGAGGAGGCAGTGGTTTCTGTATCGCGCAGACCAGCTCCGAGGTCCTACCGAAGGACGCTCCTGACCCCGCTCGGACCTGGGAGACCCAAGCCCCAACCCTGGCTCCTGGGGAGGGGACCATTCCCGGGGGCCTTCCCCAGCGGCCGCCCCGTCCCTACGCCCCCCACTCCATCCCCAGCTCGTGGAAGGAGAGGATTCCACGCCCCTAAAGCCACCGAGGATATAAGGACCCTGAGAACCGGGGTGAGGCCAGGAGCACGCCCCGCGGGGGCTTTGGCCCGGGTCGCCGCGCCCCTCCTCTAGTCCCGCCCGCCGCACCTGCCGGTCCGCTTAGACCACACCCAGCTCGTCTCCCGCCCGCTCCACCCTGACCTGGGCCTCAGAGAGGGTGGAAGGGGTGGGGGCTGCTTGGCTCGGCCACACTGTGTCACTGTGAGTCACTTCACTCTCTGAGCTTCAGTGAAGGGTGTTGCTACTGTCGGGAGCAGCAGCGCCATCCCCACCACAGATTCCCAGAGCAACGCTCAACTTCTAAGACCACAAGGGCCAGGGGAATGGCAGAGGGAAACTGACCCCCACAGAGGGTACAAATGGAGGGGGACACAGCAGACCCCAGATTACATGGCCTCCTGTCCCCGCATTTGTCCCAAAAGAAAAGCCTCTATCCCTGCTCCCCAAGACCTGCTTGCCAATCCCAGGGCCACACAGGCCACAAAGCCTGTTCCTGAGGCTGCTGGGGAGGGGGCAAGCCAGGCCCCACCTGGGTGTGGGCGGTGTGTCCCCATTTTAGCCAGTCCCTACTCTGCCTGTAGGGTGGGCCTGGGCCAAGGTGGGCTTTTTCACCCTGCCGGGAAGATGCTTTGAGCTGTGGTGTCACTGTCACTGTAGGGGCTGGAACAGCCTGGGGCCTCCACCCCCTGCCTCCTCCCCCAGGGACTCCGTTCAGAGGGCCCTGTGCCCACCCAGGCCCCACACCTAGGCCATCAGGGCAGCTCCCTGGGCCCACCTTCTGCCACTCCCAGCCCAGGCCGCCAGGCAGGAGCTCACAGCTGACCCCCGGCCCACTGACCCCAGCCCTGGCCCCAGCGGGCGGGCGGGCATTGCTCAACCTTCAGTGTTATCTGCTGAGCTGGGGTGACCTCTGCCCCCAAGAGCTGGAGAAATGACATCTCTGTGTGCCCTTGGGGGTGGGGGGCAGGGAGAGACAGAATAAAACAAGGGCCCTGCCTGCCGGCTTTCTGTCCTTCCCAGCAGCCTCTGGGCTGGGGAGGGATCAAGGCCCAGAGAGGCGTGGTAACTTCCCCAGGGCCACCCAGCCAGGCCTTCCTGCAGAAAAGAAGACTCCAGACTAGGCTGGAGCCTCAGCCTCCAGGAGGCCCTCCCGGTCCCACCCACCGAGAACTTCCCTCTCAGCCTGTAGCTCAGCCACCAGTGTCCTGTCGGTCTCGCCTACCTCAGTTTCCCCGGGACTGCATGCTCCGGGAGGACTGCCCTGAGTAGGAGTCCGGGCCTGGCAGTGGGACTCCCCTCAGCGCTGCCCCAGGGAGCTGCTGTCCCAAGCCCTCCGGTCCCTCTCCCACCCTGCTCCCTCTCGTCACCATTCTCACGTCTCCCCTGCCTGTCTTGCTCTCCCTGCTGCCCGGACCCAGCGCCAGCCCTCAGGACAGGGGTGTGTGTTCACTTTGTTCACTGTGGTTCCCTGCGTGCCTAGCACGTGGCACACAGAAGGTGCTCAGCTAACGGGGCATGAAGAGAAGAGGCTGAGACGAAAGTGGGGTCCCCTATCAGCGAGGCTACGTGAGCACACACAGAACGTACAGGGTTCTGGGGAAGATGCAGTGAATCCTGGGGGAGCTGAAGCTAAGTGCAAGGGCTGCTGTGTGTCCTCAGTCAATCTTCTTCCTCCTCTGATCCATATTTTAAATTCTCTGAATTAACTCACTTAATCCCCCTGGTAATTTGAGGAGGTGGGCCCTGTCTCATCTGCACTTTACAGATGAGGAACCGTGGCCCAGCAGAGCTAAGTGTGTCTGCTCAAGGTGACCTTGAGCAAGGGATGAGGAGTAACCCTTCCAGGCTGGCCTTCCCTTTGGGCCTGCAATCAATTTCTATGGGTCTGACAGTGTAAGTCCCACATCCAGAGGCCCAGGGTCACACAGTGAAGCAAGAGGTGACTCAGACCCCCAAGGGCCAGTCCCCAATGACCTGCTCAGCCCCATCGGGGTCTTTACTCTCTGGCCTCCGAGGAACCGCGTCGTCTTGCTGCCCACTGCTGGGGCCTGCCGCTCTGCCTGCAGGTCCTGTCCAGGGCAGCCCCAGGCGTCCCATGGTGGGGACACCAGCGAGCCCCTCTTCACACGAGGCTTGTTGCTGCATAGATGCTGCTGCCCGCCACTAAGGCCACCCTCTCCCCGGGAAGGGGAAGACGGGAGCCTCACCCACCGTGACAGAGGTCCAGGCCATGCCTGGGCGGCTGTGTGGCCTCCTCCTCAGCCCTGCAGGCAGCGGAGCCCCGAGACCTCCCTGCAGGGGTCCTTGCGGAGCCTGGATCTGGGAAGGGTCTCAGAGGGGAGCGGGTGGCCAAGTCCAGCCCAGGTGTGCTCAGCTGGCCTGTGTTTGGTTTGGTGTCTAGCATTGGACTTGAACCCAGGGGAGCTCTACCACTGAGCCACACCCCAGCCCTTTTTATTTTTATTTTGGGAGAGGGTCTGGTTAAGCAGCTGGGGGTTTCCCTAAGTTGCTGAGGCTGGCCTTGAACTTCTGATCCTCCTGCCTCAGCCAACCAAGTTTGTTGGGATTACAGGCAGGCGTGCCCACCTCACCCACCTAGAGTTGACTTTCTTAGGTAAATTTATTGCTTATATAAAAACAATCAGGAGACTTCACATCTAAATTCAGATTTCCAGCTTCTTTTCAACCGAAGCTTAGATGGGCCCACCTGGTGGCTGGGGCAGGCCCGGTCTGTGGGGGACAGCGTCTTCCTCCCCGGAGCTCATGCCCCAAACTGCTCCCCCGCGACCCTCCCCTCAGGCCCAGCCCCTCTCCTCACCCCCATTTGCAGGACACTGAGGCCGCCTGCCCAGCAGGAGGCCACACTGGCTTGGCAGAGAGCTGGAGGAGGCCTGCAGGCGGCCCACATGCAGGAAGGCAGGTCTGGGGGTCCGTGCCCGGGGAGTGGGCGGGGTGCAGGGCTGGCACTGTTGTCCCTCCCGTGCACCCTCTCTGCTGTGGTCCTCTGGCCACATTGGTGTCCCCTCCGGGCCTCAGTCCTGACCTGTGAGAAGGGGTGTTGGATCCCTCTCGGGGCTCTGGACCCCCTGACCCTCAGAACAGCCTCTCCCTCACCCAGGGAAGGCCCAGACCTCCCAGCCCCACGAGGCTTGGTGGTGACAAGCATGCCAACCTTGACCCAGCAGGCAGGGGGGACGAAGAGGCCCGGGAGGTTGAGGACTTCCCCCAAGATCCCAGGAAACTGGCAAAAGAGGGCGAAGCAGCAGCCACAGCCACATTCCCTGTTGGAGCATCTGAGGCTGTCCCTCTCTGAGGCTGCCCCTCTCCTAGGCCTGTTTCCCCACCTGCCCAATGGGGTTGGCAGGGTCAGATCCCCAGGGCAGCTTCAGAGCCTGGATTTGGAGTCCCCAGAGGCCCAGCCCCCGCGGGACGCTTGCCTGTGTGTCTGCTGCCACCACGTGGTGGGATGTGGAACTGCAAGAGCAGTGGCGGTGCATCCCCTGGTGCCCTGCTCTGGGACACTGCAGGCCAGTGCTGTGGATGTGACAGGTGCTCCCAGGACAGGAACAGGCCACTAACGGGAACAAAATGCCCAAGAGACAGACAAGACAGGCTCAGCCTTCTTCGTGTATCTGTCCACCAAATGTATTCTGGCCGTCGTCCCCACCCCGGAGACACGTTCAGGAACAAGACAGAAGCGATTCCTGTTCTCAGGAAATTGAAATTCTCCTGGGGAAAGACACACAACGAACGAGGTCAGTGAAAAGGTCTCCACCATGTTCTGTCATGGAGAAAATACTGCAGGGGAAGGGACCAAGAGTGTCAGGGGGTTTGACTTACCTTTAGGGGGGTGCAGAAAGGCTCGTTGAGGTGACATTTGCACAAAGACCTGATTGCACAAAGGGAATGGGCCTTGCAGGGGAGCAGCAAGTGCAAAGGCCCTGAGGTAGCAGCATACGCAGCCCTGCATAGCTGTGGGGAGTAGAGGAAACTAGCAGGGAATTGTGTCAGAGAAATACTCGAGGCCACACCACCCCCTCCCCGGGTTTGTGGCTTTGAGTCTGGGTGTCCAGGAGCCATAGAGAGTTCTGAGCAGAAGGTGAGACCGACTTGGGCTCTGACAGTCTCTCTCTGCTGCATGTAGCTCCCAGGGTGCAGCTGAGGAGAGGCCAGAGGCCGGCCACTGCTGAGCTGCCAGAAGATGGAGCCCATCAGCGTGCTGGCCGGGGCCTGGGGCGCAGGGCAGACTCAGAAGGCAGGATCTTCAGGATTTGCTGATGGACGTGATTCCAAATCAGCCGCTCAATGGGACTTTGCCACAGCTACTTAAAAGAACAAAGCAGGCCTGGCGCAGTGGCGCACGCCCGTAATCCCAGCAGCTCGGGAGGCCGAGACAGGAGGACCACGAGTTCAAAGCCAGTCTCAGCAAAAAACGAGGCCTTAAGCAACTCAGTGGGGCCCTGTCTCTAAATACAAAATACGGCTGGGGATGTGGCTCAGTAGTTGAGTGCCCCTGAGTTCAATCCCCAGTACCTGCCCCCAAGAGAAAAGGCCAAAGCATGTGACACCCAAAGCACAGGTGAAAAAATGAATTGGACTGCATCAGCGCTTAAGACCCGTGCATCAGGATACAGCCAGAGGGTGCAAAGGGAACCACAGGGTGGGAGAAAGTATGTGCAGATCCGAAGTCTGATAAACTCTGACATATCCAGGACATACAGGGACCTCTGAAGACTCAACAGCAACAACAAAATGCCATTAAAGGGCTGGGGTTGTGGCTCAGCGGTAGAGAGCTCCGCTCGCCTAGCACGTGCGCGGCCCGGGTTCGATCCTCAGCACCACCTACAAATAAATGCATCGTATACAACTAAAGCAAATAAATAAATATTTTTTTAAAAAAAGGATTACAGGGCTGGGGTTGTGGCTCAGCGGCAGAGCGCTCGCCTAGCACGTGGGCGACCCGGGTTCGATCCTCAGCACCATGTAAAAATAAATGCATTGTGTACAACTAAACCAAATAAATAAATATTAAAAAAAAAAAAAAAAAAAAAAAAAAAAAGGATTACAGGAAACATTTTTTTAAAATGCCATTAAAAATGGGCAAAGGACTTGAGGAGACATTTCTCTGAAGATACACAAACAGCCAGTGAAAAGATACTCCCCATCACCGAGTCATGTGGGAGACGCATTCCAAGACCCCAGGATCCATGTCACCCCCATGAGGAGGCCAACCACCAAAAGCAAAATCGCCAGCATGGCTGAGGAGGCGTGGCTTCTGTGGGGAAGAATCCAACACTGCTGTCCTACAGAGCCTTCAGGGTGGCCAGAACTCCTCTACCTGGGCCATGTCAGACGGCAGCCACCAGCCCCATGTGACCACTGCACCCCTGAAATCTGGCCAATGCAGTTGAGGAGCTGAATTTGTAAGCCGGGTTTTGTTGTTGTTTGTTTTTGTTTTGGAACCAGGGATGAACTCAGGGGCACTCGACCACTGGGCCACATCCCCAGCCCTTTTTTGTATTTTATTAGAGACAGGGTCTCCCCGAGTTGCTAAGTGCCTCGCCATTGCCGAGGCTGGCTTTGAACTTACAATCCTCCTGCCTCAGCCTCCTGAGCCACTGGGATTACAGGCGTGTGCCACCGCGCCCGGCTATAAACTGGGTTTTAATTAGATTTCGGTCAGCCCCGTGAAGCAGCGCTCATCCGGGGCCATCTCCAAGTCTCGACTCACGGGGAGAGAAGCCGCGTGCAGGCTGGGAGGTGGGTCACAGGCACCCACGTGCATGGGGTGGACGAGGGACTGGAGGGCGTGTTGCTTGAGGACCTGGAGACTCTGACTGGAGGGACCAAGAAACTGGCAGCAGTTAGCTGGGCCCAGGCCCTCCCTGTGGTCCCAGACACTGACTTGGGAGCGAGGCCCCGTCTCAAAATTAAAAAATGAAAATGGCCGGGGGTGTGGCGCAGTGGTCGAGCACCCCGGGGGTTCGACCCCCAGCACCAAGAAAGAAAAAGGAAAGGGAGGGAGGGGGGCCAGGACGTGGCGGAGGGGCTCTGGAAGCCCAGAGCTCAGTGGCTGAACCCCCACCATGCTGTTGGCTGTGATCCCGGGGGCCAGGAGCTTGGGAGGGCACAGGGGCCAGCCTGCCTCTGCTCCGGCGCTGGCTGCTGGCCTCCAAGCCTCCAGGCCGGTGTGCAGCCTCTGCCGCAGTAGCCGCGTGGCCGAGGGCACCCGCTCCCGTCTGCAGCCCTGGTCCTCGTCCTCGGTTCTCCCTCAGATGCTGCGTCTCCCCACGGCCTCTCCACGTGGCCTCTGCCAGGAGTCCAGCGTGGCTGTCCAGCCCCCCCCTCGCCACGTCCCCGCCCCCGGCCTCTTCACCTCTCACTCCAAGTGGACTCTTCACGTGGCCTCTCCGTGTGGCCCCCCCGGCATGGCGGCCGGCGTCCCCCAGAGCAGAAGACGGAGCTGCAGGGCCTTCTCTTTTTGTCGAGGCAGGGTCTCACTAAGTTGCCCAGGCTGGGGTCACAGGCCCGTGACACCCACGAGTGACCCCAGCACCTCTCTGTCACAGCCCAGACCCAGGGGGAAGGAGGCTCCAGAGCACCCGTGCCAGGTGGGGCAGGGCTGAGGCGCCTGCCAGGGACACGGCTCCGCGAGGCGGAGTCCCAGAACCGCTGTGGCGCGTCCTCCTGGGGCGGTCCCCCTGTGGTGTCCCCTGCACGCCTTTGCCTGTTGCCGCCTGTAGTGATTGCCGCTTGCAGCAACGACGCTGCGGGAGAAAACTCGGAGGCAGGATGGAAATGAAAAAGTTCTTTTATTCTTCTCTCTTCTAACTTCTCTCTCCAGCTCCAACAACCTCTCCAACTTCAACCACCCCTCTACCTAACCTCACCCGGTTAAATACATTTTGCCTTAACAAGGACACGTGCTAACAGCTCAAGCTACAGGTGCATCACACAGTGTTCACGGGCATAAAAAGATTCTTAGATAAATGCATGAATATCAGGTGAAAACACTGGAACACCTTTATGGCTCTCAGCTAGCCGCCATCTAGCTATCCTCAACTAGGGCTCTTATATTTGCCCGCGCTCTCCCGGCCTCTAGCAGCTGCCTCCCTCAGCTGTGGGGCCAGCGAGGCTGCCCTGCGTGCCCAGGCCAGACCCCCTCGCCCCACTGGGACGGAGCCGCTCTGCTCTCACCGGGAGCCCCTCGAGTTCAGCCTGACTCCCGTGTCCCCGAGACCCCGCGCACATGCACACACACGCACACGCACACGCAAACACAGCGGCATCGAGCAGGCGCTGAGTGGGTGCTCTGTGATTTCAGGGCTCAGCCCCAGGAAAACGCCCGCCCCATCCACTCTCAGGCACCGCGCAGAGCCAGGCATCACACCGGGGATTCTGCTTCCTTCATGCATGTAGCCCTGCAAGAGCCCTGTTTGGGGAGATGGCTTGAATTGCGGTTGACTATGGGCCGTGGAGATTTGGGCATTGTCGCCTTCCGTAGTCTCACGGGACTTGGCCCAGGATCTCGAGTGACTTGGCCGAGATTGCTGATCGGGTCAGCGCCATTTTGGTGGTGTGTGCAGCGCGTGTTAGTCGTTGTTAGAGCCAGAGAGAAAAGTTATCAGAATAAAAAGCTGTTTGTCTCCAGTTTGCCTCTGAACTTCTTCCCGCGGCTCCGTTGCTCCAAGCGGCCATCGCTTCAGGCAGCAACAGGTGGCGGCCCGTACGGGGACTTTGGAGCGGACAGGTAAGAACTGAAAGGTCTCTAAAGATGGGTTCAAATATAACTGAATCCCAAGTGATAGAGGCTATGCAAAGACTCCTTGATATACCTGACTCTGTTGTCAGTGAGGAGGATTTAGAAAAAAGTGAAAGTGATCAAAAAAGTGTAGCTTCCACTGGGCCAACTAAGACCAGTAAAGAGAGTATTAGAAGAGTCCCCAAAATGACAAAAATCCAAGCTATTAGAGCTATTCGGGAGTTATTGGTGATAGCTGAAGGATACTTGCTCTTAATGGAACCTGGGCCTCAGGATATTGCTGTCAGTGAAATTAGCAGTGGTGAGGAATCTAGTAAAAGTGATCCTGAGAGAATGAGGAAAAAGAAACTAAAAAAGACCGAGAAAAAGGACCGTCAAGTAGAGGAACCACTTGTGTCCTCTACTCCCCCATGGGTGGAATCCATTACAGAAAATATGAAGGGTATTACTAGGCATTTGCATACCCTAGAAACAGAAATAAAAAGTCTTTCTGATCGCTTATGCGCTCTCGAGGGCAACTCACAGACACATTGGGAACCGCCAGCATTTGAAAAGAAAAATGGACAGAGGGTCCATCAGTCAGTAGATTTCAAAACAATAAAAAATCTCAAAGAGGCAGTAATGACTTATGGGCCCCAAGCTCCTTTCACGTTGAGTATGCTGGAGTCCCTTAACACCTTTAGCTTAACCCCCTCAGACTGGAAAAGTCTATGTAAAGCAACATTAAGCAGGGGGCAATTCTTGGTTTGGCGATCGCAATTCCAAGAACTTTGTATAGAAACGGCTAAAAGAAACGCGGCTGCAGGGTTTGGAAACTATAATATAGACATGCTCACAGGAGAAGGGCAATTCGCAGACTTACAGGCTCAAACAGATTATGACCCAGATGTATATGCTCAGATAAACGCAGCTGCCTTAGAGGCATGGAAAACTGTACAAGGACCTGGGGATCTACAAGGTAGCTTGTCAAAAGTGATTCAAGGACCTAATGAGCCATATGCTGATTTTGCTGATCGACTTTTGAGAACTGCAGGTAGTGTGTTTGCAGATGTTGATCAAGCTATGCCATTAGTTGTTCAATTAGCTTATGAAAATGCAAATAAATGGTGCCAAGCAGCCATCAGGCCATGGAGAACTAAAAAGGATCTTTCCGTATATATACAACTATGTAAAGATATAAATGACGCCTTTGTCACAGGAAATGTGATTGCAGCCTCAATGAGAGGTGCTTCCCCTCAAAATTTCACAAAGGCTAAACGTAGACATTATAATCAATCAGGATATTCCAGGCAAAATTATCATAATCAATCAGGCTATTCTAGGCAAAATCCCAAAAGAGAAATAAGACCAAGCTCATACCGTGCCCCAGGCCGCTGCCCCAGGTGTAAAAAGGGAAATCATTGGGCCAATAAATGCCATTCAAAATTTGACATCCATGGAAATCCTTTGTTCAGGAATTCAAAAAACGGGGCACGGGGCCCAATACCCCGGGGCCCACAAATGTACGGGGCATTGGAGGAGGAGTATCCTCAAGCATCCACTCAGATGCTTCCCCGACACAATCCCTACTACCCATCCACTCCCTCACCAGAGGAACAGGAGGAAATGCAGGATTAGACCTCTGTTCCACCGCCTGAATAGTGTTAACACCTGAAATGGGGGTTCAGCTGATTCCCACAGGAGTCAGGGACCTCTTCCCTCAGGGACTGTAGGACTTATTATCGGGCGTAGTCCTAAAAGCTTATTAGGTTTGCAAGTGACCCTAGGTGTAATAAACTCAGACTTCAAAGGGGAAATAAAAATAATGCTTAGCTCACCCCAAAGTATAAGTTCTGTTAATCAAGGAGATAGAATTGCTCAGTTGCTTCTCCTTCCCAATTTACATAATTCATTTAAAATGGGTATGCCTCAAGAAGGGAACAATAGAGGATTTTGTTCCACTGACTCAAGTCCCATGGCTTGCTGGGTTCGAGACTGTTCAAGGAGGCCTATGTGTAAAATAAAAATCCAAGGAATAGAAATGGAGGGATTAATAGATACTGGAGCTGACTCTTCCATTATTAATTTACGCCAATGACCCAAGCACTGGCCTCTACAGAAAGCTTCAACCAGTTTAAGAGGCTTGGGATATAATAACCTCCCAGATAAAAGTGCGGTAATTTTGAAATGGGAGGATGATGAAGGACATAAAGGAACATTTCAGCCTTATGTTTTACCTAATCTACCAGTTACTTTATGGGGAAGAGATATTTTGCAACAAATGGGAGTACACCTTGCAACCAAGCCTGCAGATGTTAAATGTGAAAACCTACAGGGTAATCTTAACCATAAAAGAAATCATTATCAAAAAGTACAGAGTAATCTTAACCCTAAAAGTAATCATTATCATAAAGGAAAAAGATATTTTTTTTTCGGGGCCACTGAGAAAATAATTTTGAAAATACCATGGCTTTCTGATAAGCCAGTGTGGGTCCCTCAGTGGCCCCTATCTAAAGAGAAATTACAAGCAGCCCACCTACTAGTTCAGGAACAATTAGAAGCAGGACATATAGAACCTTCCACCTCTCCCTGGAATTCCCCCATATTTGTGATCAAGAAAAAGTCAGGAAAATGGCGATTGTTACATGATCTTAGACAAATTAATAAAACCATGCAAGTTATGGGCCCTACTCAACCTAGACTTCCTAGTCCCATAGCTATTCCAAAAAATTTCCATCTTATTACTCTTGATATAAAGGATTGCTTCTTTTCTATTCCCATACATCCTCTGGATGCCCCCAGGTTTGCTTTTTCAGTTCCTTCTATTAACAATAACGGCCCTGATCAGAGATATCAATGGAAGGTTTTACCACAGGGAATGGCTAATAGCCCCACCATATGCCAAATATATGTGGACAAGGCTATCCAACCCATTAAAAATAAATATCCAAACCTCATGTGTCTACATGACATGGATGATATTATATTGGCCCACCCTAATCAAAAAATCTTATTTAATATATTCAGTGATGTGGTAGAAAATTTAAAAAAATATGGATTATATATAGCAGAAGAAAAAGTTCAAACCAGATCTCCCATATTATATTTAGGATTTAAAATCATGGATACTTTTGTTAGACCCCAAAAAATTTTAATAAATAAAGAACATTTGACCACCCTCAATGATTTCCAAAAACTACTGGGAGACATTAATTGGCTTCGCCCTACACTAAATCTCACTACTGGCCAACTAAAACCTTTATTTGACATCCTTTGCGGAGACCCTGATCCATCTTCACCACGAACATTGACTCCTGATGCTAGGAAAGCTTTAAAGTTAGTAGAAAAAGCCATCGAAGGAGCTCATTGTGATAGGTTTGATTTAACTCAACCACTGATGTTGATTATTATTTCTTCACAATATACACCCACAGGAGTATTTTGGCAACAAGGGCCTTTATTATGGATACATTTGCCTGTCTCTCCTAAAAGTATAATTGAATCTTATACCTCCATGGTGGCTAAACTTATTCTTCAAGGACTTAAGACTTCTACTAAAATATTTGGCATTCACCCTGCTACTATTATTACTCCCTATTCATCATCACAGATTGAATATTTATGCTTATATTATCTTTTTGTATTAATCATCCTATTATATTTCCACAGGTAATAAAAAATCAACCTATTCCTAAGGCATTTAATGTATTTACAGATGGGTCCTCAAATGGTACTGCTACAGTAGTCACTAAAAAAGAAAATATGACTTACATAACTGCACACAAATCAGCTCAACTAGTGGAATTGGAAGCTGTGGTAAGAGCTCTGGAAAATTTTAGGGACCAGCCCGTAAACATTTTTTCAGATAGCCACTATATTGTACAAGCCGTCCCAAAATTAGAGTTAGCAGGACCAATAGCACCTCATACTCCAGCCTTTAAATTGTTTTATCAAATACAAAAACTTTTGTGGGCAAGAAAAGAACCTCTATTCGGAGGCCATATTAGAGCACATACTAATTTGCCTGGTCCCCTCCATGAAGGTAATCAAAAGGCTGATGAACTTACAAAAATAATATTTATACTTTCAGTGCTACAACAAGCTACTTTATTTCACTCCCAGTTTCATGTCAACAGTGCCACCTTGCAACGTAGGTTTAAAATCACAAAGGAGCAAGCCAGAACAATTGTAAAAGATTGTAAATCTTGTATGACACATTTGCCCAATCCTCATTTTGGCGTTAACCCTAGAGGGTTAATGCCCAATCATTTGTGGCAGATGGCTGTTACCCATGAACCAAGTTTTGGAAAATTGCGATTTATTCATGTTACCATAGATACATGCTCAGGCATGATTTTTGCTTCCTTACATTCTGGAGAAAAAGTTAAAGATGTTACATCTCATTGTTTGCAAGCTTTTGCTGCATTGGGCATCCCCAAAATGCTTAAAACAGATAATGGCCTCGCATATACGTCCTCATCTTTCAAACAGTTTTGCGCAAAATTCAATATATCCCATAAAACAGGCATCCCATACAATCCTCAGGGTCAGGGCATTATTGAAAGAGCAAACTGAACACTGAAAATTATGTTATTAAAACAAAAAGAAGGAAATTGGAAAAGTCCTAAGGACAGATTGGCAGTTGCCCTGTTTACCTTAAATTTTTTAACTTTAGACTCTAATGGTTATTCTGCTGGAGACAGACATTGGAATCCACACCAACAACATAAACCTTTGGTTTACTGGAAGGACGTTCTTTCAGGTACATGGAAGGGTCCAGATCCAGTACTAATTTGGGGAAGAGGATCTGTTTGTGTTTTTCCAAAACACGAATCCTCTCCAATATGGATACCATCTAGATTAATAAAACAGGTACCACATCAAAATGATCAAGATGAAGTTATTGAAGAATCAAGATTAATAAAAAAAGGTAGAAAATCAAGAGGACCAAGATGAAGGTATAGAATGATTCCCTCAAAAGAGTCCTTCAAAATATTTCACAACTTAAGTGTCATTCCTCCCGGCCGGGACAAGGAGATCTCTCTTTAGTGTGCACACAATTGTATTTTTTTTTCTTTTTATACATGTCTTTATGTCTGTACATTTGTCTACATTTCATGTTAATGTGACGTCACAAATATATGTTTGTATGTTTGTGCATCTGTCCAATGTGACGTCACAAATAACAAAGCGCTTATGAAAAAAATATATATATATATATGGATCCAAGTAACTTTAATTCATTTTAGGTTAAGAGTATTCAATTAAGAGTAAATAATTTTATAAATGAAGGTACTTTCAATTTTGATTTATAGGTGTCCCTGGGACTTCTCTTTAGCAAACAATATGACTAGTGCTATATAACCTGATATTTTGGTGTTTTGACATAAGATTGTTTATTTGTTATTAACTTCATTTGTTTAATAGCTCATTAATTTCAATTATCTCAACAGATAAAAGATTGCTCTGTATACAGAGACTCAAGGGTTCCAGCTAACAAATTATTTCTCCAAAGTGCCTTTACCTTTTCTTTAATCTATCTTTAATGCAGTAATTACCCTCAGTTTTCTTTGTTTTGTTCTAAATATGGTATTTTTCCAACTTATGTTTGTAGAAGCTCAACCAGCGATGTGTGTGAACAAAAATCAACTTTAATTTTCTAATCTAATTATTCTATTTTGTAGTTTGACAACTCGCCTCTTGACTCAGTGCTGCAATAGCACTGCCTTTCCTTTAATAATTGATGCTTGAGTTTCTAGGTAGCGGGCCCTGAAGATTTGCCGGTGGCATTGTCTAGACATAAAAAAGACGTCTGCTGCTACAGCTGCAGGGATCATGGCCTCCGCAAGCATCCCTGCTGCTCAAGCATCAAATAACCTCACCAACAGTGTGGCCTCTGCTCTACATGCATGGGGCCTCCTACATCAACGTGTTATAACAAATGGACATTTTGATCTTTCATTGTTTGGGACTTTACGGGACAATGCCATGCGGGTATTTGTCTAGAGAATTCAGTGTATTACTTGATGGAACTTAGGGCAGCTGATTTGTTTAAAGAATTTGATATGCTATGCAATTTGGCTCATCACCAAAAGGCTTGTCGCCTTAAAGCCGCAACATCTCCTCACAATTGGACGGCTGTTAGTCATTATACACAGTCGATCCTAAAGGGCTCCATTGGATGGCTGGTTAGCCAATGACGGGTAAGATCCCCAGAGGGGGACAACCTAAGACAGGCACAGTCGCACAGGACAGTCTCATGTGGCCGACATATCAACCTAAGACAGGAGTCAAGGGCACAGCCTTGATTATCCGATGACGGGTAAGAATGTTGGTTGCACATGGACGTCCTATAGCATCCCCTCTTTTAAAACAAAAGGGGGGAAATGCAGGAGCCCTGTTTGGGGAGATGGCTTGAGTTGTGGTTGACTATGAGCCATGGAGATTTGGGCATTGTCGCCTTCCGTAGTCTCACGGGACTTGGCCCGGGATCTCGAGTGACTTGGCCGAGATTGCTGATCGGGTCAGCGCCATTTTGGTGGTGTGTGCGGTGCGTGTTAGTCGTTGTTAGAGCCAGAGAGAAAAGTTATCAGAATAAAAAGCTGTTTGTCTCCAGTTTGCCTCTGAACTTCTTCCCGCGGCTTCGTTGCTCCAAGCGGCCATCGCTTCAGGCAGCAACATAGCCCCTCATCTCCCCGCACCTGACCCTCCTTTTCACCCCCTTCCAGAGGCAGCTGCTCAGCCGGGCACGGTGGCGCACGCCCGTAATCCCAGCACTTGGGAGGCTGAGGCAGGAGGATCATGAGTTCAAAACCAGCCTCAGCAATGACGAGGCACTTAGCAACTCAGTGAGACCCTGTCTCTAATAAAATACAAAAAAGGGCTGGGGATGTGGCCCAGAGGTCGAGTGCCCCTGAGTTCAATCCCTGGTACCACACACACAAAAAAAAAAATACAAAAAAGGGCTGGGGATGTGGCCCAGTGGTTGAGTGCCCCTGAGTTCAATCCCTGGTACCAAAAACAATAAATAAATAAAGGTCCAGAGGCAGCTTCTCTGTTGTCTGGTGTCTTCCATTTGAAGTGTCCCTGCAGAACACAAGTGGCTATTTTGTAGCATGAATGCTAATCCCCCGGAGGGCTTTGGAGTCTGGCTCTTCCTTAGGTCCTGCTAAGAGCAGGACCTTAAGGCCCCTGTGTCCTGATGGACACACTGGCCCTGCGCGGTCCCAGCTGCCCCACCACAGGTAAGGTGAGCACCTCCAAGGACCCCCATGGCTTGAGGGGGACTGGTTGGGGCTTTTACCTGGAGTGTGGGTTGTAGGGTCTGGGGTGTTGCTGTGACCAAGTACCCAGGGCCCAAGGTCCACCCCCTCAACCCCTTTGCTACAATCCACTTTTATTTTATTTTATTTTATTGTACTAGGGGTTGACCCCAAGGCCACTTTACCCCTGAGCCCTTTTTTATTTTGAGACAGGAAATGTCTTAGAGCTGCCATACCCAGCTCTAAGCCACCTATTAAATGTTTTAATTTTTAAATAATTGTAGAGTTAAGGAAAAGTCATAGGCATGTGTACGCGTGTGTGTGCGCGTGCATGTACACACACACACACACACACACACACACACACACACACACGGCTCAAATGTTTCCCAGATTCCCAAATGTTATCATTCTGCCACGTTTAATTTCTCTCCCCTCTTCCAAACAGGTGCTTGTCCCTCCCCCTGACCTGCCCGAGCACAGGTGGCAGACCTCTGGCCTCCTTGGCTGCCTCGGGGTGTCTGCAAGCACCTCAGGGCACATTTCCTAAAAGTTAAAGCCTTCTCTTAAAGAACCAGGACATCAGGAAATTAGTGCTGATACCACACCATTGTTACCCAGTCTACAGCTCCAATTCAAATGTCACCACTTGCCCTGAAAATGTCCTCTGTGGGTCCAGGACGAGATCCACTTGCATTAACTGTTCTGTCCCTTTGTCTCCTGTAATTGGGACAGTCCCTCATTCTCCGTCATCCATGACCTTGACACCATAGGAGAGGACAGGCCAGTGGTTCCGCAGCCGGGGTCTGTCTGTGGTTCCTCTGTGGTCAGACCAGGCCCTGCACCTTTGTCAGGACCCCCAGGAGTGACTCTGTCCTCGTTGCACTAGGAGCCACATCCCTGTGTCCTGTTGCTGTGATGTTGATATCGATAGATGACTTGGTCACAGTGACCGCTGCCGGTGCCCACTGAGAAATCACCATTTTTCTCCTTGTAGTAAATGGAGAGAGATTTCTAGACTGCTTAACCAGCTTTACATCCAACTTTCACCCACGGGTGACTCACCTCAGCCAACCTATTGCCATGTAACAAATTTCCCCAAAACTCACCTCCTGGAACAGTAACGAGGTGGCTCAGTGGGAGAGCACTGGCCTGGCACCACCGGGCCCTGGGTTCAACCCCAGCTCTGCAAAAGTAAACACAGTAAAATGAAACAAGAACAATCCACTTTTTCACTGTCTTTGTGGGCCAGGAATTTGGAAGCAGCTTGGTGGCCTAGATACTCTCAGAAGGTGACAGCAAAGACCTCAGCCAGGGCTGCCACCATCAGAAAGCTCAGCCAGGCTGGAGTGGAACAGGATAAAACACACATAATAAATAAAAGCAAGGCTGTGGATGCATGACACATGTTTAATTTTAAATTTTCTAGTAACTGCCAGACGCAGTGGCGCACACCTGTAATCCCAGCACTTGGGAGGCTGAAGCAGGAGGATCAGAAGTTCAAGGCCAGCCTCAGCAATGGGGAGGCACTTAGCAACTCAGTGAGACCCTGTCTCTAATAAATATTTTTAAAAGGGCTGGGGGATGTGGCCCAGTGGTTGAGTGCCCCTGAGTTCAATCCCCGGTACCAATAATTAAATAAATAAATATAAACCCACACCCCATGTATCTGTTCACTTATTTATCTAGCAGGGACCCAGGGATTTCCTCTTATTTCAAGAGGTAGAAGCTGATTGCTACCTTGATTTATATTGGTGCTCAAATGGACCTGGGTGTGGCCAGGTGGCTCTAGCCAGCACTTCCTGTTACTAATAAGTCAGAGCCTTCTTCATGGGCCGGTGCTTTTCCTCTCCTGTGAACCATTCCTCTGTCCCCGCTCTTTTCCAGCAAGGCTGCTGTGGTTTGTTTAGCTGCAGCAGTTTCTTCCGCGTCCCCAGCACTGCTGGCTGGACACCAGCATCTTCTCGCTTCGACATCTCATTTGCCCAATGTTCTCCCCTGGCCAGAATGGCTTCATTTCAGTGTCATTAAAAAAAAAAAAAAAAAAAATCTTTTGGGTTTCCCTCTTAGACATTTGTGCTGATTGTGGTGATGAAACGTAGATAACATGAAATGTATCGTTCTGACATGTACAGTTCAGTAGCATTAAAAACACTCAAACAAGCTGTGCACGGTGGACTTGCCTGTAATCCCAGTGGCTCGGGAGGCTGAGGCAGGAGGATCGTGAGTTCAAAGCCGGCCTCAGCAAAAAGCGAGGCACTAAGCAACTCAGTGAGACCCTGTCTCTAAATAAAATACAAATAGGAGCCGGGCGTGGTGGTGCACGCCTGTAATCCCAGCACTTTGGGAGGCTGAGGCAGGAGGATCGCGAGTTCAAAGCCAGCCTCAGCAATGGCGAGGCACTTAGCAACTCAGTGAGACCCTGTCTCTAATAAAATACAAAAAAGGGCTGGGGACGTGGCCCAGTGGTCGAGTGCCCCTGAGTTCAATCCCTGGTAACACCCCCACAAAAACAAAATCCACTCAACCATCACCACTATCCACTTCCAGAATGTTCTTGTCATCCCAGACAACTCTGTGCCCCTGAGCAATATCCCGCCGCCCTCTCTCCAGCCCCAGAATCTACATTCTGTCCTTGTGAACTTGCCCACGCCAGGCACCTCCTGCAAGTGGAATTGTAATGTCAGTCCTTCTGTGCCTGGCTTACTTTACTTAGTGTGGCATTCCCAAGGCTCACCGTGCTGCAGCGAGCATCCGGACTTCATTGCACCTTATGGCTGGAGAGGACCCAGGGCACCTACTCCGGGTCCTGCATTGGGACTTCCTGGCTGTCGCCCCCTTCTGGCCATTGTGAGCCACGCAGCAGTGAACACAGATGTGCTGAGTCCCAGGGATGTGTGCTGGGAGAGGGGCTCGCGGTGCGCAGGGTCCCTCCTGCTAATCCCTTGAGGTGGCACCTTGTGGCTTGCCGCAGCAGCTCATCATTTTACTTTCCCGGGAGCCCAACTCGGGCCCTTCTCTGCATTCCCACCAACACTTGCTGTTTCCTGTTTTGCGTCTTCAAATAATCACCACCCAGTGAACGGGTGTGAAAGGGCGTGCTGTGCGCCTTCCTGGGACCAGCGGGGACCACCAGGTAGCACCTTCTCCTGTTCCTGTCTACTGAAGTCCTCTGCCCAGTGTTTGAATTGTCTTAACACCTGTGCTTTTAAAGCTCCGTTAACACCTGTGCCTTCAGTCCCCAGGAGGCCCCTCCCACCTGCAGTCAGGGAGGTCCTGCCTGCCACTAACTGGGGGGGGGGGGTCTTTTTTAGTATTCTTTATTGTAGATATATATGATATTTATCATTGCTACCACTTTAAGCACACAACTCAGTGGCTCGCCATGCTGTGTGCCCCTCACTATGTCTACACCCTGATACCGGCATCACCCCCAGGGGATCCGGCCCCACTAAACAGCAGCCCCTGCCCAGGCCCCAGGCCCCTCAGCTGACTCTGTGTCTGTGGATCTGTCCCCTGGGCACCTCGTGAGAGCAGAGCCACAGTGTCTAGTCTCACGTGCCCACGTCGACCCTATGTGTGGCAGGCAGCCCCTGGGTCCCCGCCCCGCTGTCCCCATCTGCAGCCCCCTGTGCTGTCACCTGTGAGGCAGGGCGGCCTGGAGGCGTCACCTGGGCGGCCTGGCTCCTCTCCTCCTGGGCACGCGGCTTAACCAGGAAACAGGAACCGACAGCAGAGGTGCCGTGGCTGTCCGCGGGCATGGCCGCAGGGTCAATGAGCAGCCCGGGAACCAGGCAGGGAAGGAAGTCCCCAGCCCAGGGCGTCCGGAGGCCCTCGATGCCCTCGGCCAGAGCCACAAGGAGGGCGGGAGCCTCACAGCGGCCGGGGCCTGCGGTCACGTGGTGAGTGGTGGCTTCCTGCAGGAGCCGCCCCTGACAGAGGTGGCCTGAGGTGCAGGACAGAGGGACAGGAACCCTGGCCTTGCCCCTCCTCTGCTTCATCTCCCTCGGGGCCTCTCGGGGCCTGTGAGAAGTTAACTGACCTGGAGCTGGGGGCAGGTGACCTGCCCAGGTCAACCCTGGGGTCCAGAGAACGGGAGTGGCAGGGACAGGATCCAAGAGCCCGGAGGGCAGGCCCTGCCCGCAACCCAAGCCCCTGCTGCACTTCCCGCCTGGCTCCTGGGACCCACCGGTGACCCTGCGTCCCTCCAGCCCCTCAGGAGCAGCTCCCGCCGGGCCGTGCTGGGTTCCGCCCTGCCCTCCCGGCGCCTGGCCTCCCCCCGCTGCTCGCGCAGTGCCTGCGCCCAGTCCTGTCTGGACACCCCAGTGGCCTCCAGTTCCAGAGACCCCAGCAGGTCTGCCCGGCAGGCCATGGTTGACAGGACAGCCACAGGGCCACTCCAGGTACGTGGATGGGCTGGGTGGTGACCCGAGGGAGGACAGAGGTGGCCGGTGACCACCCACAGTGACTGACTTCGGAGGATGCTGGACCCAGGCAAGCAGCCTCAACTGAGCGCCGACTGCGTGCCAGCCTGAATCAGTTTGCTCAGCCGCTGTGACCAAGGGTCACGGGCTGGTGGTTTAAAGGGCAGATGGGTCTAGTCCCAGCGCAGGAGGCCGGGAGGTGAGGACCGGGTTCCCCTGAGCCCCTCCCTCTCCTTGGCGTACAGACCCCCCACCTGCTCCCTGGGCCCTCTGGTCACCCCTCTGTGCATGTCCGCGTCCAAACTTGCTCTTCTTACAAGGACAACAGCCGTACTGGGTCAGGGCCACCAACCCGCCTGATGACCTCAGTCTTACCCAAGTGCCTCTTTAAAGACCCTGGCCCCAAACACAGCCACCTTCTGAGGAGCCGAGGACAGGGAATTCAACACCCTGTCCCCACGACCTCCTGTCCCACAAGGTGGGCATTTCCTGCTCCGTCCTCCAAATGGGGAATCGGAGAACCAGGCACGACCTGCCCAAGGTCACCCGGCGCTGGTCCTTCAAAGTGTTACCACTGCCCGGAATGATGTCGCAGCATGCTCGTTGGCTTACTGTCCCCACGCACACTGCACTGCAAGCTCTGGGAGGGCAGGGCCAAGGCCTCTGTGCCATCAGTGCCTCTGTGAGATCCCAGCACTACCCGCACCTGGGTGCCTAATGCTGCCATGGTAAATAAACAACCAGACTCTTCCAAGCCACCCTCGCCAGGCATCTGTAAGGCGGCCCGTGACCTCCTTTAATAGAAAGGAAACTGAGGCCCTGAGGCAGTCCCCATATCTGCCACACTCGCCCAGCTAGGAAGCAGTGACGCTCCATCAACCCCAGGTGTGCCTTGTGCACACCCAGGCCACCATGGGCGGTCATTCTGGAAATTCCTCGTGGGAAGCCAAGCTCAGCTGCAGTACCAGCTTGGCCAGCAGGTGGCACCAGAGAGTTCCTGGTGGCCGAGGTGGCCTCCAGGGAAGGATGTCCCAAGGTTCTGCTGCACACACCAGCTGCACCTCATCTCCGCACCTGTTCATGGCCGTGAGATGGATTCCTGGAAATGAGGTTGCAGAGAGCAAAAGATATCACAAATTGCATCGCTTCCACTACCTGGCTGAGCCTGCTTTAGGACTGAGGGACGAGGGACCCAGAGAAGGCACGCGGGCTACCTGGGAACGCACAGCACGAGTGGGGGTCAGAGTCACGCCTGGTTCCTGGGCCACGGACATTTCCGCTGTGCGTGGGTGTGGCCCTCAGCGAGGTTCGAGTGCTGTCTGTGCGTGAATAAGCGTGCAGGGGCCTGTGTCGGGCTGTGCCTTCTGTTCCTCAGCCACCCTCCGCTGACTCATGGTCAGACCAAGTGCACTGGTGAGATTCCAGCACGAGGCTGAGAGACAGGCTCAGCCACAGGTCCCCTCGTCGAGGGACAGCTGCTCGCCCTCCCTCCTGTCAGCCGGAATGAACGGATGGCTTTTTGGGGTCAAGGACCCAGCCTCGTTCTATCTTGTAGATCTTCCATCTTCAAATGGCAATTTCCACCCCGTGGTCCAAGGCCCTCATCACACCTCCAGCAGCCTCCACTCAGGCCAGGGAGGCAGAGAAGAAAGAGAAGGCATTCTCCTCGAGGGCACAGACCACAAGGTGGCACGTCACCTCTATCTCCTTCTGTCAGCAAATCAGTCCCATGTCACACCACACTGCAGGGGGACGCTGGATCCATACTCTCTAGCTAATTTGGGAAGCCGTATTTTATTGGGGTTCCATCACGGATGGAGACGTGGTCCGTCCTCTGTCCCCCGTGTGTCCTGAGCATCTAGCATGTGCGGAACGGCAGGCTGGGGGCAACATGGCGGTCTGTGATCCTGCCTCTGCCTTCCCAACTGTGAGGCAGGACCTCTCTGAGCCTCAGTTCCTCCAAGAGCCCTGTTTGGGGAGATGGCTTAAATTGCAGTTGACTATGGGCCATGGAGATTTGGACATTACCGCCTTCCGTAGTCTCACGGGACTTGGCCCGGGATCTCGAGGGACTTGAGCAGAGATTGCTGATCGGGTCAGCGCCATTTTTGGTGGTGTGTGTGGCGCGTGTTAGTCGTTGTTAGAGCCAGAGAGAAAAGTTATCAGAATAAAAAGCTGTTTGTTTCCAGTTCGCCTCTGAACTTCTTCCCGCGACTTCGTTGCTCCAAGCGGCCATCGCTTCAGGCGGCAACAAGTTCCCCATTTATACAGTGAGTAGAATAAGTGGCCTCGTCCCGTGCAGGAATCATGAGGAACCGCAACACAGTCTCAGCAAGGAGCGTGGGGCACAGGTGGCACTAAAAAATGGTGGCAACCAGACATGACGTGGGGTCATTACCACAGGCTCCCAGAAATAACAAAGATAACGAGAGAAATGACGGACATTGTATGCCAACAAGCTGGGTGACCTGGGCAGAATGGACAGATTCCTAGACACCTAAGAGCTACTGAGACCACTCATAAAGAAATAGAAGACCTGAACGGACCTGTGACTAGTAAGAAGACTGGGTCAGCAGTCAAAAGTTTCTGACCAAGAAAAGCCTCGGACCTGGTGGATTCACTGGTGAATTCTACCAGACATTTAAAGAAAGACTAACTCAAGTCCTTTGCAAAATTTTCCACGAATCCAAGTGGAGGGAATGCTTCATAACTCATTCCAAGAGGCCCCCATGGCCCTAATACCAGAGCCAGAGAAGCATACATTACGAGAACAGAAATCACAGGACAGCAGCCCTCGTGAACATCGATGCAGAAATCCTCAACAAATCTCAGCCAAGCAAATCTAGCAGTGTACTAAGGATCATAGGCCAGGACCAAGGGAGATCTTTTTCCTGGACTAAGGGGATTATTCAATATACAAATTGATCAATGTAAAACACTACATTAATAAAACAAATTTAAAACATGTGATCATTGCAACTGATGCAGCAAAAGCATTTGATAAAATTCAACACCCTTTCATGAAAAAAAATTCCACAGACCAGGAATTGAAGGAAATTACCTCAGACTCAATGGAAAAAGCCTTTAAGATTTTCCTATAAGATCAAGAATAAAGCAAGTGGGGATATAGCTCAGTTGGTAGAGTGCTTGTCTTGCATGCACAAGGCCCTGGGTTAAATCTCCAACACTACACACACACACACACACACACACACACACACATGCCATTAAATAGAAGAAGAAGAAGAGGAAGAAGAAAGCAAGTGTACCTACTTTTCTTTCTTCTTCAACATAGTCAGTTTTAGCCAGAGCGATTAAACAAGAAAAAGAAACAATGCCGGGCGCGGTGGCGCACGCCTGTAATCCCAGCACTTTGGGAGGCTGAGGCAGGAGGATCGCCAGTTTCAGCAATAGGCTTAGCAACTCAGTGGGCGTCTCTAAATTACAAAAAACGGGCTGGGGATGTGGCCCAGTGGTCGAATGCCCCTGAGTTCAAGTAACCAAAAAAAAAAAAAAAAAAAAAAAAGAAACAAAAGCCGTATAAATTGGAAGAAATAAGCAAACTTATCTCTGTTCACAGATGACATGATCTAACATGTTAAAAATCCCTAAATATTACACACACACACTCACACACAGAAAAAAAAAAAATGTCAAAATAAATGACCTCAGCAAAGTAGCAGGACTCAAAGGCAACATAGAACATCAGCTGCACTGATACATTAACAATGAATGATCTGAAAAGAAAGTTACAATTCTATTTATAATATTGTCAAAAAGAATAAAATACTTAAAAACCAACCAAGAAAGTGAAATATTTGTACAATGAAAACTACAAAATATTGCCAAAAAAATTTTTTTTAATGGAAATATATACCATGCTCATGGATTGGGAGACCTCTCGTATTGTTAAAATGTCAATTCTACGAGCTACAGATTCAGTGCAATCCCTATCAAAATCCCAGTGATGTGTTTTTCAGAAAGAGAAAACCCATCCCAAAATGCACGTGGAATCTCAAGGGATGCCAAGCAGCCTAGACAACCTTTGAAAGGAAGCACAAAGCTGGAGCAGCACACCTCCTGATTTTGAAACCTACTACAAAGCTGCAGTAATCAAAACAGTGTGGTACTGGCATAGGGACATGAACGTACGGCATAGAATAGAAAACCCAGCCAGGTGCAGTGGCGCACACCTGTAATCCCAGCAACTCTGGAGGCTGAGGCAGGAGGATCGCAAGTTTAAAGCCAGCCTCAGCAATTTAGTGAGGCGCTAAGCAACTCAACGAGATCCTGTCTCTAAATAAAATGCAAAATAAAGGGGCTGGGGATGTGGGTCAGTGGTTAAGTGCCTCTGGATTCAATCCCCAGTACCAAAAAAAGAAAGAAAGAAAAAGAAAACCCAGAAATAAACCCTCACACATACAGTCCAATGATTGTTTTTTTACCTTTATTCTATTTATTTATTTTTATGTGGTGCTGAGGATCGAACCCAGGGCCTCACAAGTGCTAGGGGAGCGCTCTACACTGAGCCAGAACTCCAGCCTAAGTCCAATGACTTTTTTTTTTAATATTTTGTTTAGTTGTAAATGGGCACAATAGCTTTATTTTGTTTATTTTTTTAATACTTATTTATTTGCTTTAGTTGTACACAATGCAATGCATTTATGTTTACGTGGTGCTGAGGATTGAACCCGGGCCGCGCACGTGCGAGGCGAGCGCTCTGCCGCTGAGCCACAACCCCAGCCCTATTTTGTTTATTTTTATGTGGTGCTGAGGATTGAACCCAGTGCCTCACATGTGCAAGGCAAGCGCTCTACCGCTGAGCCACAACCCCAGCCCCTCAAATGATTTTTTTTTTTTTTTTTTTTTTTTTGGTACTGGGGATTGAATTCAGGGGTACTTGACCACTGGGCCACATCCCCAGCCCCTTTTTGTATTTTATTTAGAGACAGGGGCTCACTGAGTTGCTAAGTGCCTCGCCATTGCTGAGTCTGGCTTTGAACTCGCGATCCTCCTGCCTCAGACTCCCAAGTGCTGGGATTACAGGCGTGCGCCACCGCGCCCGGCTCTCAAATGATTTTTAACAAGGGTGCCAAGACCGCTCCACGGGGAAAGACGTCTCTTCAACTAATGGTGCTGAGAAATCTGAATACCCACATGCCAAAGAATGCCGTGGGACCCTTGCCAAACACCATACCCCAAAATCAGCTCAACAAGGGGCAAAGACCTAAATATGAGACTTAAAACTATAAAACTTTCAGGGGAATAAGAAGGGCAGAATTTCGCAGCGTGGACTTGGCATTGAGCCCTTGGGTCTGGCAGCAGAGGCCCAGGCGGGGGGAAAGGCAGACAAGCTGCCCGGAACGCTCCCCCGGTGGACAGAGTGAAAAGGCAGTGGAGGCGTGGAGGCGGCGTCTGCAGCCACCCGCTCTGCAAGGTCTTCAGATCCAGAATGCACAGGAGCTAAACCCAGCAACAACAAACGATTCAAAACTGGGCAAAGGACTCGCATAAATATTCAGAAGATGTATAAATGGCCAAAACACGGGAGAAAAGGAGCTCGGCACCACTGATTACAGAAATGCAAATTAAAATCACAGGAGATACCGCCGTATACCCGTTAGGATAGCTACTATTTTTTCATTGAATCAAACTACAACAGAAACAGGTTGGGGACAGGTATCACCCAGTGGTCTAGCTCTTGCCCAGCATACACATGGCCCTGGTTTCTATTCCCAGCATTGAAGATGTGAAGAAATCGAAATGCTCATGCTCTGTTGGTGGGAACCTAAAATGATGGACTCACGTGGGGTGAGGTGGCGCACACCTGTGATCCCAGCAACGGGGGAGGCTGAGGCAGGAGGATCACAAGTTTGAGGCCAGCCTCAGCAGCCTCAGCAAGTTAGCGAGACTCTGTCTCAAAATCAACATTATTTAAAAGGACGGGTAGAGCTCAGTGGCAGAGAGCTTGCCTGGCATGAGCAAGGTCCTGGGTTCCATCCCCAGCACTGCAAAAGGAAAACAGAAAGAGGTACAGAGAGGGACAGCGGGGCAGCCCCTCAAGAAAGCAAGAGGCCTGCCGAGGGACTCAGCAGTCCTGCTCGTGGGGATGCCCCCAGAGGACAGAAGACAGGGTCTCAAAGAGGTCTCCGCACACCCGCGCGCACAGCAGCGCCATCCACAGTCGCAAAGCGTGGAAGTCGCCCACGGGTTCCTGAATAGATAGGCCAAAAGGGACTCGGTCACACCGTGGACATCATTCAGGAAATGTGGCAGCGTCACAGTGCCCACGCGCCTGGAGGACAGCGGGCCAGGTGGCCTCCACTCACAGCAGAGCCCAGGGAAACGCGGCTGCCAGGGTGGGGGAGGGGCCGGTGACCAGGGTCTGGGTGACCGTGCGACTGTTCGGGCAGATGACCTGGACCCCTGGACCCCTGGGCCCCTGGACCCCTGGACGCCTGGACACAGGCAGGTGAGGCCGCGCCCCTGTGAGCGGATCCCGCACGCCTGGACTGTGCCCGCGAGGGGCCCGCGGTGGTCAATCTTGGGACACGTATTTCACCACAAGTTTTTAAATGGGGGCTGGGGGTGACAGGAAGAAATGGCAGCTGATTTTCAAACGAGCCAGCCCCTGGCGGCTCTGGGGACCAGAGGTGACTCAGCAGAGGCCCCACCCTTGATTGAGGAAGACATTCCCGGTAGCCCCTGCGGGTGGCAGGCTGAGAGCCTTCAAGCCTGAGTCAGAGGCCATTCCCTGCCGGTCATAAAGCCACAGCTGCTCCCAGGACACGGTGGCCTCAGTGTCCCCGCCCTCCCCGTGGGCGCTCCCCTCCTGATGGGCACAGAGGTTGGTTCCAGGCAGGGGAAGCAGAGCTGGTGGACACCCTGGGTGCCCAGGGACAGGCCTGTCCAGCGGCCGTGGACGAGGTGCGCGAGGCTGCTTTGAGCTCCAGCCTGCCACGGGCAGCTCCTGCCCAGGTCCGCGCCCAGGTCCGCAGGCTGCCCAGGGACTCAGCCCTGCTGGCCTCGGGGCGGGGGCTCTGCGGGGGCCGCTGCCCTGTACAGCACCTCTGGCCTCTGCTCACCAGATGCCAGGAGCAAGCCCTGCCCCTGTGCATGACCATGGGTGTCTCCAGACATTGCCACTGTCCCCTGAGTCCCATCGGCCCCGTGGAGACCCGCTGCCCTGACCCCACGGGCCTGTGGGCCGAGTGCCAAGGCCAGCTTCTCTAGGTAGATTCGCGGGTGTCATCGATTTTCTTCTTCCACGCAGGAGGGGGTACAATGACGTCACCAGTTTAAGCATAAGGGCTTCAGAAGCCGGTGAAGTGGCACACGCCTGTGATCCCAGCGGCTCAGGAGGCTGAGGCAGGAGGATCCCAAGTTCAAAGCCAGCCTCAGCAAAGGTGAGGCACTTAGCAACTCAGTTGAGACCCTGTCTCTACTAAAATAAGCTGGGGATGTGGCCCAGCGGTCAAGTGCCCCTGAGTTCAATCCCTGGTATCTCCCCATCCCCCCAAAGAAAATAAGGGCTCAGGTTATTATTGGGATAATTAATGGGGTTTGAATATGGAAGATCCAAATGAAATTCTGACAGTGTCAATGTTGAATCTCCTGCTTTTGGAAGCTAGACGCAGTCACTGAGAGAACGCCCTTGATCTCACGTGCACGCTGTGGTAAGGGTGGCTAAGAGGGCGGCATGTCCGTGCTGACCTCAGAGGGGTCAGGGAAATGGCTCCTGCGCACACACAGGACTGGAGAGAAGTGTCCACGCCCCTGGGGGCGGGGATGTAGTAGTCTGTCATGCTATTCTTGCAACTTTTCTGTACCTTTGAAATTCTTTTAAAAACTATTATCCAACAAAGGCTTTAAAAAAAAAAAAAAAGAAATCCCCTATATTTTATTCTAGCTTTAAAATCATGGGCTTAATCTGTTGTTCCCACTGCTCCCAGGAAAAGGACAGATGGTGACCGTGCCCAGAATCGAGGCCTCGCAGAGAAGGGTCCTCAGAGCAAGAGTAGCAGGCGGGGCCGGGCGCAGTGGCGCACGCCTGTAATCCCAGCACTTTGGGAGGCTGAGGCAGGAGGATCGCGAGTTCAAAGCCAGCCATCAGCAATGGCCAGGCACTTAGTAACTCAGTGAGACCCTGCTTCTAATGAAATACAAAAATAAGGGCTGGGGATGTGGCCCAGTGGTCAAGTGCCCATGAGTTCAATCCCCAGTACCAAAAAAAAAAAAAAAAAAAAAAAGAGTAGCAGGCGGGTCCTCGGGGTCTGCAAGGCCTGGAAAGCAGACTACGGGCTGCAACCGTGGGGGGCGGGTGCCGGGCCCTGCGGCCTCTGGCTCCTGGCCACCGCCCCTCCCCTGGGCAGCCTGGTGCCTCCAGGAAGTGACCCCATCCCACCCTCAAGCACCTTCAGCAGGCAAAGGGCGATCTTCTCGCTCTGCTCTGCGGGAAGGGGCCCGATGCGGCGGCCAGGGAGGAGCTGGAGCAGTTAAGGCAAGTTCCAGGCCGGCGGCGGCATCTGACTTGCTTGGATCAATACAGCGGGAGGAAGGGGCCTCGTGAGGCAGCTGAGCCCAGCATTCTTGGATGCTGCCCCAGGAACTGCCCGTGCAGAGGCTGGTCCAGCCTCCCCGGAGATGAAAGGCCTTATGCGGAGCTGAGAGGCCCCGGCCCACACGGCTGCTGTCCGAACCCTCTCGTGCCATGAGCGAGGCCATCTTGGACCAGGGAGCCCAGAGGAGCCCAGCAGAGGCCCCCCAGCCAGTCACAGAAGCACAGGAAGCAACGCAGCTCCCGGTGTCTTGAGCAACTGTTTTGGGGATGAATGGAGAGATTCAGTGAACCGCTAACAGGGCCCGGCATGCAGTAAGCGCTCAGTAAATGCTGGCCAGGTCTGCTCCCACCCCCGTGCCATCCACTCCGGGAACACCAGCAGGGCTGGAGAAGCCAAGAAAGCAGCTCAGATCGTGGAGGCCAAAGGAAGGACAGGTGCCTGCGGGCGGAGGCTTCCCGTTATCAAATGACATTCGTTCTTTTTTTATTACTATAACTCCAGCTTTTTAATTGGTCTCCTGAGAGCAAAACTACACTGACCAAGTCTAAATTCTAACCAGTAGGCAAGAAGCTGGGAAGTGCTTTTGCCTTTGTTGCTTCCTTCCTGCTAGCTGGGATGCAACAAAATGGCTGGAGCATGAGCAACCTCCTGGGTCCCTGAGGTGGAAGCCTCCCTCCCTGTTAAGGAGGGTGGTGAAGGTGCCTGATGGTTGTGGAGCTGCCACACTACTCCTGTCTCCTGTAACTGTGAGAGAGAAAGACATGTTTGCCAGATTTAAGCCACTGTGACTTTGGGATATCTGTCACCTGCAGTCAAATCTAAAGCAAACAAATGCACTTCCTTCCCCTCAGGCAGAGGACAGAATTGATACAATGAACAGTGGCCACAACACAAGCACAGCCACCTGAGCCAGGCCCTGCTCTTTCTGGCCCACTGCCCTGCTTTGCCTTTTCCCTTGGTGAACTGTCACCCCTCTTTGGGCGAGTTAACTTTCTAGTCCAAGTTTTCCCCTCTATAAATGGTATCAAATAGCACAGGTATTTAAATACCTGGCACTGATGTGTGTGTGTGTGTGTGTGTGTGTGTGTGTGTGTGTGTGGTGCCAGGGATTGAAACCAGGGCCTTCTGCATGCAAGGCGAGCACTCTACCAACTGAGCTACATCCCCAGACCCCCCACCCCCACCCGGCCCCACCCCCGCCCAGCACAGACTTGACAGCCCCAGCACAGAGTTCCCATCCCTTTCCCCAGCTCCCTCCCTCACCTCAACCCCACACTCTGCAATGCAAGTGCTGCAAAATCAAACAGAGAATTCATTAGATTCTTTTTTTTTGGGGGGGGGGAGGTTACTGGGGATTGAATTCAGGGACACTCAACCACTGAGCCACATCCCCAGCCCTATTTTGTATTTTATTTAGAAACGGGTCTCACTGAGTTGCTTAGCACCTCGATAAATTGCTGAGGCTGGCTTTGAGCTCGGAATCCTCCTGCCTCAGCCTCCTGAGCTGCTGGGATCACAGGTGTGGGCCTGCAGTTTATTAGATTCATCTAACTGCGAAGTCAGGAAAAAGGTCACAGCGCAGGCAGGGCTTGCTCTAGGGGCTTAGTGCTCCTAGTAACAGCTAAAGGCTACCAAGTGTTTATAGTGTGCCAGGCGCTCTTCTAACTACTACATACTAGCTTGTCCATCTTCACAACCCTGTTAGGTGGGCACAACATTTACTATCCTCATTTCCTACTCAAGGAAACTCAGATTCTGGTGGAGTGGATGATTTGCCCACGGTCACACAGCACACATGTGGTGGGGCTGAGACGCAAACCTAAATCTGACTGGAAAGTAAACGTAGGTCCTCTTTCAGGTGAAGGTCGATCCAGCAACTCAAAGGTCTCAGCAAGGACCTGGCTTCTCTTGGTCTCTCCTCTTTGCCTCCTGATGCTGAACCCACCCTCAGGATGCCCCACCCTTGGTGCCAGCAGATTCCAGTGAGACCTATTTGCTCTTCGACGTCCCCATTCCATACCAGGGTCCTGAACTTCACGATGGTTGGACGATTTGAAGTCACGTCCCCATCTCTGAGCCAATCACTGGTTCAGGCTGAGAATGGGCAAAAGAGACTCCTCCAAACTCTCAGGGTGTCACTTCTGCCAAGGACAAGGAATGGCCAGGGCAGCCGGAAGCAGAGGCCCCGACCCCCGACTCGCACGTACAAGAAAACTTTGAAATGGACGGCGCGGGAAACAGGAGGCTTGGTTTGGGCAGCATCGGGTCCCTCCATGTCCCTGCAGGGAAAAGGCCCTTCTGTTCTCGCCAGGCCCTTGGTGGTGCAGGGCCGGGCGGCGGCACCTTGGGGGTGGGCAGCCTGCCCTGGACCAGGCACGGCCCAGGTCTTCCTGCAGGCAAGATGGGCCCAGTGACTGGTTGGGGGCGAGTGGCCCCGCTGGGCACACACAGCCTCTGGGAGCCCCTGGCCCCAAGCTGCCCCTGAAGCCTGGAAAGTCTCTCGGAGGCTCCCAGCCTCCTCCCAGCACTGGCCTGGGTCCTTGAAGATGCCCGTGGGCTCCAGACGCACGGAAGCCACGTCAGAGTGACCCGAGTCAGCGAGTCTCAGGCTCAGCTGTGACCCACAAGCTGTTCAGTGGGGTGGGGGGGCTCTGCATGAGCAGGACCCTGGGCTGAGTGGGGCACTCCCCACACCCCTTCCCCTCCGGTCTGCTCACGCATCACCTTCCACGAGTGACCTCCCTGGCCACCCACTAACAATGCCTTCTGTCCCCCCAGATCGCTCCTCTCAAAGAAGCTCCTCCTAGCACATTCTGCCTCCTTCTAGCACATTCCGCCTCCTCCTAGCACATTCCGCCTCCTCCTAGCACATTCTGCCTCCTTCTAGCACATTCTGCCTCCTTCTAGCACATTCTGCCTCCTTCTAGCACATTCCGGCAGTTCATTTCCTGCTGTGCCCGCCTCCTGCCTTCCCCACTCAAGCTCCAGTTCCCAGAGGCGGGACATTTCTGGCGGGCTCCCTGCAGTTCCCCACAGCTCAGCAGGTCCCAGCATGTAGCACCTGCTCAAGAAACCACTGCGGGGTGAATGGATGGATGAACAGGAAGGGACTTGAAATCATAGTGACACTCACTTTTGCACCTGATTTTTGTAGTCTGGAGCCTACATAAATAGACACAGGAGGGTGTCCCAAATGTCCTAGACAAGGAACACTGTGTGTCACAAGGAACATCCCCAGGAATTAGGCTCAGTTGACCACAGGACACGCTGACCCCCAGCACAGGGCTGGACACAGAGCTGGCACCTGGTGATCAGGTGCACAAGGAGGGGGGAGGGGGAGCCTCCTGGAGCCCCCGCCTGCCTTCTTCCCTTCTGCTCCCCCAACCCCACTGTCCTCACCTCTCGGGATCAGCCCCTCCCCCTGCCACCCCCCTCCCTCCAGGGCTGACCTCCCACCCCCCCTGCAGGGACCTTCTCACAGCACGATCGCCCCTGCCCACCCGGGCACCAGGCTCGCCCGGCCCCTGCCCAGGTTCACTGCCCTGCCGCCCCCTCCAGTCTCCAGGACTCCCCCAGCAGTTAGGGGATCAAAAACAGTCTTTCACCCGAAGGCCTCACACATGCCCTTCTTCTTGCGCCTCCCTGACGCCCTTCCCAGATCCTCACGCTAACCTTCAGCGTGGGCCCAGTCCTCTCTTCCCCCAGGAAGCCCTCCCTGATTGCTGGCCCTGGGGCAGCTCCCCCCCACGCATTCCCAACCCTGCCTGTCGCTCATCCATCTCACCACACCCTCGCCTGCTCTGGCTGTGCCGTCCGGCCCCAGTGCCTCTCCGCCCCAGCCACACAGGCTCTGCTGTGGTCTGGACGTGATCTGAGGGTGTCCCCCATGGGGCTCATGCACTGGAGCTTGGTCCTTAGCATGGCTGTGCTGGGAGGTGGTGGAACTGCTAGAGGCGGGGCCCTTGGAGGAATCTCTGTGGCTCTCCTAGGATGCTGGCTTCTTCCCACAGGAGGGTGTTATAAAAGAGCAAGCCTAGCCCCTCCCAGTCTCCCTGCTTCCTGTCTTACCCTGTGATCGCCCCCTCTTGCACATGTTCCTGGTGACACCATCCATCACAAGACCCTCAGCAGAGCTGAGTTAGGGCCAGTGCCAGCCCTATAGCTTATAGAAATATCAGCTCATAAACCTCTTTATAAAACACACAGCCTCAGGCATTTCATTAGAGTAACAGAAAATGCACTGATAACAGCTTCCTTGATCTTCCTTGAAGACACCCAGCAGGGCCTTTGCACTTCCCCTCACCTGGGTGTCTGCAGGTGGCTCATTTACTTCTCTATTCAAAAGTCACCTCCTCAGAGAAGCCTTTGCTGACGCCATCGCTGTCCCCTTTCTTCACCCTGCCTCCTTTCTTTTCACAGTACTTGCCCCTACCTGGTAACACATCAGCTCTCCACCTGTCTGGGACTGCCTGTCCCTTTTGCAACTGTGGGGACATCTTGTTCCCTGTTGTCTTCCCACATCTGTCCCCAAATCCAGCCCACAGCAGGCCTCCGGAGAGATGCGGTCACTAAATGAAAGGGGTGATCTAGATCCACGTGACCTGAGGCAAATCCCAGGGCCCCATCCCCAACATGGTGACCTCTGGGGGGTGTCTCAGGCCAGCTCTGCAGTCTGAGTCTCAGAGCTGGGAGGAGCTGGGGGATAGGGACTGAGGAGAAGAAGGGGGCAGTCACCAGGAAGCAGGGACGGCAGTGCAGAGGTCCCACAGCAGCATGGCGGTGGGAGGTGACGGGAGCGGGGCTGGGGAGTTGGCAGGGCCTTAAATATCAGGGTCCCCCCAGGGTCCAATGCAACGGACAGAGAGGTAACAGGTGCGTCTGCCCCACCTCCAGCAGCCAGGGCCTCCTCTCAGCCTCAGCTCGCAGAGGGCGCTGCCCACCTGGGGCGGACGACGGACCTGACCAGGCTGAGATCTGCCACCTGCCACCACCTCCCCTCCCCGCAGGACCCCCCACCCCGCCAGGCCCCGCTCCACCCCCCCCCCCCCCCCCGCTGGCTCCTCCCTCCCCTTTCTGACCCCTGGGTCTCCTGCCGCACACCCAAGTGCACGCTCCTCACAGCATGGCCAGAAGGATTCTCTTTTCATGTAAAGTCAAGGTCACTGCCCAACTCTGCCCAAGGTCACAGCACTGTCCAGAAGAACTTGGTGCAAACTGTCTGCACTGTGGATTCACCAGCCTCGGGAGGGCACGGAGCACCTGAATCGTGCCCAGCATGGTGCCCACACAAGTTTTAAATCTTCATCTTCTGTGATTCTACTTATTAATGGCCACATCATGTCAGCAAGGTTAGGGAAACTGGTGGCTGTCCCAACCCAGCTCGTGGGGACATAAATTAGTATAGGATTCCAGTGGCAAGATATACTCATCCACCAATCCATTGTCAGTGTCTACCACAATGCAATCAAAAAGCATTCAACATCTGTCCCAGCAACCCCACCTCAGGAGGTATGTGCTACTGGTCTACCTGCACACGCAAAGCATGACAACATTAAGTTTGTAACATGCAAAGGGAAAGCCACGCAATCTCCGCCCACAGGTGGCCAGTTAGCTGAATTACGGTCCAGCCACATTATGGAAAATGATGCAACTGAGAAAAAGAAAAAGAGTGTGGCAATGTGATGCCTAAGGCACAAATGGAAAAATAAATAAATGGACTTCATCAAAAGTAAAATATGTGTGTGTCAGGGGCACTATTAAGAAAGTAAAATGACACTTGGGAGGCTGAGGCAGGAGGATCGCGAGTTCAAAGCCAGCCTCAGCAATGGCGAGGCACTTAGCAACTCAGTGAGACCCTGTCTCGAATAAAATACAAAAAAAGGGCTGGGGATGTGGCCCAGTGGTCGAGTGTCCCGGAGTTCAATCCCCGGTACCAAAAAAAAAAAAAAATTGCGTAATTTATATCTTTAAAAGAGTCGGGGGTGGGGGTGGGGGGGTGAGCCAGGCACCGTGGTACACGCCTATAATCCCAGCAACTCTGGAGGCTGGGGCAGGAGGATTGCAAGTTCAAAGCCAGCCTCAGCAACTTAGCGAGACCCTGTCTCAGAATAAAATATAAAAAGGGCTGGGGGTTTTGGTCAGTGGTTAAGCACTCTTGGGTTCAATCCTACTGCTATGGCAAGATTAAAAATAACAACCCCAGAGCAGAATGGTATATGCATCTTTTGTGTAAAAAAAGGAGGACAATGGGGCTGGGGTTGTGGCTCAGCGGCAGAGCGCCCGCCTCGCACATGCGCAGCCCGGGTTCAATCCTCAGCACCACGTAAACATAAATGCATTGCATTGTGTACAACTAAAGCAAATAAATAAATATTTTTAAAAAAGGAGGACAATAAGAATAAGTCTTCATTTTGTCTGTATTTGCATAAAAGTACTAGGATAGACAAGAAACTCATTACCAGGTAACTCACGACCTGGGACAAACTGGAGAAGGGTCAGGGCTGGTAGCAAGACTTCTACGTACCTCCTTTATGTCTTTTGATGTTCAAAGCATGTGTCTTACCTATCAAAAATAAAATAATTTTTCAAAGTGGAAGTCAGATCCTGCCATTTTCTGCTCAAGGCCCTGCATGGAGGGGACGCCCCAGGTCATTTTAAGACTTTATAACACTTGCAAGGCCCTGTCTCCTGCCCCCCCCCCAACCCCCTCCCACCTCCTCACTCTCTCACCTGCCTTCTTGCTGTTTCTGGAACACGACAAGCAAGTTCCTGACTCTGGACCTTTGCACTCGTGGCTGCTCAGCTTGGAGCCATTTGTCCCAGACATCTGTTGGTTTCCTTCTTTCCTTGGCTCAAATGTCACCTTCTTGAACAAGCCTTCCCGGCCCCACCCCACACCTTGCAGGACAGCCAGCACCTGCGTTGCTGTCTGCAGCTTCCCTAGGGCAGCACTGGGCCGCCTGCCCTCCACAAATAGGTGTGGAGTGAGTGGATGGCGCGCCATCAGGCCCTGGCCGCAGAGGGGGCCTCTGGACACCAGCAGTGACCAGCCACTCCATCCTGCTCGGCGCCTTGAGACACACAGCAAACTTTAGAGGTGTTTCCCTGAAATCTGAGATCCAGGCCCCACCAAAGCAAGGCAAGATAACCTCCTGGGTTAAAACCCAACTGTACAGTTTAAACATGGCACAAGGCCAGACAGTTCACCAGAACTTGCCAGGACTTGGGCTGCAGCCTGTACTGGCCATTCCAAGGTGGCTCTTCATCCCTGGGAGGAGATATGGGAAGGAGACAGGAAAGGGCATGAGACTGACCACGGCCAGTGGCCACCCAGGGTAGGAATGCTCAGAAAACAGCCCTGGGGTGGCTGGAAGCTGAGGAATTCAGGGCTTAAGTCCTCAGAGAAGAATGAAGATGGAGCTTCTGAATGAAGTCCTGGAAGATCCTTCCTGCCCTCCTGGAACTTCTTAGGTCCTTCCCAGCCTCTAGGGCAGCTCCCATTTGATGGCACCATGTGGGATTTATACGAGCAATTACTTCTGTAGTCAGCTAGACCTGGGGTAAAAGCCTGCTGCTTCCCTTTACCTGCTCCAGAATTAAAGGCATCTGGCTGAGCCGGACGCATTCAAGCCTTTCTGGAGCCTCTACCGCGTGCCAGCTGCTCCTCTGGTCAGTGGGGGTTCCCCTGTGAACAAAGGAAGTCCCTGCCCTCAGGAGACTGTTTTACGGTAGAGGAGACAGGAACTGCAAGTTCACTGCTCATGACAAGCGCTGTGAAGACAAAACAGGGTGATGTCACAGTGACCGGAGGAGGGGGCACCTCGGAGCCGGGAGTCCTGGGGGACGCTCTGAGTGCGGCCTCTCCAACTCTTGGCCCGGCGCCTGGCGGCTAGTGAGCGCTCAGCGAGTCTCACAGTGACTCCTGTGGTCATTTTCATCACTTTACTGTCCCCGCCCTCGGGGCTCCTAGTGAGCCGGCACGTAGGTGGTGGGCGCAAGGTCCTGGCAACGTCCGCACCCAGCAGGCTGGACGAGCTGCTACGGTGACCGGCCCCGCTAGGGACCCTCCGCGAGGTGCCCGCCGGGCGTCCCGCGGCTCCAGCCCGGCGCCCTCCCCCGCATACTTTGCACGGTGGGCGCTCAATGGTGCGCGCTGGAGAAACGCCCGCCGCCGGCCCAGCACAGGCCATTGCGCCGACCGGCCAGCCGAGGGGCGGCGGCGGCGACGCGCCGGGATTCCAGAAGGCCGGCGCGCGGCCCGGCCGGGGGCGGAGCGGAGCAGGCGGGGACGCGCCGCCGCCCCACGCTTCCGCGCCCAGCTGCGCCCAGCTGCGGCCCCGCCCCCGGCGCCGTGGTTGGCTGCGGCTCGGAGGCCGCCGATTGGCCGGCGCGTTTCCGGTGCGGGCCCCGATTGGCTGTGACGCGAGGCCGGGCAGAGCCCCCGCCCCGCCGCCGCCGCGCCCAGCGCTGGGCGGTCATTGGGCGGCGTGATCTCGCCGCGGTTCCGCGGCCGTGCCGCCGCCGCCGCCGCCGCCAGCAGAGCGCACCGGGCGGGCCGGGCGAGTGGCCATGGCGGGCGCCGAGGACGGGCCGGGCCAGCAGCCGGAGCTCGACGAGGATGAGGCGGCGTATTGCCGGCGCTGGGGCGCGCAGCACGCCGGGGCCCGCGAGCTGGCCGCGCTCTACTCGCCAGGTAGGACCTCCGGGCCCCCCTCCGGGCCTGCAGTCACCAGCCCGGCTGCGGACAGCGACCCTGGGCTCCCCAGGTCGGAACGCCAGCCTGGGGCCCAGAGGGGGAACTCCAGCCCAGGCTTCTAACTTGCAAATAACGTCCCCAGGTCCCGGGTCCCCATCCCAGCGTCCTCTCCAAGCCCAAGCCTGAACCCCAGCTCCGGGGTTTTCTGGCTGCAGAGACACTCCCAGATCAATGGTACCACCCGATCAGGTCCCGGATCTCCAAACAGCGTCCGTCGTACCCGCACATCCGGAATCCTATACCCGGGACACTGCGGGCTGCAATGAGCGCCCCTAGACGTGGGAACCTTCACTTCAGGACCCGGTTCAAGACTGAGGCAGCCCCTTGGCTACAGGCACTGTCCCTGGCCACCTAAAGTCACGTCCCATCCTGGCTTCCGCCGCATCGGGAATCTACACCTTAGTGCCCATCCGCATTCTAGTTAGGGTCCTGGGCTGCAAATAGTGACCTCACCACCCCTCTCGCGCTCAACCTAGGAACCCTAACTTGGAGGCTGGAAAATAGGCCAGACGCCTTTCTCCCCATCTTGGTCGCCTCCCGTACCCCCGTGGAACCCTGCAGCGCAGAGCATCCCCTTTGCCCCATGCTCCTGGATTCCAGGAGGGGGGATGCAGACGCCCCATGCAGGCTCCCTCTGTACACAAGCCCCACAGACTCCTGCCTTCGCCTCTCCCCCACGTTCATGTATTAGCCACCTCCACTAAGACTTGGTGCTGGAGCCCCCGTATTCCTCAGACGGCTTGGATCCTTGCTTCAGCTCTGCCCCTTAGCCACAGGCCGAGTTCCTCCCTGCTTCTTCCTGCTTTGCCCAAACATTCATGCTTCAGTAACCACCAGCCCCCATCCTGTTCCCGGACTCCCATGTGAGCCCCAGGACCTTGCTGCCTGCTTGCCCTGGAGGAGGACTCCAGAGTGAGGTGAATGGAGCTGCCCGGGGCCCCTCTGCCAACCTGTTGCCGTCACATCAAGCTTTGTCTGTCCAACGTTCGGACATCTTCTTTTGCCAGGATAAATGCCACCATGCACTGCCCTTGCCTGCATGGACCTGGGACCTCCGCCCACTTGGCTTCTTGCCTTGGACAGCCTGGTTTAGTGCAGTCTCAGTCGAGAGAGGTCGTGTGACATTGGGACCTTTGCTTTTCCCCTTTCAGCCCGGATCCCCAGAGGCTGCAGCCTTCCAGGGCCCAGCCCTGTGTGTGCAGTCCTTCCCACCTGACCCGGCACTGCTCCATGCTGCCATGGTTTCTTCAGGCCACACCCAAAACATCAGCCTCTCAAGTACAACCTCCTGCTGTCCTTGGGGGAAGGGGACCGGCCTCCCAAACAACTCAGCTGTGTGACCTGGGCCCGGCCACTTTTCCTCCCCAGCTTCAGTTTCCTCACCTCTAAAACAGGCACAGGACAAAGTGTGTCCACCTGAATGTGTTAGGAAAGGAAGTGAGGTTGCAAGTGGTGCCTGGTGTGGGGCAGGCACGCCCTGCAGCTGACCCAGTAGTCGGACCTTTGCTGTGAGCTCAGAGCAAGCCGTCTTACCACTGTGGTCCTCAGACTCCCGCCTGGGGCCAAGGCCTGAAGGCCTCCATTTGACAGCCAGCTCTGTGCACCCGGCCTGCCCTCAGCCAGCGTCCCCAGGCATTGAGCCTCCCCAGAGACTCCCATCTCACCACTCCATCAGGATGGCGTATCTGCCCATATCTGGTTCTGGTGTCCCCAAGGATCCTTCTCTCTGAAGAATAGCCACATTCTTTCTGCAGCCTCCTGGTACCCCAAACCATGATCAAGGCCTTCTCTCCTCCTGACCTGGAGGGGAAAGGAGGAGAGCCTGGTCAAACTGATTCTTCCAGCCAGGCGTGGTGGCGCATGCCTGTAATCCCAGCACTTGGGAGGCTGAGGCAGGAGGATCATGAGTTCAAAGCCAGCCTCAGCAATGGCGAGGCACTAAGCAACTCAGTGAGACCCTGTCTCTAGTAAAAAATACAAAAAAAAAGGGCTGGGGATGTGGCCCAGTGGTCGAATGCCCCTGAGTTCAATCCCTGGTACCAAAAAAAAAAAAAAAAAACTGATTCTTCCAAATTACTTTCCATAGGCCTCTGTCTCCTCACTGTGTGACCTTGGGGAAGTACCTTGACCTCTCTGGACCTGACCTGAGAAATCAGGATCAATGTATATTGAACACCTGTATTCCTGTACCTGTTCTAGGCCCTGGTGGCCGAGCAGCAAACAAGTCAGAAAAACTGGAGCTGGCATTTTAGTAGAGAAACAGCCAGTAAACCTCAAAATAAGGAAAATGTTTTCCTGCCCAATAGCAGGAAAGGGAGAAGGCTAGAGGAGGGAGTGACATTTTATCTTTAGGTGGTGCTGAGTATCAAACCCGGGCTGCGCACATGCTAGGCGAGCACTCTACCGCTCAGCCCCAGCCCCAGCCCAGGAGTGACATTTTAGACAGCGGCAGCAGGCCTCCCAGCAGGTGACATTTGCACAGAGACCTGAAGGGAAAAAGGCAAGAGGGAAGAGCCTGGGACATATTTGAAGAAGGTTCCCTCCAGACCGGGGTAATAGAGTTGCAAGGCCCTGGGGTGGGCGTGCGCCGGGCACATCTGTAGAATGCAGGGAGCCTGTGGCAGGGAGAAGGAGGAGAGGTTTCCAGGAGATTTCTGGGCCGAAGGTGGTTTGGCACTTGACAGTTCATGGTGGATACCAGAGTCAGTTGATGCTTTCAACATCTATTGAGCACCGACTGTGTGGCAAGCCTTTTCCTCACAACCTCTTGCCTCATCCTCACTCCAGCTGTGAAGTGCACCTGGTGTTACCTCTGCTTTCTGGAGGAGAGGGGGGAGGCTGAGGCTCCTGTGAGCCCCTCACACCACCCCACGCACACGTGTCCTGCGTGCCAGCCCTGGTTGGGATTAGGCCGTGTCTGTCCCCAGCAGGTGGGAAGGTCAGCGAGGGCAGGGAGCATGTCCATCGAGTGCTTAGACACTCCCTGTCCACCTCTGTCAAGAGGGTTCCTGAGGCAGAGCAGTGACCTCCCTGCCCAAGGTCACGCAGCTGGTCAGCGGCAGCACTGGGCTGGGGCATGCTGGGGCATTCTAGGTTCCGTGTTCTTTCTTCTTTTCGCCCTCAGAACTGGGCATCGAACCCAGGGGCACTGTACTTCTGAGCTGCGCCCCCGACCTTTGTTGATTTTTACTGAGAAAATCACAGGGTCTTGCTAATTTGCCGAGGCTGGCCTTAAACTTTCTGTCCTCCTGCCTCAGCCTCCCGAGTAGGTGGGTTTGCAGGCGTGCCCCACGGTGCCATGCTAGGGTTCTACATTCTTTTTTTTTTTTTTTTAATATTTCTTTATTTGCTTTAGTTGTATACAATGTGTTTATTTTTACATGGTGCTGAGGATCGAACCCTGGTCGCGCACGTGCGAGGCGAGCGCTCTACTGCTGAGCCACAACTCCAGCCCCAAGTTCTACATTCTTAACTGTCACTATGAAGGGACCAACCAGGGACCAGTGTTGAGGCCAGGGGAGGGGGACAGCACTCTGGGTTAGCAGACGGTGCATGTGCAGGGCTGTCCGTGGGCCTCTGGGTGCAGAGCCGTGGGAGCTGTCAGGTGGCCGAGGGCAGGGAGCGCCATGAAGGGCGAGGTGACGAGGGACTGCAGCTGGTCCTGGGGTCCTACACGGCACCCACTCTGGCTTTGACTTTCATGGCAGCAAACGACCCCCCACCAGTGTCGGGGGTTGTGAGGGTCTGGTGGTCCTGCAGGGCACCCCCGGAGGCCATCAGGTGTCCACTTCCAGAGAGGCCAGCTGAGACCTGGTGTAAGCTACCTGGTACCGAAAATCGGGAGGAAAACTCTCGGAGGCAGAGTGAAGCTTTTACTACTTTTACTTCTACTTTCTTAGAGAGAGCTTAGAGAGGGAAAGAAAGATTTTTAGAGAGAAAGATTAAAGAGCTTTTCTTCTTGTCTTCTTAGCTTAGAGTCTTAGAGAGAAAGAAAGATAGAGCTTAGCTTAGAGAAAGATTAGAGCTTCTTTCTTCTCTCTTCTTTCTTCCTTCTTCTTTCTTCTGTCTTCTGTCTTCCTCAGGAGCCTCGGCCTAACTCTGACCAGTCATTACTTCTTCTATCTGGTTTCTCTTCTGTCTTCTATCTGGTTTCTCTTCTGTAACCGCTCTGCCTACGTTCTGGCCGCTCTGATTCTTCTGACCGACCGAGTGACTGCCCGGCTGACTGAATTCTCCGTTCTCCTAACTCGGACCGCTTTCACCCGGTTATATACCTTCAGGTTTGCGGGTGCCTACAGATGCGTCACATACATATCAGGTGGAACTTATGGCTTCCAGCTAGCTACAACAGCCCTTCCTAATTAGGGCTCCTTCATATTCCTTCCCTTTAGTTTAAAAAGGTGCTTTAATTCTATTTTCTCTATTTTATTTTCTCTATTTTCTTTTATTTTCTTGTCCCTACCTAGCTTTTCACCTTTTATTTTTGAAAGGGTGGATATTTGAGCCCTTTTTGAGAAGGTGCTGTGTCTTTAAGGAAGCCTACTGCTGAGGAGCAGCTAACGCACTTTGTTAAGCACAATTGCATAAGCGGCTTTGACTTTTTTTTTTTTTCTTCTTTATTTTTCTTTATGGCTTTCTTGCCAAAGCTCAATGGCTTTTTTTTCTGCATGGTTTTTACCATGCTATTTAATTCTCTATTTTCTTTTAAGCTCATGGCTTTTTTTCTTTATGGCTTTTTGCTAAAGCTCAAGGCTTTTTCTCCGTATAGCTTTTCTGGCTTCTTTATTTTTTATGGCTTTTGGCCGGCTACTCTGCTTCGGCTTTTCGCTGGCTACTCGGCTTGCTTTTGGCCGCTCGCTTTTTCGCTGGTCTACTCTGCTTCAGCTTAATTCTTAACTGGCCTCAACTGAGTCAGAGGCTATGCTCTCTTGTTTCTACTCTTTTTGCTGGTCTCAACTGAGTCTGAGGCTATGCTTTTTCGTTGCTCTCCTTATTTCTTAGCTTTTCTTCTCTGCCTGCCGAGCCCCGGACGGACCACCATTTGTAAGCTACCTGGTACCGAAAACCGGGAGGAAATCTCTCGGAGGCAGAGTAGAGCTTTTACTACTTTTACTTCTACTTTCTTAGAGCTTAGAGAGGGAAAGAAAGATTTTTAGAGAGAAAGATTAGAGCGAGCTTTTCTTAGCTTAGAGTAAAGAAAGATAGAGTTTAGCTTAGAGAAAGATTAGAGCTTCTTTCTTCTCTCTTCTTTCTTCCTTCTTTCTTCTGTCTTCTGTCTTCTGTCTTCCTCAGGAGCCTCGGCCTAACTCTGACCAGTCATTACTTCTTCTATCTGGTTTCTCTTCTGTAACCGCTCTGCCTACGTTCTGGCCGCTCTGATTCTTCTGACCGACCGAGTGACTGCCCGGCTGACTGAATTCTCCGTTCTCCTAACTCGGACCGCTTTCACCCGGTTATATACCTTCAGGTTTGCGGTGCCTACAGGTGCGTCACATATGGCTTCCAGCTAGCTACAACAGCCCTTCCCAATTAGGGCTCCTTCAACCTGGCTGCACGTGTGCCACTTCTCAGGTGTCCCAGGCTGCTGGGCTGGCTGAAGGGTCCTGGGTCTGGCTGTCCGCCTCCCCGGCCAGCTGCGCTCTTCCGTTCCTCTCTGTCTGCGTCTGAGTCCCCTCTCGTGGCTGTGTGCTCTGGCCCTGGCCCCTCCCTCTGTGTGTCCGTTCCCTCCATCTCCGGGAGGCCCAGGGTCTCTGGAAGGCCGGGCGCAGTCAGAAGCACAGGGTATGTGGAGCAGGTAGAGGCAGCCTGATGCCAGGCCTCAGCGGTGGCTGCCCTGAGGAAGCAAGATGGGGAGGCCCAAGGTCACATCTGTGCCCCAGCCTCCGCGTGTGGCCCTGCCCTCCCCGGGCCAACAGGCGGTCACTGCTGTAGCTGACCCCGAATCGTCCGTGTCTGCCAAACAGAGTGGGCAGGGCAACGCCAAGGTCACATCCCTGCAGCCTCTTGGGAGAGGGGCTCTGGCACTGGAGCCCGAGGAGGGGGTCCTCCTGTGTCCTGGGCGAAGCCCCTGCACCCACGCACCTCTGCCTGCCCATCTGAAGGGGCAGCGTTCCGGCCACCTGCCTTCACGGGCCTGGAAGGCTGAAGGTCCAAGCCCTGACCATCAGGTGACCTAGGACGGGTCACTTCATCTCTCCAGGCTGTTTTCTCCCTCTGAAGGGTGGGAGGATGTCCCCAGCTGGGCAGGCATGCGGGTGGCTGCGGCCGTCCTTAGCCCTGTACCCGGCTCCTACCAGGTGCCCGCTGGGGCTGCCGGCCATCGTGGATCAGAGCTGAGGCTCTCCTCGGCACAGGGACCTGGGTTCTAGGAGGGGTGGAGTGTAGCTGGGAATGTTCAGGTTCCGGGGTGGTTTTCACGGATGGGGAAGAGCTGGGCCACCTCTGGGAACAGGTTGGCCTGGACGGCTGGGCAAATGTGTCCCATTTACGAGTCCAGGATCCGCCCAGCTCTGAGCCTCAGCGCCCCCTCCTGGGAACGTGGACCCCAGTTCCTTCCTTGGAGGGGCTGAGACTGGGACGTGACCCTTCCTCAGATGACTGCACAAGCCTGGCCAGGGCTGCCCCAGGGCAGCGTGAGGACATGGGCAGGGGACCCCATCAGAGGAGGTGGCCTCAACGTGCGCAGGCCCGGTGGCCAGAGCCTGCGTCCTCAAGGGAAGCAGGAAACTAGGAATTTATGTGATTTTTAAATTTAGCTCATTTAAGAGAAAAACCAAGAGCAAAACCTGCCTGGGATCCGGTTCACAGCGTCTTTGGTGTGGGCCTCACGGGTTCCTGCCAGGGGCCAGTGGGCGTGGGCATCGTGACTGCCGCTGTTGTCGGACCCGTCACTGCTGTCCCCTCTGCCCACTGGTGTCCTGCAGGGTGAGAGGGCGGCTGGCGGGGAGAGGTCACCTGCCTTGGTTTCCTGCTGTGCCCTCACAGCCCCCGCCTGCCACCCACCCCGGGCTTCCTGGTTGCTGCGCCCTGGGCCCTGGATAACAGGAACTGGAAAGGGGAAGGCCTATGCCCGGCCTGCCGTGGCGGCCCCTGGGCTGGGCTGCCGGGGCAGAAGGCTCCATGGGAGACGGGCTGTGCAGGCCAGGCAGGGCCGCTGGCCCCCTCCTGCCGCTGTGACCTTGGCATCTTGGCCTCTGCCCCTTTCTGAACAAGAGGCCGTGAGGACGTGACCCTGGCGTCCCCCTGCCCACTCTGAGCCTTGGTCTTTTCACGGGGCGAGGGAGGGGGCTGTCCTGGCTCTAGTTCAGGGTGGGCGTGGAGCGTGTGACCCCGCTGAGGCTTCCCTCCCAGGGCATGTTGGTGAGGCCCCCGAGACAGCCTGGGCCTCTTCCTTTAGGACTGGTCAGGGCCCTGTCTGTTCCACGGCACAGACTGACGCCGAGGCCCTGGAGAGTGAGCAGACGTGTCCCCGGCTCCAGAGCTCACACTCCGGTGGGGCTGCGGTGCCGAGTGGGGCCCCGTGTTGGGAGTGCGCTGAGGCTGCAGGAGCAGGAGCAGGTCTCCAGGCGCAAGGGGCACGTGGCCCTGTTGTTTGGGAGGCCCTGGGCTCCTGGCCCAGAGTGTCACCAGAGTGATGGGGGGAGCATCAGGAGCTGGAAGGTAGGGTGAGGAAGGGCCGCAGGAGCAGACCCTCTGGCCAGGGGATCCCAGCCTGTGACTGACTAGCCAGGTGGCCTGTGACTTCCTTGAGCACTCTGACCCTCGGTCTTGTCCTCTGCAGAAGGCCCTCACCCCCACAGGTGCTTGGCACCGCGGAGCCCACTGCCTACCCTGGGTTCTGGGCCACCCACGTGATGTTTTGATTTCTTTTTATTTTTTTTAACCTTTAGCTTGGGGTTGGCCAGTGCGGCTGTGGCATGCTCAGAAAGGCGTGAGTGGAAGCCAGTCTCAGCCGGGCTCTTTTGTAGTGGCTGCTGGTGGCCCTTGGCACCACGCTCTGTCCCAGACAGTCCACCATGTCCTGGCAGAGGAGGTGCCTTGTGCTGGGCTGTACGGCCAGTCCTGGGACCGTGGACGCTTGGGTCACTCGCAGTGTCTGACGCCCCGACAGCTGCAGCGGGTGTCAGCGCGTCCCGGCCGGGTCTGAGACGGGCCTGTGCAGGGCGCCATGGTGCTCGCCGTCCAGCCCAGCCACTCGGGAGCCGGAGGCAGGGGACGGCGAGGTTGCGGCCGGCCTGGGCACCAGCTGAGCCTCAAAACAAAAATTTTCAAGGGCTGGGGCGGTGGCTCGGTGCTGGAGTGCCCTGGTTCCGGGGCCCCCAGTGCTGCAGAAAGCACGGCCGAGCTGGGGGAGCCCAGGACCAGGCTCCTGAGCTCCGGCTGCTCCCCAAGACACGGCCCCGGCCACACCGCTGCCCCGGCCCACGGTAGTCGTAGTCGCCCGTAGCGCCTGCCCCAGCGTCCCAGGGACCTCCTGGCCTAGGCCTGAAACTGCTCAGGGGAGGCTGGGCAGGATCTGAGCCTCCGGGATCAGAGGCTGTTTGTAGCCTCTACCTGGAGGCAGTTGTCCGCCGAGGCCTCGGACAGCGGCTGCCTCAGCTGAGTCGGGAGAGAAGTCCTCGTGTCCCTCGGGCGTGTGCAGGGGGGGACACGTGAGCCCCTCTGCACAGCACTGGCACGTGCAGAGCAGCCCCTGAGCCTGGGGGCGCTGCAGGCCTGACCCCCTCGGTGGGCTCCTCTGTGGAACGGGCAGGGGCCTGTGCCCTGGGCGGGGTTGCACGGACCCTGCCGCGGGCGCCTGCTGCCTCCTGTCTCCCCACAGGCAAGCGTCTGCAGGAGTGGTGCTCCGTGGCCCTGTGCTTCAGCCTCCTCGCCCACAACCTCGTGCACCTGCTGCTGCTGGCCCGCTGGGAGCACACGCCCTCCGTCATCCTGGGTGTCGGTGAGTGGCCACGTGTGTGTGTGTGTGTGTGTGTGTGTGTGTGTGCGCGTGCGTGTGCATGTGTGCACGCGTGCACATGCTCACGTGAGGCTGCTGTGGGAACCCTGCCTTCCCCTCTGAGTTGGTGGCACCTCTGTCCTGTCCCTTGGGCCCAGCACCATGACATCATCCCCAGTTCCTCTCCTGCCGTGGGCACGGGCTGTTGGCAACACCTTCAGAACACTTTCTGATTCCAGCCTCTGCCCCGCCCGCTCCTAGGGGTCCTCATTCCCCTGCCCGCAGCCACCAGCCAGTGTCCACACATGGCCGAGGGAGGGGTCCTGCTGGAGCCTCAGGCCTCCTGCTACCCTGCCCTCTCCCAGCTCCTCTCCTCGACTGTACCCACCCGTCACCCTTCTGCTGCTTGCCCTGCTCCGCCACGCTGGCCTCTTCCACATACCTCAGGGCCTTTGTGTGTACTGTTCCCTGTGACTGGAACTCTTTCCTCAAAGACATGTAGGTACATATTTCAAGGTGCTTAGAGGTCATCTCCTTAGGGAGGCCTTTCCTGGTGGCTCCTCAAAACTAGCTCTGGGTCCAGGCGTGATGGCACATGCCTGTGAGCCCAGCACTTGGGAGGCTGAGGCAGGAGGATCGTGAGTTCAAAGCCAGCCTCAGCAATGGCAAGGCACTTAGTAACTCAGTGAGCCCCTGTCTCTAATAAAATACAAAAAAGGGCTGGGGATGTGGCCCAGTAGTCCAGTGCCCCTGAGTTCAATCCCTGGTACCAAAACAACAACAACAACAAAAACTAGCCCTGGGGCATGGTGGAACATGCCTGTGATCTCAGTTATGGGAGGCTGAGGCAAGAGGATCGAAAGTTCAAGGCCAACCTCAACCACTTAGCAAGACCCTGTCTCAAAATAAAACCAGATAGGGCTGCGGTGTAGCTTAGTGGTCGAGTGCACCTGGGCTCTCTCCCCTCTTTTGGAATGAAAAACAGCACCCACCACACTCTGCACGCCCCGTCAGCCCCGTCAGCCCCGCCAGCTCTTCAAGGGCAGAAGCTTCTGTTTCACGCTGTCCCTGCCCAAGCCCAAGGCCTGCACTTGGCGGGCGCGCGGCAGTCACTGAGCAGTGCAGGAGCGCGAGCTGCAGTCCATCAGCACCGCCTGGTGCTCTCCACGCCTCCGCCCTCCCCTGGAGCAAATGTCCTCATCTTCCAGATGAGGAAACTGAGGCTTAGCAGGGAGGGGCCGTTGGTCACCTGAGGAGAAGGCCACACAGCCCTGGGTACCCCAACCCTCCAGGCCTGGCCTGCTGCCCTCCTCTCCCAGCACTTGCCCCTCCCAGCAAGGGGCGGCCGTGCCGGTGCGCACCCCCCCCCTCGGGCCTCAGCACCCACGATCTCATTCTGGCGGCCTAAGCCAGCAGCACTCAGGCCACTAATTGAGCATCTGGGGCTGCGGTTGGGCAGGTCACGTGCTGGAGAGGAGTGGGCTAGTCCAGCCCCTGTCCAGTGCTGTGGAGCCTGGCCCCACCTGCCCCCAGGGACGGGAGGGACCTGCAGCAGCCCAGCCTCTTCCTCTGACCAGCAGGTGTGCGTGGACCATGGCTCACTCTTGCTGCTTGTGTGTCCCTGGCATCTCTGAGCCTCACTACCCACACGTATAGAATAAGACCGCAAGCTGGGCCTGGTGAGGCTCACAGGTTGAGGCCAGTGGTTTGCTGTTTTTTTTTTTGTTTGTTTGTTTGGTTTTTTTTTGGTACTGGGGATTGAACCCAGGGGCACTCGACCACTGGGCCACATCCCCAGCCCTTTTTGTGTTTTATTAGAGACAGGGTCTCACTGAGTTGCTAAGTGCCTCGCCATTGCTGAGGCTGGCTTTGAACTCACGATCCTCCTGCGGATTACAGACATGCGCCACCACACCTCCCTCGATGAGACCAGCTTTGGCAACTTAGTGAGACCCTGTCTCAAAAAGGGCTGAGGAGGTGGCTCAGTGGTTAAGCACCCCTATGTTCAGTCTCTGGTACCTAAATAAAATAAAATGAGACTGCCACGGCCCTGCCTCCTGGGGTGTGGTGAGGCCAAAACCCAGGTGTGGCGGCCGGCTGCTGAGGATCTGGGGAGGGACACTGCTGTCAGGCAGCTGGCACCTCGGCCTCACTGGCCAGGTCCAGCAGTGGCTATTTTGTGGGTCCCTGCCGGGTGCCAGGCCCTGTGCGGGGCACGTCCCACTCTGGCAGACTTGAGGAGGTCCTGGGCCTCATCCTAGGAGGCAGGGAACACGGGCGTGCGGGTGTGAGCAGCTGGAGCAGCCTCGGCCTCCTTCCCTGGTTGGGGCCTGAGCTTCCAGCAGCCCACAGGGGTGTGGCTGCCCGTCCCACACCTCTGCCTCCGGCTGATAAGAACAGACAACCCCGATAGTGGTGTTGACACAGCCCCAATCGATTCAAATAGCTGCCCTGATTTGTGTGTTAACACGCAGGCGGGAGCAGGCCGGAGGGCACCGTGCCAGGCCCCTACCCGTCACTATCTCCCCAGAGATTACGGCACCCCAGGCAGGCCCAAGGAATCAGGCAGAGCAAAAGCGTGAGAGGTGTGCAGTTGATGACACCTGGCACCTGGGCCGCGAGGCTGGCGGGCAGCCGGCGGGGAGGGGCAGCAGAGGCGTCCCAGGAGAGGAAGCCGGGATGTCAAGGTCCTGTGGCCGCTGTGTGCCCAAGTGTTAGGGGGACGGGAGGGAGTGCTGTGTGGCCGGGCAGTTTACCAAAGGGAATGGGGTTGGTGGCAGCTCAGGGGCAGTGGGGACCGAGGATCAGGGCTGTGGCCTGGATGCAGGTTTCATTCCCAGCCACGAGAAACCCTGGGCGAGTTCCTGTGTAGGGGGTCTGGAGGGTCTGGAGGCCCGGGAGGTGCCCGCGCTCAGCCAGTCCAGATGGGCGAGGGGCTGGCACAGGGTGTCAGGCGCGGGTGGGCTGTGGGGGCGCTGCTCCTGCTGTGAGGGGCTCTGCTCCTGCTGTGGGGGGCTCTGCTCGTGCTGTGGGGGGCTCTGCTCCTGCTGTGGGGGGCTCTGCTCGTGCTGTGGGGGGCTCTGCTCCCGCTGTGGGGGGCTCTGCTCGTGCTGTGGGGGGCTCTGCTCCTGCTGTGGGGGGCTCTGCTCCCGCTGGGGGGGGCTCTGCTCGTGATGTGGGGGGGCTCTGCTCGTGCTGTGGGGGGGGCTCTGCTCCTGCTGTGGGGGGCTCTGCTCCTGCTGTGGGGGGCTCTGCTTCCGCTTTGAGGGCTCTGCTCCCGGGGCTCTGCTCCTGCTGTAGGGGGGGGGGGCTCTGCTCCTGCTGTGGGGGGCTCTGCTCCTGCTGTGGGGGGCTCTGCTCCTGCTGTGGGGGGCTCTGCTCCTGCTGTGGGGGGGGCTCTGCTCCTGCTGTGGGGGGCTCTGCTCCTGCTGTGGGGGGGGCTCTGCTCCTGCTGTGGGGGGCTCTGCTCCTGCTGTGGGGGGCTCTGCTCGTGCTGTGGGGGGCTCTGCTCCCGCTGTGGGGGGGCTCTGCTCGTGATGTGGGGGGCTCTGCTCCCTGCTGTGGGGGGGCTCTGCTCGTGATGTGGGGGGGGCTCTGCTCGTGCTGTGGGGGGGCTCTGCTCGTGCTGTGGGGGGCTCTGCTCGTGCTGTGGGGGGCTCTGCTCGTGCTGTGGGGGGCTCTGCTCCTGCTGTGGGGGGCTCTACTCCTGCTGTGGGGGGCTCTGCTCCTGCTGTGGGGGGCTCTGCTCGTGCTGTGGGGGGGTCTCTGCTCCTGCTGTGGGGGGGCTCTGCTCGTGCTGTGGGGGGGTCTCTGCTCCTGCTGTGGGGGGGCTCTGCTCCTGCTGTGGGGGGCTCTGCTCGTGCTGTGGGGGGGTCTCTGCTCCTGCTGTGGGGGGCTCTGCTCGTGCTGTGGGGGGCTCTGCTCCTGCTGTGGGGGGCTCTGCTCGTGCTGTGGGGGGCTCTGCTCCCGCTGTGGGGGGCTCTGCTCCCGCTGTGGGGGGCTCTGCTCGTGCTGTGGGGGGCTCTGCTCCCGCTGTGGGGGGCTCTGCTCGTGCTGTGGGGGGCTCTGCTCCCGCTGTGGGGGGGCTCTGCTCGTGCTGTGGGGGGGCTCTGCTCGTGCTGTGGGGGGCTCTGCTCGTGCTGTGGGGGGGCTCTGCTCCTGCTGTGGGGGGGCTCTGCTCCTGCTGTGGGGGGCTCTGCTCCTGCTGTTGGGGGGGTCTCTGCTCCTGCTGTGGGGGGCTCTGCTCCTGCTGTGGGGGGCTCTGCTCCTGCTGTGGGGGGCTCTGCTCCCGCTGTGGGGGGCTCTGCTCCCGCTGTGGGTGGGCTCTGCTCGTGCTGTGGGGGGGGCTCTGCTCGTGCTATGGGGGGGCTCTGCTCCTGCTGTGGGGGGCTCTCTGCTCATGCTGTGGGGGTCTCTGCTCCTGCTGTGGGGGGGTCTCTGCTCCTGCTGTGGGGGTCTCTGCTCCTGCTGTGGGGGGCTCTGCTCCCACTGTGGGGGGCTCTGCTCCCGCTGTGGGGGGCTCTGCTCATGCTGTGGGGGGGCTCTGCTCATGCTGTGGGGGGGCTGCTCCTGTGGGGGGGGCTCTGCTCCTGCTGCGGGGGTCTCTGCTCCTGCTGTGGTGGGGGTCTCTGCTCATGCTGTGGGGGGCTCTGCTCATGCTGTGGGGGGGGTCTCTGCTGCTGCTGTGGGGTCTCTTCTCATGCTGTGGGGTGCTCTGCTCATGCTGTGGGGGGGCTCTGCTCATGCTGTGGGGGTGCAAGGAGGCTAGAGGGAGGGTCAGTGGCCTCTGCCTAGGGCTGGCCAAGTGGCGGCAGGTAGTGCGGGGCTGCCCCTCTGAGATGCTGAAGGGGAGGAATCAGAAGCCTGGGAAGGACACAGGGGTCCGAGCCCAGAGGCTAGGGGGTGACCCTGGCCAGTGTGCAGAGGCCGGTTACTGTCCAGCGCTGCAGGAGAGGCAGGGCCAGCAAAGGGCCGGGACGCCGCCCGAGGGACCAGGGCCAAGAGAGCTTGGAGATCAGCTAGGAGCAGCCCACCAGCAAGATGGGACCGGGGTTTGGCCAGTGACGCTCGTTAGTGACCTTGACAAGGACAGCGTTGCGCCCAACAGGAGAGCAGAGGCAGGGCGGTGGCCCCGCTGCGTGCTGCCTTGGAGAGCAGAGGGAGACCACAGGCGCGAGTGGGGGTCCTGGAGCTGGCAAGGGGTGGGCCCGGGTGCCCTGGCAGAGCCCCAGGGAGCAGAGGTCAGCGAGGAGGCTGGGGGGCTGGCCTCAGCCTCTGTCGGCGGGCCGAGGTGGGAGTCTGCTCCGAGTCTGAGCTGAAAGGCAGGGCAGGGCCGGGAGCTGCTGGGCAAAGCCTCCGACCCCTGGCTGCGTCCCCTGTGCCTCGGCCGCCCTGTCTGCACACCAGGCCTTCAAGGTAGGCAGGACGGGGAAGGGCCAGCTGGGTGACCTGTGGGGAAGCGGAGGCCCAAGAGGCCCGGGACTATCTCATGTCACTGGTGAGTCTGGAGCCTGGAGGGACCTGTCCCCATGCCAGTGTCTGCAGGGACGGGTGGCAGCTGAAGCTGCCCCAGGGCGAACCAGTCTCCAGCCACAAGCCAGCCACCAGCAGGGCTGGGACAAAGAGTCTTCTGTGTCCCTTCCACCCTGCCCCCATCAAAGGGGCCTCCAGGCCAACAGGAGCCTGGAGTTGTCTCTGGAGAGAGCCTTGCCCAGCCCCGGGGCCAGGCCGCGCCTGCAGAGGGGGCGGGCAGGCCCCTCCCTGCCCACCTGCGCCCTGACCGCTGTCCACAGCACAACGGCCTGAAGGCTAGGGACTGGTCACTTGAGAGGGGACAAGACTGAGGCACTGGGAGGGAGGCCTTGACCCCCAGAGAGGGGGAGGAGCTCTCGCACCCCACCCCCCACACGCGCCTTGGAGGCTCGTCCACCCACACCTGGTCGTGAGCCACCCTGCCACCGTGCGATCTCGAGGGCCTTCACCCTGACTCTCTGTTCGTCCCTCTGGGAAATGGGGGTGAGGTGGGGCCCGTCCCTGTGGCCTGCAGGGAGGTGGCGCTCGTTTCATAGACTGTGTCTCAGAAGGGCGCCTGTCGCGCCCGTCCCGCCACCGCGCTCTGTGCCCTCCGCTTCTAGCGCCTGGCGTTGGCACCCCTGCTGATTCTAGTCGGGCCCAGTGTTGACGCGCAGGCCAGGCCACCGTCCGTTCCGTGTCCTTAGTCTCCTGCTACCGCCCCTTTTCCTTCTGAGGCAGGATCTCGCGTGTCGCCCAGGCTGGCCTGGACTCTGATCCTCCCGCCCCGGCCGGCCGCCCTGGGATTGCAGGGCTGCACCACCGCGCCCTGGGCCTCCGGGGGATTTCAGCTGATGGCTCCTGGTGGCCTGGGTCTGGGGAGGAGGGTGTCAGAGGCTGAGGGCCCTTTTCACCTGTAATCGCCAGGCACGGCTGGGCTGTGCTCATCGCCCTGGAGCCCTTGGCTCAGGTGTGCGGCTCCCCTGACCCCTCCCCTCCCGCCGTCCTTGGAGGAGGTCCCTGCATAGGCCGCTCGGGTGTGGGCAGTGTGCAGGAGCCCTGGTGAGGACGCCTTCGCCACAGGTGGCTCTTCCTGCTGTCATCAGGCTCTCATCACCCGAGCATTGAACGCTGGGGACACTTAAGGCGATTAGACGTGTGGCCGCCCCGGGCCGGCCTTGTGCGGCGGAGGGATTAGAGGACCTGAGGCAGCTCACGCAGGTGCTGGCCAGGGCCTGGGAGCTTTGATGCCTGATGCCACCAGATTGGAATATCGGGCGCCATCTGCACCCTGAGGGGCGAGGGCATCCGCCCACCCGGCGTGGCTTAGGGAAGCTGCGCCAGCCCAGAGCCACCATGGCCCAGTGGAGGACACGTCCTGCTCCACCTGGACGACAGGATACCAGTCAGCGAAGAACAGGGCATACTGACGATGCCCATGACCATGTACATGGACTGTAGAAAGTTCTAGAACAGCTCGGTCAGTCTGCGCAGCTGGCAGCAGGTCTGCGGTTGCATAGGACAGGAGTGGGAGGGAGCCTGCGGGGCCTGGGCCAACCGGTCGGTGGCCTCCTGGGCGGCCTGGGCTGCAGCGGTCGGTGGCCTCCTGGACGGCCTGGGCCAACCAGTCGGTGGCCTCCTGGGCAGCCTGGGCTGCAGCGGCAGAGCTGAATGAGGGCGGGCAGCGCCGTGTGGCCCGCGGTGCACAGAGCTGCGGTGGAGCTGGGTCGAGTCTGCAGGCTCCTCTCTCACCACCATATGCTGTGTGGCCCAGAACAAGCCCTGACCCCCTCTGGGCTTCAGCATCTTCACTTGCATAATAAGAATAGAAGCCGGGCTCGGTGGCGCATGCCTGTATTCCCAGCACTTGGGAGGCTGAGGCAGGAGGATCGCGAGTTCAAAGCCAGCCGTGTGTGACCTTCTCCAGCACTTGCGCTTTCCAAGCCCATTTCCCACTCTGTGAAGTGGGAATAAAATGGCACTAATATCTCTAACACATGGTGAGATTCGTTGAGTTCCATCTTGCAGAGCCTAGTACTGAGAAGGTGCCTAATAAATGGTGGCCATTATGTACATAAAAATCATTACAAGAAGCCGGGCGCGGTGGCGCACACCTGTAATCCCAGCACTTAGGAGGCTGAGGCAGGAGGATCGCGAGTTCAAAGCCAGCCTCAGCAATGGCGAGGCACTTAGCAACTCAGTGAAACCCTGTCTCTAAATAAAATACAAAAAAGGGCTGGAGATGTGGCCCAGTGGTGGAGTACACCTGAGTTCAATCCCCAGTACCACAAAAAAAAAAAAAAAAAAAAATCATTACAAGAGGAAATGGGCACAGAGATGTTAAGTAACACAAGCAGTGTCACACAGCCAGTGAGTAGTGGAACTGGAACTGCAGTGTGACAGCTCTTTATCTCTGTGCCGTTCTGAACCCGCGGGTGAGTGGTATTGGTCTCTAGGGACCCAGAGACAAGGAAAGGCCGCTAGAGACCAAAGGGTCACAGGCACCAGTGACTGAGAGCTAGGGTGGGGAGTGACTTCTGCCCACGGCTAGGGTACCTTTGACCCCAGGTATGGGACAGTTCTCCAGCCGCAGGCAGCAGCAGAGCCAAGCGGATTTGCCTGGTGGGGTGACGGGACGGGGTCCTGGCAGGGCAGGCGGGGTGACCTGAGCACGCCCAGCTTGCGCTCCAGACTCCGCAGGCGGATCCTGCCTCGTGTGGGCAGAGGCTCCGTCCACGGGGAACGTGTCCCGAGTGGAGAAGGGACACTTTCCTCCCCCGACAAACGTGAGCTGGCGATGGTGGCATCGGACTGAGGGGCCCCTCCGCCGGGCCGGCTCCAGCTCGCCCTCCTCTCGCCACAGTTGCAGGGGCGGTCACTGCGGACTTCTTCTCTGGCCTGGTGCACTGGGGAGCCGACACGTGGGGCTCCGTGGAGCTGCCCATCGTGGGGAAGGTGCGTACGGGCCGCTGGCCTTCCCTCAGCCTCGGGCCTCCTGTCTGAAAGGGGCCGTCGTTCCGGCCCGCCCTTCCCACTGTGGAGGCAGAGGCGTCAGGACGGGTGGCCGGAGCCTCGCGCTGGCCGGCCTTGAACGTGGGGTCCCCCCCCCCACCCCCGTCCTCGCTGCTGGCTTGAGCTTGGCTCCGGGGCTTTCTGGCGTGGCCGAGTCTGGCCCAGCCTGGCTCCATCAGAGCCTTCCCACTCCCGGCCTGACCACGGCGCGGCCGGCCGACTGGCTGACCGCAGGACAGCGGCCGCCCAGCCCGCTCCTGCTCTCTCCACCTCGCTCCGCTTCCCCCCACGGGGTGCCAGGGGTGCCAGCTGCCTGCCCATACCCGCCCTGCCCGCTCAGAAGGAGAGCGCGTCTCCTGTCTCCCGTCACAGCTGCGTTGGCCCAGCTTGGGTCACGTGCCCTGTGGCCAGGGGACGGGGCTGCGGTGGGCCAGGCCTGCAGCTCCCAGAGCAGCTTGTGCAGAGGAGGAGCGACGTCCCCTCCTACAGGAGCCCCGCCTGTCCCTGAGAGGGCTGAGGGCCTGCGGGCTCCCTGTGCCCTGACGGCCTCGGGGTGGGTCTGCGTGGGTGCCCATGGGTGGAGGGAGCCCTGGGGTGCCGTGCCAGGGCCTGGGGTCAGGCGGCCCCGGGCTGACTGGTCAGGCGCCCCACCGCCGCCAGGCGTTCATCCGGCCGTTCCGGGAGCACCACATCGACCCCACGGCCATCACGCGGCACGACTTCATCGAGACCAACGGCGACAACTGCCTGGTGATGCTGCTGCCGCTGCTCAACATGGCCTACAAGTTCCGCACCCAGAGCCCAGGTGAGGCCTCGGGGCTCGCGCCTGTCCGCTGCCCTCGGGTTCCCGGGTGAGCCCCGTGGTGGCCCTGCAGAGTCGGGGTGTTGGACACAGAGACTGGGTCTCCAGCTGCCCCTGGGCAGTCGGAGCCGGCGTGGCCTGCCCTGGGCCCTCACCCCCACCTGGCCACACGGACCGTTGCCACTGCTGCCTGCTCCTGCCCACCCGGGCCTTGGCACTTTCTGCTGGCCTGGGGGCTCTGGGTGGGAGCAGGCTGCCCCCCACCCCCACTGCGGGGAGCAACAGTGAACTTGGCCCCGTTGCCGCCCCTCTGGGAGGGGTGAGTCCCAAAGCCAGTGTCCCACGGTGCCCTCGGCGGAGGGGAGGCCAGCGGCCCTGGGCGCCTCACTGGTCTTTAGAGTGGCTCCCGAGGGGGGTGGTGATGACGTCTGCAGGGCACTGGGTGCCTGGCACCACGTCGTGTCCCCCCGCCCCCGTGTGTCCCAGCTGCTGTGAGTGGCTCCAGAGTGCCCCCTGCTGCCCTCTTCCCGCCACCTGCCCCCAGAGGCCCAGCCTCTGCCCTTGGGACGAGCCTGCAGCCAGCCACAGGGAAGGCCAGGGCCTCGCCCACGGCCAGGCAGCTCCACTGAGCCGCTAGCACCCCGAGCACCCCGCAGCAGCCCCCGCCCCTCTTTGCAGAGCTGTCCCCTACTCTGCCTGCCTGCCTGCCTCCCATGGGTGGCTGTCCCCAGGAAAGGCTCCTGGACCAGGCCTGCCTGCACCAGGGAGCCTGGTGAGGGCTAACCCCACTTTGTGATTAAGAAGTCGAGATCAGAGATGTTGTCCCCGACCCGGGTTCACAGAACCAGGAGGCCTCTGGGCAGGGACCTGGACCCCGCCCCGGCTGACTGCAGCGTCCCCATTCCCAACTGTCCCTGTGTGTCCTCCATCGCGGGCCCCCAAGGGGATAGGGTGAGGCTGGTGGCCTGGCCCTGCGTGCGTGACGCCCTGCCCCACAGAGGCGCTGGAGCAGCTGTACCCCTGGGAGTGCTTCGTCTTCTGCCTCAGCGTCTTCGGCACCTTCACCAACCAGATCCACAAGTGGTCGCACACGTACTTCGGGCTGCCACGCTGGGTCACCTTCCTCCAGGACTGGCACATCATCCTGCCACGGAAACACCACCGCATCCACCACGTCTCTCCCCACGAGACCTACTTCTGCATCACCACAGGTGGGGCAGGAGGCCTGGGTCTGGCAGCCCTGCAGGCGCTGGGTGCAGTGACAGGCAGAGGGGCTCCCCACCTCACCCACCAACCAGCAGATGTTTGCCAAGCACCTACTGTGTGCCCATCTCTGCTGTGGTTAGGGCCCTGCAGCGGGGCGGCACAGTGAGAAGACGCAGTGCCCCCGCTGAGCCGACCGCAGGGCATGGGCGAGGGAGTGGAGGGTCGCCCTTTAAAGAAGGTGCTCAGGAGGTGACATTAAGCAAAGACCTGAGGGAGCTGGGGGAGGAGGTGCTGCCGCTGTCTGAGGAAGGCCGGGAGCCGTGGTGGGCAGGAGGGGCGAGGGCGGCGAGGACGCTGTCAGGTAAGGGGTCAGATCTGGAAGAGGTGGGGGTCCTGAGGGACATGGGACAAATCAGTCTGGCAGAGGGAACAGTAAGTACCAAGGCCTGAGCCGGGGACCCCTGCTGGGACAGGCACGGGCTGTGCCAGAGGGGTGAGGTGTCCGGGCCACCGGGCTTCTTCAGCGGGAGTGGACGGGGCGGCGGGGCCGACGCTGGCCCTCGCGCGGTCCGCGGCTCCCAGGCCCCGCCCCGCAGCCGGCGCCCCTTGCTCAGCCCCGCCCCCTCTGCTGCAGGCTGGCTCAACTACCCCCTGGAGAAGGTGGGCTTCTGGCGGCGCCTGGAGGACCTCATCCAGGGCCTGACGGGCGAGAAGCCGCGCGCCGACGACATGAAGTGGGCCCAGAAGGTCAAGTAGCCTCCTGCGGCCACCTGTCGCCACTCCCCCGCCCCCAACGGAAGCCATCTGCCAAATCCCAGCTCTTGGAGCCGGCCCTCCGAGCGGAGGGGACCTCTCCTGGGCTGGGCCTGGGCACCCCCAGCCCACCCCCATGACAGAATACTTGAGCCACTGATTTTTTCATTTCCTCTTTTTGGTTTCTTTCCCGGGCCCTCCCCAGCCAGCTGAGCTGCTCCGTCTGCCAAGCCTGATGCAGAAAAGAGCCCCGACTGCCTGTCCCTCAGGCAAGGCGTCACCGCGCCCCGCACTCCTGCCACCCGTCACAGGCAGCCCTTCAGCGTGGCTGGCATTGGGCTGCTGGGTCACCTCTGTGTCCTTCCTTGTTGGACACCAGGGAAGCCCCAGGACACTGTCCTGCCTTGGTCCTGTAAACTGACCCAGAGGCCTCGGTAGGGGACAGTCCTAGCCACTGCCTTCAGCCCTGCCTGTGCACCCAGGGCTGGCCAGAAAAGGCTGGAGCCCCCGCCCAAGTCTGGACACCGCGCCCTCCCCTGCCCTCACGGCCCCAGCCAGGGCTGGGCCTCGTACCCAGCTACCCTTGCAGAGCAGGGCCTGCGGAGGCGCGAGGCCACTGGGGACGGGCACCGCGTCCCTCTGGCCTGGGTGTTGTCAGAAGGAAGAGCGGGGGCTTGAGCGGGGCTTTTTTGTTTTGGTTTTTTTTTTTTTTTAAAGGTGCTTGCTTGTTTAATGTAAATAATAGAAAGCCTTAATATCTTTTCTGTAACACGGAGTAATATTTTAATGTCATGTTTTGGATGTACATAATATATTTATAACAGAGCAGGGAGACCTGCTCACCCTTGGCTGCCTCCTGGTGTTTCCTGGGGGGCTGGGTTGCGGGGAGTTAGGAGCCTGGGGGGCTCACCCACCCCATTCCCAGCTCCCCCCAGCCCTGGCCCCAGGATGGGGGTTGTCACCTGAGACAATGAATCAATGTTGACATGCTCCAAACACTTGGGGGGACCCGCCTCTGTGGGTTCTGCAGATCATGGTAGTCACGAGGACTGACCACGGTCCAGGAGTACCTTTAGCACGTGTTTATCAGCAGCTGACGGGTGCCAGGCTCTGGGAACCGCAGCCGCAAACCAATGAGGACCCACCCTGGTGGATTTGGCCCCCTGAGGAAAGAGACAATAAACACAAATAAATGCACATGGAAGTTCAGGTGGTGATTTGTGAAGGAACAGGGTAGAACCACGTTGGAAAGTGGGGGACATGGTCGGAGGTGGGGAGGCACTGAGGAGGGACGCTGGAGTAAGACCTGGAGGAGGAGGCAGAGCCCGCAGGGAGCACCAGGGAAGGGGCCTCTTGGTGGGATGGCAAGTGCAAAGGCCCCGAGGCAGGAACAGGCTTGAGGCCAAGAGGTGGTGAGGCTGGACTGGAGTGAGCAAGGGGACAGTGGGAGAGGAGGCTGGAAACCCGGGAAGTTTTCACAGCCTCCCAGGCTGAGGTGAGAGCATGGCCACTGGACTTTTTTTTCTTTTTTTTTTGTCCCGGGGATTGAACTCAGGGGCGCTCGACCACTGGGCCACAGCCCCAGCCCTTTTATTAGAGACGGGGTCTCACTGAGTTGCTAAGTGCCTCGCCATTGCTGAGGCTGGCTTTGAACTCGCGATCCTCCTGCCTCAGCCTCCCAAGGGCTGGGATTACAGGCGTGCGCCACCGCGCCCGGTAACACTGGACATTTTAAACAAGGGAAGTTGTTTATAGTTTGAACAAGGAACGGTGAGGGAACACATGTGTCAGGCACTGGGATTTGGTAGTGGACACTACAGACTCTCATCAGAATCCAGTCTGGGACTCCGGTGCAGCCCAGTGGTAAAGCGCTTGCCTGGCGTGTGTGAGGCCCTGGGTTCCACCCCTAGCGCTGCAAAAGCTAAACAAAAGAAAACCTAGTCTGGACTAGTTTCTGCAGTTAGGCAGAAGAGAAGGCCTGTCGGGGACAGGAAAATGGCAAAATTAGAGCAGTCACACATATGGCATTTATTTTTAAAATCATGTTGGCTCGGGAGGTTGAGGCAAGAGGATGGTGAGTTCAAAGCCAGCCTCAGCAACTTAGTGAGGCCCTAAGTAATTCAGTGAGACCCTGTCCCTAAAGAAAATACAAAATAGGACTGGGGATGTGGCTCAGTGGTTGAGCACCCTGGCTGGGTTCAATTCCTCATACAAAAAAAAAAAAAAAAAAAGCTGGGCGCGGTGGCGCACTTTGGGAGGCTGAGGCAGGAGGATCGCGAGTTCAAAGCCAGCCTCAGCAATGGGGAGGCACTTAGCAACTCAATGAGACCCTGTCTCTAAATAAAATACAAAAAAGGGCTGGGGATGTGGCCCAGTGGTCGAGTGCCCCTGAGTTCAATCCCCGGTACCACAAAAAAAAAAAAAAAAAAAAAAAAAGAAAAAAGAAAGTGACCCACACCTTCGTTTTCTTGAAGTTTGGTCACCACTAGGCTTTTTTATGCCCATGTCTGAGGAGACCAATAAGGAATGTTAGAATTTGACATCTCACAAGTGACAGAAAACTAAAGCAGAGTCGCGCGTGGTGACGATTGCCTGTAATCCCAGCTGCTCCGGAGGCTGAAGCAGGAGGATCTCAAGTTCAAGACCAGCCTGGGAAACTTAGCAAGACCTTGTCTCAAAAAAGAAAGGGCTGGGGATGGAGCTCAGTAGTAAAGTGTCCCTGGGTTCAGTCCCCAGTACCCACCCCCCACCAAAAAGAAAAAGAAAACTAAAGGAGAAATCTGTAGCTGAAGTAACTATCAGCTCACAAAACTGAAACGTTCACGGCTGGCCTTGTCTTGAGGTTTGACAGGCCCCGGGGACTCGCGATTCATCAGAACTTGGTCTGTCTTGACTCAGTTTCCCTGAGTTGAGACTTGACATCGAACAGCTGCCCATCTCCGGGGAAGCGCTTCCTCCCCCGTGGTTGCAGAGGCCCAGAGGAGATGCCCGTTGGCTTGGGCTAAGTCCCGCGCCCACCCCGAATCAACCACCTTGGCCTGAGAGGGGGCACGCTAAGTGTGGGCTGGCCAGGAGTGAAGCATCCCTGCAGCTGCAGGGGTGGGGCCGACCTTTCTCAAACCACAGGAGGGGGGAGGTTCCCAGAGAGTCTGTGATGGATGCCGCAGGGAGCCAGACCCAGAGGGGCAGGTGAGCAGCCCAGGGGCCACCAGGGTTGCTGTCCTGTTCCCAGGCCCGGCCAACCTGTGGCAGTCACCCTAGACCTACCAAAAAAAAAAAAAGTCCAGAGAGGTCAAGTGACTGGCACTACGTCCCACAGCTTAAGGACGGCCGAGCCAGGCCTCCAACTCCACCATCTGGCTGGAATCCAAGGGCTGGAGGACGCCTCTCAAAGCCAGAGGAGGCTCTGTTCTGTGTCCGGCCACCGATAAGGTCGGGGCTTGCAGAGAAGTGGGTCAGTGGCCAGACAGGTGCCACTCAGCTCCTGAACACTGGCACCTGGCAGACGGCAGAGCGCTGAGGCCGTCCCGCGGCTTTGGGGCGTGACCACTCAGCACCATTTGCAGATGGGGACGCTGAGGCCTGGAGGTCACCTATCGTGTTCAAGGTCACAGCTGGTAGGTCATGAGCTCCTGTCCCACCCAAAGCCCTTGCGCCTCAACACCCATCAGCGGCCCCAGTGGAAGGAGGGAGGGAAGGCCAGTGACAGAGAAGACCTCCGAGAAAACCGCAGCCCACGTGAGGACCGGCAGCCACGCTGGGAACAGGGGTGACCTGGACTCCGCTGCCCTCCGCGCACAGCTGCTCTGGGCATCCGCTGATGAAAGAGAAGCCAGAAATCCAGACTTTTCAAATGCTGGCTCCATGTTTAAAACATAATGCCAGCCGGGCGCGGTGGCGCACGCCTGTAATCCCAGCACTTGGGAGGCTGAGGCAGGAGGACCGTGAGTTCAAAGCCAGCCTTAGCCATGGCGAGGCACTTAGCAACTCAGTGAGACCCTGTCTCTAATAAAATACAAAGAAGGGCTGGGGATGTGGCCCAGGGGTCAAGTGCCCCTGAGTGCAATCCCTGGTACCAAAAAAAAAAAAAAAACATAATGCCAGCCGGGTGCACTGGCGCACACCTGCAATCTCAAGTGATTTGGGAGGCTGAGGCAGAAGGATCACAAGTTCAAAGCCAGCCTCAGCAACTTAGCGAGGCCCTAAGCAACTCAGTGAGACCATGTCTCTAAATAAAACATAAAAAGTTCTGGGATCAGTGGTTGTGGATCAGCCGGGCGCGGTGGTTGAGCCTGCCCCTGAGCTGAGGCAGGAGGATTTCAAAAAAACAACAACAACTCAGTGGGACCCCGTCCAAACAAATATGGACCCAGAGGTTATGGGTTCCACCTGTACCACAAAAAAAAAAAAAAAAAAAAAAAAAAAAAAAAACAACAACAATGTGGGCCAAACGCAGCCACACCGCAGCCTGGGCCCACGTGGCCCAGCTTTAGGTGAGCATGTGCTGCTATCTGGTGGCAGAGCAGGGGAGGTGACATGCAGGGCCAACACAGGTTCCCAAGCATGCAGGTCTGTGCTGGCTTCTCTTCAGAGGGGGTCGGGCACACACCTCAGATGACTGCCCCCCACTTAGCCCCACCCACTTCGGGTAAACCTGTAATCTCAGGGACTCCAGAGGCTAAGGCAGGAGGATGGCAACCTCCAAACTAGCCTGAGCAACAAGACTCTTTCTCAAGTTAAAAAGGGCAGATGATGTTCAGTGGTGGAGTGTCTCTGGGTTCTAAAAAATGATGTACTATTCAAAATAAAGGCACAATGACGCACCCTAAATCCTAGCCACTCGAGAGGCTGAAGCAGGAGGCTCACAGCCTCAGCAATTTAGCATCAGAAATTGAAAAACCTGTCTCAAAATTTAAAAACCTCTTTTAAAAGGCTGGGGTGCAGCTCAGCGGTAGAGCACCCCTGTGTTAAATCCCAGTACCCACCCCCACGACAAGAATGTGAACACAGAACAGGCTAGAGCAGGGGTCAGTGGGCGACAGTGGGCCCAGCTGTTTTGCTATGGCCACAAGCACTTTTTTTAAATGGTTGGCAGGGAGAATATTTCAGTACAGGAAATTCAAATGCCAGTGCCTGTTGCAAAGTTTAGTTGGCACGCGGCCGTGCCAGCTCACTTACATTGTCCCTATCTCTTTGTGCTGCAGCAACAGAGGTAAATGATTTCCATTTGCCTGCTGTGCACCGGCTCTCTGGCAACAGTAGAGGGCCCCTGACCTACAGTGAGGGGTGCTCCCAGTTTCTGCTCCCCAGCCCTTGGCCCACCAGGCCCATCATTTTGAAAGTGGTCCCTGCGGGTAATGTTCTCCAGAATCACAGGGGCTACAGCACCCCCATGCCCAGCCTGAATCACTCCTTTTGACAGCTGCATAGTATTCCACCTTCAGGATCTCGATTTGAAATCCACCTCTAATGGTTATTGGGTTGTTTTCAGTCCTGAGTTTCACAAACCTGTTACATGCAACAGAGATCTCAGATCTTTGCTCATAAGGCCACTGGATCTGAAGGGTCAGCTCCTTGGAACTGAATTGCTGGGTCAAAGGGTGTTTGTGTTGTAAATTTTTTTTTTTTTTTTTTGTACTGGGGCTTTCAGGGGCACTCGACCACTGGGCCACATCCCCAGCCCTTTTTGTATTTTATTAGAGACAGGGTCTCACTGAGTTGCTAAGTGCCTCCCATTGCTGAGGCTGGCTTTGAACTCGCGATCCTCCTGCCTCAGCCTCCAAAGTGCTGGGATTACAGGCGTGCGCCACCACGCCCAGCTTGTGTTTAAATTCTGATAGCTCACATCCAGCCCTGTTCCACAGAGGCCGGGTGCATTCACACTCACCGCCGCTGAGGTAGCCTGTTCACCCACACCCTGGCCAACACTGTGTTATCAAAGGTCAAGCTCTTTGCCAATCTGATAGGTGGTGTTGATTGGCATTTCTCTTATTGTATTTCATTGAATCTGAGATGTCATAGGGCCTAAGATGCAACCTGGTTTAGAGATGTTTGGAATGTAAACATTTGTATCTTAGAATCATTGAAACATAATATCTTATTGTGAGTTTAAAAGGCATTTGCAATTCCTCATCTGTTCATGTCCCTTCCCAAATTTCCTGGAAGACAGGGTAGGAGTGGCTAAGAGTTTGGGGTTCGGATCCCAGCTCTGCCACTTACAAGCTTGTGACTATGGGCAAATGACTTCAGCCTCTCTGTGTTTCAGTTGTCACATCTGTAAAATGGGGAGAATAATGGCACTTACACATAGGCTAGTTATGAAGATTAAAGAAATTACCATTTGAAAAACACTATGTTCTGGGAACATAGTAAATGCTCAATAAATGTTTGCTATAGTCATCTTTCTCTTTTCTTTTGCAGTGCTGGGGTTGAAACCCAGGGCCTTGTGCATGTTAGGCAAGTGCTCTACCACCCAGTTATACCCCAGCTCTTTTGTCTTTCTTTTTTTAAGATTTTTTTTTAAGATGGACACAATATCTTTATTTTTATGTGGTGCTGAGGATTGAACCCAGTGCCTCACACGTGCGAGGCAAGCGCTCTACCGCTGAGCTGTAACCTCAGCCCCTCCTTTTTCTTAGTGGATTTCAGGGCACTTAACTCATCCAGCTCCCTAGCTCTCATCCCTTTTTCCATGGCCACCAAAAGTAACATATGATACATAATCAGACATTATAGAAACCAATTGTATAGAAAGAAACTGAAGGCTGGGGATGTGGGGTGCAGCTCAGTGGTAGAACACACGCTTTTCATGCTTAAGGCCCTCAGTTCAACCGGGCACCAGAGGAAGAGAGAGAGAAGCGAGAGAAGCGGGTGGGGAGACCAACCAGATGAAACAATCCCATGTCCATCAATAGAGGACTGGATGAAATGTACCATGACCCCCTACTCACCCACTCCCACTCCTTTTTGACTGAATATGGTAGCAACTGCATCACACATTAAAATGTCTTAGGCTGTCAGCGCTCAGACACACCTCAGGTATAGGAATCCACATGTGCCATCAATGCCACCGGCAAATGTGCCACACACCCCCCTGTTAATGCCAGACCTCTACCCAGGGATTCTACCCTGTTTTCAGGTGTCCATGACCTTGCCTGTGAACCATCCCTCAGCTTGACTTTCTGTGGTTTGTATTAAAAGCTATAGCATGGGCTGGGGTTGTGGCTCAGCAGTAGAGCGCTCGCCTCTCACGTGCGCGGCCCGGGTTCGATCCTCAGCACCACGTAAACACAAATGCATTGCATTGTGTACAACTAAAGCAAATAAATAAATATTTTTTTAAAAAACTGTAAAAAAAAAAAGCTATAGCATGAGGGTGTGTGGGGGGGGTCTTAACTATAAAATGGAAACATCGGTTGCAGGTATCATATAATTTTACATTTTTACATTTTCAATATACATATTGAGCTCTATTTTTATTTCTCACTCCTAATGGGCGATGCTGGGGATGTGTTGCCGCCTGAAGCGATGGCCGCTTGGAGCAACGAAGCCGCGGGAAGAAGTTCAGAGGCGAACTGGAAACAAACAGCTTTTTATTCTGATAACTTTTCTCTCTGGCTCTAACAACGACTAACACGCGCCACACACACCACCAAAAAATGGCGCTGACCCGATCAGCAATCTCGGCTCAAGTCACTCGAGATTCCAGGCCAAGTCCTGCAAGATCCCGGGCCAAGTCCCATGAGACTACGGAAGGCGACAATGCCCAAATCTCCATGGCCCATAGTCAACCGCAATTTAAGCCATCTCCCCAAACAGGGCTCCTGCAGGGATGGAACCCAGGGCAGGCTGGGCTGAGCTGCTCCCCCAGTGGAGTACATTTTTCCAAACTACTCAGGCCTTTCACATCCAGAGATTCCCAGACAGCTCTGCTGTTCGCCACCTTGTCACCACTCTTTTTAGGTGAATGCCTCGGAAGTCGAGTCCATGTTTCTGAACTGGACCCTACGCCAGCTTCCTGCATCTGTTAGGTCTGCTATTGGCTGTGGCTACCAAAAACCTCCCTTTAAGCGCAGCTTAAGCAATGGACAATTAACGTCCCAGGCCTTCCTAAGTCCGCAGGCAGGAGTCCAGCGTTCCTTCAGCACTTCAACCACCTCTTCCAGGCCCTGGCTCTGGCCACCTTTCTGCCTTATCATCTTTGGAGTGTCAGGTTTTTGGCCTCAGGCTTGTGCCTCATGGCTTCAAATGACCGTCAGGGCTGCGACCATCCCAACCTCATATAGTAGAAAGGAGGGAACAGACAAAAAAAAAAAAAAAAAAAAAAAAAAAAGCCTTCCTTCCTCAGCTTTTACTCCGGGAAAGGAGATGGTTCAAACACCCCCTCCCCACGTGGGGACACGGTGACCATTCGGGCAGTGGACAGGGCCCAAGCCATCGCCTCCCTGGACTTCCCACCTCCGCTCTTGCTGCTGACTCAAGACAACAGCAAGGCTGCACTTCGGGAACCGCACATCTGTCCGTTTTGCTCATAACCTCCCAGATCCCACTTCCCTCGCCACAGGGAACCAGCCAGCAGGTGCTGCAGGGTTCAAGGAAGTAGATTCCAACCCTGCTCTTACTCCTTCCTCGCTGTGTGACCCTGGAAAAGCCATGCAACTCCACCGAGCCTCGGGTTCCTCGGCCAGCAAAACGGAGATGGTAATAGCTACTTTGCAAGGGTCACTGAGGATTAAATAATAATAGCAACTAATACTTAAATAGCACTTAGTGTCAAGCTTTCTTCTAAATTCTCTAGTTCTGTTAGCCATTTTAATCTTCACAACAATCCGGTAAAACAGGATTCTCTTATCGCCATCAGCTGAGTTTATCAGCTCAAGCGCACAGCCGGGATGAAGTGCAGCGGCCAGGAGGAATCCGCTCCAGGGACTGGCTGTGACGTCTGGGAAGGGGCGGAGCCTCTTGAGGGCGTGAGCTCTGGGAGCACTACAACCCCCAGCAGGCACCGCGACCACAGGACTACAACAACCAGCATGCCCCGGGGCCTCCCGCTTAACCTCTTGCGCATCGGTTCTGCACAGGAATTTCACATTATTGTCAGTTTTGCTTGCAAGAAACTCCCAACAGGAAACTGAAAATCTATGCGAATAAACATCTTCTGAGCATCTTGGATGACTGACTTGTGCTTGAATCCTCACTCCTCCACTTGTAGGCTCGGAGTCTCCGTCTTCTCATCTTTAGAATGGGGCTATTCCTAGGAGTGGCAGCATCCAGTTGGGAGCTAGTAAAAGCAGCATATAATGGCTTGGTAAACGTCAATTTTTCTGGCGTCCCTTCCTCCTCCCTATGCCAAGGGGCTTTATCAAAGTATTTTCTCAATAGCAACCCTGTGGGTCGATACTGTCCTCTCCTTTTCAGAAAGAGAAACTGACGCCGGCAGAGTTATGCAGTAAAAGTGCTTGGTAGAGAATGACTTGAGGGGCTGGGATTGTGGCTCAGCGGTAGAGCACGTGCGCGGCCCGGGTTTGATCCTCAGCACCACGTAAAAATAAATGCATTGTATTGTGTACAACTAAAGCAAATAAGTAAATGTTTTTAAAAAAAAAAAAAAAAAAAGAAAGAAAGAAAGAAAGAAAAGAAAGACCTGAACCTAGAAAATTCCACTTCAGAGGGGAGTCTACCTCAGGAACCCAGATGTTTCTACTTGCTACTGATACTTTACAATGACCCAAAGTCCAGGACAAATATTTTCTGTGCTCCCCAAATCAAATTTGTATCCTGTGCTACATAAAATAACCTCTCGTTGCATTGTGTGGGGCTGAAAAAGGATGAACACCTGGCATCTTGAGAGCCAGTTATAGCTGAAGTTGACTCATTTGGAGAAACCAAGGAAGGCTTTCCTGAAGAGGTGATCCTAGATCTGAGAACAGAGGCAAAGGCCTGAGGAACGAGGGCTCTGAAAAGATTGTGCTCCCTGAAAAGGGCCAGGCTGGGCCTTACCAGTGCAGTTAGGACCTGAGTGGGAGCCTCCTTAAATTTTCTGCCCTACACCTTCACTGGCCCCATCTTAGTCCAGTTACCGGTACATCCTAGCAGGTAGGGCAGCCATCCATCCTAGCTTGCCCGAATGCTTCTACTTGCTACTGACCCTTTACAATGACCCAAAGTCCAGGACAAATATTTTTGTGTTCCCCAACCTCTTTCCACTGTCCTGGAGAGAATGTAATAGGCCTCCTTCACCCTGACATGTGTCCTCAGTGGGTGATAACTCTATGGTCATTCAACTTGTACCATCTATGTTGTCCAGAGGGAATGGGGAGCCACTTGAAGGCTCTAGCTGAGGGCATTGTGAGGAGACTCTGGCTGCCTTATGGAGCCTAGACGAGGGTCAGAATGCAGGCTGCCAAGGCTACCCAGGGGAGAAAACGGCCTTGCCCTGATGGGACGAGTGGCTGGAGTGGAGAGACACTTGGGAAGAACTGCTGTCACAGGTGATGAGTGGGATCTTCTGGGTGAGGGATTCCGGCTTCCTCTGTGCTGAGTGCTGGTCCTTCCTCTGCTGGCGGCTAGCAGTATGACCTCGCACCAGTTCCTTCAAGTTTATCAGTCTCCATTTTCACATCCATATAAGGGCTCATAAAGGAGTTTCTCATTGAATTTATCATTTATTTGCAAATACGTATGTCCCCAGCGCCTTTGCACATGCAGTTTTACCTCCTTTGCATCAATTGGGTCTCTGTTGAAATGTGACCACCTTAGGAGGCTCTTCCTGACGGTTTCCTGCTGCCCCTTCGTTGGTCTATTCCCTATCCAGTCATAGTTATAGTGTCCCATTTGTTTACTTGCTCTTTGTCTTCGACTAGAATCTAACCCCGTGAAAGCAGGGACTTGCTTCTTCAGGGATGTACAGCCATCTCCAGTACCTAGCACAGTGCCCGGCGCACAGCTGGTGCTTAACAAATATTTGGATGAAGGAGTAGACTGATGAGTGAAGGAATGAATGCATGGGTGGATGGATGGGCAAACGCTTTCACGGCCAACTTAAAGGTCTCAATCACTTTGCTGCGCCTCACCACAAGCCTCCTCTGGCCGGGCAGCAACAACCCTGGAAGCAAGACCTCCTGGCCTGGGTTCAAATTCTGATTCAGCCGCTTAACAGCTGAGTTTAGCTAAATCGCTTGATCTCGCTCAGCTTCATTTTTCACATTAATCCTGACCCGGTAAGGGCGTTGCGACGCTCCAGCTAGAGGGGAACATGCCCGAGGCTGAACAGGAGGAGCTTTTTGTTTTGCGGTTTTCTGTTCTCGTTTTCTTTCACAGTCGCGCCCTCCCAAGCCTAACCGCCCCTGCCCCTCTCACCAAGCACCTCAACACCACCCTCGCACCCGGGCCGGAAGAGACTTGCAGGTTGCCGGGCCCTCGCGCAGACATTTCCTCTCTCCGAAAGGGTTCTAAGTGGCTGCCCCTCCAGGCCCGGCGCGCGGGGTGCGCGAGCGGGCGTCAGCGGCGCCGTCTGCGCCTGCGCCTGCGCCTGCGCGCCACCGCCCGGGGACTGGCGGGGGGAGAAGAAGGGGCCGGCCTTCGAGCGACAGCGACGCAAGATGGCAGCCACCACGGGCTCGGGTGAGCGGGGGCGGGCCCGGCCGGCCGAGGGGGTGCGGGCTGGGCCGGGGCCGGGGGCCTGCGAAGGCCCTTGTGGTGGGGCCGGCTTCTCCACGCCACCCGACCCGCGGGGCTCCGCGGCGGCGGCCCGCGCGGCCCGACTGGGAGGAGGAGCAGGTGGCGGCCGGAAGCTCGGGCGGGGGCCGAGGGCCTGTGGGCGGCGCGGCGAGGCGCGGAGGCCCCGGGCGGCCGGAGGGCCCCGCGGCGCCGCCGCCGAGGAGGGCGGGAGGGAGGCGCCCGCGGCGGCCTGAGGCCCTGCCGGGTGCGGGCCCGGGACGTGAGCTCGCCGGACGCCGGGGAGCCCGGGGCAGGCGGCGGGCGGAGGAGGCGCGGCCCGGGGACGGAGCAGCCCTCATGGCCAGGCGTCGGCCGAGGAGGTCCGCGGGTTGGGGAGGGAGGCGTCTCGTGGCCGCCTGGGGGAGGTAGGGCATCTCCACGGGGCGGGCGGGAGGGGAGAGGGGCGACCCAGGGACACCCAGCACCGCCAGGCCCTATGCGAGGGGACGGGTGACTCCTCCAAGTGGGGCTCCAGGAGGCCCTCTGCGGGTGGAGCGGAAGAGCATGGGCGGAAGAGGGGCCTTGGCAGTGGCAGCCTGGGCAGGCCCCCACAGTGGGTCCAGAGGTGATTCCTTAGAGGAGGATTTCCCCTGCTCCTGCCCCGGGTGAGGGAGGCAGACCTGGAAGTGTCTGTCCGGTGGAGGCCATCACTCCTTTCACTCCTTTGGGTAACTGGGACAGATTGCTGCGTTCAGCTCAGAAGTTCCGCATTGGCCAAATGGGAGGGACAGATCAGAGGAGAACTCTTGGGTGACTGTGTGGGGAAGACAGCCAAGAGGGAATACTCTTGAGGAAAGGACTCTGGTGGTCCCTGGTAGGTTCAGAGAAGCAGCACTTGGAGACTGGGTCCCCTGCTGTGCACACTTAAAGGGGTCGGGAAATGGCACCTGAAGGGGCTGTTTGAGGATTAGCATTCTTTCTGCTCTTGAACATCCGGAGATGGACTCAGGTGGTCTTGGAGGTGGGTTGGCCATTGGCCGGGGAAGATCCCTCAGAGGGGCTGATGGGGGAAGAGAGTCAGAGCCTGGAAGTTCAGGGATTTGGGGGAGACTCTTGTCTTCCTTTTGATGAGGAGGCTGCACCCTCAGTCCAAGAGGTGCCCTCAGATAGAGTGAAGGTGGATGACCTCTGATAGAGGAAGCAAACAGGCCAAGAGGGTGTTGGAGGTGTGGGGGACCTCATCTTCTCAGGATGTTGCTCTTCTAGTATCTGAAGTATGACTGATAGGGTGGGAACTGCACCAATTGAATGCAAGAGGATCTAATTAAAGCGACCCACCACGGGACTACTTTTACATCGCCTTTTATACTTAAGGCAGCAGGGTCTTCCTGGAGCATAGATGGAGCTGGTGCAGCTTTTAACTAGATTTTGGTTTCAGCTGGTACATTGCTGAGTCAGTTCATTTACCAAAACACTACCACAGGCACTCCCAGGAGACAGAGGCTGAGTCAGGGCAGGCTGCTGGGGGAACTTCTCACCAAATACCATCCCTGCCAGGTTGCTATGAGCTGGAGGATGCAGTGTGTCCGTGGCAGCCATTGTTACTGTGCAGTCAGCCCTGTCGGCAGTTGCTTGAGATTGGCTACCTACAGTCCAGTTTAACAACTCCTTAATTCTAACTTCCTGAGGCCCTACCAGTTTGAGAGTGCTTCCGATTGCTAAGGCAATCAGAAAACATTAGCAGCTGCTGTCTAGTGGACTCCAAGAACATTCGGCATGGCTTAGATACAGAACAGACTTTGAGGCACCCTATACTGGGCTTCCCAAAATGGACATTTATTGAGGGCCTGTATGTCCTATTATGGATAGCAAACAGGTGGATATAGCCCCTGTCCTCGAGGAGTTCCCGTTCAAATTAGGGAGGAGACCATTAAGGAAGTAAATAATTAAGAATATTTTCAGCCACGGGTGGTAGTGTACACCTGTAATCCCAGCAACTTGGGAGGCTGAGGCAGGAGGATCCAAGTTCAAATCCAGCCTCAGCGACTTAGGCCCTAAGCAACTTATACCCAGTCTCAAAAAATAAAAAGGGCTGGGGGTGTGGCTCAGTAGTTAAGCACTCCTGGGTTCAACCCTCGGTACCAAAAACAAACAAGAATATTTTCACATAGCAGCAGTGCTATGAAGGAAATTGGATGATGCGATAGTGTCCAGAGAGATGGTCAAGGTGGGCTTCTCTGGGAAAGTGGCATTTGAACTGAGACAGATGATGGAAAGAGCCAACCCTGAAACTTGTATCATAGGAAGGACTGTCCGTGCAAAGGCCCTGTGATTGGTCCAAGCTTGACATGTTGAAAGAACATAATAAAAGTCCTCGGTGTGTGTTAGGGAGACTTGTTAATGGAGTCAGTCATAGAGGTGTGGCTTTGGGTTTTATGAAGTACAAGGGGAAGCACAAGGGGAAGCTATTGAATGAGTATCTGATATGAAATAGGCATTCAGTAAATATTTGTTGAATGAATACCTTAAAGTGACATGTGACCTGTGCTCACAGGCAGTGAAAGGAGTGTGTAGTACAGGCTTTCTAACCCTGAGAAGTCTGTCAGGTGTGTTGAAGAGCCTGTGCTCAGGTTTAAAGTGAACTTTTTGATTAATCTGTGCCCTGGATGCCAGGAAATAGCTGTGAAGCCTTTGAGTTCCTGCAAAGGCTGGACTTGGTTTTTCATGGTCAGCCTTGGTTACACCACCTTCTTATTTCTCTTGGGTCTGTGACGTGTGATTTCTGCACAGATCCTAGAGAGCAGAACTGTGAAATATCCCTCACAGTCCCTCAGGATGCCACACTGTGACAGGTGAATTCCTCCTGCCTTGTCCAAGAGTGCATGACCTCAGACAGTGGTCCTTGCTGTCACCCTGCAGCCCACAGACTTCCCTGACAGTGAACTAGAAACCAAGTGCCAGAGGGGTAAACCCCAGCTGGGTGTGACTTCAAATTTGCATACATAGGAGTGGCCTCATACACACTTCTGGCTTTTATGACAATGTAACCATGTGGGCAGTAGAGATTAAATAGTTTTCCCTTCTGTTCAGAGAAAGCTGGAGATGAGAACCCTTAGTAGGTCTCAGTTCCCATGTGTCTCACTGTGAGCCATCTTGAGTCAGTTGCAGTTAAGTGACTTTTGCACAGTGTGGTCCCTGCAGTCAAGGAAAGAGCTCCATACTGGCTCAGCCAGAGAACCTGCAGTATGTGCTCAGTGACACGGGAAGTGGCTTAGCTGGGCTAGTGCCAGCTGTTGTTCTGTTAAGGGACCGCCAGGGTTCATTTCAGTGTTGATTTTTTTAAATATTTTTTTTTATTTGCTTTAGTTGTACACAATGCATTTTATTCAATGCGTTTTATTTATACGAGGTGCTGAGGATCGAACCCGGGTCGCCCACGTGCTAGGTGAGCGCTCTACCGCTGAGCCACAATCCCAGCCCCTCAGTGTTGATTTTGCCCCTTCACATTATCTTAAAATCACCCTGTTCCCTCTCCACATTCTCTCTCCCCTCTCCACATTCTCTCTCCCCCTTCCTCTTTCTCTTCCTCCTCCTTGCTCCTCCCCCATTTTGAATTGCAACTCTCCATAGTTTTGATCAAAGTAGACTTCAAACTGTGACTCTTCTGCCTAATTCTGAAAGGCCACAGTGAAGCACAGAGCAGCACGTCTAGTGAAGTACGTGTTGTAAAATTACCACCTTCATACAGCAGGGAGTGCTTTGGAGTGTTCCAAGGACTTTGGGGGCCTTTGCTGTCGACTCCTCTCAGCACTGCACAGCCCAGTGAGCTGACCCGTGGTGTTACTGAGGGAAGAGAGTTGAGGGAGTCGGGTGGCTGGCTGAGAAGTGGTGGTGGTCAGAGCAGAGCCCAGGCATTTTTTTTTTTTTAATATTTTTATTTATTTGCTTTAGTTGTACACAATGCGTTTTATTTGTACGTGGTGCTGAGGATCGAACCCTGGTCGCCCACGCGCTAGGCGAGCGCTCTACCGCTGAGCCACAATCCCAGCCCCCAGAGCCCAGGCATTTTGACTGCAATCCCCACCCAACCAACCCCCACAACTCCCCCAGGACCTTAGGAAAGAGGTGGAAAAGGCATGGATTTTGACACATTCCTCCTGAGTCTTGGAGTGTTTATAATCTTGGTGAAAGAAAGGACTTGAATGAGAAGTATCTGCCACCCACTTCAGGAACCCTTTTTATAGCATCCCTAGCCACTGTTTATCCCCTCCTGGGTAATGAGAGTTGGGACCATTTTTAGGGAAGTGCTCGCATGTACCCTGTTCTGGGTAACTCACATCCGCTGGGATTGGGGCCCTGGCGGAGGTCCTCATCTTGTTCTCAGGCAAGCCCTCAGACCTCTTTTTTTGGTTGCACGTTGGGCTTCGTGATAATTGTGTAGTTAAAACACACATATCTCACTTTTCACAGAACCCTTTTGAGGCAGACATCTGGGGAAGGTGAGGAAGCAGACCTGGGAGAGGCTGCTAGCCTGAGGTGCAGAGCCAGATGCAGAGCTGGGACACTTTTGCTCCAGGACAGGTTATCTTCCAGCCCCCATTGCCTTTTCTCCAGAGTCGGCATTGCAGGCCTCCAACACCGGGCCCGTCTCACCGCATTTCTGCCTTGGCCACGCAGTTGCCCTGAGTAGATAAGAGTGGGTGGTGTCTAGCAGGAGTCTCCTCTGCTTCACGTCCACCCTGTCACAGGTCCAGCAGGTGTAACCCCAAATCCCCTCCATCTCCACTGTTGTCGTCCTGTAACCAGAACACCATCCTTCTCCTGTGTGGAAGTCGGGGAAACCCACGTTGTCTTGCCCTTTTCTAATACATTTTCCATACAGGAAGCAGAACATCAGAAACTGTCATTTCCCCTCAGAAAGCCCTTCCTGTTGCACTCGTAGAATAAACTCAGCTTTTTCCCATAGCCCACAAGGCCCTGCGTGGTCCTGGCCCTGCCACCCCCTCGCCTCACATGGTAGGGCACACACTCCTGTTCTTGCTCTTCCCCTGCTGGTTGTGCTGTGTCCCCAAATCTTCGTGTGCCTGGCTGCTGCTGCTGCTTCTTCAGGTTGCAACACTCCCCTGAAAGTTCAGCCCTTACCACCTCATTGCATGGAGTTATTTTTTGTTTTGTTTTGATACCAGGGATTGAACCCAGGGCACTTAACCACTGAGCTACATTCTCAGCCCTTTTTTATTTTTTATTTTGAGACAGGATCTCACTGAGTTGCTTAGAGTCTCACTAAGTTGCTGAGGCTGGCCTTGAGCCTGTGTTCCTCCTGCCTCGGCCTCCCAAGTCACTGGGATTACAACCGCTGCGCCTGGTTGCATGGAGTTTTCTTGGTCACTACCCCAGGTGCCTGTTTGGTTTTCTTCTAAAGCACAAGCTTACCTGAAGTCTTGTTTGTTTTCCTGCATATTTTCTGTGCCTTTCGGCAGGCAGGGTTCTGTCTTGTTCTCTGCTGTGTCCTGCATCCAGCGTAGTCCCTGACCTTATAGTCAGCCGATCAGTAAATATTAGTTGAATGTTGCAGTGGGTTAGTCCAGGGTCTTTTAATATCACCAAATATGTAAATTTGGCATGTGGAGAAACTGTATTTGATAGGACAGAAGCAAAGTGACCCTTCAGCCTTCCACAAGGACATCTCTCACCCTGGCGCTTGGCATTTGTATGGGTGCTTTCCTATAGAATTAACTGTGTCCTGCCCTCCCCAGCGTCCTGATGCACTTCTTAAGGCTTACTCTTGTCTCCACCCCTGTGAGGGAAAATCTGACCCTTGGCCTCCTCCCCGACCCTAGCCTCGGAGGAGCTCAAGGTCTTGCATTCTGTCATTGGCAGCTTGCTGCAGTCTTTTCCTCTAGAGTAACGGGTCTCAAACTAGGGAGCAGCCAGGTGACCTGGAGGGCCTGTCACGTTGCTGGCCCACTCTCAGAGTCCCGTTCTTGAGTTCTGGTGGAGGTCTCTGAGGACCATGCGCAGTGAAGCAGTGCCCTGGAGGAGAGGGGTCCACTCCTGGGCAGGCGCCTGCTAGGCAGCCACACCAGCTGCTTGCTCGACTTTGTCCTTAGCTCTCAGGAACGTGGAACCCGGAGCCTTCTCTTCCAGGCCTTCCCGTGTCCTGAGTGGGAGGCACCACGCTCCTAGCTCAGTTACTGTCTTCTTGAATGAACACGAACCCCTGCAGCCAGCAGCTTGCTTTCCGGAGAACCCTGGCAGCTCTGCGTGAGGAGTCAGGTCCTGGGCCAGGCCCGGGCCTTCCAGCGTTCACATGCTCTGAAGTCCTTTTTGTACCCCAGCTAGTTCAGTATATTGCTGTGCTGCTGATGACTGCTGTAAGTGTCCTACTCTGGCGGGGTGTCAGACTCTATCGAATATTCATGCTTTTTCAAGCCGGTTGTTGTATTTTCTTTGTAATTTCCTGCAGCTGCTGACTTTTAAGTTTATATTTAGCCAAGAGAATAACTGGCTGACTTTTGATACTGACACAGATCCAGGAAAAATCCTCTGGAAAGAATTTTGAAGTAATAGGAACAAATATCTTCTTTTAAAATGTCTTGGATTGCTGCAATATTTTAGCACCTTGGTGAAATGATCTTAACATGTTTATAGTTAGCTTTTTTTTTTTGATAGTTACAGTCTACTTAATTATACTTATTAGCCGTAGATTTTCCTTGTCTATGTTTGGTTCTTATAGAGTCCCTTTTTTTTAAATATATTTATTTATTTACTTTAGTTGTACACAATGCAATGCATTTATGTTTACGTGGTGCTGAGGATCGAACCCAGGCCGCGCATGTGAGAGGCGAACGCTCTGCCACTGAGTCACAACCCCAGCCCCTAGAGTCCATTTTTATATCCTCTGTATCATCACTCGATGCTGTTTTTCCAGCTGCATTTTAGATGTCAGATTGAAAAAGAAATATTGGGAATCTTAAAATTTAAATTTGATTCAATTAATCAAAGTACAGTAGGAATAAAACATGTTCAAATATTGGGTTTTCTGATCAGTTATGCTTCAGTTTGGCATATGTGGACTTCATTTTTTTTTTTTTTAATTTATTCACTGAAATGTTTTGTTTAAGTGAAATCATGATTTTGAACTTAGTCTCTCTATTTGGTATAGAGTGAGCTCATGATGACTGGTACATCCTTAAGTCTGCAGGTCTCTGAACTCCACCTGTATTTAGATTTATATATCTGAAGTAGCCCCTGAAATTCTAGGACTAGGGTGTAGTTTGGCCATTTGGATTTAAATGCTCTTTTGTTTTGTAGAAGGTATCAAAATATTAACTTTGTATGCAATGTCTAGGTGGTCTGGAATATTAGTAACATGCTTTCATACAGATTATGTGAAACAGTTCATTTTACAAAAGTGAAGACTCCTTTCCCTGTGTGGTTTGAGTGAGAAACCAATTTTCCCTCATTTAAAAAAAAAAAAAAAAAAAAAAAAAAAAAAAAAGGTATATACCTCCTTAAAATTCTTAATCACTAAAAAAAAAAAAAAAAGTAGTATCGCGGGGCGCGGTGGCGCACGCCTGTAATCCCAGCACTTTGGGAGGCTGAGGCAGGAGGATCGCGAGTTCAAAGCCAGCCTCAGCAATGGCGAGGCACTTAGCAACTCAGTGAGACCCTGTCTCTAATTAAAAAACACAAAAAAAAAGGGCTGGGGATGTGGCCCAGTGGTCGAGTGCCCCTGAGTTCAATCCCCGGTACCACAAAAAAAAAAAAAAAAGTAGTATCAAATTTTAGTAAAAGTATCAAATTTTACTTATCTCAAAATTTAAAAATCTTAGCATCTCAATTGTATGTTGTTAGTGTCCAGTGTGTTGGTCCAGTAGACTGTTAAGACTGTTAATAGAAAGGGAAGATTTCTGCTGTTTCTTCAGGAAACATTTATTGAGTACCATTGTGTGCCAGACAGCAGACCAGATTCTAGGCAGGCAGACTGAATGAGTCACAGCTCTGCCTTGAGAAGCTCAGCTAGTGAGTCAGACAATAAAAAAGAAAGAAAAGGAAACGGAAAGAGAAAGAAAAGGTACAGCGCAGGCCTTGTGTGGAGATCAAGGTGTATGGGGACGGGTTCTGAGAGGTGCTCTGCAGTCTACTGCCTTCTAAGTAAGATTCATAGTTTTTAAGATCATTATATTAAAAATAAAATATATAATTATTCTTGGACCTTAAAATCCATGCTAACCCCAGGATGATCTTTTGATGTTACACTCCTCTTTTGCAGATGTGTTGGGGGGTACTGAGGAGTGAGCTCTGGGGCCTCACGCATGCACGTGCTCTACCTCTGAGCCACATCCCCAGCCCTAGACTCCCTGTTAATGGAGCCGTGTTTGCTGGTTGTATTTTCAGAAATAAAGCAGAGTTAGAATTTTGTGACATTGACGTTATTCATTCTGAAATGATACCCCTAGCTAACACCAGCCATGTGTTCATTCATCCGTCAAGCTTCTGAGTGCCTTTTCTAGAGGGCAGAGCACTTTGAGCACACTCAGGGGCATCGGAGATAGAGTAGTAAACAAAGACAGAGATTTATTCTCATGACCGTAGCCAATAATGTAGAAATGCATATGTCTAAAATGTGGAGTGGCAACATGTCCAATAAAGAAAAATACAGCAAGATAAGATAAGCCTGGTGTGTGCCCTTAAACTCAGTGACTTAGGAGGCTGAGGCAGGAGGATCACAAGTTCAAGCCCAGTGTCAGCAACTTAGCTAGACCCTGTTTCAAAATAAAAAGGACTGGGATGTGGCTCAGTGGTAAAGTGCCCCTGGGTTCAATTCCCAGTACCTCAAAAGTTTTGATGAATAAATCAAGATGAGAAAACAGAACAGTGAGTCATTAGATTGAGGAAAAGGGGTGGAGTCAGCCACTCAGCTCTGGGACAGAGGCAGTAGCAAGTGCACAGAAGGAGGAAAGGTGGCACACTGGTGTGGCTGAGGCTAGGGGAGCAAATGGGGAGTGGCAGGGAATGGTGGTGTGATGGGGGGCTGTGCAGGTCAGGGCAGGATTTGGGAGTGCTCTAGTTGGGGCAGGAAGCCGGTGGTGGCGTGGAGAAGGGCTTAAGCTTACCTTTAAAAGGATCGTTCTGGAGAACAGACTAGGCAGTTAGGAATCTGGTGACATGGATCAGAGCAGATACAGTGGAGACCGTGAGTAAGAGTGACAAGATCTGCAAATGGGTTGGATATGGGAAAGAGTTCTTGTCAGGACTACGAGATTTAGGGTCAGGAGAAATGTTTGTGCCGTGCAGTAAGACTGAGGAGTGGGCAGCTTTTCTGGAGGAAGAGAGCAGGGGCTCCATTTTGGGGGTATCTTTGAAAGGCCCATTAGGTACCTGGATGGGAATGGTTAGGAGGCAGCTGACAGGAAACATAGATTGGAGACTCCATACTTGGTTCCTTGATCTGAGTAAAGTCATTTGGAGGGTGGAACAGATCAAGCCCTCAGAGAGCAGAGATTGAGGGACCATGCCTTGAGACCCAGCAGCCAGGGAAGGACTGAACCTGGGCCAAGGGAGTAAGGAGGGTGCTATCAGATGCCGCCCACAGCCCCAGTAACTTGGGGTGGGGGCTGAGAATTGACCATGGGCTTTGACTGTGAGATTGAGAGGGCAAGGTGCCTGCCCCTGACATGAGTTACTGGGTGGGAAAAGCCTGATTGGAGTGGTTGCCTGCACAGTGGAGAATCACAGGCAAGCCGTCTAGACAACCCTTTTGAGACACTTTTTGCTAACAAGGAACAAAGAAGGTGGTAGCTAAAGAGGATATGGGGTGAAGCAGGGGCTGGGGGGGGTGTTTTTCGTGATGGCTAGTGCAGCGTGCTGAAGGAGGGGGCCAGCAGCAGGTGCTTTGAGGTCTTACCTCACTTATTCTCCCTTGCCACTTGTACAGGCAGGAGCATTGTGATCCCTGCTTTTGCACTTGAGCCAGGTCTGGGTGTTCCTAATCCTCTGCTTCAAAAAAAAAATTATGGAATGAATGTTCACTAAAGTATATTCTGATTCTTGTTTGTGGGAGGTAGCATAGCCGACACTCCATCCTGCCCTTTTGAAATAGAGTGGTAGACCAGGTGGCCTTGCTGTCCTGTGGCATCCAGAATTGGGTGAGGTGAGGCTGCACACACAGAGAAATGAGGGTGGGCTTCATTTTCCCTTAATAAAGTGGAGTTTGCAGAGACCTTTATGTTCTTTCATGCTCCATTTTTTAAATTTTTCAACAAATGTTTATCTGAGACCTACTGTATACAGGCCAGTGGTTGTTTTGTTTCTTACATTGTAGAACCAGGAACTTCGCTGCACTCGTGTGCATTAATACAGGCCATTGCAAATCTCTCAGGAGCCCCTCTGCTTCCCGTCAGCCATGCCTGGGAGGAAGTTCCCTAGAAGAATTTTGTCACAGAATTGGTTTTGTTTTTGGGGGGGGGGGGGCGGGTACCTGGGATTGAACTCGGGTGGGGGGAGGGGGCACTCAATCACTGGGCCACATCCCCAGCACTATTTTGCATTTTCTTTAGCGACAGTCTCACTGAGTTGCTTAGTGCCTTGCTGTTTCTGAGGCTGGCTTTGAACTGGCAATCCTCCTGCCTCAGCCTCCCCAGCTGCTAGGATTACAGGCATGTGCCACAGCACTGGGCACAGAATTGGTTTTAAGCAAATGCTTCTGACTTTATATCCCGAAACATTAGCAGTAGCCATCCCAAGACTGGCCTCTTGGCCTTCCAGCCTGTCCTGAGCATTACCTGGGAGCCCTGCTGTGCCTTTTCTCTGGTCCTACTGAGGACTCTGTGCAGTTCCCCACCAGTTACCCAAAAGATAAAGTCCAGTCCTTTAGTAACATTACCCCAGCCTCTTCAGCTCTCGATGAATTAATAGAAGTATGTGAGTCCTCAAAAGCTAAGAAACACAGTCCCGTGGCAGGTTCTTGTGTTTCCATTCTGTATATTTGTATATATTAGTGTCTACACTGAGACACCATGTGCTGCCAGGGAGGCTCCTGTTTTTATTTCCCCCTTAGTCTTACATTGTCTGGCACAGAGCTGGATAAATATTGGGTGATTATCATGCTGAAAGAAGGTATATGTGCATATATGTCACTGATAATTTTAAAAAAATAGTTGTAGATAAACACAATACCTTTATTTTATTTATATTTATGTGGTTGCTGAGGCTCGAAACCAGTACCTCACACATACTAGGCAAGCACTTTACCACTGAGCCACAATCCCAGCCCTGTTACTGATAATTTACGTGTAGGGCGATTTTTTTTTTTTTTTTTTTTTTCAGCAGGTGAAAAGCCTAAATTTGCAGTCCTTGAATGTGTAGGGGTTTTTGTTGTTGTTGTTGTTTTTGGCTTGTAAATATGGTGTCCAGTTTGACACATACTGAACATGATAAGCCCACTGTGGTCCTTTGACAGGAGTGTCACGTTGTTACTGTAGGAGAGTGCAGTAATTTTCTGATTTCTGCTAGCTGTTGTTCTCCCCAACTTGGCTTTTATTTTTTAGTTAAAATTAAAGTTGATGGCTTTAAAATGAACTAAGAATTAAGAGCCTTCTTTAGGAGCTTTCTGGTTGTGGATGGGTTCTTCAGGATTCACCTAAAGGGTTAAATTCACCTAAACTGCCAATGCCAGCCATGCCAGCTATGCTAAATATGGGATGTTTGAGCTCAAGGAATTTGTCACCTCAGGTGACTGGGATGGGACACAGGGGCCTCTGCATGCTAGGCAAGCACTCCACCACTGAGCCATGCCCAGCTCTGCTCAGAGGAATTTTTAAGCCCAATTAGGTGCTAAATGGTGCTCCATGAACAGAGTGAGGCCCACAGACTTGTCCAGAGCCCAGGAGTGACTGTCCACTTTGAGCAGGGTGCCTGTTCTCAAACCCACCTCCAGTCTTGGCTCTCCTGTGGTTTTGAGCCAGATGGCAAAGAAAGTCACAAAGCCACGCCACCCTCTCACTAGTCTTCTCTTGTTCTTTGGGAGATAGTTATTTCATAAGATATATTATTTATCCTAACATGATAATTTGTTGCCATTTTTTAATCTTTATTTTTTTATTTATTTATTTTTATGTGGTGCTGAGGATGGAACCCAGGGCCTCACTGAGCTACAACCCCAGCCCCATTTGTTGCAATTTTAAATGAAAAAACATTTTAAAAAATTCTCAGTAGTAATTTCTAATTTGGCAAATATCAGTAGCTGTAAAACCCACATAAACAAATAGAAGTCTTTGTTAAATTTAAGGATGTGAAGGGGTCTCGAGATCAAGTTTGAGAGCGCTATTCAAATTGAATAAATGTGTATTGTCATTATTTAATATATAGTGTAGTTATTCTGATATTTATGTGTCTATTCCAACTCCTACTTGAAATATTTCTGCACTGCCTAATACATGCTGACCAATACAAAGTTTTTCATTTATTAAATTGTTTATGGTGCCTCTTCTACAACTTGAATCGAAATCAAATTGCCTGGACTCGGGTTGTGTGGAGCACTTGCCTAGCTTGGTCCCCAGCACCTTGAAAGTAATCTGGTTTGACTTGTTCCATGATTCCAGGATTACAGCACAACAGAGAACTTACTTTGCCCTCCCTGATCCTCGGTTACTTTTCCAGGTGCTGACTTAAAGTACATCGAACTGGCCTCCATATTTCTTTCTTTTTTTCTTTTGGTACTGGGGATCAAACCCAGAGGTCCTAACCAATGAGCCATTTGGCTTGCAGGTGGCTACCTTCTTGTCAAGTCCTCACATGGTCTTCCCTCTGTGTATACTTACCCTAGTGCCTTTTTCTGTGTCCTAGATTAGGGTAGAGTCCTCCCTGAGAGCCTCATTTTAATATGATCACTTTTTTTAACTATTTTTGCGGGTGTGGGGAGAGGCTGTGCTGGGGGTAGAACCCAGGGCCTCTCACATGCTAGGTAGGCACCCTGCGACTTAGCTATACCCCAGCCCTCCCTAACACTTTCCATAAACAATAACCTCAGATACTCATTAGCCTTCCTAGCAATTGCTTCAGTGTTCTCTTGGCTTTCATTTGTATTAGGGTAGGCTTATAAGTTACCAGTAGTAATAGTAGTAATGCACAATGTTTTGTTTTTGTTTTGTTTTTAGCCAAATTAGGACTATTTAAAATTTTAAGTTTAACTTTGTCTGAATAAAATTGATCATATTGTCTAGCTTGGTATCTATAATGTCACAGACATTTCAGTTTTATGTCTTTGAGAAGGGACTTAAATCAGCATAGCTGAATAATCCATTTAGCTGTACTGCACATGAAGAATTCCAGTGTTGCAGGGCATAGTGGTGCACACTTGTAATCCCAGCACTTGGGAGGCTGAGGCAGGAGGATCATGAGTTCAAAGCCAGCGTCAGCAATGGCGAGGCACGTAGCAACTCAGTGAGACCCTGTCTCTAATAAAATACAAAAAAGGGCCAGGGGTGTGGCCCAGTGGTCAAGTGCCCCTGAGTTCTTCGTACCAAAGGAAAAAAAGAATTCCAGTGTTTTTCAAACCAACAATTCAAGTATGGTTTTTGCTGTTTCCCTTCAAGTACTGTATGTGATCGTTATTTTTTTCTTCAGTCATCTGACTACTTACATTTATTTTAAAAGAAATAATTTAGCCAAGTGCAGTGGCGTATGCCTGTAATCCCAGTGGCTTCGAAGGCTGAAGCAGGAGGATCACAAATTCAAGGCCAGCCTCAGCAACCTAGCAAGACCCTGCTTCACAGTAAAAAAGGAAAAAAAGGCTAGGGGTGTGACAAGCTCAATTGTTAAACACCCTGGGTTCAATCTTTGTACAAAAAAAAAAAAACAAAAGAAATAATTTACCATTGTTGTAAATGGGAGGTTGAGATACTATTATTTGCCCTGAGTAAGTTTTTCTTTCTTTCTTTTTCTTTTTCTTTTCTTTTTTTTCTTTTGTTTTTGTTTTTTTTTTTTTTTGCAGTAACAGAAATGGAACCCAGGATCTCACAGTCTCACAATACTAGAACCACCAGGCTACACCCCCCACCCCTGAATAAGTTATTCTTAAAAATGTATTGCTGGGGTGAGGGCTGGGGCTCAGTAGTAGAGCGCTTACCTCATAATCATGAGGCATGGGTTTGATGCTCAGCACCACATAAAAATAAAATAAAGATATTGTGTCCATCTACAACTAAAAATAAAAATTTTTAAAAACGTATTACTGAGCCGGGCGCAGTGGTGCATGCCTGTAATCCCAGTGGCTCAGGAGGCTGAGGCGGGAGGATTGAAAGTTCAAAGACAGCCTCAGCAACTTACCGAGGCACTAAGCACCTTAGTGAGACCCTCTCTAAACAGAATATTTTAAAATATGGCTGAGGATGTGGCTCCGTGGTTAAGTGCCCTTGGGTTCAATCCCCAGTACCCAAAGCAAAACTACAAAAAATGCATCACTGTAAACTGAAGCTCTGGGTCACACACCTAAGGTCATCTAAGGAACCATCAACAGCTCTGCCTTCCAGTTGCTCTGACCTAAACCCTGGCAGCTATGGTTGCTCCTTCTCACACTTCACAGGCCTGACAGCAGAGTGTCAGCTCAGACCTCTGCACCCAGCATCCTGTCACAGCTGAAACCTCAGCAGGCGGCTGGTGCCTTGTACAGGGAGGTCTCAGGAGCCTCCTGGCTGCTCTTGCCCTTGATTCCTTCCTGCCGTCTTCCCTGGCAGGCCAGGCTGAGGGGTTCTGGTGGCCAGTGCAGGCCCTGGCCCTCAGGGGCCCTCACAGGCCTCTCCTGCCTGCGTTCTCCTGCCACTCTTCTTTCACTGCCTCCCTTTTGCTTGCTCTCCTTCTGCCTCAAGACACACCCTCAACATTCCATAGGTCACAGTCCCTCTTCCTTCAGGTCTTCAGTCATGACACCTGATGACAGTCATTTAGAGCTGCAGCCCTGCCCTCCCCTGCTTGCTGGGTCTCTCCTGCTGCGCGCAGCTGCCTGCCTCTCACTAGAGGGAGGCCCCTCGAGGCCAGGCACTGCCGCTCTGGCCCTGCTTGTTGCCCAGTGCCTAGAAAAGTGTCTGACACACACGCGGGGGTCAGACGTGTATTCTGGTGGTATTCATCCTGGCCTGTGTCCTGCTCTTGGGAGAGACTGATGTGGGGAGAAGATGGGGAGGACAGAGGGGCAAGTGGGAGTGGTGGGGAGCAGCCCTAGGAGAGAGGCTCTGCGCGCCAGCCAGGCGGAAAGTGGTGTCCTGCCCTCCCACAGCCCCAGCCTTGGAGGCCCCAGTGCCCAGGGTCTTTTCTGGAAGACACCTGGGCATGGCTCAAGCCTGTGTGAGCGCGTGTGCTGTGGCTTGAACCTGTGAGGTGTGCCGGAGTGTTGCTTTTGTGAGCGCCTAGCCGAGACTTGGGATTTTCAGAAAACAGGTAGATTAGAGAACCAGCCACCACCTTCTACCTTTTTTTTTTTTTAAATATTTATTTATTTACTTTAGTTGTACACAATGCAATGCATTTATGTTTACGTGGTGCTGAGAATCGAACCCGGGCCGCGCACGTGCGAGGCGAGCGCTCTGCCGCTGAGCCACAATCCCAGCCCCTACCTTTTTTTTTTTTTTTTTTTTTTTTTTGTTGTTGTTGTTGTTGTTGTTGTGGTACCAGGGATTGAACTCAGGGGCACTCGACCACTGGGCCACATCCCTGGCCCTTTTTGTATTTTATTTAGAGACAGGGTCTCACTGAGTTGCTAAGTGCCTCAGCCTCCCAAAGTGCTGGGATTACAGGCGTGTGCGCCACCGCGCCGGCTCACCTTCTACCTTTTTCACAAATCAGGAGAGCAACTAATTGAGAGCAATTTACATAATTGAAAATTTTATCCATGGCACCTTCACTGACTCTTGGTTGAAAACACTATTTTTATTTGATATATCCATGGCAGCTTTTTCTCCTGATGTCATTTGAAAGTCTTTCCAATAGATGACCGTACACTTAGCCTCAGAAGTATGTGTTAAGACCAGCCACAATGCCACACACTTGTGAGCCAGCGACTCAGGAGGCTGAGGCCGGGGGGTGCAAGTTCAAGGCCTTGGCAACTTAGCGAAACCTGTGCCCGAACAAAAATGAAAAGGACCAGACATGTAGCTCAGTGGTAAAGCACCCCTGGGTTCAGTCCTCAGTACCAAAAAAAGAAAGAAAGGAGAAAGAAGAGAGATGGCATAAGAGCCATCCCGGCTCCATCGGGATGTTTCGGTGGGCACAAGTGTTGGTGGTTCTTGTCTTGCTCTAGTGGACCCCCTGGGTCAGCATCTGGACGTGTGAGAACTCGATGAAGTTTGTGAAATGGCTGGGGTTGGGGTGCCTAAGTTTGGTTATCTAGCCCTGATCGTGTCACCTGTCACAGAACACGTGCTCCTTCCCTCTGGTCATGCTAGTTGGTATCAGTGTATCTGTAAGTGGCTCTCCTGAGGTGGGACAGCTGTCAGGAGCTGTTTGCATGTTGGCATCCGCATCGCCAGGTAGTGATAACAAGAGCCGGCTCTGGGCTCACAGGTCCCCCTGTAGTTGCTAGTATCTTGAATTTCTTTCCATTTATTTTAGGAGTAAAAGTCCCTCGCAATTTCCGACTGTTGGAAGAACTCGAAGAAGGCCAGAAAGGAGTAGGAGATGGCACAGTTAGCTGGGGTCTAGAAGATGACGAAGACATGACACTTACGAGATGGACAGGGATGATAATTGGGCCTCCAAGAGTAAGCGTCGAGCTACGGCTATAAATGTCAATGTCTTAAATTCACTGTGCCTCCTTTTAAAAACACACTAGCCTTATTGCGGAAAAAAAGCTCACCAATGGTATATTTTCTGAAATGTGGCTATTCTTTTTTGACCAGTTTCAGTTTATGTATGTGAACCTCCTCTGATGCTGTTTAATCCCTCTAAATGGTAAGCAAAAACCCGATGAGACGCAGTGTGAATTTACATGTCATGTAGTCAGTGAGGTTTGAGATCTTTGAACCCTCGGATATACTTCAGAGCAAACTACCAAATACCAGACCCCGGGTCCCGAGGCCAATCCCAGAGGGACTCGGGAAACCTGCACAGCCGTGGTTTCCGCTCCTGTTTTCTCAGGTCTCCTGTACCTGTGTCCTAATCCACGGGGCTGTTCAGCAAAGGTCTGGCGTCTGCCTGTCAGCTCTGCTCTGTTCCAGGCCTTGGTAGGTCCAGAGACCTTTGCAAAGAAAGCCCAAGACAAGGGGGGGTGGGGAAGGTGACCTCAGCTTTGTGACTTGGGAGTTGCCAGCCTTCCTAATGGCAGCTCACCTTTTGTTGAGGACAAATAGTGAGCCCTGGAAGAGCTGTCACCTGCTCTTCCCCAGATCCTGTTGGTGGCTCTCCTGTGGTATACCTGCCTTCCATTTCACAGTGAGGAAGCAAATCGGGAGTGAAGTCACTTGCCCAAAGTCCCACCTGGCCGGGTCTGTCTGACTCGAGCTTATGCTCCTTACTGACCACCTGCCACATTGTCTCCCCTGTTTATATTTTGAGAGTTCATTTGTTACCATTATAGAATTACCCAGATTGCTCAGGACCTTGACATAGCAGTCGAGAAACAGATTCCTGTAACATAACACTCATTTCAGGCAGCCTGGCGGGAGATTTTGCTGAATATGCTTGAGGATGATGACACCCCTCCTCCTGTTAACCACCTGCAGGCTCTGAGTTGGCACTGTGGGGTGGAGGACGCAGGACGGGCCCCGGCCCGAGCGGGCACCAGCCCCAGCTCCCTGTCCAGGCACTGCTGACATTCTTCCTGATCACTGGCACTCTTGGTGCTCAGCACCTAAAAAGCCACTTCGTGTTGCTTTTTGAGTCATTTTTGTGACCCTGTAGTTTGTGGGGTGGGGTGTGTACATTTGATGTGTTTTTATTCATTTCTTTATCCTCCTCTTCCTATGAAGAAGTCTTGTTTCTCCATCGAGATGATTTTCTTTGCTGTCTCTAAAAGTTCATTATATGCTTTTGGCTTCTTCTCTGCATTTCTTCTCTTAAGAAAGGGTTAGGATTGCTGAGGATGAGACTCTTCTTCCTCGTCCTTATTCCCAGAGTACCTGGAAATGACTCAGAATGGGGTAGTTGTTCAGTAGATTTGTTCACCAGTTCACTCATTTGTAGTTCTCACAAATAAGAATGAACTAGTGTGCAACACTGAATATGCTGAATACCACTGAATCACATACTTAAAACAAACAAACAAGCCAGGCATGGTAGCACATGCCTGTGATCCCAGCGACTCAGGAGGCTGAAGCAAGAGGATCACAAATTCAAGGCCAGCTTCAGCAACTTAGCCAGACTGTGTTTCAAAATAAGCAATAAAAAGGACTAGGGGTGTGTGTGGCTCAGTTGTAGAGTGTTCCCTGGGTTCAATCCCTAGGATGGAGGCTGGGGACCATCAGTAAGTTCTACTGGGAATATTCTATTCCACCTAAAGCAGCTTGGGTTACACTGAATTTCAATTTATCTCTTTCCAAAGGGGAATAAGTTTTAGTGAGTAACTACAGTATGCCAGGTGCTTTCCATATATCTAGTTGGTAAAAAGTTTTATTGAGGTATGAAATCCCATATTATAGAATTCACCCTGTTAAAGTTTATAATACTTCATTGGTTTTTATCACATTGAGTTGTGCAAACATCACTCTTTTCATCACCCCAAAAGGAAACCCCTACTCACCAGCAGTCAGTCAATACCCCCTACTGTGAAACCTTGACAGACATTAAACCACTTTCCAGTTCTGTGGATTCGCCTCTTCTGGACATTGCATGTGGGTTGGGCACCGTGTGCTGTCTTCTTTTTTTTTTTTTTTTTTTTTTTTTTTTTTGTGTGTGGTACCGGAGATTGAACTCAGGGGCACTCGACCACTGGGTCACATCTCCAGACCTTTTTTTTTTTTTTTTTTTTTTTGTATTTTATTTAGAGACAGGGTCTCACTGAGTTGCTAAGTGCCTCGCCATTGCTGAGGCTGGCTTTGAACTCGCAATCCTCCTGCCTCAGCCTCCCAAAGTGCTGCGATTACAGGTGTGCGCTACCGCGCCCGGCTGTGTGCTGTCTTCTTTGTCTGCTTCCATTAGCATGCTACAGCACCTCTCAGTACTTACTCTTTTTATGACTGAAATTCTACTGTACAGATGTGCCATATTTTATTTATTCATTCATTAGTTGATTGACATTTGAGTTGGTTCCTGTGCTATTCTAAATGATGATGCTAGAAACATTTGTGTATAGGCTTTAGTGTGAATGTGTATTTTCAGTTCTCTTGGGTTTGAACCTAGGAGTCGAATCATGTGCCATAATGGATCATGTGGCAACAATGTTTCACATTTTGAGGAAGTTCCAGACTGTTTTCCAAAGCTGCCTTACCATTCCACATTCCTACTAGCAGTGCATGGGGGTTTTCATTTCTCTACATCCTCACCCATACTGTTCATCTTATTGTCTGTCTTTGTACCCCCTATAATTTTTTTTTTTTTTTTTTTTTTTTTTGTACTGGGGATTGAACTCAGCGGCTAGACCACTGGGCCACATCCCCAGCCCTTTTTTGTATTTTAGTAGAGACAGGGTCTCACTGAGTTGCTAAGTGCCTCGCCATTGCTGAGGCTGGCTTTGAACTCGTGATCCTCCTGACTCAGCCTCGCAAAGTGCTGGGATTACAGGCGTGCGCCACCGCGCCCGGCTTGTACCCCCTATAATTATGATTAACTTAGTTCTCCAAGGTTAAAAACCCAAGTGGTAAAAGGAACTCTCTTCTTCTAGATGTTTCCTGTAACCAGGTTTTTTTTTTTTTTTTTTTCCTTGTTCTGGGGGTTGAACTCAGGGGCACTCGACCACTGGGTCACATCCCCAGCCCTTCTTTTGTATTTTATTAGAGACAGGTTCTCACTGAGTTGCTAAGTGCCTCGCCATTGCTGAGGCTGGTTTTGAACTCGTGATCCTCCTGCCTCAGCCTCCCAAGTACTGGGATTACAGGCATGTGCCACCATTTCCAGCCTTGTAACCAGTTTCATGATCAGCGTACAAGATATTTGGTCTGTACTTGCAATATTAACATAATTATTAAAGATTCTAAATAGAACACCTGAGTGACTCAACTTTCTCTTGTTTTGTTTTGTTTTGTTTTACCCGAGAGAAAGTCTTCCATTAAAATTTAAAAGGCAGGGCTGGGAATTTAGCTCAGTTGGTAGAGTGCATGCTTGCCTTGTATGCACAAGGCCCTGGGTTCAATCCCCAACACCGCAAAAAAAAAAAAAAAAAAAAAAAAAATTTAGAAGGCAGGAGCTGGGCACAGTGGCACACACTTGTTATCCCAGCTACTCAGGAGGCTGGAACAAGAGAATCACAAGTTTCAAAGCCAGCCTGGGCACTTCAGTGAGACCCTGTCTCAAAATAAAAAAGGGCTGGGATCGTGGCTCAGTGGTAAAGTGTCCCTGGGTTCAATCCCTGGTATTAAAAAAAGAAGAAGAAATAAAAGGCTGAAAATACAGCTTAATGGTAAAGAGGAATCCCTGGGGTTCACTCCCCAGCACTGCAAGGGGATGGAGGGGACGATACTGAGGATGTAGCTCAAAGGTAGAGCACTTGCTTAGCGTGTGCCATGCCATGAGGAGTCCAATCCCCAGTACCATTTTTTTTTTTTTTTTTAAAGACAAGGCTGGAGGTGTGGTTCAGTGGTAGAGTGCTTGCCTAGCACAATCCCAGCACCCTAATAAAACTTTTTTTTAAAGGCATATACCATGTGATCCAGTAATACTGCTAGGAATTTACTCCCTGGTTTTTCTTTCGCATTGCTCAACGGCAGTGTAGAAAAGCATCTCATGCATATTGCCAGTAATGCCAAGGTACTAGAGATGACCTCAGTGTCTTTCAGTAGACCGTGTTATAGACTACTTAGCTATGAAAGAATGAGACAGATATACTGAGATATAATGGTCTCTCTGTGGCATTTAAGTGAAAAAGAGTTCCAAAGCTATACATGGAGTAGCCTGCAATTTGGAATGGGGGAGGAAGAGGTCGTTCGCATATGCTAATGCTGTGTGATTAGAATATCTTTAAAAGAACACATAAGGAGCTGGTGACAGGAGTTGGCCTCTTCAGAAGGAAGTGGCCAGCTAGGCCAGGACGGTGAGAAAGCTTGGTTTCTGCCTTTTCATACTCTTTGTTTTAATCACATATGTCTCTTTTGAATGACACACGCTCTCACACATCTCGCGCGTACTTTTCTCTCTCTCTCTCTCTCTCTCTCTCTCAGAAAAGTCCTCTAGCCTCAAAGCAAAGCTTCCTATCTCCTTGCAGAGTTCTGGCACACACCTGACTGTCCATAGCCCTGAGCGTGGACTGTTTCTTCTCTGTATTAGTTCATGCAGCCCAGCGTGGCTGACACACTGCACTGGACCTTTGTGTTGTCATCATGGGGTTGTCCTGGGGTTGTCCTGTGCCTTGCAAGATGGTTAGCAGCATCCCTGACCTCTACTCACTAGGTGCCATTAACACCCCTGTCCTGATTGTGACCTCCATAAATACCTTCAGAAAATGCTAAATTCCTCGTGTCCCTGTCATGGGGGCAGAATTGGCCCTGGATAGGAAGCACCCTCAGGCCTCTTAAATGCAGGTGAGAGCCTCGATGTGTGTCTGTGCACATGCTTACTTAATACCCCACAGTGCTGAGCCCATGTCCAAAAGGGCAAAGCATAATTTCCAGGGCACAGGAAGAAAAGGAAAGCCCTTCCCTGTTTGGTGGGTCCCCACAGGGTGGAGCTGTTAGCTGGGGGCACACGTACACACCTACTCTTTTGGAGAAAAACAAGACCAGCTATGCATGATATATATGTGTGTGTGTGTGTGTGTGTGTGTTTTTTTTTTTTTTTTTTTTTTTTTTTTTTGGTACCAGGGATTGAACTCAGGGGCACTCGACCTCTGGGCCACATCCCCAGCCCTTTTTTGTATTTTATTAGAGACAGGGTCTCACTGAGTTGCTAAGTGCCTCGCCATTGCTGAGGCTGGCTTTGAACTCGCGATCCTCCTGCCTCAGCCTCCCAAGTGCTAGAATTACAGGCATGCGCCACTGTGCCCGGCTCTATGCATGATATTTTTTAATTTTTTTAAAACATTTATTTATTTGCTTTTAGTTGTACACAATGCATTTATGTTTTACGTGGTGCTGAGGATCGAACCCAGGCCGCGCACGTGCTAGGCGAGCGCTCTACCGCTAAGCCACAACCTCAGCCTGTTTTTTTTTTTTTTTTTTTTTTAATATTTATTTATTTAGTTGTACACAATGCCTTCATTTTTACATGGTGCTGAGGATCGAACCTGGGCTGTGCGTGTGCTAGGTGAGCACTCTACCATTGAGCCACAACCCCAGCCCCTATGCATGATATTTGCAGTCAGGTTTTTTTTAAGTTAGCAGATGGTGGGCATCTTCCATTTTAACCTGTCTCTTTTTAAGAAGCTTTCAGTTATATGACTGATACCTGAATGTATTTTGAAAAAGTTTCAGCAATTCTGAGTATGTAGCACAGGAAGTTAACTTGGTTCTCCCTAACTCTCTGCATCACTCAAGGAAAGAGAAAATATATCAAATATTTCTTTTCTCCCCCAGCTTTGAGGTATAATTGGCCAATAAAAATTGTATATGTTCAAGCTGTACAGCTTGGTTTGGTGTACATCTACATTGTATAATGATTACCTCATTCAAATTAATCAGCACATCCATCACCACATAGTTGTTGTGTTTTTGCAATGTGTACGCATCTGTGTCCATGGTGAAGACTTTTTAAGATGTGCTTTCATCAGGTGTGGTGGTGCACCTCTGTAATCCTAGCTGCTTAGGAGACCGAGAAAGGAGGATCACAAATTGGAGGCCAGCCTAGGCAAGACCCTGTCTCAAAATAAATTTTTCTTCATAAAGGAGCTGGGATGAGCCGGGCGCGGTGGCGCACACCTGTAATCCCAGCACTTTGGGAGGCTGAGGCAGGAGGATCACGAGTTCAAAGCCAGCCTCAGCAATGGCGAGGCACTTAGTAACTCAGTGAGACCCTGTCTCTAATAAAATACAAAAAAGGGCTGGGGATGTGGCCCAGTAGTCCAGTGCCCCTGAGTTCAATCCCCGGTACCAGGAAAAAAAAAAAAAAAAAGGGGAGCTGGGATGTAGTGCAGTGGCAGGGTGCTTCCTGCCGTGCCTGAGGCCCTGGGTTCAGTCCACAGCACTGCAAAGGCAAAAAAGATGTACTTTCTTAGCAAATGTCAAGTAAAAAGTCCCTTGTTATTAACTATAGTCACAGGCTGTATGTTAGATCTCCAGAATTTATGCATAACTGAAAGTTTGTGCCCTTTGACCCCTTTCCTCCACATATCAGCTCCTAGCAACTACTACCATGCTACCCTCTGCTTCTATGAAATTCAGCTTTTAGATTCCACATATTAGTAAGATAATGCAGCATTCGTCGGTGTCTGACTTATCTAGCTCAGTACACTGTCCCCTGTATTCACCCATATTATTGCAGGTGGCAGGACTTCTTTCTTTGTGGTTGAATAAGATTCCGGGGGGGGGGGGGGCAGATCCAGGTGTTCTGTCTCCCTTCATCCATTCATCCTTCAGTGGACACCTGGGTCATTTCCGCATCTTGGCTTTTGTGAATGGTGCCGCAGGGCCAAGAAGGTGTCTTGAAAATGCTGCTCTTGTTTCTTGCCCCGAGCCCCCTGCCGCTGCTTCCACTGAGATCAGTCAGTGTAGGAAGCTGGTCAGCCAGGTGCGGGCTGAAAAGGCACAGGGAAAGAGTGGCCACCCACTGGGGCAGAGGAGAAGGCAGGGCAGGAAGATCCTGGCCCTCAGTGCCTGGCCTGGAGAGCCAGCGACAGACACTGCTGGGGCGGCCCTGACGGGAGCTGCTGCCTCGGACTCCTTTCCGCTTCATGTCAGGCCCCTGCCGTTCAGCTGACCGTTTAATCTTTCAGTTGCAGGGCATTTGGGGGCTCTAGGACTGAAGTAGAGAAATGAGTAGCACTGTTGGAGATGGGGCCTATGGCCCCAAAAGGATGCCACAGTGGGGGGACAAGGGAGCGAGTGCAGAGGACACTTGGGCCCCGGTGCTGGGAGTCCTCCTCCCCTAACTTCCCGCTGAGGTTCTGCAGGGACACAGGAGAAGCCTGAAAGGCAGGAAGGTCAAGGGGACTTGCTGTGTCTCTGTGCCCTCAGTGACAGCCCTTCCTCCTGGCCTCAGCAGTGGTCCAGCCCATCGCAGCACCACCAGGCACAGCCCCTCCAGGGAGACTAGTGGGCTGTGGGCCTCTCCCCAGGCCTGGTGCGTATACCTGAGCCTGTTCGTCCGCTCCCCACCTGTGCCACAGCACCTTCCTGAGGGAGCTGAAGTTCCCTTTTTGCTTTTTGAGTCCACTGACACCTGTTGCATCAGTTTCTTGTGTTAAATTCTGTTTATGGTACCTATTGTGCTATCTTCTACCTAACCACCATATTGTCCCCACCACTTGTCCCCAGTGTAACTGATCAGCAGTGTGGCTGCCCCTTTCTGTGCACTTACCTACTGTCTGCATCTTGAGCCATCCAGATCCTATTTGTCTGCTCATTTATTTAGACACTGGGGTTGAGCCCACAGATGCCCTACCATAGAGCTTTTTTTTTTTTTTTTTTTTAGACGGGACCTCACTAAGTTGCTGAGGCTGTCCTCGAACTTTCTGTCCCCCTGCCTCAGTCTCCCGTGTAGCTGGAGATTATAGATAGCATGCGCCTCTGTGCCCAGCAAGTCTTCTTAGGCTCTGTAGAATATCCCTTTGAGGATTCATCCTCCATTCTAACACAGCATGTTTTCATTAAATGTAATTTATAGGGCTAGGGCTGTAGCTCAGTGGTAGAGTGTGTGCTTAGCATGTATAAGACCCTGGGTTTGCTCCCCAGCTCGCACACACAAAAAGTAATATATATGTAACTATATACATTTAGAATTGAGTAAGTGATTGGCTGGTTGACCTAATGTTACCTTTTTGTATGTTTAGTTTTTGTTTTTTGTTTTCATATTTTTGAAGCATGTGCCTTCTTATTTTTCTTATATCTTGTACTTTGTTATTTTTCTTCTTTTGTTGCAGTACTAGTGATTGAACCCAGGGCCTATCCTGCATGCTAGGCAAAGGGCTACCACTGAGATACATTCCCAGCACAATAGGTATTGCAAACAGAATTCACTTTTATTTTGAGACAAGAGTCTCATTGAGTTGCCCAGGCTAGCTGGAATTTGCAGTTCTTCTGCCTCAGTCTCCTAAGTAGCTGGAATGATAGGCAGGTGCCATGGTGCCTGAATACATTTTAAAATAAATTTTAGGGGCTGGGGATGTGGCTCAGCGGTAGAGCGCTCGCCTAGCATGTGCGCGGGCCCGGGTTCGATCCTCAGCACCACGTACAAATAAACGCATTGTGCACAACTAAAGCAAATAAAAAAATAAATAAATAAATTTTATTTTACAATGCTTTTAGGTTTCAGAAAAGTAGTAAAGGTGGTGCAGAAAGTTCTTGTAACACTTTCCCCTGCTCCCCTGTCCTTAGCATGTTGTCCTGGTGTGGCACGGCTCCTCACCCTGTGGGCCAGCTTCGGTACATGCTGATTAAGTACAGCTACTCTGCAGTCCTTAGTCTCCACCTTTGTCCTTTGTCCTGCATTGCACTGGGTCATGATAGTGCCAGCTCCCTGGCTCTGGTGGTGTCTCAGGGTTTTCTGGTTCCCTGGCGGGAGGAGTGCTGGTCAAGCACTTTGTGGAGTGTGTCTCTGGTCAGACTGGACCACCTCACACATGTGTGTCCTAGGCCCAGGAAACGCTCATGATCTCCAGCCCTGGACATGGAGTGTGCGCTGGATAGAATAGACTGTGTGGGGAAGGCGGAGGACGGGGAGCCGGAACTGCTAGGGAGTGATGTTAGCCAAATTATGTTATTACACAATGCACCGATTGGAAGGAAAAAAATAGACTGCGCACAAATCTACCCCAATTTGGAGGAGGTGCACATCTGCTTTTGTAGGTGGTACATGATCTGCTGTGTCCTGGCCATCTGTGTGTCTGCACGCGTATAGACATGTCACAGCATGTGGTTGATCCTTTGCAGGTGGCTCTAGGTTGCCTGGCATTCTTCTATGCAGCAGGCGTGCACCCGCAGGCCCCGGCCAGGACGGGCTGGCTGCTCTGACATACCTGCTTCCTGTCTTGGCGGGCGCTGCCAGGCTGCACCTTGACACTTGATCCATGTCATCACATGGACAGCGTTTCATGATGAAATAATCTTTTTTAGGTACATTTTATTGGCACAATTGTGCATATTATGGATTCTGTGTGATAATTAGATACATGTATGTGATGTGCAGTGATCAAATCAGGATGATTAGCATTTCCATCTCCTTAAACCAAATAATAGATCAAGGGCAGCACTCCTTACAAAAGTGGAGTGGTCCGGTTGCTCCCCTCAGGCAGCTTTCCTTCCTTGACCGAAACCTTTTCAGCAGGCCTGTGGAGCGCTCGTGAGCAAAACAGAAGAAGAAAACCTGAAGCCCTGTTCTCGGTGGAGGGGTCTTGCATGGGCTCCTTACTGGCCTTCAGGTGTTTGCGCCCCTGGACCTGAGGCAGTTTTCTGTGTTCCAGGGAAAGTGCCACTTGAACTTCAGTGGTCAGAAATTCAATAGTTCTTTTCTTTTTTAATTAGTTTTAGTGTAGGCTTTTTAAAATTCTGCTTCATAGATTCGAGACCCGATCTACATAATGACCAGTACCCTGCAGCCAGGCTGCCAGCCTTAGCTATTTCACCACTGTAGATAAATGAGGCATGAAATTGGCTTCGCCAAGCCACAGAACATGCCGCCAGATGACCAGATTGGTGTTGTCAGTGTTCCTAGGGGCTGGGGCTGCAGCTCCGTGGTAGAGCACTTACCTGTCATGTACAGGGCCCTGGGTTCATCCCCACCAGAACTGAAAGGGAAACAGTGTCTCTCGCATCCTCTATTGCTTCCTGCTTTAATTACTTTTTTTTTTTTTTTTTTTTCCGGTACCAGGGATTGAACTCAGGCACTCGGCCACTGGGCCACATCCCCAGCCCTTTTTTGTATTTTTATTAGAGACAGGGTCTCACTGAGTTGCTAAGTGCCTCGCCATTGCTAAGGCTGGCTTTGAAGTCGCGATCCTCCTGCCTCAGCCTCCCAAAGTGCTGGGATTACAGGTGTGCGCCACTGCGCCCGGCTAATTACATTTTCTAAGGGAGCTTTTTTTAGGAGTGTGGAGCGTAGCGTTCCTTCACTCCACACTGAGGAGAGATGTGGGGCAGGCACTGGCAGGCACTGGGGCCGCCCTGCTGTCTCTCGTTACCATGGTCTTTCAGGTGGCTGGGCGACAGCCTCTAGGTGGAGAGAGCCTGGCGTGGTTGGAGGGCTTAAGCCAGCGCAGACAGTGTCCCTGTGGGAGCAGACACAGGGCAGCAAGAAGAGCAGATGCTTGGGTGGTTCCAGTGAGGGGCTGGTGGCAGAGAGGGGTGTGGGGGAGTGGTGGGCCTTTGGATGGTGGGAAGGTATGGTCTCTTGGAACTTCCTCCTACCTCAGCTTCCTTAGTCGCTGGGATAACAGGTGTGGTCACTGTGCCCCGCAGCTATTAGGTTCTTGCCTGCACTAAGTGGGTAGGGCAGATGGTGGCAGCTGCAGTGGGTAGATATTCAGATTTAAATGTTGGTTGTGTTGGTTTTTGGGATCCCCAGGGGTGCAGCTGGCTTTGATGGATAACTTCTGAATCATAAGATACGTTCTGGGTTTTTATCGGGACAGTCCACACAGCGTGCTCCAGAAGGTGTGGAGAACATCCTAGGGTGGGCGCATGCCTTGGGTTCAATCCAGGGAGGAAAAACCCTCTGTGGTTGTTCCCCCCAACGACCACTAGATGTCGCTGTCCACAAGAGCAGTCACCTTGCACAGCAAGACTCCTGAGAGGGGACACTTGGGGGACTGCCCTCACAGTGGGAGGCCCACCCTTCAGTGTGGTCTTCAGACAGTGACACCAGTGTGGCTTAGAGTAGGACAGAGAGTTAGGGACTGGGCGACCCCTGAACTGGGTCTTCAGGGTTGTGTGCTAGGCCAGCGGGTGGAACAGGTTCCTTGGGTGCAGGGAAGAGGGGCAGCCTGGCTCCGCAGCAGTCTTGCCGTCCCCCGACTGGCCTGCACGTGGAGGATCGCTGGTGTGGAAGTTGGACTTCCCTGTGCTGCTCAGCAAAGGCGTAGCTGGCATTTCTAAAAGGACATGTGTTTCCCGTGCAGGCCTGGGGCCTGACCTCCGCCTCAGCATGCCCGTGGTCCCTCAGGTCACTGTGCCTGCCACAGGGAAAACACCCTGAGGGAGGACGACGCGGGCAGTGGAGAGCCTGCGAGGGCAGAGCCTAGCCCCTCGGTGGCGGAAGGGGAGCGGTCAGGCCTGAGCAGAGCCTGGGGTGCGTGGAGAGTCGGCGCAGCTTCTGGAAGGAAGAGCGCCCTTGCGTGCGTTCCCCAGAACAGGCAGGTGTGCCAGGGAGAGGCACCAGCACAGGCCCCGGGGCAGGGCTCGGCCACGCTGACGGGCAGCGTCATGATCCCACATTAAATGTCCTCCCTTGCCCTCCCAAAGCCTAGGGACGAGGTGCTGCCGGCTCTCCACGGCACTGGAGTTCTTCCATCAGGAGAAGTGATAAATGGTCTTTAGTTTGAAGTTCTGTCTGAGTTCCTTGTCTGTAACTGCCTGACATCTTTATGCCCTTTCTTTCCAGACAATTTATGAAAACCGAATATACAGCCTTAAAATAGAATGTGGACCTAAATACCCAGAAGCACCCCCCTTTGTAAGATTTGTAACAAAAATTAATATGAATGGAGTTAATAGTTCTAATGGAGTGGTAAGTTGTGTTTTCTGTCCCCACTTGTCCCTCTGGGCTGAGAATTGCTTTGTACCTATCGGGCATTTAGAGGTTATGTTAGAGTGTCTGTGTGCAGATTGGGAACAGGACCTGGTTCCCAGCCATGTTTACCTGTCACCCGTGTCACACTCACGCTGCCAGCACTGCTGAGCACTGTGAGGCAGGAGTTCATTCAGTCCCCATGGGGTGCGGATGAAAATGGAGGTGGGAGACCAAGGGCCCAGCTCACAGCTGCGCCTCCTGGGCCTCGACCATTGGGATGTGATATTTTTATCTTTTGATAACCTTGCTTTTTAAAATTCATTTTGATATTTGCATCCATAAATCTGAAATCCAAATGCTCCAAGATCTTTTTTGTGCTGGGGATGGAACCCAGGGCCTGGCGCATGGTCCCCTGCAGCTGCCGCCCTTCAGCCTTTCCTGCATGTGCTGCTGGCAAGGGCATGTGTCGCGGGTTCGTACCCATATCGAGACCTGCCAGATCTGTGTCCTTGGTGTGTTCAGAAGAGAGTCAGAGAAGCCTCGAGCTTTGGGTGCAGCGTTCACGTGTCTGGGTCACCTGGCGTTTGGGGAGCGCTGTGCCGTGGGAGAGGCCTGGCTCTGAGGTGGGCCCTGGCCACTGCAGTGCACGTTCAGGCCCACGTTGCCTTTGCTGTCCCTGCCACCCTGGACATCTGTCATCTCCTGCCTGGAGATAGCGTCCAGGGCCCAGGCATGGCCACACCTGGCCCACAGCAGGTCATTCTTGTCCAGCCAAGTTGGGCAGGGTTGAGTCCTGCCAAGGGCCAATGTTGTTACCCTTGCCTTCTCCCAAATTGGGACACAAGGGAAAAACAGTGGCTGGAGGAGGGGCTCCTGCAGGGGGGCGTCCTGCATGTCAGGTATGGTTTTGTGATCAGCTTGTTTGGCTTAAGAGTTGCTTTTTCACTGGCTCGCACTGTAGCTCAGCCCACGCGGGAAGCTATTTTATTTGAGAACCTGAGAGTAACTTGGTTTTGTTTGCCTTTTTGTAGGTGGACCCAAGAGCCATATCAGTGCTAGCAAAATGGCAGAATTCATATAGCATCAAAGTTGTTCTGCAAGAGCTGCGGCGCTTAATGATGTCTAAAGAAAATATGAAACTCCCTCAGCCTCCAGAAGGACAGTGTTACAGCAATTAATCAAAAAGAAAAACCACAGGCCCTTCCCCCATTCGATTTAAGCAGTCTTCATTTTCCACCGTAGTGAATTTTCTAGATACGTCTTGTAGACCTCAAAGTACTGGAAAGGAAGCTCCCATTCAAAGGCAATTTATCTTAAGATACTGTAAATGATACTAATTCTTTGTCCATTTGAAATATATAAGTTGTGCTATAACAAATCATTCTGTCAAGTGTAACCACTGTCCATGTAGTTGAACTTCTGGGATCAAGAGAGTCTATTTAAATTGATTCCCATCATGACCGGTGGGGCACATCTAACTCAACTGTGAAAAGACACATCACACAATCACCTTGCTGCTGATTATTCGGCCTGGGGGCTCTGCCTTCTCCCCCTCCCCTGCCCCGCCAGCCCTCCAACCAGAGGCTTGCTAGAGTAGAGCAGAGGTTTCAGGGCACACCCTGGGGACTACTGCTGGGTGTGGGGGTGCTCTGCCTGCACCCTGGTTATTTTTTAAGTCTTAAATGATGCCCTTCCAAGCCATCGTCCTGCCCCACCCTCCTCCACTCCCATCCTTGGCCGAAGCATAGATTGTAACCCTCTGCCCCCTTTGAAATTGGCCTTCGAGAGGAATTCAGGGCTTTCCCCCTCCCCCACCTTGACCGAGGGGTGCTGCTTTTCTCCTCCTCCTCAACTCCCCGCCCTCCATCACCACCCGGCACTCGCCACCTCCCTTCCTGGCTCGGCCAGAAGCCATCAGGTCAGGTTGCAACGGCTCTGACCTCCTCCTCCTCCACGTTCGGAACCACGCTCAATCACTTTCCACCAGCCTGGGAAATGAGCTTTGGGTCGGGGCCTGCCACTCTGCTGTCACCCTCTGCCAATGCGTCTTTGGCCCAGGTCTTCGTAAGGTGGACAGGGCAGTCTCCAGGGTCACACAAACCGGGGTCCCTCTGATTAGACCTACAGGAGGCCTCGTGGAGACGCTCGTGAACACACAGGGCTCCTCTGGATTGTCCCTTTCCTGTAATGACTGGGCTCTCAGACAGTGAGGAAGGTGAGCAGGGCTCCCGCCGGGGCGCCCCTGCCATCCACGCAGGCCTGGTATGGAATCTGACAACTGGAACCAGAGGAACCTGGACCCAGCGCAGACACTGGTTTTGGTGCCGCTGCCTCCCGGGGGCTCAGCAGGGACTGAGGAGGAGCCAGTGTGCACAGCAGACCCCGGCATCGGCAGGCCTGGCCTCCTGGCACGTTGCTGCGTCTCCCACTTCCTGTTCAGGACACTAAATGCTGAGATCTGGATGCAAACAAAATAAAGGCAATTCGTGGTGTTCTGAAGGTTTTTTTTTCCCCCCCCTTAATATTTTCTGTAAAACCACCTTTTAAAGCAGCAACTATCAAGTCTGAAAAGCAATGGTTGTTCCCACTAATCTATTTCTGGGGGAAATCTTAGTCCTAAGGATTGAACATCCTGTAAGTAACAACAGTATTCCATAGGCAGCCTTTTTATTGTCAGACCATTGCCTGATTTTAATATAATAAAAAGTGTGCATTAATATTTAACAGGCTGTGCTGTTCTTCCTCCTGGCATATTAATTTGGCAGATATTAATGCTTTAGACACTTTGGGACTCCTTGGCCCTTTGTAGAAAAAATACTTAAGATTTTTGGGCCAACAGGCAAAAGTTAGGGTTCTTACATAAATGCTTAATTATATAGGAGAAAGCAAATTTCCATACACAACAATATTTTTATGTTACTATCCTACTAATGTGGTAGTTTCTTTTTCTATGAATAACATCTTGCTTAATTGAGTACAAAGTTCATATTCTCAGTCATCAAGTCAATTGCAAATGCTTGTCTATAAAAATTGTTTTTCATTCAAGAACTCAAACAGGCAGTGGGCTGGATCTGGCCCCTGGGCCAGCAGATAATGGTTCCAAAGCACCTTCTTCCCCAGGGAGTAGTGCTCCTGCCTCTAACCCAGCAACTCGGGAGGCTGAGGCAGGAGGATCACAAACTCAAGGCCAGCCTAGGCAACTTAGCAAGACCCTGTCTCAAAAATAAAATGGGGACACAGCTCAGTGGTAGAGCACTTGCCTGGCATACTCCAGACTGGGTGCCATCCCCAGCACCACAAAGAAAGGAGGAGGAACGGAAGCGCCCTCTCTGGTTGGCCAGTAGCAAATCATGGCGGGTTCTTGACCCTGGGATGAGGCCCGCGCCCTTGAGCTGCCTCTCAGCTGCCCCATGTCTTTGCTGTCCTTTCTGTCCTGCCACAGGTCCTCCAGTGGTCTTGCCTTACCCCTCAGGAGACTCCGGGGAACCTTCCCATGACCTCTCCCTGCTCCACTGCCTCGGTACTTCCAGGATGTCTTGTCCTTATTCAGCAGAGGACAGTCTTCAGGAGAGGTGGTTTCATTCTCCCCCTTAGATGCCAGCCGCCTGGGAGGACCTCCGGGGGCCCTGCTGTGCGAGCTGCTTGGGAGGGCGGGCCGGGGGGGGGGGGGTGGGGGGGGGAAGCCCTGTGCACAGCTTGTGCCCTGTTGCTCAGGCCAGGGACAGTCACCGAGAAACTGGAGACAGTTTTCATGTGAAATCTCCAACATTATGTGTCATCCAACTTTGTGCCCCAACCACACTGGAGGCCTCTGTGGCCCCCCAGCTGCCCCTTGTCCTCCACAGATGGCCCATCTGGCGCCCTTTGACCCCCAGCAGGCCTGTGGTCCTGGGAGCTCTGTGCAGGCTGTGTCGTGGGTGAGAGGCCAGGCAGGGCACCCTGTGGCCGGGCTCTGGGAGGAGCACAGCTCCCTGGGAAGAGCAAGGCCTCCACCAGCCTGCGTCCCATCATAACAGCCCCACCCACTGCTAGTGTGAAGCCGTTAATTGTGAGCCCAAAGTGTTAAGAAGCAGGGGGTGTCTGCCAGTTGTGATAGGAAGTGAGGTGGCAGCCACACAGCCAAGGAAGGACAGAGATAACTAAAACCCCAGGTGAGCCGGGCGTGGTGGCACAGGCCTGTAATCCCAGTAACGCTGGAGGCTGAGATGGGAGGATGGCAAGTTCAAGGCCAGCCTCAGCAACTTAGTGAGACCCTGTCTCAAAAACTAAAAAGGGCTGGGGATGTGGCTCTGTGGTACAGTGCCCTTGGGTTCCATCCCCAGTACCGAAAACCTAAAACCCCAGTTAATAAAGTGAACCTGCCCCTCCCCTGGGGATTGTATTGTTATTGTTACCAGAGGCTCCAGGAAGCTGGGCAGCGCTGCCCAGGGCCGGGAGGGCGGCGAGCCCAACACCCCATCCTCCCAGCCTGGGCTCCAGCGGCTCCCCCTCCTCCCACCGTTTCTTTCTTACTGGGCTGTGGCTTCCCTTTGCTCCTGTCCCCCACCCCCCAAAGTGTTTCCCTGAGTCCTGCAGAGCCACGCTGGGACTCTGCCCCGTGGCCACGGGCACCTGGAGGCCAGGCCTTCACTGGAGCAGGGAAGGCGGCGTCTGTGCCTTGCTGCTGGCCGGGCACCTGTGTGCGCTTGGGCTCTCAGTGACGCCCTGGGAGCAGCTTCTCCCCGGGGACGTGGCGTTTTAAACACGTTTTCAAGTGGCCTGCCAAAGCTGTGGGCTCCCTCCCGCCAGGTGCAGGCCGCGTCCCTGTCCCCAGTGCCGCCTAACCTGGGGCTGGACAGGGCGCTCCCTCGGCCCTCTGCCATCCTCCTCCGGGATCTGCAGGTCCCTCTGGCTCCATTTGGACTATGAAGTGGCTCCTGTGGCTTGACCGTCGGGTGGCCACCGTCCGCCATGCTGGGCTTGCGGGACTGCGTGTCAGTGCGTGTGTGCAGCTGGGGGGACACCTGCCCGGTAGCCAAGGGGGACACTTCAGCCACTCCCTTCAAATCCTGGAGAGTGGCCTCTGTCCTGAGTCCCGCGGGTGGCAGGTGTTGAGAAGGGAGCCTGTGGCCGGCACCCACTGGCTTTGCAGGGGCAGGGCGAGCCTGTCCCTCCTGTGAACCCGTGCTGTGAAGGACGCAGCCTCAGCCCCCCTGGGCCTCGGAGCCGACACCTGGCAGCAGCGAGCCTCAGCAAGCCAGCCTGCCACCCTCGCTGCCACCTAGCCTCGATGCAGCTGAGCCTGTCTGACCGCTGGGCATGGGCAGGGTGTGGGATTGAAGGGTCCAGCCCTGCCCGCCTCTCCCGATCAGGCCATTGCCAGTGACAGGGGAGAGTCCCACAGTCCTGTGAAGCCGGGCAGCTGGGGGAGCTGGGTGGAAGGACAAACAGAAGGACTGGCTGAGAAGTGTAGCTGCAGGAATTCTGGGAATCAGTCTAGAGTCTGTCCTGGCCAGATGGCCTCAGGCCTGTTGTCCACCAGACATGGCAGGACCCGCGCTGTCCCCAGGGTCTGGTGGAAGCCCTGCCGGCCTCAGACTCCTTGGCATCGCCAGCAGGATCTGAAGGTGCGGGCCACAGAGGCAGAGGAGCCGGGCCACCTGCCTTCAGCCCTAGAGGCCACCTGCTGCCTCCACTGGGGGCTCCAGGGCGGTTCCAAGAGCTGCCCCGGGGCTCCCAGGAACTGAGGCCTGCGCCAAGGACAGCCATGAACGCCTTAGTGAGCCACCACCCCACCCCGGGCAGGTCATGAGTAGGGACTCTCAGTCCTGGGTGATGGCAAAGGAGGTCCCTTCCTAAACCCACTTAGAGTCAATTGTCCAGAAGCTAAAGCCACAGAGTGCGCAGATGTGGCAAGCACCCGCCAGGGGTGGGTGCGACTGAGGGGACACTGCCCCTTATCGTCCAGCCCTATCAGCACGATAGTGACGTGTGCACAGTCATCCGCCCCGCCCCGCTGGACCGTGGGCGGCAAGGGCAGGGAAGGCTACTGTGTCTGCCCCGCGTCCTGCGGGCTCGGGCGTCGGCCTGGACGTGCGCTCGGCGGGGAGCTGAGGTCCCCGCCACTCCGCCTCCCCGGGCCAGGCCCTCTGCCTTCCGCTGTGCGTCCCTGGGCGGGTTCTGAACCTCTCTGTGCCTGTCGCGGTCAGGGGTGTTCCCAGGCTTGGGCGGTGTGTTGGGTGGCGTAGGCTTTGCTCCGTCCTCGGCTCAAAATCTGCCGCGGTCCCGCTGCGCGCAAGGGGACACCGGGCTGCGGCGCCCGCGGAGGCCAGCGGGGGGCGCCGGCGTGCTGCGGACCGACGCCGGCCACGCGTCCCTCCGGCCCCGGCTGGAGGAGGGGACGACCGGCGACGCGGCCTCGGGGCCGGGGAGGAGCAACGCCAGGCCGTGCCCGGGGCGCGCGGGGGGCGGGCCCACGGCAGCCAGGGCCACCCGGCCGTGCACGTGGCGGGTCGCGCCTCCTGGACTGGCGGGCGGTGGCCCGAGCACGGGAAGCGGCCTCCCCGGCCTCACTGTACCCGGAGAAGCCGGCCACCGGGGTGCGGGGCGACGTGTCCGCTTCTGTGCGGCGGTGCCTGGAGGGCCTTTGTTTCGGCCACCAGCTGCCGCCGCCGGCTGCCCGAGGCCGCCTCCGGAGGACGGTGCTCACCAGCAGAGCCACCTCCGCCTTCCTCCGGGCCGCCAGCCCTCTGCAGGCGCCCGTCCCTCCCCCTCCTCCCAGCTGCCTTCTGGGGTAGGGGCCAGCCCCTCCCCGAACTCCCCCCGCCCCCCCGCCCGGAGCTTTCATTCATTTGTCCACCCGTCCAGTGAGCATTTATTGAGTGCTTGCTGTATGCCAAGCCCAGCGCTGGGAAAGCAGCCGTGAACAAATGAGATGAAAATCGCCTTTTAGTGCACCTCTGTGATCCTGGGGCTCCGGAGGCTGAGGCAGGAGGATCAAGAGTTCAAAGCCAGCCTCAGCAACTTACAGAGGCCCTGTCTCTAAATAAAACATTAAAAAACCCGGGGATGTGGCTCAGTGGTTGGGGCCCTGGCTTCAGTCTCTGGGCTGGCACAGGGAGGTGCGGAAACAAGTAGAAAGCTGCCAGAGGCGCTGTGGCCTCCGCAGCCCCCTCTGCTGGCGCAGTCGCCAGGCCCCAGCGGGGAGTGGACACTGGCTGAGGGCAGAGGCTCAGCCTCAGTGGCCTCGGGGCTCCCAGCTGCGCCCAGCCAGCTGCAGTGTCTCCCCTCCGCTGCCGCCCCAGGCTGCCGTGCTCCCCAGCCATATTTGGGGGATGTCTCCCCTGAACTGGTCCAAAACATCAGCTCTCCTGGGTCGCCCTGAGCTGCGTCGACTGCTCTGACCTCAGGCAGGGCCACCATCTGCCCAGGCCAGCCCTGCCCCTAGGCCCTCCCCTCCCCCACGGGCTCTGGCGCTCAAACTGTGGGTCCCTTGGAATGGAATTCCTTTTCTTCCCAGATAATCCAGCCAGGAGACTGGGCTGGCCGCGTCCGGCCGCGCTGCCCTCACTGCCTCCCTGACCCGCTCCTCACAAACCTGAGACAAACCTGAGGCTGCCGCAGTCGGAGGCCAGAGCCGGACCCGCCTCCCCCCCGCTGACCCCTTGATCTGTGCCCAGCTCCAAGAGGCTGACTGTAGGCACCAGGACCCTCAGCCACCAGCAGCCCCAACTCAGGACATGCTGACCCAGCTGTGGCACCCAGAGGACACTGCCCTGGACAGCGTCCACAGCGATTCTAGACACGCAGCCTGATGCCAGCCCAGGAAGCCCCGGCACCCACGCCTCCAGGCTCATTTGTCCCACCAATAATATGATCACTATTATTGTCAGCGTCGCCATCGTCACCATCGTTGTTGCTTTTTGTGGTGCTGGAGATGGAACCCGGGGCCTTGCACATGCCAGAAAAGCGCTGTGCCACTGAGCCACACCCCAGCCCCCACACACGTGAGCAGCTACTGTGTGCCAGGCACTGCCCAGGACCCGCGGGTCCAGCAGGGGACAAACAGGCAGAAGCCCCTCCCCTGGGGATGACAGTGGCCCGAGGAGGGGGTAGGGAGAGACCATAAATAAAAGAAAAAGAAAATGAGGCTGGGACAGCGGGTGATGAACCCTCTAGAGGAAAACGAAGCCGGGGAGGGAGAGGGAGTGATGGGGTGGGGTCGGGAAGTGGCACCTGAGCAGACCCCTGGAGGGGTCGAACGAGTCATGTGACATCTGGGGAAGAGGAAGCAGCTGGTGGGAAGGCCCCGGGGCAGGAGCGCACTGGACCTGGGCAGGCCGGGGTGGCTGGGCGGGGACAGAGGACAGCAAGTGACACAGGAGGCCAAGGAACAGAGGGTGGGGCTGCCAGCGTTCCCAGGGAGGCGTGAGCAGTGGGGGTGCCGGCTGGGCCGAGCCCACAGAGCCCTGCACCTGCGGCAGGCCAGACGCAGCCCCGGGGCGGCGCCGGCAGGGGCTGGGAGGGACGCGCGGCCTGTTCCGGCCCAGGAGGTCGAGCGGCCTTTCCTGCCCAGCCAGGCTCGGGGAAGCGGTGTGCGGGAGGCCATGGGTGCTGCCTGTGAGCTGCCCAGGGAGGGCATGGGGACGGGCCAGTCCAGAGTGACCGGGGACAGGCCCCAGGGTCCCCTCATGGAGCTGGAGGCCCAGAGGTGGGGTGGCTGGAGAGGGGGCGGCCTCGGTCCAGCCCGGGCGCAGGTGCAGCCCCTCGGGCGGAGGCTCCTGCCTCTCCTGGGGCACAGCCGCATGCGTCCAGGCACAGAGAGCCTGGTGGCCTGCGCGGCGTCACACAGCTCTGAGCCACGCGGTGGAGCCCAGCCCTTCCCTGTGGGCCCTCAGCTGCCCCCACCACGCTGACCGGCCGAGCCCGCAGTGCCCGCGCCGCCCCCTGGCACTCTTCCCAGCCGCGCTGTCGAGCCCGCTGTAGGGGACACCAAGGCTCAGAGAGGCAGCGTCACCAGCTCAGGGCCGGGTCAACCCAGACGGCAGCATCTGGGGCCCAGCACCTCCGCGTCTGGGGCCCGGGAGCAGTGAGGAGACACGGGCTGGGGACCCTGGCCGGGGCTCCTGCGCAGCACGTGCTGCAACGACTCCCTGAGACCCCGGCCCCGGGGTGGGGACTCCTTCAGACCCACTGGACAGAAGGGAACAGCCGCAGGACCTGCGCCCCGCGCCTCCCCAGCCCCACCCACCCCCGAGGCCGGAGGAGTGGAAGAGGCCGGGTGGCCTTCGGCAGGCTGCTGTCCTCTGTCCCCTCAACCTGACCACGGCAGTGACCAGAGAGCCCGGAGTGCCCACAGCCCAGGAGGGACAGGCCGGCCCTCCCCGCCAGCCAGGCCCGAGCGCCTGGCCGACCCCCACGACCAGGACCAGAACTGCCTGGAAGCCCCCGGGGGGGAGCAGGGCCCCGGGAGCCCTGCCCACGGCCAGCCAGGCTGCGCGGACGCCGCCCTGCCCGCCACTGCCGCTCTGTTGAGCCCCAAAGTAGACCCGCCGTCGGGCCTTGACGGGCCTTGACGGGCCTTCCTGGCCCAAGGTCATGGGATCCCCAGCACGACCTTGGGATTTGCTGCTGGGGAGGCCAGGACTAGAGGCCCAGAGAGGGGGCCGCTCCCCAGAGACACAGCTGGGGGCTGCACGGGGCTCTGGGGAGCCTCGTCTGCTCCCAGCGGGGCTCAGCCAGACACCGCGTGGCCGCGGCCCTTGGAGGGCCCTGACCTGGGGGCGGCCGTCAGGGCGGTGCCCCTGTGTCTGCAGTCCTGTCCCCGGTCCACCCCGAGTCCTGCCACCTACGGGCCTGGGGCCTCCTGGGTGAGGTTGAAGGGCCCTGGCCCTTGGGCTTCTGGGGCAGGCTGGGTGGGGCCTGCGGCCTGGGCCCTGCGGGCACCTGGGCTGCCCCCTCCGAGGGTCTCTGCCCGGGAAATGCTCCAGAGGCTGCTGCGATGGCCCCTGCCCTCCAGCCCCCCTCCTCCACTCTGGACCCCTTCCCTCCTCGGAGGCCCTACAAGCCCCTGAGGGCAGGGAGGGGTGTGGCCGGAGCCTGGCCATGGGCCTCCGCCGCTGCCCCAGGTTTGGACCTGGGTCCTGGGATCCAGCCTCTCTGAGCCTCGGGTCCCGCAGGAGGACCGGCCTGGGTGGGACTGGGCTGGGTCCCGTGTCGCACCGGGGGAGCGAGGGTGGGAGGCCCAGCCCCGAGAGGCCAGCGACCCTCCCAGTGCCCCCAGCCCAGGAGCAGGTGCGTCCTTGCCGCCCCCCAGGGACCGTCACAGCAGGGAGGCCGGGACCTCGGGTGGGCTCAGGCGCCCCGGCCAGGCCAGGGCCACCTCAGCTCCCAGGGCTCGCGGGCCACAGCCACCCATTGTCCTCTGCGTCCAGCTCTCCTGGCCCAGGAGGACGACGGCTCCTTGAGTGCCTGTGTGTCACCAGCCGTGGTCGTCTTGCTGGGTGGCGCTGGGAGGGACCGGGGTCTCCTCGGCCGGCCACACCTCGGCCCTTTCCATTCTTTTAAATGTTGACATGGAGTCTCATCAGGTGGCCCAGGCTGGCCTCTAACTCGCGATCCTCCTGCCTCAGCCTCTCAGGTGGCCGGGATCACAGGTGTGGCCACCACTCAGCACTGCAGTTCGAATCCCACCCTGCTGCAACCTGCTGTGTGCCCCAGGCAAGTGTTCCGACATCTCTGATCATCACTCCCTCACTGCAGCCTGGAGAGCGAGGCCCACCTCAGCAGCTGTGGGGAGGCCCAGCAAGGTGGAGCCCGAGGACAGCAAAACTAATGTGTGTGTTGAAACACGACAGGACCAGTGCCAGTGACCGAGCACCAGCAAAGCCTGCAGGGTTGGGCCAACATGTAATGAAGTCACTCATGTCACCATGCCCGAAACCTTTGGGGAAGGGGCATTATTTTCCCCATTTGGCAGATTAAGAAACTAAGGCACAGAGATGGTAAGCAACTTGCCTGACATCACACAGCAATGAAGTGGCAGAGTAGGGAAGGGAACTTTGAATTCAGGGTGGAGTCCTTGCACTTCAGCTGCTGGGTTCCTCTCAGCCTCCAGCACCAGGTAAAAGGGGATTGGTCTCATGTACAACAAACTGGAACAAAGTAATTAATTTTTTTTTTTTTTTTTTTTTTTTTTTTTTTTTGTTCCAGGGATTGAACTCAGGGGCACTCGACCACTGGGCCACATCCCCAGCCCTTTTTTGTATTTTATTAGAGACAGGGTCTCACTGAGTGGCTAAGTGCCTCGCCATTGCTGAGGCTGGCTTTGAACTCTTGTAATCCTCCTGCCTCAGCCTCCCAAGTGCTGGGATTACAGGTGGCGCCACCACGTGGCTCTTAATTTTTTAATAAAAGGGGTTCATCAAGTTCTTGCCATTTGTCTTCTCTGAAAGTTGGGAATTTTCCCCCAAAAGTCTTGCTGGAATTCAGATTGTTGCTAAAATGGCCAGAGGCCTTTGCACCCCCAGCCTCCTGGGGCGTCTGGCTGTGGTGGTCTCCCCAGAGAGGGGCCAAGACAGCGGAGTTCCAGGCCCTGCTTCCCCGCGTCCCTCCAAGGGCACTGGCTCCCTGGGGGTGGGCAGGGGGCAGGGCTTCGAAAGGCTCTGGGCCAGCAGTGGCCAGTGCCCCCAGGCACCCTCAGCCGCTTCTCCTGCTGCACACCCACCGTGGCAGGTGCCCTGCCAACCCGTGAGGGCCTCACTGACCACGGCAGCTCCTGCAAAGCCCAGTGACCAGCCCCAGGGAAAGGGAGGCACAGCAGGGGTCAGTCACTCAGCAGAGCCAGGAGCAGGGCTCTTCCCCCGCATCCTGCTTCCTCCTGATTTCCAGAGCCACAGCAAGAAGGACTAAGGGCAGATGGGTGGGGAACTTCCCGGCTCTGGGCCATCCCTGAGGGTGCTGAGAGTCACTTGGGTGGGCACTCAAGAGTGTCCCAAGATTTGGGGCGACCTCTCTGGGAGGCTTCAGAAGAGAGGCCTGAAGTCTGGGTGAGGACGCAGTGTGGGCTGAGGCAGGGACGGGGTCTGCAGAACCTGATTTTCTAGTCCCATCAGCCAACTGGGCCTGGGGGCTGCTCACGCCCACCTGTCATTGCCCGGACCCACTCGGGTCCCCCCACAGCCGGCAAGCACCCCAAAGTGCAAGCCCAGCCGTGTCCCAGCTCAGCCTGCGGGGACCAGCCCCAGGCCAGGGCAGGGCTCAGCACTGGCTGGGGACAGTCCTGCGGCAGGTCCCTGTGTTCCCAGGGCTGCCCGGGGACGCTGTGGCTGCCACACAGGAAGCACGTCCCGCTGCTCCTGGGGTGGAGGCCGCAGGAGGTCCAGGGGCCTCCTCTGAGGCCTGGGAGCAGCCTCCTGCCCTTCCGCCCTGGTGGCCCTGCTCCCGGGCCTAAAGCGCCCCTCCCTGCCCACGGAAGTCCCCTGGGCTCCCAGGGTCCCTGGGCCTCCGGGCACTGGCAGCAGTGGGCCGGGTCTCTTGTCACCAGGGAGCTCTTGCTCTGTCATGTTGGCTGGTCGCCCCGTCCGCGGCTCCAGGGAGCCAACCCCAGCCTCCTGCTGTAGGGCCAGCTCTGCCACCGACACCCGAGCCCCGCTGGGGACACTCACTGTTTATTAAGGGACGGTCGCAGCTGTCACTGCGCCTCCCGACCCACGGTCTCGGCAGGCAGATGTCCCCAGCAAACCATGCACGCAGTAGGTGCTCCATAAGTGTCTGCATGCACAAGGGGCCGGCCCTGGCCGCTGGGGACAGAGACGCAGGAGCCGCAGCCCGGGAGTCCCCGGCCCCAGTCTACACCGCGCCCGTGGAGTGCCTTGGGGTCCCTCCGTCTTTGCCCTCAGGGTGGCGGAGGGGCCAGTCAGGGCCTGGCGAGGGTGGCCGGGAGGCTCCCCGGGGTGGCCGCAGAGAGCCTGACGGGGCCTGGGGACCTGTGGGTCCCTGTCTCTGAGCACCAGGTCTCCTGTCACCAGGACTTGGGGAGGGAGTCCAGGGCAGGGAGAGACACGTCCAGACCGCAGGAGGACCCGGTGTCCCTGCAGCGCTGGACACCTGCAGCATCTCCGCCGTCCCCCAGTGTGACCGGCCAAGCCGCCTCCACAGCGCCATGCGTCCCCCGCGTCCCTGTCGAGAGCGAGCCTGCCCCCCGTGGGTTCTGGACTTGGCTCCGCAGCAGAGCGAGCGGCGCCCGGGCTCTGTGAGCCAGGAGGAGGCCCCGCGGGCCCAGGGGACGGAGGCCGGGTGCGTGGGGGCCTGGGTGGAGGCCGGGGCCCTGGGGAGCCTCACTGTGATGGGCAGAGCCAACAGGGAAGTCTGGGGTTGGGCTGCACAGGCAGGGGTGGGGAGGGAGGACTTACAACGACCTCCCCGCAGGAAGCCGCTCTGGGGGCACCCCCGTGCCCACACGGCCTCACTGGCTCTGCACGACAGCCTTTCCAGGTTGGCAACCTCAGAAACTGTGGTTACAGATGAGGATGCAGGAGCTCAGAGAGGCTGCCTGACTTACCTGAGGTCACACAGCAAGTCAGGCTCAGGGATAGCAGCTGAGTGGTCCCCAACCCCTGCCACCCTGGGCTGGGGGTGGCTCAGTGGCCAGTGCCTCCCAGCCTGCACAGGCCCTGGGCTCCATCCCAGCACTGAGAAAAGTAAACAAGAAAATGGTCACCCAAGTCCCCAAAGACAGGACCACAGGCCCATCAGGTGGCCTGAAGCAGCCACCTAGGGACCCAGCAGCAGAGGTCTGCAAAACAAGCAGGTGCCTCCAGGCGGTGGAATATTATGCAGCTGTGAAAAAGAGTGAGGCTGCAGAGCAGGGTTGGGCGTGTTGTCAAGTGAAAAGGCCAGGTGCAGAGTGGCGCTCTTTTTATTATTTATTATTATTTCTAAATTATTATTATTATTATTATTATTATTATTTTATTTAGAATGCTAGGGTGGTTTTTTTGTTTTGTTTTGTTTTTTGTTTTGGTACCGGGGATTGAACTCAGGGGCACTCGACCACTGGGCCACATCCCCAGCCCTTTTTTGTATTTTATTAGAGACAGGGTCTCACGGAGTTGCTAAGTGCCTCGCCATTGCTGAGGCTGGCTTTGAACTCACGATCCTCCTGCCTCAGCCTCCCAAGTGCTGGGATTACAGGCGTGTGCCACCATGCCCGGCCAGTATTAAGGTTTTGAACTCGGGGTTGATCTACCACTGAGCCACATCCCCCAGCCCTTTTTATTTTTATTTTTATTTTTTTGGTACTCAGCGGCACTAGACCACTGGGCCACATCCCCAGCCCTTTTTTGTATTTTATTAGAGACAGGGTCTCACTGAGTTGCTAAGTGCCTCGCCATTGCTGAGGCTGGCTTTGAACTCGCGATCCTCCTGCCTCAGCCTCCCAAAGTGCTGGGATTGCAGGCGTGCGCCACGCGCCCGGCTCCTTTTTATTTTTTATCTTGAGATGGAGTCTCACTAAATTGCTGGGGGCTGGCCTTGAACTTGTGATCCTCCTGCCTCGGCCCTGGAGTAGCTGGGAGTGCAGGAGTGTGACACCCCACCTGGTTCCTATCTCAGTACCAGACGCCCAACATGCGCACAGGCGCGGGCAGGGCGGGGGTGCTAGTGTCCCCTGGTTGTTACTTAGCGCCATGCAACAGCGCAGGCCACAAAGAAAGTGTGCAGCGCCGCGCGGCGGCTCCAACCCCAGGAAGAAAAGAGAGTCCCGGAGGCCCTGGGGGAACGGGTGGGCGGGCGGTGGCCTCCCCGCGCCCCTGGTGGGGGGCGCACTCCTCGCGTGGCCGCCGCGCCCGGGGGAGGCAGAGGGTGAATGGGCAGGGGTCCCTCGCCACCGCCCTCTCGGCCTGGCCTCCGGCTGGGGGCGCGGGGGCTGGACGTGGAGGCCCGGGCGCAGGCGCGCTCTCCCGGGGCGCCGGGTGGGAGCAGCAGGCGGAGCCGGCCTGGGGCCTCCTCGCAGCCGCTTTTGATAAAGCCCCTCTGTGCTGGGGGCGGCCGGCTGGAGCCGGCGCACATCTGGAGGCCCCGCAGGCCGGGCAGGCGGCTGACAGCGGCGCCACCCGAGCCACAGCCCGGCCTGGGTAAACACGGCGCCCACCCAGCGCTCGCCTTCCGCCCACAAGGCGGCCTTTCTTCTCGGACCCCGCCGAGGCCACCACCGACATTCCTCCCGGGCACGGGGCAGAACGGCGGCCGCTGACCTCCAGGCTGGCCGAAATCCGAATCGAGGCTCTGACCGCGGCTGAGGGGACCTTGGAAAAGCACCTACTATGTGCCAACGGCTTCAGACTCCCCGAGGCAGCGGTTAAGGATGAGCCTCGCAACTAGAAAGCCTGGGCCAAGCCCCAGCTCCAGCTGTGTGACTAGGAAAGATCACTCAGCCTCTCTGAGCCTCATCTGTAAACCAAGGCCACAGGGTCATCGCCTACTAGAGAAGCTGCCAGGCTCCCTGCTGTGGCCACGGCTGCAGAGGGACCCTACGGCCTCAGTGCAGCTGCTCCGTGCGCAGAACCGGGGATGGTGGTAGGAACAGGGGCCCGGCCTCGAGGGGCAGCACGCTCAGGGGAGCATGAAGGGACGTCAGGGGACCCCGAGAGCAGCCCCCACCTGGTCCTGCAGCCGCTCCCTCAGAACGAGGCTGCTACTCGGGACCTGGAGATGGCCAGGGCCCTCGGGCTCCAGCCCAGCTTGGGGACGGGCTGTGTGGGTGCAGCGGGTCAGGCCAGGACCCCCTACCCTTTTCCTGGGGGTCAGGACCCAGAGCCAGCCTGGGGGGCAGCAGGCTTGGGTCCTCGTCTTCCTCCTGAGCCCAGAGGTGGGCTCCAGGGCTGGTGGGTGGCAGCCGTCTCCTGCTCAGGGCCAGGTCTGGGTGAAGGCAGGCCTGGCGCCATCTCCCCAGTGGCAGCTCCAACACGTCTTGTGCCTCCCTGGCCCCCGGTGTCCCCATCTGGGGGAGAGGGACCAACGGCACCGAGTCCAGTCACCTCCCTGGCCCCCCATCTCCTCATCTGCAGGGGGCAGTGACACCAAGCACTGGTTTGTCCAGCGTCAGAGGAAGTGGGGGTGGCCGCTGGGAGGGCCCAGGCCTGGCACAGAGGACAGGTCTGCTAGCAGCCAGGCGGACTCCGGGAGGAGGCTGAGACAGAGGCCACCGAGCCCTGTGCCAGGCGCCACACACTGTGCCAGCCCTGTGGAGCCCCGGCCTCGCCCCGGCCTTGCCACAGGTCTGCCCTCAGCTGTGCCCGTTTTAAAGAGGCGGAGACTGAGGCCGGGCAGAGCAGCTCCCAGGCAGGAGCAGGAGCCAGTGGGAGCTGGAATCTGAGCCCGCGCCAGTGGTGTCCCCCGCCCGGGCTTCAGTTGGCACGTCCCCACCGTGCCGCGCTGGGCGGGAGCCCACAGCTGAGCCGGCCAGTGCCCGCCCTCGGCTCCCTCCTGGCCCCTGCCCCTACCCCTACCCCTTCCCGGCCCAGTCTCCCTCTCTGAGAAATGAGGTGACCCCTCCTGCCCCGCTGGCCCGGGTCCCTACTTGGGGACGCTGACGAGGGTCCCTCCACCTGCTGCCGCGCCCAGGCCCCGGGAACCTGCTCGCCAGGCTGGAGCCAGCCGCCATCTGGAGCGCGGCTGTTTATGGAGCCGGGCGGCGGCGGCCCTGGCCCTGACCCGGCCAATCTGGAAGCGATTAGCCCCGGGAGCACGTGGCCTTCTCATCAGCAGGGACACTCCACGCCGCCAGAGCCGGGCCGCTCTGGGGGTCCCCGAGGAGCCCCTTCTCGCAGGACGCTGGAGCTCAGGCCCACGCCAGGCCAGCCGCGGTGGCGGCCGGGCCACACGCAGGCCGGGACGGGGCGGAGCCGAGGGGACCCTGAGCACTCGCCCTGAGGAAGGGGCCTCTGCAGAGCCCGCGGGTGCTCGCTTTGGCTCTGCACAGCGCGGGCAGACAGAGGGCTCCCACCGCGACGTGGGCATAGGGGGCAGAGAGGACGCGGGACGCTCCCTGCACTGTCCCAGGGCCCTGGTGTCCTGCCGCGGCGGGCCGCACAGTCTGGTTTTCTTTCTGCCTTTCTCTGTGAGTGGCCTCCCTCCCGCCCACCTGACCCTGGGTCACTCCTGCCCTGGTGCTGGGTGCCAGTGAGGCCAGGGCGAGGGGCGGCGAGGCCGGGCGTGGGCGCTGCAGCCCCGAGCGCCCTGGGCCCGCAGAGGCCCCGACTTCCTCTTCCTCCTGCTTTGCAGCTGGGCAGTGCCCCTGGCAGTGGCTGGCGGAGCAGAGATGGGCCTGCGCTGGGCTCTCGGGCCACCCGCCCCTTGCTGGCTCCGGAGCAGCCCAATGGCCAGGAGGGACGCAGGTCGGGCCTCCCCGGTGCACTGCTGGCTCGTGGGGCCGTGCTGGGGACGCCCTGGTGCAGCGTCATCCGAGGAGGTGGAAGTTCCATTGCCAGAAAGGCCTGGCCAGCCCCTGGGCGTGGCCGTGCCTCACTGTCCTCTGCGGGGGCTGCTGCTGGGCGCCCTGCCTGGGCGGCTCCCTGGGCCTGTCTCCAGGAGGCTGGGATTGGAGGTCCCGGGCCCGGGCGTGTGGCTCCCTCGCTCTCTAAGCCTCCTCAGCTGGGTGACAGGACGCTGTCCCCTCTGGCCTCCCCACTTCCAGCCTGGCCTCTCCTGTCTGTGTTCCCACAGGGGCCACAGCAAAGCTGGCAAGAGCTAAACGGAGCCACTGCGCACCTGTGATCCCAGCACTTGGGAGGCTGAGGCAGGAGGATCGCGAGTTCAAAGCCAGCCTCAGCAGTGGCGAGGCACTTAGCCACTCAGTGAGACCCTGTCTCTAATAAAATACAAAAAAGGGCTGGGGGTGTGGCCCAGTGGTCGAGTGCCCCTGAGTTCAATCTCTAGTACCCCAAAAAAGCTAACTGGAACCTGGCCTGTCCTGGCTCACCCACCCACCTGGACTCCCGGGACAAGGGGACCTGCCCCCTCCCTGCCTGCCCACTGGGATCACACTGGGCTGCCCCGTCACAGGCCACCTTCACCCTCCCCAGAACCTCAGCTCTCTGAGGACCGAGATTCCCTGTCACCCACTCCCGTGTCTCTGGACCTTCGAGCAGGGCCTGGCACATGCTAGTGCCCAACAAAAAATTGCGTCCATGAATGCAGGGACCCCAGGCCGAGCGGAAGGGAGTACCCAGGGAGAGGAGGAGAGAAGGTCTCATAAAGCACCTACTGTGTGCCTGGTTCCCATCACCTGCAGGACTCACCACACAGGCGAGGAAACGGAGCCCCGGCCTCGGGCTCCAGAGACCCTCCTCCGCCTCCTGGGCTGGGGCTGCAGGGACAGCGAGAAGGAGCCGGGCACCCAGCTGCCACCCCAGGCTGGGGGAGGGCAGCGCGGCGGGAGGGGCGGGCAGCGGCTCCTCTTGGCACACGGCTCCGCGGTCCGCCTGGGGCCTGGGGTCTGGCACCACCGCACACGACCAGTTTCACAGCTGTGTTCTTGACACGTCTGATGTCTGTCCCTGTCCTGGTGTCAACAAGGACAGGACAGGGACACTCAGGAGCTGCTCGGTGCGTGCCAGGCCCCCGGCGCCTTCTGCAGACGGGCCCTGACTCCAGCTGGGCCCTGCTAGGCTGCGGGGACGCCGAGGCTCACCAGTGTTGGCGTGGCCGGGGACACTGGGAGGCAGACCTGGGAAGGAGCTGTAGGACACCAGAGTCGGGATGGGGTCACTTTCGCTCGAGGAGGGAGGGGCTGCCCGCGGGGGCAGCTGGCGTCCTCTCTCGGAGGTGGGCACACGGCTGCACCCCCCCCCGTTTCTGAACCTTTTTGCAAGTTGAAACTCATAGTCCCCAACAGCAAGTGGCCACACAGCCACGCCACACAGAGTGGCCAACAGTGGACATGGGGCCAGCCTTCGGCCAGCCCTGAGGCTGAGGCCAGCTGGGGCATGGGGTCCCTCCCTGTACCCCTCAGCCTCCGGGCACGCCCATCTTGGTGACGCAGCTGTGGTGGCATTTGGCAAGTGGGTTACAACAGCCCGGGCCCCCTCCCGGCCCGCCAGCCCCCTCCCAGCCCTGCCCCCCCGGGTGTTGCAACTGTGTTCAGTGACCGGAAGTCAGCGTCCTGTCTGTGTTGGACACCGCTAGTACACAGTTGGCGCTCAATCAGTGTCTGCAGGATGAGCCAACCAAGGGCTGAACAGAGGAACGGTGAACTGCGCTGACTCCTTCCCCTCTCCCCTCCCCCCTCCAGGTAGTGACTGAGCACCTACTATGCGCTGGGCACTGTGCTAAGCACCGTGGGCACCACAGCGACCAAACAAAGTCCCTGACCCCCCTGGAGCCCAGTGGTGCCGTGACCCCAGGGAGCAGCGCAGACGGGCGGCTGAAGGGGCAGGGGAGGGTCCCTGGGTGCCCCCCAGGAGTGGGGGGGGGCCAGCTCACCCACACCCTGATGGAGCGCACAGACCCTGAGGCTGTCTGGAGGGACGGGGACGTTGGGGACAGGACACAGGTTGTGAAAGAGGAAACCCTCGGTGCAGAGCAAGTGCGGGTCTGGCCTCGCCCTCGGGCCAGGAAGTGACGCCCGTGCCCTTGCCGGGCTCCAGCCGCGGATCCCAGAGCTGGGAAGGAAGTGTCCCCTTCCCGGCAGGGCACAGCTGGGCAGAGGCAGGAAGGCGTCACTGGCCCTGGAAGCTGGTGACTCCGGTGGGCACGCCCGGCCTTGGCTGTCTCCTTTGGGGAAGGGGCAGCCGAGCCTTCAGGCAGGCCAGGGCACATCCCTGGCCACCTCTGCCCCGGGTGCGCGGCTGCCGCAGGCCACCAGCGCAGCAGGCGCTCAGGGAGGGCCCTGACTCAGCGAGCCCCAGCGTCCTCATCTGCCAGGTGGGGACAGTGCTGCCCACCTGCCCGGGGAGCTGAGGAAGTGTCCAGGCCCCTCCCTTCTCCTGGGGTCCTCAGGGTCCCTGGAAGTCACCCTCCCTGGGACTGGGGTGGGGAGGGAGAGGATGGGGGCTGCCCAGACCACTCAGCCCAGACACTGAGTTGGGGGTCCCCAGGGGCTTGGCAGGAAGTGACACGGAGCCCGCGCACAGTGGAAGGAAGCTGAGGTGCTGGCCCAGCTCGGGGCTCCCTCAAAGCCCCAGGCGAGAAGCCGCGGCTCAGAGAGGGCCGGGCCCAGCACAGCCAGTGGGGAGCGGGGAGGCCGACCAGACTCCAGGACAGGACGGTGAGCCTGCTCCGGGGGGGACGAGGCATGGACGAGGGGCTTGGGGTCAGTTCCACCGTCGGTACCCTGGGTGCCCAGGGCAGCTTGCGGAACCCTGGCCCCAACCCAGCCCAGCGACCTGCAGCCCCTGCTCCAGCCAGCAGAACGCAGAGGAGGACTCAGGCCAGCCGTCGGCCCAGCGATGACCGTGAGCGGTTCCACGGGCCTGTTAAAACCCAGGGACTCTTGCGTCCCATCAAGACTCAGGACGCGGGGCTGGGATGTGGCTCGGGTGTGGCTCAGCGGTAGGGCGCTCCGCGACCCAGGTTCGATCCTCAGCACCACGTAAAAATAAATGCATTGTGTACAACTAAAGCAAATAAATAAATAAATATTTTTTTAAAAAAATCAGTTTCTTCCATAGCCGGGCGCGGTGGCGCACGCCTGTAATCCCAGCACTTTGGGAGGCTGAGTCAGGAGGATCGCGAGTTCAAAGCCAGCCTCAGCAACGGCGAGGCACTTAGCAACTCAGTGAGACCCTGTCTCCAAATAAATACAAAAAGGTCTGGGGATTGACCCAGTGTCGAGTGCCCCTGAGTTCAATCCCCGGTACCACAAAAAAAAAAAAAAAAAAAAAAAAAAAAAAAAAAAAATCAGGATGCATCCATTTGTTAATTGAATGAATATGCGTTAAATAATCTGTTCCACGTCCATTTTAGATTCTAATGATAGGGCTGGGGGTGCCATGCCACGGTACAGCTCGGGCTCAGCGTGCAGGGGGCCCTGGGTGTGACCCAGCACCACCCCCAACACACACACACACTCTCACACGCGCACACACACTATCACACACACGCACACACAACTCACACATGAGCACACACTCACACACATATGTGCACACACAACACTCACACGCTCGCACACACACGCACACCCACGGAGAGTCTGATCATAGATGAGCCGACACCTGCTCAGGAGGCCTGGGAGGGAGCTGCAGCCGGGAGGTCTGGATGGAGCTGGGAGTGGGGGTGCGGGGGCCGGGGCGGCTGCCGGTGGGTGAGGTGGGAAAGTCCCGGGTGCCCCAGAGCGCGGACCCTGCAGGGCTGTGGCCAGGCCAGGAAGGTCAAGACGGAGGCCAGCTGGGTCTGGTTTGCCCAGCGCTGGGGCAGCCCCTGCTCCTGGCTCTCCCGCGACCCTGATGGACTGTCCACCTTCCCAGCCTGGGCCTTCCTCCCGCCTCAGGGCCTCGAGGTGGCCAGCCACAGTCCACACCGGGAAGAAGACCCACAGAGTGACGGTGCCAGGCGCTGACGCCTCGTTCAGCTCTGTGTCAGGCTGGTTTCTCTTCTCTTGTCACGTCTGTGTGTGCATGTGTGCGCGAGTGTGTGCGTGCATGTGTGTGCATGTGCGCGTGCGCGTGTGTAGGCGTGTGCACGTGTATGTATGTAAATGTGTGTGCACGTGTGTGTATGTAAATGTGTGCATGTGCATGTATGTGCATGTGTGTGGACACGTGTGTGCACATGTAATGCAAATGTGTGTGCACATGTGTGTATGTAAATATGTGCATGTGTGTGCATGTGCGTGTGTGTAGGCGTGTGCACATGTATGTATGCAAATGTGTGTGCACGTGTGTATGTAAATATGTGCATGGTGCATGCATGTGCATGTGTGTGGACACGTGTGTGCACATGTATGTATGAAAATGTGTGTGCGTGTGTGTGTATGTAAATATGTGCAGGTGTGTGCATGCATGTGTGTATGTGTGTGGACATGTGTGTGCATGCATGTGTGTGCACATGTGTGCATGTGCATGTGTTTGTGTGCACGTGTGTATGGAAATGTGTGGCGTGTGTGCACATGTGTGCACGTGTGTGTATGTAAATGTGTGCATGTGCGTGCATGTGCATGCATGTGTGCGCATGTGTGTGGACATGTGTGTGCGTGTGCATGCATGTGTGTGCACATGTGTGTGTGCGTGTGTTTGTGTGCACGTGTTTATGGAAATGTGTGTGCGTGCGTGCACATGTGTGCATGTGCATGTGTGTGTGCACATGTGTGTATGTAAATGTGTGCGTGTGTGCGTGTGTGCACGTAAATGTGTGTGTGTGTGTGTGCGTGTGTGTGGTCACTGGGGGTTGAATCTTCATCCCCAGCCCTCCCCTTTGGTTTTCCACCAGGAATTGAACCCGGGGCGCTAACCACAGAGCCACACCCCCAGCCCTTTTTATATTTCATTTAGAGCCGAGGTCTTGCTGAGTTGCTGAGGCTGGCTTTGAACTTGCAACCCTCCTGCCTTAGCCAACCCAGTCACTAGGATCACAGGCATGTGCCACCACACCCAGCCTCAAGCTAGTTTTCTTCCCATTTTTTCAGACAACAAAACAGGCTCAAAGAGACGGAGTGACCCGCCCAGGGTCACACAGCCAGTGCTGGGTTTGATATCAGTGTCCTGGACACTGTCCTCGTGGCTGACCACACCGTGGAAGTGGCAGTGCAGAGGCCACAGAGGCCTGGAAAACAGCCAGTGAGGTCAGCGCGGGCCCTAGTGAGCCCGCCCTGAGGCAGTGCTCTCAGCGCCCAGCAGGCAGCTTCTCGGCTGGCTCCGTGGTCATCCCATCACAGAGGGGGAGACTGAGGTTCAGAATGGGAAAGTGGCCACCTGGGTCGTGGCCTGAACCCTCCTGTGGGCCTGGCACTGGGCGTGTGACCTCCCAGGATGGGGCCACTGAGGAGGTGGAGACCCAGGTCGGGTGGGAACAGGAACAGGGACACCAGGATAAGCAAAGGGACGGTGGGCCTGGGACCCAGGACGTGGGGCTCCTGGCCCCTGCCTCTCCCTGCACCCCGGGCGTTCCTGAGGGGGCTGGGCCGTGGGAAGACCCTGTGTCTCTCGCCGGCCTCACCGCGGGTCCTGCCCCAACAAACAGGAAATGCCAGGCCTGCCACCCCCCAGGCCGTGGTAAGCGCCGGGAGTGCAGGACTCCCAGCACCAGCGCAGCGCAGGGGCTGTGTGGCCCTGGGCAAGGCCTTGCCCTCTCTGGGCCTCGCTCTCCCCATGCCTAGTCGCAGGCTCGGGGGCAGAGAGGCGGTGCCACCTCTGGCTGTGTGCCCTTGGCAGTGGCCGTGCCCCTCTGAAGCCCAGCCCCCCTTTGCACACGGGGCCGTGCCCACAGTGCGCGCTCTCTCCCGGAGCCACGGTCACCCTCAGGGCGTCTGGAAAGATCTCAGGGCCTCTGGCAGTGGTGCCAACTTCCTGGGCTCAGGACCCCGCCCTCTCCTTGCCTCAGTCTCCCCCTCTGGGGCCTGGCCACATCTGGGTTGCTCGGGGGTCCGCTGGCAGGAGCAGGAGTGGCGGGAGGAGGCGGGAGGGGGCGGGAGGGGGCGGGAGGGGGCGGGAGGTCCTACACAGGACCTACAGCTGTGGCTTTGAGGTCAAGCATGCGACTGGTCCTGTTTGGGGCTTTGGTGCAGGCTGCGCCCTGGGCAGAAAAGGGACGCAGGCTCCAGGTGCACCGGGGGGACGGGAGACCCCACAGGTAAGCAGCACCCAGAGCGCAGCCTGGTGAAGTGGCGCTCTCGCAGCCGTCACCAAAGGCCCATCAGGTCAGGCGCAGCGGCGCACCCCTGTGATCCCAGCAGCTCGGGAGGCCGAGGCAGGAAGATCCCAAGTTGAAAGCCAGCCTCAGCAACTCAGCGAGACCCTGTCTCTAAATAAAATATAAAAAAGGGCTGGGGATGTGGCTCAGTAGTTAAGTGCTCCTGGGTTCAATCCCTGGTACCAAAAAAAAGAGTTCAGTCTCCTCATCTGCAAAATGGGGAATCCCTTTGCAGAGGTCCACTGGGGACTCCAGAGTCGTCTCCTGTAAAGCACTGGCTGGCACCTGGCTTCCTGCCTTCACTGCTGTCCCAGCACCTGGAGCAGAGCCGGCACTCCGTCCTCCCTGGGCCTTAGCCACAGCCTTTGTCATGTCTAGGCCTCTAGACTTTGGGCCACCCACTTAGTAAAGTGCTCAGGCCACAGCACCTGCCTCCCAAACCCAGGGGCCCCTCGGGCCGTCCACACAGACCCGCTGAGCCCTAGTGTCGCGGGGCCTGGGGATGCAGGTCCTGAGGGCCGCAGGGTTTTCTGGTGCTGCAGGTCTGTGCGGTGGGTTGGCCGCGCAGGGCATGGGGGCAGGGGATTGGAGTTTATGGGTAAGGCTGAAGCTGGGGAAGGCTCTGGGCAGAGGAGGGGCACAGTCGGACTCCAGTTCTCTGCCAAGTGTGGACTCAAGCAGAAAGTGGGAAGGGGCCCAGGACGAGGCCACAGGAGGGTCCAGGCCCGCAAGGGGAGTGGTCGGGGCTGGGAGGCAAGGCAAAGCCTGGGTCCTCCCGTCCCCCTCAGGCCGAGGCCTGTTCCCAATGCTGCAGCCGAGCTGGTGAGACCCCAGGGTCCCTGAGCCAGGCCAGGCCCCAGGAGGCCCCAGGGCCTTGGGCTGAGGTCACCTCTGGGCTCTTGCCCAGACCTGCCCTCTTGCCGCTGTGGCTGGGCAGGTGTGGGGACAAGTCCTCCACCTGGGCCTGATGAGCTTCACATTCCTCGAGACTGTGAGGGCGCCGTCGTCTCGGGAGGCTGAGGCAGGAGGATGGCAAATTCAGAGCCAGACCAGCAACTCAGCGAGGCCCTGAGCAGCTCAGCGAGCCCCTGTCCCTAAAGAAAGATATAAAAAAGGGCTGGGATGTGGCTCAGTGGTCAGGCGCCCCTGGGGTCGATCCTGGTCCCACTAAATAAACAAACTGTCATTATAAATCACAATGACGAGGTGCCACGCCTGCAGCTGTTGACCTGGGTGCTTCCACTAACCCGCCTGATTGCCGAGGACAGAGTCTTGGACTTGGGGAGAGCGGAGTGGCCGCCGGGGCCTCACACTGGCCGCACTGGCCCGCGCCCGGGGCTTCCCGGCGTCCCCAGGGCTGGGGGCTCTGGGCCTGCAGGAAGTGGCGGGCGGCTTTGATCAGCTTTACGAGCCGGGCTGTTGATGGCGTGCCCGGCCCCCACCCTGCCACCCCGGCTGGGTCTCGTCACTGGCACTTGGGATATTAGCCGTCCCTGAGAGCCCGCCTGCGGGTCGGGCCCCACTTCCGCCAGCCCGGCCCACGCCCTGACCCTTGGCCTCGGCGGGAACAGGGAGGGGAGCAGGCCGGCCGGCCAGACCCCTGGGGGCCGGGCCTCTGGGGACAGCTCTGCAGATGCAAATGAAAGCTCGGCCCCCTTCGGGGCAGGGGTCTCTGCCCCGTGGCCAGGCCCACCCCAGCTCTTCCCCGTCCTGCCTGCCGCCTCCTGGCCCCCACCAGCAGCCCCACCGCCCTCTGTAACACCCAGGTCTCCTGCCCCGTCACCTGCTCGCCCCCTCCCCAGCACCCAGCACAGCTCTGGCACACAGAAGGCGCTCAATAAATAACGTGCAAGAGCAGCTCCTGGTGGGGTGCGCTGCAGGAGGCCAGGCCAGGCCTCCCGGAGCCTGGAGAGGGCTCAGCCCCTCGTGGGCGAGTACCCAGGGTCCCAGCAAACGCGACTAGCTCCGGGTACCCTGCCCAGACCCCTCGGCCTCCCCCAGGCCCCCACTCCCCCTGCAGCCCCCACCCGGCCGGTCACTCCTGTGCGGCCCCTGACCAGGAGCACGGCACAGGTGTCCAACCAGACAGGCCGGTCGGGGCACGTGTGGGCTCCCGCCCCAGGGCCTGCTGGGACGCCAGGGCACCTGCTGCACCTGCTGCAGCCGCCACTCAGGCCGCGGCCCCACACCCACCGGCCCAGCACACGTGCTCCCTGCCCCAGCCCCCGCTGGGTGCTCTGTGACCTGGGACAGGTGACGGCTGGGCCCAGCGAGGACAGCAGCAGCAGGTGGCCCGGCCTTCCTGCAGCAGGCTCCCCTCCCGCGGCCAGGTGGGGGTGTAGACCGGCACCTGCTGGGGGTGGGCCGCTCCCTCCTCACCAACAATCATGGAGGCAGTCGCTGTGGACATCCCTGTTCTAGCTGAGGCTGTGGAGGCCCAGAAAACAGAGAGGGCAGGACACTTGACCAGTATCACACAGCAAGCAGGATTCACCCATTTGTGTTTTTCCTCCTCCTCCAACAGGGCTCTCCGTGGGGAGTAGATACTGCTCCCGTCTCTGCTGGAAACCTACTATGTGCCAGGCAGTCAGCCAGGCCCACGCTCATTCAAAATATTCACTAAGCAGACAGGGACTGGCAGAACCCTGCACCGGGTCTGGGGACAGCAGGGAGAGAGCAGGGACGGGGCGCAGCTGCCCGCGGGCTCCCCACAGAGTGAGCACCGGGCTGCGGCCAGGAGGAGGGTCCCCAGAACACGAGGAGGAGGGGTCACAGGCTGGACAGGAGCGGCAGGGTGGCCAGGGACAGCGGGCAGGGGCGGAGGACCCGGGCCTCGCCTTCCCTTCTGCAGACTGGGCTGAGCACTCAGGCTGCAGGCCCGGGCCTGTGAGGAGGGGCTGCCCCCTGCCCTGGAGGGCCAGGCGCGGAGGGCGCTGGCAGCCAGAGGCACGGGCACCGCCATCCTGCCTAGCCGTTGCCTCCCTGGGCACTTCAGTGTCCCCCTGTAACCTGGCCACCATGCAGCTTCCCACTGCTCAGGGCAGGAGGCGCTGTCCCAGAGGCCTAGCTGGCAGAGCTGGCCTGGGCAGGGTACCGGGTCGCCCAGGGGGAGCTCAAACCGGCAGGGGTGCCGTCAGGCCCCAGAGACGCAGACTGCCTTCAGCGCCCCTGAGACGTGAGCAAGGGGGACACCAGGGCCAGTCACCGCCCACCCAGAGAGGGGCCTGGAAAACCCAGACCCCCAGCATCCAAGCCACCCCGCCACGCAGATTGGTTCAGAGAGGGCGAGACACTTGTCTGAGATCACACAGCTGGAAAGGAAAGCGGGTCTCTTAGAACTGAACCCAGCTCTGGCAGACTTGAGCTTTTTCCTCTCAGCCACAGTTACCCCCCCCACCCCACGTCACCCCACCCCACAGTGCCCCCACCCCACAGTCCAGTCTTTCACTTCATTGTCACACAACCCAGTGAGGCCAGCACTTGCCCTGGGCTATTGCATTGACCAGGATACAGGCTCAGAGAGCAGTAACCTGTCAGGGCTTTTTGAAAATTTATTCATCAAATTATTATCGAGCACCTATTATGTGCCAGGCCAAAACAGGTGGACAGAGACCCCAAACCATAAGGCTAACATTCGTGACTCCCCATTGAGAGATAGGCTTGGGCTGATGGGCCACCTCCCCCATGGGAATTTCCATAAGAAGCAACCTGGTTTCATTTTCCCTGGGAAAAAAGAGCCAATAGAGTTAAAGGTCGCTCTGGTACACCCCCAACAGAAATCCCTATTTAAAGCTCCTGCCTGCCCGGAGCCCAGCCACAGCTCCAGAGACCACAGCCGGCAGGACCGGGCACCCGCCCTCCGTCCAGAGCTCGCACACTCCCCTCTCCCTGACTCCTCTCTCCCCGTGCTTCTCTACCTCCGACCAGGCATAAGGGCTGGTGAATAAGGCTCTTGGCTGCACGGTTGTCTCCGGGTGATTCTTGCCCTTCACCCACTACCCCATGGAAGAGGCAGACGTTAAATATCCAAGAAGTGAGGTGCACCAAGCTCTAAGGACGGTTGGGTTTCAACACCAGTGGTCAGTTGCTGGCTGTGCAGCCTCGGGGGAATTATTCAACCTCTCTGTCTCTCAGTTTCCTCATACATGAGACGGGGAGACGATCCTGACACCTGCGGTCAGGCCGTGCGCAGCTCCCGGCTGGCATCGAGCTCTCCACGGCTTCTGCCGTCTGTTCTTTCATTGCTACTCACGGCTCTGCGTGAGCCGCGCCCTCCGCGCAGACCAGGTGTGTTTGTGTCTTTCCATGATTTCAGAATTTATGAATGACGATGAATTCATGCCGTATCACTTTCATCAGCATTAAGTCACCAATAGTCCTGGTTCACCGGTGGCCCTGAGCAGGGAGTCACAGGTGTTCTACTCCTTCAGTCTTTTTTTTTTTTTTTTTAATATTTATTTATTTACTTTAGTTGTACACAATGCAATGCATTTATGTTTACGTGGTGCTGAGGATCGAACCCGGGCCGCGCACGTGCGAGGCGAGCGCTCTGCACAACCCCAGCCCCCAACTCCTTCAGTCTTAATCACCAACCCTGCACCGCCACGCACGCACGGCACTTCAGTGAGGCAGAGATGGGAGGTAGATGGTGTCCAAGGAAGGCTCCCAGTGGCCAAGGAGTTTAAGGAGGAAGCTCTCAACTGGGGAGACAGACCCCTGTAATCTCTGCAACTTGGGAGGCCGAGGCAGGAGGATCACAGACAGGTTCAAGGCCAGCCTCAGCAACTTAGCAAGCACCTACCTCAAAATAAAAAGGGCGCTCTCGTCTTCGGTGCTTCCTTCGGAGGTGGCCGCCATCTGTATTCGGCATGATGGCCGCCCTCAGACCTCTGGTGAAGCCCAAAATCGTCAAAAAGAGGACCAAGAAGTTCATCCGGCACCAGTCGGACCGATATGTCAAAATTAAGCGCAACTGGCGGGAAACCCAGAGGTATTGACAACCAGGTGCGGAGAAGATTCGAGGGCCAGATCCTGATGCCCAACATTGGTTATGGGAGCAACAAGACAACAAAGCACATGCTGCCCAGTGGCTGCCGGAAGTCCCTGGTCCACAGTGTCAGGGAGCTGGAGGTGCCGCTCTGTGTGACAGATCTTACCGAGCTGAGGTTGCTCACAACGTTTCTTCCAAGCACCGCAAAGCCACTGTGGAGAGAGCAGCCCAGCCGGCCATCAGAGTCACCAGTCCCAACACCAGGCTGCGCAGCGAAGAAAATGAATAGACACTTCACGGGCACATTTTTTTATGTGCTTAAATAAAACCACAAAAACTGCCAAAAATAAAATAATAAAAAAAATAAAAAGGGCTGGGGATGTGGTCAGCGGCGGAGCCTTGCCTGCACGTGTGAGCCCCGTTCCTGCCCCAGCACGCACACGCACACGCACACGCACGCACAGCGGGGGCACTGCCGAGAGCAGGGAGAGGGCAGACCCCCAGGGTCCTCGCAGTTGGTCAGGTGGGCGACGATCAGCCAAGCAGGACGTGGCCAGGGTGCAGAGCCCTTCCGGGCCAGGGTCAGGACAGCAGGCAGTTTCGAAACGGGCCACGTCAGCCCGGGAGATAGAGCTGGGCTGAGCCCGGGGACAGAGTCAGGAGGTGGTGGCCTGTCACCCTGTGACGCGCTCGCTGGATGGTCTGATAAGAGGCTGGGTCGGCGTGCCGCTGGACCGCTGTCCTGGGCGCCGCCCTTGCTCCTGGTGAGGGGCGCACCATGGGCTGCTGGGGCCAAGGCACGCCCGCGAACCCGGTGCCTCTGGCTGAGCCCGGTAAGCGCAGGTGGCATGGTGACCAGCCGACTGAGTCATTTATCAGTCTGTGCCTGTGGCCATGCTGGGCAGGGGGTCATTCCTTTTAAGAAGCTCTGTGTGTCCAGCCTCTGGTGGCCATCTACGTGCCTGGACAAGGCACCAAGTCATTCTGCCTTAGCACTTGTGCTCAAAATGGAGCAGTCTAGGGGCTGGGGCTGTAGCTCAGTTGGTAGCGTGATTGCCTTGCAGGCACAAGGCTCTGGGTTCGATCCCCAGCACCAAAAAAGAAAAAAAAAAAATGGAGCAGTTTAGCCAGGCGCAGCGGCGCACACCTGTAATCCCAGCAGCTCAGGAGGCTGAGACAGGAGGATTACAAGTTCGAAGTTTCAGCCTCAGCAATTCAGCAAGACCCTAACCAACTTAAGGAAAGTTTGCCTTAAAATAAAATATAAAAAGTACCAGGATGTGGCCCAGTGAGAAAGCTCCTCTGGGTTCAATCCCCAGTTTTAAAAAAAAAAAAAAAAAGGAGTAGTTTAGGGCAAACGGATGCTTTTATAAAATGGAAAGCCTCAGCAGAGTAGAGCCTGCTGTCCATGTTCCTGTGTCTGGAAACTGGGGACACAGAAGTGACAGCGATGACACCATCACTGCCTTCGTGGGGCCTGGGGGTTCTGACTCCCAAGACGCCAGCTACGGAGCTGTTTCCAGAGCTCCCTCCTCCAGGAAGCCCTCCGTGCTGACCCTGGCTGCCAGAAGCCGCCTCACCCTGAGACCCTCACGCTGACCCTGGCACCCTGCTGCTCTGGCCACAGGAGCCCGGAGCTGCCCAGCTGGAGTGGCAGGGGCCCAGACACTGCCTCGTCCAGTGAGATCCCAGGAGACAGGAGATGGGAGGGGTGAGAAATGACTTCTGCAGACAGGACAGTCCCCGCCCTGGGCAGGCCCAGCTCTTCACCATGTCCTGGCCATGGAGGACTGAACACAGGCGGGCATTGGGACTTCTCTAGGAACATGGCAAGCACCCAACCTTTGACCCCAGCTGACAGGGAAAACCCATAGGCGGGGGGCCCTCGGACCAGGCCAGACCCCAGGGACAGAGAAGTCTGGCTTGACCCCTCTGGGTTTGAACCAATGTCCTTGCCCACAAGTTTCCAGCAAACCCCAGGCTTCCTGTTTCCCGTAGTGAAGCCCCTCTCCTCTCCACAGTCGCCACCATGCCCTATTGCCTCCTCTAGGTTCACTGAACTACCTGCCCAGCACCTGCAGGCACCGCGGTCACCTGACCCTGGCTCTAGGCAAGGGAAAGAACAGCTGGTGGGACTCCAGGGAGGGTTGGGCCCCTGGAGTGGCCCTGGGGCACAGCGCTTCACACACCCTCTGCTGGGCCGAAGCATCCCCTCTGACCATGGCGGATCTGCTGACTCACCCCTGGGCTGTGCACCCCGGGCCTCTCCCCACGGTCTGCACCTTGCATATTTTGCAGATGTGTGGGGGTGAGGTTTGGGGGATGCGCTTGCATCAGGACTTTGGCCCCCGGGGGACGCAGAATCTTGCATGGCTGCCTTTCCCAGCCTTTGGCTGTGTCGCGAGTTCAAAGCCAGCCTCAGCCGCACTTAGCAGGGACCCTCACCTCCTCTGGTCCAGTGCCCCTTTCAATCCCCGGTACCACAACAAAAAAAAAAAAAAAAAACCATCCCAGGGCCGCAGCAGACCAGAGGGAGTGAGCTTCTCCCGTGTGACGGCAGTCAAGTCCTGGCCAGACGTGACCCTTTGGTCCTCACAAAGGGACGAGGAAACCAAGGCACAGAGAGTTAAAGTGCACGGCCCAGGGCCACCTGGCCGGAAAAGGCACAGCAAGATGTTTTTGGGTTTGTTTTGTTTTGCTTGGGTCCTGGGATTTGAATTTACCACTGAGCTACATCCCCAATTCCTTTCTTTCTTTCTTTCTTTTCTTTCTTTTTTTTTTTTTTTTTTTTTTTTTAATTTTGAGACAGGGTCTTACTAAATTGCTGAGGCTGGCCTCAAACTTGCAATCCTCCTGCCTCAGCCTCCCAAGTCGCTGGGATTACAGGCTTGCACCACCAAGCTCAGCTAGGGGTCTCCTATTAACCTAAATCAAATCCAGAGTTGCAACCAAATCTCTGCCTGAAGAACTGGGGAATGTGACTCGGTGACAGAGCACTCGCCCAGCAGGCTGAGGCTCTGGGTTCAATCTCCCAGCACTGCAAAAATAAAAAACAAACTCAAAACAAACAAAAGCCCTGCCTGAGCAGGGTTTGGTGGCGCAGGCCTGTAATCCCAGCAACTCAGGAGGCTGAGGCGGGAGGATCGCAAGTTCAAAAACAGCCTTAGCAACTTATGGAGGCCCTGTTTCAAAATAAAATATAAAAAAGGGCTGGGGAGCGGGCGCAGTGGCGCACGCCTGTAATCCCAGCACTTGGGAGGCTGAGGCAGGAGGATTGCGAGTTCAAAGCCAGCCTCAGCAATGGCGAGGCACTTAGCAACTCAGCGAGACCCTGTCTCTAATAAAATACAAAAAAGGGCTGGGGATGTGACCCAGTGGTCGAGTGCCCCTGAGTTCAATCCCTGGTACCACAAAAAAAAAAAAAAAAAAAAAAAAGGGCTGGGGTTGTGGCTCAGTGGTAGAGAGCGCTTGTCTAGCATGTGTGAGGCATTGGGTTCAATCCTCAGCACCACATAAAAATAGATAAAATAAAGGTCTATCAACATCTGAAAAAAAATTAAAAAAAGAAAATAGAAGGGCTGGGGGCGTGGCTTGTGGTTGAGTGGCCCTGGGTTCAATCCCCAGTACAAAGACACCCACTGCCTGGCGTGTAGCAGTGAATACCTGATAAAGGAATAAAGCGACACAGTAGGAGAGAAAGGACAGGCGGGACTCGAGCCCGGTGCTGGGAGGACACGAGGTGCAGCCCAGCCCTGGGGGCTCCGGAGCGCAGCCAGGACCCCCACCCGCAGCCCACTCAGGCCCCACGGGGCGCTGTGCAGCCCGCGGCAGGCACTGGGGTCCTCTGCCCCTGCGGGCACTCCTAGGCCCGTGGCTCTTCTCCCCGCCCTGTCCCTGGATGGGGTTCTGCCCAGACGCTGGGTGCTGGCTCCCGTCTGCGGGGACTCTTTTTTTTTGGTACCTGGGATTGAACTCAGGGGCCCTCGACCACTGGGCCACATCCCCAGCCCTTTTTTTGTGTTTTATTAGAGACAGGGTCTCACTGAGTTGCTAAGTGCCTCGCCATTGCTGAGGCTGGCTTTGAACTCGCGATCCTCCTGCCTCGGCCTCCCAAGTGCTGGGATTACAGGCGAGCGCCACCGCACCTGCATTTTATTTTTTTTTTAATTTCTTAGATATCGACGGCCCTTCATGTCTGGTTTGTTTTCCGGGGGGCTGAGCGTGGGGCTCAGGCCTCACACAGCCAGGCAAGCCTCCTCTACTAGCCCAGCCCCGCCCCGGGGGGTGGCCTTGCTGAGTCACCAGCCTCGGCTCTGGCCAGGACCCCGGCCCTGGGGGTGCTGGGGGAGAGGCGAGTCTGGGGGCAGCTGGGCCTGCTCCCCCGTCACCAGCCACTCCTGCTTCACCGTCTGTCACCTCCCAGGCCTGCCGGGGCCCTGGCGAGGCTCACGGTGCTGACGGCAGAGCAGCTGCCCCTGGACGCGGCCACCGCCCTGGTCCTGGTCCCAGGGCAGGGCAAGGGGGGGCCTGCCTGTGCGCCTCAAGTCCTGGGGCCCTGGTCCCCGCGTGGGAGCCTGGCGCCCTCTCTCCCGGGGCCTCCATCCTGCGTTGGCCCAGTCACCCCTGGGTCTACATGAAATCTGACCACGTCTCACGGCCTCCAGGGCCCCTCGGCTCAGAGCAAAGGGCGAATCCTCCTCGTGGCCTGGTCCAGCCCTTCCCCTTCCCGGCCTCGCCTCCCGGCCTCGCCTCTCTGCTCAGCACCAGCCTCCTGGCTGCTCCTCACTGTGTGGCCACATCCTGGCCTCAGGCCTGCCCGTGGGCCTCCCTCCCCAGGGACCCTCTCCACAGGTGCTCGCTGCCTCCCTTCCTCCAGCTCCTTCCCCGCATCGCGGCCTCCTAAGTCCCCGACACGTCCCCACTCCACCATTCGCTCCAAGTCTTCCCTGAGACCCTCCAGTGCGTCTGTCTCCCTGGTCACCACAGCCCGGGGACAGCGGGCAGGTCGTGCCCTCCACCCACCATGTCATTCCACGTGACCAGAGAGGGCCGGGCTGCAGTGGCTGCTCAGCCCCCCCGGGCAAATGGTGGACGATGAGCTGGCGGAACCGGGGGGGGGAGACCCCACTTCAGGGCTCAGGGAGGCTTGTCGGGGTCCTCTGCAAAGGGGCGGGGGCTGAAGCTGACCCTCTGCTTCCGCTGCTCCTGAGGGAGAGAGTGACAGTGGCGCAATCCCAGCAGCTGGAGGCTGAGGCATGAGGATGGTGAGTTCAAGGCCAGCCTCAGCCACTTAGGGACCCTGTCACAAAATAAAAAAGTCAAAAGGGCTGAGACGTGGCTCAGGGGTAGAGCACCCCTGGGTTCAATCCCTGGTACCAAAAAGAGAAAAGCAAGCAGGCAGGCGGGAAGGTGAAGTGCGCGAGAGGGAGGGAGGGGGAGAGGCAGGGAGGAGGGGTAGGGACTGCAGAGGGGCTGCCCGGAGCCCAGGGGCTACGGGGGCTCCACTCCGCACCGCAGGGCCCCCTTCACCTGACAGAGGGGTCCTGTCAGTCCCTGCCCTGGAGGCTGCTCTGGGACCTCGGCCTCCCCCTCCCCGCCAGGCAGACAGCGCCGGGAAGCTGTGACTCAGGGGCCTCGGCCCCCCTCCTGCCCCGTCTCAGCAGCTGGGCTGGGGCCAGCCCTGGCCTGGCGGCCTGGCTCTGCCGGCTCTGCCCTCCGCGGGCAGACACCGCCAGGAAGGGGAGGCCCCAGCCATGCGGGGGTCGTCCCAGTCCCCGGGTGGGAGACTGAGGCTCAGAGAGGCAGGACCAGAACCAGGAACCTTGGGAAGGCGTTGGTGGGCCCGGGCGGGGCTGGCTGACCCCCAGCCCCACACACCACAGCAAGGAGCCAGGACACAGGTCACCTCCTAGGACGAGTGCACCCCCACTCCCTGCATGGGCACCTCCTCGGGCCAGCTGGGGACTGAACATCATTTCTCAGTTTCCCAGAGGGAAGAAACAGGGGTTCCAAGTGGGCCCCAGCCTGATCCTGACTGCTGGGTTTCAGCCCCAGCTCAGCCACTCTAGCTGTTCCCCCTAGGGCAGGTGTCCTCACCTCTCTGGGCCTCTGTGCACACAGTGCAACCTTCCAGGCTGCTTGGCACTTAGCAGGTGCTCAAAGGTGTCCCCTCTGTCCCCCTCCACAGCCTGGTCTCCACTGAGTCTCAGCAAAGAGGCCTGGAAACACGCCTGTTGTGCCCGCGTGGAACTTGTCACCCTGTCCCTCCGGCCAGTGACAGGTCAGATCCTAATCTCTGGCACCCCAGCGTAGTTCTGGGCCCCTCCTCAGCGGCCACGGTTTAGGAAAACTATGGGCCTTTTCCTGGTCCAGGTCACTCGGCAACGGCGTGGACGAGCGATTCGCAAGGTGGACGCCACCCCTGCTGGGCTGCCGCCCTTTCCAGCCCGTGGCCCCCAAGCCCTCGGGGAGGGGTCCCGTCTGCCCCCAGCCCCACCCAACCAAGCACCGGGGACCTCAGCGTGGAGGACTCTCCCCGGTGCCAAAGAGGATAAAAGTGACAGGACTGAGAGCAGAAGCCGCAGGGTGGCCTCAGCTTTTTTTTTTTTTTTTTTTTTTTTTTTGGTACCGGGGATTAAACTCAGGGGCACTGGACCACTGGGTCACATCCCCAGCCCCTTTTTGTATTTTATTTAGAGACAGGGTCTCACTGAGTTGCTAAGTGCCTCACCATTGCTGAGGCTAGCTTTGAACTCGCGATCCTCCTGCCTCAGCCTCCCAAAGTGCTGGGATTACAGGAGTGCGCCACCGCGCCCGGCTGGCCTCAGCTTTTATCCCTGTAACCACCCTTGATGGGGACTCAGAGGCCCAGAGAGGTAGACCACCCTGCCCAATGTCACACAGCCAGGAAGGGGCAGAAAGGGGGCTGGACTCCAAGAGGAGGGGATGGAGAAACTGGCTCTTCCCCCCTCCTCGGCCTCCTGTGCAGAGGGCAGTGGGGAGGCTGAGCCTGGACAGGAGCCCTGGCTTCCCCGTGGGCTGGGGTCCCAAGTCCCCAGTCTCCACGCCGGCCCTCGCTGCCGGGAGCTGGCTCCTGCGCACAGCTCTGAGCCTCGGTGTCCTCATCACAGGAAGGGGCCAAGCAGCACCTCTTCTGGCTCCTCGTGCGAATCCCCCAAGACCCCGGGTGCTCTAAAACGGGCTCCCCAGAGTCCTCAGTCACGGGACGGAACCGCCCCGGACCCCGCGGTTCCGCTTCATCCTATAGACCCAAAGAACTGAGAGATGTTCTAGCAGAAATGTGGCCACAGCCACGCCCAGCTGCCAGCCCAGGGCCAGGCCTGGGGGTGACGAGTGGCACGAGCTCTGTCCATCAGGTGGCCACTCTCAGCTCCTCCCGCTGCCGGCTACCCCTGGGACCAGGTGGCGTTCGTGGTCGCGGTCACAGTCGCTCAGTGCTGTGAGGGCCCGGAGCGCCCAGGGCCGCCGCGTGGGCTAAGGTCCTGTGTCTCACCACAGAGGGGAAGCGTGGGTCAGGGACCTCGTGGACCCCACATTCTGCGCCCGGTGGGGGCCACGGGCACCTCTTGGCAACTGCACGCTGACAGCGTCATTGTGGGGAAAGAAAGATGCCGTCTTCCCACGCCCAGTAGGGACCAGATGCCCCAGGGCAGGGCGTTGGGGGGGAAGCAGGGGAGAGTTCAGCCAGGGCCACCCAGGAAGACTCTCCGAGGAGGTGACACACGCAGAGTTTGAAGAGGGAAAGGAAGGGTCCAGGTGGCTCCCCAGGCCTCTGTGACGAGCCCGCCCACCTCGGCCCCACCAGGCCCGCCTCTTCACTGAGTTCCAGCAACATCTTCCCCAGCGGGCACCCAGCCTGCTCTGCCCCAGGGCCTTTGCTGTTTGCCTAACTGGGAACACGTTCCCCACAGGCCCCTGAACCAGCTCTTTTCACCTTCCGGATCTCTGTTCAAGGGAGACAGGACCCCTACAGTCCCGCCCTGTCACCTCCCTTTCATCTACTTCCTTCTTAATACCTTTCCCACCCAAAATTATCTTCCTTATTATCTGCTTCCCCGTTAGGCCATCAGCTCCGTCAGAGCCAGGCCTTGGCTGGCTCAGAGTCTGGCTTGTTCTCTGGGTCCCCCCCCTCTGCCCCATTCCTAGAACACTACCTGGTAGCATACAGTAGGCGCTCAAGTAATGTCTGTGGGAGTCAAGCACACATTAACAAATGCGCAGCTGCGTGAGTCGAGGAGGTGAGTGGAGAGGAGGGCTCAGCCCGGGCGCCCGAGACTCCCCCAGGCACGCGGTAGGCGGCCCCAGGCCTCCCTCCAGGCCCCACTCGGTGAGGTGGGCCGTGGGGCAGGAAGGTAGCCAGGAGGCCACGGGAGCCCGGGCCCGGCCCACCTGCCCCCCTCACTGTGTGGGCCGTGGCTGGGGGGCACTGGAGACTGACCCGGGCACTGAGCCGCGTCCCCGGCCCTTCCCGTGTTTTGAGACAGGGGCTCGCTGAGCTGCCCAGGCTGGCCTTGAACAAGGTTCCCCTGCCCCAGCCCCGAGTCACTGGGGTTACAGGCGCGTGCCACCCCACCTGGCTGTCCCCCTGCTCCGTGACGTCCCATTCATCCATACAGCGAGGGTCCTGCCCACCCAGTCCCCAGCCACATCTTGCCTGTGCCAGCCTCCGGCCCAGGTGACCCACGGGGACTTTCCCAACAGGTGAGGGCTCAGGCAGGAAGCAGGTCCAGAGCTGTCACCATGGAAGTGAGCAGAGGTGGCGGCCACAGGAAGGTCTTCCAGGACCCCCCCTGGTACCCAGCCCTCCGCCAGCAGGCGCCCCAGGGGCCCTGGCAGGTGGACGCGCTGCTCCGGGCCCCCGTGCCCTCCTGGGCAGCCGCGCTTGCCCCCCGGGCTGTGTGGGAGAGAAGTGGGGCCCAAGAGCAGAGCCCCACCCCGGGCAGGCCACACGGTCTCACGGGATGTCCTTACACTCACGATACGTGGGATATACTACACTACTAGGACGCGGCATGTACTTATGCTAAGGAAGCGGTGGTTGTTCATCTGAAATTCACGTTTAACTGGGACTTCTGGGGTCCTCTTGCTGTCTTTGGTCCTGGGATTGAACCCAGGGGTGCTTAACCACTGAGCCACATCCCTAGCCACCAACACCGCTTTTTTTTTTTTTTTATATTTATTTATTTGCTTTAGTTGTACACAATGCAATGCATTTATGTTTACGTGGTGCTGAGGATCGAACCCGGGCCACGCACGTGCGAGGCGAGCGCTCTGCCGCTGAGCCACAATCCCCGCCCCAACACCCCTTTTTTTGAGACCCAGTCTCACTCAGTTGCGGAGGCTGGCCTTGAACTTGGGATCCTCCTGCCTCAGCCTCCCCAGCTGCAGGATCAGAGGTGTGCGCCCCCACGCCCGGCTCCTGGGGTTCTCTTTGTTGTTGATGATCTTGCCATGGCTGACTCTGGTGACCCTCCTCTGGTGTGACACAGACGTTCAGTGACCTCCCTGAGCCGCCCCAGCTGGAGAGCGCGGGGACGCGGCGCCGCCCCTGTGGGTGTCCCTGTCTCTCACTGTGCTCGGCAGCCCCGGCTCCGGCTTCCGAGAACATCCCTGGTCCTACCTCAGTTCGTGGCGGCCTGCGGGGGACGCGGCTGCCCTGGGAAGTGACTCACCGGCCTGCTGGCGTCTGGGGGGCCGGGCTCCCCCTGCCCCAGCAGCTCCCGCCTCTGCGTGGCCACGAGCCCGGCGCCGTCAAGCTGGCACCGCTGCCAGCCAAGGAGCCCAGGCCCACGGGGGCGACAGGGCGCGACTGAGCTGTGGCGGCCCCTCCTGGCGTGGCCGTCCAAGGCCCGGAGCTGAGCACGCTCCAGGCCCAGCTGACACCTGCCAGGCCGGGCCAGGCTCGGCTGCCCAGGGCGTCCCTGGCCTGACCACGCCCTGTCCTGGTCCCCTGCCGGGCGCCATGCCCTAGGTGCACCTCCCGGCAGGGCGGCAGACATGGAGACCCACAGCCCCAGGGGCAGACGGGTGGCGGGGCGCTCTCATTCAGCCACTCAACAAACGCTCCGGAGGGCCTGCTGGCCAGACCCCAGCCTTCGTCACTGGTTGTGGGGGGACGTGGTCGGTGGCGTTCGGCACACAGCAAGCACGCACCTGTCCTTCCCTGTGTACCCACTGTGCGCCTGGTGCCACCGGGGCTCTGCCTGGCCTGGGGGAGACAGGGTCACAGGAGGGCAGACGAGGAAAGCCAGGGAGTCCTGGAACCAGCCAAGCCTGGTGCAGCACGCGGACAGACAGGCAGACACACGTCTACGCGGGAGAAGACCCTCCCCTCGGCTCCCGTCCTCGATTCCTTCCCGCTCAGAGGGCTCCAGGTCCCCAGTCCCCCCCAGAGTACAGTTTTTTTTTGTTGTTGTTTGGGTTTTGTTTTTTGGTACTGGGGATTGAACTCAGGGGCACTCAGCCACTGGGCCACACCCACAGCCCTCTTTGTATCTTATTTAGAGACAGGGTCTCCCTGAGTTGCTTAGGGCCTTACTAAGTTGCTGAGGCTGGCTTTGAACTCTCGATCCTTCTGCCTCAGCCTCCCCAAGTGGCTGGGATTAGGGGCATGTGCCACTGCCACCCGGCTCCAAGCACAGTTTTTAGGTTTGGTCTTGACTCCGTTTCAATGTCCCCACCAAAACCTGTGTTGAGATTTAATCCCCACTGTTAGGTACTAAGAAGAGGGACCAGGTGGGATGTTTAAGAGGCGATAAGGCCAAGCTGCGGTGGCGCTGCCTGTAATCCCAGCGGCCCAGGAGGCTGAGGCAGGAGGATCACAAGTTCAAGGCCAGCCTCAGCAATTTAGCAAAATCCTGCCTCAATATAAAAGATGAAAGTGCCCATCTGTGGGATTCAGGGATAGGACAGAGCACGGAGGAAGACAGTCTCCGAGGCCGGCGAGGCCCGGCGCCCTTGTGTGGGGTCCCGAGGACCACCCCCACCCTGTCCCAGACACACAAGTTGGTGCAGGGCTGGTGGGTATTCTCACAGGGGGGCACTAGGGACTCCTGTGCTGAGGGACACAGCCAGGTGGCCCCACCAGGGCTGACGTGCCTGTCACCCAGGCAGAGCCCAGAGCAGCAGAACCCAGGGCATGAGGGGGAGGGGAAGGAGGGGGAGGTGGGGGAAGGAGGGGCGGGAAGAAGGGCAGGGAGGAGGGAAGAGGAGAAAACAAAGACCAAGCAAGCGAGAGGCAGAGAGGGCCGAGAAGGAACGAGGGAGGAACGAGGGAGGAACGCTCACCCGGGTCTGCCCCTGCGTCTGAGCCAGACCACAGGCTCTCATTTCTCCCCCCTGTTTTTCTGCCAGAGGCAGGAAACATTCTCCCTTGGGAAGCTCAGAAATAGCTGAGCTCAAAAGCCAGGCTAGAGAGGATTCCAGGCTGGGGGAGGGATTTACACCAGAGGGCTCTGTCAAGCAGGAGGCCCAGGGCCCTGCTGGCGCCAGCCGGCCGGGGTTCAAACCCCAGTTCTTCCCCTTCCAGCCTCTTCAACCTTGGATGTGGCCTCAGTTGCTCACCCACAGAGCAGGACTCAATAATGGCACCAGACATGGCTGCATCTAGGTATTCAGATTTCACCATCAGGGCTGGGCGCAGTGGTACAGACCTTTAATCCCAGCACTTTGGGAGGCTGAGGCAGGAGGATCACAAGTTCGAGGCCAGCCTCAGCAACAGCAAAATCCCCAGCAACTTAGCAATATCTTGTCTCTTATTTAAAAAAATAAATTAGCCGGGCACGGTGGAGCACGCCTGTAATCCCAGCACTTTGGGAGGCTGAGGCAGGAGGATCGTGAGTTCAAAGCCAGCCTCAGCAGTGGCGAGGCACTTAGCAACTCAGTGAGACCCTGTCTCCAAATAAAATATAAAAAAAAAAGGGCTGGGGATGTGGCCCAGTAGTCGAGTGCCCCTGAGTTCAATCCCCCGGTACCAAAAAAAAATAAAAAATTCATGGGGCTGGGCGCGGTGGCACACGCCTATAATCCCATCACTTTGGGAGGCTGAGGCAGGAGGATCGCAAGTTCAAAGCCAGCCTCAGCAATGGTGAGGCACTTAGCAACTCAGTGAGACCCTGTCTCCAAATAAAATGCAAAAAAGGGCTGGGGATATGGCTCAGTGGGTGAGTGCCCCTGAGTTTAATCCCTGGTACCACAAAAAAAAAAAAAATTCATGGGGCTGGGGTTGTGGCTCAGCGGTAGAGCGCTCGCCTGGCACGTGCGCGGCCCGGGTTCGATCCTCAGCACCACGTAAACATAAATCATTACATTTTTTAAAGAAAAAAAAAATATTTTTTATTTATTTTTTACTTTAGCCGTACACAATGGGTTTATTTGTATGTGGTGCTGAGGATCGAACCGGGCCGCACACGTGCCAGGCGAGCGCTCTACCGCTGAGCCACAACCCCAGTACCCAATAAATATTTATTTATTTTCTTTATACACAATTTTTAAATCAAATACCAGTGGCTCTGGAGGCTGGAGACAGGAGGACCGTGAATTCAAAGTCAGCCTCAGCAAAAGCAAAGCACTAAGTGATTCAGTGAGACCCTGTCTGTAAATAAAATACAAAATAGGGTGGGGATGTGGCTCAGGGGGTCCAGTGCCCCTGAGTTCAATGCCCAGCACCAACAAATAATTCGCAGACAGGGCCCACTTTCTCCATCTCTGCTGGCCCTGCACCTTCAGCTTCCCCCTCATCCAGTCAAGGTGAACCCCATAACCAGGCTCCCCCCCCACCCTCTTAGCACCCCCAACAGAAAGAAGCCGCCTCTTTCCCCAGAGGACCAGCTCAAATCCCAGGCCTGGCTCTCATTGGCTGAGAGAAAGAAGTGTTCTGATTGGTCAGTCCTGGGTCACACGCGCCCCCCCCCCCCAAGGATGGAGTTGGCCTGGCTGAACCCTTGGCTGAGGCGGAGAAGGGAGTGCATGCGGCTAGGACGTCCCCAGCAGTGGCCCGGGGAGGACAGGACCAGGGGACAAGGCCACAGCTCTGCTGAACCCCTGGCATGTGCCAACGCTGACCGGACAGGGTCCTGGTGCGTCTCCTGGCAGCCTGCGTGACAAGTTCCCGCTGAGAAACAGGAGGAAGGCTCCCGGAGGTCACTGACTAGACCAAGGCCCGGAGCTGGCTGTGCGCCTGAGCCCTCTGCCTCACCCGCAGAGGTGGGGAGTGACAGGATGGCTTGCAAGAGGCCCGTGGTGGCCTCCTGTTCCTCGCTGCTGACCCTGACACCCCGGGCGGCCCCCTGGAGGGTGCCCACCTGCGCTCCCGGGGTCCGGGCACTTGTCCAGAGTCACACAGCAGGGGGAGGGGAGCCAGGGTCTGCCCCTGCCACCACCAGCACCAGGGCAGGGATGGGGAGAGGGGCCCTGGCCAGGCCACCTTCCAGTGACCCCCAGGACCTAGTCAGCTGTGTGGGAAGCCCCAGCTCTGCTGTCCTCTGGATACAAGGGACCCGCCCAGCAGAGACCCCGAGCCAGGCCCTGGGAGAGGCGGAGAGGAGAGGCCAGGACGGTGCCCAGCTCTGCCCCCTAAGTCCTGTGTGAGGGGCGAGGGCCCAGGCGGCGGCCCAGGCGGCCTGTCTTCTCTACCAGGGAGGCTCGGGGTCCCCCAGGGCCACCAGAAGCTGCTCTGGAGTGACAAGTGGCTCACAGCAGCAGCAGCTGCGCGGCACAGCTGCTGGGCCTGGGGCCCCAGTGCCGCCGGATGTGCTGGCCCCAAGAGCTCAGTCACCACGCCTGGAGGGAGGGGCCGCCTCACCGTCACCCCCACTCTCAGTGGAGAGACTGAGGCACAGGCAGGAAGGAGCAGAGCGACACTCATTCCCAGCCCAGGCCTGTCTGGTCCAGAACCTGCCCCTTCCCCCATTTCTTTCTTCTTCTTCTTCCTTTAACCAGCGATTGAACCAGGGCGCTTACCCCTGAGCCACATCCCAGCCCGCTGTATGTTTTACAGAGACAGGGTCTCGCTGAGTCACTCCGGGCCTCACTAAGTTGCTGAGGCTCGTCTTGAACGTGTGATCCTCCTGCCTCAGCCTCCTGAGCCTGGGATTACAGGCGTGCGCCACCCGCCTGGGTCTGTTCTCTTCTTGCCGGGCCAGTGTTCTGCCACGAACTGCAGCCCCAGCCCTGGAGCCCGCCCCTCAGCCACCACCCAGGACCTGCAGGGAACCCAGCTCAGCTGCCAGCACTGCCGCCAGCTCTTTGAGTTAGTGTCCTACGCTGGGTCTGGAAACAGGGTGGCCCAGCCTCCCCAGGGTTCCACCTGAACAGCCTCCCTCCTGTGCCCCTTCCAGGAGAGGAGGCCCAGAGTGGGTGTGCAGTGCCCGAGGGGGCACAGCCCGCTCAGCTCCGGCTTCTCAGGGCGGCGTGCCCAGCCCGCCTCTCCTGGCCGTCCACACACAGACCCTCACACACACACACACACACACTCTCTCACCCGGAGGCAGAGGCTGCTTCCCGCCGGCTCCCTCTGGCTCCACGCTGGCTGCGGGACATTTGTTACAGCGTCAGTTCCAGCTCCCACCCTGATGGGGGGCCGCCAGGCGGGGGCTTCCTGGCGGCTCTGGAGGGAGGAATGCGCCCCGCCCCAGCCCATATGGCCTCCATCGCGCCCATCTGCTTCCCATTGCCCCGCGCCGCTGCGGGGCTGCCCGGGCCCGCCTGCAGGGGTGTGAAGTTTATGTGGCCGGGCCTGGAGCCGGCGGTGACAGGGCCACACACGCGCACGCAGACACACACAGGACGCCCCTGCCATCACGATGTGCGCACGCGCACACATGTCAGCGCACACTCGGGCGTCCCCACACGCTCGGATCCACATCCCCGCCAGCTAACAGGAGAGGCCCCAGCTGAGACCCAACCCAGCAACTTCCCACCCAACCCTGAGATCACGCACGCACGCACGCACGCGTGCACAGCAGTCCACTCCCAGAACACCCCCCCACCCACTCACAGACCTACCCACAGACCCCACCCGCGGCACCCCATGTCACCCCACGCACACCTGCGCACAGCTGTGTCCCCACACACACACACACACACACAAGCTGCCCCAGGCGGGGCGACAGAGGCCACCTGGGGGGAAGGGCCTTGGCTAAGGCAGAGGACAGCTGCCCCGCCCCTGGCCTGGCTGTGCTCAGCCCAGGCTGTCCCCGCTGCGGCCACAGGCCCAGGGGCTCCTTCCTCAGTAGGGGCCTGGAGATGGCCGTCACCACAGCGGGGCCCAGGGCCAGATTCAAACCCAGGCAGGACTCTGCCTGCAGTGCCCTCAGGGGACGCCCAGGGGACTCCCGCCCAGACAGACCGCACCTCCTCCAGGCCTAGGCTGGAATTCAGGGACCATGAACTTGGACTGGGGAAAAGGATACCACTTGAATGTCACCAGCCTCCAGCTAGAGTCTGGCATTTCCTCCCCTCACAGCAGAGGCGGAAGCAAGCCAGGCACAGCGGACGTCACGGGGAGGCCCGGCAGCACAGCGTCCCCTCCACGTCTGAAGAGCCCCCTCCAGCTCCACGGCCATACGGGCTGGGCGCGGACCCCACGGCAGTGTGTGCCTGGCACGCTGCAGGCCTGGCTCCTCCCCAGCACCACAGAACACAGAAACCAACTGACCCGGCTATCGGCCTGCTGCCACCCCGCGACATTAAGTGCATTAGGGAAAGACGTGCCTTGGGCTAGCGGCGCAGCTCCCTGGCGCAGCTCCGTGTAGAGGGACTGCCTAGCATGCTCTAGGCCGGGGTCCAGCCCTGCACCGAAAAAAAAATTATCACCATACCATACCTCTGGCTGTCAAATATTTTAATAACTCTAATTCAATATAATTGGGCTTCTTCTAATCCTGTATGCGTTCACATAAATTTAAATCTAAGCCAGACCAGAGACTCGGGAGGCTAAAGCAGGAGGATTGAAAGTTTGAGGCCAGCCTCAGCAACTTAGCCAGAACTTGTCTCAAAATTTTAAAATTTTAAGAAAGGGCTGGGGCTGGGCGCGGTGGTGCACGCCTGTAATCCCAGCACTTGGGAGGCTGAGGCAGGAGGATCGTGAGTTCAAAGCCAGCCTCAGCAATGGCGAGGCACTTAGCCACTCAGTGAGACCCTGTCTCTAATAAAAACACAAAAAAGGGCTGGGGATGTGGCCCAGTGGTCAAGTGCCCCTGAGTTCAATCCCCGGGTACCAAATAAAAAAGAACAAAGAAAAGAAAAGAAAGGGCTGGGGACATGGCTGTGTGGTAGAGTGCTTATCTAACATGTCTGAGGCCCTGGGTTTGATGCCCAGCAGTGCAAAATCATCATCATCATCTAAACATGTAAACAGAAAAGGAGTCCATGATGCAAAAGACCATGCAGCCCCAGCAGGGCCGGCCACTGCATTCTTACACCCTTTACTATCATTATACGTTTTTACCATGGTAAGGACTGCAGCAAGGTGGGGTGGCTTGTCCAGGGTCACACAGCTCTAAATAACCCAGCTGCCAGGAGTTGAACCCAAGTGTCTGGTCAACCTTGAGCGCTTGCTATGCTGTCTGGGTAGAGCCCCGTGCCTGTGTCTGGTCCCAGGAAGAGGATCGCAGGGTCTAGGAGGTCCCACCACACACTCCAGCCTGGAGAGCTGGAACTTCCCAGCCAGCTGCCCCAGCCAGAAGGGAGCCTGTTTACAACGTGTGAGAATTCTCACCCCGGGTGGCAGCAGGCAGAGTGGGCTCCCAGCTCCCAGGCCCCCTGCCCCATTGGGGGCTCTGCAGCAAGTTAAGAATGAGCTTCCCTCTGTAGGGCCCCAGGAGGCGAGAACAACCGGTGAGCCCTGGAGCCCTCGGTTCAGGTCCCTCTATTCACCTGACCCTCTGCCTGCCTGGAGCTCGAGAAATAGGTCCCCAGCTGTCCCCTGCCATCCGGAAACCAGCCCCCCCCCCCAAAAAAAAAAAAAAAAAAAGAAAAAAGACTTCTTCTTGCTGCACTGTGTGACTTCGTCCATCCATTTCTTTCTTCTCTGCCATTTACTGAGCACCTACTGTGTGCTGGTTTGGGAGCAGAGGCTGCAGCTGAGAACGAAGCCCCACCTGCAGCGAGTTGGCAGGCGGTGGGGGAGGCAGTCAAGAACCCTGCCAGCAAAAGGTGGGCGATGTAGAAAGGGCTAAGAGAAGGGCGGGGAGAGAGACGTGTGGTCTGAGAAGGCCTCCCCAGGAGGCAGCCCTCAACAGAGGCCTGGAGGAGGTGAGGATCAGGAGCAACGTTCCGGAGAAGGAACAGCAGTAGCGGAGGCTGCCGTCTCGGTGAGCCCCGCTCTTTGCCTTCTTTGAGTCTGGGTTTGAAATTGAGCTGGGGAGGCTTAGTCCTCCCCCAGGCCCTGTCCTGAGGCTCCCAGCCTCGTCCTCTCGTCCCCCCTGCCCCTCCGTCCAACCCAAGGGCCCAGGGTGTCGGCCATCTGGTCATTGAAGCCCATGTGCTTCCGATTCTCTACCCCTCTGTCGGGGTGCTGTGGTTTGAATGTGTCCCCCAAAGTCCTCAATGCAACAGTGCCCGGAGACGGGGCCTGGAAAGAGGGGGTAGGTCCTGGGGGAGCTCCCGGGGCAGCGGCCTGCTTGGAGCAGCGAGTCAGGCCTCCTCCCTGCCCTTCTGTCCCCGGCCATGGGGTGTTGCAGACCTGCAGGTGGCTCGCGGACTCCCAGCCACCGGAAGGTGAGCCGAGTCTGTCCTGTAGCCATGGCCCAGCGTCGGGCACTCTATTACAGCAGCACAAACAGGTCCCGGTTGCCTGCCCGCTCTGGAATGGAGGCCAGGAATGGAGGCCAGGGTGGAGGCCCACTCCCTGTGCTCCCTCAGCACCTGGCGGGACCCGTCCCATCTGACAGCGAGGAGAGGGCTGCGCACGCGGCCGCCACCCTCAGGTGTGGCTCAGGTCCCCAGGCGGCGGGGACCCGCCCTGATAGTGCACGTGCCCTGGGAGTCCCCAGTGGCCACGCCTCCACTGCGCAGGACACCCTCGGCGCTCCCGCGTCGGCGCGGCTCCACCTGCCGGCCCGGGTCGCCGCCCCGGCTCACGTTTCCGCCGCCCGCGCCGCCCGGCGCCTCGGCCTCCGCCTCCGAATTCTCCACGCAGGGTTAGGCCGGCGACGCGCTGTCTGGGCCCCAGCGCCGCCGTGCGCCGCGTTCGTGCAGCGGCCGGGAGGGGCGGCAGCTCGCGGGGCCCAGCGCGCAGGAGGGGACCGCGCTGCCCGGAGACCAGGGGGTTGCACGGAGTTGCCCCGGTCACCCCGGCAGCGAGCGGGACAACTAACTACCCCGTCCCACCCCAGCTCAGCTTCTCTAGGAGCAGCCGCCGTGCGCCCGGCAGGGCCCTGGGGGCGGGCATCTTGGGGGGGACCAGACTTTGGCAAATCAACACCTGAAAGCCTCCGATGATAGGCGGGGTGTGGGCGTGAGTGTGTGTGGGGGGGGGCAGGGAACACCTGTGGAAGGCTGGAGGAGGGTGCTCCAGGAAGCAGAAGCAGCCTGTGCAAAGGCCCTGAGGCGAGAGCATCTCAGCTATCACTTCCAAATCAATCACCATAGGTACTTCCACGCATTATTTCTTTTCATTCCTTTCAGCCACTCTGCTCCTCCAGGAATCTGCATAATTCCCTTTTTCCAACTAAGCAAACAGGCTCAGAAGGGTCAAATCTATCCTAAATTCCCTTAGCAGGTCAGTAGCTAGGCCAGGATTGGAACCAGGGTCTTTGGCACTAGCACTTTAACGGGATGGTGCAAGGCCAGGCCGGTCTTACCTGATTCCCCACAGGAACTGCCCAGGGCAGGAGGAGGAAGAACTTGAGTCTAATCCCACCTCTGTGCCCACCGGGGGGACTCCTCCTGGTGGCTCATCTCTGATGGGGACTCATGCGATAAAAATGCCCTCCCATGAGCCTTCCCTCCGTGCCCAGGGCTCCCTCGCTGCGGGCAATCATCTTCAGGTGGCCCGTGTTAGAGGGAGAGGAGCTGGGCCAGCGGGTAGAGTCCCTTCCCAAGGTCCTGCGGCCATCGAGTGGCAGAGCCGGGTGTGGCCCTCACACTGCACTCTGTGCCACATTCAGATGCCACTGGCACGTCACCTGCAGGGACCCACCAGGGCCCAGGAAGCTCCTTCACGCCTAGAAATCGGGGAGACCGAGGCTGTGACGCCACAGCGGGGGACCAGGCCGCGCTTGTCCTAGACTAGACAGTGTGTCTCTCCCCACACCCCCAGTCCAGCCCCGAGCCAGGGAAATTGAAGATGGAAGAAACACAGGCCCTCCCAGACATCACTGAGCCCACTACTAGTCCAGTAGAGAAGTAGGTGAGCACGCGATGAGAAAGGAGAGCCCCGCGGCCTGGAAACCCTCCTCTGCGAAGCACATATTTGAAAAAGAACTGCATCCAGAATAGATAAGGAACCCTCGAAATTCAATTACAAGAAGTCAATTAAAAGTGAAAACAGCCGGGCGCGGTGGCGCACGCCTGTAATCCCAGCACTTTGGGAGGCTGAGGCAGGAGGATCGCGAGTTCAAAGCCAGCCTCAGCAATGGTGAGGCACTTAGCAACTCAGTGAGACCCTGTCTCTAAATAAAAAATACAAAAAAGGGCTGGGGATGTGGCCCAGTGGTTGAGTGCCCCTGAGTTCAATCCCCAGTACCAAAAAAAAAAAAAAAAAAAAAAAAAAAGTGAAAACAAGGGCTGGGGATGTGGCTCAGCAGCAGAGCGCTCGCCTAGCACGTGCGCGGCCCGGGTTCGATCCTCAGTGCCATGTAAACATAAATGCATTGCATTGTGTACAACTGAAGTAAATAAATAAATACTTTTAAAAAAAAGTGAAAACAAGCCCAGCACAGTGTGTAATCTCAGTGATTTAGGAGGCTGAGGTAGGAGGATCCCAAATTTGAGGCCAGCCTCAGCAATTTAGTGAAACCCTGTCTCAAAATAAAATTTGAAAGGGCTGGGGATGGAGCTCGGAGGCAGAATGCTTCTGGGTTCGATCCCAGTACACACCCCCCAAAAATAAAAAGATTTAAATTTTTACTTTTTGGTACTAGAGATTAAGCCCAGGGGTGCTTAACCACTGAGCCACATCCCCAGCCCCTTGTTATATTTTTTGAGACAGAGTCTTGCTAAGCTAGCTGCTCAGAGCCTCGTTAAGTTGCGGAGGCTGACTTTGAACTTGTGAACCTCCTGCCTCAGCCTCCCGAGCTGCTGGGATTACAGGCGTGCGCCACTGCACCAGGCTCCTAGGGCGAGAGATCTGGATGTAGTATATCTTCACTAATTAAGATAGATGAATGTAAATAACTGCCCGGAAAGGGGTGCGTCGCCATTAGACACTGGGAGATGCAAATTAAGACCTTAATGAAATGCCTCCAGGCTGAGGAATGCTGTGATTTCCAAGGCCGCACGGCCCATGTTCCCAAGAACAACTGAGGTGCTCTGTGCCGCTTGTAGGGTGCGGAACCCTGCGGCCCCTCTGGAAAGAGTTTGGCAGGTTCCTAAAAGGTTAAGCACAGGCTTCTACAGTTCAGCAATTGTACTCCTGCATATTCACCCAAAAAAATGAGAACACGTGTCCTCGGAGGCTTGTCCGCGGGTGTGTTTCAGCAGTTCCGCCTGCTGTGGTCCCCCACTGGCTAGGGTCCACAGTCCACCCAGTGGCGAAGGTCCTAGCCATCAGGACGGACTTCAGGTGGTAGAGTGCTCGCCTCACATGCACAAGGCCCTGGGTTCAATCCCCAGCACCACCGGGGAAAAAACAACAACAAGGACCGACTACTCACCACCCACCGTGCTGGGGACAGGTCTCAAAATAACTGTGCAAGTGGAAGAAGCCACAAGAAGGCGGAGCCAGGGTGCTCAGTCCTGGCTCTGCAGACAGGTGCGCTGGTTGCCTGGGGAGGGAGAGGAGATGGGAGGGAGGAGAGACTCTAAAGGGGCTGAAGGACCCAGGGATGAGGGTGTTGTCACCGTGCGGATTGTGGGCATGGTTTCATAGGTGTGGAGGCTCAGCCAGCGTGTGCCTTGTGTGTGGCAGTTCATTGTGTATCAGTTACACCCTGAGAAAGGCACCCCCCCAACACACACACCACGATCCCCCTCTTTCACCTACTCATAGGTCGGCTAAAATAAAACATGAAAACAGATAATAAATAGCCAGTGCTGAGAGGGTGTGGACCAGCCAGTGCCCTGCGTGCCCAGGGGCGTGCAGACAGCTTGGCAGCTTCTGGATGTTGTTTGTTGAAGTGCTTGTTTTTTGTGGCACTAGGGATTGAACCTGGGTGCTCTATCATTGAGGATATCCCCAGCCCTCTTTATTTTTTGATATAGGGACTTACTAAATTGCTGAGGCTGGCCTCCAGCATAGCTGGGGCTACAGGTGTGTCCCCTGTGCCCGGCCAGGTTCTGTTCTTGATGGTGGCGCTGGTCACGCAGGTGAACTCACTTTGTAAAAAGGCCTCAAGCTCCCAGGCAGCGTAGCGCACGCCTGTCATCCCAGCGGCTCAGGAGGCTGAGGCAGGAGGATCGCGAGTTCAAGCCAGCCTCAGCAACTCAGTGAGACCCTGTCTCTAAATAAAATATTAGAAAGGGCTGGGGGTGTGGCTCAGTGGTAAAGGAAGAAGACTCAGAATGAATCAAGAAAGGAAACAGTTCCGGTCAGTCTCCCTCCTTCCCTGAGCCCACCCCAGGACTCCGCCATAGAAACCACCAGGCAGACATGCTAGAAGGACCTACAGCCTCTCCCCTGCCCCTGCGTATCCGTTTAATTTTTCTAAAAAGACTTTTTCAGGATAAAAATTTAGACTAATCAGTCAAATGGGTCCGGTTTTAAATCCCTGCTCAGCCACAGTCACCTGGGGGCGGGGCCTTGGGCAAATCCCCCCCCCCCCCCCCCCCCGCTGGGGGACACTAGTCTGCTGGGCTACAGCCGGGTGTGATGGTGACAGCCGGGGCCCTCCCGAGGACTGCTGTGGTGTCCTCTGCTGCTGGGCTCCAGAACCAGTGGTTAAGCCTCGGCCAGGGTCCCCAGCAGACTGCGCCTCCACAGGCCAGGGTTGGGGGGAGAGGGGAGCGAGAGGACTCAGCCCACCCCTCCTCCAGCCTCCGCCATGGCTCCCTACTGCCCTAGCCTCCACCCAGGTCATCCACCACCTCCTTCAATTAATTCCACAAATATTTATTCCACATGCCAGGCTGTGCCCGTGCTATTCCTGGCCTCTCTGAGCTCATGGTCTGATGGGATAGGACCTCCCTGACCAGGAAATGAGGGGCCGGGGCGGCTCCGTCCACCCCACCGTGGCGAGTGTGAGGGACGGAGCTGAAGGCAGAGGTCTGGCGGGTGCGGTGGGCCTGGAGGGGAAGGCGGGGTCCAGCCTGCATCCCCTGGGAAGAGGATATAGACTGGTTGTTTCCCGGCCTCCTCCTCGTCCCCTCCCCAGGGCCCAATTCTGTCCCTGGCACCGCCCTCCACCCCACCCAGCAAGAACTGGATCCTTCCTCCGCTGGTCCTCCTGCAATCCCGCTCCAGCCCCGCCCGGCCCAGCCACAAAGACACCTCCGGCCGGCCCCTCTTCCTCTGCTGACTGGCCAGGAAGCCTGGCCTGCAGGTGCCTCCTCTCCTGCCCCACTTCCTGCTCTCCCCTAGCCAACTCCCACACACAGCCAGAGGGAAGTCAGGCTGTGTCATGCCTCCGCATAAATCCCCTGGTGGCTTCCCAGGGCTCAGAATAAAACCCAAACACCTGGTGCTTGGCCGTGGCCCACACAGCCCTGCAGGGCCAGCCCCTTCCCGCCTCTCCCACCCCAGCTCCCACCTCTCTCCTCTCCAGCCACACTGCAAACACAGCCACCCCAGGGCCTTTGCACTTGCTGTTCTGGCTGCCTGCACCTCCTCCTCTGCCGAAGTTCTCCTGGAAGCTCCCCTAACGCCCCGGACTGAGCTAGATGCCCTGCGGCTCTCCCCTGTGCGTCTGCAACATTGTCCCCTCCCTGAGACAGGTTCAAATCTCGGCTTAGCCATTATCCCCAGGGGAGAACTTGGGCAAGCCTCTCCTCCTCTGGGACTCAGGTGTCTTCATCTGTCACATGGGAGTGTGATAGCAACAGTGCCGGGCTTCTCCCCAGGGCTGTTGTGATTACCTCCTCCCTGGCCTCCAGAACCAGTTGCTCCACCTTGGCCTCGACCCCGGCAGACTTCTCAGGCCACGGCAGTCCCTCAGCTCCTGGCTCACTGCTGCCAGGTCAGTGCTTGGAACAGCCCGGAGCCCCACAGGGCTCAGCCAGGCACTGAATGCAGGCGCTCAGGGCTGGAGCCCCACAATTTTTTCTCTCGGGTCCCACCCTCCAGCCAGAGCCGAGACCAGGATGCAAGTCTGAGCTGCTGACTCCCTGGCCCGACCCTGCCCAGCAATGGGTGGGCACCACCTGCAGAAATCACTCTGGCCCTGGGGCAGGGCAGCCCAGGTTCAAATCCTGTCTGAGGTGGGCGTGGTGGGCACGCCTATAATCCCAGCAGCTTGGCTTGGGAGGCTGAGGCAGGAGGATGGGGAATTCAAAGCCAGCCTCAGCAAGAGCAAGGCGCTAAGCAGCTCAGTGACCCCTGTCTCTAAATAAAATACAAAATAGGGCTGGGGATGTGGCTCAGTGGCCGAGTGCCCCTGAGTTCACTCCCCGGTACCTGCCCCTCCCCCCCGCAAAAAAAAAAAAAAATCCTGTCTGAGCAGAGCTGTCACCGTGCAGAGAAATGCCACTCCTGTACTTCCCAAAGGAAATATAAATGTATCAGATTTTATACATTCTTCATCTGAGGTTGTTGCGTGCGTTGCATCTTGAGAGGGCGTTACCTAAGCCTGCCGCTGACCTGGGCGAGGCCTAAGGCAGGCGGGGCGGGGCTCAGCGGAGAGCGCCTGCCTGGCGCGCAGAAGGCCCGGGTTCCATCCCCAGCCCTACAAAATAAAATGAAATAATAAAATGGCTAAAATAAAAGCTGACGATAGCCGGTGCCTCCAGGGATCCAACAGCTGGGTCCTCTCCTATGGGGCTTGCAGTCCACAAAAGCCCGCACGGAACGAAGTTCCGGGGCTGGGGCTGGGGCTCAGTGGTAGCGCGCTTGTCTAGCATGCGTGGGGCGCTGGGTTCAATCCTCAGCACCACATACAAATAAATAATTTAAAAAATGGGGGTCCATGAACAACTTAAAAAATATATTAAAAGGGGCTGGGATTGTGGCTCAGCGGTAGAGCGCTCGCCTGGCATGTGGGCGACCCGGGTTCGATCCTCAGCACCACGTATGAACAAACGCATTGTGTACAACTAAAAGCAAATAAATAAAAATATTTAAAAATATATATATTAAAAAAAAAAAAAAAAAGCCGGGCGCGGTGGCACACACCTGTAATCCCAGCACTTTGGGAGGCTGAGGCAGGAGGATCGCGAGTTCAAAGCCAGCCTCTGCAATGGCGAGGCACTTAGCAACTCAGTGAGACCCTGTCTCTAATAAAATACAAAACAGGGCTGGGGATGTGACCCAGTGGTCGAGTGCCCCTGAGTTTGATCCCCGGTAAGCCCCCCTCCCCCAAATAAGGCAGTTCCGGCCGGGGTGTGGCTCAGGGCTGGAGCGCTTTTCCAGCCTCCGCGCGGCCCTTGGATCCCTAACGCGCAAAACAGAAAGGATCCGACAGAGTGAAGTCCCCATTCGTGTTGCAACGCGAATGAGCCCTGAGAACACTGGGCCACGGGAGGGAAGCCAGGCACAGGGACGCAGGGGACCCGAGGACGGGCGCTCCCCGGGTGCGGAGGAGGAGGAAGCGCAGGCGCGGAAGGATCTGGGGCGGGGGGTGATGGGTGTCCTGCACGGCGTGGTGACCTGGCACCGAAGCTCGCTGAATCGTGCTCACCAGGGGGTGAGCCACAGGCAGGAGGACGGTGTCTCCAGAAACCACCTGCACATCCTCGCGCCGTCGCCTACAGCTCACCGCTGGACGCTCCTTCGGCCTCTCTCCGGGGCTGTCACCCCCACACGCCCCCTCTTTCCCTGGAAGGGCTGACTCACCCCACAGGCTGCCCGGCAAGGTGAATAGTCGCGTTTCCGGGAATAACGGCCACCGGCCACCGTGGGATGGCGCGTGGGCTGCCCTGAGACTCCGGGCTGAGGTGGCACCGAATGACACCTGAGCATCAAGCCTGCGAGTGACAACACCTTCAGGAGACGCCAAGGTGCTGCTACTGCTGGGCTGCAGACGCCGCATCCCGGACACTGCCGGGTGTGAGCGCCCGGCGGTGGCAGTGCCAGCCCAGCTGCTCGGTAGGATCACAAGTTCAAGGCCAGTCTCAGCAACTCAGCGAGGCCCTAGGCACTTATTTGAGACCCTGTCTCAAAATTTTAAAAAGGGGTGGTGGGTGGGGAAGTAGCTCAGTGAGCTCCGGGGCAGAGCCCAGACTCTGGGTTCAATCCCCAGCACCACAAAGAAAGAGAAAAAAGAAGGGACTGTTGGAACTGGGCTTTTTAATTTTATTTGGTATTTATTTTTGCAGTGCTGGGGACTGAACCCGGACCCTGCTCCCCACGGAGCCCCCTCCCAGCCCTCAGCTGAAGCACGCTGTGCCCAGGCCGAGCGGTAGGTAAGTGCCCACCACCTGGAGGAGCAGCTGGCCCTGGCATGAGGGACATGGGCGCCCAGAGAGGTCCAGCGCCTTGCGCAGCTCACACAGCAGGTGGGCCACGAGCAGAGATGGGGGACAGCCGGAGTGAGGATCGGAGAGGACCCAAACATGCCTGGAAGCCACCTTCAAAGTGTCTACTGCCGCTGTTGACGCCTGACTGCTCCTGTCTGCCTCGCGGGGCCTGTCATTTCTCTCACTTGGCAAAAAGTCCAGGCCGGGCCTGGTCCTCCTTCCTCTCCTCCTTCTCTGCCTCTCCTGCTGCCCCCGGGGCGGTGGCCTCCTCCTCAGCTGCTCTCCCGGCTGCCAGGCTTGCCCTCCACCCAGCTGCCCCAGGGACCTTTCCAAAGGACAAGCCACTCAGGTCACTTCCAAGGCTCTCCCGTGCCCTCAGGATAAATCCAGACCCCTCCCCCCAGCCTTCGTGGCCTTGGCCCTAGTCCCCATCGCCTCTCTCATCCATGCCCTGGTGCCTACTCATCCTGCACCCTGAGGTCACTGGGCTGGTGGCGCTCTCCCCCGAGGCCTCTCCCTTCCAGGAGCTGCCGGGCAAGTCCTGACTCACTGTGAGCCTCCTCCTTCCCAGGGTTCCCTCCTCCTGGCCGCAGGGTTTGGTGGGTGAATAAGAAAAAAAACTCCTGGATCTGTCCCAGGCCCTAAGAAGGAGATGTTAAACCCTTGGACATAGCCACCTGTAGCGGGTTAATTGCGTCCTTCAAAAAGATCTGTTTCTAGCTGGCGCGGTGGCGCACGCCTATGATCCCAGCACTTGGGAAGCTGAGGCAGGAGGATCGTGAGTTCAAAGCCAGCTTCTGCAATGGCGAGGAACTTAGCAACTCAGTGAGACCCTGTCTCTAATAAGATACAAAAAAGGGCTGGGGATGTGGCCCAGTGGTTCGAGTGCCCCTGAGTTCAATCCCCAGTACCAAAATAAATAAATAAATAAAATCAAAATAAGATGATCTGTTTCTGCCACGTGTAATGGTGCACACCTATGATCCCAGCACTTGGGAGGCTGAGGCAGGAGGATCATGAGTTCAAAGCTAGCCTCAACAATTTAGCAATCCTAAGCAACTTAGTGAAACCCTGTCTTAGATAAAAAAAAAAAAAAAGGCTGGGGATGAGATGAGGCTCCGTGGTTAAGGGCTCCTGGATGTAATCCCTGGAGATTGGGTGGGGCACTGGAGATGGAGTTCAGTGGTTCAGAGGTAGAGCACCCTGGGTTCTATTCCCCGGTACTGGGGGGAAAAAAAACAATCTGTTCAAGTCCCAATCTTAGGAATTTATGAAAGTAACCTTGTTTGGAAATAGGATCTTTGTAGATGCAATCAAGTTCCAATGAGGTCATCGTGGATGAGGGTGGGCCCCAAATCCAATGACTGGTGTCACGGGGCCAGGAGTAGACATACTAGGAAAGGAAAGAGGCAGCAGAGGCAGAAGGCTTCACGGAGGCCCCACCCAGGCCTCACAGGGAGCACAGCCCTGGGGATACCTTGATTTGGGGCTCGGGCCTCCAAGACTGTGGGCCTGAACCTCCGCTGCTCAAAGCTGCCCAGTTCATGGTATTTTTAGGGCAGGCCTAGAGGCCAGTGTATCACCCAACCGTGGACGTCAAAGAGGGTGCGAGGCCCAGGGCCAAGGAGAGAGTAGAGGGAGTCTGGCTGAACCCAGTCCTGCCTGGTGGGTGGTCCTGCCCACAGGAACACCTGGTCTAGTCTCTCCCAGTGTACAGGGGCCATGAGATTACCCCATCCACCAGGGACCCCTGGGACTGAGCCCCTTTTCCTGTTCACCAGTCACCCATATTCTCCTAGCTGGAGAAGGCTATGTCTCATAGCAGGCAGGGTTTCTAGAAGACAGGCTGAAGGACAGAATGGACCCTTCTGCTCAGCAGATGCTATGCAGGCAAGGGTTGTGGGTAAAGACCAGACTTAGCTCTGCTTCATTTAAAAGGCTATAAGAGCTGGGCATGGAGGCCTACGACTCTGGAGGCTGAGTCAGGAGGATCCCAAGGTGGAGGCCAGCATCAGCAACTTAGCAAGGCCCTAGGCTACTTAGTGAGACTCTGTCTCAAAATAAAAAATTTAAGAAGGACTAGGGATGTGGCTCTGTGGTTAAGCACTCCTGGGCTCAATCCCCAGTACCAAATAAAAAGAGAAGCAGTTTCAAGGGCTGAGGGTGCAGCTGGGGAGGAGTGCCTGCCCGGCATGTGCAGAGCCCGGGCGTCCTTCCTCCAGAAAAAAGCAAACCCTCAGGTACCACCCTCCAGAAAAAGCAAACCAAGCTCCTTATGGTGTCAGCGGCACGTGGGCCACTTGCTGTACAGCATGAGTTAAGTGTCACAGTGAACTCGAGTCCCACATTCCATCTTTACATTTTTTTTTAATGAGAAAATAAATTCCCATAACATTATGAAATGGACAAGTTGAAAGCAGAGGGGTCAGGACACCCCAGATCCCAGCCTGCCAGAAACCCCCCGTCCCAGCTCAGGGGGCATCTGTGAGTAGCCTCCAGGCCACTAATGGGGCCCAGATGTGCCCAGAGGTGGCCCTGGGCCCAGACCTGCCTGCCTGGACACCCGCACGGCGCTGGCTTTACAGCCCGCTCATTTCCTGGACTGTTAAAGAAGGTCCCAGGGAGGCTCTAACGGCCTGGCCAGATCCCGGCTCCTTGCCTGGCTCTCCCCCAGCCGCAGCCCCAGGCCGCTGCCCAGACACAGGGCGAGTTCCCACCAGAGAGCAGCCAGGAGTGGACGGCGCCCCGCAGCGGCTACCCGAGCCCGCCCCACAGCAGCGGCCGACGGCCACAGTCCCCGTGATGGCCGGAGCATCCACCCGGCCTCTGAGGGCCTCCAGCAAGATGCCTCGGCAGGGAGAATCCACCAGGACACCTGACCAAGTGCTGCAGGCGACATCCGCAGAGGGACCCGCCGGCCCCCCTGGGGACCCCTAAGGACCCCCTGCCCTAGGAGAGACGCCCCCGCCTCGGCGGTTCTGCCAGACCCGCGCCTTCCAACTGAACTGCGAGGAACCGCGGGAAAGCCCAGACCAGGGGACCTTCTGTGAGCAGCCGGCCTGGACTCTTCAAAATGGCAAGATCCTGGGCTGCCCCGGAGCAGGAGAGACCACGGGACAGGACAGCGAATGCTCTGTGACCCGGGCCCCAGCCTCTCTCCACCCAGCTCCCCAGTGCTGCGCAGGGCGTCCTGGCCAGTGGGGTTACAGAGCAGCGCCGCGCCCGCTGCCCCCCGGTGTGGAGCATGGGCCGGGTTACCACAGAGAATCTTCTTCTCTAGTGTTTAGTTTTAAACATTCTTGTCATCAGCATATATACGCAAACACATTCAGCAGTAAGGGCCGGGGTGCAGGCTTGAGGCCCCTGGGCTCCATCCTCAGCAGGACCAAAAGAAAAAGGTCTTTAGCAATAAAAGAAAACGTTTAGAACACTGGGTGTGAGAGTGTGAGTGTGTGAGTGTGAACAGAGGCCACGGGAACAGAAAATCCAGCCCACTGGCAGTCTGAACGGCAGCCGCTCGCTGTGTTTTCCTTGCAACTTTTGGCAGGTTGAAATCATTTTAAAATAAAACGTTTAAACAATCTAAAAATAAGTCTCCCTTGACCCCCAAGCCCTGTCCCTTTTCACCTCAGTTCTGCCTCTTGCAACCCCCAGGGAACCCACTTAGTATGTCACCTTAAATTTCCAGAGTTTCCTATGCAAATACAAGCAGGGGCACGGACACACTTGGTCCCCACCTCTGCTTCCTGCAAAAGGGAGCTGCAGGGCTCTTTGCACCTGGCCATGTGGCCCAGTGGGGCACTTCCCGGCCACCTCAGGACACCACCCCTCCCCCACCGCCCCACATCCCCAGAACAGCTCTCCCGGGCTCCTGGGGCCAGCTCGGGGCTGGTGAGCAGACTCCAGTCTCTGTCCCCCACAGCCACCGGGGCCAGGCCACTGCCACCTGTCACGTCTCACCTGCCCCTTCTCACCGTGCCCAGCTTCTGTCTCTTTTCCCCTGACCGTCTCTCCTCTCCAGCAGTGGGGGGACCCTGCGTACTCAAGGTAAAGCGGCACGCCCCGGCCTAAAAGCCCCGCGGCTCCCCCCGCTGCTCCCCACCCTGGGCTTGGGCAAAAATCCCACTGGTCCTCCTCTCCTGGGGCTCCCCGTCCCCTGCAGCCACCCCAGCCTGGCTCACTGGGGCAGTCTCCTGCCGCCTCAGAGCCCCACTGCGCCTGCCCCAGGGCTCCCCAGGTGGCATCTGCCCCTTCCTCAGCTGGCACGTCAGTGTCAGCGCTCCCCGGGACAGCCTCAGCCCGGAGCCCCACCCAGCACCGATCCTCCAGCCTAGGCCTCTCCTCGGCCCTGGCATCGTCCAGCAGCAAAGCAGCTTGTTTATTTAATCACCGTTTTCCTCTCCCCAACTGGAATGTAGGTTCCGTGAGCACAGGGACTGTGTGTCTTGTTCACGGCTGTCACTCCGGGAGGTAGCACGGAGCCAGGCCCACTGTGCCTGAGTGACCGCCTCTTCATGGCCTCCAGGTTGCTGTCACCCTGTTGGATGGAGGCAACACTGTGGCCCCAGGAATGGGGGAGCCTGGCCTGTTCCTGGCACCCTGGGAACTGAGGCGAGAGCCAGGCTCTGCTGACTCCCAGACTGATGCGGTTCCAGGCCTTGGGGGGCTCAGGCTAGCCCTCCATCTGGGCTCTGGCCTCCTTTCCCAGAGGCCCATCCCTTGGACACCATGAAGTTGTTCACTTGCCAATGTCAGCACCTACTGTGGGTGACACAGTGACCCACCAGGACCCACAGGGACTAGGACACAGCAGGTCTTCAGCCAACTGGTGCCCAGCCCCCACCCCACCCCAACTTCCCCTCAGGGGGGCCGGCACAATTTGGTGATTGTTAGAGCACTTTTTTTTCCTTTTGGGAGGAAGGCTGCAAGTCATTAAGGCTGCTCGGGCCTGCGGGTCACCGTTTCCTGTTTAGAAGAAAGAATCATCTCTCCTTCCAGCACCAGCCCCCCCAGCCTGACTCAGGGCTGCGGAGCCTTAGGACGCCTGCTCAGCAGCCGGCAGGAAGCTGGCACCTTCGGCACCTTTTGTGCTCAAAAGGGACACTCATTTTCTCCTGGCCCCAGGAGGCCCCCAGAGGTGAAGTCACCACTGCCAGCCAGCCAGGAGTGAATTGCCCCAGCCCAGCCACAGCCCAGGGTCCTCCCATCCTCCAGGCAGGAAGCTGAATGACCCCTACCCTTTGGCCTGGCTTCTCACCCTCCTGGCTCCAGCCAGCCAATTTCCTCGCATCAAAGGCCATTTGGTACCCAGCAGCCAGACGGAGGTGTGGGCTGCCTGACAGGGAGGCCCGGCGGGGCCCAGAGCCCTTGGGAACAGGAAGGACATCCTCTTCTCCAGCTGGGAGGGGCGCCAATCCTGCCCCAAAGACCTGCCCCAGCTGGTAGCCTGCTAAGACCCAGGAAGCCCACCTCACACCCTCTGGGGCTGGGCAGCTTCAAAATGCAAAAGCCAGAGGATAAATCAGAGGCAGTGCCTGCTCAGCTGGCCAGAGGTTCTCCAAACCAAACCACAGGAGGCCAGGCCTGGGAAGGAAATCTCATTTGCACAAGGTCCCTAACAGTGCAACCCGGGGCCCTACAGTCACATGCCATTTCCAAGGACAAGATTTAAGGCTGTGTCAGAAATACCAAAGCTCCAGGAATCCCTGCCCCCTCTTCCTTTCCTAAAGACCTTTGAAAATACCCACATCCGCAAGACCAAGTAGAGACTCTTTAATATATAAATTAATGCCTTTATTGAATATCAATAAACTGTATATATAACTATACAAAATGTTTCCTTAATACAAAATGTTGCTTGCAATATAAATACCAGTGTACCTTTAAAAATGTAAACATCTTCCTTCCAGGCCCACCTGTCAGGCCCCCAAAATAGTCCTGGGAGACAAACTGGTCAGGCCAAAGCACCCCACTCAGCCCCTGACAAGCGAGGCCATTACTCACAGTCCCTTTTGAGACATTGTTAAATTGCCCGTGAAACAGGTGTCACCAGAACAAACAGGAGGCTAAATAGCTGCCCAGGGCCAGGGGCATCTCGAGGTCTAGATGTGGCCTCCTGTCCATCCTGTGTGCGCAACCACCCACAGATGCATGTGGGGGCGGGATTGTTGCATAGTTAGTCGCACCTCTGGAAGGTGGCCTGAGGGTTCCTGGTGGGGAGCAGAGGGAGGGAGCGGGTCTCCTGAGTGGGGGGAGCTTCCGATGCAATCTGTCTGCTTGTGTCCTGTTGCTCAAAGCAGCTGTGTCCAAACAGCTCTGGACACACAACCCAGAGGCCAACTCAGCAGTGCCCAGGAAGCAGTTCCAAGGCGACCTCCTGTCTACCATCCACAGAAAGGCCCCGAGACCCCTGCGCAGAGAGCAGAACACCAGTCAGCGGCCTGCGGAGTCCAGGGACCATCACAGCCAGGCCCGGGCGTCCTGGAGGCTTCGTGGCAGTGAAGGGCGGGCGCCTTCCTCCTGGACTGGGGAGGCGGCTGGGCGGCAGCGGGCTCAGCGGGGGCCGCCCGAGCAGCCCGACTCCTGGTGCTTGTGCAGCAGCGACATGCGGGAGAAGGTGCGGGCGCACCGCGGGCACTGGTACTTCTTCACGTCCGAGTGGGTCTGCAGGTGGGCACGCAGGTTGGAGCGGTCGGCGAAGGCGCGGCTGCAGTGGGAGCAGGAGAAGGGCTTCTCACCTGGAGAGAGGGGGAGTCAGGCTGGGCCCGGCCTTTCCCAAGAGGCCCACCCCACACCCGGCCTGAAGGACCCTGGCCTCCAGCAGTGGCTTCAGACTTGGCTTCCCTGTGGGCCCTGAGCAGTGTCCTGGCTCCTTGGAGCCTCCTGCTCCTCTGTAAAGTGGGGCCACTCCCACACATGGGGGTGGTAACCGAGACAAGCAGGATGACAAAGTGCTCCTCCACGTCACCCATGGGCTTGGGAAACCTCAACAAACCAGGGCGACTCAACACTCGGATCCTTCTGTGGTCCTCATATTAAAGATGGCGAAACTGAGGCCCAAAAGTTAAGTAGCATGTTTGGGTCACCCCCGCAGGGCCCCCAAGCCCTTGATTTTGACCAGTGCACTTCCCGCTCTTGGTCAGGAGGGGCTGTGGTTGGTGTTCCTTTCTACCAATCCTGGAGTCAATCCTTGATTTACTCTGAAGACAAAGTTTAAGAGGATGCCTGAGGCTACTCGGGAGGCTGAGGCAGAAAATCACAAGTTTGAGGCCAGCCTGGACAACTTAAGGAGACCCTGTCTCAAAGGAAAAACTACAAAGGGCAGAGAAGGGGGGCTGGGGCTGGGGCTCAGCGGTAGAGCACTCGCCTAGCACGTGTGCGGCCCGGGTTCGATCCTCAGCACCACGTAAAAATAAAGGCATTGTGTAAAACTGAAACAAATAAGTAAATATTTAAAAAAATTAAAAATAAGGTATTGTGTCCAACTACAACTAAAATATATTCCCAGGCGAGGCTACAGAAACCTGCAGACCAGACACACATCTCCCTGGCCAAACTGTGGTAGGACGTCTTGCACATGAGGCCAAGTATACCGTAAGTGTTCAATAAGTGCATGCAGAATAAATAAATCTGCTTTTAAAAAAAGGAATCAAAGAAGCTTGACCCTCAATCACCAGATAATACCTTTTCATAATCCCTGCCCCAACCAAGAGGATAGTTTCCAAAACAGTGACAGTGTTGTGACATTTTGGTTTTCCTTAGGCATATGGCTTTTCCAAATAAAAAGTCCTAATGCTAATTCTTTTTTTTTTTTTTTTTGGTACCAGGAATTGAACTCAGGGGCACTCGACCACTGGGCTATATCCCCAGCCCTCCCTTTTTTTTTTTTGTATTTTATTAGAGACAGGGTCTCACTGAGTTGCTAAGTGCCTCACCATTGCTGAGGCTGACTTTGAACTCGCAATCCTCCTGCCTCAGCCTCCCAAGTGCTGGGATTACAGGCATGCGCCACCGTGCTGGCTCTAACACTAATTCTTCTTCTTCTTCTTCTTTTTTAATATTTCTTAGTTGCCAATGTACCTTTATTTATTTACATGCGGTGCTGAGAATCGAACCCAGGGACTCATACATGCTAGGCAAGCGCTCCACCACTGAGCCACAACCCCAGCCCCTAACACTAAATTTTTTTTTTTTTTTTTTTTTTTTTTGGTACTGGGGATTGAACTCAGCGGCACTAGACCACTGGGTCACATCCCCAGCCCTTTTTTGTATTTTATTAGAGACAGGGTCTCACTGAGTTGCTAAGTGCCTTGCCATTGCTGAGGCTGGCTTTGAACTCGCGATCCTCCTGCCTCAGCCTCCAAAGTGCTGGGATTACAGGCGTGCGCCACCGCGCCCGGCCTAACACTAATTCTTTAAACAAAAAACAACATGGGGCTGGGGCTGGGGGCTCAGCGGCAGAGTGCTCGCCTTGCACGTGCACGGCCCGGGTTCGATCCTCAGCACCACCGATCCTCAGCACCACGTAAACATAAATGCATTGCATTGTGTACAACTAAAGTAAATAAATAAATAAATAAATAAAACATGATTCTGTCACTCCCAGCCCTAGCCTGATATGCCCACAGGCCATGACCTGTTAAATTCCAGTGATGGAATTCAAGAAAAACTGAGAATGAATTAATCCCATCACCTACTGAGTGCTAGGCTGAGCCGCAGGGAGGGGAGGGAGTTAAGGGAAGGCTCCAGGGGCCCCACCACTCAACAGGCTGCCACTGGGCACCAGGAGCAGGCTCCACCTCATGGGCACCCACACAAGGGGTGGGGGGAGTCAGAGAACCCAAGATGGGGGGCTGCACCCACCACTGGGCCGCCTGGAGGGTCCGATGGTGGCTTTCTCCCAGGTCCCAGTGAAGCGCTTCTTCATTCACACACTCCCTTGAGAACCAGGAGGGCCAGGCAGGCAGAAAGGTGAGGGAGCCCATCCATGAGCTGGGGACGAGGGCGCCATCTTCCAGTTAGTGCTCCAACCAAGGAGGGGACCTTTTAGGATGTGAGGGGGTGGGGGTGGGGCGGGGTCCGCGTGCATGCACAGGAGGCACCCCCTCCCCGTCTCCAGACGCCTTTATGGCGCTCCTGGCAAGTGTGAAATCGGCACCAGGCCGGCGGGGACAAAGGCCGCAGAGGGGGGCACTGTACATGCGATACCCCCGGGATTAAGGGGCTGCCACACCATGGCCAGCAGCTGCGGCGGAACAGGTGCTGGCACCACTGCCCCGTGCACCTGCTCCGCCCCTCCCACCCCACCCACTGGGCCCACCATTTAAGCACACAATGGGAGTCCTCCAGGACACGAGGGTGCATTTCAAGGGGCTTTTTTGTGTCTGAGCCATGCCTTTACATTAAAATACTGTCCGGATGGGACAGCAGAGGCTGGGGGCTCCCCAGAGAGCATCCTGAGGGCTTCAACACCCCCCAAATAGAGCCCCTGTTAACTAGACAGGCACCAGGAGAAAAGGTAGGCAGTTGAACCTTGTAAAGGTTAAAATGTAATGTTAAGATCGGGGCTGCCAGGCGCGGTGGCCAACGCCTATAATCCCAGCACTTTGGGAGGCTGAGGCAGGAGGATCACGAGTTCAAAGCCAGCCTCAGCAATGGCTAGGCACTTAGCAACTCAGTGAGACCCTGTCTCTAAATAAAACACAAAAAAGGGCTGGGGATGTGACCCAGTGGTCGAGTGCCCCTGAGTTCAATCCCAGTACCACAAAAAAAAAAAAAAAAAAAAGATCAGGGCTATGGGCTGGGGTTGTGGCTCAGTGGTAGAGCGCTTGTCTAGCACATGCGTGGCCCAAGTTCGATCCTCAGCACCACGTAAAAATAAATGCATTGTGTAAAACTGAAAGCAAATAAATAAATATTAAAAAAATTAAAAATAAGGTATTGTGTCCAACTACAACTAAAATATATTCCCAGGCGAGGCTACAGAAACCTGCAGACCAGGACACACATCTCCCTGGCCAAACTGTGGTAGGACGTCTTGCACATGAGGCCAAGTATACCGTAAGTGTTCAATAAGTGCATGCAGAATAAATAAATCTGCTTTTAAAAAAAGGAATCAAAGAAGCTTGACCCTCAATCACCAGATAATACCTTTTCATAATCCCTGCCCCAACCAAGAGGATAGTTTCCAAAACAGTGACAGTGTTGTGACATTTTGGTTTTCCTTAGGCATATGGCTTTTCCAAATAAAAAGTCCTAATGCTAATTCTTTTTTTTTTTTTTTTTTTGGTACCAGGAATTGAACTCAGGGGCACTCGACCACTGGGCTATATCCCCAGCCCTCCCTTTTTTTTTTTTGTATTTTATTAGAGACAGGGTCTCACTGAGTTGCTAAGTGCCTCACCATTGCTGAGGCTGACTTTGAACTCGCAATCCTCCTGCCTCAGCCTCCCAAGTGCTGGGATTACAGGCATGCGCCACCGTGCTGGCTCTAACACTAATTCTTCTTCTTCTTCTTCTTTTTTAATATTTCTTAGTTGCCAATGTACCTTTATTTATTTACATGCGGTGCTGAGAATCGAACCCAGGGACTCATACATGCTAGGCAAGCGCTCCACCACTGAGCCACAACCCCAGCCCCTAACACTAATTCTTTTTTTTTTTTTTTTTTTTTTTTTTGGTACTGGGGATTGAACTCAGCGGGCACTAGACCACTGGGTCACATCCCCAGCCCTTTTTTGTATTTTATTAGAGACAGGGTCTCACTGAGTTGCTAAGTGCCTTGCCATTGCTGAGGCTGGCTTTGAACTCGCGATCCTCCTGCCTCAGCCTCCCAAAGTGCTGGGATTACAGGCGTGCGCCACCGCGCCCGGCCTCCTAACACTAATTCTTTAAACAAAAAACAACATGGGGCTGGGGCTGGGGCTCAGCGGCAGAGTGCTCGCCTTGCACGTGCACGGCCCGGGTTCGATCCTCAGCACCACCGATCCTCAGCACCACGTAAACATAAATGCATTGCATTGTGTACAACTAAAGTAAATAAATAAATAAATAAATAAAACATGATTCTGTCACTCCCAGCCCTAGCCTGATATGCCCACAGGCCATGACCTGTTAAATTCCAGTGATGGAATTCAAGAAAAACTGAGAATGAATTAATCCCATCACCTACTGAGTGCTAGGCTGAGCCGCAGGGAGGGGAGGGAGTTAAGGGAAGGCTCCAGGGGCCCCACCACTCAACAGGCTGCCACTGGGCACCAGGAGCAGGCTCCACCTCATGGGCACCCACACAAGGGGTGGGGGGAGTCAGAGAACCCAAGATGGGGGGCTGCACCCACCACTGGGCCGCCTGGAGGGTCCGATGGTGGCTTTCTCCCAGGTCCCAGTGAAGCGCTTCTTCATTCACACACTCCCTTGAGAACCAGGAGGGCCAGGCAGGCAGAAAGGTGAGGGAGCCCATCCATGAGCTGGGGACGAGGGCGCCATCTTCCAGTTAGTGCTCCAACCAAGGAGGGGACCTTTTAGGATGTGAGGGGGTGGGGGTGGGGCGGGGTCCGCGTGCATGCACAGGAGGCACCCCCTCCCCGTCTCCAGACGCCTTTATGGCGCTCCTGGCAAGTGTGAAATCGGCACCAGGCCGGCGGGGACAAAGGCCGCAGAGGGGGGCACTGTACATGCGATACCCCCGGGATTAAGGGGCTGCCACACCATGGCCAGCAGCTGCGGCGGAACAGGTGCTGGCACCACTGCCCCGTGCACCTGCTCCGCCCCTCCCACCCCACCCACTGGGCCCACCATTTAAGCACACAATGGGAGTCCTCCAGGACACGAGGGTGCATTTCAAGGGGCTTTTTTGTGTCTGAGCCATGCCTTTACATTAAAATACTGTCCGGATGGGACAGCAGAGGCTGGGGGCTCCCCAGAGAGCATCCTGAGGGCTTCAACACCCCCCAAATAGAGCCCCTGTTAACTAGACAGGCACCAGGAGAAAAGGTAGGCAGTTGAACCTTGTAAAGGTTAAAATGTAATGTTAAGATCGGGGCTGCCAGGCGCGGTGGCCAACGCCTATAATCCCAGCACTTTGGGAGGCTGAGGCAGGAGGATCACGAGTTCAAAGCCAGCCTCAGCAATGGCTAGGCACTTAGCAACTCAGTGAGACCCTGTCTCTAAATAAAACACAAAAAAGGGCTGGGGATGTGACCCAGTGGTCGAGTGCCCCTGAGTTCAATCCCCAGTACCACACAAAAAAAAAAAAAAAAAAAAAAAGATCAGGGCTATGGGCTGGGGTTGTGGCTCAGTGGTAGAGCGCTTGTCTAGCACATGCGTGGCCCAAGTTCGATCCTCAGCACCACGTAAAAATAAATGCACTGTGTACAACTAAAAGCAAATAAATAAATATTAAAAAATTATATAAAAAAAAAGATCAGGGCTATTTGTGCAGAGAGAGACAGTCGCCTTTTCCAGTTATAACTATGCTAATAAGACCTGCAAAGGGCCAGGCACCCCCAAACCACCTCACTGACCCTCACTGTTGAAGGTCAGCCACCAGGACAGGAAATGACAGAGCTCAGCCTCCAACCTGGCCAGCTTGACTCCAACAGCTCTCATGACCTTTGAACTTCCTCTCAAGTCACCCTCTAAGAATCACCCCTAAACACATCAACCTCCACCATTCAAGATCTGAAAAGGAAGGGTGCCTGTCTTTTCCTCATTTCTGGGAAGTTTTCCATACATAAGTATTATGTTTTTTGAGGCACTAAGGACCAAACCCAGGGCCTCATGCATGCTAGGAAGGCCTGCTGCCACTGAGCTATGTACCAGCTGCTTTTTATTTTAAATCATAGTCTCACCAAGTTGATCAGGCTGGCCTTAAACTTATGATCCTCCTGCCTCAGCTTCCTAAGCAGCTGGGATTACAGGTGTGTGCCACCACGCCCAGCAGTAGTCTGTGTATTGTTTTTTTTTTTTGCTCTTTTTTTTTTTTTGAAGTGATTCTGTTTTCTATCAGCAAAGTTATTCCCTGATCTGCATGATGGAATTGACTGGGGGTGGGGAAAACAGACCTGAGAACCATAATTATAAACCATTATTATAAAGTGATTAGCAATCTTAAAGCCACCCTATAAAGCATGTGCTATCATAATCCTAAGGCTCAGAGAGGTTAAATTGCTTAACTAAGGTCACACAGCGTAGAAACAAAGCAAATACCAACTACCATTTTCTGAGAGCTTATCATGTACCAAGAGCTTTGCTTTTTCCACATGCATTCTTTCATTTAACCTATGCAGAGACCCCACGAGGTAAAATGGGTATACTTGTGCCCATTTTAGAGATGAGAAAACTAAGGATCATCATCTGAAAGTTTGAGGAAGTTCTCAGACAGGATTTAGGACAGTAATGGGGGGCACTGACAGCATCCTGTCTGACTGGGGCAGGGGTGGTTTGTGGGGGAGGAGCAGGGTGGGTCCCTTCACACCTAGCCATAATAGCAAGGTGTTGGGTGCACTTTTCCCATATCCACCTCCAAAATATTTTAGCTAAGAAACTGCAGAAGAACGTGCCCATCTGCTTAGCTGATGAATGTTTCTGCCAAACATTTCCAAAGGTCCGGGGTCTCTGAACTTGAACTAAGTTAGAGCTTAGTTTCCTTGATGCTAAATTTAAAAAGTAAATAAATAAAACAAAAAGGAGAACAGCAAGCCCAGAATCACAAAAGCTGGCGAGAAGGCGTGGAGATGAGAAGGGCAGCAGCCTGCAGGGCTACTCACCGGTGTGGGTCCGCACGTGGCCCTGTAGCAGCCAGGGCCTGGAGAAGGCCTTCCCACAGGTTCCGCAGACACAGGGGAGAGTGTGGCTCCGGATGTGCATCTTGAGGGCGCCCAAGCTGAGGTATTCCTTGTTGCAGTACTTGCAGTTAAAAGCCTTGCGAGACTGGGGGTCCTTGGCCACGGTGAGCAGGGCCAGTTGCTTGGGCAGCTGCCCCAAGCCTGGGAAGGCAATGTAGGCCTCAGCCTCCAGGGAAGAAGCCGAGGTGGAAGAGAAGGAGGAAGGGGCCGGAGAGGGTGGGCTGGGGGGCTGGGAGCCCTTCCCGCTGTCCTCGTCAGACAGGGAGGTCAGCTCTGCTGCCTGGGGGCTCTCCTGGGGCTGCAGGGAGGCCCAGCCAATGGGCTGCGTGTGGGGCGCCAGGAGACAGTCCCAGATGAGGGTGGGCAGTGAGGCGGAGGGGTTGAGGACCTCAGGGGGCGGGATGGCAGCCAGCAGGTGGGCCTGGTCGTAGGGCTGCTGGAAGGTGAACTCTGAGGGAAGACAGAAAAGGCAGCGTCAGGCATCAATTAAACTTTCAACCTGTCAACAAACATCAGCCCACTGAGGGCCACGGCTAGGGATTGAGGCGGTTCCTGCCGTCCCGCCGCCCTTGCTCACCCAGGACGCCGCACCTGTGTCTCCTACAAGAAGGACCCCCAGCCCAGCTCGAGGGGCCATCCTCAGGCCCCCCTCTTCCTGTGTCCCCCAGCCCCCCAGCCCGAGGTAAGATCCCCCAGGTCCTGGTCTCAACCCAGCCACCCCCTTCTACACCTCTCCTCCACCCCTCCCCCAGCCCTCTGGACTCCGGACTCTTCGGAGCCACTGGCCAGAGGACTCTCCTGGCACAGCCTCCTCTCCTGTCTACACTCGCGGAGCTTCTCTGCCTCTCGCCCGCCACGGAGCCCCTCTACCCGCAGCACAGCCCTCCACCAACCGCCAAGATCCGGGGCTCCGGATCCACCTGCCCCACGTCTCCGGAGCCCTGGCCTTTCTCCACAGGACGTCCCTTGACTCGGTGTGGTCGCAGGTCCCCTCCCCCAGAGGCCCCCCACGCAGCTTCGCCTGCGTCTCCCGAATCCCTCCCCGGGTCTGGCATCTCTGCTCACCCGGAGAAGAGTCTTGCAGCTCGCTGTAATTGGGCTTCCGGCGGGGGACCGACGGCTTCCTGACGAGGAAAGAGCGCGGCATGGTGGCTGAGAGAGCCGGGGTCGCTGGGTCGCGCAGGGGCCGCAGGGAACACCACCCGCGAGGCCGTGCCGCGGCGCTGTGAGTGGAGAAGCCCGCTGCCTCCTTTAAGTACCCCAGTCTCGGGGGCGGGGCCACGAGTGCCACGCCCCTTTGTCAACGCCGCACCAATCGGAGGCGCGCATCCGCCAGAGGCCACGCCCCAAGCAGGTGCTCCGGGGGCTGGCCGGGTTCGCGCCGCGTGGCGCTGGGAGCCCGGCTTGGGGCTGATCCCATTCCCGCCGCGGGCGCGGCCCCGAGCGCCTCCGAGGGAGGCTGTCGGGGGAGCGGGACGCAGGGCGCTAGGGGCCCTCGCGAGGCCGGACCCCTGCCGGACGCCCGGTGCTCGCCGACTCAGAGCCCCGCGTTTGAACGCCTCTGGTGCCCCCTGGTGCCCGGGACCCCAACACCTGACCTTCCAAAAACCTGCCCGTGCCCGGGCTCTGGAAGGTGGCGGAAATGTCCTCCTCAGGCTGGCACCTAGCAAACAGCGTGGCATCGACGAGAGACAATACACACTGCTTGGGGAGGATGCGAGGAAATGAACGCCCTCCGTGGCTGCTGGCAGGGTGAATGCCACAGGCTTTTTGCAAAGTAATCTGGCCTCCTGTAGCCAAAATGCGTTCGCTCCTTCACTTCGCCCTTACAAGCCAGGCACTGTTCCTGGAGCTGCGGCTGCAGCCCAGGGTCTCCACCCCAGGGGAGCGCCTTGTCCAGCGGGGGAGACAGGCGAAGTAAACAGAAGATTATAATGTAAAGGGAAGTGGGCTTTGCTGGAGGGGGCTTGAGGAAGAGACCGGACGCTGTGACAGTCTAGAAGCGGGTCACCTGACGGGGTGGGGGCGCGAGGCTTTCCAGAGGAAGTGAAGAAATATCAAGGGGGAAGGCCCGAGGTAAGAATCAGTAACTACTTCAGAGCCACTGGGCGCAGCTCCCAGGGGTGGGGGGTGGGGTGGGTAGTCCGGGAGGGATCAGATTTGCGGGCCTCCAGGGCTTCAGAGGAGTTTGGACTTTGCCTCAAGGGCACTCGGGAGCCACGGAAGGATTTGCAGCGCTGGAGGGACCAGTTTAGAGTTTCCTTGGGAAAGATGGCTTTGGTCAGGCCAGAGAGAGCAGCAGCAGCAAGGGTAGGGCAGAGGCAAGTCCCTTCCCAAGAATCATAGACCCCGCACCTGAAGGATCCAAAACAGCGCCACAGAGGGACACTGTCTGATTGGCATGTGGGATGAGCCCAGGTGAGGGAGAGCTGTACTCTGGTCCCAGCTTCCCTATGAGGTATGTCAGGCCCTGGGGTGGCCACAGAAATAAATCCTGTGGCCCAAGGTACTGGTTTTGACTTGGAAGGCAGAATCATGACAACTCTTAAGTCTTCCCCACACCAACAAGAAGACAGGCGGGACAATTGTCTGGTTTTGTCACCAGGTGCTGGGATAGCAGCTGAGAACAAATCATCCTCCCTCCTCTGGCTGGTGAGGATGCAGAACACATTGCCTCCAGGTCACTTCAGTTCCACAGGAGTCTCCACTTGGAGCCAGCGGGAGCAGCAGCAGACTGCACCCCCAGAGGAGGAAAAGCCAAAGTCTTTGCCACTGACAACCTGGTCCTGCTGATCCAAACCCTGCTCGCCTTTTCTCCAGCTCTCTTCCTCCCACATGCAATGATTCCAACGTCCTTTTGTTCCTCTGACATGCCAGGCCTTTCCCATCACAGGACCTCAGCACCTGCTGTTCAACCTCCCTTCTCACCAAATCTCTCTTCTCATAGATCTTCATCTCACTACCTTTTCTTTCATTGTTTCAGCAGCAATTTCACTAACCACTCACCCTCATTAGTAATGAGAGAAATGCAAATTAAAACCACAGTGAGATACCATTTCACACCTATCAAAAGGACAAAAAGTAAAAATTTGGTCAATATCAAGTGTTGATGAGGAGTTGTGAGGGCTGGTCAGAGTGTCACTGGGCACAACTACTTGGGAAAAGTTTGACCTCAGTGACAGGTAGCTGCTCTCCCAGCAAGTCTATTCCCCTCCTACCTCCCAGGGGTTCTCAGCCCTGGCTGGCGCACATTAGATCTCCCTACAGAATGTTTAAAAACACTTAAGCCTGGCTCCACCCCACCCCCACATCCTGATTTAATTATCTGGGGGCAGGGCTTCTGGCATCAGCATTTAAAAAATCTCCCTGATTATACTAAAGAGCAGCCAAAGTTAAGAGTTGATGCCCCAGCACCAAACCAGACCAAACAAGAAAAGGGTCGTTATACCCTTGGTCCTATTTTTAAAAAGAAAGAAAGAAAAAAGGAAAAAATGAAAGACAGACATGGATACCACCCAAATGTTTATCAACAGTAGAGTGGATTAAGGAACTGTAAGGGGCTGGGGTTGTGGCTCAGTGGTGAGAGCTTGCCCAGCATGTGTGAGACACCGGAGTTGAGTCTCAGCACCGAGTATAAATAAATACTTAAATAATAAAGGTCCATTAACAACTAAAAAAATTTTTTTAAATAAACTGTAATGCAATCCTACAACAGAATACTACCCATAAAGATGAAGTATGTGTGAACTACAACTCCACACAACAGGGATGAATCTCAAAAATATAATGTGGAGCAAAAGAAGTTAGAAACCAATGCACCACAATTGGCTGGATTTACACGTGGGTCAAAAGCCGGCACACTCACCCCTACATTATTTAGGGATCCACACATGCACAGGCAGTAAAACTATAACAAAAAGCAGGGATCTGGAGACTGAGGCAGGAAGATCGCTAGTTCAAAGCTAGCCTCAGCAATTTAACAAGGCCCTAAGCAACTCTGTCCGAAAATAAAAAATAAAAAGGGCTGGAGAGGTGGCTCAATGGTTAAGCACTCCTGGGTTCAATCCCTGGTACAAAAAAAAAAAAAAAAAAGTAGAAAATGTTTAATACAAAATTCTGAATGGTGTTAGGCTGGGAAAGGAGGAGCTAAAAAGATGTTCCATGGGAATTTTTAGAGTTCTGATGATGATCTGTTTTCCAAGCAGGGAAGCATCTTTATTATTAGTGTCTTCCTCTCTCTCTTTTTGGAAGTTCTGGGGACTGCCCTGGGGCCCATACACACGAGGCAAATGCTTTATCACTGAGCTACATCCCTAGCCTATTGTTACTCTTTAAGCTGTACACAGATAATCCAAACCCTTTGGGTGTGAATGATGTAATTTAAGACACAGCGCACACACTCAATAAGTGCAAGGCCCTGAGTTTGAGTTCCAGAACCTCGAGAAAAGAAAGGAAAGGAGGGAGGGAGGGAGGGAGAGAAGGAGGGAGGAGAGTTAGTTACTAAGTCACCTCCTCCAGGGAGTTTCGCTAACGCAGGACCCCACCCCACCTCAGCACCCAGTTTCTACCCCATTATCCTATTCTGTTATCTTCAAAGCAGGTGTTTGTTGAATGACTGATTTCCAACCCCACCCACCTCTTCCTAGCTGGGTGACCCTGGGCAAGTTACCTAAGCTTTCTGAGCTTCAGTTTCCTTCATTTAAGGGTAAGTGGCTCCCATCCCTCGGGGATTTGGGGATGGGTAAATCAGCCATGGGCCCCTACAAGCTCAAATCACCCACTGCCTCGTTTTCCATTTTCCCTCAACGGTTCTAGCACCTGCGCTGGGAGGGAGGGCGTGGGAACCGGGTGAGATCAGGAGGGCGAGGAGCACCTTTCCCCCATCTCGGCGCAGGTCTGATGGAATTAACCCGCTGAGCCCCTCCCCCCGGAGGCGGGGCGGAGGCGGGATCCGCTCCCGGAGCTTTGGGTCCGGGCGAGGGCGTGGCCCTTCTTGCTGGGGAAGCCGAAGTGACTTTTTATTTTATTTTATTTTATTTATTATTATTTTTGTACCAGGGATTGAAGCACTGAGCAACATCCCCAGCCCTTTTTTATTTTATTTTGGGTTAGTGTCTCGCTAAGTTGCTCCTGCCCCAGGTCTGCCCCACTCCCCTGGTCGCGGTCCTCCGGCGTCCTCTGCTGGCCGAAGCGCCTCTGGGTGACCTTTCATGGAGGTGAAAATCAATCCGTTGTTTTGCAGAGGGGTCCTGGACTATTTTATGTGACCAGACAAGGCTCTGGAAGGAAGCTAAATTTGAACAGACATCTGCATTTTCTTTCTCTGTTTCCTTCCCTCTCTCTCTCTCTCTCTCTCTCCCCCTCCTTTTCTTTTCTTTCCTTTCTTTCTTCCTTTCTTACCAGGGATTAAACCCAGGGGCACTTAACCGCTAAGCCACATCCCCAGACATTTTTATTTTTTTATTTTGAGATAGGGTCTCGCTAAATTGCTTAGGGCCTCACTAAGTTTGAGGCTGGCTTTGAACTCACCATCCTCCTGCCACAGCCTTGCCCCTGCTGGGCTTGCGCCACCACACCCTGAGACATCTGCATTTTCTACAGGTGCCAATTCACCATGAAAAGCAAAACTAAAAATGTGACTTACAACCAAACAACCAAAGAAAAAAGTCCCCCTACCTTCCAGAACCTCCATTAATATTTTTCCCCAGTCTTTTTTTTTTTTTTTTTTTTTTTTTTTTGTACCAGAGATTGAACCCAGGAGTGCTTTACAATTGAGCTACATCCACAGCCCTTTTTATTTTATTTTTATTTTGGTACTGTGGATTGAACCCAGGAGCACTTAACCACTGAGCTACATCTGCAGCCATTTTTATTTTTTTATTTCGAGTCAGAGTCTCACTGAGGTGCTTAGAGCCTCACTAAATTGCTGAGGCTGGCCTCGAATTCACCATCCTCCAGCCTCAGCCTCCTGAGTTGCTGGGATCACAGACATGCACCACCACAACTGGCTTTTTCCAGTGTCTTGTATGACCTTCCTGAGGTGGCTTTTAGATAGATAATGGGATTTATATGTATATGCATATTAATAGTACCTCCCTTAGCCGGGCGCAGTGGCGCACGCCTATAATCCCAGCACTTTGGGAGGCTGAGGCAGGAGGATCGCAAGTTCAAAGCCAGCCTCAGCAATTGCAAGGCACTTAGCAACTCAGTGAGACCCTGTCTCTAAATAAAATACAAAAAAGGTCTGGGGATGTGACCCAGTGGACGAGTGCCCCTGAGTTCAATCCCCGGTACCACAAAAAAAAAAAAAAAAAAAAAAAAATAGTACATCCCTTTAGGTGCCACACACATGGGAACCTCCATCCTAGCCAACACCTTGCTATGACAATATTCAGTGTTGGTGCAGGTCTGTGATCCCAGTGACTCCGAAGGCTGAGGCAGGAGAGTGCAAGTTCCACGTCAGCCTCAGCAAATTATCCAGATCCTGTCTTAAAAAATAAAAAGGGCTGGGAATGTAGCCCAGTACCAAAAAAGAAAATCATTGGGAGCTGGGCGTGGTGGCGCACACCTGTAATCCCAGCACTTGGGAGGCTGAGGCAGGAGGATTGCGAGTTCAAAGCCAGCCTCAGCAATGGCGAGTTGTACACAATGGCACTTAGCGAAACTCAGTGAGACCCTGTCTTTAATAAAATACAAAAAAGGGCTGGGGATGAGGCCCAGTGGTCAAGTGCCCCTGAGTTCAATCCCCAGTACCAAAAAAAAAAAAAAAAAAAGAAAATCATTGGAAATATTGCATGAAACTCCCTTCATCTTTTGAATTTTTTGTTGGTTCTTGGAGCTGGCATGAAACCCAGGACCTCACTTAGCATGTCCTCTGACACTAAGCTGTACTCTCATCCACCCTTTGTCCTTTGTAGAGTGGCAGCTTTTTTTTTTTTTTTAATATTTATTTACTTACTTTAGTTGTACACAATGCAATGCATTTATGTTTACGTGGTGCTGAGGATCGAACCCGGGCCACGCACATGTGAGGCGAGCGCTCTGCCGCTGAGCCACAACCCCAGCCCCAGCTTTTTTAAATTTTTATTTATTTTTTTCTTTTTTTTGAACCAGGGATTGAACCCAGGGGCGCTTAACCATTGAGCTGCACCTCCAGTCCGTTTTTATTTTTTATTTTGAGACAGGGTCTTGCTAAGTTGCTTTGGGCTTCACTAAGTTGCTGAGGCTGGCTTTGAACTCGAAATTCTCCTGCGTCAACCTCCTGAGCCACTGGGATTATAGGCTTGCACCGCTGCGCCCAGCAGTAGTTTTTTTTTTTTTGTTTTGGTTTTTGCCTAATTCATCCTGAACTTTTTTTTTTTTTTTTTTTTTTTTTTTTTTTTTTTTTGGTACTGGGGATTGAACTCAGGGGCACTCGACCACTGGGCCACATCCCCAGCCCTTTTTTGTATTTTATTTAGAGACAGGGTCTCATTGAGTTGCTAAGTGCCTCGCCATTGCTGAGGCTGGATCCTGAACATTTTTAACAATGTATTAAACCCAGGGGTGCTTAACCATTGAGCCACGTCCCCAGCCTGTCCCTCCTCCCCCACAGCTTTTTTTTTTTTTTTGAGACAGCATCTCACTAAATTGCTTAGGGCCTGACTAAATTGCTGAGGCTGGATTTGAGTTTGCAATCCTCATGCTTCAGCCTCCTGAGTTGCTGGGATTACAGGTGTGCACCACTACAGCTGGCTCATCCTTTTTTTGGGCGGGTACCGTGGATTGAACTCAGAAGCACTGAAAACTGAGTCACATCCCCAGCCCTATTTTGTATTTTATTTAGAGACAGGGTCTCACTGAGTTGCTTAGGGCCTCACTGTTGCTGAGGCTGGCTTTGAACTTGTGATCCTCCTGCCTCAGGCTCCTGAGCCGCCCTGCAAGCTCCATCCTTTTTTACATACTCTAAATCAGTTTCAGTTTCTCCTCACTTTTCGGCCTTTTCTTGGCTAAGATCAAGTGTAGTATCTGTTCTTGTCAGTTTCAGTTTCTCTGTGTTTGGACTACTTTTCAAGTCATTTTGGTTACCAAGTTGATGAACTCATTTCTAAGAGCACTTTGTTTATCAGGTGAGCTGGTCTCTGTCGATTAGATCATTAATCAGTGAACAGATCAATCAAGAGTTGGAGAGTTAATGGTGATTGGCAGGAAGACATCGCCCAGGGAAAGTTCAATGAGTGTGTCAAGGCTCAACCAGCACTTCATCCTTGATTTAAAAAACAAAACCTCACCCAACGTCTCACACTTGCCTGAAAACAAAGAGATTCAGCCTTGGGTCTTCCCCAGTAAATCACTGTCCCAGTCACCAGCTGCTCCCAGGGAAGCTTCTGGGTCAGGATTCAAGTCTGTTGGGCGTGGCCCAGAGCTAGGGGGGGCTCCACAGTAAGACCTACGAACCTTTCTCCTTCCATTTGCAGAGGACCTGAAGTGTGCGAAGCTCATTTGTACAGGTGTCCCCACGGCATCCCAGAATGGCCCACGTAGCAGTGTGCAGCCATACTGCCCATAAGTCAAAAAGGAGGAGGAAGCCCCAAGGTGGTCACCTTGGAAAAGGGAAGTTGCTCAAGGCTTGAAGGGTGGATGTGTGGGGTGGGCGGGGCACAAAGCCAGGGCTCTCTGCACCTGCGAGATACACCTGCCACCCCTGCTCACAATGGGAGGGGCCCACTGAGCTCAGGCCTCAAGAGCCCTTGGGGTCTCACTAAGGCAGAGCAACCCCCCCACACCCCAGGGGATCTCCTGGCAGCTGCATGGCTGCGGGCTGTGGTGCGTGCTCACACTTGCACACGGCCTCTCAAGCTACAGCTGCGGCCTGGGTGGTAGAGCTGCTGGCTCTGCCCTCCTGGCAGAAGGCTAAATGTGCCCCCCAGTTCTCCCCGCCGTCACGGACGACTGCCTTTCTCACTTCTAGATCTTTGCACAGCTCTGAGCCACAGAAGATGAGAGCTACTGGCAAGGAGGGGATGCTGGAGATGTAGGGCACGTGCTTAGGACGCACAGGGCCTCGGGTTCAGGCCTCAGTGAACACACAAAGACAGTCAGCAAAAGCTGGGGTGGTGGTGCACACCTGTAATCCCAGCCACTAGGGAGGCTGAAGCAGGAGAATCACAAATTGGAGGACGGTTTTGATGATTTAGCAAGACACTGTCTCAAAATGAAAAATAAAAAGGGCTGGGGAGATAGCTTAGTGATAGAGTGCCCCTGGGTCTAATCCCTATGACTGAAAAAAAAAAAAAAAATTAGAAATGTTCAAATGGAGCCGGGCGTGGTGGCGCACGCCTGTAATCCCAGCACTTTGGGAGGCTGAGGCAGGAGGATCGCGAGTTCAAAGCCAGCCTCAGCAATGGCGAGGCACTTAGCAACTCAGTGAGATCCTGTCTCTAAAATAAAAAAATACAAAGAAAAGGGCTGGGGATGTGGCCCAGTGGCCGAGTGCCCCTGAGTTCAATCCCAGTACCAAAAAAAAAAAAAAAAGAAAAGAAATGTTCAAATGGTGTTTAGAAAATTGTGGTCTGTTTTTCACATTTTTATTGAATGTATTAACACTTTTAACACATGTGCAAATGATGGCAGAGCACAGATCCCAGGTACAGCCTAGTCCAACCACCACAGTCCTGAGCCCAGAGAAGCCCCTTTGCCTCAGTGGTAACTACACCTACCAGGTGAGGGTCACCTCAGCAGCCCCCCAGGCAGGCAGGCACGTGCACACCCGCACACCTCAGCAAGAGCAGCCCCTCTCCTGACTTCAACTGGCTTTTCTCACTTATCTTGGAGATAGGGTTGCAGATAAAATACAGATGCCCAGTAAAACTCGAATTTCAGATAAACAACAAAGGTTTTTAGCATAAGACTACACAGAACTTATGCGCTCTCTGAAATTTAAATTGAACTGGGCCTCCACGTTTATTTGCTAAATCTGGTGGCCTTGCTTGGAAATTGGCTCCTATCAGCATTTATAGCACAATCTAGAACCAGTCCCCTGTTGATGGATGGGCAGTTAGCTTGTTTCCCATCTTTTGCTTTTCAGGAACAATACTCCCAGGAAAACCCTTGCGCAGAGGACTCTGACCTCATCTACAATTTTATCTGTAGGGTGTGTTCCTAAAACTTGCTTTGTCCTGCCTGCATTCCTGTGGCCAGGCTGTTGGCAACCCCAGGCCCGAGATAGCTCCTTTGGTCTCCCAGGAGAGCAGCACCCTTCCCTCTCCCATGGTCCCACCTCACTCTCTTTCTCCTCTCTCCACCTCTGTCTCTCTCTCACTGTCCCTCCTGAGGTGTATGCCTTTATCTCCCCAGACTCTCTCATTCTTCCTTCTTTTTTTGACCCATCTTTGCATATAAAATAATCAGTCAAGCTGGCAAAAATGTACAGCATTGGTAGAGATGTTCACACGAGGGCTATCACAGCATCAAACCGGAAACGACCTAATGCCCATTGAAAGATCAAGTGTGCTCCATCCTTATGAGGAAGCATCAGGCTAAAATAATGTATTAACGCTGAATGATGCTGGCAGGTGACAGTGAAAGATGGAGGCTATAGATGGGAGGTAAAGCATTGTCCACTTTTTTTTTTTTTTTTTTGGTACCGGGGATTGAACTCAGGGGCACTCGACCACTGGGTCACATCCCCAGCCCTTTTTTGTATTTTTTATTTAGAGACAGGGTCTCAGTGAGTTGCTAAGTGCCTCGCCATTGCTGAGGCTGGCTTTGAACTCGCGATCCTCCTGCCTCAGCCTCCCAAGTGCTAGGGATTGCAGGCGTGTGCCACCACACCCGGCTTGCACTGTAATTTTTAACATTGTGTTTATTTGCTCTATCATACCCTATCTCTCTGTGTATATGCATTTACTTACATGTACTATTTTTGGAAACGTTTGATTTGATTAGAGATGTCATGACCCTTTACCCATATAGGTATATTTATACCCTACATATCTGCTAAGAACAAGGTCATTCTCTACATAACTGATAAAATTATCAAAATCAGGAAACCTAGCATTGATACAGTACTGATACCCCCATCCATAATCAATTGGCCCAATAACATCCTATTTTTAAAATAATTTTTAGTTGCAGATGGACACAATACCTGTATTTTATTTTTATTTATCTTACGTGCTCCTGAGGATGGAACCCAGTGCCTCCCAAGTGCCAGGCAGGTGCTCCACCATGAGCCCCACCCCAGCCCCCAATAACATCCTTTATGGCAACCCAGAATCCAGGGCCCTTCTGTCACCTCTAGTCCTCACAGAGCCCAACATTTTGGAGGAGTTTGGCCTGTTTTGCAGACTGCCTCTCAGTTTGGACCTGCCTGACATGTCCTTAGGATGAGATGCCAGGTGTGATTTCCTGCCAGGAACCACAGAAGCGCTAGTGAACACCCCATCAGCTCACCCTTGGTGTGTCCCATTACTGATGACACCAATCACTTGGCTGAGAGGCAGTCTGCTAGCTTTCCCCACTGCAGTTGCAATTTTCCCTTTGTAAATAATTGGTGGCACTGCCCCACCCCAGTAAAAATGTAATGTCATCCTTACATTATTAGGATTTCCATCCAGAGGGTTTTTTTTTTTTTTTGGTGGTGCTGGGGATGTTCTGAACCCAGGGCTTTGTGAATGCTAGGCAAGCACTCTACCAGCTGAGCTATATCCCAGCCCCCCCCCCCCCACTTTTTTTTGTACCAGGGATCAAACCCAGGGGCGCTTAACCAATGAGCCACATCCCTAGTCCCCTCTCTGCCGACACACACTTTTTTTTTTTGGTACCGGGGACTGAACTCAGGGGCACTTGACCACTGGGCCACATCCCCAGCCCTGTTTTGTATTTTATTAGAGACAGGGTATCACGGAGTTGCTAAGTGCCTCGACATTGCTGAGGCTGGCTTTGAACTCAGGATCCTCCTGCCTCAGCCTCCCAAGTGCTGGGATTACAGGCGTGTGCCACCACGCCCAGCCAAACACATTTTTTTTTAATTGGTTCAATACCCAGTCCTTTTTGTTTATTTTGAGATGTTTAGGGCCTCACTGAATTGCTGGGGCTGGCCTTGAATTTGCAATCCTCCTGCCTCAGACTCCAGTTAATGGGATTATAGGTATATGCCACCTTGCCCAGCCACAGCTTGCCTTCTTGGGTGGAGCCAGGCATTGAGAGGTCTCAGGAAGGGATGAGACAAACAATAGTGACATTGGTTGCTCATATTTATTTATTTAGTGGTACTGAAAATGGGATCCAGGGCCCCAGGAATGCCAGACAAGTGCTCTACCATACACTCCCACCTGGTAGCGCACGTTTATTTCACACTGATTTTGTGCCAGGCTCTGTTCTAATGCTTGCCATGGATTATTCTACTGGATCTCTACAACACTATGAGAAAGACATTTTAGTAAGTCCCATTTTACAGATGAGAACCTAAGAACAAAGAGATTAATTTGTCCAGGTCACACCTACTGAATGCAGACACCAGGACAGGAGGCCCCATGCAGTCTGTGCTGGAGGCGGCAGGTCTAAGCACAGCTCTCAACTGTACTAACAAGTCATTCACTTCCTGGCTCAGGGGACTCACTCCCTCTCGGCCAAGCAATGGGAATGCTGTTAGCATCTCTTCTGTAGGGCTGGCTGAGAAACTGAGTGTCTTTTCTGACATAACTTGAATGCCTGGTTTTGATCACCTTTCAGGGGCCAGAGGAGGATTAAACAAAATTGTCAGGAAGCAGGGATGAAGAGGATGATCACCACCCTTACTCCTCTCTTCCTGGTGCCCAGCTGAGCCTCATGGGGGTAGGCAGCAGGCCAGTGGAAGGCCAGAGACAACAAGGAAGGCATAAAGGCAGGAGGGGAGCGGGGCACAGTGGTGCACACCTGTAATCCCAGTGACTCGGGAGGCTGAAGCAGGAGTATTGCAAATTAGAGGACAGCCTGGGCATCTTAGTGAGACTGTCTCCAAAAAGAAGAAAAAAAAGGCTGGGGATGTAGCTAAGTGGTAGAGTAACCAAGTTCAAGCCCCAGCACAGGGTGGGGGGGTGTGGGGGGAATAAACAAAAAGGGAACTGGGTAGGTAGCACCCAGCAGCAGCCACCTTAGAGGCGGCCAAACCCAGGTGGACAGGCTGTCTTTCAAATTCTGGCTTCATTCTGAGGACTTACTTCCTCAGAGAGATGCTGCCCTCTTCAGGCTCTCCTTACCATTGTCTGGCTCTCATCCTGGATCGAGCAATAACCACAGAAAGAAAATATCCAGTGGAAAAGGTCCCCACGTAGCTCCATTTCGATTCTAGGAATATTTAGTATGGAAGGCCAGAGGTGCACAAGAAAGGCACAGTCCTTGCCCTCAACAGTTGAACTTCTTCTGTGGGAGGCAGAAATCAAACAATTGCACAAATGCTGTGTGAGTGTGCTGCCTGGCGAGCAGTGTTATGTTCAGAACACTGATTCTGGTAACATGCACTGGTAAGGTTGCTGCATGTGACCAATAACATACAAGATGCTCTAGTGTAGCAGGGCATGGTGGCACACACCTGTGATCCCAGAGGCTCAGGAGGTTGAAGGAGGAGGATCGTGAGTTCAAAGCCAGCCTCAGAAACTTGGCGAGGCCCTAGGCAACTCAGCAAGACCCTGTCTCTAAATACAATACCAAAAAGGGCTGGGGATGTGGCTCAGTGGTTAAGTGCCCCTGGGTTCGATCCCTGATACCAAAAAAAATAAATAAACAAATAAATAAAATTTAAATAAAAAATAAAATAAATAAAATAAAATAGATGCACCAGTGCGAGGCGGCAGGACCTGGTTCTGGCTCTGTACCAAAAACACACACAGAAGATGCCATTAACTATTAACTTCAGATAAACAATTAATAATCATTGTTTGAAATAAACGTTTAACTGAAGTCCTGTTGTTTTGTTGGCAACCTGGATGCTGAGCTGTAGGAGTAGAAAGGTAAACAAGATAGCCAAGAAGCCTGCCTTCAGGAAACTTCCAGTCTAGCAGGGATGTTTACACACAGGTTAACAATGACCTGAAACATCAGACATGAAGCCCTGAACACCCAATATTCCAGAGCGAAGGGCATATGTGCTGTCCTGGAGGCAGGGAACAAGGTCCACTTGTTACAGAAAGACCTACCAGTCTGCAAGCAGAGTATAGAAGTCTCAGGAGCTGAGGCTGGAGAGGGCCTCAGTGAAGCAGCACTGGACTTTACTTGAGGGCAAGTGAAACCATTTAAGACTAAATTTTTTTTTTTTTTTTTTTTTTTTTTTTTTTTTGGTACTGTTGATTGAATCCAGGGGCGCTTTACCACTATCTACATCCCCAGCCTTTTTTTTTTTTACTTTTTGAGATGGGGTCTGGCTAAGTTACCAAGGCCAGTCTTGAACTTGCAATCTTCCTACCTCAGCCTCCGAGACAACAGGATTACAGGTGTTCACCACCACATCCAGCTTGGAAATGGGTAAAGGATAGTATGTCTGCTAGATTAAGTGACTTGTGTTTGGTGACAAGATCAGTTTCAGTGCTGGAGGTGGACGCAAAAGGAGCTGGAGTAGTCAGAGGAGTGTAACTGGGAATAAGTAGGACAGACGATGGGTGAGGACAACCAGATAGAGACGCGTGGCTGTGAGTGACGAGATACCTCATCACTCTCACTGTGCATTTGGGAAGAGCGGCGGCAGGACACTGAGGTGATGGAGAGGGAAAAAGGTACCTGTGGAGAAAGGAGAAAAGGTCCAGATACTCCTGTAAGCCTTCAGATCATGGTTTCTATTTTCTTCATGAAATAGGAAGTAATTTACTATTTACTAAATAACTCTCATTTATTAATCCATTACCATGGATACCTACCAGTTTGTAATTAAATCTGATTAACGTGTGACTCCTGCAGTGTCTAGCACAGGGCTGGCTCAAGTGCTTGAGTACATGCCATGTGTGCCTGGATACAAGAAACTGGTCAGAAGCCGGGCGTAGTGGCACACGCCTGTAATCCCAGCACTTGGGAGGCTGAGGCAGGAGGATCGCGAGTTCAAAGCCAGCTTCAGCAATGGCAAGGCACTTAGCAACTCAGTGAGACCCTGTCTCTAATAAAACACAAAAAGGGTTGGGGGTGTGCAGAATGCTCTTCCCCCATGTGGTCACTGGACTAGTGCCTCATTTCATTCTAGTCTCAGTGCAAATGTCACTTTCTTGACCTGTGCTGGTAATGGTAAGTAAGTGCTTTCATTTCTAGCATATAAAAGACCTCAAGGAAATGAAAGCCCAGATCCCAACCTCCTAACCTGTAACCACAGTCTAGGACTCGATGCTTAGGCAAAGGTGGCCTACATGGATGCAGGGCATGAAAGGACTCCCAGGTGTCTTGGGTAGTTTAATGCTGCAGTCCACTGCAAGATGGAATAAAGCACAAGAAGGAAGGGTCGGTCAGAGTGGAGTGGGGACATTCTGCAGTTTGGGCCACACCATCATTATTTGCAGTCCTGGGGATTAGACCCAAGGACCCACACATGCTAGGCAAGTGCTCTACCACTGAGTACACAAACCCGCTTTTGACTGAAACAGGGTCTTGCTAAGTTGCTCAGGCTGGCCTCAAACTTGTTATTCTCCTGCCTTAGCCTCCAGAGTAGCATGGCCATGTTAAAGTCCTAGGGCTAGGAATGTGGCTCAGTGGTAGAGCACTTGTCTAGCATGCATGAGGCTCTGGGTTCAATTCCCAGCACCAAGAAAGATATACACAAATGAATAAAAAAATTTAAGTCTCTGTGGGACCAGGATGGGGAAATAGGAGGCAGCCAGGGGAAGCACAGCAGCAGAACACCACAGAGCACCCACACAGCAGCACTGCTCCCAGGGTTCCACACATACTGCTCCTTGAATTCTAATATCCTTAAGAAGCAAATATAATTAATAATTAGCACCACATTCTGGAAGCAGCACTGGCTGGATGTCTGCTGGGGCAGAGTGCAGAACTTAGAAGCACCCCTCAGGACCTGAAATATTAGCTTGCAGAAGCCCTTACTTGAACACCCCACACTGCTGCTCCACCACACGTAGCAAAAGCTGTGTGTCTACAAACTTCTCTATGGGAAAAGGTCATTTCTTGCCTCGCTGGAGCCTCCTAACTGCGACAAGTGGGTGCTGTATCCATTTTATAAAAAGAGGACTGGGAGACCCCTGTGAAGCCCAGCTGGGACGTGTCAGAGCTATAACTGGCAACCAGGCTGGACGCAGGGACAGAGAACTCCCACTGGAGTTGCAACCTTCTGGAGGTCCCCAGGTCCAGACTTCAGCAAATGGTGTCCACTGAAAACAAGCACTGCAGCTCACCAGCTGGATAAATTATGAAATTTATTTATATTTCACCTTTTAAAAGCCAGAACATAACAAATTTCACTTTCTGGAAAGTCATCTTATTAGAAATACATGAAGTGCACTTAATACAAGGAAATTAGTTTCTTGGTTCCACCAGTGAGATGTCCGTGCTCTTCTCAATCCCCTCCAATGAAGGTTTTATTAAACTTCCCTCCAAAGCTTCTACCGAGAAGATCAAATTACAGTGAAGAAGCAGACTTTAATATGTAGGTCCTCCCAAGTAATAACACATCAGAAAAAAACTACATTGCCCCTAATGGACCCTATCTTTGCTGGTTGTGAGGCAACTGTAGTTAGCTCTTTCACCATGGGTGGGAAGAGGCCCAGAGCAGTAGGGTACAGGAACAAAGCCACTTGCAACCTTGGCTACTGACCAGGAAAAAACTGCCACATTCAAACTGGAGGTGTGTGACACAAAAGAATGAACCAAATCCATAACCCTTTTGGTCAATCAGAGATTCTACTCCTATACATTAGTAAACTGGCAGCTCTTAGCCTTGTAACTAATATTCATGAAATATGTTCAAGTTTCTTGAACTGCTACTGAACCAAGTTCCCAGGACACAGCTTTTATTAATTAACTGCTCTTCAGAGGACGTGCTGTGCCTTGCAGACAGCGTGTCTTGTTGGAAGAGGCAACAGGGCGCACCACAGCCTCTCTAGGAGTTGAAAGCCAGCATTTTAAAACAGCAATTTGGATGTTGAAACAAGTGTCATAAAGAAACTATTTATGACAGTAAAATAATGCTCAGTTTAATCTAAGTTACCAAGTAAAAGAGAACTAGTAGCCACCAGAGCCCCCACACATTCTTCTTTTTAATCATTTGAGGACTCCTTTTCATGCTTCAGGACAAGAACGTATACAAGCTCCCAAAGAGAAAGGTAAATGTGACCCATCTGAAAATACTTTGTTAGCTTGAAAATTGGAACCAAAATGCTATGGCCCTCCCGCTCTCTTAGCTGACCCTCTTCCCCACTTATGGAAAAATGCTGTTTAACTTTCCTAACCTAGAAACACTTCCACTAAAAATATATGGTTATACCTTATCCTAAAAAGGCACCATGCAGGCATTTAAGACTGAACCAGGTAATTCTAAGGGTTTGCAGAAGTATAGCAAAATATCTCTAATAAAACTTCCAGGATCAAATCATGCAAAACCCAGAATGTTCACCCCAGGAGGGTTCCTGAAATGTTTCCAGGGGTGCAAACTGCAGCTTCCGGCAGCCACTGCCCACCCCAAGGACAGGCAGCTCCACCACTGGAGTTTCAGCCCTATCAGCTGCGCTGTGGTCAGAGCTCATACACCTCAGGGCAAGGAAAGGAGACGCTTGCTTCATTGTGCTATTTGTGACCCAGAAAAGGTCCTGGCTGGCTCAGAGGATCTGAGAGATGAATACTGGATGGGAGGAACAGTGTGAAACAAGAACACGTGGAGGTGAAGAAGCTGGATTTTCTTCCAGAAGAGGCGGCAGAAGCTCTAGGAAGTAACTGAGGACCAATGCGACTAGACCAGGTGACAAAATAAGGTTAACAGTGGGGGAAGATAGCTTTGGTGAGAGCCCAAAGGAAAAGAGGGCTCTGACCTGGGGACCTGTTTCCCCTGTCAGAAGTGACCCTGTCCCAATGCCATGGCTCATTTCCAGGTCTGTTGTACAGTTAAGGTGTAGGAGTCAAAGGTTTCACACTTAACATGTAATGGAAGCTCTAGAACACGAGACAGAAAGGACTCTGCTCACTGGTCGATGATGGAGCGCTGCAACACCTGATTCATCATGTCCTCCTCATCAACATCATAATCCTGAGGGCAAGAAACACAGACTCAGTAACTGTTCACAGCTGCAAAGACCCTCAGCAGGAGAACAGCCCAGCAACTGGGTCTAGTGAGGGCTGCCAAGGACCCCCGCCCATCGTTTGCATTAAATGGACAAATTACTTCATCTCTCAGTCTGTGCTGCCTCTTCTTTAAATACAAATGACAATGCCCCCTCCACTGGAGACTGGGAGGCCCAGACAGCACATGGGGCCTGCCACAGACAACAGTCAGCACACTCAGTTTAGCTCACGGATTCAGAAGGCAGACACACCCAGCTGAAGAGTCATTAGTAAGCACTGACTTCAGTGCCCAGCAAAGGACAAGGGTTTAAGGGTACATAAGGTACAGTAGAAATGTAGTAAAACAACTCTTCTTTAATGAGGCAAAATTATCTACTTGGGCATTTTTAGGAATTGTGTCCATCTCTTTTTTTTTTTTTTTTTTGGTACCAGGGATTGAACTCAGGGGCACTTGACCACTGGGACACATCCCCAGTCCTTTTTTTGTATTTTATTAGAGACAGGGTCTCACTGAGTTGCTAAGTGCCTCACCACTGCTGAGGCTCGCTTTGAACTCGCGATCCTCCTGCCTCAGCCTCCCAAGTGCTGGTATTACAGGCATGCGCCACTGCGCCCGGCTTGTGTCCATCTTTACAGCATTAATGAAAATGATACTTATCCTGAAGTCTGAGTTTTAGACATTATCAGACAGAATACTTTTTTTTTTTTTTTTTTTTGGTACCAGGGATTGAACTCAGGGGCACTCGGCCACATCCCCAGCCCTTTATTGTATTTTATTAGAGACAGGGTCTCACTGAGTTGCTAAGTGCCTCGCCATTGCAGAGGCTGGCTTTGAACTCGCGATCCTCCTGCCTCAGCCTCCCAAGTGCTGGGATTACAGGCGAGCGCCACCGCGCCCGGCTTATTTTTATTTTTGATATAGGGTCTGGCTAAGCTGATGAGACTGGCCTTGAACTTGCCATCTTCCTGCCTCAAAAACCAGCAGCTGGGATTACAGGCGTGTACCACCAAGACGCGTGTGTGCCCCCAACCCCCATTGATCCCTGGGCACTTTACCACTGAGCTGGCTTTTTTAAAATTATGAGACAGGGTCTCACTAAATTTCCAGGGCTGCCCTTTAACTTGTGACCCTCCTGCCTCAGTCTCCGAATTGCTGGGATTACAGGTGTGTACCTCCACGCCTAGCAAGAATAAATATATATGTATTTTTGCAGTGCTGGGGACTGGATATAGGGACTCACACATGCTAGTTAAACACTACCAAATCCTAACCTGACACTGCAGCATTAGATCAAATCATAGGCCCAGTGCATGCTGGGCAAGTGATCTATCACCAAGCCACACTCCCAGTAATGGGCCTGCATTCCCACATAACAATAATCAGCTGTAGTTGATGGCAGCATAACATGAGTCACGCCCTGTCAGCTTACAAATTCTTATGAAGACCATTTCTATTTGCCCGGTTCTCATGGGCATCTGACTGAGCCTGAAGCTCCCACACTAAGCTGTGTAACAGGCAGAAATTATACATACAAAAATAAAGCAGGCAGGCCAAGCATGATGATGAATGCCTATAATCCCAGTGACTAGGGAGGCTGAGGCAGGAGGATCTTCAAAGTTCAAAGCCAGCCTCAGCAATTTAGCAAAGCCCTAAGCAACTCAGAGAAACCCTGTCTCAAAAAATAAAAAGGACCGAGGATGTGGCTCTGTAGTAAAGAACCCCACTCCTGGGTACAATATCCAGTCCCCCTGACCTTGGGAAAAAAGTGGGGTAAAACTGGGGGGCAGGGCAGGAGCAAGCTTCACTGTATCTGTTCCAGTAACTGTCAAGATCATCTCAACAGGAAAGGCGCAGTGGTGCATGCCTGTAGTCCCAGCAGCTCAGGAGGCTGAGACAGAAGGATCTCGAGTTCAAAGCCAGCTTTAGCAACGGTGAGGTGCTGAGTAAGTGAGTGAGACCCTGCCTCTAATAAAATACAAAAATTGAGCTGGGCGCGGTGGCGCACGCCTGTAATCCCAGCACTTTGGGAGGCTGAGGCAGGAGGATCGCAAGTTCAAAGCCAGCCTCAGCAATGGGGAGGCACTTAGCAACTCAGTGAGACCCTGTCTCTAAACAAAATACAAAAAAGGTCTGGGGATGTGACCCAGTGGTCGAGTGCCCCTGAGTTCAATCCCCGGTACCACAAAAAAAAAAAAAAAAAAAAAAAAAAAAAAAAAAAAAAAAAAAAATTGGGCTGGGGATGTGGCTCAGTGGTCGAGTGCTCGAGTTCAATCCCTGGTACCACCAGCCACCACCCCGCCAAAAAGTTAATCTCAACAGCACTCTGATCACCTGGTGGCCCATGAGAAGACCGGTGCATCAGAGACAAGGCTGGACAACAGGACAACAGGGCCCCTTTCCCCTTTTCAGAAACAGAAGTTCTGTTGTTCCCCTCAGGGAGGAATAAGACTTACCACAAAAGTGTCATAGGAAAACTGGTGCCGGCGTTGGATATGTTCTATGAAATTGGCGCTGCGGTAATTGGGGTCTCCCCAGGGCATTGAGGCACATATTGGACAAACCTTTCAAAAAGAACCAAGATCTCAGGCATGTGACTTCTGAACTGACCCCACCCTCTGTGGTCTGAGTGGCTGTCTTTCCTCCAGGATGGTTTTCCTGACACCCTAGTGCAAAACCTAGTCGTCCTTCTTCCTGTGCATACCAGAATCCCAGAAAATACTTCAAGTCTTTTGCTTAAGTCAAATGACATGTAGGTATGGGTAATCATTTAAGTCACGGTGTCATCCCTTCTGAAATGCTACTGTAGTCAAAGAAGTGCGCCAGTCCTATGGTGGGTTGGAATATGGCCTTCCAATCCAGCACACACACTGATCCAAAAAACCCAAGGACAACCAAGTAAATAATCAGATGAATTATGGCCCAGGGAAGTACAGCACAGCCTTACGTGCATGTTGACAAAGTAAATGTTCAGATGGCTGGGATTGCACCAAAAAGCATTCATACAACAGGCTGATTTGAGCTTTAAAGACTAGCAGGTCCGTAGAGACACAGAAGGGTGCTCAGAAGAGAGGCAGAGCAGAGAAGCCAGGGGGTGGCAGCATCACACGATGGAGAATTCAGGAGGGAGGATGGTATCATGCTTCAGCTGAGTAATGTAACGCTAGCCAACTGCAAGGAACACAGGGACAGAGGGGCCTGGCAAGAGATGACTTGGATAACAGAAGACCAAGTGAGTAGGCAGCAAGCAGCTGTAGCTGTGGAGCTAGAACACAGGCCTAGAGACCGAAGAGAAGATGGCTTCCAAAGGGAAGGGCCAAGAGCCTGAGAGCTAAGCAGCTGTAGAGGAAGAGGAACTAGAACAGAGGCCAGAAGCTGAAGGAAAAAGTCTCAACACAGCAAAACCACCAGAGGAACTTCAGGATGCCAAAGGGGGAAGGAAGAAGGAGAAGGGAAAAAAATTAGGCTGTAGTACCAGAAAAGTGAGTAGTTTAGCAGGCTATTAAAAATTGAGTGCAGGATAGCCGGGCGTGGTGGTGCACGCCTGTAATCCCAGCTCTTTGGGAGGCTGAGGCAGGAGGATCGCGAGTTCAAAGCCAGCCTCAGCAATGGCGAGGCACTTAGCAACTCAGTGAGACCCTGTCTCTAAATAAAATACAAAAAAGGTCTGGGGATGTGACCCAGTGGTCGAGTGCCCCCGAGTTCAATCCCTTGTACCACAAAAAAAAAAAAAAAAAGACTGGGGGTGTGTCTCAGTGGTTAAGCACCCCTGGTAGCAAAGAAAACAAAGACTGAGAACTAGGTATGGTGGTGCACACTTGTAATCTCAGCTACTCGGGAGGCTGAGGCAGGAGGATTGCAAGTTTGAGGTCAGCTTGGGCAACTGAGCGAGAACCTGTCTCAAAATAAAAAAGGGCTGGAGAGTAGCTCAGTGGTAGAGGGCCTCTGGGTTCGACCCCCAGTTTCACATGCATACATAAAATAAACACAGACTGAGGCCAACTAATGCTGTGAGGCGACAGACTAAAGGGAAGGGTTGGAGAGAAGCTCCCCTTTTTTTAAGGTGGTGGGGACTTAACTCAGGGATGGTGTGGGTAGAAGCCAGACTCTGCAGAGGGCAGAGGAGAGAGAACAGGAGAGAGAGCAGCACTGAAAAGCCACAACTTGGAATGAAAAGAAACTTAATGCTATTAAAGAAAGTGAACTGGATCAGATATTCTTCCCATCAATTAGACAGGAAAGATTTGGGCATGTTTAAAGGGGGAGGGGGGGGACCAAGAGCAGGTAGAGCAAAGCTCAAAGTAAGAAAAGGGAATATGTAGTAACAGGCAATGTGCCAGGCCCTAGTCTTGGTCCTTTACCTAGACTAGAGAATACAGTAAAGAAGAGTGAGATGGACAGGTGCACACCTATAATCCCAGCAACCTAGGAGGCTGAGGCAGGAGTATTGAAAGTTCAAAGTCAGCCTCAGCAACTTATGAGACCCTGTCTCAAAATAAAAAATAAAAAGGGCTAGCTAGAGACATGGCTCAGTGATTAAGCACCCCAGATTTTCCCCGGTATGGGGAAAAAGGAGAGAGATGTAGAAAGGAGCCTTTCCTCAACACAGGAGGGAAGGACAGGGCCAAGCAACAAACGTTGCAAACACAGGTACTCCTGGGGACCGGGCTAGTAAGGCAAATGAGTGAAGGAGGTCCTGCATTAGCCCATCCCATTCAGAGGGGACAGTAACTACTCAAAACTACTCAAAGCTGGGGCTGGAGGTGTAGCTCAGTAATAGAGCACTGCCTAGCACACATGAGGCACTGGGCCCATCCTCAGCACCTCATTTAAATAAATAAAAGTCCATCAACTAAAAAAATATTTTAAAAAATACATGAGAGACAGCTTCTCATTTTCTTTTTCTCAAGGAACCTGGTAGACACCAAGGGATCCAAGTTAATATTCCAACAAATGGACCCAAAGAAATCACATGACACCTAAGGTGGCACCCAAAAAACAGCACTTCCATACCATCCCTGCCTCCTCTTGGGGGGAAGGGGGAATCACGATGAAGGATACAACTGTTAAAGTCTAAACATGGATTCCATAGATATGGTACAATTATACACAAAAAACGTGACTTTGTAAGAAAATGTTTTTATTCTTTGGATATATGCTGAAGTATTTAAGGGTCTAAGGGTCATGGTATCTATAACTTATGCCCTAAAGGTTCAGCAAAAAATATGTATATATAGAATATGGTAAAATGTTAATTGGTAAATCTAGGTGAAGGGTACATAGAAGTTCACTAAACCTGTAATTTTCTTGTAAATTTTAATTCCCCCTTTCCCCCCCAAAATAAGTTACTCTTACCACAGATTTGGTATCCGTGCTGTGGGATAATTTGCAGTGCTCCACAAGTCCTTCCTGATCAAAGTTCTTCTCGGGACAGTAAGGACAAGGAAAGGTATAACGATTTGGGACATTCCTGGAAGATGAAAGGCAGGAGAAAAGAAAAAACCTCTTTGTAAATACCTTTCCACACAACTTCAACCAAAAAGGAACAAAGTTCACTGAACTGTGTGTAACAAGGATTCTGATTATCACTTCCAAATCAGGTCAAGTGTATTGAAAATAAACAATAGCACAGCTAACATTTGAAGTGAATGTCAGAGGGCCCCCACCAAAACAATAACAAACTTGAATCAATTTTAAACCCTAGAGCATAAAGTACCCAACAACTCTGTAGCAGAAAATGAACTCCAGTTAAGGGCGTGACGGAGTCACTTACCTTGGCTGAAGGGATGCATCCTTAGTGGTGGCCTTCACACCTTCCATGATGTAGTTCTGGTATTTGGAACAGGTAGCCACGTGGGCTCGGATCTTAGATAGGAAGAACTTGAATGGGAAGAATCAAAATCCACAAGTTAAATATGGCCCCAAAGCAAGAGCAAGATGAAAACTGGACCTACATTACCCTGGCAAACCACTACACTCCTGACTATACTGATGGGGCAGAGCAGTGACTATGGAGCCATTAATATAAAGGCTCATGTTTTCTTCTCAACGAAAATTCGTGACACCTGCTTCTACTCTGAAAGAATTGTGGACGTTTGCTTTACTCACGATATACAGACTTTATAGACATGCTACAAAGCAAGTGATTTTTTTTTTTTTTTTTTTTTTGGTACCGGGGATTGAACTCAGGGGTACTTGACCACTGGGCCACATCCCCAGCCCTTTTTTGTATTTTATTAGAGACAGGGTCTCACTGAGTTGCTAAGTGCCTCGCCATTGCTGAGGCTGGCTTTGAACTCGTGATCCTCCTGCCTCAGCCTCCCAAGTGCTAGGATTACAGGCGTGTGCCACTGAGCCCGGCTCAAGTGATGTTTTAAAAAAAGTTTCCTATATTCAATCTAGGCTGTAAGATAGAGGAAAAAAAATCCAAAGAGTGCTTCACCACAGGTTGGTGTGTGTGGGGGGGTGGTGGTGCACATTTAAAAGGAACTGAACCCAGGGCACTCTGCCACTGAGCTACAAATTACATCCTTGCGTTTTTTTGTTATGTGGTGATGGGGATTGAACCCAGGCCCTCATGCACAGTAGACAAGTGCTTTACCACTGAGCTATCTTCCCAGCCCCCAGAATTACAATCTTAATTAAGAATTAAGAGTTCTTTTTTTCTTTGGACCTGGGATTGAACTCAGGAACTCAGGGGCGCTCAACCACTGGGCCACATCCCCAGCCCTTTTTTGTATTTTATTAGAGACAGGGTCTCACCGACTTGCCTAGTGCTTCGCCATTGCTGAGGCTGGCTTTGAACTCGCGATCCTCCTGCCTCAGTCTCCCAAGTGCTGGGATTACAGGAGTGCGCTACTACGCCTGGCTTCAAGAGATCTTAATTTTTTATTTTGAGACATGGTCTCGTTAAGTTGCCCAGGCTGACCTTGAACCTATAATCCTCCTGTTTCAACCTCCCAAGTAGCTGGGATTACAGGTGTGTACCACGGTATCTGGCTTCTCTGGCACAGTTTTTGGCTTTTTTTTTTTTTTTTTTTTTTTTGCAGTGTTATCTAACCCAGGGCCTGTGCATGCTAGGTTAAGTGTTCTACCACTGAGCTACACCCCCACCCTGTTTTCTGTTTTGTTTTGTTTTTTTGGTATTTGGGTTTGAACCCAGAGGTGCTTTACCACTGAGTCATATCCCCAGCTCTTTTTTTTTTTGAGACAGGGTCTAAGTTGCTTAGTGCCTTGCTAAATTGCTGTCTGGCCTTCAACTTTCAATCCTTAGGCTTCAGCCTCCTGAGTTGCTAGGATTACAGGTGTGAACCACTGCACCCATATTGGTTTTTTGCTTTTTCTTTTTTGTTTTAGTTGTACATAATGCCTTTATTTTTACGTGGTGCTGAGGATCGAACCCAGGCTGCGCAGGTGCTAGGCGAGCACTGTACTGCTGAGCCACAACCCTAGTCCATGCTTTTTGAAACAGGGTCTTGCTATGTTGCCCAGGAGGCCTTGAACTCCTGCACTTGAGCAATCAAACCTGCCTCTACCTCCCAAGTAGGTGGGACTATAGGCACATGCCACCACACCTGGCCAGGTGCTGCCTCCTGAGCAGCTGAGATCACAGGCTGGGATTACAGGCATGCTCTACTGTGCCTGGTTGGCCAGGTGTTCTCAAAGAAAGAAAAAGTATATGTAATAAAGAAAAAGGGGAGGTAAGGGAACAAAAATATTTTTTGAGGTATGCTTATGGCATAATAACTAATCTCGTTATGTTTTTTTTTTTTTGGATAACAGGTAATTGAACCCAGGGTCACTGATCCACTTCCCCAGCCCCTTTTTTTTTTTTTTTTTTTTTTTTTTTTTTCCTTTTAATTTTGAGACAGGGTCTAAGTCCTTAGGGCTTCACTAAATTGCTGAGGCTGGCCTTGAACTTGCAATCCTCCTGCCTCAGCCTACTGAGTTGTTGGGATTACAGGTGTGCACCACTGCACTCAGCAGTTTTTTTGAGTCTCACTATGTTGGCCAGGCAGTCTCTAACTCCAGTCATCTCTACTTAGCCTCCCAAGGAGCTGGGACTATGGGTATGCAATCACTAATCTTTAGAGTTTCTAAATTCAACTGCCAAGAAAAAAAAAAAAAAGTTTTGTTATCTGAATTCCAGCTTACCATGAGTCTGTCTTGCCTCCAGCTCAAGAATTTGTTGACTTTCATTTTACCAACCAAGGAGCCCCCAATTAAAAGGGATGGGAACTAGTCCTAGACTGCACTGTAATAGCCCTGCTGTGTACCCCTAATACTAACTCACTCTCAAAGGAAGGAGATAAAGTATGTCCATACTATGACCACCTATATATTCTCATGTTAAAAATAATAAAACTAACAAGACAGCCCGAAAAGTGAAACAACTTTCAAACGTGAAAAGTTACAAAATATGTAGTATGATCCCATTTTGGAAAATAAAAAAAAAAAAAAAAAAAATCCACACCTTTTATAAAAACTTTATCTGTATTTGCCAAAGGGTAGAAATGTCAGGCAGACTTCTAAATTGAACTGCTTTTGCAATGATAATCTCTGAAGAAGCAGCCTATTGTATTTTATATTTTTGTACTGTTTGGAATAAAATTGTAATGATTTTAAAACCAATAAAGCTGTGCACATCTCTGGGACAATAACAGTAATTCTCCTTTTCAGTAGCAGTTATGACAGACATAAAAAATAAATATATCTGACTATAATGTGATTATTCAAAGAGCATGGATGCATTTCAAATGTTAGATACTGCTATTACAATCATGTTTTTTTTTGTTTGTTTTGTTTTGGTACCAGGATTGAACTCAGGGGCACTCGACCACTGGGCCACATCCCCAGCCCTTTTCTTGTATTTTTTTAATTTAGAGACAGGGTCTCACTGAGTTGCTAAGTGCCTGGCCATTGCTGAGGCTGGCTTTGAACTCACGATCCTCCTGCCTCAGCCTCCCAAGTGTTGGGATTACAGGCGTGCGCCACCGCACCGGGCTACAATCATGATTTCATATTGACCGTTATATCATGATTCTTCCCTGTCAAGTGCTAAAAAGTTAAACCATTAAGTTCATATGTCTTATGATATGAAGTTTCCCTTCAAATTCATTACAGTAGATAACTTCATTTGAGTCACTGACTTCATTTTACAGTTTGTTTTTTGTAGTACTGGGGATTAAACCCAGGGTGCTTTACCACTGAGCTATAGCCCAGCATTTTTTTTTTTTTGGACAGGATCTTGCTAAGCTACTCAGGGTCTTACTAAATTGCTGACACTGGTCTTAAACTTGCCACCCCCCCTGCCTCAGCCTCTCAAGTCAACTGTGCCCAGCTTCATTTTATATTTTAAACAAACATAAAATATGTCATTATATTCTAATTCAAATTGTGTATCGTACTTTGGAAAATAGATCTCATAGGAAAAAATGGATTAATTATTTCTGAATTTCAAAACTAAAATATATACTATATCCAATCAACTCATGAAAAAAGAAACAAAAACCAGTAGGGTTACAAAAATGAAAACAGCACAGCCATCACCACAGATAACTGGCATGCACACGTGCTGTTAGTCACCTAGCCATGCTCTAACTTCAGAAACGCCGTGGCAACAGCTCTACGCTTTACCCATCTCATCACAGGATAATGACTCTTCCATGTTACTTCCACATACATTCTTACGGCAGCCATGGCAAGAAGTCTCTGTGCTCTCAATCTGCCGCTCGAGCTCCACAGCTCGGACGCCAGGTGCCAGAGCGCTGCGACACACCCCACAGACAGGTTTCTTCGGCTTCAGACATTCCTGCAGGCATGCAGAGCAAAAGCTAGAACAAGACATACAGAGAACCTCCGTCATGCATCGTGGAGACAAGACAACAAATGTGGATAAACTTTTAAAAGGACATCAATGAATAATGGATTCAGAACAATTTGTCCCCTACTCTCAACTAAAATACTAAGACCTTCCAGGACAGAAGAATTGTGGTTGAAGGTAGCAGGAGACTATGAAGAACACACAGGTCCAGTAACAAATAAACACAAAGTACTGTGACACAGGTAAAACGCATTAAGATTGAAGCTTCAAACCTTAGCCCCTGCCACTGAGGAACTTGGTGGGGCTTTCCAGAAATGTAATTTTCTCCTCTGTGAAATGAAGATGATAGTATCTACCTCTAGGATTGTTTGGGAGGATGGAATATGTATAGCAAACTCTTAGTATAGTGTCTAGCACAAAAGAAATGCACAGTAAATGGGAACTGCTGTCATCAGAAGTGAAAGCAAAGCACTATGGGAACACAAAGCCAAGAGCAACTAGTTGTAACCTAAGAAGAACAGGGTTGGGTAGACTTTAGAGGTAGCTTCCATGATCAGCCTTAAGAGTTCTGCTGGCAGAGGAAGGGAAGACTATTCCAGATCCTTAGGTTTAAAATTTATGATGCACTTGAGGAGATAAGTCTAACAGACATCCTCAGAAGCAATAGAAAGCTAGAGGTTCAAAGTAAAAACTTAACAGAAAAACAACTCTGGTGCATCAGACAACAGGGTTTTATTTTGTATTTTTTTTTTTTTTTAGATGAGAAGAAACAAAGTACAAACCTAATAAATGACTACAGGCAAGGGACTGTGGAGTCCTGACCAAAAAGAATGAATTCAGGATATAATTTAGAGGCAGTATGATTTGAAGATTTAACAAATTTGAAGAATAATGAGTTTCTACCCTAAAAGGCAGGTGATGTTGAGATATGATACACAGAAAGAATGAATAAGGCATGAAAATACCCTGGGCTACTTGCCCAATTTGACAGATTTTCAACTTTTTGTGGAAGATGGGGGTCTATGTTACCCAGGTTGATCTCAAATTTATAGGCTCAAGTGATCCTCCTGCCTCAGCCTCCTAAATAGCTGGGACTATAGCCATGCCAGGCTCTAGTTTTATTTTAAGGCAAGATTAACAGATTCTATCAGAACTCAGATGTATAATCAAAGGCAACCTCTGTACACCTGATGATTTTTTATTGTCTCTAAGAATTTCTTCATCCATGCTGGGTGTGGTGGTGCACACATGTAATCCCAGCAGCTCAGGATGCTGAGGCCTAAGCAATTTAGCAAGACCCTGTCTCAAAATAAAATATAAAAAATGGGCTGGGGGGGCTGGGGTTGTGGTTCAGCAGTAGAGCACTCGCCTAGCATGTGCTCGGCCCAGGTTCAATCCTCAGCACCACGTAAAAATAAAGGAATCGTGTACAACTAAAACAAATAAATAAATATTTTTTTAAAAAATGGGCTGGGGATATGGTTCAGTGGTTAAGCATCCTTGGGTTCAATCCCTGGTATTAAAAAAAAAAAAAAAAAAAAAAAAAGAATTTCCTCACCTTTAATATTAAGGAAGACTGTCAATGCTGCTAGTCTAGTCTAGTACAGGTGAGGGGCCTAGTCATTCACTTGAGGGCAGAATGAAAATGAGACAAAGTCTCTGTCCTCATGACGCTATATTCTAAAGTGGAGGAAAACACATGTCAATTTCACATAGTGATTAAGTATATGAAATAATTAAAACAAGGCAAAGAGATCAGCTGGGGCAACCACAGGAAGCTTGAGGAGGTGACATTTGAACTAAAGCCTGATTTGAAGATAAGACACACAGATCTGAAATGATAACAAATGCAAAGGCATGTCTCAATGGCAAAAAGGAAGGTCATTGAGGCTGTGACATAGCAGCAGACTATAGAGAGAATACAAGTGACAAGGTAGGAGAAGCATGACCTCATGGCCATCGATGCACTGCCTCTTCAAGGGGGCACAGAGGGTCACAGAGTATAGCAAGTTCAAACCCAGCAAGCACGCTGATAAAAGCAACTGCTTATCCTCAGCAAACAGTGTGGTACAGCTCATCTATCAAATGTTCACAAGCCCCTTTTATAACTGAGTTATACCCAAACAAGGTGGTTTTGTGTGTGTTGTGGGGTGGTATTGGGGATTGAATCCAGGGATGTTTAATTAACCACTGAGCCACATTCCTAGCCCTTTTTGAGACAGGGTCTTGCTAAGTTCTTTAGTGCCTTGCTAAGTTGCTGAGGCTGGTCTGGAACTTGCAATCAGCCTCCTGAGTCACTAGTATTACAGCTGTGCATCATCATGCTCGGCCAAGCTGCTTTTAAACTATCTTGGGTTGGCTTTCGGTTTCTATTTCCTACTAACAGGGCTTGATCTATTTCAGCCTTCCAGATGCTCTTCTCTATCACAGTGCTATGTAGAAATCCCTTTTCTTGGGCACCTAGCTCCAGCCCTTCTTCCCCTGACTTCCACTTGACTGAGGCGTATACAGTCATTCAGGTCTTTCCTTTGTTCCCATCAGTACTGAGGATAAAACCTGGGGTGCTCTGTCACTAAGCTACATCCCCAGCCCTTTTTGAGACAGGGTCTCACTAAGTTTCCAAGGCTGGTCCTGAACTTGCAATCCTCCTGCCTCAGTTGCTGGGATTACTGGTGTGCACCACTGCAAGTGGCAATCATTCAGGCCTTAACAAAGTTTTTTAAAAACCCAACGTCCCAGCCACATCTGCCATGATGCCCAAGTTTCCAAGCACAAAAGTTAAAAATCAACTAAGCAGAGCAGAGAGCACTTGGCTGGAGCTAAAGGAAACCTTTGCTGCCCTCACCAAGGTGCATCTGTCTTCAATAAGCACTGAACTGCTGAACACAGGAAGATGGTACAGTGTACGGAGGAGACAAGGCTTGGATCCAGTACTGTTCCTTTCCTCTTACCCAGGAAAGGTTCAGGTGACCAAAGGAAACCTCAAATTTCGCTGCTTTTCAGTTTGTTACTGTGCTGGGTCATCTTTTTACAAATGTTAATACCTACCCACACAGGCTTGAACCCTGTAATCCACTTGCACTGTACAGTGAATCTGCACAATAGTTTGAACATTAGTACTTATTTATAATCAATTCACTGGACTGTAAACTGAGGGCAGGATCATGTTCTTACTGACTCTGGCACACACATGGCATACAAATATCTCAGCTGACTGTATGATTAGAATCTGGATGATGGGAACTCTGCTGGGCACTAGGATACTATTTTGGGTAATAGGGAGCTCCAGGAGAGAATTGAAGGAGGTAATTTAAGCTTGAGAAGGATCTGGGGGATAGTGGTGGGAAGGTGTGAATGGGGCAAGAGTTCCAGGGTAGCTGAACTGCAGAAAGGAATCGCCCCACGCCGGAAAGAGCTTAGCACGCCTGAAGCAACAAAAAGCTTGTGAGGCTAGGAAGCTTTTGCCAGGTGCCAGCAGTGTTCTCAGGGCTAGCAAAACAGGATACCTGCAGTGCAAGTGAGTCTCCTGAGTTCATTCACCTGTAAAATGGTTCCTGGTGTCCCGCTCCCCAGGCCCCGCAGCAGGACTGCTGTAGGAATAATGCCCCTGTGTCCCAACAAGTGCCTATTGTGTCTGCTGGGAGTAATGGGGTCCCCAAGACCAACGCCAAGGTGATGCCCGCGATAAGCGCCGAGGGCGGCCACGGGAGGAAACGCAACTCTGAGCAGACAGAAGCAGGGGGCCAGGTTTTCCACGATTTCTCGGCTTCGGTGTGCGCGATGGGGCGCGGCTCGCATTCAGACCCCGTCCGCCCCGGCGCCGGCGGCAGCGGAGACACCCTCAGCCTGACGCTTCCCAGGCCGCGGAAGCAGGCCTTCAGGGAGGGAGCGGGACGCCGCCAGCGCCCGGCCGCCCCGAGGGGGCTCCGGCCCGTCTCCGGCCGCTCAGCGCTGCTCCAAGTTCGCGCGCCGGCGGCCGCGCAGGCCGGGGCCGCGGCTCTCGGCGCCCTTCAGACCCGTCCCGACCCAGGCGCCAGCGCCGCGGGCGGAGACCCTCCGAGGGCCCTCTGGGCCGCCTCTCGGCCGCGCGCCGGGCCCCCCTTCCGGCTCGGCTCCCCCCATCAGGCGCCCCCTAGCCAGCCCGCCTCGCCTCTTACACGTGTCCGCAGGGCACCTGCACCGGCTTCTCGTACACCTCTAGACACACGGGACACGTGAAGCGGCCCAGGGGGTCGGCCTCCGCCGCGGGCCCCGCCAGCTGCGTAACGCCCTCACGGGGCTGCTGTTGCGCCGCCATCTTGCTGCCGCCGAGCGAGCGCCGCGCTATGCCGGCCGCGAAGGAGGAGCCGAGAGGCGGGGCCGAGCGGCGGTGGCGCGTGCGCGGGGCGGGGCCTCCGGGCCTCGGGACGGGGTCTCGGGGCGGGGCCTCGGGGCAGCAGCCGCGAGCGAACGAGTTCTGCCAACAGCCTCAGGGAGCCAGTGAGCGAGTTCCTCCCTATCTAAGCATCCAGGTGAAAATGCCGCCCAGCCAACGTGTGGGTTAGACCCTGGTGAGGGCCTCTGAAGAGGAGCCTGCTACACCATGCCCACACTCCTCGCCCACGGAAACTGGGAGCCAATAAATATGTATTGTGTAAACTGTTAAGATTGGGGTGTTTCGTTATGCAGCGACAGATAACTAGTACAACTTTTTTTTTTTTTTTTTTTTTTTTTTGAGGGCGGGTACCGGAGATTGAACTCAGGTACATCCCCACCCTTATTTTGTATTTTTAGAGACAGAGTTTCACTGAGTTACTTAGCACCTCGCTTTTGCTGAGGCTGGCTTTGAACTCGCGATCCTCCTGCCTCGGCCTCCTGAGCTGCTGGGATTACAGGCGTGCGCCACCACCTACAACCTTATTCTTGAGCAGTTTGCCCAAGAAGATTCCTACCGGGGATTGAACTCAGGGGCACTCGACCACTGGGCCACATCCCCAGCCCTTTTTTGTATTTTAGTAGAGACAGGGTCTCACTGAGTTGCTAAGTGCCTCGCCACGGCTGAGGCTGGCTTTGAACTCGCGATCCTCCTGCCTCAGCCTCCCAAGTGCTGGGATTACAGGCGTGGGCCACCGCGCCCGGCTTCCTGAGGATCTTGTACCAGTGGTTCCCATTAGGAAGGGAAACCGGTGACCTGGAGTTTGAAGTCTGGGCCTGCAGTGAGATTTTCTTATCATCCTTTCTCTAAATCCTTGTCTAAATTCTTCTACCAGTTTGATGCATTACTTTTATTTTATTTTTTGAACCATGGATTGTCCCAAGGGGTCCTTAACCACTGAGCTACATCCCCAGCCCTTTTTATATTTTATTTTGAGACAGGGTCTGACTAAGTTACCTAGGATCTCCCTAAAGTTGCTTAGGCTAACCTTGAACTTGCGATTCTAAATCATGTAACCCTCAACCCTCAAAGTCCTACCTCAGCCTCAGGCAGCATGTAAAGCTTATCACTGTACTTATGTAAATTAGAATTTCTCTCATTATGTATTACTACATTTCTAAACCTGTGGGCAGATAATATCATGATTTCAGCATGTTTCAACACTGCCAAACTGGTATGGGAGAACCAGGAGAAATTCCTACCTGCACCACTAGGGGGCAATCGAGTGTCTCACTCACCTGGCCTCCCTTATTCTTAACAATTCTTGAAATGCTTACTGCTCCTGCCGTTTATGACTTACAGTACTTAGCCTGAGTGTAAATGGAAAAGGACAGAGACTTGGCTTGCAAAGAGCTCTAAAGAGGGAGACGCTGATGTAAAAATATACAATAAACCAATAACTTTCAGGTGCCAAGCATCCTGCTAGGTGTTGAAGATAGGGCAGCAAATGATTTGACACAAACGGGAGAGACCTGGGGCTGAGGGGGGAGGATCACATAAAAATGCTGCCTCCAGAAAATCGTATTTTATAAGTTACTCCGCCAGCTCATTCATATAATTTTAGTTTCTATTACACCAAAGATTAGCCGCACATAGGTAAAAACAATGTTGATCTAGTAAGATCTGACAAGGACCCTGGTTGAATAATGAAGATTAGCACAAAACAAAACAAAACAAAAACAACCCTGATTGAAATAGAGAATTTTAAAGCTTTTTTTAAAAAAAAAAATTTTAATAGTTGTAGATGGACAGCATGCCTTTATTTTATTCATTTTTATGTGGTGCTGAGGATCAAACTCAGTGCCTCACAGGTGCCAGGCAAGCACTCTGCCACTGAGCTGCAGCCCCAGCCCTGAAATAGAAATTTAAATCTACCATCATCAAGAATAAATGGCGGGCTGGGGTTGTGGCTCAGCGGCAGAGCACTCGCCTCGTACGTGCGCTGCCCGGGTTCGATCCTCAGCACCACATAAACATAAATACATTGCATTGTGTACAACTAAAGTAAATAAATAAATATTAAAAAAAAAGAATAAATGGCATCCCCATCCCCCACAAAAGAATTAACGGGCCGGGCGCGGTGGCGCACACCTGTAATCCCAGCACTTTGGGAGGCTGAGACAGGAGGATCGAGAGTTCAAAACCAGCCTCAGCAATGGCGAGGCACTTAGCAACTCAATGAGACCCTGTCTCTAATAAAATACAAAAAAGGGCTGGGGCCGGGCGCGGTGGCGCACGCCTGTAATACTTTGGGCGAGGCAGGAGGATCGCAAGTTCAAAGCCAGCCTCAGCAACGGCGAGGCACTTAGCAACTCAGTGAGACCCTGTCTCCAAATAAAATACAAAAAAGGGTCTGGGGATGTGACCCAGTGGTCGAGTGCCCCTGAGTTCAATCCCCGGTACCCCTGGGGATGTACCAGTGATCGAGTGCCCCTGAAAAAACCAAACAAAAAAAAAAAAAGAAGAAGAAGAATTATTAATGGCACCCCATATGGATATGGTGACTTGAGACATTGACTAATGATAGAATGAATTTATAAGAATTAGCAAGACATTTAAAAACTAAGCATCCAAGGGTTGTGGTGGTGCAAGAGCTGGGAATGTGGCTCAGTAGTTAAGTGCCCCTGGGTTCAAATCCGGTACAAATAACAAACAGCGGGCCAGTGAAGGATCTCAAGTTCAAAGCCGGTCTCTTTAACAGTGAGGTGCTAAGCAAATCAGTGAGTCCCTGTCTCTAAATAAAATACAAAATAGGGCTGGGGATGTGACTCAGTGGTTGAGTGCCCCTGAGTTCAATCCCTGGTACTATAAAAACAAACAAACAAAAACCGCCCAAACTAAACATCCATATAGAAATGGGTTTCTAGGTTATTTGGTGTGTGTTTAAAAAAAATTCTTTTTTTTTTTTTTTTTTTTTTTTTTTGGTTCCAGGGATTGAACTCAGGGGCACTCAACCACTGGGCCACATCCCCAGCCCTTTTTTGTATTTTTTTAATTTAGAGACAGGGTCTCATGGAGTTGCTAAGGGCCTTGCGCCATTGCTGAGGCTCACTTTGAACTTGCGATCCTCCTGTCTCAGCCTCCCAAGTGCTGGGATTACAGGTGTGCGCTACCATGCCCAGCTATTTTTTTTTTTTTTATAGTTGTAGATAGACACAATAACTTTATTCATTTTTTAACATGGTTCTGAAAATCGAGCCCAGAGCCTTGCACATGCTAAGCAAGCGCTCTACGACTAAGCCACAACCCCAGCTCCTATGTGTTTAATCTTATAAGAAACTGCCAATTCAAAAATGTTTACAAATGTTTCCCACTGCCACTAGTAAGGTGTCAGTTACTCTGCATCGTCATCTTTGGCAGTTGCCTTTTTTTTTAATATTTATTTATTTCCTTTAGTTGTACACAATGCATTTAATGCATTTATTTCTACACGGTGCTGAGGACCGAACCTGGGCCACACACGTGCTAGGTGAGCGCTCTACCGCTGAGCCACAACCCCAGTCCCTGGATCACCTTTTTTTTTTTTTTTTTTTTTTTTTGGTACGGGGTTTTGAACTCTGAGGCACTCGACCACTGGGCCACATCCCCAGCCCTTGTTTTCGTATTTAATTAGACACAGGGTCTCACTGAGTTGCTAAGTGCCTAGCCATTGCTGAGGCTGGCTTTGAACTCGAGATCCAAGTGCCTCAGCCTCCCAAGTGCTGGGATTACAGGCGTGCGCCACCACACCTGGCTCCTGGATGAACTTTTTTTAAAAAAATATCTTTTTAGTTGTAGATAGGCACAATACCCTTATTTTATTTATTTATTTATGTCTATGTGGTGTTAGGATCAAACTCAGTGCCTCACACATACTAGGCAAGGGCTCTACTATTGAGCCACAAGCCCAGCCCCTTTTGTTCTTTGAGGCATTCTTAGGGAATTCCAAAGTCTAAGTTCACTAAGTTTGAGCTTCAAATGCTTTTTTTTTATTTTTTTATTTTTTGTTTATTTATTTATTTTTTGGTACCAGGGATTGAACTCAGGGGCACTTAACCACTGGGCCACATCCCCAGCCCTTTTTTGTATTTTATTAGAGACAGAGTCTCACTGAGTTGCAAAGTGCCTCACCATTGCTGAGGCTGGATTTGAACTCGGTGATCCTCCTGCCTGAGCCTCCCAAGTGCTGGGATTACAGGCGTGTGCCACCACGCCCAGCCAAATGCTTTTTTTTAGTACTGGGGATTGAACCCAGAGCCTTGTGCCCGCTAGGCAAGTGCTCTACCAATGAACTACTTTCCCAACTCCTTTTTAATTTTAAGACAAGTTCTTGCTAAATTACCGTGGCTGAACTGGGGATCTTCCCGGCTACCCAGCTTTAATAATTATCAACTCTTGTGCTTGGGATGTAGCTCAGTGGTAGAGTGCTTGCCTAGTGTGAGAACCTAGGTTCCATCCCCACATGTGCAAAGGGAAAAAAAAGTCATCGTGACTAGTTTGCATTAAATACTGCCTCTACACTTGGCACCATCTATTATCTCATTTAATCTCTCAATCATCCTTGAATTTACCACTAATCCCTTCCTTTGTTTGTTTGGTACTGGGGATTGAACGCAAAGCCTCTGACATGCTAAAGAAGTGCTCTTCCAGCCGGATGCGGTGGTGCACGCCTATAATCCCAGCACTTGGGAGGCTGAGGCAGGAGGATCTTGAGTTCAAAGCCAGCCTCAGCAATGGTGAGGCACTTAGCAACTCAATGAGACCCTGTCTCTAATAAAATACAAAAAAGGGCTGGGGATGTGGCCCAGTGGTCGAGTGCCCCTGAGTTCAATCCCTGGTACTGAAAAAAAATGGAAAAAGAAGTGTTCTTCCACTGAGCTACACCTCCAGCCCCTTTTAATTTTTGAGACAGGATCTCACCAAATTGCCCAAGCTGGCCTAGAATTTGTGATCCTCCTGCCTCAGTCTCCCAAATACCTGGTATTACAGGTATGCACTACTGCGCCACTAATCCCATTTTATTGATAGGGAAATTGAGGCCCAGAGAGGTCAGATAGCTTGTACAAGGTCATACAAATATGTTGGATCTGAACTTGATCGGACCTTGGCTCTACGGTGCCTTCCTGCCTGCCCAGAGATAATGTTGCTATGTAACAGAGACAACCTGTGTGCCGCTTTCCCTTGCTCCCTTCCAAGGAGTGGTGAGGACAAAGGTGTTGGATTCCTGCAAACAGTCCTTTCAAACCCAATGCTTGGAGAGACTGTACAGGACACACCAAGAACTTGTAACCTCTGGGTCACTGCTTTCAGTGCAATCAAGACTCATCCAGGCAAGCTGGACAGGGTGGTGCACACCTGTAATCCTAGCCACTCAAAGGTGAGGCAGAAGGATGGCGAGTTCAAGGCCAGCTTCGGCAATTTAGTAAACACCCCTGAATTCAATCCTAAATACAAATGCATATATTTGCGTGTGTGTGTGTGTGTGTGTGTGTGTGTGTGTGTGTGTGTGTAATATCCAGGTGAGCTGTTGATAGTTGCCTGCAACTGCTTGGAGGTGGGCTGAGCTGGGGGGGTCCCGCTAATAAGAGCCCTCAAGTCCTCAGCGTTACCTTTGGAGTCGTGGGTGGTATGAACAGCTGGTTTACATTTAGGGGGGAAAGAAAGCCTTTCTTACCACCTGATGGCACTGGCTTCCAGTTCAACATAGGCCTTCTTTGAGGTTACAGGCTTCTATCAGGCCCTGCCCCTACCTGTGGGAGGCCAGAATGAACACCTACCTCTAGGAGTCAGGGGATGCTCAGCTTCCAGCCAATTCATACTGCACGACAGGCCAATCTTGGCAGAATTTGGGCAGCTTAGTCCTTTCCAGGCACCAGGTAAAGTTCTTCCCATGTGTCATCCCATTCAATGTGCAAAATAACCTACTGAGATGCCCCATTTACAGGTGGATGCGACAGGTAGTGTGATTTGAGTGCATGCTCTGTAACATGAAGATGCACTAACAATGCAACTGAAATTAAGCTCCTAGAACAGAGTGATGATCCCAGGAAGAAGTCAGTATCAGGAACATTTCATCTGATCAAAAGAAAAGAATAAGCAAGGACTATGTGAAGGGCCGCTCTGGGCTCTTTGCAGGGACAGAAGGATAAAAGACTGATAATGACAGCTAATGCCAACTGAGCATTTAGTCAAGTGCTTGTGTGGCAGCTCCTGGGACCTGTATGGTTTTGGGGGGCTACCAGGGATTGAACTCAGGGGCACTTGACCACTGAGCCACATCCACAGCCCCATTTTGTATTTTATTTAGAGACAGGATCCTCATTGAGTTGCTTGGTGCCTCGCAGTTGGTGAGGCTGTCTTTGAACTCTAGATCCTCCTGCCTCAGGCTCCTGAGCCACTGGGATTACAGTCATGCATCACCACACCTAGTGTGACTTCTATTTTGGTAGGTATTATTGTTGTCTTCCCCATCTCATGGATGGACAAACTGGGGCACAGAGGGGCTTCAGTATTTCCTCACTGAAGGATTTATGAATGCTTACTGTGAGCCAGGGCCTATGTGAGGCCTCATCCTACTAATTTCCAGGACTAGAACTTACTACACGCCCACCTTATATGTTTGCAGGTGGATGAGTTTTCGGTTTTGTTTTATTTTGGTCTGGGGCTTAAGCCCAGGAGCACTTATCCACTGACCTCCATCTCTGACCCCAGGCATCCCCTCCTTTTTTTTTTTTTTTTTTTTTTTCTTTTAATTTTGAGACAGGGCCTTGCCAAGTTGCTGAGGCTGGCTTGGACTTGCCATCCTCCTGCCTCAGCCTCCTGAGTTACTGGGATGACAGGTGTGTGGCCACAACCAACAGTTTCCAACTTCTGGTCCTTGCCTTTGGTTGCTTCCTACCTCCAGCTGGAAGGAAAAGACCTGCTCACGTGTTCAAGTCACTTGGGGCCCAGCTCACATGCCACCTCTCCTTAAGGCCATCCTCACTTTGCCCTGTGAGAGTAGCACACTCCTTGAGAACAGGTGCTGGTCTGTCCTGCTCATAGCTCTACACTTTTTTGGGTGTAGAGGGTACCCTTAACCATTGAGCCCAAGCCCCAGCCCTTTTTGTATTTTATTTAGAGACAGGGGCTCACTGAGTTGCTCAGGGGCTCACTAAGTTGATGAGGCTGGCTTTGAACTCCAGATCCTCCTGCCTCAGCCTCCTGAGCCACTGGGATTACAGGCCTGCACCACCGCGCCTGGTCCAGTTATACCCCTTTTTTTTTTGGTACTGGCAATTGAACTTGGGGGCACTCGACCATTGGGCCACATCCCCAGCCCTTTTTTGTATTTTATTTAGAGACAGGGTCTCACTGAGTTGCTAAGTGCCTCGCCATTGCTGAGGCTGGCTTTGAACTCGCGATCCTCCTGCCTCAGCCTCCCAAGTGCTGGGATTACAGGCCTGCACCACCGTGCCCGGCTCAGTTATACCCTTTTAATCCAGCATCCGATCTGGCACACTGTAGGCATTTGGGGAAATTTTGGTCAGAAAAATACAGTTGAACCCTCCGCTGGCTGCTGAGTAGAGTAGCTGTCAGGTGGTAGTGGCAAATCTGTGTGCAAAATGGACGTAGTACTGTCCACATGCAGTCCACTGACTTCTGAGGGAAGATGATACTGGTAAAAATGAAATAAAAATGTATTTATGCAGCCGGGCGCGGTGGCGCACGCCTGTAATCCCAGCACTTTGGGAGGCTGAGGCAGGAGGATCGCGAGTTCAAAGCCAGCCAAAGCCAGCCTCAGCAATGGCGAGGCACTTAGCAACTCAGTGAGACCCTGTCTCTAATAAAATACAAGAAAGGGTTGGGGGTGTGACCCAGTGGTCGAGTGCCCCTGAGTTCAATCCCCGGTACCACACACAAAAAAAATGTATTTATGCAGTGATTGAAAAAACATCTGTGACTGTACTGCCTTCCCCAGTTGACTGGTACCCTTGGGAAATACCTAGTGTTTGCTGGTGTTTTGTCTTCCACTGAACAGAGGTCCCTTCTCCTTCCACCCTCGTCTTGAGAGCTGTCTGCACCTTCCTTTGTGGGGGTGTGAGCTGGTCAGTGTGTGTGTGCACCATTCTGCCCTGGTACCGGGACAGCTGGCCTGTTGTTCTGTTTCCTCATGACTGACAGCGATGCCGCAGGTTTGTGCACTTGTGCTTTTCTCTGGCAGATGCCAAGAACTCTGCCAGGTCGTGGGGTAACTCTTCTCCTTCATTCTTTGTTCCATACACTTCTGTATTGTTGGGAGTCATGCACTACTTTTGTGATTAAAAAGAAAACTAAAAAATAGAAAGAGGTAGGTAGCATGTTCGTGTTGTTGGCTCTTGGGAAGTAGAGGTGCCTGATCATGGTCACATGACCATTATATAATCTGCTAATCATTATGTAATAAAATATGAATAAAGATGCTCCCATGATTTCCACACTGAGAGGCAGAGAAATCACAAGCTTCCATACTCTTTGTTTCACAGTCCTGGGGCTGAACCCAGGCCCTCTCACATGCTTGACCACTGAGATGCATCCCCAGCTCTTCTTTATTTTGAGGCAGGTGCTCCATAAGTTGCCCTCCCTGGTCTTGAACTTGCTACCCTCCTGTCTCCATCTCCTGGGTAGCTAGCATTACAAGCCCGTGCCACTGCACACAGCAGAGACTCTGCGTCTTTTCTAATAGGGAATGTCACTGAGTCTCCATGACTAGGGTTTCCTACTGCTAACGCCCTTCTTAAAAATCTGCTTCTATCTTGGCTGTCACAGAACCACAGAGCTGGAAGAGACTTTTTTTTAGTAGTCTCAGGTGAAAATGCAATCTTCTGACACTTGCCAAAAGGAGAGTTTTGAGCTGTCAAGGCAGACACAGCTCAGGTGGTGTGGGTTTTCTCACCTGTGTGATCACTTTGCAGCTGATTAAGAGAGGCACTTAAACCTGAGCTCATAAAGTACACAAAGACCCTGAGGGGTTTCCAGGCAGCAATAGGTACATAGAGTAATTGCCACTGTTTGAAGAACTGATTGCTGGTTCTCTAAATGTTTCCCCAGAATCATGTCATGGACTCCTGAAGCTCCACAGGCCTTATCTGGGGTCACCAAGGTTCAGAGGAAGAATCACACAGTCAAGGAACATCTGTTGGCACCTGCTGATCAGACATGCATGGAGCTCAGGGGAACTAGAGATGAATAAGGAACTCGGGGTCTGGTGGGGTGTCATGTTAACTATATGTATATTCCATTGTGCTGAGGACTGAGATAAGATTATGAAAGACAGTGTGGTGGGGACAGAAGAAAAAGGATCTTGGGAGAAATCAGAAAAAAAAAAAAAAAAAAAAAAAAAAACTTCAGATAGGAAGTGAGGACTGAGCCAGGGCTGGAAGCCAAGAAGTCCGGGAAGGGAAGAGGTGAGGAAAGGCAGCCACACCAAGGCAACTGCATATGGAGGCACAGAAGCCAGGAGAAAATGTGGTAGGTGCGGGGAGCCAAACGCGTTCTGGAGGAAGAGAACCTGGCTTAGAATGGGCTGTGAGCTTCCAAATAAATGTCTGGGGTAAGTCAGATAGAATGAATAGTTCAGTGGCAAATAACTTTCAACAGGTCTTGAGTATCTAGGGATTTAGTGGTGAATGACAAAAGTTCAGCCCCGGGGAGATCTCGGTCCACGTGGTGCGAAGGACTGTACAAAATCCATAAACAGTCAAGCAACAGGCTGTCAGGATTGATGCCAGTGTAGACCAAGCAAGTACTGCAGGTGCCTGGTGAAAAGTCACAAAGCAAGGAGTCTGGTCCTTCCCACGCCTGGCTTCCATGTTCGGGGAAATCGAGGGCAGAGAGCTCTTTTCTTTGGTTTTACCACATTAAAAATGCAAAATATATTCAGCTGTTTGCTAGAAGCGCTCTGAACCCGGACCCCAGCGGGGAGCGTCCGCAGCCCTCCAGGCTGGGTCCCAATCTCGCGCGATCTTGGCCTCTCACTCGCTCTCTCGGAGCCTCGGCATTTCCGTCTGTAAATGCGGTCCAGGGGTCCAGCCCTCCGCTTCTGCCCGCTCAGGCGCCGTCAGGAGCGCAGCTCGCGGATCGTCTGGACCAGGGGCTAGCCCAGAGGCGGAGGCCGGCCGCGGCCCCGACCGGTCTCCATGACAACCCAGCCAGCCATTGTTTCGCGGCCCCGCGGCGAGCGTCACTTCCGAGTCGTCTACTTCCGGGTCCCCGCGCCAGCCGCGGCAACGGTCCCTCGGGTTCCCAGGCGGCGTTCCGCGGGGTCTGCGCTCGCTCTCGGGCCTGCTGCTTCCGCCGCCGCCGCCTGTGGTCTCTGCCAGCTGCGGGCAGCGACCTCGCCCCCGTCACAGCGCGCAGCCGCCGTCCGGCCTCGCCGCGGGCCCGCCTCCGAGGGGCGTCCCTTCCGGGCCGAGTGTTTCCGGGTCGCCGCTGGCCCCCGGGTGCTGGCCTCGGTTCCCGCAGCCGGCCGGAGCGGCGAGAGCCCAGCCGGCCCGGCCCCGGCGGCTGCCGCGCCCCGCTGCTTCCCTCGGCGGCGCTCAGGGGTGAGTGAGGGCGGCCGCGGGCGGAAAGTGCCTCCGGGCTTCCCCGCGCCGAGGGACCGGCGGCCCGGGAGCGGGGGTCCCAGTGCGGCCCGCCCGGCGGCCGGCGCGCCCGCCCTTGGCGCCAGCGGAGCCCCCTGCCCGTCCTCGCGGTCGCGGTTCCCGGGGACTGCCGCGCGGGCCCCTGGGGCCGGCCGAGGGCGCTCGGGGCAGCCCAGGAGGAGCACCCCCTCCTCGGCGACCGGGCAGGCGGGAGGACGCCCGAGCCACCGTGGGCAGGGGCCGCGCGGGGGTCCCCCGCTCAGGCTCTGGCGGCGGACGTGGGTTTGCACGCCCTGCGTGACCTTGCATAAGTCACTTAATGGAGCCTCAGTTGTCCCGTGTGTTAAATGGAACGAACCTGCTCGCTACGGATGGAAAGAGAGAATGCAGGTGAAGCACGGTCTCGGGCATACAGCAGGCGTTCCATAAGCGATAGTCCCTGTCACTCCATTAGTAAACCAGGGCGTGGGGCGTGGGGATGTGTCTCCGTGGAAGGGCTCTTGCATTGCATACGCAAAACCCTGGTTCTGTCCCCAGCACCACAACAAACAGCAGACCCGCGGGGAGGGCCTGGTTGTGAGACTGGGGTGTTCTTCAAAGCTGATGAGGCCGTAGGAATTGCCAACCTAGTATAGCTGTCGCCAGTTTCAGTCCCCTTCAGGGAGAGGACATGGTTTACTTCAGAGCCCCTTTGAAAGATAGCTGCCAGGAGGGAAGTTCCCTTTTAGCTCCACTCAGTTTATTTTCAGAGGTCTGGAAATATCCATCCTCTGTATGAATCTCTCTGGAGGCCAGTAGTGGTGTGGGAACCTTCTGGCGCTTCACAGCCAGGGGAGGGTGCCTCGGATGCGTCTCCGGAGCCTCCTGCTTGGAATGAGTGCATGGAGGTTGGGTAGGGGAGGGGTGAAACTGCTTTCCCCTGCTTCTGTGTGCAGGCCGAACCTAGACCAGGGATGTGTAAACCTGTGGATTGGGGCAGTGCTGGGACCAAAATAGCTCTGCTTGTGCAGGGAGGGGGCCTTCAGATGCTGATCCGGGAGCGTTTCCGCTTGAATGGCCAGCTGAGGTCAAGCCAAGCTCATGCCTTGCTATCCAGAATCATTTCAGTTCCACTCAATGGAACTTTAAACAGATAGAGCTTTCCCTTTATGTTTAAAAGATAATCATTAGAAAACCGACCACCTCCCTGACTGTGCAATATCTGTCTCTTCATTGACTTGCTTTACAAAGGGGGTCCCGATCTGGGGTGCAAGAGGTGTCATCCAGGGCTGTTGGCTCTGGGCACCCGCCTGTCTCTTGTGTTGGAATATTCACAGAGCCCTTTTTCCCCCCTGCCAGCCTGGCACAGCTTGGTGTTCCAGTCCTTGGGTTGCTTAGAGAAATTAGCAGCTCCTGTCACTGGGCTGCCTTGGTCTCCTGTAACCAGGCTGTTTTTGCAGGGAGCGTGTTTTTTGTTGCTCTTGCAGAGTGCTGGGAATAAATTGCTGGCTCTGTGCTCAGGAAAGACACCAGCTATGACCAGCCACAAGGCAGCCTGTATTCTCAGAAAATGTATTCAGCAAGGATGACGTAACTGCTTCACTGGCCGGTCTCCGGCCAGCCTCTTTCCCTAGCCCCTGAGCCTCATAGAGAGATTTGCGGCTCTCCCAGCCCCATTCTGTGTGGGAAGATGGAATTTTGCTACTATAGGAATTTTTAGAACTCTCTGCTCAGCTTGCTGTGGGGCGTTCTGCCTGAGCCAAGCCTTGCAGGGAGAGCTGTCCAGCAGTTGCAGCAGGGCCACTTGGCTAAGAGACAGGCTTGTTTGACTTAGGCTCAGTTCCCAGATCCACTTCTTCCTAACCTTATCACTCAGGCAAATGAGTTGGCCCTCTGAGCCTGTTTCTCTTTAATGTCGGGGTTGTCATGTGAATTTCATATATTATTCATGTACTTATTTATTTTTGCAGTGCTGGGGATTAAACCCAGGGCCTTGCACAAGCTAGGCAAGTGCTCTGCCACTGAGCCACCTTCCCAGCACAATTTCATTGATTTTTGAGGAACAGTTAACAGGGGGGTCCTCACATTAATCCCTTGGAAGTGAGATGAGCAGGAGAGAGCCAGGCTCTTCAGGGCCTCCCTACCCAAGTTCAGATTCTGGCGCTGACCCTTCTGTGTTCTTTTGGTTAAGGGGCTTGATGGCTGAGCCTTGGTTTCCTGGAGTCATTGTGAGGGAGATGCAGTTAAAGTAGAAAGCCTAGTTAGTGCTTGGCACATAGTAGAACCTCACTGATTTTTCTTTTTTCTCTCTTTCCTTAATTATCTTTTTTTTTTTTTTTTTTGTATCGGGGATTGAACTCAGGGGCACTTAACCACAGGGCAACATCCACAACCCTTTTTTATGTTTTATTAGAGACAGGGTCTTGATGAGTTGCTTAGGGCCTCACTGCTGAGGCTGGCTTTGAATTTGATCCTCCTGCCTAAGCCTCTCAAGCTTCTGGGATGCTGGGATCATCTGCATGTGCTGCTGTGCCTAACTCCTTAATTATCTTTTAGCATTTGCTTTCTTTTACCTCTTTTTTAAAAAAATATTTATTTATTTACTTTAGTTGTACACAATGCAATGCATTTATGTTTATGTGATGCTGAGGATTGAACCCGGGCTGCGCACGTGCAAGGCGAGTGCTCTGCCGCTGAGCTACAACCCCAGCCCTTTTTTTTTTTTTTTTTTTTTTTTTTTTTGGTACCAGGGATTGAACTCAGGGGCACTGGACTACTGGGCCACATCCCCAGCCCTTTTTTGTATTTTATTGGAGACAGGGTCTCACTGAGTTGCTAAGTGCCTCGCCATTGCTGAGGCTGGCTTTGAACTCGTGATCCTCCTGCCTCAGCCTCCCAAAGTGCTGGGATTACAGGTGTGCGCCACCGCGCCCGGCTTTCCAGCCCTCTTTTACCTCTTACCTCCCCTAGTTAGGCTGATTCAAGATCCTTCTTAGATGGGTTTTCCATCTGTGTTTTTAGAATTTTGAGCACCAATTGGACCGTGTAGATCGTTTTCCTTGTTTATTGTTTACTAGCAACAAAGGAGGGAGTGGACTTGTGTGATCACAGAACTGCAGATGCTGAACTGAAGAGCTGAGCTTGAGGGTGGCTGACTTGGTCAAAGGTCAGCTTCTGTGTGCTCAGGGCTGACTTTGTTGGAGCAAAGTCTTAGCAGTATTTAGGAGGGGCTTGATGTTCACCTTTTTTTTACAGTGCTAGGGAAGGAACCCAGAACCTTGTGCATAGTAGGGAGGTGCTGATCCATATCCCCAGCCCCTCATGTCCTTTTTTTTTTTTTTGGTACCGGGGATTGAACTCAGGGGCACTCGACCACTGGGCCACATCCCCAGCCCTTTTTTTTGTATTTTATTTAGAGACAGGGTCTCACTAAGTTGCTAAGTGCCTGGCCATTGCTGAGGCTGGCTTTGAACTCGCGATCCTCCTGCCTCAGCCTCCCAAAGTGCTGGGATTACAGGCGTGCGCCACCGCGCCCGGCTTCTCTCATGTCCTTTTAATTTTTTTTTTTTTTAATTTCTTTTTGGTATTGAACCCAGGTATTGAACCTAGTTGCTGAGGCTGGCCTTGAATTTGCAATCCTCCTTCCTCAGTCTCCCAAGTCACTGGGATTATAGGAGTGTGTTACCATGCCCAGCTGCAGCTGATATCCTTTTTTTTTTTTTGTAGCTGTAGATGGACAGCGTGCTTTTATTGTTTATTTCTTAATTTTTTTTTTTTTTTTTTAGTTGTAGATGGACCTTTATTTTATTTATTTATTTTAATGTGGTGCTGGGGATTGAACCCAGTGCCTCACGCATGCTAGGCAAGCGCTCTACCACTCAACCACCACCCCAGCTCTGATATCCTTTTTAAATGGTTCTCAAATATACCAAAAAAACAGTCTCTGGGACCAGAGGCAGATTGGAATCTTTTCTTAGACAAATTAAAAACAGTAAATGCATATGGCATTTCTTAGGTGTCTTCTCTTGGAGTAGAACACTTTTTATTTTTCAAGAGAGCATAGATACTAGACCTGAGTTCTTCTAGCTGAAATTCAGGGCAAGATGTGTCTTGACTTCTGGCCTTTTCCTCCCTCTCTCTCCCTACTCCCATGTCCAGCCCAGGGCCTGGCAGAAGGTGGGCACTGTGCAGGTAGCTGTCAGATGTGGGGATCGTGGGTGGTCAAGGAGCACAGGCATCAGGCCAGAAGGCCAGGCCTCTGATCACAGATTCACCTCTGCTGGCCTTGAGCTGCTTGTGTCACATCGTGCCATCTTTTGGAGCCCATTCTTCTCTTTTCTGTTGTCCTCTCAGAATTCTTGGGGGGGACCAACAAGAAAATAAAGGGGTGGTGCCACATTACTGCACATCCTTTCGTCATTCATTTCTCCTATTTTATCAACACCCGTTGCGTGCCGGGGTCTGTCGAGCATTGTGGTGAGTAAAGCACACGTAGTCCTTGCCTCTGTGGGCTCGCCAGGGAGCGGGGCAGGTGAAGAGACATAGCGAATGAAGAAATAGTCGGTCATTTCAGACCGTCACATGACAGGGACTGGGAAGGTGCAAGTTCCTTGAGATGAGGGCCAGGGAGGGCCTCAAGGGGTGACATTTGAGCTGAGACCTGAATGGTGAGGTAGCCAGCTGTGGGAAGACTCAAAGAACATGCAGAAGGAGCAGAAGTGCGGGGTCCTAGGTGGACGTGAGCTTGATCTTCTTGAAGCAGATGGAGATCCGTGTGGATGGAGCTTGGGGAGGCTACAGGGCAGGTGAGCAGGAGTAGGACCGCACGGCACCTTCAGTCAGAGCTAGAAGTTCATCTGCCTCCTGTGCTCCCCAGGCCTGTCTGTGCCTGTGGCACTGGGTGCCCTGGGCAGGGCAGTGGGTGGCTTCTCTGTGTCCCAGGTTTACCACACACTGCACCTCTCACCCTGCTGTTAATATCCTAGGAGTCTCCCCCAAACTGAAAAGAAGTCAGACGGTGGTTCGTTGAGATGACACTTGATGGCTGCCTGGCCCTAGGTCTTTAGGACTCGCTGAGACTCCCCGGGTCGGTCCAGTCTGTTACTTAGGGCTTTCTCCCTGGGGTCTCGCTGCCTCACGACCAGTCTATGGTATCCATGAAGCACATGTTCTGCCTGGGCTGTGTGAAGGGGACTTTACTGAACAAGATGGTCACAATCGGGGGCTGGGGTTGTGGCTCAGCGGTAGAGCACTTGCCTAGCACGTGCACGGCCTGGGTTCGATCCTCAGCACCATGTAAGAATAAAAGCATTGTGTACAACTAAAACAAATAAATATATGTTTAAAAAAAAAAAAGATGGTCACAGTCCTGCACTCTTGGAACGTCTGGTCAGAAAGGAGAGTGTGGAAGTGCAGTCTCCACCTGTTGGGGAGCTCGCCTCTGATCTTGCCTTCTGGAGGAAGTTGGCCTCTTGGGGCAAAGCCCCTCCCCAGAGCAGCAGCAGCAGTTGGGGGCTTGCTTGGAGCTGGCGCTCCTGCTGCTCATGCAGGTTCCTCACACTGACCTTGGACTCTGGTGAGAAGATGGTCCAGAGGTTGAGTGCCTCACAGAAGTGACCTGGGCGCAGCCTCAGCTTTCCTGCCCAGGCCGCCTGGCTCTGACTCCCATGTTTGGGACAAGTCCAGTTTGCCCCCAGAACCATGGCAGCAAGAGTATTGCTGATCTGTACATGTCCTGTTAACAAGGGACTGTGCAGTAACACAGTCGTGTGCATCCTGTGTCCTGGCTCAGAACATTTATTCACTCCCAACAGGGTGCTGTAAACGCCTGTTTTTTTTCATTGGTGGGGGGTGCCAGGCATTGAACCCCAGGGGGCTTAACTGCTGAGCCACAACCCCCAAACCTTTTTATTTTTTATTTTGAGACAGGTCTCAGGATCTCACTAAGTTGCTTAGGGCTTTGCTAAGTTGCTGAGGCTGGCCTGGAACTCGCAGTCCTCCTGCCTCAGCCTCCTGAGCTGCTGGGTTCAGAGGTGGGCTAAATGGGAGTCTTCTGTGCTCTTAGCGGCCTGGGGTCTGGCCTGGGTGTGCCTGCAGCTCCACTCTTCACCCCCTCTCGCTGCTGCCTGGCCAGCTTCCTTTCTGTCGGCCTGCCCAGCACTTCCTGCCTCAGGAAAGCAGGGTGTGGTGGGGCAGGTCCTGGACTCTGGAGAGCACTGCTGGTTCTGATCCAAGTTCTGCCTCCAGGAGTCCGCAGCCCTGGGTGAGTGTCTTGCTGTCTTACCTGGGACGCAGCAGCTGCTCGCCCCTGATGCTGTTGCATTAGCAGCCACTGCAGCCTACCACCCGCCTCAGCCACAGCCTCCATGTCCTTCAGGGGGGCTGTGGCTGCTTCAGGGACTTTCCTGAGCTCCCACCCCCTGCAGGTCCAGGGGGGTGCCCCTCCACTCGCCTGAGCCTCTGCTCCAGTGGTGTTCTTCATCGGTGTCCTGTGAGCTCAGCAAAGGCCACGGCTGTGTCTGTCCTCTTCACCGTCGCCTTGCATCTAGGACCTGCACATGCTGAATGAGCCAGCAGACAGGGACCCAGAACTCATGTTGCCCAGGGTAGCCCAGGCCACTCATGGTGGTTTTTTGTTTTCTTTTCTTTTGGTACCGGGGATTGAAACCATCAGGGGTGCTTAACCACCGAGCCACGTCTCCAGCCGTTTTTATGTTTTATTTGGAGACAGGGTCTCGCTAAGTTGCTGGGCCTGGCTTGGAACTTGTGATCCTTCTGCCTGAGCCTCCCAAGCCACTGGGATCACAGGTGTGCATCACCGTGCCCAGCCAACTTGTGGTGTTTTGCCTCAGTGGTTGGAAGGTGGCACATGGACCATTTCAAGGAGTGACCTGCTGCTTGTTCCTCCCCTTCCAGAGTACTCCCTGGTCCAGGCCGGCAGCATGGCAGTGCTTTTAGTGATGCCCCTGCGTCCAGCCCAGAAGCCATGGAGGAGATAAGGTAGCCCCTCGAGCAGATGGGGAAGCCCAGTTCAATGGATACAAAATACAAAGATGACTTGTTTCGGAAGTACGTGCAGTTCCACGAGAGCAAAGTGGACACCGCCCCCAGCAAGCCACGGCCCGGCAGTGATGAGCACCTGCGGGTGGCGGCCTCGACCCTGCTCAGCCTGCACAAGGTGGATCCCTTTTATCGATTCCGGCTGATCCAGTTCTATGAGGTGGTGGAGAGCTCCCTGCGCTCGCTCAGCTCCTCCAGCCTGCGGGCCCTGCACTGCGCCTTCAGCCTGCTCGAGACCGTGGCCATCAACCTCTTCCTCTACCCGTGGAAGAAGGAGTTCCGAAGCATCAAGGTGAGGGTGGGGCCGGCTGCACTGTCTTCCTTCCCCTTCTTGCCCCTTCCAGAGGGCCAGTGTCCCTGGGGTCCCTGCCCCCAACCCCTGCTCTGGGACCCCGGTTCCAGGCAGGCTGAGAGCTGGTTTGGACTCAGTGGTCCCAGTGGGGGTGGGGCAGAGAGTGTAAGAGAAAAGATTCCACAGCCTGGCATGGCGGGGAGGGCACAGGAGGGCACCAGGTCAGGCAGGTTAAGACTGCTGTGTTCTTCAGACCTTCACAGAAAGGCCAGGAAGGAATGTTCTGGGTGCTTACCGGGCATTCTGCCTATAATCCGATCCCCTTTCTTCACCCTGTTTGCCTTGGCTTCCTCATCATGTGGACCAGAGTCTTTGTACCCTGCAAAGAAAGCAAGTGGCCTTGTCCCCACAGCTTCAGAGGCGCTGAGGTCCTCACACAAGCTGATTGCTGGCCGCGCAGCTGCCTCTGCCTCTGCAGGGCAAGCTGGGGACCCGCTTCCCGCCGCCCCTCGCCCCACCGCAGGCTTGACTGCCTCTGCCTCTGCAGTGTCTGCCGTGTGCCTTGAGTGACAGCCCCCCCCTCTCTCCTCTCCCTCCTCCCCTAGACCTACACGGGCCCTTTTGTGTACTACGTCAAGTCGACGTTGCTGGAAGAGGACGTCCAGGCCATCCTGAGCTGCCTGGGCTACGTGCCCGAGCTGGGGTCTGCGTACAAGCTCAAGGAGCTCGTGGAGACCCTCCAGGTGAAGATGGTCTCCTTCGAGCTCTTTCTGGCCAAAGTCGAGTGTGAGCAGATGCTGGAGATCCACTCGCAGGTGAAGGACAAGGGCTACTCTGAGCTGGACGTGGTGAGCGAGCGCAAGAGCAGCACAGAGGACGTGCGGGGCTGTTCGGATGCGCTGCGGCGACGGGCTGAGGGCAGGGAGCACCTGACCACGTCCATGGCCCGTGTGGCTCTCCAGAAGTCCGCGAGCGAGCGGGCAGCCAAGGACTACTGCAAGCCCCGAGTGACCAAGCCGTCCAGGTCAGTGGACGCCTATGACAGCTACCGCGAGAGCAGGAAGCCACTCCCGAAGGCCTCACTGAGCTTGCGGAGGGAGCCGGTGGTCACAGACCTGGGGGACGGCCTGGAGGACGAGATCATCCGCCCATCCCCCTCACTGCTGACCATGTCCAGCTCCCCCCACGGCAGCCCAGACGACCTCCCACCCACCTCCCCCAACAATGGCCTTGGCCTGCTGCGCAGCACGTACTTCTCCGCTCAGGATGACGTGGATTTGTACACGGACTCGGAACCCAGGGCCACGTACCGCAGGCAGGATGCTCTGCGACAGGACGTGTGGCTGGTCAGAAACGATGCCCACCCCCTCTACCACAAGCGCTCACCCCCCGCCAAAGAGTCTGCCCTCTCCAAGTGCCAAAACTGCGGCCTGTCCTGCAGCTCCTCCCTCTGCCAGCGCTGCGACAGCGTGCTTGTCTGTCCTCCGGCCTCCAAGCCCAGCGCCTTTCCCAGCAAGGCCTCTGCCCACGACAGCCTTGCCCACGGGGCATCTCTGCGGGAGAAGTATGCAAGCCAGACTCAGGGCCTCGACCGGCTGCCACCCCTCCACTCAAAGCCCAAGCCCTCCACCATGGCCACCTCCCGCTGTGGCTTCTGCAACCGCCCAGGTGCCACCAACACCTGTACCCAGTGTTCAAAAGTTTCCTGTGACACCTGCCTCAGCGCCTACCATTATGACCCCTGCTGCAAAAAGAATGAGCTGCACAAGTTCATGCCCAACAACCAGCTGAACTACAAGTCCACGCAGTTCTCCCATCTCGTGTACAGATAGACTCCTTTCGCACCTCCCGCTACAAGGGCTACACCACTGACCTTCCCAGTTTCCTGGCAAAGAAGTATTGAAGCGCTGGGCAGAGCAGAGAGCTGCTGCACTTGACTCTGTGGGTGGTGGGATCAGCCGGCTTCCCCCACCTGAGAGCAGCTGCTGTGTCGTCTGCAAGGGAGAGGGTGACGCTTCCGTTCAGATTCATTTTGGCTGATCGCTCCCTGTTCAGTTGGGTTCCATTTTTGTTTTTCTTTTCAAGAGGGTTTCTGTCCTGGGACTGCCCCTCCCACTGCGAAGCCAACTTGGACTGGGAAAGGCCCTTCGGGTCACCTCTGAGTAGTGTCCACTTGAAGCAGCGAGCTAGAGGCCTGTTGGCTTGTGAAATGAGCCCTCCTGCCACACTGGGCCTCTCCTGACGGCTCACCCCTTTGGCCATCCTGCTCCCAAGTACAAGGATCCCCAGCCAGACCCCTGGTCCCTGGCTTCCCTGCCTCTGCAGGGGTCCAAGGAGAGCCACGTCCAGTATTAGCTGAACGTCCTCCTGTTGCCCACCGTAGCTCAGTCCACCCGTGGTGTTTGTGAACTTCACCCCCACACGTTGAAATGCGGGCTTCCCACGGCAGGACTGGCTTCTCCCCTTTCTGTTGTTTGCACACGTCCCTCTAACTGTACTGTAAATAGATATTTTTGAGATTTATTTTTAAATAAATATTCAACTTGCTATGTGTTTCAAAGCGGTTAAAAATTGATTATGTAGCTATTTATAAAAATGCCCTGGGTTCTTTAGTCTTCCAAGGAGGCCTCGGGCCCTTTCCTCTGTGTCCTCCACTCAGTGGGGTGGAATGGCAAGTTGGGGCAGGGGAGGGACAGAGACGATGTCCCGTTTTCTGGAGTTGGTGGAGGGCCACTGTCTTCCCTACAGTAAACGCTATACACCTACCTCCGGTTGCACTTAGGGGGTGAGCACCGGCGCTGAGGTCTGAGCGCCTGCGGACTGCAGGGCCGTGAGTATGATTCGGGGACCTCAGCCTTCGCACCTGTGTCCCTGGTCCTTGGCCCTGCTGAGTGTGACCTCACACTCCAAAGTTCTCAAGTCACATTTAGAAGGAAAATCATTTGGGTTTCCCGTCACCCATCCATCTCGGTCCTCCTCACCAGTGTCCAGGACTCACCTGCAACATTTGCGATCTTTTTGCACTAGAAGTGGGCAGGAGTAGGCGTTGCCCACCAGATGGCTGCCTGCGCTTGGCCACGCCTGCGCCACAGCCACGCCCGAAGTCCCCTCCACTCCACGTAGGAATCACCGACCTCTGGATTTTCCTTTTGGGGGTGCAGAGCAGGAGTGGGGCAAGAATTTGAAAATAGATCACTTATTGTGAACTAATAATATATCTTAGCCATAAGTGTTTGTGATGTGCACACTTAAGGGATTTATGTGCAGTGGGGTTTTCTGGGAGAAAGAGGTATTCAGCTCTTGAGCAGGTTTAAATCTGGCTGGATCCTGAGGCCACTGTGAATTTGCCGATGTTCTTCCAACTCTGTTGAATGATTTTAAGGTTTTCCAAATCTTCTATGGCTGTTTTTTACATATACCTGGTAGATCACATGTAGATATGCAACGTGTACATAGAGCTGGATTTCAACCACCTTAATTACTAAGACCAGCCCAGGAGGGCTTCATCTTTGACCTTCTTCCTTTTCACATTTCAGAACTGGCAATGCCTGGCCCACTCCTGAGAGCTCTAGTTTTCTAGTTTTCCATTTCCAGATTGTTCCAGCATTACAGTAACTTATTCAACCGTGATGCCATGTAACTTAGAGTGGACAGAAGCAGGTGTGACCAAGGTGTCCTAGGAAGACAAAGTCCAGTGTCCCTAGCATCACGGAAATACTGTGCTCAGAGACTGGAATAGGAAATACTACAACCGTGCTCCTTCTTGGTGTGTATCTTACTGTATGAGGTTGCTGTGATTGAGATAGTTAAATATATGCTAATTTAAAAATGCAGATGTTTTACATTTGATTTCTACCAAGAGTTGAAATGTTGAGAAATGATTTTAAAAAATAATAATAAAGTGTCTTCCATTGTTAAATGAAGTGTTGGGTTTTTTGTTTTTTGTTTTTTGTTTTTGTTTTTGCTTTTTGTCCTGTGTGCTCTCCACCTGGAAGTTTGGGTTGCTCTGGTTTGGCAGCCATATTTAGTTCTTTAATGACAGGACTGAAAATTTTCTGCTCCATGAAGCTGACAAGTACTAGCCAGCACTAGAGTGAGGCACCTGTCTGCTGGGGTTCTACATGTTTGATCTCTCCACAGCCCCAGTCAGGCTGAGGGCAGAACTCAGTGGTAGAGCACTTACCTATAGTGTGAGGCCTTGGGTTCCATCCCCAGACCTGGTGGGATGAGGAACGAAAGAAAGAGAAATAATCCCAGTTATTCTGTGAGATAAGTACTGTTAGGGCTGGGGATGTAGCTCAGTTGGTAGAGTGCTTGCCTAGCATGCATAAGGCCCTGGGTTCAATTCCCAGCACCACCAAAAAAACCAAACATACTCCCAAGACAAAGGAGTATGGGTGGTGGCTGAGGCATTATGTAACATTGAAGGACATTGTTTAGAAATTCCATTTTTAATTTTTATTCATTTAATTTCTGCAAGGAGGAAGTCAGTGTAATGCTGCCCTTTCTTGTTTGTTTTTGCAGCAGTGAGGATTAACTTGGTGCACCCTGCCACTGACCTGCGTCCTCAGCCCCACTGCCTGTCTTTAACAGAAGACAGGTGTCAGGCACAGCCAGGCATGGTGCACATTCATGGAGGCTGAGGCAGGAGGGTGGCAAGTTCCAAGCCAGCCTCAGCATCTTAGGGAGTCCCTAAGCAACACTGCAAGACCCTGTCTTAAAATACAAAAAGGGGGCTGGGACTGTGGCTCAGGTAGAGCGCTCGCCTAGCATGTGTTGGCCCGGGTTTGATCCTCAGCACCATGTAAGAACAAAGGCATTGTGTACAACTAAAATAAATATTTAAAAAAAAAATACAAAAAGGGCTGAGGATGTGGCTCAGTGTTTAAGTGCTCCTGGGTTCAATCCCCAGTAGGAAAAAAAAAAAAAAAAAAGTGTCAGGCAGAGCCTCTGGCAGGGTCTTAGCTGGGTTTTCAGTCACCCTCTAAGGGCACGCCATACCACTTTTCCATTAAAAAATCAATTTGAGATAAAAGCAAAATACAAAGCAGCAGTGTTGAAGGTGAGCAGAGAGCAGCTGCAATTGGCAGTACTGACTGGAAGCCCAGCAGGACCTCTGTGCCCACTCACTACAGGGGTGGATTGCCCCATGGGGCAGCTCGGCTGTTGGGAAGAGAGGCCGCTCTGCTTCATGCAGTGACTGACCAAGTGTTCAGGCCCCAGACCAGACAGGCCCAGGTGCTGGGACTGCAGTGAGCTGCCACCCAGGCAATGGCCTTCCTGGGAGCAGCAGCCTCCTGGAGGGGAACACAGCCTAGAGAGTAAAGGAAACAGAGGCAGCCTGGGCATCAGAGAGGGGGGGTGGCAACTTCAAAGCAGACGGCTTCATTTGTATATTTAAGTGGAAAGCATATTTAAACATTACCAGGCCTACCAGCTGTACAGCACGGACTCTGCTGCCAGCTCCCAGCACCAGTCTGAGGACCCCACATGCCTGATTACCCATCTTGGGAGGAGAGCTGTGGCAGACACTGCAGATGGTACTCTGGTCTCTAGTCACCCTCCTCCACTGGCAATGGAAGTCTGGTTTTTAGACCCGTGGCCACCAGAATAAGGACTGTTTCCCAGCATCTCCTGCAGCAGGATGGTCACGTGATCACATCTGGGGCCTAGATGGAAAGGTGCCTTGTGTGTCTTCCAGGACATGCTCTTCAAAAAGGCAGCTAGAGCTGGGCACGGTGGTGCACGCCTGTAATCCTAGCACTTGGGAGGCTGAGGCAGGAGGATCACGAGTTCAAAGCCAGCCTCAGCAATGGTGAGGCACTTAGCAACTCAGTGAGACCCTGTCTCTAATAAAATACAAAAAAGGGCTGGGGATGTGGCCCAGTGGTCGAGTGCCCTTGAGTTCAATCCCCGGTACCAAAAAAAAAAAAAAAAAAAAAAAAGGCAGCTGGAAGCCAGGCATGGTGACTCACACCTGTAATCCCAGTGATTTGGGAGGCTGAAGCAGGTGGATTGCAAGTTCAAGGCCAGCCTCAGCAACTAAGCAAGACCTTCTTTCAAAGAAAAAATAAAAAGGGCTGAGGGGGTGTGGCTCAGTGGTAAAGTGCCCCTGGATTCAATCCCCAGTACCAAAAAAGAAAGAAAGAAAGAAAGAAAGAAAGAAAACGAAGCTTAAACAGCGGCATGCACCTGTGGTCCCAGCTACTCAAACAGCTGAGACTGGAGGATCTCTCGAACCCAGAATTTCAAGACCAGCCTTGGGCAGCTGGACAACACATTAAAAAAAAAAAAAGGATGGGGAGCTTGCTCTTCCTGCCCCAGTCTATCTCCCTGACTGGCATGACATGATGGCTGGGTCTGGAGAAGCCAGGTAAAGGAGGAGGCTGAGCAACAGCTGGAGGGGCGGGGCCCTGATGCTTAGGGAGCTGTTGCGATGCCATCTGCACTGCCTGACTCCAGGTTTCCAGATGAAAAATTCTTGTTTTGCTTAAGTCACATTTTTCCCATTTGCTTTTTTTTTTTTTTTTTTTTTTTTTTTTTTTTTTTTTTTTTTTTTTTTTTTTTTAGGGGCTGGGGATATAGCTCAGTTGGTGGAGCGTTTGACTCGCATGCAAAGGTTCTGGGTTCAATCCCCAGCACCACAAAAAAAAAAAAAAAAAAATTGCTTTATTTTTTGAGGTGGGGAGGTCACTTAACCACTGAGCCACATCTCTGGCCATTTTTATTTTTTTATTTAGAGACAGGGAGTCACCACCTAGGGTCTCACTAAATTGCTGAGGCTGGCTTTAAACGCTCGATCCTGGGATTACAGGCACGCGCCACCGTGCCCAGCAGTTTGCCTTTTTTAAAAAACAAAGCACATCACAGATTTGAACTTAAACTTCAAATGAAAATTCAGGGCCACAGACTTTTTTTTTTTAATATTTATTTATTTGCTTTTAGTTGTACACAATGCGTTTATTTCCACGTGGTGCTGAGGATCTAACCCGGGCCCAGCACGTGCTAGGCGAGCGCTCCACTGCTGAGCCACATCCCCAGCCCCCGCCACAGACTTTTTATCTAAGCTTATCTTTTTTTCCCATGCTGAGAATCCTGGTTATCAAGGGCACCAGGGAAGCCACTACTAATTTTGATTTTTGTCACCGTGACTAAACCTAATCATGACTGCTGGGAGGGGCTGTGGGCCTGCTGCTGTGGCCCTGAGAGAGGGTCTTAGTCACTCACCCCGGAGGGCACGAGGAGCCCTGTAGGTTCCCCCGGAGGCAGGCGGGGCAGACTCACAGGACCAGCTCCGGCTGCCTGCCGCTGTTGGAGAAATGAGCCTTCAGGGGACAGCTGAAGACAGTTGAGCCATGATGGGCATAACGGGGCCAGGCGCCATTCATCACCTCTTCTCACCAGGCGCCTCTGTCCCAGGTGCTGGCCGCTCCAGCCTCTCTGCACACCCTCACTGCTAGGGCTATGTCCCCGGGACACCATTCTGCTTCTTTTTTTCCTTGAGTGTCTCTTTGAGAATGAGAGGGAGCAGTTTGAAACCCCCCAAGATGTCCCTTCATTCTTTTTAAAAAAAAAAAAAAAAATATTTATTTATTTACTTTAGTTGTACACAATGCAATGCATTCATGTTTACGTGGTGCTGAGGATCGAACCCGGGCCGCGCACGTGCGAGGTGAGTGCTCTGCTGCTGAGCCACAACCCCAGCCCCTCCCTTCATTCTCTTGCCACTTCGGGTCACAGGCAAGAGGCGGGAATGTCCAAGGATGGCTGGATCCGGGGATGTGACATTTCCCCGGGAGGACCTGACCTCCCCTACATGAACAGAATGGGTTCTCCTAGCAAAGGTGATGACCGGGCAGGGGAAGGAGAAGGCTGGGGACCAGCGGTGGTGCACATAGCGGGTGTGTTTTGTTAGTACGGGTATTTTTTTTTTCTGTTTTAAAATGTTTAATGTGTTCTCTTTAAGTACACCTGACAGTAGAGTGTATTTTGACGTATCACACATACATAGAGCGTAACTTCCCATTCTTGTGGTTGTGCATGATGTGGAGTGACTGACCCTGGTCGTGTGTTCAGATATGAACCCAGGAAGGTGCGTCTGATCCATCCCACTGTCGTTCTCATTCCCATCCCTCCCCCCTTCCCTCCATTCTCCTTTGTAATCCAATGAACTTGGATTCTTCCCTCCCCACTTACTGTGTGTTAGCATCTGCATAGCAGAGAGAACATTCAGCCTTATAAAGTGATATTTTACCACCTCTACATTTAACATACATCAAATTTACAAAATGTGTTCTATTTTACTTTTACTTTTAACATTTTTTAAAAAATATTTTTTTATTTGCTTTAGTTGTACACAATACGTTTATTTTTATGTGGTGCTGAGGATGGAACCCAGGCCTTGCACATGCTAGGTGAATGCTCTACCGCTGAGCCAAAACCCCAGCCCCTACTTTTAACATTTATCAGGCACTTTAGAACATCTAGAAAGTCTAGATATTAAAAAAAAAAAAAAAAAAAAAAGGCACTTAGCATTGTCAACTATATATACAGTAATGAGGAGCAAAAGGCACACACAAAACAAAGGTTATAATAAGAAAAATGTCTCTCACACGTAACTAGCCTTGCACAGGACCCCTTCTTATCATGGTCAAAGTCTTCTCCATGTCCTCTAAGGCAGTATGTGCATTTTTCAAAGCATGTATGCAAGTTTCTACTCCTGAAATTTATACTTAGCTCCCTGTGGGAAGAGTGGGGATTATGGGGGCCTCAGCTTTGTGCCAGACCTTCCCTGGCCCTGAGCTCTAAGGAAATTGCTTTTTTTCTTGACTGCTCCCTGCTACCTGAGAGCTTTTCCTTAGGTGCCCCTGGGGCCTGCCCAGGACCCCTCCCCTGCCTTTCACTGCCCCCCTCCCCTCTGTTTAGGTGACACTACTCGGCAGAACTCCATGTCCCAGTCACCCTGCAGTCAGAACTAACCCATCGTCCTGTCAGTCTCCCTGACACCGAGGCCGTGATAGCTACCCACCTGTCACGACACTTGCAGTTCTTCTCCAGACCCAGGTCTCTCCAGTGTAGGTGGGCAGAGAGGAGGGGCCTTGTGAGCCTCCTGCAGCCCCAGTCCCATGCTGGGTCCCCTGCTGTGGCCACCTGCATGGCTATTAGTTCAGAAACTGGACAAGGGGCAATGGGGGTGAAGAAAAGGCAAACAGACACATGTAGAGAGAAGGCTGGGGTCCGGTGAGGGACGAAGGACCCAGAGCCAGCTCAGCATGTTTATTATATAGGTTCTAACATCAAAGGGCGCTTTGTGGGAAAGTTTCTTCAAAACAAGCAGGACAAAGGTCGCAGTTATGGGCAGCCCAATATAACGATCAACTTTGTACTCAGGATTTTTCACCCCTGCAGCTAGAGTCTGAACTGGGGTCAGAACTGACAGTCCCACAGCAGGCATAGGACCGCTTCCGAACAGGGTGTACTGTAGTAACTGGGCAGTCTCAACTGTGCCTTTGCACCACAAGTTCCCAGCTCAGATGCGCTCCGTCGCCAGACAGTTCAAGGACTGTAATTCGGATTGTCGCTCTCAACATACTGTCTGTGGCTGGCTGGCACTTGGGCAGCCCTGGCCCAGGTCGTGTTTCAGGGTGATTTCTCCTCCCGCTTTGTGGCAGTGGCGGGATGGGATGGGATGTGGTGCAGGAGGCCTGGAAGAGACTAGAGGCCCTGCTCCCGCCCCCTGATGGACCAGAAAGGGGATCAGGTTTCCTCTCACATTCTAGACTTTTTTTTTGCGCCTCTTCTCGTGGAAGCGTCAGACGCCTCTGGAAGTACGTGTGAGCTAAACTTGTGCCCACCCACCACCACTGCCTCCTCTCACAGGATGGGAACAGGCAGCTTCTGCGGCTGTGTGGGCTCAGTGGAGACATTCTCTGTTTAATTGTCAGGCAACGGCCACCAGTGCTGCCATCCTAGGTGGCCCTGAAACCAGCTTGGGAGATGGGCTTCTGCACCTGTGAGAAGCCCCGGGCACCCACCGTTGGCCTCATGTTTCTCCTGGGGGTAGAGGCAGGCAGCAGATCCCGGACTGCGTCACGCTAACCCCTGCTGCCAGGCACTGCCCTTCACGGGATGTGTTTGCTGCTGGCCCAGAGTAGCTGGGTAGGCGTGTGACCAGTGAGCCCAGGAGAGCAGGACCCATGCATTGCAAAGCCACGTGAACATGGACACAGAAGCCAGCTCTGATTCAGCAGCATTTTTATTTCTAAATAAATACCCAGTGACACGACTTTCCCACCCATCCTGAATCCTTACAGCCCAGCGGAGCAGCCCAGGCCTCCTGGCCCGCCTCGGCTCCCAGCCCACCCAGCCACCATCCAGCAGAACCAGGCCCTCAGTGCGCTGCCCAAAGCATAGCCTGGCCCCCAGGGCTCCCTGTTTAATTTTTTGTTTGTTTCTTCAATTTATTTATTTTTCCTCCCTGGGATCCTTTAAAAAAAAAAAAAAAAAAAGAAAGAAAAAAACCTTTAAACAAACCTTAATTTTTAGAGAAAATGATGAAAAAAAAAAAAAAAAAGAAAGAAAGAAAGAAAAATACAAGACTCCTACTGGCTGTGAGAATAGATCTGGCCTTGTGGGAACGGCAGCCGGAGGGCACTGGAGCCTCTGGTAGAAGCTGGGGCCTCCCAACTATCTCTCCCTTGTCTCGTACAAATGGCTTCTTCCCTCTGGCCACCAGGCACATCTTTCCTCTAGTCCCAGAGGCCCGAGGGGCTTACAGCAGCCTCCTGCCTGCAGAGCTGGGAGTCCACACCCTGGCTGAAGGACAAGATGCCTTCTCCCTCTGGGATAGTGGGGAAATGAGATGAGGCAGGCGATATTAGAAAGTCCTTCCTTTGTGGCCCACGAATATGCATTTGAGAAATGGGAGGAACAGGAAAGGAGCTGGCTCCTTATTCTCTAGGAGCCTGTACTTACGCCTGGGCCCTGGAGGTGGGGTCCCGGGAAGACAACCTAATGCCTCTGGCTGCGTGTTGGGAACATCCCCAATTCGGCTTCTGCCACTCCAACCAGCAGGGGAAACACATGGCTGCATTTTGGAGGGATTGGGGAGAGGACCTTATTTTGCATTTTAAAATCCTAATCTACAGCAGACAGCTGTGAGATCCCAACTGGAATCAGGGGCGACTCTCTACCTGGGGCCTTGCCAGCCCCTGGGCTGCAAAGCCAGTAGGGCCCTGGTGGCAGCCACCCTGCTAGAACTCCGCCAAGGGTGTGGGTCTATGGAAACAGGGACCCAAGACTCAGGAGGCCAGGTCTTGCTGAGGGACCTTGGCTAGTGTCAAGGAGGGCCCCGCTCACCCGTCTTGGCATTCCACCACACACAAATGCATACACAGCAAAAAAGGACCTCTGTGCTGACCTGGGCTGCCACATTCTGGGTCAGGCAGGGCCCCGCCTACAGACCCACCGTAAAAGGGGTGGTGGCTTGGGGTGGGGACAGGAGGGCGTGGGGTCTGCTCCTGGGCTGAGCCATCCCCAGCCTAGTCAAGCCCACAGCTTACTCAACCTCTGGGTACTTAGGTAAAACTCAGGAGGAAAGGGAGTCCTTCCTTGTAAGACTTCACATTCCAAGTTGCAGGGCGTGGCTGTTCCAAGAGGTCCTACAACCACAGGTGGCACTGAGTGTGTGATTTATCCCAGGAAGTGGCTCAACCTGCAGTGGAGGGGATGCCGGGGGCACAGGCCTGCTGTGGCACATCTTGGTCCACTGGCTAAAGGGTCAGTGTTACCAGGGGCACTCACAGGCCTCATGGCCCTCACCTCACTTAAAGCAATACCTTCTGAGTGCCACAGCTGTCCTGTCTCCTGGCTAGATCCGAAACAGGCAGGGAGGTATAGCAAACCTGGGCACTTTTATATCTTCTACATTTACAGCCCCAAATGAGACCCCACCTGAAAAAATACACCTCCAGGGCTTTCTGCTTACTACAAAGGTGAAGCAGGTGACCCTCATCTCTTGGGGCTGCTCTTCCAGGTGGCTAAACCCTCACTCACCAGCAGGGGGCAGAGGAGGCTCACAGGAGACCCAGGCTGGTGCCGGCAGCTCCCAGGAAAGGTCCCACCCATCTCCACCAGTAAAGCCTGGTGGCCCTTTCACAAAACCCCACAGATGCTCCCCACTGTGACATTGTCAGGTGTCAGCAAAAAGTGGGAAGACAGGCATGATGTGGCTGGGGCACTGGACCTGGTGACTGAACTGAGAAGAGACCATCTTGTCTCATTGCTTAATCTATAAATTTAAGATTAAAAAAGAAAACCTTGGGCTGGGGACATAGCTCAGTTGGTAGAGTGCTTGCCTCCCATGCACAAGGCCCTGGGTTCAATCTCCAGCACCATAAAAAAAAAAAAAGAAAAAGAAAAAGAAAAAATCTTGGCAAGTTATTGAGCTTGCAAAACAACCTACATCTCTGACATCAGACCCTGTATTTCAGGGGAGAAGGGAAGTTAGCTCTGAGCTGGGTGAAGAGAACAATCTGGTCTCAGCTCCCTGCCCACCCTCAGGCAAGGGTGAAGGTCCCCGCACTCTCTGACCTCTTCTTCCACAGAAAAGAAATGGTAGAAACCAAAATTATGCAAGGCAATAGGATGGCTTGAACTATGGGGTCAAGGTGTGGGACTCTAGGAAGAAAAAGATGATGCTTTAGCTCTATCAAGTACAAACTTACTTTTCATGTATAAAAGCAAACCATGTGCTTCCTGCCTGATTGTGACAAGTCCTGGGCAAGGTGAGGAGGGAGGGCTGGGGCCACGCAAGAATCCTAGGGGGTCTGCGGTCAGTCCTTCCTGACTTCCAGAGTCACCCTGCCTGAGGAACAAGACAGGGAAACGTACCTGCTGCCAGTCCAAGGCCATGTTGGCCCACACGGACCGTGGGCCCACAGTGTCCCACTGAGAGCTGAGGACGATGAACTGAATCACCTGAGGGTTCTGCTCTCCAGACTCCAGCTGGGACCCGGAGCCACAGGGGGCCGTTGTCCACAGCCTGTGGATGGGTGCAGTCAAGCAGTTATGAAAAAGATCGGTGGGAAAGGGGTGTGGGCCAGGACCTCCATCTCACGGGGACATGATTGGCAGCGGCAGGGGAGCCAGGGCATGAGACAGTGCCTGCTGGGGTGAACTGTGCATGTGTACCTCTGGGTGGGGAGCCAGAACCCCAGCATGGGAGACAGACAGGAACCAAGATGGTAGGGAACTGGAAGAGAACAGAACCCTAAACAGCAGTGAAGGTGGCAGCAGGTAAGTGGCAGGTGGACACTCCGGATGGCAAAGGGCCTCAGACTGGATGAACGAGAACAATGGAGCAGCAGCAGCGGGACCCAGCAAGGGAGATGGGATGGCCGAGGCAGGTGGCTACCAGACTCCCGGACTTGGTAAAAGTGCATGAACTAAAAACGGAATCAAGACAGCCGTGGCTGGCCGCATACACCATTTCTCCAGCTTCTCTCTCTAAGGGGCGCTCTGACCTCACAAAAGAGGCCCAATGCCACACCCTGAGACCCCAGGGCTGCAGCTTCCAACCAGGCTCAAAGAAGGGCCCAGCCTTCAAGGTGGGCACCAGTGTAAACATTCACAATATGCCCAGAGAAGGGCAGCAGCTGCCTGCCCTGGGGAGACAGGCGATGAGGTGCCAATCAGAGGTAAAGAGAAAGGGTCTCTCAGTTTTTCCTTCTCAGGGAGTGCAGCAACACCACAGAGGGAGTGTGAGGAATTCGAGCTTTCTGGGCCCTGCTACTAGGGTCAGATCCACTGCTGCTGCCAACTCCACTCCTCGCCAGCCCCTGGTACAGACTCAGCTTGGGAATGGCACCGACTTGGACCCCGACCCCCAGGCTCCAGGCTCAGTGCTCCCCACAAGCCGTGGCTCTGGTTTCCCTGTCCAGGCAGGACAGCTGCTCTGTGGGGCTGCAGAGGGGCTGCAGAAGCAGGAGGGGGCACTACCTGTGACAGTGACCATCCACTTTGTGGGCCGAGAAGCAACACCAGGCAGAGGACGCTCTGCTCAGTGGAGTGGGGGGATAAGTGAGTGTTTCCAAAGGCCTGGAAAATTCCAGGCTAAGAAGATTCTGCAGCCTCATGTCATTCTACTTCTTACATCCTGAAGAGGCTGCCAAATGCAAGTACTTCCAGGGCCACGCTGGGTGTCTGTGGGTTGCAAGGCCCGTCCTGGGCCCTGCTTGCCAGAAGCTGCGCCACCCTGCTCGGTCAGAACAGCTCCTGCTCATCGTCCTCAGAGCCCGACGGGCCCTGGCGCACCTCCTCATACCACTTGTTGGTGAGGCTCTTCATCTGGATGCGCCCGTGGTGGAGGTCCTGGGGGCAGGGGGGAGAGGAGACAAGCCTGGTCAGTGTGGAGGAGGGGGCTTCCCCTGTGCCTGGGGGCCGGACAAGGCACCAGGCAATGGCAGATTGTTAAGCGGACAGCTTTGGGGGCACCAGAAGGGGGCCCCTGAGAAACAGGAGGTGGGGAGGTAGATGGTGTGAGAATAAAAATGTGGCCCCTCTGTCCCTTTCAGCAGCTTAGTAAGACCTTGGCTCAAAATGAAAAATAAAGCTGGTGCAGTGGCCATGCCTGTCATCCCAGCAGCTCAGGAGGCTGAGGCAGGAGGATCACAGGTTCAAAGGCCTTGCTTTTGGAAGAGCAAAAGCGAGGTGCTAAGCAACTCAGCAAGACCCCGTCTCTAAATAAAATATAAAACAGGGCTGGGGGTGTCTCAGTGGTTGAGTGCCCCTGAGTTTGATCCCCAGTACCCCCTCCCCCACCAAAAAAGAAAAAGGGCCAAAAATGGAGTTCAGCAACAGAGCACCCTGGGTTCAATTCCCAGCACCCAAAACACCAACCAAACAAAAAACCCCTGCAGTCTCTAGAGTCATCCTCATGCTGGCTGTGTGACCTCCTGGGGCAGCAGCGGGGAGCTACTCCCTGGGCCTCAGTTTCCTCAGACCTCAAGGGAGATCACGGCTGCCTAGTGCAGGTCGCTGGAGGCAGAAGGCGGTGCTGCAGTGTGGCTCTACTCCAGGCTGTCACCATGGCCTAAGGAGCGAGAGGTGCTGGGCGGCTGGAAGAGCCCTAGCCCCAGCCCCAGCCCAGGGGCATCCACACTGGCTAGCCATATGCCACGGACCACCTGAGGCCTTGGCGTGCCTGAAAGTCAGCCCAGTTTCAGCAGCTGATCAAGGCCCTGAAGCCATCAACCAGGAAAACCAAATGGCATGAACAGGCTGGTACCAACCGAGCACCAACCATGCAGCCGCCTACTCCAGGGCACACCCCGCTGTGGGAGGCTCTCCCACAACACACCCTCCCCCAACCCTCAACCATCGGGGCTCTGAGGGGAGGCGAGGGACCCCAGCACATGCGGCTGGCCCATGTCCCACCTCTTGTGTCAGCCTCCGTGTAAAGAAGGGGTTCAGGTACTTGGCGTCCAGCCACATGAAGCCCTTGAGGTCCTGCCGCCGGATGTAGTGGGCTTCATACTCCTCCTCGGTGAGCTCCGACAAGTGCTCTGACTCGATGGTGTTGCCCTGGGTGACAAGGCATCAGGGATGCATCAGCTGGCACTGACTGGAAGCCCCACACCCCAACCTAGAAGCTTCTGCCCCAGGTCACCAGTGTCCCCAACCCGTAGTGCCTCACAACCAGACAGGGTAAATGTGGGTACAAACAGCCTCCTGTGAGCACATGGGGAGGTGTGACAGTCTTTAAGAACATCATGGATGCCAGGCCACCTGGGCTTCCTTCCAGCAGCACAGCCCTGGCTGAGGCCCAGTGTGGAGACAAAGCCCAGGGCCACCCAGGCCCGGCCGCCACTGTCAGACCAGCAGGTGAAGATTTCCGTGCCTTTGATGACTGACTAGTTACCAATGGCCTCCAATAAGGGAACTAGAAAAAGATGCATTTCCTGGCAAGAGCCAGCATGGAGGCCAAAGGCTGCGTGCAGTCAGCAGGTCTGGCCAGGGCATGCAGGCCTGAGGGTGAAGGCAGGGCAGGGAGGCCCCAGTGCTGGGACCCAGAGGGCAGCCTGGTGGCAGGAGGGTAGCTCGCAGGAAGCAGAGGTGGGCAGGGAAACAGGAGTCTTGGCTGGGCTGCAGCTGGGCCCTGGACCCCTCCAGCCCTAAGTCACGCCCTCCCTGTCCTCAGGCCCCCACCAGGAGGTTTTTGGCAGATGCTGGGAATGACAAGATTTTGAAACCTTCCAGTCCTGGGTCCTGAGAGGTGGCTTAGCTACTAGCAGGGGAGGGATGCCCCCACGGCCCCAGAGGGAAGTAGCCAGAGCTGGCCTGTGGCCTCTGTGGCCTCATAAAACCCTGAGTCTGGGCAGCCTATCCACCCCGGAGAGCCTTGCTCCAGCACGGGTGACTAAACTGGTGCTCAGCGACGCATGCGCATGCATGTGTTGCGTGCACGCACGTGCGCATTGTGCCGGGCACCCTAGAAGCCTGGTTATCGCCCCGCCTTCTGGCAGCAGGTGGGGACGGTAGGTCCCCAGCAGGCCTGCTCCCGCCGCACCCGGCCGGCACTGACCATCTTCTCCGTCTTGCTGAGGTTGACGTCCTTCTTGCTCCTGCGGCGCGCCTTGGCGTCCTCGATGTCCATGAGGCGGATGAGGGGCATGGTGCTGCCGCCCAGCAGCAGGATGGTGAAGAGGACGATGACGATGGTGGTGGTGCCGATCAGCTGCCGCTTCTCCATGGGCTCCAGGTCCAGGTGCAGGCTCAGGGCGTAGGGGATGGCCCCCCGCAGGCCTGGGGGCGGCAGGGTGGTCAGGGGAGTGCAGGAGGCAGAGCAGCGGCTGCCCACACCACAGGTGGGAAACGCTCAGACCGCGGGCTGGACACAGGAGTGGGGACTGGACGGTGCCCCCTCCACCCACTCCACGGCTACAGAGACATCTGGTGAGGTGACCAGGCCAGGTTACAAGGCAAGGTGCATGTGCAGGGCAGCCACCAGGCCCGTGACTCATGATGGCTATGGGCCAAGCTCTCCCTGTGTGTCCCAGGTTTTGGGCCAGGTGCTTTGTGCACAGCTCATCAGGCCTTCACAGAAAACCCTGCACAGCATCTCCATTATGCTCCACGACACGCTGAGGAGCCAGGCCAGAGCACTGGTGTCCCACCGGAGCCACCGTGAACATGCACCAGCACAGGCTGCAGTTTGCGGGTGCCCCTGCATCCAAGGAGGCTGCCTGTGCTGAGCCCCTGGCAGTGCTGATGGGGCTCTGGCTGCCCAGTGGTGATGACAAGCTCCTGGGGCGTGGCTGAGGGTGTGGACTGAGCGGGAGACGGCCCTTCACTCGGTCAGAAACTTCCTGGCTGCCCTGGCGCCACACGGCCAGACACAGGCAGCCTGGCCCTGCCCTTGGGAGCTCCCAGAGTGGCTGGGAGGAGATGGTGAACAGGGATGTAGGAGATGCTGAGTGCCAGAGAGAGGGAGGGGCAGGGGCAGCAGAGACAGCCACAGGGCCTGCCTCGGACAAGGCGATAGAAGCCGCTGCAGCGCTGGGGTCTGGATGGCTGAGCTGCTGAAGCAGCCCAGGTCCAGGATGAGGCAGCAGGTGGTGCTGGGAGAGGGAGACAGGCATGGTGAGTGATAGCTCCCTCCCCAAACCTACCCAGAGAGCCAGAAGATGAAGACACCTGGCGTGGGATGTGCTCAGCCCCGCGTGCGCCCAGCCAGTGCTGCACACTAGCCGCCCCTAGAGCTGTCTCAGTGAGGTGCTGCTGGCCCCACGAAGGCCAGGGAGGCACTCAGCTGGAGGTCTGCTCAGGGGAGCTGGATGGCCACTGAGCTCCCCAGTGAGTGTGGACCTCAGCACAGCGTAGGGCTGGGCTGTGCCCTGAGGTCAGTGCAGGAGGCTGGGGTCAGATGGGAGCCTGAGGAGACCCCACAGGGGCAGAGGGCAAGGGGCCTGCAGGCTTCAGGCAGGTGTGGGCGGAAGAAGGAGCCTGAAGCCCAGGAGGTGGGCTAGGATGGCAGCCGGCTGGGCCCAGCAGGTCTGGCTGCAGGTGGTCACTGGTGACCAGGCAAGGCCAATTCCAGGGTGCTGGACAGGAGATGAAGTGGAGAAAGTGAGTGGGGGTGGCCCCAGGTGGCCTGCCCCAGGTGGCCATGGTGGAAGGAGGGACAGGGATGGGACTGAGGCTGAAGCTGTGGGTTTCTGCTGGGAAAGAGAAGGGGCGTGGACGCTGAAACGCACATGGGTGGAGCCAGCAGAGGCGAAGTCCTCCAAGAGGGTCCAGAAAGACAAGGAGATTGTGGAGGAAGGGCCTGTCAGGGGCCAGCGGGCCCCAGCCCCCAACAGCCAGCTCCCCAGGAGCTCTCCTTCTGCCCTCGCTCCCAAGGAGCGCAGGGGGCTTTCTGAACTATCTGACACAGTTCTTGGATTTTCTTGGGAGATTTTCACAACCTGGGATTGACTATTACAAAAAGTTTTTCTTCATTAACAAAAATGATTAAGAAAAAAATGAGTTTCTCTCATTGTATATGAGTCCATGTGAGAGTGTGTGCGCGCACACACACAGAGACATCAGACACACACACATACTTTTTGAAAAAAGAAATCTGGGACAAATTTCCACTTGTGCTGCTCCAGGGAACATTATAAAGCATGTTGCTACATTCAACCCACATGGAAATGTTTCAATTATAACATTTAAACAAGAAAGCACAGAGAACTCTATGTGTTGCTCAAAAATAAATTTAAAGATGCCTAAGGACCTGGTTCTTTAGGAGCCAAAGATTTATGGAATCATTTCCATCCTTGAGGAAGTAGAGGAATATGAGGACAGCAGTTGAGACACTGAGATGAAAGCGTCAGAACTTTGTTACTTAAGGAAAAAACACCCAGCATTAGCATGCAGGGCTGGTGTGGCTGGTGGCAGAGCGCTTGCCCAGCGCAGCCGGGCCTGGGCTCCATCCCCAGCCCTGGAAAGAATCAGCATGTGGTTCTGAGAATTTTAACTTCTACCTCTTTCATTTTGAGCCATTATTACTTCAGCCTAGAAAACCAGAGTTGTCCTAGTTACCCCTGGGTTCGCTGGCCTATCCAAGAGATGGGTGGACAAACGAAGGGCATGACCTGGCTCTGTCTCCTGTGGTCACGGGATCCCAAGCATGTCCTCTGTCCTCCAGGATCATGGGCTTCCTTATCTGTACAGCATAGCACTGTTCCCAGGGTGCCATCTGGTAGGGGCCTGGCTGACAGTAGGTGCCCATTAAATGGGAGTTTTACTGAGGGCAGGTACCAGGGAATAAACTCAGGGGCACTTGACCACTGAGCCACACCCCCAGTCCTATTTTCTATTTTTTATTTAGAGACAGGGTCTCACTGAGTTGTTTAGCACCTCGCCTTTGCTGGGGCTGGCTTTGAACTTGGGATCCTCCTGCTTCAGCCTCCCTAGCTACTGTGATTACAGGCATGTGCCACTGCACCTGGCCAAGAGGGAGCTTTTATTAACTTAGGCTTATGAGGCAAATTGGTTTTCAAGGTTTCTAGCAGGTAACTTCAGGTTCTCCCCATCTGGTGTGCACCTTTATTACAAATATTTTTCATCCATTTACTCAAGATTTGACTTACCGCTAAACCACATGATGAACATCATCTTTGGGGTGATCTTGTGGTCACGGAAGAAGTTGAGGAGGTAGGAAAGAGGGAAAATGTTGACCGCTCTGCCAAACAGCACAAGCACCTGTTAACAGCAGAAAGCCAAGCTCAGAGGGACACGTCAGCTTCTTCAAGTCCCAGCTTGCCCAAGTCAACACAGACCGTGACATCCATCACCACGGCCCGCAGCCAGCCCCCTCAGCCATGAAAGGTATGAATGGCACAAGGCCAGGCAGAGCCAGCATTGTGTGGCTAGAGATGCAGTGTCTACGTCTGGACGAAGCTCTGTGTGTTCCATTTCCTCTGGGATCACAGGCATGCGCCACCATGCCCACCTGGTTCCAGAGTCGGAAGAGAGGACTAACAAGTGTCCAAGAGGGCTCTGGTAATGACAGCAGAACAAATGCCAAGAGGCCTCGCAGAAACACCTGGAGAGCAATTTCAGGACAACCTGACACAGAAAGTGCCCACCATGGGACAGGTCTGCGCTAATCTTCCCCACTGGGCAAGCTCGGAGGGACAAACCAGGTGTTTCTACCTCTCCCGCAGGGACCCCGCACTCCTCAGGACAGGGAGGGAAGGACTGAGAAGGCTACCTGGGCATGGAAACTCTGTTCTCTGAGCAAAAGGAAAACATTCTACAAGGAGGCCTTACACATGGCCTAGCCAGTTGCTATGGCTTTGGTTCCTACCATCTCCAAAGGCATTTAGTTTTTGTTTTTGTTTTTGTTTTGGTGGTACTGGGGATTGAACTCAGGGGCACTTGTCCACTGGGTCACATCCCCAGCCCTTTTTGTATTTTATTTAGAGACAGGGTCTCACTGAGTTGCTAAGTGCCTCGCCATTGCTGAGGTTGCCTTTGAACTCGCGATCCTCCTGCCTCAGCCTCCCAAAGTGCTGGGATTATAGGCGTGCACCACCGCACCCAGCGGCATTTAGTTTTAACAAAAAATAGCTGTATGGGGTGGGCTGGGGATGGAGCTCTGTGGCAGAGTGCTTACTGAGCATATGCAAGGCCCAGATCCCCAGTACTGCAAAAGCAAGAAGATAAAAAAACCAAACAAAATATAGCTTTATGTAAAGCTTAAATCTTATCCAAGTGAATTTGTAGAACTACTTATTAATTTTCATTTTCATCTTGGTTCTAAAACTAACTTGAAAGAATGATACCCACATGCATATATTTTAATCCTATTTAGTTTATTTCTCTTAACAAACATGACCTGAGTGTGCCTTGGGTGGAATGCCTTGGAAGGTCAAGTTAACAATGACTGTTCCCAGTTATCCAATGTTCCAGTGCCAGGGAAGAGGCTAAACATTTCACGTGCCTCCTATCTGGCTGCATTTAAATCTTGCAGCAGTGTGTGAAGCGGGTGTTACTGTCTCCATTTTACAGACAAGGAAACCGAGGTAAGCTAAGGAACGGGTTGAAGCTGACTGGGCAGGGAGAGGTAGATCCAAGGTGTGAACCTTGTCGGTACCCAAAGTCCACAGTCTAGACCACTGAGCTGAGTCTGAGGGTGGAACTATCACCATCTGAACAAAACAAGGGCTCTGCTAGCCACAAGGCCAGCCTGTGCCCGGTGCTCGGGGGGACTGAGCCACTGCCTGGGGTGTCCTCCTATGTTCCTCCCAGCCCATGGCTGAGACAGTCCCCTCCCAGGTTCACTGTGACATCCAATCCCAGCTCCTACACTTGTGTTTCAGGTTTGACCAAAGGTGGCCCCCCTGACCTAAGGACAACAGTAACGACTATTGTACTTTCCGTAAAAGGCTTTTGCTGCTGTTCTCTTGTCCTGAAACCTTAGTTTGGAGGACAGACAACTGACAAACAGCAACAAGCTCCTGCCAAGTGAAAGGTAGAGAGAAGAACCTAGATGGCAAGGAGGACACCTCTTCCCCTAGGGGTCCTTATCTTCTCAATGGCTCTTTTCCCGCGTGCCAAGCAGGTGGTCCTTAGCAGTCTGCACTTGCTAGGTGAAAGTGCTTAAAGTAAGTCTGCTTCCTAAGAGCTGGGTTTTAAGTGGAATTGGCAATAAAAGTTAACAGAAAACAAATTATGACATACTCTAATAGAAAAGAGTGCCTTGTAAAAGCTTAAAATTAATTGATCTTTGTGAGGTACTCACAAAGATTAAATTAGGAATTAAGAGTATGGATTAGCTGTTGGGGCCTGGGCTGGGGGATGAACCCAAACAGAAGGAACAGAGACCAAAGGAGAAATGCAGGCAAGGGACCTGGAGGTGTTTGGCCAAATGCCCAAATGCTAGAGGTCACTGATGTCATATGAATCAGATGCTTGAGGGAGCCAGATCTTTCTTTGAAATGCTAAACATTTATTTCCCCATCCCATTCCCAAAAAGGACTCGATCTGCTGCAGATGATTATATTTCTCTTTTCCTTATTTATTTGAACCCAGGGTGCTTTACCACTGAGCTATATGCCCAGCCCTTTTTATTTTTTATTTTGAGATAGGATCTTGCCAAGTTGCTGAAGCTGGCCTTGAACTTGTACTCCTCCTGCTTCAGCCTCGTGAGTCAATAGGACTACAGGAATGTGCAGCACTATGCCCAGTTTCTCTTTTCTTTTTTAAAAATATATTTTAATTGTTTTTACTGCCACCCCCAGTCCAATTGTAACCCTGTTTCCATGTCATAAGCAGGTGACTTCTAGGAAATCACCCAAGGTCTGGTAATCTTTACTTTAACCACTATCTAAGGTCATGCTTATAAACAGGCACATTTGAAAAAACCAAACTAAAGTAAGAAAGCAGTACACATTCATTATAAATTATCCAGAAAAAGGATAAAAGAAAAAAAAATCATCCCCATTTTAACAATTGCTATAAGCATTTGTCTGTATTTTCTTTTTTCTAAACATAAAATATAAACATGGTTATAACTGGTTGCATAATCAATTTTGAAATCTGCTTTTATCACCTAACATAAAATTGTATAAATTTGTACTTCTTAGAAGAGACCATAACATTTAAGTGCACTGAAAATTAAAAACTATGTACAACTCCTTTTCCAGGGTTATTCAGCCACTTAATTCCCCGCCTTCCCCCCTTGAGTGTGATTTTTAACAAAAGAGACTGTAAACAGAAGTGTGTCTATGTAGCTGTTGACTCTGAATAGTTAACAGTTACATAAATGAATCCAGAACATGTTATTGATCTACAAATAAGTATTTAAATAAAAAAACAAGGAAAATACTTACTATGCACCAGATGACAAAGGAAATTTCAAACTTGTGAGGGAAACTAAAAATGGACAGGCCAAGAAATGCAAACACACATGTTTCTGAAACAAACCAAAGAATGGATTATTCAGCCCCAACTATTTTCTTCCAATATAGCGCTAAGCTATTAAGAAAAGAAAACATGCAGAAGTCATGAGCCAATAAGGCACTTTCTTCATTTTCTGGAAAATACTGCAACCAATATTTTGGTCAAACTGTGCTTGGATTCTTTCTTTTCTGTCATACTAGCTGTTCTGTCATACATGGGCTGTTCTCCAGAATTTTCCAAGGTAATGAGTCAGCTATCAAATACATACTTCAATAAACATCACCCCACCTGGGGAAGATGATGGACTAAATCTGCCCATGTGCTCAACACTGTTATTAGCAAGGGTCCTGACAGCGGCCAAGTGGCAAGAGTTCAGAGCAAATGGCTGCAGGTGCCAGATGACAAGCATGAAAGGGCTTTTGGTTAACTTCCCCGCCAGTGCGATAAAGTCAAGTGACAGACTGAACATATTTAATGCTGCTGCAGGTTAGAGAGCAGCCTGTGCGCCCAGCAGGACTTGCAGGAAGAGATCCCCTTCCAGCTCTTGGCTTTGCTCCACAGAGCAAAGGAGCACCAACTTCCTGCAGACAAGCAGTCACTTGTGTATTTTAACAAAAAGCACCTTATAAATTTCTGGGCTTAAACCCTGCTTAAACTATGATGATCTCCAGAACCGCCTATTAATTAGGGAGACATGGCCTATATTTTAAAATAGCCAAACATCATAAGGCATTAAAACTGTTTAAAAACACTGTAGCAATGTTTTTTCTTCAAATGTGAATCTTTTCCTTTTTTGTGCACACTGAGGATTAGACCCAGGTCCTCACACATGACAGGCAAGTTCTCTACCACTGAGCTACACCCCAGCCAAATGTATATCTTTTAAATTCTTTTTATTTTTTTAAATTTGAGAAAGGGTTTCACTAAGTTGCTGGGGCTGGTCTCGAACTTGCAACCCTCCTGCCTCAGTCTCCTGAAATGTGTATCTTTTTAAAATGAGTCCACAAGCTGGATGATATATTTATCCTTATCCTACCTGAAGTTTTTTTCTTATCTATTAAATATTTTTGTGATCTTTCCACATCTGCACATTTAGAACACATTCATGTCTACTTTTTCCCTGGCAGTCTAAATTCTAGTACGTGGATGCATCCTGGTTAACCCACCCTCTGCAGATGAACACTATTTCTATTTGATATTACAAGCTACAGCAAACAGCCCTGCACACAGGTTAAATTCCTGATGACTGAATTGCCTGGCCCAGAGAGCAAATGCCTTTGACGTTGAGACATATGCTGCAAACGACTCTCCAAGAGATGGCCCCTCCCACAGCCTGATTGCCACTCACCCCTGCCAGAACTGAATATCACCAACTTGCCAATTTGCTTAAAAGTTGCCAATCTGATAGGTGCCAAATAGAATTTGATGGATGTTTTGCTCTAGGTTCCTGTAATTGTGAGGATGAGGTCAGAAGCTTTAGCCTTGGCTTTTGAAGAGGAATCTCGTGGAAAATGCCCACCAGCCCTGGGATATGGAGGCCTGGCTGCCGGCACCAATTCCTGGCAGAAGGCCACCTGCCCTCTTCTCACCTGAGCCTCTTTGTCTCCGCAGGGCCAGCTCTCCCTCCTAGAACACTACGGGGAACTAGTGCTTTAGAGGGAGACAAGGCCCCTGAAGTGCCAGGGGATACTGGTGATGACAGCTGGGGCACAGTAATTTGGGGCTGGCTTAAAGGGACAGCGTGACTGGCCCCTCCACCCCAGGTATGAGCCAGGGAAGAGATAAGTGAGAGGTCTGAGTGGGGAAACAAGAGCTCAGACTGAAACTGCCCAGCATGTGACACCCCAACCGCGGAATCCCCAATTGTATCCTTCAGGATGGCCTTGTGGATAAAGGCCTCCATGCACGAGCCTGGGAATGTGGGACTATGTCCCCTCTTAGAAACCCAAGATTCCCATCTGCTGAAAAGCCCCAGCTCACGGCCTGTTAAGTTTACCCCAGGATCTCCCAAACTCTTCTACCATGGAACTCTTGGTATCTAACCCTCTTCAATATAATTTCCAAGGAGTATTTTTTTGGAAACGTCCCTTTAATACATCAAATGTCCCCCTTGTCAGAGCGAGGCTTGCTCTGTGGCGGTGCACAGCCAGGGTGATGGCACAGGCAAGGAGCCCAGCGCCTGGCACGGAGGGCTCTCTGCTGTCCTGCTGCCAAGGAAATCTCCACCGACTCCCACCGCAGGGCAGGAAGCCCATCGTCACTGGATGGGCCCAGGCACCAGCCTCCAGGGAGGACTCACCGCACAAGAAGGCCACGGTCCGGAGAGTTTGCTGCATGAGGATCTGGGTGACTGGGGAGAGGTTATGGTGCGTATAGTGCGACATCACGATGCCCGAGAACAGGATGGCCATGATGCCTGGAGAGGGACAGAGGGGCAAAGACATGAGCGGCAGAATAGCACCTGCCCTGGGGTGCCTGAGCCAGACGACACACTCCTACAAGTCCAGCACCTGGAGCATGGGGGCTTTAGGAAAAAGGAAAAGAAAATAATACCCAGCCAGGTGCAGTGGCACACACCTGTAATCCCAGCACTTGGGAGTCTGAGGCACTTAGCAACTCAGTGAGACCCGGTCGCTAAATAAAATTAAAAAAAGGGCTGGGGATGTGGCTCAGTGGTCAAGTGCCCCTGAGTTCAATCCCCGGTACCAAATAATAATAATAATAATAATAATAATAATAATAATAATAATACCCAAGGCCTGCCAGGGGATGCGGGGAGACACAAGGCCCCTTGTACTTCAGGACTGGTGTGGCTGAGTTACTTCCCTTCCCAAAGCCTGTCTGCTCAGCGAGCGAGCACCAGGACTAGCGGCACCCACTCGTGGACTGCCAGAAGGGAAGTGAACACAGGCCACGCAGAGCGCCCCACAGTACCAGGCCCCACCAGGTGTGCACCACCACTGCCATCCAGGGGTGTGGGGCAGGTGAAGCTCAGGGGGCAGAGAGCCTAAGGACAAGGAGGAGGGGCAGCTTCGGGTGGGCTTTTAAAATACTTCTCCTTAACTTTGAATTTCCCCATGACCGTCATATAAAAAGGGAGACGTGCTATTAAAGCAAGTGACACATCTCCTCTTCAAAGCCCTCCATGGCCCACAGCCGTCTGTGCTGCCCAGGTTCTGAGTGTCCACGTCTGTCCCCTGCCCTGAACCCCTCCCTAGGCACTTGGCTCTGACTCTTCTCAGCTCACCCCTGTCCAGGTAGCAGGAAAGGGGTCTCCATTTCAAGTAAGGATGCTGGCATTTTAAAAAGCCACCAAACAAGATGCTAAAATACACAAATGCAAGTCAAATTTTATAACAAAAGTTTTAACTCAACTTCTGCCCTTCTGGAGAAGCAGGGTTTAACTAACTTTCCATTTATAAAAGAGGCAAGATCACAGGTTTGCGTTGCAGACATTGCAGCTGCTAAGCTGACCGCACACACAACGCCCTAGAACACCTGGTACACATGCTCTGTGCTCTGTATTGCCCAGGCGCTCGCTGGCCGTGTGATGAGGGCTGGGACACTGTGTTCCCCAACTCTCTGAGGAAACAGCACATTCCTCTGCTCTTTCACTGCTCTCCAGGAAGAGTCCAGAAACACTTCCCACGAGCCGGGGAGGAAGCCCTGGGCTGACCTCCTCACCTGCCTGCTGGGGCAGGAGCTCCCTGCAGCTCGGTGCCCCCTGAACCACGGCTCCACTGGACAGAGCGAGCACAACAGAAACTCCCCAAGTTCCTGTTCTACACTGGGAGAGCTGAGCCCTCTGATCCTGTAGCAAAATGCAGGCACTGAGGCCATCAAAGGATGGGCTGGGGCAGGGGTGGCCCAGGGTGGAGCTCAGCAGGTGCCAGGCCCTGGGTCCAAACCCCAGCACAAGAACAAACCACAACAAAAGGCAGCACCATGTGGAACAGGTGGGGAGGGAGCACTGGGTGGTCTGGGCCCCACCTCAGCTGCAGAACTGGGGAGGGGGTGCAGCGGAGGCAGCCCTCAGCGGTCAGTCCCATGCTCACAGATCCTGGCTCCCAGCTTTCAAAGGGCTCTTTCCACCCGCTGACTTCAAGAGGGACCATTAATCCCCTGGCAAGGTCAGGCCTTGTGCTTCATACTTTGATGTAAAAGTCAACCCAAGAGGAGCCGGGCCACGATGAAGTCACCACACAAGTTACCTCGCACCTGATCATCATTCCACCCACAGAGAGAAGCTGTCACGGCCACAGGAGTGGACGTCAAATACCCATTCTAGAAAGCCAAGGCTGCGGGCAGTCAGACCAGACAACAGAATGTGGACATTCTCTCAGGACTGACCGCTAAGAGCCCAGTGTGGGAGCTTGAGGAGAGTCCTACCCCGAGGACCATCCTGCCCCAGAGCTCTTCAGGGGGACAGGCTCAGCAAAAAAAGGGGTTTAGCTGGCCTGTTTACTCAACACTCCTTGGGGGCTAGACTAAAAATACAAAGAATCAGCTGGGCTGGTGGCAAATGCCTCTAATCCCACCAACTCAGGGAGGCTGAGGTAGGAGGTTTGCAAGTTTGAGGCCAGCTTCAGCAATTTACCAAGGACTAAGCAACTTAGTGAAACCCTATCTCAAAATACAAAGTAGGGGCTGGGGTGGTTGTGGCTCAGCGGCAGAGCGCTCGCTTCGCACGTGCGTGGCCCGGGTTCGATCCTCAGCACCACGTAAACATAAATGCACTACATTGTGTGTAACTAAAGTAAATAAATAAACATTAAAAAAAATACAAAGTAAAAAGAGCTGAGGATGTGGCTCAGTAGTCAAGCACCCCTGGGTTCCATCCATCATCAGTAACAACAACAAAGAATAAGAATTAAGAATCAGCAGGAGCCGGGCGCGGTGGCGCACGCCTGTAATCCCAGCACTTGGGAGGCTGAGGCAGGAGGATCGCGAGTTCAAAGCCAGCCTCAGCAATGGCAAGGCACTTAGCAACTCTGAGACCCGGTCTCTAATAAAATGCAAAAAAGGGCTGGGGATGTGACCCAGTGGACGAGTGCCCCTGAGTTCAATCCCCGGTACCAAAAAAAAAAAAAAAAAAAAAAAAAAAAAAAGAATCAGCAGGGATGGGGGTGGACAGTGGGAGGGTGGTCATCGAAGGGTTTTTTTTGGTACCAGGGATTGAGCACAGGGTCACTTAAAAACTGAACCACCACATCCCCAGCCCCCTACCTTTGATGTTTTATTTTGAGACAGGATCTCACTGAGTATGTAAGGCCTCGCTAAGTTGCTGAGGTTGGTTTCAAATTTGCAATCCTCCTGCCTCAGCCTCCTGAGTTTCTGAGATTATAGGCATGTGCCATCACACCCAGCAGACACAGCCTCTTTACCAAGGTCTCACAGCCTGGCAGGCTGGCGGCCTGGTGTGGCCAATCTTCCTGCTGGTGTTTTGAGATGCCAGGAATCTGCTTCTCATGGATATTTCCCAACTTTTTTTTTTTTTTTTTTTTGCAGGAACCCTGTTTGGGGAGATGGCTTAAATTGCGGTTGACTATGGGCCATGGAGATTTGGGCATTGTCGCCTTCCGAAGTCTCACGGGACTTGGCCCGGGATCTCGAGTGACTTGAGCCGAGATTGCTGATCGGGTCAGCGCCATTTTTTGGTGGTGTGTGGTGTGTGTTAGTCGTTGTTAGAGCCAGAGAGAAAAGTTATCAGAATAAAAAGCTGTTTGTTTCCAGTTCGCCTCTGAACTTCTTCCCGCGGCTTTGTTGCTCCAAGTGGCCATCGCTTCAGGCGGCAACATTTTAAAAAATATTTCTTTATTTGCTTTAGTTGTACACAATGTGTTTATTTACGTGGTGCTGAGGATGGAACCCGGGTAGCGCACGTGCTAGGCTAGCGCTCTACCACTGAGCCACAACCCCCGCCCTTTTTTTTTTTTTAAAAATATTTATTTGCTTTAGTTGTACACAATGCGTTTATTTGTACGTGGTGCTGAGGATCGAACCCGGGCCGCGCAGGTGCTAGGTGAGCGCTCTACCACTGAGCCACAACCCCAGCCCCTCCCAACGTGGTGTACTGGGGATTGAACTCAGGGGCACTCGACCACTGGGCCACATCCCCAGCCCTTTTGTATTTTTTTTTATTTAGAGACAGGGTCTCACTGAGTTGCTAAGTGCCTGGCATTGCTGAGGCTGGCTTTGAACTCGCGATCCTCCTGTCTCAGCCTCCCAAAGTGCTGGGATAACAGGCGTGCGCCACAGCGCCCGGCTCCTCCCAACTTTTAAAGACAGCAACTGATTCAAATCTTTATAAAGTTTTTCTGTATGAATAAACAAACCCCGTCTGGGAAGCGAGTCTGGACGACACTGCACCTGTGTGCTTGACCTACTGATTTTGGAAATGGGACATCCACAGTTAAGAGCACCTCACCCAGGGCAGTGCCGGGTGGGGCATGTCAAGTTCTGAGGCTACTGGAAAGAGTTTGGGACAGCAGTGGGCTCAAGAGCCTAAGGGACAGCTCAGGTGTCTCCCCATGAGCCCTCCCTATGCAAAGGGGTCCCACCACCACCCAGACCACCCCATCTACTACAGCTGCCACCTGCACAGGCTGGAAAAAGACCACAGGGGAACAGGGTGACCTAAGCTCACTTTTATAAGTGAGATACACGGTGTGGCTAGTTAAGATTACCATAAGGAAGAAATCCTGACACAGTTACCTTTAAGAAGGCAAAATTAGCTGGGTGCTATGGCGCAAGCCTGTAATCCCAGCAGCTCGGGTAGCTGAGGCAGGAGGATCGCAGGTTCAAAGCCAGCCTCAGCAATTTATCGAGGCTCTAAGCAACTTAGTGAGACCCTGTCTCAAAATGAAAAATAAAAAGGGCTGGAGATGTGGCTTAGTGATGTCCCTGAGTTCAATTCCCAGTACAAAAAAAAGGGGGAGGGACATCATTTAAGGAATTAAGGTAGCAGGCAGGCTGGGCATAGTAACACATGCCTGTAATCCCAGCGACTGGAGAGGATGAAGCAAGAGGACTGCAAGTTCAAAGGCAGCCTCAGCAAGTGCTGAGAACCAAAACCAAAACCAGCAGAAACACAATGCATCTTGGAATTCCTTCCATGGCCGAACAAACAAACCAACACTATTTAAGGAGCTGCACAGCATCCACAGTGAGCATTCTCACTCTTACGGAGTGATCTAGAGGCTCCATCCAACCCCTCTCCGAAGACCCTGAGGACCACAGCCCACAGGCAAAGTGCAGGAGAGCCAGCGCCCTCCCCGGAGCTGACAGCAGGTTCCTAGCCTGCATCGATCTCCAGCAGCACCTGTAGCAAGGTCCCTAGGGAACCTCACCCCTACCAACAGACAACAGTGCCACTTGGACAGAAGGTAAGAAAAACACTCCCGAGTTTCAATCACAATTTCCAAATGGATGCATAAAATATATCTTTGCCAACAGGGGCTTAGCACTAATGGCGGGATAATTTAGAGAATCAGAGGTAAAAACAGGTAGGCTGAGACCCAATGACTCACAGGTAATGTTTATGTAAGCACCAAAGTTCAGTAAAGACAAATTGGCAGATACCAGCATGCAGTTATCCTAGTGAACTGACTCGGGATTGACAACAAAGCCCTGAGGGACACAAGAGGCCTCCAGGGAAAACAGCCCTTCTCCCCTGCTTCCTCCTCAGAGCAATGGGCATGTGGCTCCAGCAGCAGGCTGCGGAGGGAAAATGCAGTTTACCTACATCATTAAAAACCTCATGCCGGGCGCGGTGGCGCACGCCTGTAATCCCAGCACTTTGGGAGGCTGAGGCAGGAGGATCGCGAGTTCAAAGCCAGTCTCAGCAATGGTGAGGCACTTAGCAACTCAGTGAGACCCTGTCTCCAAATAAAATACAAAAAAGGGCTGGGGATGTGGCCCAGTGGGTGAGTGCCCCTGAGTTCAATCCCTGGTACCACACACACAAAAAAAACCTCACCACATGTCCTCTCTGGGCCAGGCATTTAACAGCCAGGATGGAGGCAGGCGTGGTGACTGAGCTTAAAAAAAGAGCTCCCAGCTGAGACTCTAGGGGGGCAGCACCACGGAGACCCCAGCAGGTTCTGGGAGGCTGGAGCTGGGGCAGCTGCACAGAAAAAGCTCTGAGATTTGACATAAGATCCCCTGAAGCCTTTGCTGGGGAAAGGACCACTGAGAAGTCAGCCCAGGCTCCCTGAGGCCTGGGAGCCGTTTGCCTTCCTCCAGCTAGAGCAGAGATTTTGAAGCACATGGGACAAGAGGCCAAGGACTGAGCCGGACATTGCTGTAGTTAGCATTGCTACTCGGGAACTGTCCTAACAAAGTTTAAGTCGACCTCAGGCCAGGTGTGGTGTGGTGGCACATGTCTGTGATGCCAAAGACTCAGGAGGCTAAAGCAGAAGGATTCCAAGTTCAAAGCCGGCCTGGGCAACCCTGCCTCAAAATCAAAAGGACTGAAGGTGTAGTTAAGTGTGGAGTGCCTGGGGTTCAATCCCCAGTACCACACACAAAAAAACGAAGTCCAGAACCGAATAAAGGACGATAATAGCCGGGCGTGGTGGTGCACGCATGCAATTCCAGCACTTGGGAGGCTGAGGCAGGAGGATCACGAGTTCAAAGCTAGCCTCAGCAATGGCGAGGCACTTAGCAATGCAGCGAGACCCTGTCGCTAAATAAAATACAAAAAAGGGCTGGGGATGTGGCCCGGTGGTCGAGTGCCCCTGAGTTCAATCCCCATACCCCCAAAAAAAAAAAAAGGAAGACAATAAAATCTTATACTTGACAATGTAAGAGTTCATAATGACTGGCCTCCAATAAAAAGTTAATAGCAAGCAAAGAACAGGAAAACATGACCTAAAAACACAAAACAAATTGATAGGACAGACCTAGAATTGACAGAGATTGAAGAGATCAGTAAAGAAGCACTTTAAAATACCTATTATAGCTGGGCACGGTGGCACACACCTGTAATCCCAGCACTTTGGGAGGCTGAGGCACTTAGCAACTCAGTGAGACCCTGTCTCTACAAAAAAAAATAAAATAAAAAAAAAAAAAAAAAAAAAAAAAAGGTGGGGGGGGGCTAGGGATGTGGCCCAGTGGTTGAGTGCCCCTGAGTTCAATCCCTGGTACCACAACAACAACAAAAAACCTATTACAGGTGCTGGGGTTGTGGCTCAGCGGTAGAACGCTCGCCTAGCACGTGTGCGGCCCAGGTTCGATCCTCAGCACCACATACAAATAAACGCATTGTGTACAACTAAAGCAAATAAATAAATATTAAAAAATAAAAAAAAATAAAATACCTATTACAAATATGCTCAAGAATACAGGGGAAAAAATGAGCAGGATAAAGAAAAAAATGGAAGCTATAAAAATGACCCAAAGAGGGGCTGGGGTTGTAGCTCAGTGGTAGAGCACTTGCCTGGCACGTGTGAGGCACAGGGTTCAATCCTCAGCACCACATATAAATAAATAAATAAACAAACAAATAAGTAAATAAATAAAATAAAGGTATTGTGTCCATCTACAATTAAAAAAACAAAAAGCCCTCAAGAGAAGTTTTGTAGATGAAACAACACAATAGCTAAAATGAGAAATACACTAATAGGACTAACAGATATCCAAATGGCAGAAGATCAGTGAACTTGAAGACACACTGGTAGAAACTAACCAAAATAAGTCACGTGTGTGTGTGTGTGTGTGTGTGTGTGTGTATACATGTGTATGTATATGTATATATGTGTGTACATAAAAAATTTATATATTGCCGGGCGCGGTGGCGCACGCCTGTAATCCCAGCACTTTGGGAGGCTGAGGCAGGAGGATCGCGAATTCAAAGCCAGCCTCAGCAATGGCGAGGCACTTAGCAACTCTGTGAGACCCTGTCTCTAAATAAAATACAAAAAAGGGCTGGGGATGTGGCCCAGTGGTCGAGTGCCCCTGAGTTCAATCCCTGGTACCAAAAAAAAAAAAAAAAAAAAAAAAAAAAAAAAAAAAAAAAAATATATATATATATATATATATATATATATATGTATGACTAAAAAAAAAAAAAAAAAAAAAGGAGCGCACATTGTGGGCCAGTAGCACACATACAATCAATCATAACTAGAGTCTGAACAGGGGAGCAGAGAGGGAGAAGAAAAACAAAAATTAAAGAAACAGGTAAGAAATTGCCAAATTCAATGAAGGCTATATACTCACCTAAGCCATAAACCTAAAAAGCTCCATGGGGATTGCAAGCACAACACACAGAGAATCACACCCAGGCACATCCAAATCCAATAGCTACACCCCTAATGGAGGAATAAGCTTTTTTAAAAATTAAGAATTATCAAGGAACTGGACTTTCTCACATCCTGGTGGGAATGTGACATGATACAGCATTTTGAAAAACAACTGGCAGTTCCTAATAAAGTAAAATATATATTTACTATATGACCCACAACTTCCCTCCTGGGTATTTACCCAAGATAAACAAACACATGCACACACGGTCATAGTCCCAAAGGTAGAAAAATCCACATGTCCTTCAAATGGTGAATGGCCAGCAGACTGTGGTGCCAAAGGAACCTTTAAGCTGCTGACGTGGGCAAGCACACACACACTTCTCAGAAATATTACAAGCGAAGGAACTGAGACGCTGTAGACCAAAAACTACACGAGCTCATTCATGACAATCTGGAGAAGGTGAAGCTACAGTGACTGTTGCCGCCTGAAGCGCTTGGAGCAACGGAGCCGCGGGAAAAACTTCAGAAGCAAACTGGAGACAAACAGCTTTTTATTCTGATAACTTTTCTCTCTGGTTCTAACAACGACTAACACACGCCAAACACACCACTAAAATGGCACTGACCCGATCAGCAATTTCGGCCAAGTCACTCGAGATCCCGCAACAAGTCCCGTGAGACTACGGGAGGCGACAATGCCCAAATCTCCACGGCTCATAGTCAACCGCAATTCAAGTCAATCCCCAAACAGGGCTCCTGCAAGTGACCATGGAGGCCAGTGTGCCAGGGCTTGGACAGGCAGAGGGCACCAGGGAACCCTGTGGGGAGATGGAATGTCTCACATCTTGACTATGGTGGCTATGTGACTGCATACAGTTGTCAAAATTCACAGAATGTATACTTAGAACAGGTACATTTATTACAGGTAAGTCATACCTGTACAAAGATTTAAAATAAAATGAGAAAGGATAGAAAAGAAAAGGCTCCCTGTAGCGGAAAGCTAGCTAGCCCCTGCAGTGGGGGCTCGTTCCAGAACAAGGCCTCTGAAGGGCCTTCAGGGTGGGGTCAAGGCAGAGCCCTCCCACTCAGCTGCTCAGCTGTCCCCTCACACAGGGAAAGTGGAAGCCAGACTCAGGTGCCAGCACAGCCTCCGTTTCCAGGCCAGCACCCTTCAAACTTGCAGTGGACACAGGCTCCCCCGCCCCTGGGAGGAAGGCCTGCCAGGGCCTGCCTGATGCAGGAGGGAGGGCTCCAGACACACTGCCCAGGGAGAAGCCACTCCTCCTGCAGCTGGGAGCAGCGCTTCTGGAGTCACATCCCAGAGCCATCTCCCCTGCTGGGAACTGCACGGCCTCCTCCCCTGGGTGCAGGGAGAGGGCATTTGAAGCTCAGGGCCACCATTTACCACCTGTGCAGTTCTGAGCTGATGACTTGACTTCCTAGAGCCTACTCCATGGGGCTTGTGGGAGCATTTAAAAAGTGAATACAGGGACTGGGGTTGTGGCTCAGCGGTGGAGTACTCGCCTAGCACGTGTGAGGCGCTGGGTTCAATCCTCAACACCACATAAAAGTAAATAAATAAAATAAAGATAAGCCAGGCGCGGTGGCATATGCCTGTAATCCCAGTACTCAGGAGGCTGAGGCAGGAGGATCACGAGTTCAAAGCCAGCCTCAGAAATGGCGAGGCACTTAGCAACTCAGTGAGACCCTGTCTCTAATAAAATACAAAAAAGGGCTGGGGATGTGGCCCAGTGGTCAAGTGCCCCTGAGTTCAATCCCTGATACCAAATAAATAAATAAATAAATAGATAAATAAATAAAAAGTAAAATAAAATAAAGCTATTGTGTCCAACTACAACTAAAAAATATATTAAAAAGAAAAAAAAAAAAAAAAGAAGAAGAAGAAGAAGTTAATACAAGCTGGGGCATGGTGGCGCACACCTGTAGTCCCAGCTACCTGGGAGGCTGAGGCAGGATGGTGCATTCAAAGCCAGTCTGGGGAATACAGTGAGACCTCATCTCAAAACACAAAATAAAATGGGACGCTGAATACAGTTTCACTGTGTCAAATAAGCCCCACCCTGATATCATTATGTCACACTTTGCTTGTGCCTCTCAATAGCCTTTCATGATGACCTGTTTTGGAGGGACCAGGTTAGAGAAGCATGGGTTCTTAAGTCAACCACTATGGATCACTGTTTGCCAACTTCAGCTCTGACCTCGGCAACAGGTTTCATTTCTCTCAACTTTGGGTTTCTCATCAGTAAAATAGGGATCCTCACAGTACCTCCCTCCCACAAGCCACCTACCTATGAGGGAGATTCCTAAGACTGGTGAGAAGGTGGGTAAAGATCCAACATGGCTGTACCCTGGAGAAGGCCAGGCCTGAATCCCTAGGTGCCCAGGAACCCTCTTTTAAGCCTTAATCTCTTCTGAGTTGACTCTGCCTCTCATGATGGAAAGTGACCCAAGTAAAAAATTTTTCACCAGAAGGACGGCAAGTCATTGCCACAGCATTTCTGGGCTCTTTCACTTACCTGAGAGTGAGATTCCTTCTGCAAGCCCATAAGGCAGATAGGCAAAAATGATCATCATGCCAAACTCCAAGGAAGGCGTTTTCCTCAAGTCAATATGCTTTAGCACGTAAATGGCGACTGTCAAGGAAAACAAACCAGGGGCTCTTGATAGAGAAGTCACAGAACGGCTGCCTTCCAAAAGTATGAAGTAAACAAAGGATATGAGAGACTTTGAACATCCCAAGGTTACAAAGAAAAAACTATCATCAATGGATGTTTTCTTTGCAGAGAGACTATTGTTATAAAAAAGAGAAACTAATAAAACACTAAGAAATATAAATTCCTATGATAAATAGGGGAAAATTCAAATCAACTCAACTGCTTAAAAAATGCTGACTTAGAGGACTGGGGATGTGGTGACAGGACAAAGTCTGGGCTGCGGACACACAGAGGACACCTCCTGGGAAGACTTCAGATGGGACCGTCAATGGGCATCTGCTTCCCAGGGCTTCAAGGCCCCGCTGAAGGACTGTGACCCGCTCCCCTGTGAAAGGAGAGAGTCGTGTGCGCTCACTTTTGCTCACAGGCCTAGATGGAGTTCAGGGCCCATCGCTCTGCCTCCCTACACATGTGCTCTCAGAGAAAAGGCTCAGCGTGGAGGAAAACGCTGAACAGAAAGGTTCTCTCCTTCCCCATTCTGTTTATTGGTACAATATGAAAAGCTGTCAGCCGACTCAATAGAGCTTTAGGCTTCTGGACAGAGGAGCTGGTGGGAAAATTCAACAGAGTGGCAGGAAAACACTCCAGGCAAGAGTCTTCCGGCCATCTGTGAAACAAACTGCTCATGGAAGAGGGCCAGGTGGCCACGTCCGGGCTGGCGGCTCGGGTGCATGCAGAATGGTCTGGTGCCGGCTCATATTTTAAACATGATGGATTTTCAACGGCAGACGAGGCGCCGTTGTCTCGACAGGCCTCTTTTCTACTCTGGCTGGAAAAGCTCACAGGTTGTTAAGCAACAAAATCAGTGCAAATAACTTAGACGGAGCTCACTTCCAAAGGCCCTTTCCAATTGCTTTTAGTTAGGAAAAGATTTTTTCAATTCCACATTTTTAAAGAAAACCAATTCCCAATATTCTGTATGTGCAAACTGAGACAGCTGAAAAGGAAAGTCATCTGAATGCAGTTATCATCCTCTGACAGCTGAGAAAGTCCCCAGTCACACCTGACATTCAACTCCAACACTGCACAGTGTTTTGAAGCTTTGAAAGTGATATCCTAAGTTTCGTATATTAAATTTCAAATCCTTGAGTTTAGAGTATTTCTCAAACCATAACTAAGCATGTATTCCTTTAAACAAAAGCTGAGATTAAAAACTGGTCCTGAAGGAGCAGGAGGAGCCAGTTGCCGATGGATGGCATAGAGTTCCTCACCCTGGATCACATCAAAAGGATATTAATGCAGAAATTAAGCCAGTGAGAGTGCCCAGAGCTGCAGAGCCAAAGAACATTTTGAGGAAGTAGCCAAGGGCTTGTAAAAACGTTTGCCACCCACTGACATCTGACATATTTTTTCTTGTTAAACCTTCAGCTGTGCTAGGAAATAAAAGAAAACAGAAAGAAGTTAAAATGTTACATCAGGCGCAGTGGCACATGCCTGCAATCCCTACAATTCAGGAGGCTGAGGCAGGAGGATGACAAATTCAAGGCCAGCCCTGGCAACTTAGCAAGACCCTTTCTCAAAAAATAAAAAGGGCTAAAAGGCTAGGGATGTAGCTCAGAGGCACAGCACCCCTGGGTTCAATCCCCAGTACCTCAAAAATAAAAATAAATAAAAAGTTAAAATATTATAAACAAAGGTCTTAGAAATTTAGAACTTAAAACTTATTTCTTGCTTTTTTCCTTATTCCTTCATTACACTGTTCAGTCAGCCAGTCAACCGTGTCCCCGTACTTTACCTGAGGTGCTGCATTAGTTTCTGGGGGCTGGGCGATAACAGCACGTCCCAGCCCCCCAGGAACTCTCCTAGTCTAAGGAGGGAGAAACGTGAGATGGAAAAGAATGACAACCTGGGGGGACAGGAAGGGCTGCAAACACAGCATGGGCATGTAACTCAGACCGAGGGGGAGTCAAGGATGCTTCTTGAGCAAACGTGGGCTGGATTTAGATGTAGAATAAAGACGAGGTCAGGAAGGGCCCTGTGGAGGTGGGGAGGCAGGGGCGCAAGCAGCAGAGGCACCCAAGTGCTTGGATCAGTGTGGCTATGACAACAGAGCAGGACGTGGGGACAGGGTGGGGGGCAGTGGCAGAAGACAGGAGAGCAGCAGGTGTGGTGTTCCACCCTGAAGGCTGGGAGAGGTCATCATACCAGACACCTGCAGTAACCCTGAAACTGAAGCCAGGTTGGAATGGAGCCACCCAGAGAAGAAATGTCAGAGGTACAGGCTAGGGGGAGGGCTGAGGAGGCACTAAGGAAGACAAAGTGAGAACTTTCCTTTCACTGTAACAAAACTAAATAGAATGTCAGAAGCCATAAAATTCAATTGTGGGCTTTGTCCTCAAAGGGAGGACACCAAGCCATTCTATTCATTACACATCCTCTCTCCTCCCCACCTCTCCCTCCCAGAGCCACACCTCCCCTATTTCTATAGACATCCTCCTCTTTCTACAGAGCAGCTGGGGCTGAGTTCAGCAGCCTGAGCAAAGCCCTGAGACACACCTGCTCCACACTCCTCAGCAGTGTCCTGACATTTCCAGGGGAAGTCTTCCAGGTGTGACCTAGCTCCCTCACCTATCTGACCTAATCTCCTTCCATTCAGGTGGGCCACACTGTCACTGGTACCTCCCTGGAGGTCACCTTCCACCTTCCCTGGCCCCAGCTAACTCCTCCAATGGACCCTGAGCACCCGTTGTCAGGACACCTACACTGACCCCTACCATAGGCCAGCCCAGGTGCTGCCCTTCTGGTGCCTGACTGCCTCACATCATGTGAAAACTGCAGTGAATCATTCCATGAAGACCAAGCCTCTGTCCACCTGGTTCACTGCCACCTGTCCCAGGTCTAAAGCACAATCCAGCACATGAAAGACATCCAGTACATTTTTGCTGAATCAGTAAATAAAATCTAAGAATCGTTAGCAGCACCACACAGCTTCATCAATCAGCATCTCATTTTAAAGCAGAATACTGTCAAAAGGGCAGCTTGGTCAAGTTGCCCAGGAAGCCTTTTGTGAAGACTCATGGCACAGAATAACACAATAAAGATTCTGAGAAGCCTCGTAAAAAAAGAAATCTAACCTTCTTCACACCAGTTTTTCACTTTCCTGAATGTTCCATCTTCCCCACTTCCTGTCCCAAAAGATTACTAGCTCACAAATGTGAGGCCAACAAGGGCTCTCGCTAGAAAAGTGCTTTGGAAGGTCAAGATCAGCAGTTCCCCCACGTGGACCTGCGGATCACACACTTGTACCTCGGATCACACACTTGTACCTCGAGGCCTGCAGCCCCACCCTTCTCCACTGCCTGCTAGAACACAGGTGTCTCTGGCTGTTTTCTTTTTACACAGAGGAGGCTAAGACCCAAAGACTAGCTAGGATTTAGAGCAGATTCACGGCTGGCAGGCAGGTTCTGAATGCCAGAAAAATGAAAGCAGAATCTGGGCTCTTCCTGGCCTAGCAAATTTTTCTTCTTTCTTTCTTTTTCTTTTTCTTTTTTTTAATATTTATTTATTTGCTTTAGTTGTACACAGTGCAATGCATTTATGTTTACGTGGTGCTGAGGATCGAACCTAGGGCCCTGAACGTGCTAGGCGAGCTCTCTACCCCTGAGCCACAACCCCAGCCCTCTTCTTTCTTTCTTTATTCAGTACTGGGGGTTGAATCCAGGGCCTCAAACATGGCTAGGAGAGTGCTCTGCCACTTAACCACATCCCCAGCCTTTGCAAAAATTTTATTTTGAAACAGGGTCTTGTTAAGTTGCTGAGACTAGCTTCTGACTTTCAATCCTCCTGCCTCTGCCTCCCAAGGCAATGGGATTATAGGAGTGTGCCACTGTGCCCAACTGGGTTTTAATTTATGTATATAAGGTGGAAGCCACCACGTCTGACTTTCTTGTTCACTTCTGTAAAAGTAGCCTCCACCCACTGTGCATCAAGTTCATCAAATCCACCTTGTCTCTGAGCAGCATCTGGCACCAGTAGGCCCTCACCAGAGGCAGAGGGCAGACAATCAGCCATTAGCACATCTGTAGTCAGTGAAGTTGACATCTGAGGGGCAGGGTCACCCCAGTGTTACTGATGACAGAGGGAAATGCTGGGAACTAGATACATGCAGTCCAGAGATCCCACTGTGGAAACAGACATCACAGGCGATCTTGGCCTCAAAGGCACTTCCACTAAGAAAGAACCTTTGTCTATACACAATGATGTCCTCATCTCTTATTTTTCAAATACCTCCTAATCTTCGGCCCTTTTGCAGCAAAGAGACCTGGAAAAGCTCAGAAAAGGTCCTGAACGATCTTTTCTCTTACAAATGAGAGATGAGGCAATTCAATTTAGTTCCTAATGTATAAAAATAACTCATGGTGTTAACTCCAAATTAGGCAAAATTCCTTATCATAAAATTTCAATATGTTACCAGGATATGAGATAAAGTAAAAACCAGAGAGCTAAGCAGCTTTCATAACAGATCTTATCTTTTAGATAAGAAAAACACACTGTGCCAGGCACGGTGGCACATGCCTGTAATCCCAGAGGCTAAGGCAGGAGGATCACAGGTTCAAGGCCAGTCTCAGCAATTTAGCAAGGCCCTAAGCAACTTAACAAGATCCTGTCTCAAAATAATTAAAAAAAAAAGGGGATGGGAATGTGGCTCAGTGGTTTAGCAACTGTGGGTTTAATCCCTGGTACCCAAACCCGCACTCCCCCGCCCCGTTAAAAAAAAAGGGGGAAAAAAATCTTTGCCACCAGATTTGGTTTTTGTTTTTGATTCTGGGGATGGAACCCAGGGCCACACATATGCTAGGCAAGTGCTCTACCACTGAGTTACGTCCCCCACTTTTTATTTTATTTTGAGACAGGGTCTCACTAAGTTGCCCAGGTTGGTCTTGAACTTGTGATCCTCCTCCACTGAATTCCCAAGTAGCCAGAATTACAGTCATATTCCAGTGCACCCACTGCCATCAGATTTTGATTTTTTTTTTTTTAATTTGTTTTAGTTGTACACAATGCCTTCACAATGCCTTCATCTTTATATGGTGCTGAGGATTGAACCCAGGCCGCGCACATGCTAGGCAAGTGCCCCACCACTGAGCCACAACCCCAGTCCCCATCAGATTTTTTTTAAAGGTCTTATCGCATGCTATATAGTAATTTCCTAATAAAACTATATAAATTTCTGCCAAAATAAAAGGGGGAAAAAAAGGTGTAGGAGCTGGTCCAGAGTCTTACAGCTAAGTGGCATTAATAGGGCTTGAACCCAGGTCATTCTGACTTCAAAATCTGGGCTGGGACTGTACATAAAGCTCGGTGGTAGAGCACTTACTTAGCATGTGTGACACCCTCCAGTTCCATCCCCAGTACCAAAGAGAGGGAAGTGGGCTCTTTCAACTACAGAATACCATATTATTCCAAAATTTTATGATTCATCTTTAATTTCTCAGATCCTATCAACCAGGGCAGTAATACCAGTCAATGTTTGAAAACTATCTGTAGTTTTCTCAGTAGCTTTACACAATAGCATCTGCAGGTGGGATGCCTACGGCTAAGAAAATGAAGGCCTTGTGCTATAGCTAGGAAGCAGGATAGGAGGGCCTCTTGATCTCTTGATTGCTTTTATTTTTTTTGGTCCCAGGACGGAACACAGGGCCTCAAGCATGCAAAGCCAGCACTCTGCCACTAAACCTGCACCCCAGGCCCTACATCTGTTGCTTCTGTCTCCAACAATGCTTTCTAAATGCTGATCCCTCAACTGATTGCTGCACCACTGCCTGGAGAGTGCACAAAAAACCAAGAGGGGGCCAGCATAATGACAAATGCCTATAATCCCAGCTACTCATGTTGAGACAGGAGGATTGCAAGTTCAAGCTCAGCCTGGGCAACTTAGCAAGACCCTATCTCAAAATAAAGTTTTAAAAAAGGGCTGATGCTTTGGTTGACTGATAGAGTGCTTGCCTAGTACAGTGAGGCCTGGGTTCATTCCCCAGAACACCACACACACACACACACACACACACACACACACACACACACACACACATAAAATAATAGGGTTTTGGGACTTGCTGCAAACCAACTTATTCAGAGACTCTGAGGGTGGGACCTAAGAATGTCACACTGAATAAGCACCCTCAGTGACACAAATAAGTTGAGCCCAGAAACTACCTGCTAACAGTTCAGAAGAGGTGGACTCTCCTCTCCTAGTTGCTCCTGGTCCTGATATATTCCTGTGGCACAGAATGGCTTGTCAGCACACAAAGATAGAGAACCACAGCAGGTGAGCCAACCACCCAGAGAACAAGCCACTGTAGAGGTAGCTGCTTTTTTTGGGTACTGGAGATTTAACCCAGACGCACCTAACCATGGAGCCACATGCCCAATCCTTTTTGTTTTTTGAGACAGGGTCTCATTAAGTTGTTTAAGGCCTCACTAAATTGCTCAAGCTGGCCTTGAACTTGCAATCTACCTGGCTCAGCTTCCCAAGCTGCTGGGAAAACAGGCGTGTACCACTGCACCTGGCTGAAACATTTTTTTTGATGCTGGGGATGGAACCCAGGGCCTGGAACATGCTAGGTGAGTGCTCTACCACTGAGCCACACCCCAGCCCACGTCTGACACTTTGTTCCTAGGACTGTTGGTTCTGTGACACCCCACACTTACTTGGTCAAGACAATGGAGACTGCATCGTTGAGAATACTTTCTCCAAACACCAGCATATTGAGCACGGGGTCCACATGCAGTGCATTGAAAATAGCAATCGTGGCCACGGGGTCAACAGCAGATATCAGGGAGCCAAAGGCAAAGCTGGAAGAAGAGAGAAGGAGATCTTCAACACAATGTACTTGGCCCACAGAGCAAAGCATCGCAGTCAAAAGGCTGTTCCACACAATGTAAGCAGTCACTAGCTGAAGGACCGACAGGAGGTAAGTGTTTTCCCTACTTATCTGCTGACAGATGTTGCAGGTGGACAAGAAAGGCACACTCCAGGAGGAGCTGCTAGAAATGGTCTGGTGTCCACCAGCAGCACTGTGACTTTATTTTGCCCAGTGCTGGAAGGAAGACTTTTGCTTACATACAACACACACCAGTCAGAGCAGCTGGAGCCCAGTGGTTCATGAGCTGCTGGGCCTGACCTCTGCTCTGCCCCATGCCACTGCCCCATGCCACTAGGTGGTCTCAGTGCCACCTGTGACCAACCCAGTCTCCAGATTGCAACATCTAAGAAAGTGCCAAGCTGGGCATGGTGGCACACACCTGTAATCCTAGTGGCTCAGGAAGTGAAGGCAGGAGGACTGCAAGTTTAAGGCCAGCCTCAGCAACTTAGCGAGGCCCTAGGCAACTCAGTGAGACCCTGTCTCCAAATAAAATATAAAAAGAGCTGGGGATGTGGCTCAGTGCACCTAGATTAAACCCCTAATACAAAGAAAAAAAAAAAAAAAAAGGAAAGAAAGAAATGAAAGTGCTGAAAGCCAGGGCAACTCCAGGAGGGTAGCTTGGGTGGCAGACACCTACACCATGCTGGGACTCACAGATAGTGCCCAAGATGATGGAATTGCCTCCACCAAGTCACCAGGTGCCTATCCTGTTCCAGTCACTGAGGACTGTCACAACAGCAAGCTACCTATGGCACACACTGTGTCCCAAGCACTGTCCTATGCACTCTGCACACAGCACCTCAGTAATCCATGCAGCAGGTGTGGAGACAGCCCAGCTGCTGCCTGGTCACAGAGGTCTAATGGCCCATGGGGTGAAAGGGCTCATCCAGTCACAGTCGGCTAACAAGGGGCAGGATCAGGATTTGAACACAGACGGTCTGGCTCAGTCGGTGCTCTGCCCACCTGGGTGGATGTGGCACTAACCAGAGACTCAGCCAAATTTAGAGAATGGCAAGTATGACACAGGAAGTAAATGGGATGATGTGAGAACGAGCAGCCTGGCAGAGAGAGGTGTGTGGGAGCCCATCTGATTGAGGGGTCAGGAGAGGCCTCTCTGAAAGGATGACCCTATGTAAGCAAGGACCCACATGATAAGCATGTGGGTCAAGATATATGGGGGCAGAGGAGACATCGAGTGTCCCCGATGTGGGAACAAGCCTGGCAGGTGAGAAGCGAAGGAAGGTGCACATGGCAGGGGTGGGGCCAGGGCACGAGACCTAGAAGCTTGCAAGGGAGGCAGGCCCAGGTCCCCACAGGGTCTTGTGGGCCCCAGGGAATTGGGATGATTTATCCATGCCCTTGTCTCCTCCTGGGTGTGTGCTCTGGCCTACAGGGTATCAGTTCCCTGCTGTGACAGTCACTTTCTTTCTAGCTTAGCAGGACAAAACAGGAAGGCTGGGGGTCTGGCCCTACAGCGAGAGTAGCAAGTCAGACTGTCACCCTGGGAGAGAAAGGAATGACACTCAGCCTGGGGCAGAGAGTGCACTTCAGGGACCCTGCCATCACCAAGCAGCCCTGGGGAAGAATGCCCCAGGAGACATGCCTGGCTGCCCTGCTCGGTGCTCTTCCCTTAGTAACTGTGGCTTCCAAGCAGCCCCTGGTGGGATGTGACTCCTGCAGGAGAGCCTGGAGCCCAGGCTGAGGACCAGACCCAGGCAGCAGCCTCTGCTCAGGCTACACTCTTGACTCCAGCCCACTCCTGCAGGTGCCCACCTACATGTCAGCTGCCTGTCGCCTTTGCTGGGAGCTCCAGGGCTGTTGCCATAGTCCATGCAAGGCACAGCCCAGACACTTGTGAAGGCAGGGAGGGCAAGGAGGGGAGGGAGGAACGTCGACCACCTGTGAGTTGGAGGCCCGCACAGCAAGCCTAGTCTCGCCTTCACTCTCACCCCAGCCCCAGGCAGGAAGGGGGCAGGAAGGAAGCATGAACGGAGGGAGTGTGGGGTGGGGTGGGCGCCAGCCAGGGGCTGGGTTGGGCTGCATGCTGTGTCTTGTGCTGGCTCGGTGGCCCTCCTTCCACTCCTGAGGTACACATGGGTGCACAGCCCAGTACCCACACCCCTCATCTTGGTAACAGCACCCCGATTTCCTCTGGGGAGCCACACCTCCCACTCCCCACTCTTGTCATCCCGCAGCTCTAGGCGTGTCACGGGGCCCAAGCGTGGACAGTGAGAACATCACCAGAGTTCTACAGCGCAGCCCTTTGGCAGGGATGCTGATGTAAGCCTGGAGCCATGGGGCGAGCTCACCAAGGTGCAGGCCCACCTGGGGGGTCTGGGCTGAGATGCAGTCCCTGCAGGGTGTCGTGCTAGCTGCCATGACCCTTGGGACACTTCAGTCCTACATATTTCTTCCTCAACAAACTTCTTCATCTTTTTTTTCCTTTCACTTAAACTAGTTTGTGCTGGTTTGAGCTGCGCTGAGGAGCTGGCTGATGACTGGGTCACAGTCTCTCTGGCATCCTGAGGTGGACATCGAGGATCCACAGGAGAACTGGTGAGGGGCAGCAGCAGGCCCCCAGTCTTCCAAAGGCCAGGAGCTATAAGTTCAACTTAAAAAAATGTGTCTACTTTATTTTAATCACCTCAAAAGTTAGCAACATCAACAAAATGAAAAGAAAACTGACTGGGGAGTGAACCATTCCAGGGTTCTATTCAGGGCATGCTCTCTCCAGCAGAAACGTCACTAAAACACAACCTGTGCCACGAGCTCATCTTTGTGTTTTCTGCCCTGCACAGGCTGCAACAGGTGGTCTGTGGGTCTCATGGTTGGCCTACAAGGTGCTTTTGGAAAAATGGCATTGTTGTCAACAACAACAACAAAAAAAAAACTGGACAACTCCAGCCAGGTGTGGTGGCGCACGCCTGCAGTTCTAGCAGGTAAAGGAGGAGGACTGCAAATTCGAGGCCAGCCTCAGCAACTCAACAAGGCCCTGAACAAATTAGTGAGACCCTGTCTCAAAATAAAAAATAAAAAGGGATGGGGATGTGGCTCAGTGGTAAAGTATCCTCAGGTTCAACTCACAGTACCAAAAATAAAGACAAAAACTGGACCATTCTCTATAAACATCTAGAACTACAAATCTAGCCAGTTTTTAAAATAATTTTAACCAGTGCTGTGAATTGGAGAGCATCTGCTTCGTGTGCATGAGGCCCTAGGTTCAATCCCAGCACCAAAACAAAACTCTTCAAACATCTAGTCATTGTGGGTCACATGTCCACTGGCTACTATGTGGAGGAGCTGAGGATCACCGTAGCCCTCAGATATGTGTCCCTTGTGGCCACTGTCCCACCTCCACACATCTACCCCTGGGTGGGTGGGTCTGCTCCTAGCCCACGTGGCTGCAGGCGACTCTCTCCCCTCCCCAACCCCAACATCCCGACCATGGCTTCAATTCAATTTCACAAAAGTGAATTCAGCAGCATCTGTCTCTAGCCAGTTGCCCCAAAATCAGGTCAAAGGTCTGAATGTTGGACACCTCCCTCATGTCAGTGGGGTGCAGGCATTTCTAGACAGCACGGAGCAGGAGTGCTCTTACTACTTCTACTTCTTGCTACTTCTTCACGTGTCAAACTTTGCTACAACAAGAGCTCCAATCTTTGTGTCTAGGAGGGAGAAGGGTTTAGTAGAGGTGGAAAGGGGATGGGACCTGTCGTCAGAGGCACATTTCCCATGAAACGGGTTCTGAATTCTAGTGTCAAGGTTGCTGCCACAGTCTGAAAGCTCTGGTGGCTCCGTGGCAAGGACCAGGGACTGAGCCCTTGAGCCATCCCCAGCTCCCCAGCATGCCACAAGGCCAGACCAAGAGCCACGGTGGAGGTGGGCACAGAGCCAGGCCGCACACCCACACTGCACTCAGCACGGGGCTTTACTAGTCTGACCTCCTGAGGCTGCCGAGGCTGTTTCTTTTTCCTTGAGATGGGGTCTGTGCTGCCCTGGCGGCCCGCACCCCCTCACTCCTGGCTCAGCCTCCTGAGTGACAGGCACTATAGGCACGTCCACCATGCCCGAGCTGCTTCTTGCTAAGTGACTGAGACAATTTCTGGATGGGCTCGTTGCATGGTGTTCCCAGGGGGCAGGTACAGAGTGAGAGGGACCCATGACAGGGCCTGGCCTTGCTGCTTCTGCCACCCAGGCCAGGTGGGAATTTCAGAGTATAATTCCCACCTCACTCACCCCTTCATACCTAATCCATCAGGCAACCTTTCATTACGGCTACAGAAAAGACTTGGCAATTCATTGAAAATGGTTCTTAATAATGACAAAAGGACAGCGGTGCAACACAGGTGGGCAGGGGCTGGTGAGGAGGCAGTTAACTGACCAGAGCTGGACGCCCAGAGCTGAAGCTAAATGAATGCTCTGACTAGACACCTTCAAAAGGGATCTTCAATATGATTTTGATTCATCTTAGAAACATAAATTAATTCAGAATAGATTCTAAAGCAGAGACCATTAGCAAGCAGGGAGAGAGGAAGGAGAGAAGTACCACACCCAAGAAGCAATGGGGAGAAAATTCCCGGGCCTGAGCCACAGCCACATGGTGTTACAGTGCGAAGGATTTACCTGTCTGTCATGTTCAGTTTAGAGATGACGTCAGCCTGTAAAATAAAACACACAAACACACAGACACAAAAAACCACTGGAGAACAGCCAAGAAGATTAAAATGTCCATTAGTGCTTTATTACCAACTAATAAGGACATTCATCTTCAGTCCCCAAACCAACTGAAAAAGACAGAAAACTCTTTTAAGTGTCAGATACAGTGTATATCAATCATACCACAGAAGATGGACACAGGGTACATTTTCTAAGTCCAATTAACTGCATGCAGTTTTCTTCTCTATAGTTTATTCCTCTTTGATATTAGAAGCTGGGCAATGAATGAAGTGCCATGGCAGACAGATTTATGCCGGTGTTCTTGAGGCAGAACTAAAGGTGAGAATCATGTGGAAGGGGCTTTGGCCATCAAAAGAAGAAATCCGGGCTGGGGTTGTGGCTCAGCGGTAGAGCGCTCGCCTAGCACGTGCGCGACCCGGGTTCAATCCTCAGCACCACGTAAAGACCAATGCATTGTGTACAACTAAAGCAAATAAATAAATATTTAAAAAAAAAAAAAAAAAGAAGAAGAAGAAGAAATCCCACCACACCAAGCGCAACCTGCCAGCAACCCAGCACCTGAACCTCAACTTCAGTTCCCAGCACCAGCGCAGGCAAGCCTGACGATAAAGAAAAAGAACTGGGGGCACGCACAGACACGCACGGTGCCAATCCACACGAGCGTGTGGTCTCAATTAATGCAAATTAACCAAAGTACAGAACACCCAACTGATGCCACTGTGAAGTGGCTCAGAATGGTGGAAAATCCAGAGCACATAATTCTATAGGTGGACTGTTTAGAACTGAGTGAACAGATTCAGAATCATCTTTAACTAAAAATGTGAATTTAAAAAAAAAAATTTATTTATTTGCTTTTAGTTGTACACAATGCTTTTTACGCGGTGCTGAGGATCGAACTCGGGCCACGCACATGCTAGGCGAGCGCTCTACCACTGAGCCACAACCCCAGCCCAAAATGTAAATTTTTATTAAAGAACAATGTTTAACACTGATTCAGCCTACCAGACAACATAACTGATAACTGGTGGCAATGAAAACCATGATGGTATGTATGCTCTGTTTCATTTTTAGATGTTTCAATTTAAGACAGCATTAGTTTGCAAATAAGATCAATATTTGGGAGATAATAAGAGAGATTCACTCAATTCCACATACCACGGTTCTTGCGGGAACCTTGGAAATGTCCCCACGCTTCTGCCACATCCTGTAAGTTGGGATCTCCTCTGAAAGTGCAAGACCTGCCCAGGAGGTATCCCCCCCCCACCCCACCTCCTCACCAGTCCCTGAAGCTTCAAAGGCTTTCAAAGATGTTTTTCTTACCTGACCCAAAAAATAGATTCCTCCACCTACTACAAAAGCAGAGATCGCCGTACCAAAAACAGCAAATAGAGTGATGGACCCGATATTCTGAAAGAAGTTACCCTGTATAAAGAGCAGAGGGCAGAGAAAGGGTTAGAGAAGCTGGCCTGCCAGGGAAGGCGTGGCCCTCCTTGGGGCTCTGCTCTCGGGGTACCACCACTTGCCCTGTATGGCAGGCTGGGAGCCAGCATCCTCCACACCCACGGCAGCATCCCCAGGTCACTCACGTCTCCCTGCATCCCCTCCTTGAATCACCTCTCACCCTGACCCCAGCTTCTTACAGGCCTCCTCAGCAGCTCTTGGCCCTTTCTCAGCACTAAGCACTTCCAGAATGACCTTTGCAAAAGACAAATCTGATGGTGCTGCCTTCACACCGACTCCTTCCTCTGCTCCAAATGCAAACCCAACCCCAATGGCTCAAACCCTGGTAAAGCCTCTGACCTCACGTGGCACCCTGCTGTCCTTTCTTCTCTGGGTTCTGGTCACACAGATGTTCTGCTACCTCTCTGCTTAGAGACGTTTCACGATACTAAGACCCCAGCACACTTCTACTCTTCCTGAGGAAAGCCTTCCCTGGCACCTCAGCCAGTTCCTGCTGGGCTCCTATTCTATGCTCTGGGTGCACAATGGCCCTCTCCTGGTGGCACCAGACCTGGCTGCAGTTTTATAGTTATTTATGTAACTATTTGACGTCTGACTTCCTCACAAGGCTGTGGGCCCAATGGGGGTAATGACACTCGCTTCGCACACACAGTGACTGAGGCGAAGCCTGTAAGATGTCAGTTGGTACTGAAGGAACCAACTGTGTTCCGTGTCTCATCAAGCAAGGTCCAAAATGCGTGTAATTCTAATTTTTAATTTAATTAAGAAAAGGTGCACTATTGGGCTGGGGATGTAGCTCAGTTGGTAGAGTGTTTGCCTTGCATGCACGAGGCCCTGGGTTCACTGCCCAGCACCACACACACAAAAAAAGGTGCACTCTTACAAAGAATATCAAGATAACAGGTTATCTTACTGTCCAGTTCTCTTAAATAATTTTGTTTCACTATTGGTATCATCAACAAATATGACAGATAAAATACATTTACATCTATCCTTCACAACATTCAAGAGAAAATATTTCACTCTAAGTAGCACAGTGACATCTTTCAAATCTCCAAAGGGCCGGGTGTGGTGGCGCACGCCTGTAATCCCAGCACTTTGGGAGGCTGAGGCAAGAGGATCGGAGTTCAAAGCCAGCCTCAGCAAATTCCAGGCACTTAGCAACTCAGTGAGACCCTGTCTCTAATAAAATACAAAAAGGGCTGGGGATGTGGCCCAGTAGTTGAGTGCCCCTGAGTTCAATCCCTGGTACCAAGAAAAAAAAATCTCCACAGGATGAAGGGAGGAGGCTGTGGAACAGAATCCTATGGACCTGACCCAGGGACCACTGCCCAGGGGCCCTGATGACCAGTGACTCCTGGTGTGGAGAAGATGCTCTCTTTTGCTCAGAAATTGTCACACTATGGATACCAGGAGCTGCTACATCAAAGTCACTCTAAGAGTGTTCTCAGATTGATGCTGATAGCACCACCAAGCCCCTCTTTCAGGAAGTTGCTTTGCAACTTTGATCTGGCTGTCCACAATCTCTCATTTGATTCTGTATTTGACAAATCAATCTCTGGTACACAAAGAATTTTAAAGTAACTCCACGAGAACACAAATGTTTACTTTTGTTTCCAAACAAAGGACTTTTATCTGTGAATCTTTGTAAATGGCTGCTTTTTAAATTTTTTATTTTAAAAAGAGATTAATCATCACTCCTGCTCTGTTTATAGGGATCTAATTCTGATATGATTTATATGGTTGGTTAATATTAATCTAGATGTTAAAATGATCCAAATTCAAGATACTCTGCTAAAAGAACTTCCCTATGTTACACAGCAAATTGATCTGTTTCTCTCTGACATAATTAACATTACGTGACATTTACGATTTAAATAACCAGTAGGGGTTGGGGTGTAACTCAGTGGTGGGGCGCTTGCCTAGCACACATGAGGCAGTGGGTTCAGTCCTCAGCACCACATAGAAAGAAAAAAAGAAAGAAAGAAAGAGGGGCTGGGGTTGTGGCTCAGTGGTAGAGCGCTCGCCTAGCATATGTGTGGCCCAGGTTCGATCCTCAGCACCATGTAAAAATAAAGGCATTGTATACAACTAAAACAAATAAATAAATATTTTTTAAAAAAAGAAAGAAAGAGGGCGGGGGTTGTGGCTCAGTGGCAGAGCGCTGGCCTTGCATGTGCACGGCCCAGGTTCAATCCTCAGCACCATGTAAACATAAATGCATTGCATTGTGTACAACTAAAGTAAATAAATAAATATTTTTAAAAAAGTTTTAAAAAAGAAAGAAAGGAAAGAAGGAAGAAAGAAAGGTATTGTGTCCATCTACAACTAAAAAAAAAAAAAAAAAAAAGAACCAGTAACTGCTTACTTCATGCAACTGCTGACAGTCTTACTGAAATGTGTATTCCAAGTCCAAATTTAAATTAGCAAATGTAGCAATATTAAAATAAAACATTCAATGTCAACTTCCTATCTTCTTAGGGGGAAGGTCAGAAGTGGACAAAAGTCTTTGGATTGATATTTCCTGTTCACATCAGTCCTTCCCATCCCTTCCTCCCCTTTCCTTTTTTTTTTTTTTTTTTTTTTTTTCCTTTCTTTTCTTGGTACCAGGGATTAAACCCAGGGATACTTAACCACTGAGTCACATCCCAGCCCTTTTTATTCTTTATTTTGAGACAGGGTCTCACTAAGTTGCTTAAGGCCTCAATAAGTGGCTGAGGCTGGCCTTGAACTTTTGATCCTCGTGCCTCAGGTGTGTGATGTTGGAGTAGGAGGATTTATCTTGCTGACTTAAGGATGCTAGTTTCACTGTAGATATAATTATGCAAAGCAAAGAATCCAAGAAAGAATTGCCAGAAAAGGAATTAAAAATCAGATTTTATGGGGCTGGGGTTGTGGCTCAGCGGTAGAGCGTTCACCTAGCATGTTCGCGACCCGGGTTCGATCCTCAGCACCACGTAAACATAAATGTATTGCATTGTGTACAACTAAAGCAAATAAATAAATATTTTAAAAAAAATCAGATTTTATATGAAAGAACCCACCACTTTGATCCTAAAAGAAAACAAATCAACAGCAGCTGCAGCGATTGAGCAATTTTTGAGTGTAGAAATCCAAACCATCTCCCTCGAGTCAGTGTGAGCCCTGGGACCAGCCACATAAAATACTACATACAATAAAATCAAGTAAATAAAAAAAGAAATGTTTTTCTAAAAAACTATTATTTTCCTCAAATTTTAAACAAGCTTATCTCTTCTCCCTCCAAAAATAATTGTACATACTCTAATATTCAAAATATCATGTTTTAAATTCAAAATGAGACCAATTTCTTCAGCATTATATTTTAAAAATATTTTTTAGTTGTTGGTAGACATTTATTTATACGTGGTATTGAGGATTGAACCCAGTGGCTCATGATGCTAGGCAAGTGTTCTACCACTGAGCTACAACCCCAGCCCTCTTCAGCATTATTTTGAAATATTTTCATAATCTGCTTACAGTTCTTTTAAGATTTGTTTACAAAATGAAAGAGTGAAGAGATGTTGACTTTTGATTTCTTCTTTTTTTTTTTTTTAAACAATTATCTGACGTCAATAATGGTCTGTAAGACTTGGGAATATTTTTTACATTAAACTTCCTTTTAATTTTTTATTTGGATGGATGCAACTTTTTAAAAATATCTGGACTGAATCTCTTAGGATATATTAGGCAGAAAATTAAAGATTTGATTAATATATATTTTTACCCAAACTCTCAAATTTAACTCTTAAGTTTAATAAGTTATTATTATTCCTGGTAATGATATAAATATCATTAACATGAGGAAATAACATTATCAATAACAAGAAACAGCAGCATTCTACTTAATGTGGGGGCAGTAATTCGCCTACACTCTTTCATGGAGCTGAGCACACATCTCAAAGCCACATGGGAAGAAGGGTTTTGGTTTTGGTTGTGGGGGGTGGTTAATTTCTCCCTCCTAACAAGGAACCTGTAGGGGGCAGCACAAGATCTGAGCTGCATCTATGGCTCCTTCCTCCCTCCCAGGGTTGGTCTAGCCAGCCTTGGTCCATCCAACCTTCACAGTTTGTTATCACATTCACAAAATACCTATTGCATTACTAATACTTCAAGCTGAATCAACTTATTTTAAAACTTAAATGCCGCTATATTTAAGGAAAACTCAAAGAAGGAAAAATCCAGCCATGCCCAAAAACATTTAAAAAAGAAGACAGAAAGTGTGACATGTGACACTGGCATCAGAGGGCAGACAGCAGCAATGCCAAGACAAAGCAGAGCCTGGGCAGGGCCGGTGGTGCTGCTGGCTCTCCAGACACAGAATGGGCAGCACATCTGCAGGAAGGGCAGCTGGAAGCCAAGGGGAAGGATGGGCCTCCAGCCAATCAGGAGAAGGTAGACCAGGGAGTGGGAGGGGAGAGGTGGAGGCTGGGGATAAGGGGACTTGTCAACTGGGAGTGGAGCCCCATGGGGGGCACTAAGCGGGGAGCTAAGGAAGGAAGGATGGGCCTGAGAAAGGAGGAAGGTCCCACAAGGCGAGAAGCCATAGGCCTGGGCACAAGTTCCAGTCATCCCAGGACAGTCTGTTCTCGTAACATGTGTTAGTCTGTGTCCAACAAGAGGAATCAAAAGTAACTGCCCAGGCTGGGGTCGTGGATCAGTTGTACAGCGCTTACCTCACACACGTGAGGCACTGGGTTTGATCCTCAGCACCACATAAGAATAAATAAACAAAATAAAGATTTCATAAAAAAGTAACTGTCCATGTGCCACTTAAAATCACTTTGGTACATGCCTGTAATCCCAGTGGCTTGAAAGGATCACAGGCAAGAGGATCACAAGTTCAAAGCCAGCCTCAGCAGCCGGGCGTGGTGGCGCACGCCTGTAATCCCAGCACTTTGGGAGGCTGAGGCAGAAGGATCACGAGTTCAAAGCCAGCCTCAGCAATGGCGAGGCACTTAGCAACTCAGTGAGACCCTGTCTCTAAATAAAATACAAAAAAGGGCTGGGGATGTGGCCCAGTGGTCGAGTGCCCCTGAGTTCAATCCTTGGTACCAAAAAAAAAAAAAAAAAAAAAAAAAAAAAAGAAGAAGAAAAAGCCAGCCTCAGCAACTTAGCAAGACCCTGTCTGGCCATCTTCCTGGGCAAAGTATGCCCTGTGGAAACACTAGCTCAAAAGGCCACTCTACCTGAAGCCATCAGAGCAGCCAATTAACTGATCACGTCTGCTCTTCTGCTTCTCTGGGGTACCTTCAGGGGCAGGGAGCCACCACTGCTAAATTAACCCCCAAGCTCTTTTTAATTCTTTAATATTTCTTTCCCTGTCCATTGTTTCTGACAATAAGATGCGCATGAGGATGCTGTATGTCAGCTGAACATGCACAACAGAGCCAGATGTTGTTCTTTTGCTACTCACAATAAAACAACCTCTTCTAATACCAGTATTAAAGAAGGTTGACTCTCCACAGTCGTCACGGAGGGTTGGGTTTCAATATTTACCTAACTAGCAGTTGTTTTTGAAGAATGTTTGGAAGAACAGGGGGTAATTTTATAGCTATAAGAACTTTTGAATTTTGTTATAATTCTAAGAATAAAGCAAGAGTCCTTCTTTCCACTTGAGAGAAGAGGAATCTTTAGAGAAGCCATATAACTTGCCTATGATCTCAGTTACTGAGTGACAGAGCTGAGATTCAAGCCCAGGCAGAAGAAATCACAATGCAAGCTGGGCGAGGTGGTGCACACCTGTAATCCCAGCACTTGGGAGGCTGAGGCAGGAGGATCGCGAGTTCAAAGCCAGCCATCAGCAATGGCGAGGCACTTAGCAACTCAGTGAGACCCTGTCTCTAATAAAATACAAAAAAGGACTGGGGATGTGGCCCAGTGGTCGAGTGTCCCTGAGTCCAATCTCCAGTACCAAAAAAAAAAAAAAAAAAAAGAAATCACAATGCACTATAGATCTAGGGACCCTGGATGGGTGGGTACTAATGTAGTAGTAAAATAGCTATTGGTATATTATAAGCACCTGATAAAGTTTTGGTATGTGACAACACTGTGACATATGTATTACATATATACCTTATTTAAATCTCATCATAAATCTATATAGTAGGAATTACTACTTTCTCTTGATAGCTGAAAATACCAAGAGTCAGGAAGTTTAATGGCTTTGTTAAGGTAACAGTCAATATGTCCTATGAACTCACATCTTTCACCCTTTCCCTCTTCCATTAGCCCCAAGATCTTCAGGAAGTGGCCCCAGAGAGACGAGTTGCATCCAGACACCAGGAGCTAACACATGCCTGATCTTACCTTGTGCAAGGAGTATCCAGACTCAAAGATAATAGGTGGAAGCAAGAGGAGGAAAAACATATTAGGTCGAAACATTTCTTCTTCCTAAAAATATACAAAGGGTGTTTTCAGAAACATGGGATTTGTATATAACCAAGAAATCAATTCTTCTCCCAGGGCCTGGCAGAGAGTTTCGTCTGATGTTTAAGTGACTCCCTAATATTAAAACCAAGCTGAAGGAGAGACCAAAAGTAAATCAGTCATCTGCATTCTCAAGTGTAGGACAAGCAATTTTAAAGGGTGACCAGCAAAAGAAAAAACACAATGAACTGCTTCCAAACACGCACTAGTGTGCTAAGCTTATTCCTTGGAAGGAAGGAAAATTAATTTTAATATACACAATTTCAATTCAGATAAAAAGCTTTCAAAATTGAGTGCACAAATTGGGATCCTCAGGAACAGGGTGGCAGTCGGCCTGAGAGAAGTCCACTGAGGAGGGCCAGCCCGCAATGTCGCGGCAGCTCTGCCTCCTCTGCCCACCACACACACCTGCTGCTCTTTTCCTACGGCACACCAGATGCCTGGGAGGTGGCTGTAAAGCAAGCCCCTGGCCAGGCTTCCAGACTTGAACATGAAGTGCCATCATTCTAGGATACGCGTCTCTGGGGAGATGAGATGATAAGGATTTCATTTCTACGTTAATCTCTTTTTAATTGTTGCTGGGATTTGGGGAAAATAATAAACCCCAAACGGCTACATGCAGTACCCAGGTTATTCAATACTGAAAAATCAGGCCTCCTTCCCTCTGAAGATTTCCATGTCACAATCTTGACAATTCTTGTCAAAATCCTGATTCAAAAGAATGACTAAATGTATTCTTACAAATGTGGCTGTTATCATAAAGACTAAAATAACATTCAAAAAAGGCTCAAAATAGAAGCAAATGATGACTTCTGAAAATGCCCTATTAAGTCTGAAAATAACCACACTGCAGCCGGCCGGTGACTCATCCCGGGCCTACGTGAAAAGACACGGGCTGAGCGCAGCCTTCTGCGGGTGGCCCACTCAGGATCTGTGCAGGCAGACCGCTGACAGCTCTGTCTGGAGGTTCAAAACCTAAACCCTGGGACAAAGGAGCGGGCACCTTCAGGGAGCCCGCCAGCACCCCGCCCGCCCCACTGCGTCCACTGGGACCCCCAGACTGCTCTGGTTTAGAAACAGGGTCTTTGCTGGTGGAAGGACAGGCCAGAGGTAAGGGGAGAACTGAGAAGGTTCCCGCCTTGAGGGAGGGTCCCAAGTGCAGCCAAACTGCAGAAGACAGAAAAGGACAGACACAGAAGGCCACAGGAAGACAGAGGCGGAGGCAGCAGCTGCACAGCCACAAGCCAGGGAACGCCTGGGGCCCTAGAAGGATTCTCTCCTAGAGCCTCTCCAGCAGCTTCCGGCCCCAGGCTGCGAGGGACAAACCTGAGGTTCAAGCCACCTCTGTGGTAGGGAATGGGGATGTGAGCGCCCCTCCTCACAGGACCAGGCTCCTTCCACAAATTCTCCCCTCAAATGGTCTGAGGTGATTTTGGGTGGTCCTTGGGCGATGGTGTCAAATCCTCTCCCCCAGACAGAACTCAGCCCCTCCCCATTCTTTTTCAACCTCAAACAAGTCAAAGCCCCAATGTTTGGTGCCACCATGGTGACAGCCTCTCTCCACTAGGCTGCCCTCTGGACAGAGGGCGCAGGCCTGAGCCCAGGCGTCAGCAGGCACCTGCCCTACTTCACTTTTACCCCATTTATTTACAAAACAACACTGGGGTGCAGTTCAGCGCAGAGCACACGCTCTGCCTGAGTGAGGCCCAGGGTTCCCTAGCACCAAACCAAACCAAAACAAAAAACCCACCCAATGTTAGTTTGTTTCCTTTCAAATAAATGCATAAGGTACTGGGGCAGCTCTCGCCTAGGAGGCAGAAGGCACTGCAATAACAACAACAATGAAACAAGATGTATATACCATGTATCACAGATCAGAACAGCAGTATTAAAGTAGCCAAAAGGTGGAAACAACCAGGGTTAGGGTTAACAGATGAAAGGATAAACAGAAGTGGCTTACCTTTACACATGGAGTGTTATTCAGCCATACAAAGGAAGAAAGTTCTGACAGATGCTACCACATGAGTGAACCCTGAACACACCATGTTAACTAAAATAAGCCAGATACAGAAGGGCAAACACTGCATGACCACATGAATACAGGGCACCCGGAGCAGGACAGTACAGAGAGAGCTGCCTAGGCGAGAGCTGCCCCAGTACCTTATGCATTTATTTGAAAGGAAACAAACTAACATTGGGTGGGTTTTTTGTTTTGGTTTGGTTTGGTGCTAGGGAACCCGGGGCCTCACTCAGGCAGAGCGTGTGCTCTGCGCTGAACTGCACCCCAGTGTTGTTTTGTAAATAAATGGGGTAAAAGTGAAGTAGGGCAGGTGCCTGCTGACGCCTGGGCTATGGGGAGGTAGACAGAGTTGTGGCTTCAAGAAGACAGTTTTTGTTTGGGATGATGAAAAAGTTCTCAAAACAGATAGGGGGATGGGTACACAACACTGTTAGTGTATTTAATGTTGCAGAATTATCTGCTAAAAAATGGCTAAAATATAAATTTTATGCATGTTGTACTATGAAACATTTTTTTAAAAACTGCCCAAAATATACATAAATTAAAAAGTAAGTTGATATAAACAAAAATACTGGTCAAGGGTATAGCTCAGTGATAGAGCATTTGCCCAGTATACATGAGGCTCTGGATTCCATCCACAGGATTTGAAGAAAAAAAAAAAAAAAGGAAAACAATAAGCATAAGCATGTGACAATATAGGTAGGAAGAAGCAGATTCAGCAGGACAGTTTACAAACAGGACCGTATGGAACGAAAACATCAGGATCCTTTCCTGTTCTCCCTGCCCATCACTCCCTGTGCATCCAATTTCCAGAAGGGTGTCCTGCTTCCTACTCAGGCTCTCCACTGATGCCGGCTCCTCTAGGACGCCTCCCCACCTGGCCAGCCTAGGAACCTTTCCCGTTCCGAGGCAGTTGCCAGCTGCCATGATGGCTCCTAAGGCACTTAATCACATCTAACACCAAACTTTAGCTCAGTCACCTGTATTGCTAAGCACGTTACTAATACTTTGTCTTGAAAAGTAACATACAGTGGGAAATAAATTCACTAACCCTAAGCATATAAAATTAAAAGTAAAGCCGGTGATGGTGGTGCACACCTATAATCCCAGCAACTGGAGGCTGAGGCAGGAGGATCACAAGTTTGAGGCCAGCCTGGGCAAATTTATGAAACCCTGTCTCAAAATATAAAAAATATATATATATATATATATATATATAAAGGTCTAGGGATGTAGCTTAGTGGTAAAGCAGTAAAGTGACCCTAGACCCTAGATTCAACCCCTAATACAAAAAAAAAAAAAAAAAAAAAAGGAAAGATAACCTTCCCTATGCCCACCCCACTACCTAGAGCAGGGATGCAAAGGTAAAGATCTCCCAGGGCCACAATAATGTCCTAGGAGAGTGGCCACTATCCTTACAGCCCTGACTGCTGCTGGGCCATGTGCTAAGAGACCTTCCGTTTTTTAAAGAGAAGACAGAAATTCATACTGTATGTGAAATTTCCAGAATTTTATATAGGTTAATATTTTTTTAAAAATATTTATTTATTTGCTGTAGTTGTACACAATGTGTTTATTTGTACGTGGTGCTGAGGATGGAACCCGGGCGACGCACGTGCTAGGCAAGCACTCTACCGCTGAGCCATAATCCCAGCCCCGGTTAATATTTTTAAATAGAACTAACACTTTTTGTTTTTAAAATCAACTTAAATTTTGATCCATTTTAAATTAAATCAAACAAAATGGATTAGTGGGTAATGCATACACATCAGCCTAGGACTAGGGACAGGTTTTCTAGTCTGTGACCCTGCCCTAGAAAGAGCACCCTAGGATGGCCACCTGTACCCAAGGTACAGCAGCCTACATGACCTGCTCCAGGGGAGCCCTGGCCCCTCCCTCTGCCCACCCCAGTAAGAGGAGTTCTATGAACATGAGGCGCTTGATACATATTCTAAGAATTCATTTAATACAGAGAATATTTCCTGAATGTTCTTATTTTTTCCTGAATACTACTTACAATAGTTTGAAATTGTGTCTTAAGTCAGACTATACAGCTTGTTTTGCAAATTTTACACTCCACTATTTCACAGGCAAATTAACCCAAGCACCTAAGAGCTACATTAAAGCAGGAGGGGCTCCAATGTGATAAGTTTTGACTACACAATTTTTGCTTCAAAATGGACCTTATTTTTGCCCACTAAATCAATTTTGTAAAACACTCATTAATCTCTCTTTACTCAATATGGATGCTCAAGTTTAGCTGAAATTCAAGCTTCAGTGGGTCCTTGTACTTCAAGATGATGCTTATACCCTAATAACCACCATGTAAACACAAGGGAATGTACGTAAGTGAACTGAGGAACTATGGTATGGTGGAGAGAATACTGAATATGCAGGGCAGAGGGTCTGAACCAAGACTCAAGTCAGCCACTTCCTCTCCAACCCTGCCAACACGCCATGACACAACCTCCTTCATGTGTAAGGAGGTGGCAATGATAATGACTGGTCAATCTAGCTCAAATGGCTGTCACAAGGACCACATGAGCTAAAGTGTATCAAGTGCTCTAAGCTCAACAGTGATGGACAAGTAAACTCCATCACCTCAGCTGTCAGAGTGGAATCAGAATGCACACTGTTCAGGTTTAATGCTAATTAGTCTCCCCCATATGAAGTAGGTTAGCGTAGGATTATCAAAAGGCAAGTAACAACAAACTATGACAGTCAAACAGTGTGAGATCTATGCTTTTTCTAAAAATTCTGGTGTAAAGGTATCAACCTGAATCTTATAGAATGCTTAAAAATGAATAGGAAGCTGGGACCGAAGCTCATTGGTAGAGCACTTATCCAGCATCCACAAGACCCTGGATTTGGTCCCATACCAAAAATAAATAAAGAAAGAAAGTTCATGGAACAATGTAAATAACTTCGGTGACAGTCCAGTAATAATAAGAAAACTAGAATAAGCATCAATGCTACTAAAAACAACCAGAAATTATTATCATATTATAAAATGAACAGTTAGGCAAACTTACCTTCCAATTTGCCAGTTTTTTAAACTCTATAATTTTTATAACTGCTCCCATGAGAATACCTAGAAGAGAGAATGTACAGTTTAACATAAATTTAGATAGGAGAAATATTACTCAGGCTTATTATTCTAGAGAAAGTGAGTATTATTCATTGTGTCTCTAAATGGTTTTCATGGAGCTCAGCAAGTTTTATATCTGAAAAAATAAGAATAAAAAATTGGCTGGCCATGGTGGCGCACATCCGTAATCTCAGTGACTAAGGAGGCCGAGATAGGAGGATCACAAGTTCAAGGCCAATTCGGGCAACTTGGTGATACTGTGACTCAAATAAAAAATAAAAAGTGCTGGAGATATATTACTCAGTGGTAAAGCACCCCTGAGTTTACTCCCCAGAAGCGCCCTGCAACATACACGCACACAAAAGCAAGAGGAAATTAGCCTGTCATTGTATGAGTCACACGAACATCTCACTTGCATCTCAGATAAACTAAGAAGTCTATAGAAATCTGGGGGGAAGAAATTTTTTCACAAACAAGATCCAAGGTACTCTGCCTGGCACAGAAGAGTCAACACATGTCATTTTTCTACATATACCCACTGTATTTTTCCTTTTTTTGTTTTTGTTTTTAGAGGCATGGAGATTTCCTTAGGGAAGCTGAGACACATTCAAGGGAGAATGCAGGCTATCTCACAAGTGAGAAGCCGCCCATATGCCCATTTTTATCGTAAAATGGCAAAAACTCGTAAGACAAGTTTGCCCTATGTGGTTTATTTCCACCATTAAAAAAACAAAACAAAACAAAACAAAAACCAAGATCACTTTCTCACAGACTCAGATGGCAGCTCTACGTTGACTATTTAGAGATGAACCCAAATGCTGAAAATAACCCAAAGTAAAAGTTCTGTGAAATTCCTGGAAGAAAAGAGATCATCTAAGTTTAGCATGTTTCTATAAAACTGACAGGTTCATTACTCTCTCCTAAAGCACCTACCAAAAATAATTCTCAAAGATGCATCTTGGGTTCAATTTTTTATTGCAGGATTACTCACTAGATAAACAATTCTTAACCCCACTGCTCCATCTGAATCATCACAGGAGCCTTTTATGAAACAAAAGATGCCCAAGCTCATGGCAGAACACTTGCCTAGCATGCGAGAGGCCCTGGGTTCCATCCCCAGTACTGGGGCGGGGGCGGGGGGCAAGACATTTAGGCAGAACTCCAGGCCTACCCCCCACACTCTGGTGAGGGTGACACTAGGCAAGTTTGCAGAGCATGGCCACAGCACTCTGAGGAAGAGAAGACACAGAGGAAGAACTTCCCCAGAACCAACAGAAGGCTAAGGAGGGACACCTCACTGGGCGTGGGAAACAATACCACAACACAGACGTTTATCAAGAAAAGAATCTTTGTTGGGTGCGGTGGCACACACCTATAATGCCAGCTTCTCAGGAGGCTGAGGCATGAGGATGGCAAGTTTGAGGCCAGACAGGGCCAGACCCTGTCTCGAAATAAAAATAAAAAGGCTGGGAATGTGTTGTAGTCGGAAAGGGATTGCAGCCCGGAACGGCAGCGCCGAGGGAAGGAGTCCAGAGACAGGATGGAGACGAAAAAATTCTTTAATCTTTCTCTGTCTCTTGTAATTTCTAACACCACATACACACTCTCACAAGAAACCAAGACACGTACTCTTACAAGAAACTACAATATATCTATACAATAGCGATAACCCTGTCCTTTCTCTCTCTGGTCTCATCCCATGCTCCCGAGCAGGAATGGCGCTAGCTCGATCTGCTCAGTCACCGCTCAAATCTCTTGAGATCCTGGGCCAAGTCCCGTGAGACTACGGAAGGCGGAAAGGCCCAAAAATGTCTATGGCCCGTAGTCAACCGCAATCTTAGCTATCTCCCCAAACAGGGCTCCTGCATTTCCCCCCTTTTGTTTTAAAAGAGGGGATGCTCTAGGACGTCTATGTGCAACCAACATTCTTACCCATCATCGGATAATCAAGGCTGTGCCCTTGACTCCTGTCTTAGGTTGATATGTTGGCCACATGAGACTGTCCCGTGCAACTGTGCCTGTCTTAGGTTGTCCCCTCTGGGGATCTTACCCGTCATTGGCTAACCAGCCATCCAATGGAGCCCTTTAGGATCTACTGTGTAAGATGACTAACAGCCATCCAATTGTGAGGAGATGCTGCGGCTTTAAGGCAACAAGCCTTTTGGTGATGAGCCAAATTGCATAGCATATCAAATTCTTTAAACAAATCAGCTGCCCTAAGTTCTATCAAGTAACACAGTGAGTTCTCTAAACAAATACCCACAAGGTACTGTCCCATGAAGTCCCAAACAATGAAAGATCAAAATGTCCACTTGTTATAACATGTAGATCTAGGAGGCCCCATGCATGCAGAGCAGAGGCCACACTGCTGGTGAGGTTGTTTGACATTTGAGCAGCAGGGATGCTTGCAGCGACCGCGATCCCTGCAGCTGTAGCAGCAGCCGTCTTTTTTATGTCTAGACAATGCCACCGGCAAATCTTCAGGGCCCGCTACCTAGAGACTCAAGCATCAATTATTAATGGAAAGGCAGTGCTATTCCAGCACTGAGTCAAGAGGTGAGTTGTCAAACTAAAAAATAGAATTATTAAGCCGGGCGCAGTGGCGCACGCCTGTAATCCCAGCACTTTGGGAGGCTGAGGCAGGAGGATCGCGAGTTCAAAGCCAGCCTCAGCAATGGTGAGGCACTTAGCAACTCAGTGAGACCCTGTCTCTAATAAAATACAAAAAAGGACTGGGGATGTGGCCCAGTGGTCAAGTGCCTCTGAGTTTAATCCCCAGTACCAAAAAAAAAAAAAAAGAATTATTAGATTAGAAAATTAAAGTTGATTTCTGCTCACACACATTGCAGCCTGAGCTCCCACAAACATAAGCTGGCAAAATATCATATTTAGAACAAAACAAAGAAAGACTGAGGGTATTTACTGCATTAAAGATAGATTAAAGAAAAACTAAAAGCACTTTGGAGAGATAATTTGTTAGCTGGAACTCTCGAGTTTTTGCATACACAGCAGTCCTTTACCTGTTGAAATAATTGAAATTAATCATTTATTAAACAAATGAAGTTAATAACAAATAAGCAACCTCATGTCAAAACACCAAAATATCAGGTTATACAGCACTAGTCATATTCTTTGCTGAAGAGAAGTCCCTGGGACACCTATAAAACAAAATTGAAGGTACCTTCACTTATTAAATTATTTACCCAATTAGAATACTCTTAAACTTAAATGAATTAAAGTTATTTGGATCCATATATATATATATATATATATATATACACAAGCGCTTTGTTATTTTTTGATGTCACACTGGACAGACGCACATACATAAAACATATATTTGTGACGTCACAAATGATTGGGCATTAATCCTCTAGGGTTAACGCCGAAATGAGGATTGGGCAAATGTGTCATACAAGATTTACAATCTTTTACAATTGTTCTGGCTTGCTCCTTTGTGATTTTAAACCTACGTTGCAAGGTGGTGCTGTTGACGTGAAACTGGGAATGCAAAAAATAAAGTAGCTTGTTGTAGCGCTGAAAGTATAAATATTGTTTTTGTAAGTTCATCAGCCTTTTGATTACCTTCATGGAGGGGGCCAGGCAAATTAGTATGTGCTCTAATATGGCCTACGAATAGAGGTTATTTTCTAGCCCACAAAAAGTTTTTGTATTTGATAAAACAATTTAAAGGCTGGAGTATGAGGTGCTATTGGTCCTGCTAACTCTAATTTTGGGATGGCTTGTACAATATAGTGGCTATCTGAAAAAATGTTTATGGGCTGGTCTCTAAAATTTTCCAGAGCTTTTACCACAGCTTCCAATTCCACTAGTTGAGCTGATTTGTGTGCAGTTATGTAAGTCATATTTTCTTTTATAGTGACTACTGCAGCAGTACCATTTGAGGACCCATCTGTAAATACATTAAATGCCTTAGGAATAGCGCCAGGAATGTAAGCTCAGTAGCAGAGCAAGGCTGGGTTAAATCTCCACTACCCCAAAAAAGAAAAGAAAGAACCTAAAGTTGGGCACAGTGGCTCACACTGTTATTTGGGAGATAGAGGCAGGAGAATCCCAAGTTTGAGGCCAGCCTCAGCAACTTAGCCAGATCCTTAGCAATTTAGTGAGACCCTGTTTCAAAATAATACACAGAAAAGGTTGGGCGGGGATAGCTCAATGTTAAAGCACCCCTGGGTTCAAGCCCCAGTACCAAAACCAAACCAAACCAAACGAAAATGAACAAGAAAAAGAAAGGAACCCTCACTGACACAAAAGCGTGTGTGCCCTCATGTGCACGTGGGGCGGGGGACAAGAGGTATGTTCATTTTAATTTTATAAACTTCTACACTATTTGAATTGTTATGTAGTAGTAAACTAACAATAGGTGATGGGGATGTTGATCAGTGGCAGAGTGCTTACCTAGCACGCGTGAGGCCCTGGGTTCCATCCTCAGCATCAGAACACAACAACAACAGTGTTCAGGAGTAAAAAAAGGAAGGCACCAAGAGGAAGCAGAGCCAAGCTCTAAAGGGAATCAGTGAAGACAGCAGCAGAGGCACATTCCTGGCCACAGCGGCCAGCGCCAGCCAGCCCAGAAGCAATTTTTTTTCTTATTTTTTCAAACTGTATGCCACATTTTAAGGTGTTCTAAAACTTTGTATTAGCCAAGTAGTTATGAATACTACATAAAATGTTATAAATAGTCCCCCCCTCTGATCATATCCCACTCCCATCTTAGTTCTATCTTCTAACGCAAGATAGCAAGCCATCTTGATAACTCTGGGGAATATATTACCACCCTTCCGTGTTCTCTTACATATATATGTATATGCATATGTATGTGTGTGTGTGTATTTAAAGGACTAAGGATGTAGTTCAGTGGTAGAACACTTGCCTAGCATGCGTGAAGTCCTGAGTTCAATCCCCAGTACCACACACGCACACCCCAAAGAGAGAGAGACAGACAGACAGACAGAAGTGCCATAGAGCTCCAAGAGATCAGAAATTGCAGCGAATGATGGCAGAAAAATTTACATTGTACAGATGTATGTATGTGTGCGTAGATAGATAGATTTTTTTTTTTTTTTTTTGGTACTGGATATTGAACTCAGGGGCACTCGACCACTGGGCCACATCGCCAGCCCTTTTTTGTATTTTATTAGAGAAAGGGTCTCACTGAGTTGCTAAGTGCCTTGCCATGGCTGAGGCTGGCTTTGAACTCCCGATCCTCCTGCCCTGGCCTCCCAAGTACTGGGATTACAGGCGTGCGCCACTGAGCCTGGCTACATTGTATATATTTATGCACACAGAATCCATAGACACTTGTGTGTGTATTCATGTACAGAAACAGCACACCTGAGTACATTGATATAAAATTTACAGTATTGTATCATTTTGCTACTTGGTATTTTGGTCTGTTTTGAGTCTTAAGAGATGAAGCCAGGGTTCATTACATATAGAGCTACTCATTCCTTTTAACAGCTCTATGACATAGCATAAAAATGCCACAGTATAAATAGACATTCTATATTCAGCCATATATAAATGGCTATAAAACACATGACAAGATGCTCAACATCCTAAGTCACACCCACTAGGATGGCTATACTAAAACAGTAAAAAATAACAAGCACTAGCAAGGATGAGAGGCACTGAACCCTCACATATGACTGGTGGGAACAGAAAACTGCTAGGGAAAAGAGTTTGGCAACTCCTCAAAAAATTAAGTAGAGCTACCAAATGACACAGCCATTCCCCCAAAAGAACTGAAAACATGTTCATAAGAAAGCTCATACACGGGTTGTTCACAACAACATTATTCTTAACAGTCAGAAGGGGGGGAAACCCACAAATCCATCAACTAATAAAAGGACAGACAGAAAGTGGTATATCCACACAAGGGAATATTACTCAGCAACAAAAAGGAGTGGAGTACTTACAGATGCTACAATAGGGATGGGTCTTGAAAATGTAAGTGAAAGAAGTCAGAAACAAAAGACCGCACATTTTACCATTCCATTTATAAGAAATGTCCAGAACAGGCAAACCTATAGGACAGAAATCCTTGCGTGGGCCTGGGGAGGAGGGTTTTGGGGATGATAGCTAAAGGGTTTATGGAGTTCTTTTTTGGGGTGATAAAAACTTACACCTCTGCATGAGACCATTCTACATCTTCACCAGAGGTGGATGTGAAGAACCAGCAGAATCTAACATTTCTGCCAATGTGATGGGCAACAATTATACTTCAACTTTTTCATCAGCATTTGCATTCAGTAATGATTCCTGATGACCCCAGAAGTTGAACCTCTTTCCATGGTTTCAGATTTCATTTTTAAAGCTAGTATTGTTCTGCTCTGCTGACATTTCAACTTTCTTTTCCCCTTGTAGGTGCATGCCAAACTTTAATAACTAAGCTTTCCTAGGTACACAAAGTAGTTCCACCTGAAAAGTCATTCTACTGGGCTGGGGTTGTGGCTCAGTGGTAGAGCGCTCGCCTAGCACATGCGCGCCCGGGTTCGATCCTCAGCACCACATAAATGCATTGCACTGTGTACAACTAAAGCAAATAAATAAATATTTAAAAAAAAAAAAAAAAAAGTCATTCTACTGCCTGTGCCTGTGTCTATATTATTGCTTATGAGGTGCTGGGAAACTTTGCAAAAAAAAAAAAAAAAAAAGAAAGAAAGAAAGAAAAAGTGAGGCTATCATTATTACTTGAGAAATCCTTTTGAGATTGATCCCAGGACTAAACTAGCGTGTAGTATTAAGTCGGCAAACTTCTACTTTACCTCTTGAGGCTGAGATTCAAAGTTATGTCACCCTAGTCTACAGTGGAAATTAATTTATATCAGACCACTGGCCACCAGAGAGAAATATGCCCAGGATACAGCTTTATATATTCCCATCAGTAAAAAGAATTTAAGCATGCATGGTTATAGATTTTTACTATTTTTATGCAAGTGCTGCTGTACTAATTTTTTTAATGTTTGTTGCTGCTGTGTTTTGTGAGAGGAGCCTTGCTATGATGCCCAGGCTGGCATCAAACTCCTGGACTCAAGGGAGCTTCCCGAGTACTGGAACTACAGGTGAGTTACATTCCCAGTACTTTTTTTTTTTTCTTACTTTTTTTTTTTGTGTGTGTGTGGTACCAGGGATTGAACTCAGGGCACTCGACCACTGGGCCACATCCCCAGCCCTTTTTTGCATTTTATTAGAGACAAGGTCTCACTGAGTTGCTAAGTGCCTCGCCATTGCTGAGGCTAGCTTTGAACTCGCGATTCTCCTGCCTCAGCCTCCCAAAGTGCTGGGATTACAGGCGTGCGCCACCGCGCCCAGCTCCTTACATCTTATTTTGAGGCACAGTCTCACTAAGTTGCTGAGGCTGGCCTTGAACTTGTGATCCTCCTGCCTCAGACTCCCAAGTTGCAACAGGTAATATAACAAGATTACAGGTTGGTTGTTTATGTTCTGAAATGGGGTCTTGCTATGTTGTCCAGGCTGGTCTCCAACTCTGGGCTCAGTGATCCTCCTGCCTGAACCTCCTGAGTCGCTAGGACTACAGCAATGTAGCCACTGAGCCCGGTTCTGTAATATATTTTAAAATATACACACACAAAACCAGAAAATTATGAAAGAGTGAGATTAAAAATAAACAGAAACCCAAGTTCCCACATTTTCTTTTTGGCTCTTCATGCACACATCTCATCAGGACACCACAGACTCACGCAGAGCACAGGAGCAGCTAATGGTTATTTGTTGAGCTCCTTCTCCCAGGATTTGTCACGTTAAATTAGTTTTAATCCTCAAGAGATGCTGTAGGGAGGAAAGCTCAGAGTTGAAGTAGCTTGCCTGAGGGCTCAGGGCCAGCAAGCCACGCTGCTCTGCTGGCTCAAGAGTATATTCTACTACCACAAGATGCTATGACAGGCAGGCTGGCTGCCGCCCTCCGCATGGCCACTGTGAACTGAGAAGGCTGCTGTCTCTCTCCTAGAGTGCTGGGCTATGATTATCACTGTAAAACATGCGTATCCCTGGTCATGAAGGCCATGGAAAAAATACTGAAAATGTGTTAATAATCAGGTTACAAAACAGTATGCACAGTATGGTCCTAGTTCTTAACACATATATACATATATCTATTTATTTGCACTGTGCTAAAAATACACAATCACACCCACATCCACACTGTGCAGGCACCATGTTTTTATGTAAAGCCCGTTATTTTAGCTCATTCTCACAACTAGCCACAAGGTAATAAAACCATATAACATAAATGATGATAATTGTTGTGGTTTGGATGTGAGGTATCTCCCAAAATCTCACATGAAGACAATGAGAGAGGGTTCGGAGGAGAAATGATCGGGTTGGGAGAGCCTTAACCCAACCAGTGGATCAATCTCCTGATGGGATTAACTGTGGTGACTGGAGGCAGGTGGGGTGTGGCTGGAGGAGGTGGGGCATGGGGGGCGTTGCTTTGGGGTATATATTTGTATTTGGCAAGTGGAGTCTCTCTCTCTTCTCTCTCTCCCCTTCCTGATCACCACATGAGCTGCTACCCTCTGCCACACTCTTCCACCATGATGTTCAGCTTCACCTTAAACCCTAAGGAATAGAGCCAGCCAGCTGCCCATGGACTGAGACCTCTGAAACCCTGAGCCCCCAAATAAACTTTTCCTTCCCTATGATTGTTCTGGTCAGATCTTATAGTCACAGCTGTGAAAAAGCTGACTAAAATAATAATATTAGTAACTAGCTGTTATTATTTTATTTGATTACATAACAGATGAATATGGTACAAAACTAAAAAGGTACAAAGGAGTATATAAAGGTACACAGTAAAGACATGAGTCTTTCTCCTCCATTTCCTTTTCTCCTTTCCAGTGTTAAAGTTTCTGGCAATTCTACGTTTTTTTCTTTGTGTCTGCACATTTTTAATCTCATGTATGCATGCATGAACATGTCAATTTTTTAAGATAAATGATGGTATAATATTCACATTCTTATTTATTTATTCATTTATTTATTTATTTGGTTGTATTAGGGACTGAGCCTGGAGGTTCCTTACCACTGAGCTACACCCCAGCCCCACCCCCCTTTTTTTGAGACAGGCTTTCACTAAGTTGCCCGGGCTGTCCTCAACCTTGTGATCCTCCTGCCTCAGCCTCCCAGGTAGATGAGATTACAAGCGTACACCACCACTCTGGCTTACTCGACTTTTTAACCTTAACGCGTGCCTTGGAAGCCACTCCACAGTAGCACATAAAGGGCCCTTCCCGGGACCCCACACCACCCCAGCTGTCAGGAGTGGTGGCAGCTAAGTGCTTCCACCTGTACCTTGCAGAACACTGTCCCTAGCTGTGGGCAGTTCTCACGTGCAAGTTGCACACTCCTCACACCAGTTAGTAGCCAATGATCACCTGGTGGGGTACAGAAGCCTGCCCCTTGCTTTAAAGAGGGACAACACTGGCGATGCTCCTGCCCCTGCCTGCCCCCACTCAGGCTGGTCACCTGAAGCCACGTCTGTGTTTGCCTCTCCCTCCTCACAGAATCATTCCTGAGGGGAGCCCTCTCAGAAAGTGCACGTCCCCAACCCTGTCTCTAAGAGAGCTGGTACCATGGATGGAATAGCCGCAGGAAGCCCATTGAAGGACGTGGATCCTGGAACAGGGTCACTTGGCTGCTGAGGGCTAAGAGGGCCCTGTCACTGGTGGTAGGGGGGGGGTGGCAGTGCAGGTGCTAAGACTCACACTTGTGCTGGCTGGGTCAGGGGCTGTGGAGGGAGACACCTGGGTCCTGCAGTCTCCTGGAGTGGGAGAGATTCCAGGAGATTTCGTGGTTGGTGCTGAATGTCTCTTACGCTTTGAAAAGAGGAAATGACCCAGCCAGGAAGCAAGGGCTTCCTGGTAGCATTAGAGACACTCATCTCCTGCACCTGGGGGACTTAGAGAGCCGGACAGGGTGGATGACTTAACCGGAAGAGCACAGAGCTTCCACGGAAGCCGACTCGACCAGGCCAGTCTGTGCTTCTCCTACCAGGGGGGAAAGGTGGGCTGAGACTGGGGACAGGGGTGCTTGGGGAGAGGCACACAAGCACCTACAACCTCGGGTTCCCATGGACCTTCTCAGCCTGCCCAAACAGCCTGTCTACTTGTTGGAATAAAAGCACCCGAGGAGCCGGGTGCGGTGGCACCTGCCTGTAATCCCAGCACTTGGGAGGCTGAGGCAGGAGGATCGCAAGTTCAAATCCAGCCTCAGCAATGGCGAGGCACTTAGCAACTCAGTGAGACCCTGTCTCTAATAAAATACAAAAAAGGACTGGGGATGTGGCCCAGTGGTTTAGTGCCCCTGAGTTCAAGCCCCGGTACCAAAAAAAAAAAAAAAAAAAAAAAAACCACCCTAGGCAGTCTCAAGAACACAGAGAAGACACAAATGAGGCAAGTTCCTTATAAGACAAGGAAAAGCCCTACCCCTACCCCCAGAGTAGCCAGGGTCCAACCTCAGCAGTACTGGGCCTGCCACAGGGCGAGGGATTATATACCAAAGGACCTAGGAGACCCAATTAACACGCACCAGCCTGGAAACAGATGCCGAGGACCTGGATCAAAGAAGCAGGGAGCAGCCGGGTGTGGTGGCGCACGCCTGTCATCCCAGCACTTGGGAGGCTGAGGCAGGAGGATCGCAAGTTCAAAGCCAGCCTCAGCAATGGCGAGGCACTTAGCCACTCAGTGAGACCCTGTCTCTAATAAAATACAAAAAAGGGCTGGGGATGTGGCCCAGTGGTCGAGTGCCCCTGAGTTCAATCCCCGGTACCAAAAAAAAAAAAAAAAAAAAAAGATGCAGGGAGCAAATGTAAAGCAGGGTACAGGAGACTCTGTTAATCTGGCACCCCTGCCATGATGCAGCACTACAGCAAGGGCTCCAGAAGGTGGCCCTGGTGCAGGGTTGAGAGGCCCCCAGAATGTGGAAAGCAATGGCCCAGATGAAAGGAGGCAGAGGTGCCAGAAAGGGACTGAAAGGTTCAGAGAGGTGGACATGCAAGAGGGGACTCTCCTCTGCAGACCAGCAAACCCACGAGGTGACTGCACTCCTCAGGAGGATGAGCAGCCGGGATTGCACTGGTAAAAGAGGCACCTGTGTCACTGAAAAGACCCACTGGCCCAGGTAACAAAAGGTGCCGGCTGGGCACAGTGGTGCACACCTGTAATCCCAATGACTCTAGAGGCTCAGGCAGGAGGATCACAAGTTTAAAATCAGCCTCAGCAACTTGGCAAGACCCTGACTCAAAATAAAAAACAAAATGGGGGCTGGGGTTGTGGCTCAGTGGTAGAGCGCTCGCCTAGCACGTGTGCAGCCCGGGTTCAATCCTCAGCACCACGTAAACATAAACGCATTGCATTGTGTACAACTAAAGCAAATAAATAAATATTTTTAAAAAATGGGGGCTGGGATATAGCTCAGTTGGTAGAGTGCTTGCCTTGCATGCACAAGGCCCTGGGTTCAATCCCTAGTACCACACACACACACACACACACACACACACACACACGCACAAAGGCTGGGGATGTGGCTCAGTGCTAGCCCCCCCCCCCCAAAAAAAAAAGGTGCTGTTATGGCACTGGGCACAATGGAATTCTGGAACTGCAGAGGCAAAATGGTAATACTTAGCAAGCAAAGGCAAGACCCCCAGCAAGGCCAACCCGTAGGGACCTGTGGAAGCCCTGGCTTTATGGGTCTCATCAGAAGGGATCAAGAAAGGAAAGTTAGGGGCTGGGATTGTGGCTCAGCGGTAGAGCACTCGCCTGGCATGTGTGCGGCCCGAGGTTCAATCCTCAGCACCACATAAAAGTAAAGGCATTGTGTACAACTAAAATAAATAAATCTTAAAAAAAAAATGAAAGAAAAAAAAGAAAGTTAGAGACCGTTATCAGAATGGAAAATCACAATCCATTTCCCAATCCCCAAACCTGAGCCAGTTCCTAGACCTAGAACCCACAGACTGAAGGAACAAGCAGGACCATGAAGAAGGACCCAAGACACCACAGCAGGTGCAAACAGTGATGATGGTCCACCCTGCACCCTGCACGGAGGAGCCAGACAGTGGCAGACACAGAGCTAGACACCAGAGAAGCAGCATCCAGGTCTCCCACGACTGCTAGAAACGGGGCCCAGGCTGACACTGATGTCACGGTACCACCATGGCCCCCTCTGGGGGCAGGAGCAGGTGAGGTAAGAAGCCGGCACTGGCCCAGGCTCCTCGAGTGCCGGCCTACTTGCCAACGCATCTGCTTGGAGTTGTCTCCCCAGTTCCAGGCTGTGCTAGCAGCTGGCAGGCGCTCACATTAGTGCTTGCGTTGGTACTGGGGACTGAACCCAGGGGTGCTCTGCCCCTGAGCTACATTCTCAGCCCTTTTTATTTTGAGATAGGGTCTTACTTGAACTTGTAATCCTTTTGCCTCAGCCTCTCAAATAGCTGGGATTATAGGCATGTACTACCATGCCCCACTCACATTAGTGTTTTCTTTTTTTATATTTTTTTTAGTTGTCAATGGACATTTATTTTATTTATTTATATGCAGTGCTGAGAATCGAACCCAGGGCCTCACACATGCTAGACAAGCACTCTGTCACTGAGCCACAACCCCAGCCCCTCACACTAGTTCTTGACCAACCAAGTAAAGGCTACTGTAGCAGGAAAGGTCAAGTAGAAGTGCCTAGCCCTGTTCCCTAACGACTCTGCCCAAACAATACAGCATCCCAAGGAGAAGGACAGAGATCACTGCCACCCTGAAATACTTCACACAAAAGTAGTGGTCCCTTTAGTCAACCAGTGTGGCCCCTGAAAAAACTGGCAGATGCAGCAGATCAATGCAAACTTCAGAAGCAGTTGCCCCAAACTGCAGCCGCTGGGCCGCGGGCCTGAGGAAGCCACCTGGAGGAGAAAGCTCAAGCCTGTGGTGTTTGGCTCTGGACCTGCACGATATGTCCTTCTCCTCTCCCATCAGGAAGAAGAATCGGAGATGGCCTGAATTTCCAGAGGACAGGACACACTCAGGGTCTTGCTCCAGGATTAAGCAACGCCTGCTTTCTGTCATTAACATAATCTGAAAGCAGCTGGACTACATGGACGTTCCAGAGTGATGTCCTGCTAATCTATAGGACGAGAAAGAAGTAGCTGCCATCGTGAGACACACATGCTTCAGAGGACAGAAAGGTCCAGGCCTGCTCATTGGAGGCTTTAGGGCTTGCGGTCTGGGGCCTGCCGTGACCTTCCTTCTAAGTAAAGGACAAGAGGCTGCACCTTCCTTTTCCTAGCACTGAGACAGGCATTCGGGGCCTGGGGCCTCTTCTGGATTTGAGGCAACCTCCACACCTGAGGAAGCCACGCCCCAATTCCCGGGTGTGTGCAAAGCTGATGGAGCTGAGTGAGCCCGGAAGAAAGGGCCTGGCAGCAGGTCCCACTGCCGTTCAGGCAGTCCTGCCACTCTTGCCATGTGATCTGGCAGACACTGCGGTCCTGCAGGTATTAGTGGGAAGAAGGGAAGCCATGTGGCATCCTGGGCAAGCTCCAGAGGAGGGTGGCCCGGCACAGGTCTCGGGTTCTGGAGCAAGGCCATGCTGTTCACAGTAGAGGATTATTTGCAATTCAAAAAGTCGCACCTGGCATGGGGCCTGGCAGAGACAGCACTGAGCAGGGACACAAGTGACCCTATGGTCAGAAATGTCCTTCATAAGCTGGGTTGTCATACCTACCAAGTTACAAACCAGCGCTGGGTTGTCATACCTACCAAGTTACAAACCAGCTGGGCCTAGCAGTAATCCAATTGTAAGATGACGTGTTACCTCAGAGATCAGCCCTCTGCAGGGCTAGAGGACACAGTGTGCTGTGTGGACAGGTGGCCCATTCCACAGGTCACGTTCCACTTTCACACAGACACTCTCCCTTGCCTCCTATATACAGTGTCACTGGCAAGTTCTTACAACCAGCTGATAAAGGAAAAAACACCCCGAGTTTGGTTCAGGATGATGCAGTCAGCCCAACCAGCTAAGTGAGTACAGAGAACACGTGACCACGATGGCCAAGCTGGAAGATGCACATGGGTCCAGGAGCAGGAACTCCCTCCACTCCCTCCTGGTGATCCCACCAGGGCCACCCTAAATGGAGCCTGGACAGCCGCAGAGACTGACGCTAACCACCTGATACAGCACCCTGTGTGAGAAGACCAGCGAGTGGCATGGTGCGACCTGATTACATCAGACCCCTCTCACCCTGGGAAGGGCAGCAACTCGACCTGACTGGAGCTGACACACAGTAGACGGTATCTCTTTCGGCTAGCCTGCAAGCATCTGACCCACCGGTGCGGGGACCTCCACAACAACGACACAAGCTAAGGGACTGACTTTATGGCAACCATCCTGAAGCTGCCAGCCAGCCAAAGTGGCAAAATGGCCTCCAAGGACAGAACAGAGACACCAGCTTGGACATACCATTCCATGCAGACTGGAGCCAGGATGCGGTATATTTCTTAAACCTAAGGCTATCATGGGTGGTATGTCCCCAACGGTAAGCACGGATACAGTAAGCAATGGGTAGAAAGAAGTGGCCACAATCAACATCACTCCCAGTGACCCCCCCTGGGAGGGGGGATTCCTACTGAGGCCATCTCTCACCCTGGAAGGCTAGGTTCAGTGGATCAAGAGATCCTGGCTCCCAGAGGGGGACACTCCTAGGGTTCACCCACTGAAGAGTCACAATGCTGCCTTCCTTGTCACTCTGGACCCCCTGTGCCAAGAGACCAGGAGGCCTAGAAGTGGAGGCCCACACTGGCAAGGACAGTGAACCATGATCACGAGGGGCAGAGCTGCTGCTACATGATGGGAGGCAAAAGGGATGGGGCTACCAATGTGACACTTCAGAACCCACCACAAAGGGTTTCCTGAAAACAGTTTACATGCTTGGGACCCTTATAAAATGCTTTTTAAGGGCTGGGGTTGTGGCTTAGCGGCAGAGCGCTCGCCTAGCACGTGCGCGGCCCGGGTTCGATCTTCAGCACAACGTAAACATAAATGCATTGCATTGTGTACAACTAAACAAATAAATATTTTTTTTAAAATGCTTTTTAAGTCGGGTGTGGTAGTGCACACCTGAAATCCCAGTGACTCAGAGAGCTCAGCCAGGAGGATTGAAAGTTGGAGGCCAGCCTGGACAACTTTACAAGACCCTGTCTCAAAGGGCTGGGATGTAGCTCAGTGGTAGAGTGCAGCTGGGTTCAATCCCCAGTACTAGAAAAACAAGATGCTTGAAGCACGTAATTCCATCTGTGATTCTACTACCTACTTTCAAGTATACACCCCAAGATACTCTTTTTTTTTTTTTTTTTTTTTTTTTGGTACCAGGGATTGAACTCAGGGGCACTCGACCACTGGGCCACATCCCCAGCCCTTTTTTGTATTTTATTTAGAGACAGGGTCTCACTGAGTTGCTAAGTGCCTCGCCATTGCTGAAGCTGACTTTGAACTCGCGATCCTCCTGCCTCAGCCTCCCAAGTGCTGGGATTACAGGCGTGCGCCACCGCGCCTGGCTTCCAAGATACTCTTAAAGACAGTCCTAGCAGGGAGGTGGGAACCAATACCTCAAGGTAGTCTGTTTTGGGGGGGAAAAGGCGATTTGTTTTTTTTTTTTTTTAATATTTATTTATTTGTTTTTTAGTTGTACACAATGCCTTTATTATTATTTTTTTTTAATTTATTTTTTTGGTGCCGGGGATTGAACACAGGGGCACTCGACCACTGGGCCACATCCCCAGCCCTTTTTTGTATTTTATTAGAGACAGGGTCTCACTGAGTTGCTAAGTGCCTCGCCATTGCTGAGGCTGGCTTTGAATTCGCAATCCTCCTGCCTCAGTCTCCCAAGTGCTGGGATTACAGGCGTGCACCACCACGCCGGGCTACAATGCCTTTATTTTTATGTGATGCTGAGGATCGAACTGGGCTGCGCACGTGCTAGGTGAGCGCTCTACCACTGAGCCACACCCCCAGCCCTGTTTGCATGGTTTTTAAGTATCTCACTTTTAAAAAAAAAAAAAAAAAAAATTATTTATTTGCTTTAGTTGTACACAATGCGTTTATTTGTATGTGGTGCCGAGGATCGAACCCGGGCCGCACACGTGGTAGGCGAGCGCTCTACCGCTGAGCCACAATCCCAGCCCCAGTAGCTCACTTTTTAAAGAGAACTCTAATCCTTTCTAATCTTCAGATGAGGATATTTATGTGGTAAAAGAAAAAACACAGGCCGGGCACAGTGGCACATGCCTATAATCCCAACAACTCAGGAGGCTGAGGCAGGAGGATTGTGAGTTTAAAGCCTCAGCAACTTAAGGAGGCTCTAAGCAATGCAGCAAGACCCCATCTCTAAATAAAATATAAAAAGGAGTGGGAATAAAAACTACTGGCTCAGTGGCTAGGTGCCCCTGGGTTTTACCCCTTGTACCAAAAATAAAAAAGATCAGCCCTTATTTAGCAAGTGTCAGAAGACAATCCTTTAACAACCTACTTCCTCCCTCTTAAAATGTATATGACCTCACTATCTGGCATATACGTATACTTGAGGACCAAAGTATAAAACACAATGTATAGACGATAAAAGGCCAAGCAAGAAAGATGACCATAAAACTAGACAAGTTAAAAGAAGACTCCAAGCCAAAGCATTAAGTTGGCACCCACAGAGCACGCACTAAGCTAAGGCCATAAAACGGCAACGGAGCATCACAGGGATAAATTGTCACTTCTAATCATTTTGTCAAACACTGAGGCTCCAAGACCATGCTAACAACCTTCTCCTGGCATGTGAAAGCCTGGAAAAACCTTACAGTCTAGGGCTGGGGTTGTGGCTCAGTGGTAGAGCACTTGCCTAGCGTGTACAAGGCCCTGGGTTCAATCCTCAGCACCACATAAAAACAAATAAAGGTATTGTGTCCAACTACAACTAAAAAATATATTTAAAAAAACTTATATTCTAACATGGTTTTCTTGTCAATCTGACAACTGTTTTGGCCATGGCCACAGAGACAGCTACTGAATACCAACAAATGAATACATGTTTCTCTAATAAAAATCAGCAGGCAGTTACTCAGGGGACAATGTAAGCCCCATCAACACTAGCTAGAATAGTAGTTTTAAAAAATAATGAAAGCTGTCATGGTCACATTTAGGATTCTCCTCTGATAAGTTTTTTTTTTTTTTTTTGGTGGTGGTGCTGGGATTGAACCCAGGGCCTGTGCATGCGAGGCAAGGAGCCCTCTGATAAGTTCTAAAAAGTTTGTTAAAAGAACATAAGTACGATAAGAATATAATTATATAAGCCGGGCGCGGTGGCGCACGCCTGTAATCCCAGCACTTTGGGAGGCTGAGGCAGGAGGATCGCGAGTTCAAAGCCAGCCTCAGCAAATGCGAGGCACTTAGCAACTCAGTGAGACCCTGTCTCTAATAAAATCCCAAAAAAGGGCTGGGGATGTGGCCCAGTGGTCAAGTGCCCCTGAGTTCAATTCCCAGTACCAAAAAAAAAAAAAAAAAAAAAAAAAAAAAAAAAAAAAAAAAGAATATAATTATATAAGTGCTGGGCAGGGTGGCACATGCCTGTAATCCCAGCGGCTCAGGAAGCTGAGTCAGGAGGATCGAGAGTTCAAAGCCAGCCTTAGCAATGGCAAGATGCTAAACAACTCAGTGAGACCCTGTCTCTAATAAAATACAAAAAAGGGCTGGGGAATGTGGCTCAGTGGTTGAATGCCTGAGTTTAATTCCTAGTAGCCCCCCCCCCCAATTATATATATATATATATATATATATATGTGTGTATGTGTGTGTGTGTGTGTGTATAAAATCTACATACACATGTGTGTATATATATACACATTGTTTATGTGTATATACATGTATATATGTATATACACATGTGTATATACATATACACACACATGTATTACTGTATCTGCTTTTTCCAGAATTTCCTTTAGTAAACAACTGAAACTGAGCGATTTATTTTTTACTCCCATCTTCTACTGAAAATCCTCACTGGCAAAAAGAACAATATTCCTTTTTTTTTTTTTTTTAATATTTATTTATTTGCTTTAGTTGTGCACAATGTGTTTATTTGTACGTGGTGCTGAGGATTGAACCCGGGCCGCACACGTGCGAGGCGAGCACTCTACCGCTGAGCCACAATCCCAGCCCCAAGAACAATATTCTTAAAGTTGGGCTGGGACTATAGCTCAGTGGTAGAGAACCTGCCTTGTGTACATGAAGCCCAGGGTTCAATCTCCAATACCACAAAAACAAATATATAGTAAGCTGGGTATGGTGGTGCATGCCTGTAATCCCAGTTACTTAGGAGGCTGAGGCAGAAGCATCACTCAGCAACTTAACAAGACTCTCTCTCATTAAAATAAAAAGACCTAGGATGGCCTGTCGTGGTGGTGCATGCCTGAAATCCTAGTAGCTCGGGAGTCTGAGGTAGGATCACAAGTTCAAAGTCAGCCTCAGCAACTTAGTGAGACCCTGTCTCAAAACATAAAAAGGGCTGGGGATATGGCTCAATGGTTAAGTGCCCCATTGAGATTCAATCCCTGGCACCAAAAAAAAAAAAAAAAAAAAAAAAAAAACCCACCTAGGGATGTAGCTCAGTGGCAGTGCCTTCCTAGACACATGAGGCCCTGGGTACAATCCCCAGTGCTAGAAATTCATATAACACAAAATTTACATACTGTGTATGTGTGTATAAAACACCACAAACATGGTTAAGAAGGAATGATGGGGGCACTTTTATGTGTCCTATTTACTCAATGATCAAATCAAATGGAATTCATAAAACTAGTTCATCAGAATGGTTTTTTGAACCATCAGTAGTGTTCAAGCTAAACCTTAGCATTTGAAAAAGTCAAATTTCCAGCGCTCCAACCCCATTTTGGCCTTTTTTCACTCTAAAATAAAGCAAAATCATGTTATACACAACAGAGCGCAATACAATTATTTCACTTCTAATCCTTGGCCCAAAATATATAAACAGTAAATCAGCACTACGAAGCCAACAAAAATAAGCACATGAACTCAAATAATATGTGGAAATTTAAAAAAGAAAAACATACAAAATGACTTTCAGAAAATTATCCAACTCATGTATAAGTCCACCCATGGCTTGGAAAAGAAGGAACCATGGTAAAAATACTTGAAGCTTTCAATAAACAGGAATTTTTTTAAAGTATAGTTGTTCATGAAAAGGAAAATATTTAAAGGCCTAAACTATAGAACTTCATAAAGGATATTTATATCCTAAAAACTTTGAACAAAGATCAAGGAAAGGCTGGGATTGTGGCTCAGTGGTGGAGCGCTCGCCTGGCACATGCGCGGCCCGGGTTCAATCCTCAGCACCACGTACAAATAAATGCATTGTGTACAGCTAAAGCAAATAAATAAATATTTAAAAAAAAAAAAAGATCAAGGAAATCTCTTTAGAACTTCACACTGATACTGTTTTTATACAGAATGAAAAAAATGGCTAAACTCGTTTGAAAAATATAATAAGTAGGCACTTACTCAAGAGGCTGAGGCAAGAGGATTGCAAGTTCAAGGCCAACCTGGGAAACTTAGCAAGATTGTCTCAAAATGAAAAAAAAAAAAAAAAAAAAAAAAAAATATATATATATATATATATATATATATATATACATATTTTTTAAAAGGACTGGGGGATATAGCTCAGTTATAGAGACCCTGTGTTCAATTCCCCAGTACTTCTTCTTCTTCTTCTTTTTTTTTTTTGTGGTACCGGGGATTGAACTCAGGGGCACTTGACCACTGGGCCATATGCCCATCCCTTTTTTGTATTTTATTAGAGACAGGGTCTCACTGAGTTGCTAAGTGCCTCGCCGTTACTGAAATTGGTGTTGAACTCGCAATCCTCCTGCCTCAGCCTCCCAAATGCTGGGATTACAGGCATGCACCACTGCACCCAGCTTCCCCAGTACTTCAAACAACAACAACAAAACAGGAGAAAAAGCTTCGAGGCGTGTCTGATCCTTTTCTATGCCATTTCTTAGGAACTCAGAATCCTAACCATAACAGAAAAGGCCATCAGTGGCTCTAAGTGACTATAGATTATTTCTAACTGCTGGTGGGAAGAAGCAGGCTAGGAAAACTTGTCCCTGGAAGAATGAACGCAGCTCTCAAGAAGCTTCCTCTGGATGCTTTTCTGGCATGAAGGGCATTCCTGAAACACTCTCTCAAGATTTTATTACAATTCACTCCAGGTGAAGAAACATTTTCCTTTAATGTCCATGGATTTATGAAATACAGAACTATTTTTATAGTGTTGTCAGCATTTCCCAATACTAACAAAATGTCCTCTAAAACAATAAAGTTGTTTTTCTTTTTTCTTTTTTTCTGTACTGGGATCAAACCCAGGGTCTCGTTCAGGGTGGGCAAATGCTCCACCACTGAGCAATCCCCAGCCCACTGTCCTTTCAAATATTACTATTTTCTGGAACCTGGCACTCTTTTCCTGGACATAGTCTTAGCTTTCCAATCACCTGAGTTGGCAAAAAAGTATTGAAAGCAACCCTTCCTTTCCATCACCCATCTCAAGCTCCACCACCAGCTCCACAGGCTGCAATTACTTCTGCAGTATCAGTGTAGAGATGAACCTTGCGGATGGAGTGCTTCTGCTGACCCCAGCACCACTGCGCCCCAATTCTGAGGTGCCCGTGTAACATTCATCCACTACCTCTGCTGCTAGAGAGGAGAGGAGGTCATCTTTTCTCCTTCAATCGCTGCTGGAAGGCTTACCACACAGCCTGCCTGAGGGCAGTCAAACAAAACAGAAGGCAGGAGAAATGGAGGGAGTCCTGAGGGCTTGATCCAGGTCAGCAGGAAGGGAAAGCCAGTGCCACCTGTAGCTCTTCAGTTACGTAAGCCAACAGGCGCACAGCCCCACGCCCACCAATCTGTCTTCTCTAAATCAAATTAAGTTTGTTCCTCAAATGGAAAACATTGTATATTAAGATGCTTTTAGCCAGGTGCAGTGGCCCATGCCTATAATCCCAGTGACTTAGGAAGTTGAGGCAGGAGGATTGCAAATTTGAGGCCAGCCTGGTCCTTATGGACCAAGTCTCTCCTTAGGAAGACCATGTCTCAAAAAATAAAAAGGGCTGGGTATGTAGCTCAGTGGTAGAGCACCTCTGGTTCAATGCCCAGTACCAAAAAATAAATAAATAAAATAAAGATGCTTTTAGCTGCAAGTTAAAAAAAAAAAAAAAAAAAAAAAACCCTAAAAGTGGCTTAAACAACAGATGTTTATTTTCTCAAGTAACAGGCATCACTGAGATAAGCAGCTTCAGGGCTATCGGTTAAAAAAAAAATATGTGCTCAAGCTTCACTGGGTATGCTAGCACACTCCTATAATCCCAGAGACTCAGGCAGAAAGATTGCAGGTTCCAGTCCAGCCTCAGCAATTTAGTTAGGTCCTGTCTCAAAACAAAAAGGGCTAGGGATATAGCTCAGTGGTAGATCTACACTGAACCCTGGGTTTAATCCCTAGTTTAAAAAAAAAAAAAAGATTCTGGGCTTCCCATCTCTCTCCCCTTCTGGCTTTTGTCTTTAAGGCACAGTGGTTTCAAATTGCTACAGGTGCTCTAGGCATCACATCCTCAATCCACAGCATCAGAGGGAAGAGTGGGAAATTTCCCTTGTTTCTGTTGGTGAAGGGCATTTTCCAAGATCAACCACCCAGCACATTTCCTTTTAGTGTCACTGGCCAGAAGTGGGTTTCACACTGACCCACTACTGCCTCCGCCCATAGGCAGGGAAGAGTGGAATCACCATGATGGCAAAGACCAAGCTTGACTTGGATGGGCCCTTCCTCCTGGAGCATGCACTGTGGAAGACCTCATCGAATTTAGGGTTCTATTTCCAAGGAAGAAGAAGGAAATGATTCCTGGGTAGGCAACAATGTCTGCTGTAGGTCCTAATATAAGCACTGGTGCACTGGTGTTTAGTGAGCCAGTTATGCACACACTGGAGAGATGGTGAAGAATATCACTTTCCAAATCAAATTATGAGAATTATCACTTTAATTTTCATGTACATCAAATCTAAATAAACACCAACCATAATTTTTATTCTTAAGAAACTATGAAATTAACCGCAAAGCCATAAATTCCTTGAAGTGGTTTCTTAAGCCTTTGCTGAATGCAGCAGAATAATGGGTATTATTAATGGGTTATTTTCAATGTGCCTAATAGCAGGAAGGAATGTTAATGAGTTAGCCTCCCATGCTCTGATTTCTGAGACTACCTGTTAACCAAGGTTGTTAGAATCTGCCAAGATATACAACCAAAGAACCTGCTAGTTGAGCTCAGGTTATAGCTCAGTGGTAGAGCTTTCGCCTAATGTGTGCAAGGCCCTGGGTTCCACCCTCAGGACCAAGGGGTGGGGACCAGAAGGCTGGGATGTAGCTTATTAGTAGAGCACTTGCCGAGCAAGCACAAGGCCCAGGGTTTGACCCCAGCACCACAAAACAAAAACAAAACCCCTGCTAAATAGAGAGCAGGAACTCTCTGAGTAAAACTAGTTTCCAACTCTGTACTCAAGATTAGTACTCAGGGGCTGGGGTTGTGGCTCAGTGGTAGAGTGTTCGCCTACCACGTGCGAGGCCCGGTTTTCGACCCTCAGCACCACATAAACATAAAATGCATTGCATTGTGTACAACTAAAGCAAATAAATAAATATTTAAAAAAAATTAGTACTCAGCCAGGCGCAGTGCTACACGCCTGTAATCCCAGCAGGAGGATCATGAGTTCAAAGCCAGCCTCAGCAACTTAGCAAGGCCCTAAGCAACTTAGTGAGATCCTATCTCAAAGAATAAAAAGGGCTGGGGATGTGGTTCAGTGGTTAAGCACCCCTGGGTTCAATCCCTGGTACCAAAAACAAAAAACAAAATAGTACTATCCAGTTCTGCCTGTTCCTTAAAATATAGTGTTATTGGAAATTATAATATTTAAATGAAATGGCAACAAGAAAGCTCATGGGCTAGAACATGGCACTCAGTAGTACTGTGAAGTGCAGGGAAATAGAGGAGGGTCTGCACCAGCGTATCAGGAACACAGATAGTGATGGGGAAGGAGAGGCTGGTGAACAATCTGTTCATTTCCGCAGCCAACATAAACCATAACTATGTTATAAAAGAATTACTAGCGGGCTGGGATTGTGGCTCAGCGGGGTTCGATCCTCAGCACCACATACAAATAAAACGCATTGAATAAAAAAACGCATTGTTTGCCGGGCGCGCGGTGGCGCACGCCTGTAATCCCAGCACTTTGGGAGGCTGAGGCAGGAGGATCACGAGTTCAAAGCCAGCCTCAGCAATGGCAAGGCACTTAGCAACTCAGTGAGACCCTGTCTCTAAATAAAATACAAAAAAGGTCTGGGGATGTGGCCCAGTGGTCGAGTGCCCCTGAGTTCAATCCCCGGTACCAAAAAAAAAAAAAAAAAAAAAAAAAAAAAACGCATTGTGTACAACTAAAGCAAATAAATAAAAATATTAAAAAAAAAAAAAAAAGAATTACTAGCCCTGGAATCAAGATCCACAGGCAAAGAGAATTAATTTACAAAGCATCAGTGGTGAAAAGGAAAAATTTTCAGTAGGTAAGTGGAAAGTAGGTAAAAAAGTAGCTATAAGAAACAGATAAAAGTCTCAGGTAGGCTGGGGCTGTAGCTTAGTGGCAGAGCACTTGCCTAGCATGCATGAGGCACTGGGTTCGATCCTCAGCACCACATAAAAATAAATAAGTAATCCTAGCATTTGGGAGGCTGAGGCAGGAGGATCGCAAGTTCAGAGCCAGTCTCAGCAATGGCGAGGCACTTAGCAACTCAGTGAGACCCTATCTCTAAATAAAATACAAAAAAAGGGCTGAGGATGTGGCCCAGTGATCCAGTGCCCCTGAGTTCAATCCCCTGTACCAAACAAACAAATAAATAAATACATAAAATAAATGCATTCTGTCCATCTACAACTACAAAAAAATTTTAAAAAATTTTAAAAGTCTCAGGCAGCCTTAGGAAACTACTTACTGTGCCTTGAGCCACCCTACAAACATTTTAGCCTAGAATTTAATATCACTTGAAGTCCCTGCTTCTTTCTTCACTAACCACTTCAATGAACCAGCACGTGTGTTCATACCTATTATTACATGGATTCATTCTCCCCAATTAGAAGCTAATTATCTTAACAATTATTTGCCACAGGAAACAGAGAAAGTTAAGTGGGATAGACTGGAAACCAGGGAACGATGGCTTCCCACATGTCCCAACAATCTGGAAGGCTAAGGCAGGAGGATCACAAGTTCAAGGCCAGCCTGGGCAATTTTCTTTTGGTACAAAGGATTGAACTCAGGGGCACTCCATCACTGAGCCACATTCCCAGCCCTATTTTGTATTTTGTTTATAGAGACAGAGTCTTGTTAAATTGCTGAGGCTGGCTTGGAACTTGCGATCCTCCTGCCTCAGTCTCCCAAACTGCTGGGATTACAGGCATGCACCACCGCACCTGGCAGCCTGGGCAATTTAATGAGACTCTCAGCAACTAACCAAAACCCTGTCTCAAAATAAAAAGGACTGGAGAACCAGGCACAGTGGCACATACTTGTAATCCCAGCTGTAGGGACCTTACACTATCTGCCAAGGGGATGGAAAAGCTCTGGCTTTCTGGCTGTTTGCCACATTACCACACCCTGATACAGGACCTATGCTAAGCAGGGGGCGTGGCTGTGAAAACTGAAAACCACCCCAAGGATAGGCCAATGGCTCCACCAATGGCATCCGCCCATGCTCCTTATGTTTCCTTATGATCTTTCTGTTGATTGGCCCATGTCCTCTATAAGACCGTCCAACTTCCTCAATAAACCGAGTTCCTGCACTGACTGACTGGACTCCCCGGTATGTTCCTGGGTCTTCTAAAGGCAGGGAAGGGAATGCCGGTAGCCTTTACTTTCCCAATCTAGTCTCATCATTGGGGTAGGCCTCTCTGGCCTCTTTTAATGAATGGAAGAGGTCCATCCCGGGTATGGGGGGGGGAGGGGCTAAAGACCCCAACCCCTTATAATAATCCGACACCCAGCAACTAGGGAGGCTGAGGCCAGCAGGATCACAAGTTTACAGCCAGCCTGGGTGACTTAGCCAGACCCTGCTTCAAAAAAAGAGCTGGGGATATAGCTTAATGGTAGAGCACTTGCCTAACATATGAGAGCCCCTGGATTAAATCCCTAGCTCCACGGGGAAAAGAAATTAGTGATCCTGTAAATTAACTATCAGCCACCTGCCTTAGCTAAGGAGGACATCAGCCTAGCTGAACAGCAGAGGCTAATGTGCACCAAGGGCAGTGAGAAGCAGAAGACCACAGAAAACGCCTTTGCATATACAGGTGCACTACTGCATGACCTGTAAAAGGTAACCACCACTGTCCTCACTTCTAATGTACGCTCACAATACCCTATGCAGGCTACAGTGAGGAAGAAATGAAATCAGGTACCCAATGCAACTCTTGTAGTTTCCAGCACTAAGGAGGCACTTGAAAAAAAAAAAAAAATGGTGGTGACTGTTACCACTTTTATTATGAGATGACCAATAAGCACTTACCTAGAGAAACAACAGCAACACTCTCTGGTAAGAAATGCAATCTGTATCGGATCAGTAAATGCACCAATATGATGCAGATAGCTGTGGAAAAAAATAAGACATTGTTTAAAAAAAATAAATAAAGCCCAAATTTGAATGAACACCAAGGTCAAAACAGTGTTTATTGGGAGGGGGGCTATCAGCATAATAAACACTTGGTAATGACACAGTAATTTTCAACTGTATTTTTACTGTCTTTTTAAAATTTTTTCTTTTGTTATTCTAATTAGTTATACATGATAGTAGAATGCATTTTGATACATCACACATAAATGGAGCATAACTTCTCATTCTTCTGGTTGTATATTGTCTTAATTTTATTTTATTTTTTTTTGGTACCGGCGATTGAACTCAGGGGCACTCAACCACTGGGCCACATCCCCAGCCCTTTTTTGTATTTTATTTAGAGACAGGGTCTCACTGAGTTGCTAAGTGCCTCGCCATTGCTGAGGCTGGCTTTGAACTCGCGATCCTCCTGCCTCAGCCTCCCAAGTACTGGGATTACAGAAGTGCGCCACCACACCCAGCTATTGTCTTAATTTTTTTTTTTTTCCTTTTTTTTTTGTGGTACCGGGGATTGAACTCAGGGGCACTTAACCACTGGGCCACATCCCCAGCCCTTTTTTGTATTTTATTTAGAGACAGGGTCTCACTGAGTTGCTAAGTGCCTCGCCATTGCTGAGGCTGGCTTTGAACTCGCGATCCTCCTGTCTCAGCCTCCCAAAGTGCTGGAATTACAGGCGTGCGCCACCACGCCCGGCTTGTCTTAATTTTTAACCTGGAGGTAAACTTAAACTTACAGTTTTTATAGTATTTTCTCTTATACTTTTTTGTATGCCTGAACTACTTTGTTTTCTGGTAGCTAATGTTTCAATAAGCTGCAAAAACTTATACAAGCATTTAGATTATACAGATTTTCCTAATAATGAGAAATGGTCTTACTTTTAAAAACTAATTTTCAACTGGAAAACTTTAAACAGTGAAGAGGAAATCAATGAAATCACTTTATGCAAATATAACTGCAACAGATTACGTAGACACGAAATATTCTGTCATCACCTGACTAGCTCTCTCCTAAAGTAGAAGTGAGGGTGTTTAACAAACAGGAAAAGGTCAATACTTTGGTTTAGTGAAGAGAACATTAAAGAGATTTGAAGACGAGATACTCCTGCTCCCCAGCTGGCTACAGCTGGGCCAGGCAGTTCCCCAGAAGTCCAGAACTGCACTGAGCACTCCCCAAAGCTGGCTCACTGGATCCCCAGCTCTGCTCTGAGTGGACAGAGAAAAGCGAGGCTTAAGGATGCCCCACACAGGTGGTACTGCAGCACCAAGTCTGGCTCCAGCCTGTGCTCTGTGCCACAGTGCTCTCTGCCAACTCTCACCTGGCTGGCAGCCTCCATTCCTCAACCTCCAAACCAGGACTCAAGCCTGACTTGTCTCACAGGGGTTCTGCTATGAAAGAAGAGAACAGGATATAAAACTATTTAAAAGAAGTAAGTATTGTGGCAGGGCGTAGTGGCAAATGGCTGGGGAGACTGAGTCAGGAGGATCGCGTGTTCAAAGCCAGCCTCAGCAAGGGCAAGGCACTAAGTAACTCAGTGAAACCCTGTTTCTAAATTAAACACAAAATAGAGCTGGGGATGTGGTTGTGGCTCAGTGGTTGAACTGAAGCCCCGGTACAAAAAAAAAATAAAATAAAATAAGTATCACATAAATACTTCATGGTCCAAATCTTAGTACCTATGTCTCTTGTCTTTTATTAGGCTCCTAGGTGGCACACCATCTCCTAATCACAGTATTGTTTTTTTTTTTTTTTTTTTTTTTTTTTTTTTTTTGTAGTTGTAGATGGACAGCATGGTTTTATTTTATTTGTTTCATTTTTATGTGATGCCAAGGATCGAACCCAGTGACTCACACATGCTAGGCACGTGCTCTGCCACTGAGCTACAGCCTCAGCCCCCAGTATTGTTTTTTTTTTTTTTTTTTTTTTGGTACTGGGGATTGAACTCAGGGGCACTCGACCACTGGATCACATCCCCAGCCCTTTTTTTTTGTATTTTATTAGAGACAGGGTCTCACTGAGTTACTAAGTGCCTCGCCATTGCTGAGGCTGGCTTTGAACTCGCGATCCTCCTGCCTCAGCCTCCCAAAGTGCTGGGATTACAGGCGTGCGCCACCGCGCCCGGCTCCCCAGTATTGTTTTAATAGTACTAAATTTTTTAAAGGAAATGTTTAAACAATCTGCATAACTGTTAACTGAACACCCTCAGAGATCACACTGACAAATGAGATTTCTTCAATCCCACCAAAAAGCACCAGGTGGCCCAAGAAAGCAAACAGTCATACAGAAACTTTATCCCTCGTTCACTCTGTGCTTTACACTATTCATCTGTGATATTATTTTAATATAAATATTTAACCTAGTTAGAAAATCTACATTAAATAATAAAAGCATGGAAAAAGTCCCCATGTGCAAGCACAGTGTGTGGCTGATGAGCATGTGCTAACTGGAGAAGAGAGCGCATTGAGCCTAAGTAGACGAAAAATGGATCAGGGGACTGCATCAGTGTCTGCTCCTTCTTTGCACCAAGCTGGATTTTTTTTTTTAAATATTTATTTATTTGCTTTAGTTGTACACAATGCATTTATTTGTATGTGGTGCTGAGGATTGAACCCGGGCCGCGCACATGCTAGGTGAGCGCTCTACCTCTGAGCCACAACCCCAGCCCAAGCTGGATTTTTAAAACTTAACTTGAAAAGTTTACTGTCAGATAAAAGGCAAATAACTATATGCAGTTTTAAGAGAAAAAGGGAAAATTGTATATTAGTAGAAAGTGCTAACTATGAAGTCCATCAATGCCAGGTAATGATCTTCAGCCACGAAAAAGAAAAGCACTGAAAAGACAACCCACAGAATGGGGGGAAATATGTGCAATAGTATATATGACAATGGACTAGTATACAGAATACATGAAGAGCTCTTACAACTCAACAACAAAGAGACAACACAATTTAAAAATGGGCAAAGGACCTTAATAGACATTTTTCCAAGGGAGGTACAAATGGTAAGTAAGCATGTGAAAAGATGCTCAACATCAACAGTCATTAGAGAAACAGAAACCAAACCAAATGAGACACAACTTCATACCCTCAAGGATCCAGCTACCTTATTATCTATTTATTTATTCATAATGGGCTGGAGCCCACTGAGCCCATTTTATTTTTTGAGACAGGGTCGCCCTAAGTTTCACAGGCTGGCCCTGAACTTGCCATCCTCCTGCCTCAGCCTCCTGAGTGGCTGGGATTACAGGGGAGTGCTACATGCCCAGCTAGGATGGCTATAATCAAAAACAACAGCCAGGCGTGTTCGTGCATGCCTGTAATCCCAGCAGCTCAGGAAGCTGAGGCAGAAGGATCACAGATTTGAAGCCAGCCTCAGCAACTTAGCAAGGCTATAGCAAGCTAGTGAGACCCTGTGTCAAAATAAAAAATATAAAGGGCTGGAGATGTGGCTCAGGGGTTAAGTAGCCTTGGGTTCAATCCCTGGTACCAAAAACAGCCGGGCGCGGTAGCGCACGCCTGTAATCCCAGCACTTTGGGAGGCTGAGGCAGGAGGATCGCGAGTTCAAAGCCAGCGTCAGCAATGGCGAGGCACTTAGCAACTCAGTGAGACCCTGTCTCTAAATAAAATACAAAAAAGGGCTGGGGATGTGACCCAGTGGACGAGTGCCCCTGAGTTCAATCCCAGGTACCACAAAAAAAAAAAAAAAAAAAAAAAAAACAGAATATAATAGCATTGATAAAAACATGGAGAAACTAAAACTCTTATAATATGGTGCAGACTATGAAAGAGTTTGGCAGTTCCTGAGAGAATTAAACAAAGTAACCATTTGATCCAACAAGTTCACTCATAGGTAAATATCCAAGAAAAATAAAAATACTGCCAAGTGCGTTGGCACATGTCCACAATCCTAGCTGTTCAGGAGGCTGAGGCAAGAGTATTGCAAATTCAAGTCCAGCTTGAGCAACTTAGCCAGGCCCTGTCTCACAAAACATATACTCCATGTATGTATGTCAAAATATACCCTGTCATGTATAACTAAAAAGAACAAGTAAAAAAATAAAAAACAAAAAGGCTGGGGATGTAGTTTAGTGATAGAGCACCCGTGGGTTCAATCCTTAGTACCCCTTCCATACACACACAAAAAAACCTGTACACAAATGTTCACAAAAGCAATATTCATAATAGTAAAAAGATGGAAACAATCTAAGCATCCATCACCTGATGAATGAATAAACAAAATATAGTACAGCCATGTAATGGACTATTATTCAGCCATAAACAGGAGTGAATTCTAACCTATACTATGACATGGACAAATCCTGAGGACATTATGCTAAGTGAATAAGCCAATCACAAAAGGTCACAAATTGTATGATTCCATTTATATGAAATATTCATTTTGAGGGGTGCCAGGGATTGAACTCAGGGGCACTTGGCCACTGAGTCACATCTCCAGACCTATTTTGTATTTTATTTAAAGACAGGGTCTCACTGAGTTGTTTAGCACCTCGCCATTGCTAAGGCTGGCTTTGAACTTGTGATTCTCCTGTCTCAGACTTCCAAGCCACTGGGATTACAGGCATGCATCCCCACAGCCAGCTCTAAGAAATATTCTTAATAGGCAAATTCCAAGAAACAGAGAAGCTTGGTGGTTGCTACAGCAACAAAGATAGGGAATAACTGCTTTTAATGCTTTGTGTTAATGCTTTCCTTCTGGAGTGATGAAAATATTCTGAGCCAGGCACGGTGGCACATGCCTATAATGCTTTCCTTCTGGAGTGATGAAAATATTCTGAGCCGGGCACGGTGGCACATGCCAGCACCTAGAGAAGTTGAGCCAGAAAGTCACAGGTTCAAACCCAGCCCAGGCAATTTAGCAAGGTCCTGTCTCTCTCTCTCTCTCTGTGTGTGTGTGTAGGTACACACATGTGTGTGTGTATAATATGTACATACACACACATATATATAGATGTATTTATATGGCCTGGATGTAGCTCAGTGGTACAGCGCCCATGGGTTCAATCCCCATTACCATAAAAAAAAAAATTCTGGATCTAGATGGGGGTGATGGCTGCACAACATTGTGAATATAATAAATGTAGCTGAATTATACACTTTAAAATGGTTTAAATGATACTTTTTGTTTATTTTACCACAATTAAGTAATGAGGTGAAGGGCTGGGGTTGTGGCTCAGCAGTAGAGCACTTGCCTAGCAGGGCCCTGGGTTTGATCCTCAGCACCATATAAAAACAAAATAAGCCAGGCACGGTGGCCCATGCCTGTAATCCTAGCACTTGGGAGGATAAGGCAGGAGGATCACAAATTCAAAGTCAGCCTCAGCAACAGTGAGACTCTTAGCAACTCAACTTAGACCCTGTCTCTAAATAAAATACAAAAAAGGGCTGGGGATGTGGCCCAGTGGTCAAGTGCCCCTGAGTTCAATCCCTAGTACCAAAAAATAAAATAAAATAAAAGTATTGTGTCCAATTGCAACTAAAACATAGATTTTTTTTTTTTTTTTAATGAGGTGGACATAAAATCTACTAACATGGAAAAAAATCACATTCTGTGAGAAAAAGCAAATCACCAAATTCCATTTATGTTAAAATAAACTCCAAGCTAATGTGCTTGTATACTTGTGCCTGCTTATAAATGGATATATGTGCACAGATATTCAAACATGCCTTCAAGTACAGTAAGGAAAAAAAAATAGCAAGAAGAGATGAAAACTTCTGTGTGGTACGAAAGGAGCTGCACACCATAAACTAATGTGCTTCTCACGTTTTTTGTGCCTGACCTGGTAATTATGGAAAACATACTAAAACACAAACATGTCAATTTTAATAACTCCATTAAGTTTAATGGCTCATAAAATGCACTAAATGATGTTAATTGTTAACTCTAGTTTAAGCCAATAATGATGACTCATCATTGTTTCTAGTGAAGTCAAAGATCAGCCAGGTTAAATGCAAGTCAACTGAAATCAAGCTCCTAAAAGTCAAAAGTAACTAGAGTTTTGGCATCCCTTCATAAAAAAGAGGAAACACTAGAATCCTTTGACATGCTTATAGGACACAAAGTTTCAATTTCATTTGATTTAACTAAAATAGTAAAACAAAACTGGCAAATGGCTGGGGAAACCCTGTTCCACTTGTGCAATCTCAACTACTTGGGAGGCTGAAGCAGGAGGATCACAAGTATGAGGCCAGGTGGTGAGACCCTGTCTCAAAATATAAATATAAGCCGGGCACGGTGGCGCATGCCTGTAATCCCAGCACTTGGGAGGCTGAGGCAGGAGGATCGCGGGTTCAAAGCCAGCCTCAGCAATAGTGAGGCACTTAGCAACTCAGTGAGACCCTGTCTCTAAAATACAAAAAAGGGCTGGGGATGTGGCCCAGTGGTCGAGTGTCCCTGAGTTCAATCCCCAGTACCAAAAAAAAAAAAAAAAAAAAAAAAAAAAAAAAATATATATATATATATATATATATATATATATATATATATAAAATATAAAAAAGGTTAGAGAGATGTGGCTCAGTGGTAGAGCTCCCCTGGGTATGATCCCCAATTCTGCAAAAATAAAACAAAAACAAAAGGAAGCATTATTCCATTCGGTCAATGTCTGCTAATAAGTAAGTAGAGATACTAACTTATCAGCAGCCGAGGATCTGACTAGGTAAAAACAAAACTCACCTGACAACAGTGTGACTATAGAGTCTAGATTTTTTGTTTTTAAATATTTATTTATTTGTTTTAGTTGTACACAATGTCTTTATTTTTACATGGTGCTGAGGATCGAACCCAGGCTGTGCACGTGCTAGTCAAGCCACTGAGCCACAACCCCAGCCCCCCTAGAGTCTAGATTTATGATCAGTTTGAAGAGAAAACCTTCCAAGAAAAATACCCAGCACTACTAAGTAAATTCAGCCTTTCCAGCCCCCAAGATAAGCTAACACTGGGCAGGATTCTGCTGAGATTAGAAGGCATGCACGTTATTGAAACCTGTTTTGTGATCTCCAGCACAAGCTAATCTTAAGTCCTCCACACCCTGAGAGTTTTACTTTGACATTTCACCCTCCCTTAAAAAAGGTGATCACAAAAGTTTTTTCCAGGCCTGCCTTTTCTATTCTCTAACATAGCAAACTGCCAGCAGTGTAAATAGACTAATAACACTCCATCCTGAAAGATGATGTCAGATCCTGAAGATTTCTTAATAAAGAAAATAACTGCTTTTCTTCTTTGTATTCAATTACTATAACCAAAGAAAAAGAAAACAAAACCAAAGAGTCCTTGACTACTGGAAGTAATCCACTAAAACAATTCAATTACATTTACTGGGTAAAAATCTACCAGGGTGTATTAAGTAATCATGGGACATTGTATACTTCGCATTGTGTACTTTCTCATTATTCAATTTAAGTTTTAAAAATTCTATGACAGACAAGGATGAATCCTAGGATTTCCAATAAATTACTATACTGTTAAAATTCTTTGACGATTTACCAGAGTCTGAGTATAAATGTGAACAAAATTATACTTTTCCTCCAAAACCAGTCCTATTAAACATCAAAGCAATACTCAGTAAAAACCCAGTTCCACCTTTCACCCCTCTGAAAAGATCTAATCTAATTAAATGATGTCAGTATCATTAAGGAAAAGCAGGAAATATAAACATGCAAACTTTTGAAAGGAGAGTTTGGACTTGGGTCACCCTCCAAGTTCTTTGTTCCTTACTGAGCTAGTCTAAAGTGGTTGTACAGTCTCTCCAAAACAGATCTCCCCTGTCTACTGTCTCTGGGAGGCACTGAAGTTTTGGCCTCTTATCTAGACCTCCTGACTGGCATGTGGCCACCTGCATATCAGTCACTAGGCTCCACCAGCCAGGTGTGTCCATCGCTCGACCTCTCTAGGCCTAGGCTTCCTCGCCCACTGATGGAGGAAGGTGAACAAAGTAAGATTTTAACTTGGACATAAGAAAGGAAAGAGCACAGATGGTGTGCAGAGATGGCAAAGGTCACAACCACGGCCAATGGGAATGACAGGTGAATGGTGTCTGGGCCAAGGGTTTTGGTCTTTCACTCAACAGAAAAACCTTAAACTAAATTAAAAATCTATACAGAAGCCTAATAAAACCAGGAGACAAAATGCTGCTCTGGTTGAAGTAAGTTAGGGACAGAACGTCAAATGTGTTCTCATTTGGCTCCCCCTACCTCCTGCCACCACCACCTTCACACATGTGCATGTACACATGTACACACACACACACACACACACAGATTCCTATAAGCAGAATATGAAATCCACTAACAGTTGTTCAAGATCAACAGTTGTTTGATCCTTGGGGTCAAAAATTCTTGAATTCCTTCTTTCAAAGGTCAGGATACTACACTAAGAGCTCTTCAGAACTGCTTGGCTCCATGATTCCACAAAGCCAAGGGCAGACCCTTACGATGTTACGACCACTGGCCCTCAGTGTTGAAAGTGGAAACCACATGACAGGAAGCCCTGGAAGACACAGTGATGACAGGGTTAACCACACGGACACTCCTGAGGGCAGAAGACAGACTACATATTCACCTAAGACAAGGAGGCTGAAGAAAATGGTCATGCCACTCGATTGCTCCTCCTGCTGTGCCTGCTCCCCCGTCTGCACAGGCAGGATGGGCTTGGCAGGGGTCGGGAGCACCAGTTTGGTTGTGGCACCCAGGGTGGTATGGAGGGTGACATTGAAACCCTCATGAGTTGTATTGGAGAACCTGTTGGAAAATATAAAAACCAGAATTAGACGACAGAAAGGGGCCTCAAAGTATCAATACACACACCTCAAAATGGAAAGAGAACCTGGCAAAGAATTTCATGGGATTCACAAGTCTCCCAAAGAGAAGCCAGGCCTCAGAGAAAGACAGATAAAGGAAACCCCTGCCTGCACAAGAGTACTGGAGGCCTCAGTACCCCAGAGCCTCCCAGAGGACAGGAACAAGGGCAAATCTGGGCTGGCATAAAAAGGAAATATGGCCTGCTTTTTCACACTTTTTGGATGCGACTAGAGTCTCAACACATCTCAAGGTCCATTACTTCATGCTTTTATTTATCCAGTTCACGTTCTTTTCTTTGTATTATTTCTGCAAGTGGAAGAAACCACCTGAATTTGCCCAATTGTCCATCTGGTGAGAATGACCTACCCTACCTTACAAACTCCGACTCATATTTCAAAAGGCTCAGCTTACCTGCTTTAAAATATTCCACCCCACCCAGTGTACCAACCCCAGCACTTCTGTGTCAAGGCTCTCTTTTCATATTGTGTTGGGACTGTGAACTAGGGCAATACTGACATGATAATAACGGTTAATTGTGATTTTAACAGTTGGTATTTACTGGGCCCTGCTTCATTCCAGGAACAAGGTAACACACTACCTCTCCAGGTTCCATAACTTGACCAACATCCTTATTAGTCAATGGCAGAATCAAGCTTCAACCCAAACGTGAAAGCACTGGGCTAGTCCATCTGTTTTGCTTTGTGCTGCCGAGGCCTACTTTAGCGTCTAGGACACAACAGAGGTCCAATTAAGCAAGTCGACTAAATGACTTGGCCCCCAGTTGGCCAAGGGCTATTGAAAGGTTATCAGGTGAAGGAGCCCATTATCAATGGGTTCCTTGTTAACCTTCACATACTCATTCCACAAACACTGACAGGGTATCTAGAACATGCAACAGATGGTGCCCTGCAACGATGGAGATGGACCTTGGCCACAAGGGCCTGGAGGACACAGACCCCCTCCCTACCTCATCACACAGAGTTCATTCGCCTGTTTTCTACACTCCACCCCTGCTGCCTGCCTTTGGGTCACTCCAAAGCACTAAACCCTCTCTTGAGAAAGGTCTTTTGAACTTGTCACCCCTCCTATTCCTCCTGTTTGTTAAAGCTCCTGCTCAAACGTCACTTCTTCCTGGGTGCTCTGCACCCTCGCACTATTCCACTCCTCCACGCGTTTATCAGGATCTGAAACCACCGCGTGTATCTGTGTCTGGTTTTCTGACCCCAACAGAATGCAGACTCTCTGCAGGCAGCTCCCGGTCCGCCTCCTTCACTACACGTGCCTCGGCCTGCACTGCGCCGACTGCCCACGGAGGAGTGAGACGGGGGCAAGGGGCAGACGCGAACCGGTCGTTGGAGAGAAGGCTGCGCCGGCGAGGCGGGGAGTGGGTGTGGGGGACCGCGGGGACTTCCTGCGGCAGTGGAGGAGCGCGCAGCGACCTTCGCAGACCCGAGACGGGCAAGGTGGGCCGCGGTCTCCGCAGGTCTGCTCTCGGGCCGCTCCCGGCCCACGGTCCGACCTCAGGGGGGCTGCAGGGCCCGAGTGGGCCGGCGTCCCCATCCCGCCCTCCGTGCGGCGCGGGCATGGGCGGTCCTGGGCAGCTGGCACAGGGAACCCCGCCTTCAGGGGCCAGAGGCTCGCCGTCACCTGCCGGGGCCCAGCCCTGCCGCCTCCGCCGCCCCGGAAAAGCCCACTCACTCCTCTTCCGCCATCTTCTCCCCCATCCTGCGGAGCCTCCAAGACCACCGAGTTTGGAGCCGCGGGGCTAGCGGAGCCCACGGTCGCTTCCGGCTTCCGCTGGAGGCGCGGGCGGGCCAGCAGGCGGGGGGCGGGGCCTCGACCTCGCTAGGGTGACCCTCTGTCCGGACATCTCAGTGGCCTGAGGGTGGGAGGAGGCGCGTGGGAGGACCCTCCGGGGACAGTCCGGGCTCAGGTCCGGCTCGGGCCAAGTGGCAGTGCAGCCCCTGGGGAGTCCACCTTTTCCGGATTACTGGGCCGGGACGATTTTGGGGAAACTCCAGTTAGGTCACTGTGACTCACCCTGAGGGCAAGCACTCTCCACCCAGTGCCCTGACATTCAATCGGCCGAGATCAGGGACAGTTTTTTCCTCCCAGAGCCTCATGCTAGCTAGGCAAGCGCTCTGCCACTGATGCAACAAGTTAGTAGTAGGCGCCTACTATGTGCCCAGCAATGCCTTACGGTATAGAGACTATCACAAGGAGCAAGAAGAGGTGGAGGCGGGCAGGTGGGACCCCATCAGGAGGGCTACTGGAAGGCTGTGGGGTTTGACTGACCCCTCTGCTGCCCTAGTCCAAGCCACAGAATCTCATCTGGTTAATCACACAACTCCCTGAATGCCTGTGACGCGGTTCCTGAAGGTCTTTTGCAGAGGTCAGAGTGATCCTTAAAACTACAGTTACTGGCCGGGCGCGGTGGCGCACGCCTGTAATCCCAGCACTTGGGAGGCTGAGGCAGGAGGATCGCGAATTCAAAGCCAGCCTCAGCAATGGCGAGGCACTTAGCAACTCAGTGAGACCCTGTCTTTAAATAAAATACAAAAAAAAAAAAAAAAACGGTCTGGGGATGTGACCCAGTGGTCGAGTGCCCCTGAGTTCAGCTACAGTTACTCCTGTGCTCAGAACCTGTAACGACTTCCAGTCTTAATGCCTTGGACGTCTACAGGAATTAGCCCTATCCCCTTTGCCACAGTAAGCTAGATCTCGTCCACCCACTCCCCACTTTCTGCTTTTATCATGGCAGCTTCCTCCCTGTGCTTGGAACTCCAAGAACACCACTCCAAAGCACCGCTTGCCCTTGCACTTGCCCAGCCCTTGGTCTAGAATTCTCTGTTCCTAGGCAGCTGCTTGGGCTCCACTTTTCCCACCTTCAGGCTTTTGCATCAAGTCTTCCCTGACCACCTCGTTTAAAAACCAAGGACCTCCACCTTCCCTGAACTATTTTTCCATAGATCTCCTAAAATACCATGTATTTTGCTGGTCATGGTGGTGCTCACCTATAATCCCAGTGAGTTGGGAGGCTGGGACAGAAGGATTTCAAGTTCAAAGCCATAAAAATAAAAAGGGCTGGGGGTGTGACTTAATGGTAAAACACCCCTGGGTTCATATGTTCATATATGAATAGTGAGTTGCTTAGAAATTTATTGTCCATCTCTCACAATGAGAGAGGAACTGAGATAGGATACACCCTCAAGCCATTGAAATGCAGAATCAATCCATTGAGATGCAGAAAACACAACTGGGCAAACCTTGGCCCACACCCTCGGTCTGTGTCCTTGTAAAATGAGGGAAATACACAGCACAGGAAAACTGGCGCAGAATTGTGCAGCTCCACCCTGAATCCACCTCCAGTCCAGTCCCTGATACAGCCCTTCTATGAATGTTGGACGCCTCCAGCTCAAGTCAGGGCTGCTTCTCCCTCAGCAGACAGCCCATGTTCTCTTTTGAATGTCCATCTACTTCCTCCTCAAACCTGTCTATGCCTTTGTCTGGCTCTTGCTGAAATTCTTTTCCTTTCTGTCACATTTAACAAGAACCCTGCTGATCCTGAGTTGAGTTCCCCCTCTCTTCTGGGAATTCCTGGTGCCCTTCTCCGGAGACATCTCTTCTCCTGTGACAGAACCTTCATGAATACAGAGATTCTTGTCTGTTTTGTTCTCCATTTTATCTACAGTGCCTAAAACAATACCAGGCACATAGTGGACACTCAATAATAACCACCAGATAAATAAGTTCATTCTAAGTGTTTTGGGGAGTCACAGAAAGGATTCCTTCAAACAAATGATGCAACCTTGGCTGCCTGTGGAGTGTTGACTGGGTGTGTGCTGGATCTAAGAGAGAAGCCCCAAGATCCAGGCCTCGGCAATCTTCTAGGTGAGAGTGGCAGGAATGGTTGGACTGGGTGAGGATTGAGGGCAGGGTTTGCTGATGGACTGTGGCAGGTGAAAGAGAAGAGTCAAGGATGAAGTCAGAGTTTTGGCCCTGAGGAGTTAGACTGAGAAATCTGACTGAAACCCAGAGTCCTCCACCCTCCCAGACCTTTTAGGACTGTTGTCAAAACTGAGAGAATGAGGTTAGATTCCGCTGGTTTACAGAGCCCTTCCTGTGGGTGTGGTATGAGAGTATTGTTTCCTTAATTCCTTACATAGCTTTCTAGCAGAAACTGTCATTATTCTGGAACTGAATCAGCACGGAGAAGTCAAGCCACTTGCCTGCAGTCACACAAAAGCAAACGTTGAAGCTGGAACTGAGGCACAGTCTGTCCATCTCTCTCTCTCTGTCCCGTGTGTGTGTGTGTGTGTGTGTGTGTGTGTGTGTGTGTGTGTGTGTGTTGTGCTGGAGATGGAACCCAGGGTCTTGTGCATGCTAGAAAAACTCTCTATACCACTGAGCTATACCCCCAGCCCTTTTAAACATTTTATTTTGAGGCTGGTTGTAAAGTTGCACACCTGTAATCCCAGCAATCTGGGAGACTGATCCCAAATTGGAGGCCAATCTGGGCAAGTTAGGGAGACCCTGTCTCAAAATAAAAAAATAAAAAGGGCTGAGGGTGCGACTCGGGTCTGTTTCTGGGTGCAGTCCCCAGCACTATTGTAACGGGGGTCCATTTTATGCTTTGAATATAGCCTTTGCTGCTCTGCCACTGTGATTTGTTTTTAAAAGGACAAGTTTCTCTTTTTCCCCCTCCCTAATCTCAGGGGAAACAGGATTACCTTTCTTCCCCATCCTAGGCAGAGTAATCTGTCCTTGAACACACACCCACCATGGGAATGAAGCAATTCAGATTTTGGGGATGGCACCACAAGATCTCAGAAATGACTGTCTCCCAAATTAACAAGTGAACCTTTGAATCACCTCTTTCAAAGCTTCCTGTTCCCCCTGATGAGTAGAATACAGCCTTCGGGACAAGAGTTCCCTGTGTTTCTCCTTTGCGAGCAAAATAATAAAGCTTTTTCTTTTTTGTCAAAACTGTGTCCTTGCGGGGCACGGTGGCTCACGCCTGTAATCCCAGCACTTTGGGAGGCTGAGGCAGGAGGATCGCGAGTTCAAAGCCAGCCTCAGCAATGGCGAGGCACTTAGCAACTCAGTGAGACCCTGTCTCTAAAAAATACAAAAAAGGGCTGGGGATGTTTCCCAGTGGTTGAGTGCCCCTGAGTTCAATCCCCGGTACCACAAAAAAAACAAAACAAACAAACAAAAAAAACTGTGTCCTTGTTATTGGATTGGCATCAGGGGCAAGAACTGAGCTTTGGGTAAAACTACCAAAAAAAAAAAAAAAAAAAAAGGTGGGGGATAAGGGGCAGGGAGCTAGGAATGTAGCTCAGTAGTAGAGCACATCTAGATTCAATCCTCAAAACTTATACTAAAAAAAACTTTTTTTTTTTTTTTTTTTTTTTTTTTTTTTTTTTTTTTTTTTACTTTGATAGAGTAACTTCCTGGGCCCTAAGTTGCTCAGGCTGGCCTTGAATTTAAGATTCTCTCAGCCTCTCGAGGGGTTGAGACTACAGGTGTGGGCCGGGCGCGGTGGCGCACGCCTCTCGCACTTTGGGGTGAGGCAGGAGGATGTTCAAAGAGCCTAGTGGCGAGGTGTGTGAGACGTCTCTAAATAAAATACCACCATCGAGTGCCCCTGAGTTCAATCCCCAGCTCAGGTCAGGTGTGTACGCCACCATGACCAGCTCAGGTCATTTTTTTTTTTTTTAAACCAATAGCCCTGTGTCTCTGTACTGCCTCAGTGTCTCTGGCTCTAAAATACAAGCAGGCCCAGAGCCTGGTGGGAGATGAAGTGTGCACAGAGGCTGGAGTGCTGGGAGCTCCAAGGCCATCCTTGTTGAAGGAAATGGAGACTGACAAAACCCTCAGGGGGAAAGGGAGCTCAGGAATCTGACCTGTTGCAATTGTAACTGACCAACTCCTCCCACCGCCTGGCCCTGCGAAACCCTGTGAAACTCAGACCCTTGTTGTAGCCGGTGGCCACCGTGGCCACGTTCCCTCTTGAAAGTGTGCTCTTCTGCTGCTTAATACAGCATCGCTGATTCCTTGAGATCTAGCTCAGTTTCTTTTTCTTTTTATATTCTCTTTCATTTGCTTTCACTTGTTACCCGAGAGCTGTTCCTCTTTCTCTAGCCCCAGAAAACCCCACCTGGCTGGATTCGCCAAGAGCTGTGCCTCTTTACCCACTCACTGCCCTCACCAAGAGCCTGGAGTAAAGGCCAGGACAGCGCTTGGCAACAGTTCTTGGACTGTCAGCCTTGGTCTCCTCTGGGCCTGCCACCAGCCCTGAGGCTGCAGGTGACCTGCTCTCAGGCCTGTGAACAAGTCCCAGGCTCTTCTCACCTATCCATGGGAATTAATCTAAATTATCTAGGTCATTGCCCCAGGAAGACAAATAAAGCCATTGGACATGCAGTTCCTGGGCTCAGGGCTGTGCCAGGTCTAGAAGTGCCAGCATGCAAGTTGCAATTCTGCCCCGAAGCCTGGAGGCCTCAGGGACCCATCACAATTGTTGTCGACATCCTCTTAGAAGACTTTGCAGGATTACAGAGAAAGCCCCTGCCTGAGTTCTCTCTGCCTGGTCTGCTCTACCCACTACCTCCAACCTTCCGCCTTGTTATTCCTCTTCTTGTCATCTCAGTGGTCACCTCCTGGGGGAGGGGGCCCTCTGACCTCTCAGTCTAAAGCAGGGTGACTGCAAACTTTTCCTCTGAAGACAGTAAATCCAGGTTTTGCAACCTTCTGCCCGGTGTGGAGCAGCTCAACTCTGCAGTGAGAGAACAGTCCTGGAAGACATAAGTAGGCAGGGCCGGGTTCCAATAAAGCCTTTATGAGGGCTGGGGATATTGGTAGAGTGCTTGCCTTGCAAGCATAAGGCCCTGGGTTCAATCCCCACCACCAAAAAAAAAAAAAAAAAAGACTTTATGAATATTGACATTTGAATGTCATGTTATTTTCACTCTTCTCTTTTGGATTGATTTTAGCCATTAAAAATAATGTAAAATAGCCGGGCGCGGTGGCGCACGCCTGTAATCCCAGCACTTTGGGAGGCTGAGGCAGGAGGATTGCGAGTTCAAAGCCAGCCTCAGCAATGGTGAGGCACTTAGTAACTCAGTGAGACCTTGTCTCCAAATAAAATACAAAAAAGGGCTGGGGATGTGACCCAGTGGTCGAGTGCCCCTGAGTTCAATCCCCGGTACCACAAAAAAAAAAAAAAAAAAAAATGTAAATCCAGTAGCCAGGTGCGGTGGCGCACGCCTGTTATCCCAGCACTTGGGAGGTTGAGGCAGGAGGATCTCGAGTTCAAAGCCAGCCTCAGCAATGGCAAGGCACTTAGCGACTCAGTGAGACCCTGTCTCTAATAAGATACAAAAAAGGGCTGGGGATGTGGCCCAGTGGTCAAGTGCCCCTGAGTTCAATCCCTGGTACAAAAAAAAAAAAAAAAAAAAAAAAAACAGATTAAAAAATGTAAAACCAAGCCAGGCGCAGTGGCACAAGCCTGTAATCCCAGCAGTTTGGGAGGCTGAGGCAGGAGGATCACGAGTTCAAAGCCAGCCTCAGCAATGGGGAGGCCCTAAGCAACTCAGTGAGAACCTATCTCTAAATAAAATACAAAATAGGGCTGGGGATGTGACTCAGTGGTCGAGTGTCCCTGAGTTCAATCCCCGGTACCGAAAATAATGTGGAATCATTCTTAGCCTTTGGGCCATATGAAAATAGGTGGCAGGCTAGATTTGGCCCACAGGCTGCTGACCTCTGGCCTAAAGTTTTAAACACAAGCAAGCGTCTCTGAGATATTTTTTCACTACCAGAATTGTTCCCCTTCTTCCCCTTTCCTTTGCTTGCTTCTCTCCTGCCTTCCTGAGTTTACCACCTTTCCCTCCCTAGGACACAGCTTGGGAAATCAAGGATTGAAGCTCTCTCCTGCTTCCTGCCTCTCTTGTCTCTTATAACGTTTCTTGAATGCCTCCTCCGCTCCAGGCATTATTCCAAGTGTATTATGCTCAGTCATTTATTTAATCCTTATAATAACGGTGGAGTGCAGGCTGTGCCCTGCTCCCCATTACTCCATGATGTCCTGAACGGTAGTTTTCAGGCTGTGCCTGACCCGGAGTTACGCCATTTTACAAAGCGGTTGTTTGCTGTGAGTTACTCCTTTTCGAGTCTAAGGACTGAGGTGGAATGACTCCGTGCCTTGTTTGTACAAGTAAACAGCCACCTGCCTAGCACCACCACAAGAAACACACTGATAAGTAAATTAATAATGCTAATAAAAATGACCCCCTGCAAGCCGGGCACAGTGGTGCACGCCTGTAATCCCAGCACTTGGGAGGCTGAGGCAGGAGGATCGCGAGTTCAAAGCCAGCCTCAGCAATGGTGAGGCACTTAGCAACTCAGTGAGACCCTGTCTCTAATAAAATACAAAAAAGGGCTGGGGATGTGGCCCAGTGGTCGAGTGCCCCTGAGTTCAATCCCCAGTACTAAAAAAAAAAAAAAAAAAAAAAAAAAAAAATCCGGGGGAGGATCTCAGGATGTTGCTCAGGAGTACACTACTCCTGGCTTGGATTCCTGGTACTGGGAAAGAAAAATGCTGAAGCTGTCAACAAAATAAGGGACCAAAAAAGACTTTTTAAGGAGTTTGATATTTCATATTATTTTAAAATAGCCTCAGGCAAGGGGTTGTGGCTCAGTGGTATAGCAGTTTTCCAGCATGCACGAGACCCTGAGTTCAATCCCCAGCACTGCAAGAAAAACATGAATAAATAAAAACAAAAAATAAAAAGGTGGGGCTGGGATTGTGGCTCAGCAGTAGAGCGCTTGCCTGGCACGCACGCGGCCTGGGTTCGATCCTCAGCACCATGTAAAAATAAACACATTGTATACAACTAAAGCAAATAAATAAATATTTAAAAAAATAAAAAATAAAAAGGTAATCAAAGTGGTTACCACATGGATCAGTCAGGGTTCAGAGAAGCAGGACCAGTAGGAGATTTTTTTTAAAGATTTATGGGCTGGGGATGTTGTAGCTCAGTAGCAGAGTGCTTGCCTATCACGCACAGAGGCCTTGGGTTTAACCCCCAGTACTTCAGGGAAAAAAAAACCAAAAAACAGACTCATGGCCAGAAATTGTTATAAAACAGGACAAGCTTTTCATCGCCTAGTTCTATTGGTTAGAAGCAATAAGAGGCTAAAATCCTGGTATCAGCAAGGCTGCCTTCCTGCTGGAGGCCCTAGGAAAAAATCCATTTTCCTGTGCTTTCTGCTTCTAGAGGGCTGTCCAAATTCTACAGCTCATCGCCCATCGTGCGTCTTCAAAGCCAGCAACTGCATCACCCATCCTCCACTTCCTTCATTTTCTTTTTTCTTTTCTTTCTTTCTTTTTTTTTTTTTTTTTTTTTTTTGGTACCAGGGATTGAACTCAGGGGCACTCAACCACTGGGCCACATTCCCAGCCGTTTTTTTTTTTGTTTTTTTTTTTTTTTTTTTGGTAATGGGTTTTGAACCCAGGGGCACTCAACCACTAGGCCACATCCCCAGCCCTTTTTTGTATTTTATTAGAGACAGGGTCTCACTGAGTCACTAAGTGCCTCACCATTGCTGAGGCTGGCTTCGAACTCGCGATCCTCCTGCCTCAGCCCCCCAAGTGCTGGGATTACAGGTGTGTGCCACCGCGCCCAGCCCTTCATATTTTGGGGACAGTGGACTCTGTCGGTCCTGCCTTCCTCTTTCCCTTACACGGACTTATCCAGAAAATCAGAACATTTCCCCATTTCAAGTAACCTGACCATCTGACCATCAGTCTTCCACCATGTAACACAGCAGGGGTCACAGGCTAGCACGTGTACACCTTTAGAATGGCCATTTTTCTGTCCACCACACCGTAGGAAAAAATAAGATCTAGGTTGGACTTACCTTCATTCATTTATATCATTTAGTATTATTTAGTACTTATTCATTATTATTGAGAGAGAAAATGGAAGAGAACTGTGCATAATTTCTCTCTTTAGTACTGGAGGTTGAGCCCAGGGCCTGCATATGGTAGGCACGTGCTCTACCACTGAGCTACATCCCGTCCATGAGGACTGTAGTTTGAATGTGTCTCCCTAAAAGCATGTATTAGAGTCTTAATTCCAAATGGACTAGTATTAAGAGGTGGGACCTGTTGAACCACGATGCAAAGAAAAAACCACCGACTCCAATTTAAATCAAATGAAAGCAAGCTTAATTTGTGGACACAGAGCGACCTGATCAGCGTCTATTTCCCCAAAACCAGGCTAGAGAACAGCCCCTGGTCTGATTTCAGATAAGTTTTTTTAGCACAAAAAGTTACAAATGGGGGGTGTCTTGGGAACCTACAGCTAACAGGGTTTTGGCAAGTGTGATACAAGGGCAGATAGTAGGCTTATGATCTATATTGTTTACATCTCAAGGTAGGGAGCAAACTCAGAGTCTAACATCAAAGTTAATGAGAAGCAGCTGGGACTTCAGAGAGGGTTGTTATCTGGTCAAGGAGAGCCAGGCACTGGTAAGTTCAAGGCATGGGCAGGAATCCCAAGCAAGTTTTTAAAACATCAAATTATGATCAGGCCAAATAGAAATCTTAGTATTTTACAGTAAAACAGAAATGAACTTTTCGTGACTTTGTGATGATCTGGCTTCTAATCTTAAAATGGGATTAGGCTGGGTTCATCAGGACCTTTAAGAGGTGATTAGGGGCTGGGGTTGTGGCTCAGCGGGAGGGCACTCGCCTAGCACGTGCAGTGCCCGGGGTTCAATCCTCAGCACCACGTAAAAATAAATACAGGTGGCTGGGCGCGGTGGCGCACGCCTGTAATCCCAGCACTTGGGAGGCCGAGGCAGGAGGATCGCGAGTTCAAAGCCAGCCTCAGCAATTGCAAGGCACTTAGCAACTCAGTGAGACCCTGTCTCCAAATACAAAAAGGGCTAGGGATGTGGCCCAGTGGTCAAGTGCCCCTGAGTTCAATCCCTGGTATAAATAAATAAATAAATAAATAAATAAATAAATAAATAAATAAATAAATAAAAAAATAAAGGCATGCTGTCCATCTACAACTATCAAAAATAAGTAAATAAATAAATAAATCAGGCATTGTGTACAAATAAATAAACATAAAAAAAAGAGGTGATTAGGCCTTGAGGACTCTGCCCTCCTCAAAGGATTAATGCCATTATAGCAAGAGTAGCTTTGTTAGTACAGGAGTGGGTTCTCTAGACAAGGACACATTTGGCCCTCTTTTACCTCTCTCTCACCTTCTCTTTGCCCTTCTGCCACGGAGCGACACAGCAAGAAGGCCCTTGACAGATGCCACCCCTCAATCATATACTTCCCAGCCTCCCAAATTGTAAGAAATAAATTTTCTTTCTCTCTAAATTTCCCAGTCTCGGGTATTCTGACATGGCAACAGAAATGGACTTGAGCAGGACTCAGCCCAGAACAAGCCAGCTGTCCTGGGGAGTTCATGCTTCTTAACCCATAAATAGTGGTGATTGGAGGATCCATACCCCCACTCCCTCACCCTTTGGGTAGGACCGGTCTGTGCTGCATGTTCTGAACTGTTTCCTGAAAACTCCCCAGTGGAATTGAACTCAGGCTGCCCACAGTGATGACGGTCTTGGCCACAAACTGCACTGATTCTTGCTCTTTCCCGTCTTAATTCTCCATTCTTGCATCTGAGCAAAGCAAACTAACACATTTCTCTCGAGGACTTCTTAGGGTAATACACTTGGTAATCACTAGAGGAGGACCCTGTTAAAAGTCCCCCATGTTTACCATGGGACCAGCCTCAGTGGTAGCATGAGGAGTGGAGAGGCCAGTCAGGTGTGGCCCATGGGGAAGATATGTGATTTCAGCAATGTAGAAAGTGCCATTTTAAGATTAGCCTGAAAATCCGGGCGTGGTGGTGGCGCATGCCTGTAATCCCAGCACTTGAGAGGCTGAGGCAGGAGGATCGCCAGTTCAAAGCCAGCCTCATCAATGGCGAGGCACTTAGCAACTCAGTGAGACCCTGTCTCTAATAAAATACAAAAAAGGGCTGGGGATGTGGCCCAGTGGTCAAGTGCCCCTGAGTTCAATCCCCGGTAACCAAAATAAAAAAGATTAGCCTGCAAGACTTTGAGGAAAAGATGACAGAACAAACTTATGCTTTTACTTTTGCAATACCATTAAGCACTCCTAGATAGACAAGGCAGGGGTTATTATTTTTTAAGAATATAAGCCTTCATGCACCCGAGAAAAGGAGAGGAGATAATAGAGCATTTTGGATAATAGCAAGTGGATATGTTAGTAGGTAAACAACTCAGAAGAGTTGGGAAAACAGAATTCTGAATCAGTATGGGAAAAGCCAAGGCCAACCTGATTTACTCCCCAAAACTCCAAAAGACTCAGGAATTTTTGTACCAGGTACTATTGAAAATGAAATTGAAATGAGTAGGCACCGGCAGAGAGGAGGGTATTAAATAAGGAAATCAACTAAAAGTCCATTTGAGAACCAAACTTTCAGATCCTGCCAAAAAATATTATTACCAAACTTCAAAATACTGAGAAAAGACCCCATGAACTTCCAGAAGAGAAGGGGAAATACATTACATGTAAAGTATCAGAATAACCTTAGACTTAATAAAAACTTAGAAGCAAGAAGTACCTTCCAGGCCGGGCGCGGTGGCACACGCCTATTGTAATCCCAGCACTTGGGAGGCTGAGGCAGGAGGATCGTGAGTTCAAAGCCCGCCTCAGCAATGGTGAGGCACTTAGCAACTCAGTGAGACCCTGTCTCTAATAAAATACAAAAAAAAGGCTGGGGATGTGGCCCAGTGGTCGAGTGCCCTGAGTTCAATTCCTGGTACTCACCCCCCCCCCCCAAAAAAAAAAGAAGTTCCTTCCAAATTCCAAAGGAAAATGATTTCCAACCTAGAACTCTATATCCAGCTAAACCATCATCAAACCAGAATAAAAACATTTTCAGATACGAAAAGTCTCAAAATTTCCACTTCCCACATACCCTTTCTCAAGGTGCTACATCAAAAAGATAGGGGTTAGCTGGGTGCAAACGTGCACATCTGTAATCCTAAAGGCTTGGGAGGCTGAGATAGGAGGATCACGAGTTCAAAGCCAGCCTTTGGGCTGAGGTTGTGGCTCAGTGGTAAAGCGCTCGCCTAGCACGTGTGCGGCCCGGGTTGGGTTCAATCCTCAGCACCACGTACAAATAAACGCATCATGTACAACTAAAGCAAATAAATAAATATTTAAAAAAAAAAAAGCCAGCCTTAGCAACTTAGCAAGACCCTAAGCAACACAATGAGCCCCTGTCTCTAAATAAAATACAAAAAAGGGCTGGGGATGTGGCTCAGTGGTTGAGTGCCCCTGAGTTCAATCCCTGGTACCAAAAAAAAAAAAAAGAAAAAGAAAAAGAAAAAGAAAAGGGGGGGGTCAAGTAAAAAAAAAAAAAAAAAAAAAAAAGACACATGATGCAGGAAACAGAGGAGGGGAGTGAAGTAGCAGAATCCCTAAATGGTGATAGCAAGAAATCTCAGAATGGTGGCCCTAAACCAAAGAGTACGCAGTCCCGCAGTTAGTTTATCTGAGACTCCAGGGGTGTTTTTTCCAGGAGGTAAATGGATAGAATTATGATAAATTAGAAAGGGTTGAGAGGACACTTGGACATCCAGCAAAGAGTCTGCGGTTGAACTGACAAGTACTGAGAAAATTAGGCCAGGGTTGGGGGAGGAGAGCAGGATAATCAATAACCAAGGAAACATGCAAAGCTGTGCAGAAAAGCAAAGGCCATCCCAGTGCCTCACGGAGATCAGTTGCAAAGTGGTGATTAAATGGCCACCCTAAGGTGAAGAGCAAGTATTGACCTCACCAAAATTACCATGTAACTATATTGAGAGGAAGGGGGAGGGCACGGGTGTGGGAGGGAAAAGCCCACAGAAGCCTCATCATCTACAGTGGAAAGCAGATCTGACTGAAAACTGAAAAATTAAAAAGTTGCCGTACAAAGCATGTTATTTAGAGACAGGAGTTAAATGCAAAAAAAAAAAAAAAAAAAAAAAAAGTTTAAGGTGAGAGAGGTAATAGGAAGGGAGTAAGTAACGTGGAGATTTCTTTCTTTGGAAAGTGAATTGTTTTCTTTAGGAAATTTGACTCTTCAACCTATGTGTATGTATGAACTCCATAAAAATAAAACCTAAAACCAGTATGTGTTTGTTGTTTGTTTGTTTTTGTGTTGGGGATTGAATCCAGGGGTGCTCTGCCACCGAGCTATATATCCCCAGCACTTTTCATTTTCTTTTTTTTAATATTTATTTATTTGCTTTAGTTGTACACAATGCAATGCATTTATGTTTACATGGTGCTGAGGATCGAACCCGGGTCACGCACATGCGAGGCGAGCGCTCTGCCGCTGAGCCACAACCCCAGCCCAATGCATTTATTTTTACATGGTGCTGAGAATTGAACACGGGGCAGTGCACGTGCTAGGCGAACGCTCTACCGCTGAGCCACAATCCAAGCCCCACTTTTCATTTTCTATTTTGAGACAGGGTCTCTCTAAATTGCTTAGGGCCTCACCTCAGACTTTCGATCCTCTTGCCTTAGCCTCCTGGGTTGCTGGCATGACAGGCATATACCACCACACCCAGTAAAATATTATTATTATTTTTTTTTGTGTGTGTGTGTGTGTGTGTGGTTACCGGGGATTGAACTCAGGGGCACTCGTCCACTGGGTCACATCCCCAGCCCTTTTTTTTTTTTGTATTTTATTTAGAGACAGGGTCTCACTGAGTTGCTAAGCGCCTCGCCATTGCTGAGGCTGGCTTTGAACTCGAGATCCTCCTGCCTCAGCCTCCCAAAGTGCTGGGATTACAGGCGTGCGCCACTGCGCCCGGCAAAATATTATATTTTTAAGAGAGAGAAAGAAAAAAGATAAGCCCAGGGCAGCCTGCAAGATAGTGTTTCCATCTGTCACCAGGGTTTAGGGTGGGGATGGTGACAAAGATACAAAGGTGATCTGAGGGGAGGAGAGAGGGAGAACCGATAGGGCGAGGTGACTCAGAATAGGGAGGTGAGTCAGTGGAAATATCAAGATACCCATGGCCTTGGCTTCCTGTATCTAAATAAACCTGACGAGCTGGCATCTTTATGGTTTTTGAAAGATGACTGGCAGTTACTGGGTGAGCCGTGCCAAGTGGCTTTACCTATATTTTCTGCTTCTATCCCTACCTGCTGCCTCCTGTGAGGTCACATGGCAGCCGATATCAGATCACGTTACTCCTGCTCAAAATCATCTGGGGCTTCCCACTTGATGGCGAGCCAAACTCAAACATCTGTCAGTGGTCTGCAAGGCCCCCTTTGGTCTACTGCCTCAAGAGGGCTCCCTGACAGCCCCCCTATGTTTCCCCTGCACCCCAGCTCGCCCAGCTCAAGCTGTACTGACTTTTCTGCTCCTTGAACATGCAGAGCTATGCCTCCCTCAGGACCTTTGCACCTGCTGTTTGTGTGTCTATATAGCTGCCCTCTAAGCCTGTCAGGTCCCATCGCAAATGTCTCTTCCTCAGAGGAAATCAGCCTGCCTGATGTAGTCCCTCCACCTGTCCAAACCATTACTGTCTTTCAACGTTTTACTTTCTTGACTTCAGGGCACATAGCACTGTGTGAAATTCTCCTGTTTCGTTCTTAAAAAAAAAAAAAAAAAAAAAGTCTTGAAATTGTCATTGAAATATTCCTATGACACAACCTTCGTCATTTTGAAATGTGCACGTCAGTGACTTTCAGTGTGTCCCCGGTGCTGTGCCATTCTCTCCACTATCGGGTTCCCGAACGTTCCCGTCACCCTGACAAGACTGTTTCCTTGCAGTTCACCCCGCCCCTGGCAGTCATTAGCTATTCTCTAGCTCCATGAATTTGCCTGTTTTGAGCACTTCCTGTGAATGAAACAAAAATGTGGCATTTTGTTTGTGTCTGGCTTCTTTCACATAGTATAATATTCTCTTTCTTTGAAAATTTTACTTCCTTATTATCTGTCATCCCCATTAGGCTGTCAGGGGCTCTAGTGCCCAGAATAGTGGCTGGTAGAAGTCATTAAACATGGATGAAGCACCTACTGTGTGCACACAGTAGCACAAAAAGCTCCCTTTGGGGTGACTGTCTCTCTAGCCTCATTTCCTCCTTAGGAATCTTCTTGGGGTCTCCTCTGGCTTCACCTCAGGGCAGGTGCTAGGTGGAGGGAAGACAGGCGGGTGTGTGGGGAAGGCTCCCCCTTGGGAACCCAGCAGACACCTCACAGCAGCACAGGGCCTCAGCCAGGATGGAAGCAGGAGGGCCCCACCAACCACCTGTTTCTGAGGGGTTTCCCTGTCCCTCTGATTCTTTTTTTTTTTTTTTTTTTTTTTTTTTTTTGGTACCGGGATTGAACTCAGGGGCACTAGACCACTGGGCCACATCCCCAGCCCTTTTTTGTATTTTTATTAGAGACAGGGTCTCACTGAGTTGCTAAGTGCCTCGCCATGGCTGAGGCTGGCTTTGAACTCGCGATCCTCCTGCCTCAGCCTCCCAAGTGCTGGGATTACAGGCGTGCGCCACCGCCCCGGCTTCCCTCTGATTCTTACGCAAGACGAGTCTGTGGGACAGTCAAGGTATTTGCCTTTGAGCAGCCCGTTGGGTTCGATGGGAGCCGCGGACTCTCGCCGGGGGCTTGCTGGCCAGGTCCGCGCTCGCCCTTGTGCCGGGAGTGAGGTCTGCCTTGCCCCCCGCCCTGCGAGGGCAGCACCTCAGGGTTTCTACCAGGAGGTAGGCCCGGACCCCAGGGCCGAGCACTGCCGCTTGCCCTGTCACCTTGGGCATGTTAGCCTTGCCTCCGCGCCCGGGTTGGCATTCCAGAGTATTCTCTTCGGATTAAATAAAAGCATGCACGAAGTGCTGAACCCACGCCTGGCACACGTGTACTCCATGGCGTCTACCAAGTAAAAGTAAACCCCCACGCCGGGCACGCCTGTGATCCCACCACTTGGGAGGCTGAGGCAGGAGGATCGCGAGTTCAAAGCCAGCCTCAGCCATGGCGAGGCACTTAGCAACTCAGTGAGACCCTGTCTCTAATAAAATGCAAAAAAGGGCTGGGGATGTGGCCCAGTGGTCGAGTGCCCCTGAGTTCAATCCTTGGTACCAAAAAAAGAAAAGAAAACCCCAGCCGACTTCTGGCTGGGGCTGAGCCTGAGCCTGTTCTGTCACTCCTAGGACAGAAATACAGCGGTGGTGACATCTAAACAGTTTTCTTACCTCATTTATGACCCCAAAGGGACCTTTCTGTCTCTTCCCTAGTGGGGGAAAATTAGAGAAACCTCAATCATCCATTGACAGGAGAATGACTGCAATTCTGAGAACGTGCCTCTCTCTGTAATAGCATGGGAAAAGGCCTCCACTCTGGCCTGACCACGGAGTGCGGCTGTTAAGGTCCCTGGGCCTTGAAGTCGAACTCCCTGTGTCTGAATCCTGGCTGGGCCACCTACACCTTGACCTTGGGCAAATCACTCATCTCTCCATGCCTCAGTTTCTATTTGTAAAATGGGTGCCAGGCACTGTGGCACATACCTGTAATCAATCCCAGCTACTCAGGAGGCTGAGGTAGGAGGATAGAACAGAGGAGATCAACCCGGGCAACTTAGTGAGAACCTGTCTCAAAAATAAAATTTAGGACTGGGTGTGTGGCTTAGTGGTAGAGCACCCCTGGCTTCAATCTCCAGTACTGAAAAAGAAAAAAAAAAAAAAAAAAGTGCTCATTACCCAGGACTATTGTGAATATAAAGTAGATTCATACACAGAGAGCAACTGGTATATGCACTGTAAGTACTCAATAAATCTTAGGTATTGCTGTTTAATAAAAAGCACAAATTCACTTTGGATTTTGAATGTACTATATGCACTGGGAAGAAAGCTGAGGCAATTTACAAAATGCTCTGAACTTGTGGCTATTTTTCACTCTCTTCATACTTTTCCAAGGTGTTTGGGGGGAAAAACACTTTATAGTTATGAGCCAACATTACTTTCATAATCAGATAAAAGTGAACCCACGTGGGGGTGGAGCGGCATGTCGGGACAACTTCACCTGGGGCTGCAGCGATCGGAGAGCTGTTGGCCTGTCCAGATCTTTGCTTTCAGGACAGTTCTGGCCTGAACACAGAGTCACCCTTGTTTGCTCAAGTCCTCTCCCTGTGAATCACAAGGAGACTGTTGAAGGCAGGGCGGGGCTCCCACCCTTCTCAGTGTCTTGGGAAGGAGGTCTCACCTCCTGTTTTTTTGTTTTGTTTTGTTTTAAATATTTATCTATTTGTTTTAGTTGTACACAATGCCTTTATTCTTACGTGGTGCTGAGGATCGAACTCAGGCTGCACACTTGCTAGGTGAGCGCTCTACCGCCGAGCCACAACCCCAGCCCCCACCTCCTGTTTTGTTTGACCACTGATCTCACCCACAGTCATTCAATGGGGTTTGGGTAACAAACAATGGCCCAGTCAGTCAACAGATCTCCATTCATTCACCTCAAAGGCCACCAGATCGTGTCTACTGCCCCAAAGAGGGGTCCACTTACACGGCCAGCTTTTCTTCTGATCGTTGGTGTGTGGGTCCTGCCAGTTGTTAAATGTCTCAGTTTCAGCCTGCTATTACTATCTATGTGCTTGACATTGTTTTGTGGCTTTAATATTTACATAAATAATGGCAGTGTACCAATCCTTGACTTGTGCAAGCTCGGCCAACAGTACGCATTTGCAATGTGACTCCTCCATCGTGAACATTTGTTTGCATCCCAAGTGTGCTATGGTTTGCCCATTCCCTGCCCTCGCCTGTTCGGTCCATTCCACCTTTGGCCTCTGATGAATGAGGCGGCCACACCCGTCTTTGCACCTGTTAGAACTTCTCCAGGAAGTGGCATCGTTGGCCACCGCACAGCAGAGTGTGTGTGTTCGGTGTCCCCACTTCCCCACCAACAGAAACACCATCAGCATGCACCTGGCTACTTCCCCGGCCCCATGTGGTCTGTTTCCACCAAGTGCCCACACTGTGCCGGGCACAGATCTTGGCCCCCAGGAGCATTTGCTTTGAAGACCAGAAATCCAGGTGCAGCCAAGGCTGTAAGGGGCATTTTCCCAAAGCAGACTCCTGACTGGCCAATAAGTGGATGGAAAGATCTTCAAGGTTCCTCCCCAGCAGGCAGTGCAAGCTAAAGCACTTCGAGACATCTCTTAGCAGGGGCTCAGGACATAGCTCAGTCTGTACAGTGCGTGCATCGCATGCACAAGGCCCTGGGTTCAATCCCCAACACCACCAAAAAGGGGGAAAAAAAAAAAAAGAGAGAGAGAGAGATCTCTTAGCAGTGGACGGGGCACACATATCAACCCTCATAATAACCCTCTGCGGTGGGCTCTGTTATTACTCTTACGTGCATATGAGGAAACTGAGCCACATACTGGCTGAGAAATTTGCTCAAAGTCTGTAGAACTTCACTTATAGGATTATTGCAAATGTATACTATGTGATATATGTTAGCAGCTTAGCAAGAGTTGGCTCAATAAATATTATCAGCTATTATGTTATTGCCCTGCTCGAAACCCTTTGGTGGCTCACCATTGCCCTTAGGAGAAAGTTTGAATTCCTTAGTGTTCCCTTCCCACCCCTCTACTTCCTCATTTTTCCTTGTTCTTTGTTCTCCAGCCAACTGTCTTTCTCTCATTGCTCCCACACCTTCCCTCACCATCTTCTCTACCACTGGGCCTTTGCACATGATGCTTATGCTTGCTTTAAGTACTGTTCCCACCTGCTCTTCTTTCCCCAGTTATCCTCTAAACATCTTCACAAGTCATGTACAATGACACCTCTATCAAGTGGTCTTGTTAGAAGAGGCTGAATCTTCCTGGAATATATTCTTGCTATTTGCCATACTTTCTCTTAAGTAATGCTTCACGCTCCTGGAATTACTTCTTTGTGTTGTCTTCTCCCTCAACTCTGGGTTCTTGGAAAGTGGGGGATTTTTCTGACTTTATTGTTGCTGCAGGCCTACAGCAGGCAGTGCTGACCAGCTCACTCAATTCCCTTTAGTGTGCCTGCTTTATGAAGCCTAGGAGGAGGAAAAAACCACAATTCCCAGACTTCCCTGCAGCAGGAATACTTCTGCCACTGGGTTCACCCTGCTGAGCCTGGGAAGCAAGAGTAAGCAGAGAATCCTAGTCTGGCAAGTTCAATGGCAGAGGCAGTCGGTCCTAACCAGCAGGAGAGTTCCCGGTGGCCAGTCCCTAGATTCCCAGCCCCAAGCAGAGGTGACAGCAGCAGCAGTGACATTTCAGCCAGAATAGTGCAGCAGTGAAGGTTGGGGCTTCTGCCTCTGCTGCTCCTGGCCGCGGCTCTGTCTGCTCCTGGGTGTTCACAACTAGGGCCTTTCTGCTGAACTGCCCCCAGTCGATTCAGACGGCCCCCCCCCCCCCCCGTGCCCTGTGAACAGTGGAGGAAGCAGGGAGGGAGGCGGGAAGAACCGCAGCCCCTGAGCACCTCTCTGTCCCCACTGCTTCCATCCACAGAAAGGAACATCTCAGTCTGAGTCACCGTCACAGGCCCTGCGTGGACAGGGTTCCTTCAAAGGTCAGGGACAGGAAGATGACACGGAACATTCTTATCACCAGCAGGACCGACCCTGAGACTGGCAGATAAAAGAGTACAGGAGGGACAGGGCCACCTCTGCAGGGGATGGGGGAAGGCCAAGAGGTTGGTGTGGGAGCGGAAATCGCCCCCAGAGCATGTGCTTTTTAGCTGAAAAAACGGGCTGGAAAAATACAGTCAGGAGGAACTACTTTAAAAGACCGCTGAACTGTGCCGGGCAGAGCAGCGTGGAGCGAAGCCAGCTGAGCAGGCGCTGGGGCCGGCTTCCTGCTAAAGCAGACCTGAGACGGGTGTTTGTGTGCAAGTGGTTTATTTGGGAGGTGAAGGATCCCAAGAAGCTTGACTGGGGAATGGGAAATGACGCGGGAGGGAAGCAGTTGTGGAGTCCTTTATCACCCTGGCAATGGGCTCGCCCCACCCACGCCCGGGAGCTGTGGGACTCAGTGTAGAACCCACCTCGGGATTGTCCCCTCAAGTGCAGGAGAGGAGGATATCGCTCCACACACTCCTGTCAATCATTGGTTAAGGGCTGCTGCCAGGTGAGGGTGAACCCCTGGCATTCTCCCCCTGTGTGTGCTGTGGGGGTGAAGCCCTCTGGCAGGGAGGGAGGGTGCTGGGAGTTGGAAGCCATCAGGTCATTGTGCAAGAAAACGATGAGTGCCCAAGGGGCCTGGGCAGAGAACAACATCACCTACTCCAGTGACTTAGGCCAAAAGAGGAGCCCAATTGACTCCACAGAATAGCAAGTTCAAGAGTGTGTTGCAGCCGGGCACGGTGGCGCATGCCTATAATCCCAGTGTTGTATTCCAGGCAGGAGGCCACACCTCCCCAGGTGCCTTGTGAAAAACTACAGCTCCCAGGATCCTCAGCGTGACCAAAAACCTGACCAGCAAGTCCCCTGTCCACTACCACTACCCTACTCCCCCCCCCCCCACCTCTGCTGGCCTATAGGACAAGGACTCACTCCAAGGGGGTTTTATGGCCCCTACTCTATTTAAGCCAGCCCCGGACTGAAATCGCTCTCTGTTCCCGCTCTCTGTTCCTGCTCTCCGTTCCCGCGTGCTCCAGCTCCCGTTCGTTCCCCGCAGTTTGTCCCCATCCCCTCCACTTGTTTCTTTGGTAATTCAATAAACCCCTTTCCTTTTCCTATAGGACAGTTCGAGCGTCCGTCCCTTCCTGCAAATTTCGCTAACACCCAGCACTTGGGAGGCTGAGGCAGGAGGATGGCAAGTTCAAAGCCAGCCTCAGCAATGGAGAGGCACTTAGCAACTCAGTGAGACCCTGTCTCTAAATAAAATACAAAAAAAAAGGGCTGGGGGTGTGACCCAGTGGTCAAGTGCCCCTGAGTTCAATCCCCGGTACCAAAAAAAAAAAAAAAAGAGTGTGTTGCTGCCTTGAGGTACAGCTGGATCAGGGCCTTGGAAGCTTCTGGAGCTTGGCTCGGTCTCTCTCTCACTCTCCCAATAGTGGCCATTTCCTCTCTTTGGTGCACCAGAGCAGAAGGAAAACAAAACAAAACAAAACAATATTTTCCCAATAATTGCTGCAAAAACCCCAGGGCTGATTCATGTGGGTTAAGGGACGCGGGGTGCTGAGGGACCGGCGTGAAGCCCTGGGGCTTTCCTGGAGCCACGGATGAAGTTAGCCCACGGCCTCACTTGGACAGACTTCCTGGGAAATCAGGGTGCTGTTATGAGGCCGTAGAGAAGGCCAAGAGCACAGATGCGCCACACCCCCGCCAGGAGCAGATGGGGAACCCACGCCCCGTACAGAAGGGGCTTCCTCAGCTCATCCAGGCAGACAGTGGCGGCCCAGCTTTTCTCCCGGAGCCGGCGGTCCCCGCACGGGCAGGGCCTATCTGGCCAGCACACACCCTTTAGTGTCCTTCTCAGCCTGTCCTTTCTCAATTCATGCCCTAAGTGGCTGTTTACCACATATCTTCCTGATTTTGTTAAGTACATTTTCACACCCCACTTCCTAGACAGAGAAACCGAGAAGTTAAAACACATGGCACGAGCCAGATGCGGTGGTGCCCGCCTGTAATCCCAGCATCTTGGGAGGCTGAGGCAGGAGGGTCAAACATTGGAGGCCAGCCTTGACAATTTAGTGAGGACCTACGCAGTTTAGCGAGACCCTGTCTCAAAAGAAAAAGAGAGAAGGGCTGGGGATGCCGCTTAGTGTTCAAGTCCATGGATTTAATCCCCAGTACCAAGGGGTGGGGAAAGAAAAGCAATCTTTGGTGTTGAAATCACGATGACGGTCATTGGTCATCGTGAGGACGATGGGAAGGTGGAAGCAGGCACCTGGGGTGGGGACTGGGCGGTCTCCTCCCTTGATCTGAGGGCTGGTTATCTTTTTTTTTTTTTTTTTTTTTTTGTACCGGGGATTGAACTCAGGGGCACTTGGCCACTGGGCCACATCCCCAGCCCTTTTTTGTATTTTATTAGAAGCAGGGTCTCATTGAGTTACTAAGTGCCTCGCCATTGCTGAGGCTGGCTTTGAACTCGCGATCCTCCTGCCTCAGCCTCCCAAAGTGCTGGGATTACAGGCTTGCGCAACCGCGCCCGGCTATGGGCTGGTTATCTTAATGCGTTGCTTTTGTGAACATTCATCACGCTATGGCTGTGTGTGTGCTTTTCTGGATGTATGCTATACTTCAATAATCAAGTTTCCTCCCCAAAGCGTCTGTGGTCTATTGGAAGCCAGCGGCGGCCAGGGGCCGAGGGGCCCAGGTGGGGCCTCGTTCCTTACCAGCCACCCCAGTTCCTGTTTCAGATCCAAGCACCGGAGCCAGCTTCCTCTTCGGTTGCTCCACTGGCCACCCACACTGGAGCTTTGATGCAATACTCCTGTTGCCCCTGGACTGTGGCCTAACCACCACATCCGGGTCCGGTCTGATGCCAGCCACCTGACTGACCATGCTGTCAGCCCCGGGACTGTGGGAGAGATAGGTTGCAGCAAGTAACCTTGAGCAATGACCTCAAATCAGCCTCGGCTAGAACTCACGTGTGTTGGTGCTCTTCTTTCTTTTATTCATTAATTTCAAACAACACTCTTGGACTTTAGGGACCTCGTATGTACACAGCTCTGCTCCTGGCTGGCACAAAGATGCTTCTATTCTTTTTTTTTTTTTCCATATTGGTGATTGAACCCAGGAGAGCTTTACTCCTGAGCTCCATCCCCAGACAGTTTTTTTTTAAAAATATTTATTTGCTTTAGTTGTACACAATGCAATGCATTTATTTTTTATTTTATTTATTTATTTATTTTTTTGGGGGGTACAGGGGATTGAACTCAGGGGCACTCAACCACTGGGCCACATTCCCAGCCTTTTTTTGTATTTTATTGGAGACAGGGTCTCACTGAGTTGCTAAGTGCCTTGCCATTGCTGAGGCTGGCTTTGAACTCGCAATCCTCCTGTCTCAGCCTCCCAAGTGCTGGGATTACAGGCGTGCGCAATGCATTTACGTTTACGTGGTGCTGAGGATTGAACCCAGGCTGCGCACCTGCTAGGGCAACCGCTCCACCGCTGAGCCACAACCCCAGCTCCAAGATCACCCCAGACAGTTTTTATTTGAGACAGGGTCTTGCTACATTGCTGAGGTTCTCACCAACTTGCTGAGACTGCTCTTGAACTTGTGATACTCCTGCTTGAGACTCCCAAGTCACTGGGATCACAGGCCTGTGCCAACACACCTGGCTCAGTCTTCATTCATACGTGCAACAAGTAGTTATTTATGGTGCCGGGGTCCTAGCTGTGATAAGCATTCATTGGGACTGACTAGGCCTGGTGCTGGCTGCTAAGGATGCACCTGTGTAGAAAATGGACATGGCCCCTGCTCTCCTCCTTGGTGGGTCTGAACACTACAGGGAAACATTAAGATAGGATATGGAGCACAAGACATATTTAGAGGGGCTGCACATTTTAATTGAGTGCTCAGGCAAAGTCTCCCGATGAGATGATGGTCAAGTAAAGACTCATAGAAGATGAGTGGGTCACCTGAGTGGGTAAGGAAAGACTGATAAGGAGTAACCATCATTCAAAAAAACACGAGCCAACAGGGCATGGTGGTGCACACCTGTAATCCCAGCAACTCAGGAGGCTGAGGCAGGAGGATGGCAAGTTTGAGGCCAGCCTGGGCAATTTAGCAAAACCCTGTCTCAAAATTGGAAATAAAAAGAGCTGGGGACATAGTTCAGTGGTAGAGGACTTGTCTAGCATATGCAAGACTCTGGGTTCAATCCCCAGTATCAGAAACAATAATAACATCATCATTCAAGCCAGGTGCAGTGGTACACGCCTGTAATCCCAGCACTTGGGAGGCTGAGGCAGGAGGAGCCTGAGTTCAAAGCCAGCCTCAGCAATGGTGAGGCACTTAGCAACTCAGTGAGACCCTGTCTGTAAATAAAATGCAAAAAAGGGCTGGGGATGTGGCCCAGTGGTCGAGTGCCCCTGAGTTCAATCCCTGGTACCAAAAAAAAAAAAAAAAAAAAAAAAAAAAAAAGAGTAGATACTATTGGAATGATGATGTTAATTTACTTAATTTAATTTATTTATTTTGGTACCGGGGATTGAACTCAGGGACACTCGACCACTGGGCCACATCCCCAGCCCTTTTTTGTATTTTATTAGAGACAGGGTCTCACTGAGTTGCTAAGTGCCTCGCCATTGCTGAGGCTGGCTTTGAACTTGCAATCCTTCTGCCTCAGCCTCCTAAGTGCTGGGATTACAGGCGTGTGCCACCATGCCCAGCTCAAATAGTAGCTACTCTTTTCTTTTTTTTTTTTTTTTTTTTTTTTTTTTTGTGGTACTGGGGATTGAACTCAGGGGCACTCGACCACTGGGTCACATCCCCAGACCTTTTTTTTTTTTTTTTTTTTTTTTTTTTTGGTGGTACCGGGGATTGAACTCAGGGGCACTCGACCACTGGGCCACATCCCCAGCCCTTTTTTGTATTTTATTAGAGACAGAGTCTCACTGAGTTGCTAAGTGCCTCACCATTGCTGAGGCTGGCTTTGAACTCGCGATCCTCCTGCCTCAGCCTCCCAAAGTGCTGGGATTACAGGCGTGCGCCACCGCGCCCGGCTAGTAGCTACTCTTAAAAGAAGATCACGCCAGAGCTGGGGTGCAGTGAGGTCCTGAGTTCGATCCCCAGCACTGCCAGAAGGTAAAGATCATGCCAAGGTGGAATGTTCTCCAAGATAAACTGTTACCAAACAAACCAATGACGGCAAGGTGCAGAAATATTTATATTTACGTGGCTTAAAATATATGCAATATTTTATAACCATTGTTGTCAAGACTGTTTCAGGCAAAAATTGCCACTGGATGCTAAAACTAAGGGGGGAATTTTTTTTTTTTTAATATTTATTTACTTGCTTTATTTGTACATAATGCGTTTATGTTTACGTGGTGCTGAGGATCGAACCCAGGTTGTGCACGTGCTAGGCGAGCACTCTACTGCTGAGCTACAGCCTCAGCCCTTAAGGGGGGAAATTTGATGAGAGCAAAAGATCTAAACGCCATCGTGGCCCCGCCACCCTCACCCCAAGGATTCCTTCTCAGTTTCAGGGAGACCACATCCTCAGCGGCACTTCAGAACCTCGTCACCAGAGAGGGGCATCTGGCCCCCACTGGAGCACAGGTGCCACAGGGCAGCTGGGTGTAGCTTAACCATGTTGATCAGGAAAGGGTGGCCCACGGGAAGGGAGGTCCCAGACGAGGAGGTGTTCACACGGTGACAGAACCACAGTGGTGAGATTCTCGGAATGTGTCCCCATTATGACACCACGTGCCTGTGTTGCATGGAGGTGAATTTCCTGAGTTTGGCAACAGGGCGGCAGCTGCGGAACCGACACTCTGGTCTCAGAAACACAAGTTCAAATGTTAAGGAGCCTCCGGGGCGCGAGGCCTCCAGCCTCTTTTAAATGGCTTGAGAAAAAATGTTATCAACAGTCATGATATTGACATGAAGAAAGGATGAGGAAAGAAATGCAAAATATTGAAAATAGGAGGTTCCGGGAAGAGGGGACTCTGGAATTCTCTGAATTATTCTTGTAACATTTCTATAATTTTAAAATGATTTTGAAACCTGTGCTTCCTCTGCATCTGTGAGAGGAAATAGGTGGATCAAGGAACCAGGGGAAAATGGAGTCTCTCCCACTCCCTCCCCCCCCCCCCTCTCTCTTTAAATATTTTTTAGTTACAACTACAGATAGACACAATATATTAATTTATTTTTCTGTGGTGCTGAGGATGGAACCCAGTGCCTCATGCATGCGAGGCATGTGCTCTACCACTGAGCTCCAGCCCCGACCCCCCTCTCTTCTTTCTTGCTGTCCTGGGGATGGAACCCAGGGTTTGGCACATGGTGGGCAAGTGCTCTATCACCAAGCTACCCTCCTATCCCTTTTAGTTTAATTTTATTTTGAGACTGGGTCTTGTTAAGTTGTCTAGGTTGGCCTCACACTTGCAATCCTCCTATTTTAGCCTCCCAAGTAGCTGGGATTATAGGTATGAGCCACCATGCCTGGCAAGTCTGTATATTTTTATATTATTTAAAAAAATTTTTTTTAGTTGTAGATGAACACAATACCTTTATTTATTTATTAATTTATTGTGGTGCCAGGGATCGAACCCAGTGCCTCAGGCAAGCGAGGCAAGCACTCTACCACTAAGCCACAACCCCAGCCCCTATATTATTACTATTTTTTAAAAATATTTATTTATTTGCTTTAGTTGTACACAATGCAATTTATTTATGTTTATGTGGTGCTGAGGATTGAACCCGGGCTGCGCACGTGCTAGGCAAACGCTCTACCGGGGAGCCACAACCCCAGCCCCCAAGCCCCTATATTATATTGTATTATTATTATTATTATTGTACTGGGGATTGAATCCAGGAGTACTCTACCCCTGTGTTTCAGACCCAGCCCTTCTTATTTTTAATTTTGAGACAGGGTCTCACTAAGTTGCTGAGGCTGGCCTCCAACTTGGAATTCTCTTGCTTTAGCCTCCTGAGTCTCTGGGGTTATAGGCATTTGACTCCACACCCGGAGGGAGACTCATTTTCCACCCTTTTGTGCTGTCTTAAAGCAGGACCTCTTCAAACAAATAAGTAGAAATGGAAAAGGAATTTATTAGACACAATTTCTAGGCACTTTGCTAAGCTAGTGATTAGCCTGACATGATCTTACTTAGTCCTCCCACTTTTAGCATTGCACGGAGGGGGAAACCGAGGCTCAGAGCAGGGAGGTGATTCACCTAACGCAGAACTTAGAGCAGGGAGTTAACCAGGTCAGTTTCACTTCAGAGTCCTCAAGACTAAACTGGGCAGGAGAGGAATTTGTAAAACTTTTCATTGCTTGAACAAAACAAAACACCCGAGTATCTGCCTTTTCAGCTTTGTGGGTGTGGGTTGTTTGTGGTAGGAAATAATCTGGGGTGTAGCTATAAGTCAGGCATGTAACAGCCACTTCTTAGAAATCTTCACTGCCGGGTATAGTGGTGCACATCTGTGATCCCAGTGACTGGAGGCTGAGGGAAGAGGATCACAAGTTTAAGGCCATCCTGGTCAACATAGCAAGCCCCTGTCTCAAAATAGAAAGTGTTGGGGGTGTAGCTCTGTGTAGAATGCCCCTGGGTTCCATCCTCTGTAACACAAACACATAGTTTTTTTTTTTTTTTTTTTGGTACTGGGAATTGAACTCAGGGACACTCGACCACTGGGCCACATCCCCAGCCCTTTTTTGTATTTTATTAGAGACAGGGTCTCTGGCTTTGAACTCGCGATCCTCCTGCCTCAGCCTCCCAAGTGCTGGGATTACAGGTGTGTGCCACCACGACTGGCTCACACATAGAACTTTTATTGGTCCAGAGGCAGCTGTCCCATGATCTCTCCGTGCTGGGTCGTGCTGGGAGTTCCTGAGTGCCCTAGAGAGAGGGAGGGGCAGCCCCTGTGCAGGCATTTCGGTAAACTGCCTAAAGAGGTCTCAGAAGAAAGGATCCTCATTCTTCAAGTGTCCAATTATTTGAGATGAATTATTTTCTTTTCTTTTCTTCTTCTTCTTTTTTTTTGTGGTACCGGGGATTGAACTCAGGGCACTCGACCACTGGGCCACATCCCCAGCCCTTTTTTGTATTTTTTATTAGAGACAGGGTCTCACTGAGTGGCTAAGTGCCTCGCCATTGCTGAGGCTGGCTTTGAACTTGTGATCCTCCTGCCTCAGCCTCCCAAGTGCTGGGATTACAGGCGTGCGCCACCACGCCTGGTGAGATGAATGATTTTCATATTCATTGTTTTCACATTTATGGTTTCCCTCACTTCCACGCGGACCGTCTTGTGTTGTTTCTAAAGTTGCCTGCACTGCTGAACCCGCATGCCCCGAGCCCTCTGCAGGGCCAGGCCTTCTTTCAGGTGCCCTAAGTTAAAGAAGGAGCTCGAGGAGGGGGCCGAGCTGTTCCAACAACGTGGCTTGTGCCCCAATGGGGAAGTCGAGTTCCCGTGGGTCCCCATCACCCTGAGAGCCCGAGAGCCACCCTCCCTTCCTTGTAGGCGCCTCCAAAACTCCTAGTCGACCAACAACTGATATCTTGCTTCCCTGCTTTCCTGCTGACCCAAGGGAGAAGTGGGTGCTTGGCCTTGGCTCTGCAGACCACGGGTGAGAACGGTGGCCAGTGCCACCAGTACTGGGTACCATCTCCGCCCCTTCCTGAAGTCACACCATGGAAGCCTCAGAGAGTGGCCCTACAGGGAGGTACCGTCATTTTCCAGGTGAAGCTACTGAGGCAAGAGAGGTTAAGGACTCTGCCAAGTTGCCATTGCCGCATGTGGAGAAAGCAGGAGGGTGGCCGGGCATGGAGCCACAGCCCCCCACCTGATGGGCAGCTGCGGCTCCCACTCCCTGGACCCCAGCTCTCCTTTGGGAAACCCAGCTGTGACTGGCCATGTGGCTTGGGTGGAGCCAACCACCAACCTGGCTCCACTGTTGATGATGTCACCAGTTCTGGCTCACTGAAGCAGCAAATTGTCCTCCCGATGGTGACTAATTCAAAGGGGATCCCAGCTATATCTTTGTGAAGCTTCCCTGAGACCTTTATTCGAAACAATAAGGAGAAAGGTAGTTCACCAGAGTGGCCAGGGTAGTAAGAGTTCCGTAGACTAGAGCTACCAAGTGCCACCTTGTCACCTGCTTGAAAAAGAACGAAGCACTGTAGGAGCCCTGTTTGGGGAGATGGTTTAAATTGCGGTTGACTATGGGCCATAAGGATTTGGACATTGTCGCCTTCCGTAGTCTCATGGGACTTGGCCCGGGATCTCGAGTGACTTGGCCGAGATTGCTGATCTGATCGGGTCAGCGCCAGTTTTTGTTTGTGCCGGGGTGGTGTGTGTGGTTCAAAGCCAGCCTCAGCGCGTGCTAGTCGTCTCTAATTGTGTAGAACCAGAGAGAAAAGTTATCAGAAAAAAAAAGCTGTTTGTCTCCAGTTTGCCTCTGAACTTCTTCCCGCGGCTCCGTTGCTCCAAGCGGCCATCGCTTCAGGCGGCAACAAAGCACAGGGTAAATCTGAGGATCAACAAAGTCCCAGTGACGTTGTTTAAGCTGCTGGATCCAGCCGTGCCTGAAATACCCCTGGACTTTTCAGCTATATGAACTAATACGTCCTGCTCCCTCCTCAACATTTTTTGGCCCAGACTACTTGAACACATAGTAGGAGCAGGTGTTCAAGCACCAGCTGTGGTTTCTGTCTTGGCCACAGCCCACCGCCCCCCCCACCCCGATTATTATGCGTTAACTCTTGTTGTATAACAGCTTTATTGAGATATAATCCACACACCATACAATGTACCCATTCCATGCATGCAACTTCATTCAGGAAAAAAGGCAAAGTACACAAGTCAAAGGTTTTTCATATAGTCAAGAGTTGTAAAGCCATCTCCCCAATCAACTTCAGAGTACTGTCTTCAGCCGCAGAAGAAACCCCATACCCATTAGCAGCACTTCCCATTTACCCCAAAATGCCTCTTTTTTTTTTTTTTTCTGGTACCAGGGATTAAATTCAGGGACACTCAACCACTGGGCCACATCCCCAGCCCTTCTTTGTATTTTATTAGAGACAGTGTCTCACTGAGTTGCTAAGTGCCTCCCCATTGCTGAGGCTGGCTTTGAACTCATGATCCTCCCGCCTCAGCCTCCCACGTGCTGGTATTACAGGCATGTGCCACCACGCCTGCAAATGCCTCTATTTTCTCTCTCTGTAGATGTGCCTACTCTGGACATTTCATATAAACAAATCATAGAACATATGTTGCTTTTTGTTTTTCTTTTCAAAGTTAGCCTGTCCCATAGCATTTATCAGAACTCCATTCATTTTTTTAGTGCTGCATAATATTTCATTGTATGGACATACCACATTTTGTTTGTGCCTTTGTTATTTGTTGGACATTTGCGTTATTGCCACATTGGGCTCTAAGGAACAATACTGTTATGGAAGAGGTACAGATCTTCCTGTGGCATGCTTTCCATTCTCGGGGTGTTCTTAGGGGTGGAACTGTTAGGCGAGCGCATGCCCTGTTTAACTTTTTGAAACGCCGCTGTACCGCAGTCTAGTGATGATGCCCCCTTCACCTCCCACCAGCAGTGTGTGAACGAACACCCCCTATTTTTGCTTCAACTCTGGGGGAAGAGAGTTTTTCCTGTATCTTACACAGGGCTGTAAGGAACCAGAAGCTGTCACATTTGTGAGATCGAGACAAGTAAGTCTCTTAAGTTTGGGACATCAGGTCCCATCTGTGAAATGGGGATAGCAAAAGCATTTTCCTCCTGAGGTTCTTCTGAGGATGAAAGGAGATGCAGCTGCAGAGACAGGACATAGTCAAGGGACAGTGGTGGCCAGGGACCTATTTTTTCTTTTTCTTTTGCAGTGCTGGGGATGGAGCCCAGGGCCTCATGCACACTAGGCAAGTGTTCTACTACTGAGCTGTATCTGCAGTCCTTTTTACTTTTTATTTGGAGACAGGGTCTTGCTAAGTGGCTCAGGCTGACCTTGAACACGGGATCAGCTTCCCAAGTATCTGGGATCACAGGCACGTGCCTCCACTACAGGCCAGATGTAGTTATAACACGGCTCCTATTTTCCAATTACATGAAACTTGCCTGAATACCCGTAGGGTATACACTTGGCGGTATAATACTTTCTAAGACTCCCTTGGTTTTCAAGTTGGGATTCCTTCATCCTGCCAGGTGCAGCGGCACATGCCAGTAATCCCAGCGGCTCAGGAGTCTAAGGCAGGAGGATCACAAATCCAGAGCCAGTCTCAGCAACTTTGCCAGGCGCTAAGCAACTCAGTGAGACCCCGTCTCTAATAAAATACAAAAAAAGGGCTGGGGATGTGGCCTAGCGGTTAAGTGCCCCTGAATTCAATCCCCAGTACCAAAAAAAAAAAAAAAAAAAAAAAAAAAAAGCATCTCAGTTCTTTTTTTTTTTTTTTTTTTAAGTATTTATTTATTTGCTTTAGTTGTACACAATGGGTTTATTTGTACGTGGTGCTGAGGATTGAACCCGGGCCGCGCACGTGCTAGGCGAATGCTCCACCGCTGAGCCACAATCCCAGCCCCCTCAGTTCTTCTTTGGGGAACAATTTCCTCCCCAACTCTGCCCCAGGGGACATGGGCCTGGCCCCTAGCTCCAGGGGAGCCTGGCTGAGCAGGGTATTATTCCTCTGACCGTGATAATTGATTCTGGGATGGACAATCCCAGCTGGACCCCTGAGCCTCATTCCTGGGACTTTGGCTGGGATTGTCGGGAAAGAGGAACTCCCTTTGATTCAGGTTTCCAGGCACAAAATGAAGACAGTCATGCCAGGCGCCGTGGCCCACCACTGTAATCCCAGTGACTCTGGAGGCGGAGGCAGGAGGATCCTAAGTCCCAGGCCAGCCTCAGCAATTTAATGAGAGCCTGTTTCAAGAGCTGGGGATGTAGCCCAGTGGTAGAGTACCCCTGGGTTCAATCCCCAGTCCTGCCAAAAGAAAACACACAAAAAGCAAAAAAAAAAAAAAAAAACACCAGAGGCTGGGGGTATAACTTGGTGGTAGAACACTTGCCTATCATGTGGGAGGCCCTGGTTCCCTCCCCAGCACTGCAAATAATAACAGTGATAACAAATCAGACCCAAGGCTTATGCAAACAAACAAAAGTGGTACAAGCTTATTGGAACAATGAATGCCAACAATTCAAAAGGGTCCCTCTATTTTTTTGGGGGGGTGTATGAGGGATTGAACTCACGGGCATTGAACCACTGAGCCACATCCCCAGCCCCGTTTTGTATTTTAATTAGAGACAGGGTCTCACTGAGTTGCTTAGTGCCTAAGCTAAGTTGCCGGGGCTGGCTTTGAACTCATGATCCTCCTGTCTCAGCCTCCCCAGCTGCTGGGATTACAGGCATGCACCACCATGCCTGGCTCAAAAGGGTCCTTCTTTAATCAAGCAGGGACAGACTCCAAAGCCCCCAGCAGATGCCTGAGACCTCAGATATTACTAAGAAATTTCATTATGCTACTCAGAACAGAGTGCACCTCAAAACTTATGAATTGCTTATTTCTGGAATTTTCCATTTAATATTTTTGCACTATGGTTGACCACAGGTAATTGCAATTGCAAAAAGCAAAACCACAGCCAGATAAGGAGGGGATGCTATAGCTAAAGGTGAGGATTACCTTGGCCCTTCTAATAAACATTTGTTGAATGAATGAATAAATGTCACACCTATAAATAGTTGATGAAAGACTGATTGAATCTAAAGAAGAGTCTTAGCTCAAGGTGACCACTGCCCCCTCCCCCAAGGCAGGCTAGCTGGTTTCCCTGAACAGCTGGGCCCTGGGCCAAGGTTTTATTTCTTTCTGGGATGGGCTCCTTATCTGGGAGTCCTTTTCCCTGGGAACCTTGAAGAATGACTCATGGGATTTTTCTCAGACAGGAGTCCCCTGGAGACCGGAGGTCACCTTGGCTCCTTAAACAGGTGTGCTCTGGGTAGACTTCTCAGGGGCTGAGGGCAGGGGGCGGGCCTCCTGAGTGGCCCAGGTACCACAGGGACTGTGGAGAGCCTGTTGGCCTGGGGAGGGGTCTGCAGGTCCTCCTACCACGAACCTGCTATTGTGGGGCTGTCCCCTTCTCTAAAGTGAGTGAGGTCCCCCACAGACACAGGGCTGCCTGTGGAACACGTGGCTGGCTCTTTCTTTTTGTCCAGCTGGGGACAGCACTGGATAGCCAAGCGTGTCACTGGAGGCAGGGTCTCACTCGGCGTTAAGGCACAGGACCACGGTCTCACTTTCTTTTTTTCCTTGGTTTGGGTTTTTTTTTTTTGGTACTGGGGATTGAATTCAGGAGCATGTGATCACTGAGCCACATCCCCAGCCCTTTTTTGTATTTTATTAGAGACAGGGTCTCACTGAGTTGCTTAAGGTCTTGCCATTGCTTAGGATGGCTTTGAGCTTGCGATCCTCCTGCCTCGCCCGGCAGTTAGTTTTTTTTTTTTTTTTTTTATATATTTATTTATTTGCTTTAGTTGTATACAATGTGGTTTTAGTTTTACGTGGTGCTGAGAATTGAACCCAAGCCGCACACGTGCTAAACGAGCACTCTACCGCTGAGCCACAATCCCAGCCCCAGTTGGTTTGTTTTTGCTTGTTTCTTTCCTCCTCCTTCTCCTCCTTCTCCTCTTTCTCTCTCTCATTTCTTTATTTTATTTTATTTTTTTAATTTCTCCCCTCCTGTTGTCTATGTGAGTTTGGACAATTCAGAACCTGGGCCTCAGCTTCTTTGCTACAACAGATGGTTCTTACATGTCAATATTTTCTATGGAATTAAAAGTAACTCCACTTAAGGGCCCTGCGCACAGCAAGAGTCAGCAACATGCCTTAGACAAACACAGGTTGCTTAATCCTAGTTCGAGGACACCTTTATTGTTTTCAGGGTCACTCGGTGCATGACAACGACCTTATGAACTCTGCTTGCTAACCCAGCTAATTTCATTTGGCAAAGGAATCAATTATTACCTTCAGATTTTGTTAGGTAAGCAAGATAATTTCAAATTGTGGGGTGTGTGTGAAGGGGAAAGTCCTGGGTTTGATCCCAGCATCACGGACCAGAGGGAGAACGAGCCACAGAAGGAGGGACCGAATCAGAAATCCACCCTGGAGCAGATGCAGAGCGCCTGCCCTTTCCTAACACTGCCCACGCCACAGGTCGGGGCTGGAGCCAGGCCTCTGTGAGCCAGGGTCCCAGGGGATTGTGTCAGCTGCAGAATTTGAGAATCAGTGGTTTCAAAGAGACGTTCCCATCCTCCTACACCCGAACAGCCATCCTTGTTTGCTAAATCTCGGTTTCCTCATCTGGAAAATGGTGATGATATTCTCCACCTCAGAGGTTCAAAGATAGGTTAAAAATGGGTCTCAGCTGAGGGTGACTGTGCTTCCCAGGGGACATTTGCCAAAGTCTGAAGACGTTTTTGGTTTTCACAGCCTGGGGGACGTTGTGACTAGCTTCTAGCGAGTGGCGGTCAGGGACATTACTGAGCTCCCTAGGTGCACAGGTACCTTAGATATCAAGCCTGGACGGTCAGCAGCGCCCAGGAGGAGAGACTCTGGATTCTGTGTGTGAGTGTGTCCTCTGCGCTCTGTGGAGTACAGGCCTGAGCTGCCCACAGCGGGCAGCCTTGCCCGGGCTGGGAGAAGAGTCCAGTGCTGAATGGAAAGAAGGGCAGAGAGCGCCGCTGTTCCGCCGCAGAGGGAAGCAGCAGAGAGCGTGGCGGGGAGGCAGAGTCTCTGTGGGTGACCTACTGGAAGTGCCCAACTCCACGCTGCAGCTGGGGAGTGAGCCCGAGGTCCCTGCGGAGATGGTGGGTGCAGGCGGCTCAGCGAGAGTGAGCTTGTTGCTACGCCCCATGGGAGAGATGAAATGGTGGTATGGGGGTGCCTCGAGAGGCTGAGGCAGGAGGATTGAGGCAGGAGGATCATGAGTTCAAACCCAGCCTCAGCAACTTAGTGAGGCCCCCAAGCAACTCTCAAATATATATATATATATATAGGGCTGGGGATGTGGCTCAGTGATTAAGTGCCCCTGAATTCAACCCCCAGTACAAAAAAAAAAAAAAAAAAAGATTAGTAAGAAATGTCCAAAAACTGACCCCAAGTGTCAATAGTGCAGGCTTTGTGAAAGCCAGGTTGTGTCAGAATGTTGCTGTTATCAGGGTCTAAAAATCACCCCCTCTTGTCAAGGGAACGCTTTTTTCTGTGTGTGGTGCTGGGCATTGAACCCAGGGCCTTGTGCCTTGAGGCAAGCACTCTACCAACTGAGCTGTATCCCTAGCCAAGGGAACAGGTTCGAAGGGAAAACTATCCAAATTTCATGTAGACAAGCCCAGCAGTTCCTGAGATCATCTGGGAGTCAGAGGGGGACGCTGGAGACACTTCACAGGGCGTTTTTTTTTTTTTTTTTTTTTTTTTTCTTCCATTTTTGCAGTGCTGGGGACACAACCCCACAGCCTCAAGCATCTCAGAGAAGCACTGTCCCTGATCTGTGTCCAGCCCCTTAACATAGTGCCTCCTGGGGTCCCATTGTGTGCCATGTCCTCTGCCCTCTGCTGAACACCTTCTCAGCTGAAGATCAGGCCCCAAGAGTTTGGAGGGGTGCTCTGGTTTGGATGTGGTGTACCCCCAGGGCTCACGCATCGAAGGCTTGGTCCTTAGGGTGCCAGTGTTGTAGGCCATGGGACCCGTGAGAGGTGAGTCCTAGAAGAGGTGAGTGAGTCACTGGGTTCGCAGCCCTTGGAAGCAATTAACATAGTTCTCCTGGGACCTTGGTTAGTTTTTGCAAGGGGAGGCTCTAAAAGAGCAAGCCTGGCCAATGGGGTGTAAACAAAAGCGATAAGCACAGCTCCCATCTTCTTTCCTTAAAGGACAGACCATGCCCTATTTCCTCTGCACACTGGAATGTGGATGGGATGGTGGGAGCTAGAGCAGCCATCTTGCGTCAAACTAGCAGTCATGTGTTAAGGAGAGCAGAGCAACTAGGGGAAGGAGCCACCTTTCCCTGGGTTGCTCAACTCAGACCATTATACAAGAGAGAAATAAACTCCCTTTTTTTTTTTTTCTGTGAATATCTTTGGAGCATACATTTTATATAAGATTTGTGAGAGACAGAAATTTATTAAGAACCGTCTTTGCAGCCGGGCGCGGTGGCGCACGCCTGTAATCCCAGCACTTTGGGAGGCTGAGTCAGGAGGATCGCGAGTTCAAAGCCAGCCTCAGCAATGGCGAGGCACTTAGCAACTCAGTGAGACCCTGTCTCTAAATAAAAAATACAAAAAAGGGCTGGGGATGTGGCCCAGTGGTCTAGTGCCGCTGAGTTCAATCCCCGGTACCAAAAAAAAAAAAAAAAAAAAAAAAAAAAAAGAACCATCTTTGCTATCCCAGAAACATGGGATAAAGTACGGAGAAGAAGCCGGGCGCAGTGGTGCACGCCTGTAATCCCAGCACTTTGGGAGGCTGAGGCAGGAGGATCGAGAGTTCAAAGCCAGCCTCAGCAATGGCAAGGCACTTAGCAACTCAGTGAGACCCTGTCTCTAAATAAAAAATACAAAAAAGGGCTGGGGATGTGACCCAGTGGTCGAGTGCCCCTGAGTTCAATCCCCGGTACCACAAAAAAAAAAAAAAGTACAGAGAAGAGCAGGGTAGGGGGAATTGTCCCAGGAAAAACAGTCTCTGCGGTCCCTTCCAGGTGGGGCGGTGGAGCCCCCTCATCTCCAGGGGGCTCAGGCAGAGAGTCCACCGCAGGCTGCGCAGCCCCCTCCAGCAGCTTTTCCACAGGGTGGGTCCTGTGTGATGCGTCGTCCTGAGGAGACAGACTTGCTGAGGGGCGTGAGTCAGCCAGTCTGGGGTATACTGAGTTATCTGGTCATGTTTGGTTTTTTTTCCTCATCTGCACAATGGAAACAAAGACAGCCAGTCCCTGCAGGCCCTTGATCTGGCCTTTGTCTGCCTCTGCCTCTGCCTCTGCGCCACCCTCCTGGCTAACACACCCTCGTCTTTGCTATTCCCTCTGCCTTGTTCCTGCCAGGGCTGGATGCTCTTTCTCAGTTCTTTTAGATAGCCAGGTTGGATCCTGTTTTCATTCTGTCAATCCCTGTCTGTCTTTCTCTCTCTCTTTCTTTCATTCCTGCTGAGGTCCTTCTCTTACACCTTGATTCCAGAGTCTTCACTCCTCAAAACCCTGTGACTAAGCCGGGGCGCGGTGGCGCACACCTGTAATCCCAGCACTTGGGAGGCTGAGGCAGGAGGATCGCCAGTTCAAAGCCAGCCTCAGCAATGGCGAGGCACTTAGCAACTCAGTGAGACCCTGTCTCTAATAAAATACAAAAAAGGGCTGGGGATGTGGCCCAGTGGTCGAGTGCCCCTGAGTTCAATCCCCGGTACCAAAAACAAAAACAAAAACAAAACAAAACAAAACAAATCAAAAAACCCTGCGCCTGGGTCAGCCTCATCCACATGTGGAGCTATCCGCCTCCTAGGTATCTATTGAGACATGGTTGCAGCAGACATTGATATTCAGACAAGCTGATTAAATCTACTTAATAATTTAGTCCTCTGACTCCTATATGAGATCTTTGCACTTCGCATTTAAGGAAAGGACCAAGGTCCACCAGATTCAGGCAGAACGCACAAAGCTGGTTCAAGAGCATTTGAGAAACACACGCATTGGCCATACAGCACACTGGACGAAGCTGAAGGGAGCGTGAGTGAACTGGAAGGTCCTCCTCAGGAAATCACCTGGCATGTGCCACAGAGAGAAAAGAAGATGGAAAAGCAGAAGATAGGCTCTGAGAGTGGGGAATGCCCCAGAAACTAATGAGAATCTGAGGTAGAGAGAAGGAAGCGTGCAGGGAAAACCAGCAGAAACACTGTCCAGGCCGCACCTGGCATTTCCTCTCAAGCCACCGTGGGCCTCTTCTGCTCAAGCGAGTGGTGGGGAAGGAGAAAGGAAAAGAAGAGAAAGGCACCTGTTCCCATACTGGCCTTTCTGGGCCGCACTGGCATTTTCCCCTGCTCAAGCCACCGTGGGCCTCTTCAGACTCTCTCTTGGCACATGAGGAGCTGAATCTCCAGACGTTGGTGGGGAAGGAAGGAGAAAAAAGGAAAGAAGGAAAAGGCTGTTAATTGTTAATTGAATGTTACTCTGTGTCCCATACTGTCCCATGATTTTTCTCAATCAGTCCTTTAGCCTCAAGGCTGAAGTCGTTGCTCTCAAGTGTCATGAAACAAGAGAGTGACTTCGGCTCATTGGTTTGTATGACCTTTGTGGTAGGCATAAAGGCCGGGCACAGTAGGTGCTACATAAACACTATAGAATGAGTGTGAATGCCGAAGCTTGCAGAATTCAGGGCCAGGTCTACTGTGACAGAAAATAAAAGTGAGAGAACAGATTTGAATTTAGCGTCATTTCACCCCAGGGCCTGCACGGATTCCACATGCTGAGCAAGGGCTGCCTACCTCCTGTTATGTTTTGGCTCTTCAATGTCCCCTGGAAGCTCATGTGTGGAAGATTTGGACCTCTCTGCAGCAGGGTTCAGAGGTGGGGCCTTTGTTAGGAGATTGGATCCTGAGGGCAGTGCTCCCACAAATGGATTACTGCCCCGATGGATTCCGAGCTTAATTAGCTGTTGGGAGGTGGTAGAGACTTTAGGAGGTGCCGCTCACTGGGAGGACATAGGTCTCTGGGGACCTGATTTTGAAGGGTATATTTTGTCCTTGGCTACCCCTCCCTCCCTTTCTGCTTTTTGGCCACCATGAAGTGAGCTGCCTTCTGTTCCGTCACATTCCCCACCATGATGTTCTGCCTTGCCAGTGACGGAAATCAGTGGAGTCAAGAGACCACCGGTTAAAACCTCTGAAATCATGAGTCAAATCTTTCTTCCTCTTAAGTTGTTTTTCTCAGGTATTTTGTCACAGTAACAGAAAGCTGACTAAAACAGAAAGCTGTTATCAAGAAATGGGGTCATCGCTGTGACTATACCTGACCACATGGTTCAGAAACCTCTGGAACTGGTTTACAGAAAGAATTTGGAAGAGTTTGGAGAAGCGGGCTAGGACACTGTAAGGTGACTCTGGTGGTAGCTCAAAAGCCCAGAATGCTGGCTGGAATGTGAGAATGAAGACTGTGCTGATGAGGTTTCTAATAGAAACAAGGACTCTATTTGGAATTGGACTAGAGGCCATTCATGTGGCATTATGGGAAAAAACTTGTCCATATTTTGTCCATGCCCTGAGACTTTGTGTGAGACCGTGTGTGAAGGTGACAGAATAATTAATCTGGTAGAGGAAAGGCAATGCAGCATTCAGTTTCTGGTATGGATATTGATGGATTTTTTTCCTTCAGGTTTACAGTGAGAATTAGGAGGGAAAAGCAGAGCAGAAAGATTTTAAAAGCTTGCAGCTTGATTAGAAAATATGAAGTCGGGTCCAAGGAGGACACCTGTGGTTGCTGAAGAGATTAGCTCCATTAAAAAGAAGACAAGTACTTTGCACTGGGATTAAGGGAAAGCTTCCTTGACCTGGTCAGACCCCACCCATCCCAGGCAGGTGTAAACTCATCTGAAGTACTTTGTTTTGAGAAGGGAGGCATGCTTTGGGCCCAGGGCTGCCTAGATAATCCTTCCCCCAGGATTCCTTTCCAATGGTTCAGCCATGGAGGAATTCAAAGGCCACTGCAGCCTCATTCCAAGTGGGCCCCCTCATGGCCAACCCTCGTGCCTTCCAAATGAAATGGGTCCCATTTTGCAGGTATGCAGAAAGGTAACAAACTCCTATCTTTTTAAAGTGATAGTTATTTTGGATCTTTAATATTCGAACCAAGCTGGGTGCAGTGGTGCATGCCTGTAATCCCAATGATTCTGGAGGCTGAAGTAGGAGGATCATAAATTGCCAGTCTTAGCAATCTTAGTAGACTCTCAGCAACTTAGAGAGAAAAGCTGTCTCAAAATAAAAAATAGGACGCCGGGCGCGGTGGCGCACGCCTGTAATCCTAGCACTTCGGGAGGCTGAGGCAGGAGGATCGCGAGTTCAAAGCCAGCCTCAGCAATGGCGAGGCACTTATTAACTCAGTGAGACCCTGTCTCTCATAAAATACAAAAAAAGGGCTGGGGATGTGGCCCAGTGGTCGAGTGCCCCTGAGTTCAATCCCCGGTACCAAAAAAAAAAAAAAAAAAAAAAAAGAAAATAGGAGTGGGATGTAACTCAGTGGCAAAGTACCCCTGGGTTCAATTCCTAGTACACCCCAAAAGTTAGAGTATATGTCTTAACCAATATACTATCTAATATGGTAATAAGGTGAAAATCATAGTCAAATGTTCCCTAAAATATCTGAAACAAATAGAGTTTGTGTACATAATGTCTCAGTGTGGCCAAACACTGCCTGTCTCTCCATGCCCTCTGTTTGCACTGGAACCCCTCAAAGCTAGTTGACTTTACATGAAGAATGGCTTATATTAGGACAATATCCAATATAGATACAGGGTTCACCCCGTCAGAGGCTCAGGTAAGGTAAAATCAGCTGAGGAACTATCAGATTCATGTCTCTCATCTCATAACCACCCTGAACAGGATGGCAATGATGGAAACATTGTTACTGCATAGACCATTGTAGGTGTCTCCTGCTTCTTATTACCCTCCGCATAAACTATTCACTTCATAGCCCAAAGTGTCTGCTTTAGCTCCGGCCATCAGGTTTACATTCCTACCAACAGTTGGAAGGCTCACCACCATTTCTAAGGATACATCCTAAAAGTTACACACATTATCTCCACTGACATCCTACTGGCTGGAACACGGTCACGTGGTCATACCTAGTGTCCAGGGAAGCTGAGAAAGGCAGTGTTTATTTACCGTGGCCATGTGCCCAGTTAAACTTGAGGTTTCTATTACTCATAAAAAAGAGGAAATGCACTGGGGGAAAGGAGTGGCTGGCAGACCACACTACAATCCACTGCTATTATTTATGGAGCTCCTGCTACCAGGTACTTGACATTTGTCCATTTAACTCCCCAACACCCACGGCAGATAGGAGTTATTTTCTGTGTCATTCAGATGAGGAAACCAGAGCTCGGAAAGGGCCAGGGACGAGCCTGACATTGCAGATGAGCCATGGCCGAGCAGCATGGGCCAGCTCTGCGCACCACACAGCCCCGTGTGGCTGAAGATTCAGAGGCCCGGCGGCAGCCAACGGTCTCCTACACCAACGTGTGTTTGGCCCGCCCAATGTCAGTGCCTTCTCCTGAAGACAGCACCCAGTTTTCCTGCCCTGGCCATTACGGCCCTCCAGCTCCCGCGGGCCCAGCCTTGATCTTGCTGTCTGAGGACTTTCTTCCAACTGACACCCCAGGCAGCGGCTCGCAGGCAATGACTGAAATTCTTCAGCAGCCTCATAACTTGGAGGTCCGAGCTCTACCCTGGCTGCCGGTTCCTCTTGGGCCATCGGTCCCATCTCTAGTGGTGACACATTGATAACACATCCTATATGGCCACCCTCCCGCCCTGTCTCATTCCCTCCTGCCCTGATGGTGCTTTCTGGGGTCCCCTCCAAGTCATCCATCTGCACCTGAAGCCTTCGTCTCAGGGCCTGCTTCTGGGGATCCCAAACCAAGGGAGGGGACAACCGGTCTCAGTCTCCATGGTCAACCTCCCAGATGGGTCCATGATTCCAATCTGACCAACCCACCACCAGCCCCCTTCAGCTAAGTGACAGGACAGGGATGGCTTGTGATCCCAAACCAGGCCAGGGACAGCTCTTCCAGGATTTCTCCTGGAGCAATGGAGGAGGAGGAACCGCTCCTGCTGGGCCTTGGGCACAGGTCTCCGAGAGTGCAGCCACATCAGAGGACAGCTGTGCTGAGACGAAGAAGAGAAGCCAGGTCCCACCCCCTGGCCGCAGTGCATCAGGAAAGGTCAATGTCATCGGGACGCTCAGCCGCGCTCCTGCTCTCCCTGGGCGGCGGGCTTCGTGTTGCTCCCTGGCTGTCTTCCCCGCCTGGCCCCTGTGGCCGGCAGTTGGGGTTTGCAACCTCTGAGGTCGGCTGGGAGGCAGTTCTTGCTTGAGTTTCCAGTTACTTCAGCAACCATGTGGCAAGGAGAGCTATGGGAAGCGTGGAGGCCAATAGCCTGATTGAGAAATCAACTGCCTTCCATTTTCTCAACTCCAGGTCATTGGGAAAGAATGAAAAGTATGTCCCTACCCTTTGCCAAAAAGGTAGGGGCTTTGTGATGGAAAGCTCTGGGCTTCCTCTGCCTCCCAGGCAGAATCCACAGGCCATCCTTTCCTAAGACCTGGGCCAGAACCTCAGAATCTAATGGGCTGGGCCACCTAACACCAGGGCCTCAGAGGATCTTGTTTCAAAGGTCTGAGTCTTAAGCCCCTGCCCAGATGACTTTAGTCATACTCTTTGGGCACAGGACCCAGGAATTTGCCTTTCAAACAAAGCCTCTCAGTTTCTCTAACTTGAAAAACTTAGAATGCTTTTACTCCTGAACAGTAGAAGACCCATCTAAAATTGGCTAATAGGAACAAAAGCAATTTGTTGGCTCACGTGTCTGAAGAGGCCTGGCTTCGGGCCTGGCCGGCTTCAGGGGGCTACTGGACACGGTATCTGCCATCTCTCGGTTTCCTGTTTCAGCCCCAGCTGCCAGCACGATGGCAACCACAGCTCAGGCCGCATCCTGGCCGGAACAAGTCTGGTGGGAAACGGGGTCATTTCCTGAGAGCTCGGCTGAAGGGCCACCGTTCCCTGTGATCAGATTGACTCAGGTCTCGGCCCATCCCTCTCTCAGTCCTCAAGGAAGGTGCCCCAAATTGTCCTGAGCAGGGGGTGGGACAACCCCACCTGAACGGGAGGGACTGGAAGAACAGCGAGTGCTGAGGGCGGCGTCGGGGTGCTGAGCACAGTGTCCTGGGCAGAACCCCAGCTCACCTCCAGCTCACCCTCCTGTTTGGGGCTCAGAGATCTGGGCCTCCTTGAAGGTACAAGTTGCTCTTTGGTCCATGTCACAAAAGACCCCACCAAAGCCATGAAACAGACCCTGGGGACCTCCTCATCCTCTTGTTCCTTGTCAACAGGACCTAATTTTGTGGAGACAAAGAGCAACATGCCAGTCCCAGGAAACGATCCTGCTTGGCCTGAGCTCTGACCCGCGGCCTTAGACTTGGGGGAAGCCTCGGCCCTGTCCTGGCCATGGAGGCCTCAGGGAAGTCTGCTGGGCCTGCTGGGAAGGATCTCCCTCCACGTCAACACAGAAAGGAGCTGTGGGGCCCACACGGAGTGGGCATTCATCTGTAGCCTAGAAACGTTGAGCACTTGGGAAAAATGTCCATGTTTTTGTGGTGACAGATTTGGCGGTCACTTTGGACCTGTGGCCTGTCATCGCGGGCTGCTGCCGGTACCCAACCAACACCAGCACTCGAGGCACATAGGACCCGTGCCATCTCGAGCTCTTCTGTTATTTAGAGTGAAGGTGTCTTTTTTTTTTTTGGGGGGGGGGGTTTACTGGGGATTGAACTCAGGGGCACTCAACCACCGGGCTACATCCCCAGCCCTTTTTTGTATTTTATTAGAGACAGGGTCTCACTGAGTTGCTCAGTGCCTTGCCATGGCTGAGGCTGGCTTTGAACTCACGATCCTCCTGCCTCAGCCTCCCAAGTGCTAGGATTACAGGCGTGTGTCACTGCACCCCGCCTGAGGCATCATTTTTTAAGGGACAAAAAATGGCTCCTACACGCATTCTTGTGCATGTAGGGTGCCTCTGGGAGTCCCAGGTCACAGTGGCCAGGGCTCACACTGGCCAAGTCATCGTGTCCATGCACACCAAGCTGTGGAAACTGCAAGGGTCCTGCGTTCCAGCCCTCTGGGCGATCCACATCTCAAAGAAGTGGGGCTTCACCAAGTTTAATGCTGGTGAATTTGAAGACGCAGGGGCTGAGAAGCGGCTCCTCCGGAGGCTGCAGAGCGAGACACATGCCCAGTCAGGGACTCCTGCACAAGTGGCCAGCCCTGCACCCATGAGGGCTCCTGCTGTGTCCCCTCCCTAATCATGCTCCCCAATAAATTCTACATCCCACCTGCCTCAAAAAAAAAAATTAAGTACAGCCGGGCGCGGTGGCGCATGCCTGTAATCCTAGCACTTTGGGAGGCTGAGGCAGGAGGATCGCGAGTTCAAAGCCAGCCTCAGCAATGGCGAGGCACTTAGCAACTCAGTGAGACCCTGTCTCTAATAAAAATTACAAAAAAGGGCTGGGGATGTGGCCCAGTGGTCGAGCGCCCCTGACTTCAATCCCCGGTACCACAAAAAAAAAAAAAAAAAAAAAAAAAAAATTAAGTACATTTGGAGAGAGACAGAGGAAAGACAGGTGTTAACCCCAACTCCTACTCTCTCTTACAGTGGTCACTGCCTGTAGCCCAAAGCACCCTCACAGATACACCTGCAGGCAGGGAGGACCGAAGGACAGAAGCTGCCACTCTCTGGGCGGCCCTCTGGCTCCAGAGCTGGGCAGCCCCTTCCACCCCACTGCCTGAATGTCCTGGAGAGGCCTGCACTTGATGGGCATTAATAATGCATCAGACCCCGCCACTCCGCGGAGCTTTGCAAACTTCCTTTTAACTCTGCGAGCTGCCAACTGCCCACGGCCTCCTGCGCCTCCTGCGGCATTCACAGCCTAGAGGGAAGAGCGGGAGGGCCCAGGACATTTTCAGTTTTTATTTGTTAAGAATTTCAAACTTACAAGCCGGGCGTGGTGGCGCACACCTGTGATCTTAGCACTTTGGGAGGCTGAGGCAGAAGGATCGAGAGTTCAAAGCCAGCCTCAGCAATGGCGAGGCACTTAGCAACTCAGTGAGACCACGTCTCTAAATAAAATACAAAAAAAAAAAAAAAGGGCTGGGGATGTGACCCAGTGGTCGAGTGCCCCTGAGTTCAATCCCCGGTACCACACACACACACAAAAAAAAAGAATTTCAAACTTATAGAAAAGTTACATAAGTGAAAATAGGACAAAGATTGTTGATATGGCCTTGACCTGGATTTACCTATTATAAATATTTTACTCCACTAGTATGCATATGTTCCATATTTTCTTTTCACTGTGCTGGGGATCAGACTGAGGGTCTCATGCTTACTGGGCAAGTGCTCCGCTACTGAGCCACGCCCACATCCCATGAGTTAATAATATTAAACCTTGGTGAGAGGGTTATGTGAATTTATTATTCTATCCCCCCTTCTTTTAAAATGGGGGATTGCACCCAGGGGTGTATAACCATTAAGCTGTACCCACAGCCCTTTTTTTTTTTTTTTTTTTTTTTGTGGTACCAGGGATTGAACTCAGGGGTACTCAACCACTGGGCCACATCCCCAGCCCTTTTTTTGTATTTTTATTTTAGAGACAGGGTCTCACTGAGTTGCTAAGTGCCTCACCATTGCTGAAGCTGGCTTTGAACTCGTGATCCTCTTACCTCAGCCTCCTGAGTGCTGGGATTACAGGCGTGCACCACCTCGCCCTGCCCCACAGCCCATTTTTAAATTTTATTTTGAGAAAGGGTCTCACTAAATTGCCCAGGCTGACCTAGAACTTGCAGTCCACCAGCCTCAGGCTCCTGAGTAGATGGGATTAAAGGTGAGTACCAAGCCCAGCTATAATTTGAACAACTTGAGGGTAAGTTTTATATCTTATAGCTACTAATATGTCAATGTCTATTTGCTAAAGACAGGGATGTTGTAGTACGTCACCCCAGGACAATTATCAACACTGGACCTTTAACACTGATAAAATTCCTCTATCCACTCTATTGTTTGTATTTCAGTTTTGTTAATGGATCGGATAATGGCCTAGTTTTTTTCCACCTCCAACATAGGATCCAGTTTGGAGTCAGGTCTTTCATTTAGATGTCATGTCTCATTAGTCTCCTTTAGCCTGAATCATTTCACAAACTTTCACTTCCTTTTATGACACTGACCTTTGTGTTTTTTTTTTTTTTTTTTTTTTTTGGTACCGGGGATTGAACCCAGGGGAGCTTGACCACTGAGCCACATCCCCAGCCATTTTTAGCTTATTTATTTATTTTTGAAACAGGGTCTCACTGAGTTGCTTAGGGCCTTGCCAAGTTGCTGAGGCTGGCTTCCAACTTGTGATCCTCCTGCCTCAGCCTTCTGAGTCGCTGGGATTGCAGGCGTGCACCACCGCACCCAATAATGCTGTTATTTTGGAAGACTTCCCTCTCCCCACTCCATCCTTTTAAGAATATTCTTCCTTTGGGTTTGTGTGATGTTGCCCCATGATCAGTTTCAGAGTCTGCATTCTCTGCCTGGCCCCTAATCTTGATTCTAAGGGATACTGACTATACAACTCTGAGCAAATAAACCTTTTTTGAGTCTCAGCTTCTCCATTTCTAACAACAGCAACAACAAAAGGGTGGGATTAAATGACGATTAATCCCCTTCCTGGGATTTTACTGTTATTTTTCTTTTTCATTTCTTCTTCTTTCTTTTAATGTTTCCTCTCACCCATTGGGGTTTTGTTCTTGCTTTTCAGTGCTGGGGATGGAACCCAGGGCCTTGCACACACTAGGCAAGTGCTGTACCTCTGAGCTACTCCCTATCTGTCGCTGCCTACAGCAATTGCCGCTTGCAGCAACGATCCCGCGGGAGAAAACTCAGAGGCAGACTGGAAATGAAAAAGTTCTTTTATTCTTCTTTCCTCTAACTTCTCTCTCCGGCTCCAACAACCTCTCCAACTCCAACCCCTCCAACTCCAACTCCAACTACCCTCTAACTAACCTCACCCTGGTTAAATACATTTTGCCTTAGCCGGGCGAGGTGGCGCACGCCTGTAATCCCAGCACTTTGGGAGGCTGAGGCAGGAGAATCGCGAGTTCAAAGCCAGCCTCAGCAGTGGCAAGGCACTTAGCAACTCAGTGAGACCCTGTCTCTAAATAAAAATATAAAAAAGGGCTGGGGATGTGGCCCAGTGGACGAGTGCCCCTGAGTTCAATCCCCGGTACCACTAAAAAAAAAAAAAAAAAAAAAAAAAAAAAAAATACATTTTGCCTTAACAAGGACAAGTGCTAACAGCTCGAGCTTACAGGTGCGTCACACAGTGTTCACGGGCATAAAAAGATTCTTAGATAAATGCATGAATATCAGGTGAAAATACTTGAATACTTTTATGGCTCTCAGCTAACTGCCATCTTAGCTATCCTCAATTAGGGATCTTACACCTATCTTCTACTATTACCTGTCCTATGATACCTACCTTCTAAGTTCTTTCCTTTCAAATTTTAATTTTGAGACAAGCGACAAGTTTAGAATAGAAGTCAATAACCTCTGTTGATTTTGGATTCATTCATTTAACATGTATTTATTGTTCACCCCTGTTGGCCTGGATTATCCTTTTTTTTTTTCTTTTAGCAATGCTGGGCAGTGCTCTACCACTAAGCTACACCCCCAGCTCTTTTTTTTTTTTTTTTTTTTTTTTTTTAAGACAGGATCTCCCTAAATTGCCCAGGTTGGCCTCAAACTTGTGATCCTCCTGCCTCAGTCTCCTATGTAGCTGGGATACAGGTACTGACAACAAGTGCAGCTTATGAGAACTCTTTTTTGATTGTCAGGGACAGAAACTCAACTCATACTGACTTAAACTGCCAAAAAAAAAAAACAACAAAAAAAAAAAACCCCTGAAGTCTAGGGCTGGGGTTATGTTCAGTGGTGTAGTGTTTAGAATGTGCATCTCCCTGTCCTAGTCAGCTTTCCTCTCTGCTGGCTTCATTCTCCAGCAGGCTGTTTCCATATTATGGCAAGATTATTGCCAACAGCTACAGTCTTCCAAATCACAATAGCAGCCTGTTTTCCAACTGTTCCTGCAAAAATCCTGGGCAGGCTCTCATTGGCCAAGGCCAGGTCAGGTTCCCATGCCTAAACCAATCACAGTGGATAGGAGGGTAGAGTTCTTTGGCTGGAGTCCTGTATCATTCTCCTCCTAAAAAGCCAGGATATGGTGTCTGCCTTTGAACTGTGAGTGTTTAGCAGGAAGGACTTGTTATAGGGACCAGAGTGCCTCCAGTTGTGGGAGCGGTAGGAAAGTGAAGGTTCAGAAGAAGACTTAGAGGATCAGAGAAGCATCATTAGTCAAACTGAGAAACCAAGCACACCCAACAGCAGAAGTAAAACTGTAAAGGGGAATTGTTTTAGTCACTTTTTTTTTGGAGGGGGGGTGCATACTGGGGATTGAACTCAGGGGCACTTGACCACTGAGCCACATCCCCAGCCCTATTTTGTATTTTATTTAGAGACGGGGTCTCACTGAGTTGCTTAGCACCTTGCTTTTGCTGAGGCTGGCTTTGAACTTGTCATCCACCTGTCTCAGCCTCCGACTGCTGAGATAACAGGTGTGCGCCACTGCGCCCAGCTATTTTAGTCAACTTTTTTGTTGCTGTGACCAAAAGTCCTGATGAGAACAATGTAGAGGAGGAAAAGTTCATTTTGGCTCATGGTTTCAGAGGTCTCAGTCCATAGATGGCTGACTCCATTGCTCTGGGCCCAAGGTGAAGCAGAACATCATGGTGGAAAGGTGTGGTGGAGGAAAACAGCTCAGGACCTGGGGGAAGAGAAGCAGAGAGCTGAGGAAGCAGCGAGAGCTCTGCTCACCAGCGACATAATATAAACCCAAAGGCGCAACCCCAGTGACCCACCTCCTCCAGCCACACCCTACCTGCCTACAAGTTACTACACAGTTACTTTATGTAGGTGGTTTAATGCACTGATCAGATTAGGGCTTTCATGGCCTGATCATTTCACCTCCACATTTTCTGGCATTGTCTCATGCAGGAGCTTTGGAGGGACACCTCATATCTAAACCATCACAGGAGTCCCTGGAGAGGTCTACGGGAAGCAGTTGCCTTTGTGGGTCTACAGCCAAGAATCTCTTTGGCCATGGGCCTAAGCCAGCTTCTGGTCAGCAGGGCCAGCAGTTAGGAAAAAAGAGCCGGAAGCAGCAGAGTAGACAGCAATTAAAACCCACCAGGCATGGACACAGATGACTGGAGTCCAGGGCAAGAGGTGTTTTAGCACAGGAAGCACGAGGTACGACAGGAGTCTGGAGGGGTTACAGACCTTTCTAGGGATCAAGGAAGGTCTCTTGGAGGAGACAACTCTGGAGCTGAGAACTGGAGGGTGAGGAGAGCGCCCTGTGAAATGGGGGAAGAGGGAGAGGGTTGGTATTTGCAAAGGCCTAGATGTGAGCCCCGAATCAAGGTTCTTCAGGCAAAGCAGATGTGGAGATGGGTTAAAAACAGCTGTAGGACAATGACGGTCAGTTCCAGATCAGTTCATGTCCTCGGGGAAGCTGATGCTCAGATGGCTAGGAGGGCTAGAGGTTCCCTGGGGGTGGGAGGAGAGTGGTAGGTCTGTGAAATCTAACAGGGGGAGCGGGCAGAACTGGGCAGGGTGTCCCACCACAAGGCATGGCTGCCAGTGCTGTTCAACATGTCAGGGAGCTGCACGTTGGAGGAGCCCATGGGACAGGGCTGGCTAGGTCCTTGTCCCCCCACCAAGCTCCGCCATTGCTGGGGGATTCTCAAGCCCAGCTGGCCTAGCTAGACGTGGTGACACATGCCTGTAATCCCAGCAGCTCAGGAGGCTGAGGCAGGAGGATCATGAGTTCAAAGCCAGCCTTAGCAATTTAGCGAGGCCCTAAGCAACTCAGTGAGACCTTGTCTCAAAATAAAATAGAAGAGCCGGGCGCGGTGGCGCACGCCTGTAATCCCAGCACTTTGGGAGGCTGAGGCAGGAGGATCACGAGTTCAAAGCCAGCCTCAGCAATGGCGAGGCACTTAGCAACTCAATGAGACCCTGTCTCTAAATAAAATACAAAAAAAAAAGGTCTGGGGATGTGGCCCAGTGGTCGAGTGCCCCTGAGTTCAATCCCTGGTACCACAAAAAAAAAAAAAAAAAAAAAAAAAAAAAAATAGAAAAAGGGGATGGGGATGTGGCTCAGTGGTTAAGCACCCCTGGGGTCAATCCCAGGTACCAAAATTAAAATAAAAAAAAGAAGAGGAGGGGCTGGGGTTGTGGCTCAGAAGTAGAGCGCTCGCCTAGCACGTGCACAGCCTGGGTTCGATCCTTAGCACCACATAAACATAAATGCATTGCATTGTGTACAACTAAAGCAAATAAATAAATATTTTTTTAAAAAAAGAAGAAGAGGAGCTGGCCTAGGCTTGACAGTGGTGACGGGTCCCACAGGAGTATGGCACTTTCCAGGGTGACAGCGAGTTCTTTCTTGAAGGGCTGCCACAAAGTGACAGATGTCTGGCCTGGTTGTCCCCTGGGAAGTCCACTTGGAGGTGACAAATCCATTTCTGTCCAGATCAACATCAAGCCCAACAAAAAGAGTCAGAAGAATAATTGAGCAATTAGGCTCAATTCAGAAACGGAATCTGTTCTTTTCCCCCATATAGACTACTACAGTAACATGAGAAATGACACACATGCACAAACAAGACAGAAGTCAGTCCTAATTCTCTCACCACGACGAGGATGACAGGAACGGGGTGAATAACAGCCCGTATTTGTGGCGCTGTGCTTGTGGGCCGGGTGCTGTCATCGGCAATTTGCGTCATGATCTCACTTAACTCCAGCTCCGCTGCCTGAGTGGAGCCCTTGGCCCTGCTCGCTGAGCCTTGGTTCTCATCTGCCCCATGGGGTTGCATCCACTACATGGGTCAAGTTTACCCATGTGAAGCGCCTGGCTCCAAGGAAGTGCACAGTGAAGATTAGCTATCATTGTTGTTATAATTCCTCAATTCTGAAGTTAAAAAAAAAAGAGGACTATGACAATCAACAATTTCCACCAAGTCTGAGGCTACAGCTCAGTTGAGGACAATCCTGACCTGCCCTGAGGCCACTTGTACTCTTGTTGAGCCCTAGTTTGAATAATCGAGTCTCACAGAAACGAGGGAACATGGTAGGACGTGTGGCTCGCCAACCTCATCGCCTTTCTGAAATCTTTAAACATGTCTAAATTTGGAAACAATGATTTCTGCCAAAAGATTGTGGACCTGTGATTCCAATCCTCGTGACAACCCTGAGGCCCGCACTACAAGATCTTTGTTTTGTAGACAAGGAGACAGGCTCGGAGTCCTGACATGAATCTTGTTTTTCTTGTGTCATGATATAATCTGCCCAAAGCCACCAAGCTAGGAGATGGAAGACCGAGAACTTGAACTTGGGTGGGCTGATTCCATGAATGTCTAGGTCTTTTTTCTTAGGGGATCATCAGGGGCCAACGTTCTGAGAACCAGGGAGGCCCCTTGGGCAGGACAGCCTAGGAAAACACTGAGGGGACACTGGTCAGACAGGAGACGCCTTGGTGACGCCTATCCTGCCACCAATGAACTGTGTGTGACCTTGACAAACCCTTCCTCCTCCCAGGACCTCTGCCTCCTGACTTGTAAAACAACTGACAAGACTGTCTTTGAGGTCCCGTAGCTGCCGGTCACATTTTCTCTACCGTCTTTGAAGAGGAGTCCGCCTGTCGCATTGAAAGTAGGCATTCAGACCTTCAGGGAGGCACCACGGCGCCAGGTCCCCATCCTGGAAATCCTTTGAAATCTCAGGCTGGGCTGGGGGAGTCGATGGGGGGGGGCAGGCAGAAAGAATTCTGAGTGTCCCTTAGACTCTGAGATGCAAGTGCCACGTCATGTCTCACCCTTTGGGGAGTGAACTTGTCAAGGACATTGCTTTCTTCACTTTCCCAAGTTTCTGAGGCTATTCCAGCAGGAACCAGGCTTGCCAGATTAATTGAATTTCTTTCACACGCTTAAAAGAAATGTAAAACCCAATCATTCCACTGTCTTTTGAAGTTTTATTACCTAGTTTTGAAATGGTGAAAGCTGGCCCAAGATAAACAAAATTCAAGGAAGATAAAAATACGCAGGAAAAATAAGTCTGCCTAATGTCCCCCTCCACGGAGGAACTCAGCACACCCAGCTTGTATATCTCCTCCCCCGAACACTTTTGGGGTGTGTGAGCGCCATTGGGATGCTTTGGGCAGCAAGCACAGAACCACATGTGAAGCCCGCCATGGTGGAGCAAGCCTGTAATCCCAGCACTTGGGAGGCTGAGGCAGGAGGATCGCGAGTTCAAAGCCAGCCTCAGCAATGGCGAGGCACTTAGCAACTCAGTGAGACCCTGTCTCTGATAAAATACAAAAAAGGCCTGGGGATGTGGCCCAGTGGTCGAGTGCCCCTGAGTTCAATCCCTGGTACCAAAAAAAAAAAAAAAAAAAAAAAAGAACCACATGTGACCTATAAATGTATGATTTCCTTATAAGAACTTGGACTGCAAAGGAGTTCCCAGTGGATTCATTCAGGGTATGAATGAATTTCTGCAAAGAAATCCCAGAACCCGATTCTTCCCTTCCTTTGCTCAGGCCATCTTAGCAATGTGACTTGTGTGTCCTGACCCTGGGTGAGTGAGTACCACGTGCAGCAGGAGTGTTCTGGATGTCATCTCTTCACCAGGACAATGAGTAACACTGTCACCAGGCAGAGAAGAGATCGTGAGCGACATGATCACATCCCACTGAACCAAACCAAATGGATTCCCCACATCAGCTTCCCCTTAGGTGACACTGCCCATGGTCCTCCAGTGCCACCTGATACCTGTCCTGGGAATGCAGGAGGGTTAGTGACAGTGGTCTACTTGCAGCTACATCACTTTACCTCTGCGGGGGGCTGCAGGAGCCTGTGACCCTGAGGACACTTGGCCAGGGCTTTGGGCAGTTCTCACTAATTGAAGGCCTGCTGTTAGCTTCATTTCTTCAGGGGTAGATCTACTACCACATGTGCAGGAAAGCTGGACAAGCTGAGTGACTGATAGGATGTGAAAAGTGAGTGAAAAAGAGAAATCCAAGGTGATTTGAATGTGGTTTTTTTGGTTTAAGCAACCAGTTGTTTAGAAAATGAAACTATCAGTTTGGGGGAGTCAGAAAGCAAAAACTCAAATAAAAAATCGAGGTTCCTATTAGACAGCAATAGGCAGCTGCTGGACATCTGTTATCTCCACTCTGCTGAGAAGTCGATCATACATTTGTAGGTTGTTTTTGTACTTGTAGCCAAACACTTCCCAACAATTACAGTATATGAGTATACATATGTGTGTGTGCATGTTACGTACACATATAACATAGATGGGGTGCTTTACCATGGAGTTATATCCCCAACCCTTTTTTTAAAAATATTTATTTAGGGCTGGGGTTGTGGCTCAGCGGCAGAGCGCTCGCCTCGCATGTGCGCGGCCCAGGTTCGATCCTCAGCACCACGTAAATGTAAATGCATTGTATCGTGTACAACTAAAACAAATAAATAAATATTTTTAAAATATTTATTTTTTAAATAAATATTTTTTAAAATATTTTTTAAAATATTTATTTATTTACTTTAGTTGTACACAATGCCTTTATTTTTACATGGTGCTGAGGATCGAACCCAGGCCGCGCACGTGCTAGGCGAGCGCTCTACTGCTGAGCCACATCCCCAGTCCCCAACCCCTTTTAAAAAAAAAAAAATTTATTCTAATTTGTTATATATGACAGCAGAATGCATTTCAATTCATAGTACACACACATAGAACAATTTTTCGTATCTCTGGTTGTACACATGTAGAGTCACACCTTTCTTGTCTTCATACATGTACTTAGGGTAATGATGTCCATCTCATTCACTGCCTTTCTTACCCCCATTCCCTTCCCTTCCCCACCCTCCCCTTTGCTCTATCAAGAGTTCATCTATTCCTCCCATGCTCCCCCTACATCCCCGTTATGAGTCAGCATCCTTATATCAGAGGAAACATTTGGCATTTGTTTTTTGGGGATTGGCTTACTTCACTTAACATGATATTCTCCAACTCCATCCATTTACCTTCAAATGCCATGATTTTAGTCTCTTTTAATGCAGGGTAATATTCCATTGTGCATATATGCCACATTTTCTTTACCCATTCATCTGCTGAAGGGCATCTAGGTTGGTTCCAAAGTTTAGATATTGTGAATTGTGCTGCTATAAACATTGATGTGGCTGTGTACCTGTAGTACGCTGTTTTGTTTTGTTTTGTTTTTTGTGTGTGTGGTACCAGGGATTGAACTCAGGGGCACTCGACCACTGGGCCACATCCCCAGCCCTTTTTTGTATTTTATTTAGAGACAGGGTCTCACTGAGTTGCTAAGTGCCTCGCCATTGCTGAGGTTGGCTTTGAACTTACGCTCTTCCTGCCTCAGCCTCCCAAGTGCAGGGATTACAGGCGTGTGCCACCGCGCCTGGCTTAGTATGCTGTTTTTAAGTCCTTTGGTTATAGACCGAGGAGTGGGATAGCTGGGTCAAATGGTGGATCCATTTCCAGTTTTCCAAGGAATCTCCATACTGCTTTCCATATTGGCTGTACCAATTTGCAGTCCCACCAGCAATGTATGAGTGTGCCTTTCCCCCACATCCTCGCCAACACTTACTGTTGTTTGTATTCTTGATATCTGCTATTCTGACTGGAGTGAGATGAAATCTTAGAGTAGTTTTGATTTGCATTTCTTTAATTGCTAGAGCTGTTGAACACTTTTTCATATATTTGTTGATTGATTGTATATCATCTTCTGAGAAGTGTCTGTTCAGTTCCTTGGCCCATTTATTGATTGGGTTATTTGTTTTTTTGGTGTTAAGATTTTTGAGTTCTTTTTTTTAATATTTATTTATTTACTTTAGTTGTACACAAATGCAATGTATTTTATGTTTACATGGTGCTGAGGATTGAACCCAGGCCGCGCACGTGCGAGGTGAGTGCTCCGCCGCTGAGCCACAACCCCAGCCCTGAGTTCTTTATATATCCTAGAGATTAGTGCTCTGATGTGTGTGAGGTAAAAATTTGCTCCCATTCTGTAGGCTCTCTATTTACCTTACTGATTGTTTCTTTTGCAAAGAAGAAGCTTTTTAGTTTGAATCCATCCCATTTATTGATTCTTGATTTTAATTCTTGCACTATAGGAGTCTTACTAAGGAAGTTGGGGCCTAATACGACATGATGGAGATTTGGGCCTACTTTTTCTTCTGTTAGGAACAGAGTCTCTGGTTTAATTCCTAGGTCCTTGATCCACCTTGAGTTGAGTTTTGTGCATGGTGAGAGACAGGGGTTTAATTTCATTTTGTTGCATATGGATTTCCAGTTCTCCCAGCACCATTTGTTGAAGAGGCTATCTTTTCTCCAATATATGTTTTTGGAGTGAGCCTTCGTCTAATAAGACAACTGTAATTATTGGGTTTATCTCTGTGTCCTCCCCAACCCTTTTTAAAATTTTTATTTTGCAATGGGTTCTCACTGTGTTGCGCAGGCTGGCCTTCCAGCTGCCTCAGCCTCCTGAGTAACTGGGTTTACAGGCATGTGCCATCGCGCCCGGCTCTATCTATGCATCTATCTATCTAACTATATGTACCTGAGACTAGTCAACAGGCTTGCCTCTGGGGCAGAGAGGTGGCTGTAGGATGGGGGAGGGAGGGACAGTTGGGAGGCTTACTTTTTCTGGGAACTTTTATTCTGCTTGAATAAAGAAGCAGCAGAGCCATCTGACCTGAGGCTGGCCTGGCTCGAAAGTCAAGGAGTCCCCCAGGGTCAGTGCTAGCCTCTGCCTCTGCTGGGTGGCTCCTCTGTCTCACTGTGGCAACTCTTTTGATTGAGCATCACCAAGTGCCTGAAAAGATTCCTATGGCCAGGAAGGCTGTGTGCACTCTTCATTTCCTCTGCTATGGAAACCCCAATGTAGTTAAAGCTGCAAGTCCTGGATGGGCGCCGGGCACAGTGGTGCACGCCTGTAATCCCAGCCACTTGGGAGGCTAAGGCAGGAGGATCATGAGTTCAAAGCCAGCCTCAGCAATAGCGAGGCACTTAGCAACTCAGTGAGACGCTGTCTCTAAACAAAATAGGGCTGGGATGTGGCTCCGTGGTTGAGTGTCCCTCAGTTCAATCCCCAGTACATAAAAGAAAAAGAAAATAGTCCTGGGTGCTCCCCAGACAACATATCTACCCCACATGGGTGACTTGCCTTCTGTTACTTAAGGATGAGAGCTGCTTAGGATTCCAGAGAGGTCTGGGTTCTACTTGGGCTCCGCAGTCACGGCCCTGGCGGTGGTGCTGCATGTCTTTGGGCATGTTATTCAGCCTCTGCATTTGGGTTTGCTCCTCTGCATGACGCTATTAGTAGCAGCAGCTGTCTCGCAGGACAGCTGGAAGTGTCAGCGCTGTCGTTTAGACTGGAATGTCTCCCCAAGGCCCAGGTGTTAGAGTCTTGGTCCCCGGCATGGCGGTGGTGTGGGTGGTAGAAACTTTATGAGCTGGAGCCTCACGGGAGGCCTCTGGTCGATGGGGGTGTCCTTGAAGGGGACTGCGGGGCCCAGCTCTGCCCTCTTATTTTTCACTTCCCAGCTCTGAGGTGAGGGTTCTGCTCCACCATGTGCCTCCATCATGATGCGCTGCCTCAATAGCTGAGCCCACTGATCATGGACTGAACCTCCAAAACTGTGACCAAAAAAAAAAAAAAAAAAACCTTTTCCCTTTATAAGCCGGTCATCTCAGGTATTTGTCATAGTGATGGAAAGCTGACCAACACAGTCAGGGAGTCAGCAGGAATGAACTATTTGGCTCTCTACCTCCTGGAAACCCATCAGTCTACTCTCATTGCTCCCACTCCTACACCCCTCCTCCCACAGGGCCTTTGCACATGCTGTTCCCTCTACCAGAAATGCTTTTCCCTCCCTCTCTTTGCCTAATTAATGACCATTTATCCATTAGGACCTCTACCATTTGACTGTAACCTTCAGGAGGGCAGGCCTATTTTTGTTTCAACATATTGCACACCTGGTGTTTAGTACCACTGGCATTCAGTAATTGTTCACTGTGTGAGGGGACGACTACCTCAGTAAATGAAGAAAGTGATCAGTTAGTGCTAATCCACTCAATCGATGTCCTGCAAATGAAGATAAGTACCTATCTCATATCACCATGGGGATTAAACACATGCATTTAAAGTGTCTGGGGTGGTGTGCACCTGTGATCCCAGTTACTTAGGAGGCTGAAGCAAGAGGATTACAAGTTTTAGGCCAGCCTCTGCAACTTAGTGAGACGTTGTTATTTATTATTATTTCCCACAGGGGTCCATGTGGCTTCCTGGTGGGCTCCAGCTCTCAGCCCTGCTCAGATGAGAGGCCTCTGCAGTCCTCTCCACACCTTCACCCTGGCTGCTGGGTCCCACTCCAGAGCTGAGAACTGTGCCAGGACCGAGGAAACAAACCCTTAGCACCTGCCGGGCTTCAGTGTGAATGTGGCTTGGGTCTCTGTGAATCAGCTCACTCAGCTGCAGAGCGTCCTGCGCACACTGTGGCGTTGCTCAGTTCCTGGGGACCCCGCTTTTTGAAGCAGGTGTGGGCAACTCTGGAATCCATGCTTCCAAGCCACATGAGCCTGTCCTCCAGCCACAGGTGACTGCACCAAGGGGGTACCCGATTGAGTGAGCTGATGATCAGAGTGTCTCTGGAGAAATGGGATCATGACCTGATGATTCTTGTGGGGTGCTGCTTAAATGAAGTACGGTGTGTGGGCAGTTGTGAGGCGGCCATGTTGTCATGGGCCTGGGGAAGGAGGGGGAACAGAGAGACACAGAGAAGAGGGAACCTGTGGGCAGGGACAAAGGGACATAGGGTCCTTGACTTTTTAGGTGTAGATCCAGAAATGTGTGAATCACTTCTGGCCTTCATGTTTGATGTGGAGCCAGCAGCAATTCCCAAAGCCAGCTGGGTGGTATGGTGGACACCTACCGATTTTGCCTTTCTGGTCTTCCAGAAACTGCACCCCGAGACTCCCGGGGGAGCTCTCCGTCTCCTGTCCAGCCCTCGAAGCTCCGATGCTCCCGCAGAGCTGCTACCAAGTCGGCCTGGCTCCAGGCGGCCAATCACAGCCTTTCAATCCCCGAGGCTGCAGTGATTGGTTCAGAGATGGATACGCGACTCAGTGAGAGCCAATGAGACTTGTCGGGTTTTATTGGAGCCCGCGAGAGGAGGCGCGTCTGGGTTCTGCAGCTGCAGAGAGGCTCTGGGAGGTGGTCCTGGCCCCAGGAGGGGAGGTTCACTGCGCAGCCTGGAGAGCGGCTGGAGGTGGAGGGAAGGTCTCTGAGCTGGCCCTGCTCCTGCTGTTTCCACCCCCGCGGGCCTACCCTCCCGTTTCGCCTAAACTAATTTTAATGGGGTTTCTGTCGCCATGGAAGTGCTCTTGGTCCTCCCTACGGTGGTTCCCTGCTTGCCTGAGAGCGCGTTGGGGCGGGTTCTGATCCAAAGATCCCAGACTAGGACATCGAGCCCACCCACATGCCATCCCGGTGATCCTGTAGGTTCCCGGTTTGGGGCTCTGGCTCATTTTTCGGACTCTCTTTTGAGACTCTGCCTGGGGAAAAAAGAGAAGTGGAAATCCTCAGTGGTGATGGTTTCCAGCATCCCAACCCGGGGAGGAAGCGGCTGCGTCATTCCCGTTAAGGGAGACAACTCAAGGGCTTTACGGACCAGGAAACTGACGCCCACGATGTCCCTGGTCAGAATACCCAGCTGGCAAATGCTGGGGGGACTGGATCCTCATGTGGAGGACTCCAGAGCCTGGCCTTTACCACCCCCTGCGCTGCCAGGCAAGGGCGCAGCGCCCCGTGCCCCGCGTGCCAACGTCAGATCAGAAGTTCCCTGATCTATGCTCTTTGGTCTGCACATTCCAGATCTAGGTGTTCATTTTAAGAAATGATCAAGCTGGGTGTGGTGGCTTGTGCTGTAATACTAACCACCAGAAAGCTGAAGGATCAAAATAAAAATTTCTATCAAAATACAATTTTAAGGGCTGGAGTTGTGGCTCAGCGGCAGAGCGCTCGCCTCTCACGTGCGCGGCCCGGGTTCAATCCTCAGCACCACGTAAACATAAATGCATTGCATTGTGTACAACTAAAGTAAATAAATAAATATATTTTTTAAAAAAAATACAATTTTAAAAAGGGACTGGGTTATCTCAGAAGTAGAGCCCTTGCTTGGTATGTGGGAAACTTGGGTTCAATCTCTGGTATCAAAAAAGGGGGGGGGGTGGAGTTGTAGCTCAGTGGTAGATCACTTGCCTCCCACGTGTGAGGCACTGAGTTTGATCCTAGCACCACATAAAAACAAATAAAAGCATTGATTCAATCTACAACTAAAACAAAAATGAAAAGATAAAAGGAAGGAAGGAAGGAAAAGAAAAAGAAGAAATCAGACAAGGATAGTTGTAGCCCAAGAGTGAAATACTGGAACCATTCTAAATGTCCTTGAATGCAAATTTAGATAAAACATGATAAGACAAATTGTGCTAGGGAAACCTATATATAGGGTTATGATTAAGGTCATAGGCTCTGGGATCAGATTATCTGGGTTCAAACCCTAGCTCTGCCCTTTACTAGCTGGCAGATGGATAATGGATGATGTGAGTCAATTTATTTGACATCTATGAGCTACATTTTTCTTTTTTGTAGAATGAGTGTTCTCAGGAAAATGAAAAGGTCAAACCATTCATTATCACCCGAGTGGGTGGTAAGTGTGGGGTCTTGAACTAGGCTCTCTGGGTGGGACTCCCAGCCCTGCTTTTTTGCCTCTTCTTCCTCATCTGTGAAATGGGATAATAGTGTTATGTTTGTATTTTTTTGTACTAGAGATTGAACCCAGGGCCACTTTACCACTCAGCTAATCCCCAGCCCTTTTTAGTTTTTATTTTGAGTAAAAAATCTCAGCAAGTTGCTGAGGCTTGTCCTGAACTTTCTTTTTTTTTTTTTTTTTTTTTGGTACCGGGGATTGAACTCAGGGGCACTCGACCACTGGGCCACATCCCCAGCCCATTTTTGTATTTTATTAGAGACAGGGTCTCACTGAGTTGCTAAGTGCCTCGCCATGGCTGAGGCTGGCTTTGAACTCGCGATCCTCCTGCCTCAGCCTCCCAAGTACTGGGATTACAGGCGTGCGCCACCGCGCCCGGCTATGTCCTGAACTTTCGATCCTCCTGCCTCAGCCTCCTGAGTGGCTGGAATTACAGGTGTGCACCAGTGTGCCCAGCAATAATAGGACTATTTTGATTAACACAATACAAGTAAAGTGCTTAGCACAGGGCCTGTCATTTAGCAAAGATTTAACAAATGCTAACAATTATTATTTGACCTGTGCAAGTCTTGTAGGGTCACCTATAATACTTTTTTTTGAAGGGGACAGTTACTGGGGATTGAATTCAGGGGCATCCAACCGCTGAGCCACATCCCCAGCCCTATTTTTTTGGGGTACTGGGGATTGAACTCAGGGGCACTCGACCACTGGGCCACATCCCCAGCCCTTTTTTGTATTTTATTAGAGACAGGGTCTCACTGAGTTGCTAAGTGCCTCACCATGGCTGAGGCTGGCTTTGAACTCGCGATCCTCCTGCCTCAGTCTCCCAAGTGCTGGGATTACAGGCGTGCGCCACCACGCCCGGCTCCTATTTTGTATTTTATTGAGAGACAGGGTCTCACTGAGTTGCTTAGCACCTTGCTTTTGCTGAGGCTGGCTTTGAACTCGTGGTCCTCCTGCCTCAGCCTCCTGAGCTGCCGGGATTACAGGTGTGAGCCACCACACCTGGCACCTATAATACTCTTTACAAATCCTGTGTGTCCCTTCAGTGGGACAGCTGCTAATGTTTTGGAGCACTTCAGTGTACTCGGTACTGTGCTGAATTCTGTGTTAAGCTCACTGCGTGCTTTTATGTGGCCTTTGAATTTAGAGTGCTTTTCACATTTTTAAATGTTTTTTTAAAAAATCAAAAATACTTTGTGATGCATGAAATCCAAGTTTCAGTGTCCTAAATTAAAGTTTCATTGGCACACGTACGGCTGTATCCGTCTGTTTTCTTTCCCCTACATCAGCAGAGCTGAATATTTGCGGCAGAGACCTGATGGTTTTCAAAGCCTAAAATATTTACTATGTGGCTCTCTACCTACAGGATTTGCCAAACCCTATCTTATTTGAGTCTTGTAACATTTTTATCTGCTTTCTGCTAATCCCATTTTATCTACTATACCAGTTTTAATTCCTTTCTGCCAATGAGAAGTCTGAATCTCAGAGATGTTATGCCAGGTTCAGGGTCAAACAGCAGAAAAATGTAGTAAAGGAACTCAGGGATCCTGACTCCTGCATTCAGGGCTAGAACCCTCCACTTGACCTCTCTGCCTGAGACCTGACTGGGAGCGCCCCCCCCACCACCTGTTGCTCTGTCCCCCCCCCCCCCCCCCACACACACACCTGTCGCCCTGTTGTCATGGAGGCCTGTCCAGAGCCAGGGACCGCACAGTGTCTCCTCAAATGGCCTCGCAGGGCACCCTGCCAGCCCTTTTCCCCCCTGGATCCTGGCCTGGCTCACACAGTCTGCTCTGTGAGGCTGTGGGCAGGAGGCCTCTCTGGCCGGCCGTGTTGGGTTACCCCAGTGACATTCAATTGTTCCTAAAAGAGAAGGCCCATTCTTGGCAGCTCCTGGTCCTGGATTCCAGGAAGCTCTGCCTGACTCCTTTTCTGTTTGCTTCCAATCAGCGAGCTGGCCTGCATCACTTTTGCCCTTACATAACCCCGCCTGTTCCTCTGACTCTCCTGACACCTCTACAGCACCCTGGGCCCATGGAGCCCAGGGTCTCGCCCTGAGAAGAGACCCCGGAGCATCTGCTCTGTGGCTGAAGGACCCAGGCCCACGTGGCCCCGGCGCTGCCCCTCTGCAGGCTAGTTTCGCAGGAGCTGGGAAAACAGGAAAGGGACACGCAAACCTGGACCTCAACGTCTGAGTTCAAATCCTGGCTCTGTCATTTACTGACTGTGTAACTCAGGGCAGATTTCTGAAATGGAGTCTCTGTACTTTGGAAGCAATAATCAAATTGCTTGTATTCAATGGCAATAACAAGGCTTCTCACCCTCAAGACAGCCTGCATATTCCCTAGAATGTGTATCTGTCTTCCTAAATTAAATAGCAACGACAAGGGCTGGGGATATAGCTGAGCTGGTAGAGTGCTTGCTTCTCATGCACAAGGCCCCAGCACCACCAAAAAAAAAAAAAAAAAAAAAAAAAAAAAAAAAAAGCAACAACAAATCGTTTAATGCAGGTAAAGGGCTTAGAAAATGTCTTCCCCTTAATAAGGGCTCAATAAATATAAACAATTATTATAATTAAAATAGTAATTGTTGTTATTAGCACAGGTTGAGCATCCCAAATCTCAAAATGTGAAATCTGAAATGCTCTAAAATCAGGAACTTTTAGAGCATACACTTAGATGCTCAGATTGGAGGTTCTCAACTGGGAAAGCCCAGGCAAATATTCCAAATCCCCACATTCCAAAATCTGACAAGGGACCCTCAACCTTTATTCACCAGAGGAAAAACAACACACCTATGTCCAAAGAGGTGTGAACAATAATGTGCTATTTTCTTCCTTTCTTTCCTTTTTTAATTTTTTTGGTACTGGGATTGAACCCAGGGTCACTTAATTACTGAGCCATATCCTCAAGCTTTTTAAATTTATTTTGAGACAGGGTCTTGCTAAGGTGCTAAAGCTGGCTTTGAACTTGCCATCCTCATGCCTCAGCCTCCTGAGTGGCTCAGATTACAGGCAAGTTGAAAACCTTCCAAGTGTCTCTCAATAGGGAACAGATAGATGACTATATTAACACACATCTCCACCACGGAATCCTGTGCAGTGGTTAAACAGAAAGAGAAGAGCCAGGTGTAGTGGATACGCCTGGAATCCCAGCCACCTGGGAGGCTGAGGAAGGAGGATGGCAAATGTGAGGCCAGCCTGGGCAACTTGGCAAGACCCTGTCTTAAAAAAAAAAAAAAGGAAAAAAAAAAAAAAAAAAAAAGGAGTGAGTCAGAGGGCTTGTATAGCACATGTGAGGCACTGGGTTTGATCCTTAGCACTGCAAAAAAAAAAATAAAAATTTAAAAAAAAAAAAAAAAAAAAAAAAATAAAAAAAAAAAAATAAACAAAATAAAGGCATGCTGTCCATCTACAACTACAATTTTTTTTTTCAAAATAAATTAAAAAATAAAAAGGGCTAGAGATGTAGCTCAGAGGTAGAGCACTTGCTTAGCTTGCCAGATCCCCAGTCCCTTAAGGGAAAAAAAATGAGGTAGATCTCTATGGCCTGATATAAGACTTCCAAAATACAGTATTCAGTGAAAAAAGGGTGATACAGAGAGGGTGAAAGTTTACATAAAACACAAAAGTGCAAAATGGTCCATGTGTATACATGCATTTGTAGATGCATAGAAAGAAGGTGTTAGGGTCGAGGTGGTGTCTCTAGCCACACGGGGCTATTTACATTTAGATGCAAATAAATTAAAATTAAATTTAGAGTTCCTCAAAGCCATCAGTTGTACTTGAAGTGCAGCAGTGGCTCATGATGGCATTTCTGTTGTTGCAGAACATTCTATTGGGTGGAGCTGATGTGGATGAAAAGAAAGGCCAACTGATAACAGCCGTTACCTTGGCATGGCAGGGGGCAGGGATTGCAGGAATCTTTTTTTTTTTTTTTTGGATAATAGTTATTCCCCTTCGTTGTGTGGCAGGTGCTGTCCTCAGCACCAGGGCTACAGCTAGGCATAGAACAGATCCATCCCAGCCCTCAGGGAGTCACCATGCCAGAGGGTAGTTGGTCAAGTGGAAAACCAGAGCCTAGGGCCTGGGAAGACAGTGTCCACAGGGTGGCCATTGTTTTCATTTACCTGCATGGGTTTTTTTTAGATGAGGAGTTTCCTTACTTGTATAATTTACACTTTATAAAAGAAAATGAAGGGGTTGTGGCTCAGTGGTAGAGCGCTTGCCTCGCATGCTTGAGATGCTGGGTTTGATTCTCAGCACCGCATATAAATAAATAAAACAAAACGGTCCCTTGACAACTAAAACAATATTTTTTAAAAAAAGGAAATGAAATTCCCCCATTTCCAGAGAGAGGACACCTGGATTCCCACCTGATTCTCATGCTAATGTGCACCAAGTGGCTCAACCCTTCTGGGACTTTGCTTTACCTCTCCTGTGCATTAGCTCTGGGCCACCCACCTGCCCTCCCGGGGTTGGCTGCCTCTGTGATCCCCTCTACCTGTCCAGGAGACCCATGGAGCCCTTGGGAAGTATTAATGGCAAGATTCTGTGGGAACCTATTGAGAGAATTGCAAACAAACAAACAAAAAGCCCCAAAAACAAAAACAGAGAAGGAGGCGCAGGAGGCCCCTGCAGCCCCAGAGGCTTGAAACTCCTGCAAACTGCCTCTGGGCACCTGGGTTACAGCGACCCAAGCTCCTGAGACACGCAGCTCCAGCAGCCAAGACAGGCCCTTCAGGCCCTTCATAGTGACGTTTGGTAAGCGCCTATCTCCCCCAGGTCCCTTTGCACAGACTAACTTATTTAATCCTCAAGACAACTCTATGCAGGTCAGCACAATATATCACCCCCAATTTACAGACAGGGGAACTGAGATTTCAACTAGCTACCTAACACCCGATTATTATTTTTGGGGGATACCGGGGATTGAACCCCAGGGCACTTAAACACTGAGCCACATCCTCAGCCCCTTTTTGTATTTTATTTAGAGACAGGGCCTCACTAAGTTACTCAGGCTGCCTTTGAACTCTCCATCCTCCTGCCTCAGCCTCCAGAGCTGCTGGGATTACAGGCGTGTGCCACTGTGCCAGGCCTTACACCCGATTATTAAGTGGGGAGGCTGGACTTCAACTCGGAGGGCAGCCTCCAAAGCCCTGGGTCTTAACCACCATGCTTTAGCCCCTGCTGCATGCAGCCAAGTAGGACAAAAAACAGAAGAAATCGAGGCTTTGCCTGTTTAAAGCAACGTCTGCGAGTGTTTGGGGAGCACAGAGCATGTGTGAGGAGCTCTGGTGGAGGTTGTTGGAGTCTCCCTGCTTCTGCCTTTGCCAAGCATTCCCGGGATATCAAAGGAACCCAAAGCCAGTCCCAGCTCCTCTGCTGAAAACCCTCCTGTGGGGCGTGGGTGCAGCTCAGGGGTGCGGCACTGGCCTAGGCCCTGGGTTCTGTCCCTGCACCACAAAACAAAAATGAAAAATGTCCTCCCACGGCTCGCACCCCATTTGGAGTGAAAGCCCAAGACTGACTTGGCTGGACGAGGCCCTGCACGATGGCCCTGCTGCGCCGTCCTCCAGCTCCTCCCTCCGCTGCCCCCTCTCCACTCCAGCCCCGCTGGCCGCCTGGCTGCTGCTCTGACCCGCCAGCCTGGGCTCCGGGCCCCTGTGTGCCCTGGAATCTCAGTCAGGAAACCTTCAAGGTCTGTGGGTGTATCTTGGCCACCACGAGTGGGAAGGGGAAGGGAGAGTTCCAGGGAAAAGATGTCACACACAGAAAGAGCAAGTGCACCTCATTTCAGAACTAAAGGAGCACGGTGTGGTTGTGTTCCTGAGAAAAAAGACCAACAAATAAAATCTACATAGATAGAGAGATTTTTTTTTTTTTTTTTTAAATAAAAAGAGACCAAGTAGAAAATGGCAGGCGGGCAGGGGTCAGTCAAGGCAGAGTAGGCAGCTGCTGTTGGGACTTTCTCTTGGAGGCAGTGGGGAGCTATGGAAGGCTTCAGAGCAAAGGAGGAGCACATTTGGGTTTGCTTTTCCAGCCCCCTCAGTCTCTGCAGGGGCTCTCTGCTGCTCATGGCCCCCATCTGGTCTGCCTAGGAGGAACCCTAGGTCGCCTCCATCACCAACTCACTCAATGACTATTTAAAAGCCACCTCCTAGCTTCCCAGGAGGTGATATAGCAGCACATGTGACTCTTTAGTGGCTATTCATCAACATTCTCTTCAGACAAACTGTGGAAATCACTGCAGACTCTAATGACAGAGGGCCCCAAGGAAGACCACAAGGGGAAGTAAGAAGAGTATGAAGGATTACAGGCCCTATGTCATCCAGGAGATAGCAAGGGCCTGAGGAGGTCACATGTGGTCTGACATAAAGGGTAAAGAGGAGTCAGGCTGGTATGATCCGGGGGAAGAGCATTCTAGGCAGAGAGTAGCATGTGCAAAGGTCCAGGGGTGGGAGGGAGCGCAGGGTACTTGAGCAATGGCAAGGAGGCCAGGAGAGCTACAGCAAGTAGAGCAGGGGTTTGTGGGCCACAGGGAGGCCTTTAGTCTTTATTTTGAATAAAGATGGGAAGGATTTGGAGAGCAGGAGTGGCGGAACAGCTCCTGACCTCCTCCCAAGGGAGGCTTTGTGGGGAGACTGGGGTCCCCCTCCTGGGCCCTACCTGATTCCCTAGTGCAGAGTCCTGGGAGAATGTCTTCAAACCCATTCTCAGCCTGCTCTCTGGATTTCCCTCTACCATTTCACTGGGGTCTCCACCTGACCCAGCCACACCCACCGGAGCTTACAGCTCAGCCTTCCTCTTCTAAGTCCAGGCTGCTGGAGTTGCAGTACCCATTTTGCCATTTAGCAGCTAGTCTACACCGCCTCCGCCTCCTCTTCCTCTCCTCTCCCTCCCCTCCCTCTTTTTCTTCTTCTTCTTGTACTGGGGATTGAAACCAAGGACACTTAATCACTGAGCTACATCCACAGTCCTCTTCCTCCTCCTCCTCCTTCTTCTTTTTAAATATTTATTTATTTGATCTAGTTGTACACAGTGCCTTTATTTTTACATGGTGCTGAGGATCGAACGCAGGCCGCGCTAGGTGAGTGCTCTACCGCTGAGCCACAACCCCAGCCCCACTTCTTATTTTTTGAGATAGGGCCTCACTAAGTTGCTGAGGCTGGACTCAAACCTGCAATCCTCCTGTCTATGAATAGTAAGTCATTCTGATGAGGAATGTTATTGGGAACTGGGCGAAAGGGCCACCTTGTTATAAGATTTTTTTTTTTTTTTTTTTTTTTTTTTTTTTTTGGTACCAGGGATTGAACTCAGGGGCACTCAACCACTGGGCCACATCCCCAGCCCTATTTTTTTGTATTTTATTAGAGACAGGGTCTCACTGAGTTGCTAAGTCCCTCGCCATTGCTGAGGCTGGCTTTGAACTCGCGATCCTCCTGCCTCAGCCTTCCAAGGCGCTGGGATTACAGGCGTGCGCCACGGCGCCTGGCTTGTTATAAGGATTTGACTGAGTTGTGTTGACATCATGATGCTTCATTTTATTGTGAGCAATAAAATCAGATGTTTCGGGGAGTGGTGGTGCACGCCTATAACCAAGCAAAGCCTTGGAGACAGGGCTATCCTGGGAGTCTGGGCCAAACTGCGGCCCAGCAGGACTGCAGAGGTAGGACCTCTACCCCACAAGGTATGGAAGGCCCAGGCCAACCCCAGTGAGCCTGGGGCAGAGACTTGAGTCAAAGACTGTTCTCAAACCTTGGGTGCTGGAGCTGCTCGGGGACCTGTGACCCCTTCTTCCTCCCTGTTCCTTCCCTTAGGAACGGGAATGTCTCTGCTGAGCACTCGGCCTCAGCGAATCATCTCGAGTCCCGCCCATATCTAATTTAGATAAATCTTTAGACTTTGGACTTAGACTTTAAAGTTCAAGGAGTGAGTTCAGACTTTGAGGCTGTTGGGACAGAACAAATATGTTTTGCATGAGAGACTGAAGGGAATTAGAGGCTGGGAGGGGCCTCTGGGAGGGAGGGTTCTTGTCTGAATGTCAGATTCTCCAGAATTCCTATGTAGACACTGGAGGCTGGAGGGAAATTTCCCCTCCACCCTCTGAAATTTTACTGGAGTGAACGGACTTTAGATAGATTAAATAGGAGAAAAGATACACACATTCATTAACATGCATGGGGGACAAATCAGAACACAGGAGTGGAACACAAAATATGAGACTCTCCAGCAGCCAGTTGGTTGAGGCTTAAATAACTTTTTGAGCCACATTAATAAATAGTGTTGAATACGAGCTTCTTGGGGGATTGGGAGGTGCTGATGACCAGGGATGCGGGGGAGAGGGGAAAGATATGTGGTAACAAAGTTGGTTTTATTATGTAGATAAAGTGTCTCATGTCTCAGAAGAATAGATGAGAAGTCTGTCCGGACAGGCAGGTGTCCTGGTGTGGAGATCTTTAGCCTCTTCTTTCTGGTTAATCTTGCCTGATTAATGAAATTTCATAATTGTTGCATTTCTTCTGGGAAGGGGGCTTCAGAGGAAGTCCCTCCCTGCACTTTGGGAAATAAAGAAGACTTGGAGACAAGACGGTGGGCAGTCAGGAAGCGTGGGGAGGGGTGGGAGGGGGGTTCAGAGAGCCACCCGGAGGTTGCTTTCTTGGGTTCCAAGTCATCACACTTTGGGTTTGGTTTATCATACTCTTGTTATGCTGTATACACACAGAACCTAACATAAATGGATTCTTACAGTATTTCCTCAAGTTTCTTATTACTATAGTGATTTAAGTTATAGCCAACAACATAATCCAACTTTTTATTGGCTGAGAAGGAGTAGGAATGACATCACTCCTGCTAATTGGGGATGATAGGTCAGTCAGATGCAGATACAGCGGCCCTTCAGATAATCTTTTTTTTTTTTTTTGTACTGGGGATTGAACTCAGGGGCACTCAACCACTGGGCCACATCCCCAGCCCTTTTTTGTATTTTATTAGAGACAGGGTCTCACTGAGTCGCTAAGTGCCTCACCATTGTTGAGGATGGCTTTGAACTTGAGATCCTCCTACCTCAGCCTCCCAAGTGTTGGGATTACAGGCTTGTGCCACTGTGCCCGGCTCCCCTTCAGGTAATCTTACGTAACCAAATTCAACATAGGCAGTGCAATTGTGTCACGTATTAGGAGACAGGATCTTGCAAAGTGATAGGCCATGAGGACGGAGCCCACCTGGATGGAATTTATGATTAGGGCCCCTATAAAAGGGGCCCCAGGGAGCTGCCTCCCACTCTTCCACCATTAGGAGCACTGTGAGAAGACTCCAGCTAACCAAAATGCAAGGCCTGGCTAGACACGGATTGTGCCAGTGTCTTGATCTTGAACTTCTCAGTCTCCAGAACTGTGAACAATACACTTCTGTTGGTTATAAGCCACCCGGTTTATGGTGTTTGTTTATAGCACCACCTGGACTAAGACAGCGGGAGGGAGGGTGGAGGTTCTAGGGAGCAAGTAAGAGGAGCTTAGCAGGCCCCAAACCCAAAGTACAGGGACAGAGAAGGACCAAAGCCACGTCAAAGCACCAAAGCAACACACTAGAGACATCACATCAGGTCTCCTAGTAGAGAGCAGCTCATACTCAGGGGCACAAAGGGCTGAGGTCTCACTAGTAGAGAGCTTTGAACTCGATTCTTTTCCGAGAGCATCTTTTTTTCCAGAGATAGAAAAATGCGCATCCGGCAGGAAAGCGACAAAGAAAATGACCAGAAAAATACAGATGGCTCCTGAACACGTCAAAAGATGCTCACATGCTCACAGAAAACAAAATGCAAACTAAACTCCACAGAGACTCTACCTCCACTCAGTGAGGCTGGTGAAATCAGGCACCAGGCACTTTGCTGCTAGGGACGTGCATGGTAGGGCCAGTGTGGCGCCGTCTGGCAGCGTCAGTCACCACTACAGAGATGCACCTGTTGATTCAGAATACTCGTTTTTGATCATTTATCCTGCAGGCAAATCTACTCCTGTGCAATGCTTTGTAACATTGTTAAGGTAAAAAGAGTAGAGGCTGGGGGTGGAGTAGAGGCTAGGGGTGTAGCTCAGTGGCAGAGCACCAGGCCTCAGAACAAACAGAATTAGGAACAACCCAGATGTCTAGCCCAAGACTAGTTAAATGAATTATGGTTTATCCATAAAAATTAAATGCCATGTGGCTATAAAAAGGAATCAGGAAAGTGTAAATGCATTGGTACATTATAGGAAGGGCAAAGCAAGAAGATGTTTCTTGTGTACCAGGTGAGGGAGAAGAATCTATATTTATATTTACTTTTACATGCATGAAAACTCTGGAAAAATCAACAAGAAATGAGCAATAGTGGTGAGGTGTGTGTATGTGTGTGTGTGTGTGTGTGTGTGTGTGTGTGATGATGAGACTGGTAGAGATGGGAACTGGTTCAATAAAAAATAAGAGTGGGGCCAGGCATGGTGGTGCACGCCTGTAATCCCAGCACTTGGGAGGCTGAGGCAGGAGGATCAGAAGTTCAAAGCCAGCCTCAGCAATAGCGAGGCACTTAGCAACTCAGTGAGACCCTGTCTCTAATAAAATACAAAAAAGGGCTAGGGATGTGGCTCAGTGGTCGAGTGCCCCTGAGTTCAATTCCCGTACCCAAAAAAAAAAAGAGTGGGAGTTAATTTTTTTAAACTGGATTTCCCCCCCCCCCCTTTCTAATATATAAACTTTATTGGGAAACACCACCTATATCATATAACACATCCAATTAAAACATACAATTAAAAAATAAATAAAACATGATTCAATGCTTTTTAATGTATTCACGAGTTGTGCAACCACCATCACAATCAAGTTTAGAACATTTGCATCACCCGCCCCTGTAAGAAACCCCACACCATTAGCAGTCCCTCCCACCTCCCTGTATCCCCCATCCCTAGACAACTACTATCTATAGATTTGCCAATTCTGTACATTGCCTTGAATGAACTCATACAATGTGTCTTCTTTTACCAGCAAAACGACGTTTCCAAGATTCATCCCCATAGTAGCATGTGTCAGTTCTTTTTTTTTTTTTTTTTTTGGCTGAATAATATTCCTTTATACAGGTATAACACATTTTATCTGTTCTTCAGTCAATGGATTTTTTTTTTTTTTTTTTTTTTGGTTACTAGGGATTAAAATCAGGGGCACTCGACCACTTAGCCACATCCCCAGCCCTATTTTGTATTTTATTTTATTTTTAAATATTTATTTATTTGCTTTTAGTTGTACACAATGCATTTGTTTATATGTGGTGCTGAGGATCGAACCTGGGCTGTGCACGTGCTAGGTGAGCGCTCTACCTCTGAGCCACAACCCCAGCCCCTATTTTGTATTTTATTTAGAGACAGGGTCTCACTGAGTTGCTTAGCAACTCACTTTTTGCTGAGGCTGGCTTTGAACTCACAATCCTCCTGTTCAGCCCCCAAGCCACTGGGATTACAGGCGTGCACCACCGTGCCCCGCAGTCAATGGATATTTGAATTGCTTCCACTTTTTGGCTGTGATATCCAACGCTGCCCTCTCTATGGCTTTTCTGTGGACACGTGTTTTCATTTCTCTTGGGTCTCCACCTAAGAGCAGAATGGCAGAGTCAGGGTAACTGATTTTAACTGCTTGAGGAACTTCTAGATTGTTTTCCAAAGTAGCTGCTACATTTGGAATTGTTACATTTCCCTCCAGCAGTGCATGAGGGTTCTAATTTTTTGATACCTTTTTTTTTTTTTTTAATTTGGTGTGGGTGCTCGGATGACAGCCAGCCTTGTGCATGCTAAGCATGTGCTCTACCCTGAGCTGCCCCCACTGCCCCTGCTTTTGCTTTGGGCAAAGCATAGCTTTAGGAACATGCGCATGGAGATAGATGACGGAGGGCGACCCAGCGAAGTCAAGGGTGGGCCTTCTTTCATTTTTCCCTCTAACAGTGACAGTCCGCTGTTGGTGTTTGCCAAGCCAGCCAATGTCCTCCGCATGTCTCGTTTTGAGCTTCCTCTTTTCTCCTAGCATTGTAATGATCAATTACGGACACACAGGAAGTTCTAGTTCATTCACTGTAACTGCTGCATGGTGTGCCACCAAGTGACCAATCCATTTGTTATTCACCATTCCCGGACTATGGGGTTTCAGCTGCCGCGTCCTCTATGGCTCTCCTTCTGCTTGCTTGGCCAGAGTTTCTTCACAGCACATTTCTAGAAGTAGAACTTCTGTCACTCTCATTATGGTTTTTAAGTGCATTTCTCTGAATACTCCTGAGGGGTAGCATCTTTTTGTATGTTTATGGGCCCTTTGGGTTTCCTAGTCTCAACAAAATGCCTTTTCAAATCCTTTATTATTTGTGATCAGACTGATCCTTTCTCTTCACCTCTCTCTATTCTTTTTATTTTTTATTTTTGGAGGGGTAGGTACTGGGGATTGAATCTAGGAGCACTTTACCACAGAACTACATCCCAGCCCTTCTCATTATTTTTTACTTTGTTCTCTTGTCCTTAAGAGAACAAGTTCAGGCTGGCCTTGAACTTCTGATCCTCCCGCCTCAGCCTCCTGAGTGGCTGTGTTTACAGACATGTGCCACCATGACTGGCTGAAATATTTTTTTTTCTAAAATATTTATTTATTTGCTTTAGTTGTACACAATGCATTTATTTTTATGTGGTACTGAGGATCGAACCCGGGCCACGCATGTTCTAGGCGAGCGCTCTACCGCTCAGCCACAACCCCAGAACGACTGGCTGGAATATTGAATTCTTATGTAGACAAGTGTACTATTCTTCCCCTCATAGTTTGTGCTTTTTGTGCCTGGTTTCAAAAATTCCTTTCTTGGAATGAGGTATAGCTGAGGGGTATAGCACTTGCTTAGCTCCGGCACCACAAACAAAAACAAACAAATTTCTTTCTCTCCCAGTTAATATAAAGACATTCTGTATTTGCCTTCCTTAAATCATCTTAGAGCTTTTGGAAAAAAAAAAATTTAAAGTATAATGATGCCAAAGCATAGTGGGCTTGGTGGTGTATGCCTATAATCCCAGCTACTTGGGAGGCCAAGGCAGGAGGATCGTAAGTTCAAGGCCCTCCTGGGCAATTTAGCATAACCCTGGCTAGAAAATAAAATTACATTAAATTATGCCAGAGAAATCTGTAAGATGCTTTTATATTCCTTAACAGGGCGCATGATTTAAAAACTTGAGAAGCAACAGCTATCGCCCCTTCCCATCCTACATCCTGTAGGGTACCAGAATATGCCACTTGAAATGTGCCTCTTTGGCATGTGGCTATTTTGAGTTAAAGTTCAACGGAGAACCAGCAGAAGAACTTAAAAATAGGAACCACGGCCAGGCGCAGTGGCGCACACCCGTGATCCCAGCACTTGGGAGGCTGAGGCAGGAGGATCACGAGTTCAAGGCCAGCCTCAACAATGGTGAGGCACTTAGCAACTCAGTGAGACCCTGTCTCTGATAAAATACAAAAAAGGGCTGGGGATGTGGCCCAGTGGTCAAGGGCCCCTGAGTTCAATCCTTAGTACAAAAAAAAAAAAAAAAAAAAAAAAAAGGAACCATGGTTTCCTTTTGTAGAGGAAATTTACATGGATAAGAGGAAATTTAGTCACATTCTTGTAAATTGCTTCCTACCCCCACCACCAGTAGCCCCAAGCCCTTTGTTCTATGTTTAGCCCATGAATGTGATTGAAGCCCAAGTTGCACTCACCCCTGAGGTCACTTGACACTGGGAGCTCCCCTGGGCATGTGCTGGGGGCCCATATTAATGAATTTCTGTTTCTGCTTCTTGTTAGTTCAGTCTTTGACTAGTCTAGTTTAAAGCGCCCCAGCAGAGGAACCTCAGATGGGTAGAGGAAAAGGTCTTTTCTCTTCTCTACAGACCTCGAGCTAAGGCCAGAATTATATCCGCTGTCATGTGGGTTTGATTGATGGTGGCTGGGCTCTGGGATGTTAAGACCCTGGACGGGGATTCTCTTTCCCTGCCTTTGATCAAAGCCTTCATTCCTGCTTTCGACCCTGGGGCTTAGTTGGGCCATAACTCCCCCCACTGGCCCCCATTTCTATGCTCTGGCTGGCTCAAAGCCCTCCCCTGGGATTCATGGGACACTTGTGGGGAGAGGGAGAGAGAAGCTGAAACAGCTGTTATTCCTTCCTGAGACCGTAACAATATCTGATTCCTTCAGACACCTGCCACAGCACAATATCCTTGGCTAATGTCCTTGTCGTTGTTGCCGACACGGATGGCCTTTCCCCATATCTGGGTGCTATCGGGAGCCCTGTCATCTCCTGAGAGCCAAGATACTTTCTCACCCAGTGGTGAATGAACTGGGCCTGGCTTTGGGATGTCAGCTCTCAGGGGCTGGGTTGGAGGAGGGGCCACAGGTGGCTTGAAAATAGGAACTTCATGGGCTGGGGTTGCGTGGCTCAGTGGTAGAGCGCTTGCCTAGCATGTGCGCGACCCGGGTTCGATCCTCAGCACCACATAAAAATAAAGGCATTATGTACAACTAAAGCAAATAAATAAATATTTAAAAAAAAAGAAAGAAAGAAAATAGGAACTTCAGCCGGGCGTGGTGGTGCATGCCTGTAATCCCAGCACTTGGGAGACTGAGGCAGGAGGATCACAAGTTCAAAGCCAGCCTCAGCAATGGCGAGGCACCCTGTCTCTAATAAAATACAAAAAAGGACTGGGGATGTGGCCCAGTGGTCGAGGGCCCCTGAGTTCAATCCCCGGTACCAAAAAAAAAGAAAATAGGAACTTCCAATGGGAACTTACCAGCAACTTCCTCCTCTAGCACCATTTCAGGATCTTCCTGGGCCCCTTGCACTACTTTTTTTTTAAAAATATTTATTCACTTTAGTTGTACACAATTCAATACATTTTTATGTTTATGTGGTGCTGAGGATCGAACCCAGGCCGCGCACGTGCGAGGCGGGCGCTCTGCCGCTGAGCCACAACCCCAGCACCACTTGCACTACTTTTAAGTCCCTTCCCACATCCTATTAAGCCTAAGAAATTTGCCCCTCCCTGTTGTCCATTAGATGCAATTAGATACACTCATCTGAGTCCAGAGGCATTTGATTGATACAACATTTTGTAGACTTTTTAAAAAAATATTTATGTGTTTTAGTTGTACACAATGCCTTTATTTTTACGTGGTGCTGAGGATCGAACCCTGGCCGCGCACGTGCTAGGCGAGTACTCAACTGCTCAGCCACAATCCCAGCCCCTGTAGACATTTTAATTAAACATTGATTCATTTCAATTTTGTAGATTTTTAATTTTTTTATTTTGGAGTCAGTATTGGTTTCCAGGTCTCCCACTTCTTTATGTGCCCTTGAAATGTCCGTACACTCGGGCTCGGCCTTATGGTGTCCGATAGTGAAACTTCCCAGCCACCAACTTTCCTTCATCAGACCAGTTTGGGCCAGCCCACGAGAGCCACAGAATTGCCAAGGACTTCCCAAGCACTTTCCTGGGTTTAAAATCATGGGCTGCTTCCAAACCTCCTCTTTTTCTTTACGTAGTGCAAGTGGATATTTGCAAAGATTCTTTCTCCCCTTGGCAGAATCAAGGAATCTTGCTGAACCCCTACATCTGTGTAAAATCTTGGAATGTGGTCTGAACCCTCTTCTATGAATAAAACCATAGGGTATTTGCAGATTACCAAATTTTGTGTACAGTCGTGGCCTTGCCTCCTCCTCTGAGTGAGGGGAATATTTAGAGAATGGCCTCCTACCTGTCGTATCTTGAACTGTACACAGAGACCCCCAGGTTCATACAATGGGACTCCAGATCTAAAAGAATCGGGCAAATGAACACCTTCCTCTTGGCAGAGTCATTCTGAAGAGCACTCGCCTGACTTAGAATAGCCAGTTGTGTAAAATCTGCTTTTACCAAAGATCTACACAAATTCCCTCTCTGTCTGTAGAACAATGTAATATTATAAAGCCTCCTCATTAGGTATGAAATCATAAAATGTTTCCTGAGTCCTTCCTGAGGATAGAATTTGGGGGTCATGCCGGGCGCGGTGGCACACGCCTGTAATCCTTGCACTTGGGAGGCTGAGGCAGGAAGAGCGTGAGTTCAAAGCCAGCCTCAGCAATGGTGAGGCACTTAGCGACTCAGTGAGACCCTGTCTCTAAATAAAATACAAAAAAGGGCTGGGGAATGTGGCCCAGTGGCCAACTGCCCCTGAGTTCAATCCCTGGTACAAAAAAAAAAAAAAAAAAAAAAAAAGAATTTGGGGGTCATAGGACAACTATAGGACAACTTCTCCTTCTTGTATAGTAGAATTATGAAGAACAGTTGATCATGGAGTGTGTACAGAGCCCCTTCTTGTAACTTGAGTTTCGCACTGTTGCAAAACGCCTGCTTGTGCAGAAAACCATTGAGTGTCTGCAGAACCTCTTTTCTTTTCTTTTTCTTTTTTAAATATTTATTTATTTAGTTGTACACAATGCCTTTATTTATTTTTATGTGGTGCTGAGGATCGAACCTGGGCCACGCTCGTGCTAGGTGAGCACTCTACCGCTGAGCCACAACCCCAGCCTAAGAACCTCTTTTCTTATCATGATGGAACATCTACAGTGCTTCCTCATCTGTGTGGACTTAGAATGTGAGCAGAAACCCCTTTTGTGTGGAATTATGGGAGGCTGATTGAGCTCCATACCACATATGTACTCCGGGAACTCTGAGTAAGCCCCCAACCCTGTAGAGACCCCTGAAATGCTGACGGAGCTTCTGCCATGTAGAGACTCTGGAAATGTCGACTAAGCCCCTGCCACACAGACTCCAGAAATGCTGACTGAGCCCCTGCCATGCACAGATTCCAGAAATGTCAACTGAGCCCCTGCCATGCAGAGACTCCAGAAATGCTGGTTGATCTCCTTGTGATATAGAATCACGGGATGTTACTTAGGCACATTCTTCAGTATAAAATCTTGAAATCATCAGGAGGGCTGGAGGGCTGGAAGAGAGCAGACTTTGGCTATGACCATGCTCCATTACATGTTGGAGAGAAGTAGGGGATGAAAAGCATGATGGCCAGATCATGGAGGGTCTTAAAGACCAAATGAAGGTTCGGAATAGTTGTATAGACTATAAAGAACCACCAAAGTTTTGAGGTAGAAGAATGGTGTCATGCAAATTATATTTGAAGAAGCTTAATCTGGCAAGAGAAATAGATAAAATAAACTGAAGGGTGATGGTTTATAAAAATATATATATATATTTTTTGGTACTGGGGATTGAACTCAGGGACACTCGACCACTGGGCCATAACCCCAACCCCTTTTTTTGTATTTTATTAGAGACAGGGTCTCACTGAGTTGCTAAGTGCCTCGCCATTGCTGAGGCTTGCTTTGAACTCACGATCCTCCTGCCTCAGCCTCCCAAGTGCTGGGATTACAGGCGTGTGCCACCACGCCTGGCTTATAAAAATAATTTTTAAAAAATATTTATTTATTTGTTTTAGTTGTACACAATGCATTTATCTTTATGTGGTGCTGAGGATTGAACACGGGTCGTGCACATGCTAGGCGAGTGCTCTACCACTGAGCCACAGCCCCAGCCCCATAAAAATAATTTTTAAAGACAAAACAAAAAATTGATTTTTACTAAGTACAATGACCTATTGTGAACACTTTCATGAAATAAAGGCTCATTCTCTAGTGCAGGGATCAGCAAGCAATCACCTCTGGGCAAATCTGGCCCACCACCTGTCTTTGTAAATAAAGTTTTATTAGAACAGCCATGCACATTTGTTCACTTACTGTCTATGGTGGCTTTTGTGCTACAATAGCAGAATTAAGTAGTTGTGCCAGAGATTGTATGGCTTGTTAAATCCTACAATATTTACTATCTTCCTTTTACGAAAGAACTTTGCTTACCAGTGTTCCAGTGGGAAAATATAAGTTTATATATTTTCTGAGTTTTGAATTGTGGTTACAGATGTATAGAAAACAAAGAACAAAAAATTGTAAATGACTTAAATAGACCTCATTAGAAAAATGATTTTTCACAAAGTGTGACCTCTAATAAAATACATATTTTCACAAATATGATGAAATATTATGTCCTGGTAGAAATAAATGAACTCAGAAGTTTCATGTATCATTACGGATATGTCTTAGAGAAATGATGTCAAGAGAAAGCAAGTTGCAGAAGAGTATATTCATATTCAGTTAGGATAGCCAGGTTATGCTGCAGTAACAAACAGCCCCTATATCTGAAGCTTAAAACAATGTTTTCTTTCTTGTTCATACTAAGAGTTCATCACTAGTCCAAGGTGGTTGGAGGAATTTCCTTGTCATTCTGGAACTCAGCTGTTCTTTAGAATATGATGGTTATTTGGTAGAAAGAAAAGAATGGCAAAGGACTCACTGGCTTTTATAGCTGCTGACAGGAAGTGATACATGATCCTTCTGCTCTAAATCTCATTTCTCCTGAGAGGGGCTGCCTAGCCATAGCTCAACTGGAGGCTACCAGGGTGAATCTCATGGTCAACCAATGCTCAGCCTTCAGGAGTTCCTGGCACTGGGAGCCCATGATGGCTGCTAGGCTCTGGAGAGCAGTTGTATGCATGCCTGTGCTCTTTATCTGCTACTACTCCTGGAGTTTGAACTGATAGTCTCAGTTCTGTGATGTTATCTTACTCCTGCATGTTTATGGTTATGCAATGGCTTCCTTAGGGTGTGGGCCTGGAATCTTCTCTAGGAGAGTCTGAAAGGGTGAGCAGGGCACCGCATTACTTGTGATTTTTACCTTTAGGCTGGATCCTTTTCTTCATGTGTCTGGCTTGGGCCAGGCTGCAGTCAGGTGTTTAGAAGCACAGGAGGCTCAACCATGCCATCCTGAGATCTATTCAGGGACCTCCCTTCTTTAGGCCACTCCCCTGCCCCAGAGCCTCCAAGGGCTCTGTACAGCTCACAGGAAAAACCTAAGAATAGCAATGGCTCCCATGGATTGAGCACCTGTTCTATGCCAGGTACTGAAGGGGCTCTGTCCCAAATCCTCATGGCAACTCTGGGGGAGGGAACTATATCATCTCCATTTTACAAATGTGGAAATGAAGGTCCCGGAGGTGAAGCAACTGGTAAGGTTGAAAGAGGAAGGCAAGGAAGAGGAAGGACCGGTTGGTCACCAGATCTGGCTGGCTCCTGGGGCCTGTTGAGCCCCAGGGTCAGGGTCCTCCAGTCTCAGTCCTCACCTTTTCCCGTTTCTTGTGGGGACCAGCTGCTTCAGCTAGCCAGGGCCCCCCCTCACTGCCCCTTGAGCAAATCTGTCTAATGTCCCTTCAAAGTCAATCTAGAATTTCTCAGGTTGCCTTTCCCTAACACCAGCTACAATGCCTCCTGCCCTCACCTCCTTGTCACAGCTTGCTCACTTCCCTGTCATCCTACAGCCGGACTACAGGAACCTCCACTTAGTCATCTCTGCCCCTGCCATGCCCAGCATGCGCTCAGGGCACCTCTGGTGTCCTTCCAGCATTTCTTCAACAATTATGGAGCACCTACTGGCCACTGGGCACTGTGTTACGTGCAAGAATATGGCAGAGAATGAAACAAAATCCCTACCCTTGGGGAATTTAGTTTCTGATCTGGGAGACAAAAATGAACAAGTAAATACATGCACGTGTCGTAGGATGGCAGGGGATGAAAAGTGCCACAGACGGGCCAGGGTATGGATGGAGAGGCTGGGGAGAGGGGAGCTACCTTGGAGGAAAGTCTTGAGAGAGGTAACACCTGAGCAGGGAGCAGAATGCAAGGAGTCTGTTTGCCTGAAGGGTTGAGCAGTCCAGGGGAGGAATGAATGAACAAATGCCCGGGTGAGCTGGAAACTTGACTTGGAGATGAAAAAGGAGCATGGAGGAAAGAGTCTGAGATAGAGACCCCCTGGCATCTCCCCCCCCCCCTTCTTCTTTCATTAAAAAATGTAACCAACAGGGGCTGGGGTTGTGGCTCTGTGGTAGAGTGCTCACCAAGGCCCTGGGGTTGGATCCTCAGTACCACATAAAAATAAATAAATAAAATAAAGGTATTGTGTTCAACTACAACTAAAAAATAAATATTTAAAAAAATATAACCAACTGGCACACCTGTAATGCTAGCTACTCAGGAGGTTGAGGCAGGAAGATGGCAAGTTTGAGGCCAGTCAGACCCTGACTCAAAATAAAATAAAATAAAATAAAAAAAAGCTGGGGGTGTAGTTCAGAGGTAGAATGCTCCTGGGTCAGCCCCCAGTACTGCCAAACGAGAGGAAAAAAAGGGAGAGATGTAACAGAGGCTGGTCATCAGTATTTAGTCTAGATGTGGCCAGGCCTACTGGTTTCTGTCTATCCAAAATAGACCAGAAGTTATGATGATTGATAACTTACTTTTTGTTTTTTAAATTTATTTATTTATTTATTTATTTATTTATTTACTTTAGTTGTACACAATGCAATGCATTTATGTTTACATGGTGCTGAGGATCGAACCCGGGCTGCACACGTGTGAGGCAAGCACTCTGCCGCTGAGCCACAACCCCAGCCCCACTAACTTACTTTTTCTACTCCCCCAACACTGGAGATTGAACCCAGGGGCACTCTACCACTGAGCTTTATCCATAGTCCTTTTATTTATTTTTATTTTTTAAATTTTGAGACAGAGTCTTGCTAAATTGCCTGGGCTGGCCTCAAATTTGTGATCTTCCTGTCTCAGCCTCCAGACTTGCTGGGATTATAGGAAGCCAGCAAGGATAACAATTGTTGAATTCAGGTGGAGGGTGTACAAGTGTTCCTTGTATTGTTCTTTCAACTTTTCTGTGCATTTAAAAATGTTTTTTAGACATGGGTGTTAAAAGGGTTATTATATTGGCTAAAGAAAAAGTATTCGAAGTCAGATTAGTTTAGAGATTCTGGTCCAGGGCCTTTCCCGCACTACCTCACCTAATGCACATCACTTTCCTGAGGGATAGATGGCACTGGGGGCATTTCACAAGGGATGAATCGAACAGAAGCTCAGAGAGATGAGTGGTTTGCTCAAGGTCACATAGGCAGCATAGGCCAAGCCAAGAGTAGAACCCACATCTATCCAAATCAAAATTCTCTGCTTCTCTTCTTAAAGCCTCTTCTTTCCCATGGCTGTTGGATAAGTCAAGACCCACGTGCATTTACCATGTGCCAGGCATTGCATGTATGGCTCCAGTCCTCACAACAACCTCATGTGGTTACCATTAATGACATTCCCATTGTATTGAGGCACAGAGAGTTTAAGTAACTTGCACAGCTAAGAATGGAAGAGGTAGGAGTTAAAGAACCTGGGCAGTCTGGCTCTACAGCCTCCCCTTAAAAAGGGTCAAGTTAACAGTAGAAAAAAGTACAAATTCCTTTAGGAATACAGGAGTAGGATTATTTTTTATTCTCACAGAATCCCTGACAAGCTCCCCACTCTTGGCTTCTGACATTCCAAGACAGGGCCCTGGTTTCAGATGTGTCCATAGGGGGTACACTTGCCTCTTCATTTCCTCTGGGAGCTTCTTTTGAAGCTGGTGGGGGCGCTACTGCCACTCTCCATGGGCCTCTAGCTATTGCTCACTGCCTTCTGAGGTGCTCTGGACCAAGGCTGATTGCTCTCTCTCTCTTTTTCTAATATTTATTTATTTGTTTTAGTTGTACACAGTGCCTTTATTTTTACATGGTGCTGAGGATCAAACCCGGGCTGCGCACGTGCTAGGCAAGTGCTCTACCACTGAGCCACAACCCCAGCCCGCCAAGGCTGAATTTGAGGTGCTGTTTTAGATTATTTTTTATTTTTTTAACATTATAGTCATTTATTTATTCATTTATTTATTTTTTGTGGTGCTGGGGAGTGAACCCAGGGTCTTGTGCATGAGAGGCAAACACTCTACCAACTGAGCTACATCCCCAGTCCTGAGGTGCTGTTTTAGATATGGTCCATGCTAAAGTGATGGGGGTAGGGCACCAATTTGCCAACAGAATGAGCTGCAGGGGCAGCTGAGGCGGTTTACAACTCAGTGGTCAAGGACCTGCCTTCGGAGATAGGCCAGCGGGGTGACTTGCTTCTCCTTATAGCAATGTCGGTTTCCTCATCGGTTCCTTGTTCTGTGGGATGTGCACCTGTCTACAGCTCTTCCTGCTTCACTTGATTTTATGCATGCTGGCCTTGGGTTCAACCTGGGGCCAGAGCGGGCCTTTCCTACCTCAGGGCCTTTGCGGCTGCTGTTCCCCCTGGTGGTACTGCTCTTTCTCATTTTATAGCTGGCTTTCTCACCCTTTGGTCTCAGCTGATGTCAGCTGCTTAGGGAGACCTTCCTTGTCTACTGTAGTCCGCTGCCAACACATTCTCCTGTTTTATTTTGCTCATATCTGTTATTAGTACCAGATAATATTGATTGATTTGCGTTTATGCTCCTCCACATGAATGTAAGTTCAAAGAAGACAAGAGATTTTATCTGTTTTGTTCTCAGCACCAACAACTGCATCTGGCATCCTATAAATAAATAATGAATTGAATGAATGAATAAATGAATGAATTAATGAGGGCGTTTGCCAGGGCGAGCCCCCACGCGTTCCAATCCCCGTTCTTCTGCCGCAGTGGGCTACCAGACGGGTCAGACTTTGCAGATGGCCCCTTGGCCCCCTTGTAGAGGAGTCCGGGCGCGGAGCCGGCTGGCGCTGGAGAGACGCTCCCCGCAAGCCTGGGCGGTGGCCGCGCGGGGAGAGGGGCTGTCGCCATTTGGCGACGCTCCCTGCGGCCGCCGCGCTGCCGCGGGGGCGACAGGGGTCGGGCGGCGGCGAGCGCGCGCGCGGGTCTTTTGCGACGGTGCCCGGCGGCGCTGGCCCCGCCCCCCGCCCCCGCGCGCCGCCCCGCCCCCGCCGCTGCGCTCGCTCCGGGCCGCGGCCCCCGCCCGCTTCATGTGGCCCGGCCCGCGGCGGCCGGCGGCTGGGAGCGGCGAGGCGGCGGCGGCCCGCGAGGCGCGGGAGGCGGCGGCCGAGGCCCAGGCGGCGGCGCACGGGAGCGGCGGGAGCAGGCCGGCCCTCGCCCGAGCGGCCGCCCGGCTGCAGCATGCGCGCCCGCCGGGGGCTGCTGCGGCTGCCGCGCCGCTCGCTGCTCGCCGTGCTCTTCTTCTTCTCGCTCTCGACCTCGCTGCTCTACTTCGTCTATGTGGCGCCCGGCATAGGTAAGAGGGGGCTGCCGGGGACCCGGGACCCCCGCCCGGCCCCGCCCGCCGCCCGCGGACCCCTTCCCGCCGCCCCGGGCCCGGCTCCCGGCATTCCGCGCACCGACCCGGCGCGTCGGCAGCGCCCCGCCGCCCGCGCATCCTCCTCCGGGCGCGCCACCGCCGCCCGCCGAGCCCCCTGCCCGCCCGACCCCCGCGCCCGCGCGGCTCTCAGGGCGCGGGTCCCGCGACCTCCTGACCCGCCCGGGCTGCCCACTCCCAGCCCTCGCCTCTCCCTCCGCGCCCGGCCCGGGGCCCCGAGTCCGAGCCTGGGGAAGGGGTGTTGTCCGCGCTCTCCTTTCTTCCACTCTGCCCTCTCGCAGCCTGGCGGGCGGGAGGAGGAGGCTCCTCGCGTCAGAGGGTGCCTGCTTTGGGGATCGGGGGAAGTTTGAATGGGCCCCCGGGGAGGGACTGTGACAGGGGCCTCCGGGAGCCGCTGCCAGGTGGAAGGGCGGGGGGAGCGTGGGGAAGCGAGGGGATGGGTGCTGGTTCTTCTCGAGGCTCATTCTTAAAAGGAAGACAGTCCCCAGGAGCGACACCCCCTCCCGCACGCACTTTATAAGAACAGGGCAGACGTTTAGGACAGAGGACATCGAGGTCAAACTTGGATCCCAGTCCCTGCCCGGTATGACCTTGGGCAGGCGACGGAGCCTCAGCTTTTCTCCTCTGTAAAATGGGGGTACGAACCCCAACCCCATAAGGATTTAAGGGTGGAAGTAGATAAATGCTTTTTAAAGCTCTTATCACTGTACCTGATGCATAAGAGTTTTCAAAATAAGTAAAATCATTGATTATGTGTAAGTTTCAGAAAAGAAGGTGGAAGATTTGAAGAATGTCTTTACCCGACTTGGCATCGCCATGGAACTCTAGAAAAAACCTCAGTGTTGGGCGAAAACTGAGCAGGAGATGCTGTTGGGGATGAGGCAAGGAGAGTAAATTCTGCTAAAAAATTCTGGATTATTTGGGTGTTAGAGATGATGGTTTAGCTGTAGGGAAAATGGCTTTTAGTATTGGTAGTAGTAACAAGTGCCATTGTCTGTTGACTGCCAATACCGAACTGGCAGAACAGAGAAATTTCCAGATAGAGCAGGAGATTCTCTCCTGATTATTTAAAAAAGCTAATTTTCCCTTGATGGTTAATATTGATGTTTGGTACTGTGAACTGGATCTGGGAAGCTGGAACAGGCAGAATCAGATTACTCTAACCATTTATTTACCCAGTGTCTTAGGGAAATGCATCCCTCTAGGGAGGTACAATATGTGGCTTGTTGGCGCTGGATGAGTAGATGGTAAAAGGATAGGGATTCTGGCAGAACGAGAATAGATGACTAATTAGTGGAATTAATTGAGAAAATAATTCATTAGCATAAAAGTGGGTGCAAAGTGGTGGATTTAGACCTAGAGGCAGTTTTAGAGCCATTTTCCCCCTCCTTTTGTGAAAGTGACAGGTATTTCTGGTCTGGTTCCATAAGTCATCTACATCTAAAGGGGAAACTGTCCCATGGAAGAGATAATCACCCTTTTGATTGGAAAGATTTGGAGCCAGATTCTCCAACAGAATTGAAATTTAGGATTAATCAAGATTCCCCAATGGTAGACTTTTGGTCCATGGAACCCCTGTGTGAAATGATGTGCTACTATCACACTTAAAATGCCAAATCTTGTATCACTGAAAGATGTAAAGCACTTCAATTTTCACTAGTATCTCTGGATCTAAGTGTTTGCAAAGGCAGATCTACTTAGGTTTCGGTTTTGTTAGTGGAAAAGAGGAACAGTAAAAAGGATGAGGAGTCCTAGTCTTCACACAACCACTGTTAGGTTTAGCTGTTTGTCTTGCCTTTGCTGTTAATTAACTTAATTTTTCAAATGTCTAGCTTTGGACTGTGGGGAGCCACATGTTTCCAAAAGGTTACGGCAGCCCGGAGGAATCCAAGGTTTCATGTGCCTTGGGACATGAAGACATTATTTGAGACAGTTATTAAAATGAGCTTAGAAAATATATTAGTTTGAACCACATGAAATTCTGTTTTGTAGGTCAAAACAGCGCATATTAACTGTTTCATGTAGTTTGGTCTGAAACGTGCAAATAATGACATCCATTTTCTGGCACAGTGGAAAGTGGCAGACTCCTATTTCCTCCCAGGTTTAATTTTTTTCTGGTCCTTGCTCTTGATTTGTTTTGTATATGACTTGTGGCCACGTGCTCAGGGCAAAGAGAAATCATCCCTCCACACGAACAACTATGTTCAGAAATAGGTAGACTTGAATTTGGAATGAGAAAGATCATGTTAGTGATAAATGTTTTAAAGTTATTTGTGTTTAATATCACCTGGACAAAATTTCAGTCTAACTATTAACTTAGTATTTTTGAGATGATTGTAGTTCTTAACATTGTTGATCCATAATCAAGAGCAAATAGAAATTGTCTTGGACTTGAGAGTTTTCTGTGAGGTGCAGGTAATGGTACCAACTGACCTAGAAAATTAGGTACCAGGGAAGTTCCTGAATGTGACTATAGTGTGGTTGCAAGAAATCCAAAGTACTCTAATATCCCCATTCCGATCCAGTTAGTATTTTAAAAATATGGTTGCATTGGATGTTATGTTTTTGTTAATTCAGAAGTAGTGTTTTATATCAGCAGTTTAGGAGAAATTAAAAGGATGGGCAGAAAGTATGAGAAAAGTGGTGGAATTTTTTTTTTTTTTTTTGTACTGGGGATTGAACTCAGGGGCACTGGACCACTGGGCCACATCCCCAGCCCATTTTTGTATTTTATTAGAGACAGGGTCTCACTGAGTTGCTAAGTGCCTCGCCGTTGCTGAGGCTGGCTTTGAACTCGCGATCCTCCTGCCTCAGCCTCCCAAGTGCTGGGGTTACAGCTGTGCGCCACTGCGCCTGGCAAAAGTGGTGGATTTGAAAAAGAAAGAGGAAGGTGATAAGATGCATGAACGTGTAGGGACGTCTGCCTCATCCTTAATCATTTGTTTCACCTGCAGGGTTGAGGTATCCCTCTTCCTTTCAGGACTCTGAAGAAAACTTTGAACATATTAATGGCCCTTTAACTTAAGAAGAAATCTAATGGCTCAGAGTACCTCTAATATTCTAGCTTTATCAGGTCTTTTTAAAGATAATAGAAGTGAGCTATTTACAAATATACATATAAAGTGCTGATTTTAAAACAGGAGTTTATGGTGCAATCATATGGCAAGGTACAGGTTCTTGACCTCTGCAAATTGTTAACACAGCAACCAATATTGTGTGGTTGAGGGTAGTAGTTTATACATTACTGGAATTTTGTTAATTAAAGTTCTGTTGTACCATTTAAACTACTTTTCTCTTGTTCTTTGATTGCTGAAGAAAGGACATGAGTGATTTTTTTTTTTTTTTTTTTTTTTTTTTTTTGGCCTGCTTTGTTTCAAGAAAAGTTAGATTTATGGCTAGCTTTTAGAAGGCAGAAACCAGGACTTCTAATTTCACCTGACTTGATCAAATGACCTTGAGCAAGTCACTTGACTTCTCTGATCTGATACTTCAAAAAACAAAAAAACAAAAACGAAGCTATTTGAAAAACTAGAACTGCATTTTTTTTTTTTTTTTTTTTTTTTTTTTAAATATTCATCCAAGCCGGGCGCGGTGGCCCACGCCTGTAATCCCGGCACTTTGGGAGGCTGAGACAGGAGGATCACGAGTTCAAAGCCAGCCTCAGCAATGGCGAGGCACTTAGCAACTCAGTGAGACCCTGTTTCTAAATTAAAAAAAAGGGCTGGGGATGTGGCCCAGTGGTCGAGTGCCCCTGGGTTCAATCCCCGGTACCAAAAAAAAAAAAAAAAAAAAAAAATTCATCCATTCGCTCTAGTTGTACACAATGGAATCCATTTATGTTTATGTGGTGCTGAGGATCGAACCCAGGCCGCGCGCGCACATGCAAGGCGAGCGCTCTGCCGCTGAGCCACAACCCCAGCCCCTAGAACTGCATCTTAATAGAGTTTTTAGTCAGCTTTGAAAAAAGTCATACCTCAGTAGAGCTAGGGAGGGGCTGGGGTTGTGGCTCAGTGGTAGAGGGCTTGTGTGAGGCACTGGGTTCCATTCTCAGCACCACATATACATTAAAAAAAAAATAAAGGTCCATCAACAACTAAAAAATAATGTTTTAAAAAGTCATAGAGCTAGCTGGGCGCGGTGGCACACGCCTGTAATCCCAGCACTTTGGGAGGCTGAGGCAGGAGGATCGAGAGTTTCAAAGCCAGCCTCAGCAATGGCGAGGCACTTAGCAACTCATTGAGACCCTGTCTCTAATAAAATAAAAAAAAGGGCTGGGGATGTGACCCAGTGGTCGAGTGCCCCTGAGTTCAATCCCCGGTTCCACAAAAAAAAAAAAAAAAAAAAGCCATAGAGCTAGGGAAATGTTTTAGTATGTAGAAGGTTGATGATTTGTGTACGTGCTATATAAATATTGAACCTAAGGTTTTAGAGAAGATAAATGTTTTATATAATCAAATATCATTTTTTTTCTAATAACCACTAGAAATTTTCAGATTTCCTCCAGTCAAGTATATCATGAAAATAGACTTCTTTTGTTGTTTGCATGAACCATACCCTCTGAACACCTCAGTGCACTTAATGCCTGGGATTTTCTCAAATGAAATGTGTATGGGGAAATGTGGGTTATTTCATTTTAGAAAATTAAAAAAAACCTCATCCTGCTAAAGACACCTTCTGAATTTCCCGCAACCCACACACACTCTGGCTCACATATTTGAGTGTAGTGTCGTGCATTCTTTCTTAGAAGGAATCCATATTTGGAGAACAGGTTGGATCTATAAAACTGAGCTGCACCAGTGCTGACCAGGGTTGCGGTGGTGGTCTCTGTCTTCTCTACAGAGGTCTGGCTAGATTGGAAGCAAGGTCTTGGGTTTGGAGTTGAAATTTTCTTTAATAGTGAAAACAGGCTAGTCCTGGACAGTCTTTGGAAGCAGCTGTTCAAACATTCCCGGTTACTCTTCGGGATGTGGATGCTCCAGTCAACGAGCAGCTTCTGCCTGTTTCCCCCACCCGTGGGCTGGGCAGGCGGTGGGAGCAGTGTGGAATGAGCACCAGGAAGGATGGGCTCTAGCTCTCTGGAGGGTAGAAGCACAAGAGGTGACAGGACGCTGTGCTGCTGGCAGAGAGGTGGCAGGACACAACGCTGCTGGCTCTCCTGCTGCCTTATATTTCTTGCTTTTTCGACCCTGGAAGATGTGCTGCATGCATCCAGGGATGTGAAACAGACACAAACTTGTAGCAGGCAAGAAGTGACAAGAAAAGTGGAGGCTAACAGTGGTCAAGATACAGAATAATCGGAAGCAAGCAGTTTGGGTGTGGGTTCAGGGGAAGAGAGAAGGCGGCGGGCTTGTGTGTGCTATCAGTGAAAGCACAGTTATCCCTCAGGTTTCTCACACTCCCCAAGTAAGGGCGTGCCTGTCTTTGCACACCGTGTGTTTTTGTAGAATACTGCGAGAAAGTTGAAGGAATTTAAGATCACTGGGTCACTAGTCTGGCATTTGAGTGTCTTGAAAGACACTCAATGTTCCTAAATATGGGGATCTTTGATTTCAGGTTTTTTTTTTTTTGACTTAAACAATAAGAAATTTAATTATTTAACAAAAGTCTTCAAGTTGGCAGTTCCAGGATGAATTCGAAAATTTGACTGCTGTTTTTATTTCCTAGATGATTTTATAAACCCAGGTTCAGTTATTAACTTGCCCAAATTGGAGAATTAGTAAGGTATTTCTGAGTACGGTTGAAAAGACAAGATTAGTCACAAGAAACAGAGAAAAATAGAAGGCAGTATGTAATCAGCTGCTCAATTGTGTGATATTGGCCCTTAATGAGATGGGGTTCAGATCTGGGAGAGAGGTGTGTAGAAAGTGTTCATTTGTTTGTTCAACAGTTTTTTTTTTTTGGTACCAGGGATTGAACTCAGGGGCACTCTCCCACTGAGCCACATCCCCAGCCCTATACTTTTGTATTTTATTTAGAGACAGGGTCTCACTGAGTTGCTTAGCACCTCACTTTTGCTGAGACTGGCTTTTGACTTGTGATCCTTCTGTCTCAGCCTCCTGAGCTGCTCGGATTATAGGTGTGTACCACCACACCTGGCTCAAAATAGTTTTTTTTTTTTTTTTTTTTTTTTAATTTAGTTTTAGGATTTTTTTTTTTTTTTTTTTAATGTGGTGCTGGGGATCAAACTCTGTGCCTCATGCTTGCTAGGCAGGCACTCTACCACTGAGCCACAACCCCAGCCCTCAACATAGTTTCTTTGGTACCTCCTCTTGTCAGATGTGCTTTGGGGAATGAGTGATCTGGAAGGGGTGAGGCCAAGCTGTCTTATCACGGGACTCTCATTCTGGCCGGGAGGGTTTTGTACTTGTGCTTTTACTATGATGGGGAGACAGCTACCTACAAGTTACTTTGGATTGTGCTGGGAGTGACTTGGGAGAGCTTTTTGAAGAAGTGATGTTTGACCTGGGGTAGAGCCAGTCAACCACTGGTCTCGGATGGAATGGTGAGGGGTGCCCAACACACAGAGGGCTCTGAGACGGGAGTGAGCTTGGGTGGAGTTGGCTGCAGTTTTGTGAGTGAAGGGCCTGTGCTAGGTGAGTTCAGAGAGGTAGGAGGCCAGGTGCAGGTGCAGGCCAAGGGAAGACTGCATGGGAGGAGTGAACCTAGCGCAGAGCTCAGCCAGCCCGGTCAACCCTGGCTGAGTGGGCAAATTATTTTCCATTTTCTTACTCATCAAATAGAGGATACTGCTTTTCCCAGGGTGGTTGTCAGAATTAGGCAGAACTTGCCTGTAACGGGGCTTAGCACAGAGCCTGGCACAAAGCCAGTGCTCGTCATTATTTCTTACCATAGGTGATGTCCTCCTGCTCTGCTGCTGCTAGGAAAGGGTGTTAGGGTCGGGATCCAGGATGACTACTGACACCTGAGAAAGTAGACTGCCGTGCAGATTCCAGGGTCCCTTTCACATCTGCAGTTGCATGATGTGGAGCAGGTGTGTGATTTGGACATCAAAGTAGAAGGCAGGAAAGTGACTCCTTTTATCCAGTAAAGAACCCCCCCACACACACACCTTTTTGTGTGCCAGCAGTGCTGGGATGGAACCCAGGACTTTGTTTGTGCCAGGCAAGTACTACTACTGAGATATATCCCAGCTCTCGGACCCCCAACCTTTTTTTCCCCTGGTACTAGGGATTGGATCTAGGGGAGTTTTACCACTGAGCTACGTCCCTAGCCCCCCCTCCCCCCCTTTTTTTTTTTTTAAAGTTTTTTTAGTTGTAGATGGACACAGTACCTTTATTTTATTTATTTATATGTGGTGCTGAGGATTGAACCCAGTGCCTCATGTTTGCCAGACAAGCACTTTACCACTGAGCCACGACTCCAGCCCCCCAGTCCTTTTGTGTGTGGGGGGGGGGGGTGGGGGGGTGCTGGGGATCAAACCCAGCACCTTGTGCATGCAAAGCAACTGAGCTATATCCCCAGCCCCCCGCCCCAATCCTTTTTTAATTTTTATTTTGAGATATTTTGAGATAGGGTCTCGCTAAATTCCTGGGGCTGGATTTGAACTTGCAATCCTGCCTCAGCCTCCTGGGTTGCTGGGATTACAGGTGTGCACCACCACCCCTGGCTAAGGAACTCCAGTTTTAAAGGTCATGTGGAGGGGTTGTGTCTACTTCAGGCAGCACAGCCTCAGTCTTTGGGGTGAATGACACCCCTCCTCCCCCCAGCAGTGCTGTTTCTTCAGGACATTTGCCTGGGAACACAGGTCTTAGAATTTCTACTCTGAAGTCTGTCTTCCAAATCATTTTGACAAAGAAAGGGGGAAAAAAAGGAGGTGTGTTGTTTTGGTCAAAGGGGAAAACTGAAAGAATTTTATGGGAATATCTTCGGGAATTTTATGGGAATATCTTTGGGATGTTAAGAGCATTTTTCCCCCCTTTTCTTTTCAGTCCTTTCTTTTTTTTTTTTTTTTTTTTGGTACCAGGGATTGAACTCAGGGGCACTCGACCACGGGCCACATCCCCAGCCCTTTTTTGCATTCTATTACAGACAGGGTCTCACTGAGTTGCTAAGTAGTGCCTCGCCATTGCTGAGGCTGCCTTTGAACTTGAGATCCTCCTGCCTCAGCCTCCCAAGTGCTGGGATTACAGGCTTGCTCCACCGTGCCTGGCCTAAAAATATTTTTAAAAAAAGAAACGATATTTCCTTTTTTAATTACACAAAAATGGCCACAGTGCCAGGTGTGGGTACATACCTGTAACCTCAGCAACTCCAGGCTGAAGCAGGAGGATCAAATGTTCAAAGCCTCCACAATTTAGTGAGAGCCTACCTCAAAAAATAAAAGGGGCCAGGGAAGTAGCTCAGTGGTAGAGCGCCCCTTGTTCATCGCCAGGTAATACACACACACAAAGACAAAGTTACCTCATGTGGGAAAATACCATTTTCTCACCTTCACAAGCCGATGGTCTAACAGAAAAATACATACGTCGGATCATGAGCACACCTTAGGCTTGGTGCCTAACAGCAGAACTCAGGATGGAATAACCAGCAGTTTTTAAGGGTGGGGGGGGTGACTGTTTTCTTTTTATTTTTTCCCCATCTTTCCAAGTTTATGGTTGTTCAATGTTTAAGAATTAAGCAAAAGGTTTCAATATCCATTAATTGTACTTTTTAGGACCCCTGGAGGGTGCCAAAAAGCTCCCTTTGTTTAAACATCTTCTCTCCTCTTAATAAAAATAATGAGCAGTTATGCTCTCTAGTACACCCCCAGTTAATTTAACTTTTAGACACAACCCTGGGGTGCTTTTGTCTGGAGCTCTGGCACCTGACCTCAGCAACTCCGCTCACCAGCACCGCAGCCAGAGCCCGGGAGAGCTGCTCATGACTGATGCTGGAACTAAGGCACCTCACAAACAATGGAGCTCCTTCTGCTGGCAGCAAAGCACTTGGGCATCTCTAGCCTGAAGAGGAGGAGGACAGTGCCCAGGGGCAAATAATTTGTTCACTCCAACTAACACAGAGAGGGGGAGAGAGAGAGGACCCTGAGAGAAGCAGCACTGTGAATTATTTAATGTGATTCCCATGCTTGGGAAGACGCGGAATCCCCAGGGCTGGCAGGCGTCTGAATGCTCTTCAGTATAAAGCCACCATGTAAAAGGAGTGACTGGGTCAAAATGTCGCCTTCCTTTCCACTTAACATCCAGCTCCCTGAGCACTGAGGCAAGGAGTCCAGGGCTCTGTTCCATGCTTAGCAGCTGAAGGGGAAAGACTGACTCTGCAGATTGAAACTTAAAGGACAGCCCTGAGGACAAGAAAGGACTGAAAGCCGGGCGCGGTGGCGCACGCCTGTAATCCCAGCACTTGGGAGGCTGAGGCAGGAGGATCGCGAGTTCAAAGCCAGCCTCAGCTGTGGCGAGGCACTTAGCAACTCAGTGAGACCCTGTCTCTAATAAAATACAAAAAAGGGCTGGGGATGTGGCCCAGTGGTCAAGTGCCCCTGAGTTCAATCCCTGGTACCACAAAAAAAAAAAAAAAAAAAAAAAAATTGTTTTTAGTTGTAGATGGACACATGTGATACCTTTATTTTGTTTATTCAGTTTTTTTTTTTTTTTTTAATGTGGTGCTGGGGGGGTCCAACCCAGCAACTCACGAATGCTAGGCAACTGATCTACCACTGAGCCATAACCCTAGGCCCGTTATTTCTTTTTGGAAAAATAACATAGTCATCAGCTTAAGGAAGTCAAACCAGATGAACTAAAAATGATAGTAGACTGACTTTGGGATTTATGCTGTATTATTTATTCCCCCAATTTTCTTATTAGGTTCCTATTATCTTCCCAACACTTGTCATTTTCTTTCGTGATCCTCCTGCCTCAGCCTCCTGAGCTGGGATTATAGACATGCCCTACATAGCCTGGCTGATCTGGTTTTTTTTTTTTTTAAATATTTATTTATTTGTTTGTTTGTTTTAGTTGTACACGATGCATTTATTTGTACGCGGTGCTGAGGATCGAACCCAGGCCGCGCATGTGCTAGGTGAGCGCTCTACCGCTGAGCCACAACCCCAGCCCGCTGATCTGTTTTTTGAGAAAACTATAGTCAAAGTTTTGTTTTTTTCTCTTGTGCTAAGTGTAAACTTGGTGCTGGTTTCTTGAGTTCAGGTTCTTTGTCTTCAAAACTGCTTCTCTGGCTGGTCGCGGTGGCACTCGCCTATAATCCCAGCACTTGGGAGGCTGAGGCAGGAGGATCACGAGTTCAAAGCCAGACTCAGCAATGGCAAGGCACTTAGCAACTCAGTGAGACCCAGTGGTCGAGTGCCCCTGAGTTCAATCCCTGGTACCAAAAAAAAAAAAAAAAAGAAAAGAAAAAGAAAGAAAGAAAAGAAAACTGCTCCTTTGTTTGCCAAAGCTGAGATGCTCTCCATTGTTAGATGTTTCAAGTGTTTGAAGGAAAAGTCCTCTGGCACCTCTTCTAAGGGTAGGGGGCTAGCCATATCTTTTGTATTTTTTGTTTGTTGGTTATTTTGTTCAGCAGGACTGAAGTAGAACTCAATTTTTAACATTTTCTGTTTCTAACTGCAGTTCTGTAAATGTGCATGTAAGACAGGGCTAAATGATGTGACACCATTTATAGGTTATGCATAAATACAGAAGAGGAATTTGTAAAAAAACAGGTTGATAAACAGTTAATGAGATGGGGCTCATTTTTTCGATATGGACATGAAAGGGAAAAGTAAATTGTCCTTGGCATCTGCTGGACCTCCCTCCACTCTCACCTGTTCACATGGTGCTACTTAATAATAAGTGGTGATTATAGTAAAGACGCTGAGGCGGGGCTTCAAGCCTGTCATTGTGGGAGTTTGTGTGTCTTCAGATTCTAAATTGGCAATTCTTTATTCACTAGAACATTCCATCTGTCTCCTCAGGCCTCCCTAGTCCATGACACAGGCACAGGCTCCCAAGATGGTCCTTGATCACCATAGATAAGTGTGGTGTGACCCCAAGATTTTTTTTCCCCTCTCCTTTATAATATCATCAGAAAATGAAGAGTATTTAAAGAATGGGGAAATAGGACAGTCTAACTTAGAGAAACCTGCTGGACGCCTGTAACTCTGATATGGTAAAAATTGGAAATTTTAGTATATTTTTCTTGATATCAGCTGAATCGTCCGTGTAGTTATCTAAGTGAGAAGGATAATAATAGTGATTATAGGCAGGTGGTACTTGGAAATGTTTAATATTTGGGGGTTTGGGTTAAAAGGTTAAATTACAAACTTGGCTTTGCATTTATTTGTCTGATTTGCCTCCCACTTGCATATCTTGTTTAGTAAATAGTTGGTAAGCAAATGAAGGCAGGTGGAGGTTGGCAGATCTGAAGTTCTAAGGTGTAAACTAACCTGTTTCCTGCTCATTTGTGTATGTTGAAACTTGCTGCACGATTGAGCCTTTAAGGTAAGAACTAAAAGGATCAAATAAAAACATGGATTTGTAAAAATGTTAATTACAAGCCGGGCGTGGTGGCGCACGCCTGTCATCCCAGTACTTGGGAAGCTGAGGCAGGAGGATTGTGAGCTCAAAGCCAGCCTCAGCAATGGTGAGGCACTTAGCAACTCAGTGAGACCCTGTCTCTAAATAAAATACAAAATAGGGCTGGGGGTGTGGCTCAGTGGTTGAGTGCCCCGGAGTTCAAACCCTGATACCAATAAAAAAAAAAAAAAAAAAAAAATTAATGTTAATTACAGTTGAAAGTATGATTCACAGCAGATTTCAGATTCAGGTTCATGATGCCCCCTGCAGTCAGATGCTTGCTGGCTGTGTGGGGGCCAGGTTTGTGCACAATTGACAAGTGTGTTTTCTGGTTCACTTAAGACTCAAGATGAATTTTAACATTAATTTTAAGTCGCAGTACTTTGCATTTTTATAGCATGTATATAATAATTCTTTGATATTGTAAATCACAAATGAATGTATTGATGGCTTGTCTTATACCTAAACCTGAAATCTATATGAAAAAAAAATTGACAAACATAAGAAAACAATTAGTACTGACAAGGATTGAATTTAGGCTTTTTCACAAGCACTCTACCACTGAGCTACATTTCAGGCCTTCTAAAATTTTTATTTTGAGCTGTACACAGTGGTGCACATTTGTAATCCCAGTGATTCAGGAGAATAAGGCAGGTCGATTGCAAGTTCAAGGCCAGCCTCAGCAACTCAGTGAGGCCCTAAGCAACTCAGTGAGACCTTGTCTCTAAACAAAATATAAAAAAGGGCCTGGGGATGTGCCTCAGTGGTTAAGTGCCCCTGAGTTCAATCCCTGGTACCAAAACAACAACAGAAAGGGGCTGGGGATGTTAAGTGTTCCTGGATTAAATCCACAGTACCAAAAGAAAAAAAAATTTTTTTTTTTTTTTTTTTTTTTTTTTGAGACATGATCTCACAAAATTCCCCTGGCTGGCCTTGAACTTGTGATTTTGTGATTCTCCTGTCTGCCGTGTCCTGAGTAGTTGGGATTATAGGGGTGAATCACTGCACCCATTGGCATAGTAATTCTTATATATTGCTGTTAATATTGCTTCCAATTTTTAAAAAATCATTTATTCATTGCTTTAGTTGTACACAAAGTGTTTATTTTTATGTGGTACTGAGAATCGAACCCGGGCCGCGCACGTGCGAGGCGAGCACTCTGCCGCTGAGCCACAACCCCAGCCCCTGCTCCAATTTTAATTAGAAAATACTTAGGTTAAAATTTCAGGTTTATGGTAAGATACACACTTCTGGCTTGAATATGCTTGCCAGTCTTTGCTTTGGATGAGAGAGATTGTTTTATCCTCTACTTCTTTGAAAGAAGGACAAAGAAGAAACGCTTTCTGAATTTGAAGTCCACGTGGGTGATGTAGAAAGTAAGCTACCATTCACAAACAGCTAAGCTTTTTGTGTTCCATATTATTGAGTAGAAAGTGGAAATAATTTTCCTTCTGTTGCTGAGATTACACTTTTAACCTGAGCTAGGCCTGTGCCCGTTGTTGCATTGTCTGAAAGTGGCCTCTGCAATCCTTCGCTGTGTGCACTGGGCCTGTGTTGTGTATGGGAGGAAGTTCAATGTTTGGGTTTTGGTGTTGGATTGATTTTCTGTTTCATTGTTGACTTGGCACGCCTAGCTTTTTATTCTGGTTTAAAGTATTAGGAATTTTAAGATTTGTTAGCAATTACAAGATTTGAATTTCATTTGGCACTAGGGGAAATTAACTCCAGGTTAAGGACTACTTTTTGGGTTGGCTTTATGTTAAAGGTAATTCTTTTCCTTAACAGTTGTAGAAAATTTCAAACACATAAAGTGTGAAGTACATAGTATAATGGGGGGAAAAAAAGGGATTTATCATGCAACATATAAAGGTGAAAGGGTCAGAAGACCCCCCTCCCCCAAGCAGAACATAACCCCAGACTCATCCTTAACCTGGGTTTTTTAAGTTTTTTGGTAACCGAGTGCATTTTGGCTCAGGTGTCTTGCTGACCCAGGTAGCTGTGAAAAGGAATGACAAACAGTGTGTGAACACACAGGAACACTGTGAGGACTCAAGGAGGGACTGTCAGGTGTTTTGCAGGGCTTGCTTCCCTTCAGCGTGCATCAGATAAGTCCCCTGACCAGAGTGATAAATGAGGAGAGAGCTGGCGAGGTAAAGAGGGAATTTCCTTGTATCAGCAACTCCAGCGAGCTCTGCGTGCACAGGAGACTCTGGAGCACTCTGTTACAGTGGAGTTGCTGGAGGAGTTCTCTTTTTATTACCCAGTGTTTTCATTTGAATTCGGAATTTAGAACCCGAGTGAGCTTATTTGCTGAGGACAAACCTCCCATGTGGTGGCCTTACCTTGAAGGTGCTGTTGAGCCCCTGGAGCAGGTGCCAGGGCCACTGTAGTTGCTGAAGTCTCAGGTGCTTAGGGAACGCTCTGGTGTTGGTGGCACCTGTGTCCTTTTGACTCCCTTGGCCTTTTGTTCCTGAGAATCTCTTGCTAATTTCTGTAGCTATTCATAGCACTTTGACTAAAGCCACAACAGGGCTTTCAAAGGAAAGGGTGGCGAAAAATGCCCAAGTAGGACTTGTTTTGGCACAGATATTGTGGTTTGTGTTTAGTAACATTCCCCAGTAGCCACAAATTAGACATCACCACTGGTCTCATTTTAGTATTGCTAGTTTTATTAATTTATTAGCTTTATAATTAAAATAGTGTGCATAGATCGAAGCCATAGTTTCAGGTGGTGGTGTATGGGTGAAAACCAGACTGTCTTTTGTGAAGTTTGAGACTTACTGGTAGATTATTTATGTAAGTAAGCTGTGTCATCAGAGACATTCCAGAATGAATCATGTTTAATTAGGGTCTAACAAATGTTACCACCCTTGTTCTGTTGAACAATGTTTTTAAGCTATTAAATCAACTTTAAGAGTGATTAAAAAGAAATTCACTAATTTATTCATAATCATCTTCATCAGTGTTTTGTTTGCCTCTCATCTTTATACACACACAGATATTTGTAAGTTTTGCACCTTAGGAATTGCTAGGCCAAGAGAAAAAGCATGGTAACAATTTAGTAAATGCTGGGTTTGTGATGGAATAACCTTTTACAGTCTTTTTGCTGTGATACCCTTTTCTAGGATAGTTATACCTCTAGTACTCTGCCATACGTAATGTGTGGATGTAAGATTATTTCTGGCCAGGGGTTCTTGATTGGAAAGTTGTAAAGAAAACAGACTTGCTGGTTTTACCGATGGGGGAACCTTGATGGGAATTTCTAGCCCCTTTGGTGTCAAGTCTGTTTAATCTCATTCCGAAATACTGTTGACAGAATTGAATAGAAGAATTTCAAATATCATTAAATGTTACACCACTGCGGTTAATGTGAAGTATAATAGTTATTTCTTCCTTTGCTCAGATTCCACTAAGTGGAGGTAATTGCCCTTTTCAGGGAGCTGTTTGGACTCAGCAATTGCTTTTCTCTGTCTGTCATAAATAAGTAAACTTGGGTCAGGCACCACGGAGCACTCCTGTGATCCTAGCTGCTGGGGAGGCTGAGGCTGGAGGATTTCAAGTTCCAGGCCTGCCGGGGCGACTTAGTGAGGTTGGGTTTCAAATTAAAAATTTAAAAAGTGGGCTGGGGATGCACTTTCCTAGCACAGCTGAGACCTAAGGTTTGATACCCAATAGTACAAAAAGGAAAAAAAGAGTGACCCTAGAAGATTAAGAGGCTGTTGAGAGGTGGTCCCAGGGTCACCTGGTCTCTGTTTCTTTGGAAACCTAAGGATTGGCCGCACTGGCCACAGCATGCAGGCCTCTGCCCTTCTTCACTTCCTCAGGTGTAGCTGTGTGGCAGCTGGCACTCTGAATCCACCCTCAGAGCTCATTTCTTCCTTCTCCAGGCGACCTGGGCTTTCCTAGCCTTTTGGGAGATCTCGCTGGGCAGTGCTAGATATAATGAACATTCAGAATATTTCTTTGCTTCTGAGTTGTTGGAAATGATTAGGTTGAAATTAAATGTGAACTTTTCTTTTCCCACCTCCCTTTTTAATATCTATGTATGCTATGTGAGAATATTATTGATGTCATGTAATTTTTTTTCTGCAATGGTAATTATATATAGTTAGTTTTGCTATAGTGTGACTTAAGCATCACTGTGTTCTACAAATTGTTCAGTAAAAGCCAGAGAGCTCTTGGGGGAAAAATGATGTTATGTACCTACCATTCACAAACTCCGTTAGTGACACATTAAGTTTAAAAAAAAAAAGGACTGGGCAAGGTGGTGCTTGCCTGTAGTCCCAGAGACTTGGGAGGCTGAGGCAGGAAGGCAGAAAGGATTGCAGGTTTGACAGTAGCCTTGGTAACTTAAGGAGAGATCCTGTCTCTAAATAAAAAAATAATAAAAAGGGCTGGGCTGTAGCTCTCTGGTAGAGCACTTACCTGGCATGTGTGAGACCCTGGGTTTGATCCCTAGCACTACCAAAAAAAAAAAAAAAAAAAAAAAAAAAAAATGACCCTAGTGAAAACAACATTAGTGCAGTTTTGCACATTAAATGTTTAAGATATACCACGAATGTGGCATTTTACTTTGAAGTAGTCCTGAAGTTTGCTTGTGGAACTGGGTCTGTGCAGCTTGTGGCCTCAGTCATTGGGAAGTGGTGGCAGGAAGGTAGCCACAGTGTGGCCCACTTGTGCACTGGGTAGCCACTGGGTGTTGGAGCTGTGTGCATGTGTGTGGTGTCTATTTAAATGGTTGGGGGTAGTTTTCTGGGTGTTCACCAGGGGCAAAGTCACACAGGCAAAAACAGAATTTGAGTCATGGCTCATTGTTCTTAGGTATTCCAGCATTATGGTAGAACTGACGGTGTAGGACAAAATGGATTTAACTCAGGGGCACTCAACCACTGAGCTAGAATACTAGGGCTGTGTGGAGTGGTTCTGGAGAACCAGGTGCATATTTTGTTCATCATCAGACTTTTCAGTGTAGTTATTTTTCTCTCAGTGTGGACTTAATGCACCCCCCCCCCCCTCCCGTGTCACCGCTATTCTAGCCTGTGCTTTTGAATAAATTTTTTGTTTTTTTTGCTGAGGCTGGCCTCAAACTTGTGATCCTCCTGTCTCAGCCTCCTCAGTAGCTGAGATTATAGGCTTCTGCCACCATGCCCAGCAAAGAGGTATAAACTCTTGAAAGTTGTAGTTGGAAAATGAAAAGTAGATGCTATTAGCAGTCTGGAAACACTGATGCTTAAATAGGCCGAAAGCAGTGGTGGGCACAAAGCCTAGATAAACCCCTTGACTTTCTTGTGTAGGCACAGGTATTCTCTTTATATAGAAAGTGCACTTTAAAATATGAAGAAGAGAGCTTTTCTAATTTCCCTCTGGAAACTAGTGTGAAGATGAGAGTCTTAAAAAACAGATGCTTAGGCTGACTGGCGCTTTTGCGCAGACCTCTGCAGCCGCACTTACCTCCTCCGAGCCTTCCTTCTGCTGGGAGTGGGCTCGTGTGGCTGATTGTTCAGAGGGGTGGGTCTGTCCTGTGCTTTCAGTGTTTTGTGCCTTTATTCCCTTTCACAGCAGCTCTCCCTGGCCACTGGCATTAGGCGGTTGTGAGGTGGCGGCCTGGGAGGGGCGGCCTTGCTAATTGCAGAGTTGTTCTTAACGCGGTGCTGCAGGCCTGCCCTGGGGTCGCCCTGGCACTTACCCTTACTTGCCCTGCTCTCTGACTGCAGAGCCAGGCCAGTCTTGTCTGAGCAGAAGCACCCACTGCCAGCCAGGTTTTCGTTTTCCTGTTCTTGGTGCCAGGGATCAAACCCAGGACTTAAGCAGTGCTAGGCGCATGCTCTGCCGCTGAGCTGCACGCAGCCAGGCTTTTTGAAGTCTCTTAAGGAAGCTGGTTCTTGATGATGCTCAGCCATTAGAAGAGTAAGGCCGTTCATGCTCAGAATTCCTGAACTCCTGAAATCAGAGGTGGAGAAAGCCTTGCTCACAGGCCCTTGTGCTCGTGTGTGCTCTGGGACAGCGGGAATTGCCTGTACCGGGCGATCGGTCGCACGCTGCTGCAAGCCCAGGCCGGCATACCTCCCGCGCCCCCGTCTCAGCTCTGCAGTTTGCTGTTTTTGTGACTTTGGGCAAATTACTGAGTGTCCTGTTTCTACATCAGTTTCCTTAGGGGATTGATGATAGTGAAGTGCTTCCCTGCAGTGGGAAGCATTTCCAGTAGTGTCAGCTGATGCTAGGACTGATATTCTGCCTGTTGGGACGGGATAATCTTCGTGTGGTCTGTGCATAAATTCACATACAGAGTAGGATCTGAAGAATCACGACAGTTTGAAGTAGAGCAGATATTCAAGATTCCTGGGCCTACCTTTGTATTTTACAGATAGGGAAAGAGAATCTTGGAGCTGTTACTGGGTCTGCTTGGCCAAACTAGAGCGGAGGCCCAGACTAGGTCTGTGACGGAGTCATGCCAGCTACGGCAGGAGCTCCCAGTGTGTCCTGTGATGGAGATGATGTGATGATGCGCAGGGCTGGGGGCTTAGCTGGGGGAAGGCAGAGAGGCTGTGTCTAAATAGAAGCAGCGTATTTAGCAGACCAATTGTTTTTATAATGCAGGCTACAGTGAATAGTTAAAAAAAAAAAAAGTTGGCAGATGAGAACACACTGAAGAGATGAGAAAGCCTGTTTTTAGGGGGCAGAGTTTAGAACAGGTGAGCCACCATCTGCTGCTTTACGAACGTGGGGTGAGTGGGACGCCCAGGTGTTTCATTGCTGGGAGAGCCAGGTTATGTGGGTCTTTGAAGTGGCAGCAGGACAAATTGGGTACAAAGGGCATTGTAGCTCCATCATCACCGGAGTGTGATGAGATCAGCCACAGAGGGGTCATCACAGGTCAGTTACATTACAGGTCGGGTTTTGTTTTTCCCCCAGTAACTTTTAAGAAAAAGTTGGATTATAAAATAACATGTTCAAAGCCGGGCGCGGTGGCGCACGCCTGTAATCCCAGCTCTTTGGGAGGCTGAGGCAGGAGGATCGCGAGTTCAAAGCCAGCCTCAGCCATGGCGAGGCACTTAGCAACTCAGTGAGACCCTGTCTCTAAATAAAATACAAAAAAAAAGGGCTGGGGATGTGGCCCAGTGGTCGAGTGCCCCCGAGTTCAATCCCCGGTACCACCAAAAAAAAAAAAAAAAAAAAAAAAAAAAAAAAAACATGTTCAGTGTATAAAATTTGGGAAATACAGCAAAGCATAAAGAAAATCAAGGCAGCAGCCTAAAGTCTCATGACCTAATTATAATATACTGTTAATGTTTTGGTGCTGATTCCTTCTGGCTTCTTATTTTTATATGTGTGTAATTTATTTATTTTTAAAAATATTTTTTAAAGATGTTGATGGACCTTTATTTTATTCACTTATTTATTTTTTTTTTTTTTTTTTTTTTTTTTTTTTTGTACCGGGGATTGAACTCAGGGGCAGTTGACCACTGGGCCACATCCCCAGCCCTTTTTTTTGTGTTTTATTAGAGACAGGGTCTTACTGAGTTGCTAAGTGCCTGGCCATTGCTGAGGCTGGCTTTGAACTTGTGATCCTCCCGCCTCAGCCTCCCAAGTGCTGGGATTACAGGCGTGCGCCACCGTGCCCGGCTTCATTTATTTATATGTGGTGCTGAGAAACAAACCCAGGGCCTCACACATGCTAGGCAAGTGCTCCACCACTGAGCCACAACCCCAGCCCCCGTATGCATGTAATTTAAAAGACATAATTGAGCTTGTATTGCATGTACAGATTTATGAATTGACTGAAAGTGTTAAAGAATATTCTAGAGGCAAAGCTAGTGTCAGGTTTTCAGTCTGTTAAAAACTGTTGGCTCTATAAATCCCACAGAAGACATGTGTTGGGGTGTGCTTGATTAAGGGGTGGGGTCTGAAGCTGGTGACTGCCCTGTATCTTTGTGGGGTTTTTATTAATATATATTTTTAACTGACACACAGTAATAGTACATATTTATGGGTGTGGTGTGGCTTTCAATGCATGTATTAATGTGTACTGATCCGGTCAAGGTATTGGCATATTACCCTATCCCACGTCATTTCTTTGTGTTGGGAACAGTCAGACTTGTAATTTGGAATAGTCATTTGATTGTTGTCGACGCAGTCATCCCACTGTGCTGTAGACTATCAGGGCTTCTTCCTCTGGGGCCAGCTCACCCCTGAGCCTGTCAGCCGCCCTCTCCCCCTCCCACAGCCTCTCCAAGCTAGGTAGCCATTGTTCCACGCTGTACCTTGGAGATCAACCCACTTCCGCACATACGTGAGAACACGTGGTGCTGGCCTTTCTGTGTGTACCTCTGTTTTTATCAGAATGACTCATATTTTCCATCTATAGGTTGTTTCAACGTCATAATAAATTCCTTATTCCTCAAGGAAGTTTTGCCTGATTCAACAAACCATTTTGATCATTTACAGCTCTTATCTGCTGTTTGTTAAATAATACCCAGAGCACAGCCATAGTCCGCTAATTTATGTTAAATTAACTGATTGTGGGGTAACTCTAGGTCACAGTGGGAACAACATTCCATTCTCTCCAAGCAAGGGTTCTATTTGGTCAAATGCAGAAGAGAAAGCCAAGTACTCAAGGAATATAAATTATAGATACATTGAAACCTGAAGGTAGTGATTCTTCCTTAGAATATTTTGTGTCTCTGTGAATTTATAAAAACAGCATTTCAGGAAACAAGAATAGTTGTTATACCTATGTTGGGCATATACATATGTTGGCATATTAATCAGCCTTTGGGACTAATTACAAAATTATTTCATTGAAAGATACTGGCATGCCAGGCACGGTGGCGCACGCCTGCAATCCCAGTACTTGGGAGGCTAAGGCAGGAGGATCGCGAGTTCAAAGCCAGCTTCAGCAGTGGCGAGGCACTTAGCAACTCAGTGAGACCCTGTCTCTAATAAAATACAAAAATGGGCTGTGGATGTGGCCCAGTGGTCGAGTGCCCCTGATTTCAATCCCTGGAACCAAAAAAAGAAAAAAAAAAAAAAAAAAGAAAGATAGATAGATACTGGCAGTACATTAACCATTATTTTTCTAAGATTGACACCAGAGACTTGATTGTTCAAAACGCAGTGGTTGAAAATAACCCTTTTTCTGGGAGGGGAAAAGAAGGATAGGATTTGGGGAAGGGGCTAGAGGAAACTTTTAGGGGTGATGGTGATGCTCCTGATGGAGATTGGGGTCACACAGGTGTACCTTTGCCAACACCCAGCGTGTATGCACCTGATCGTGGCGTGGAATTTTACCTCCCCAGGAGGGGAGAAAAATAAGCTAATATTGATCTCTAGTTAATGATATGCATGCTGAAGTATTTAGCAGGAAGCGTGTTGATCTCTGTCGGTTACCTGGAAAGCATCACAAAGTGAGATGGATTGATGGGTGGAAAGATGGAGGGAGATATTGGTGTAAGTTAAGAGTCAGGATGCTGAGTATGTGGGAGCATTCACCAAAATTCTTTGAAATTTTTCATAATAAAATGTTGGTTTAAACATGTTATAGATTAGCATCTTTAAAGTTCTCATTACCTGAGGGCAGTAATGAAGCCATTCAAATCTGTCTCCTGCTGTGATCATTTTCACTGGGAGGGAGCTGAAGGTTCTTCATCTTTACTACCTTAAGGGTCTCCCATTGTCTTTCTTATAGTCTAAAGATTACTTTCTGATTTCTGTACTATCCTGGGAGAGATTAGGTCAAGTGTATAATTGTCAAAGAGTGTTCTATTACTGAGCTATATCTCCAGCCCTTCTGTTTTATTGGATAGAGTTATTTTTAAAACCCATAAGTGGTATCTCTGGATCTCTTCCTATTGTTTGCTCTTTCTTTTTTGTTCTGTCTCTTGGTAATTTTGATGGAAAACTGGGCACTGTATATGAAAGACTGTAGTAGCCCTGATGGCTTTTATCTGTGTCAAAGGCGCTCATTCCATTTGCTGGGCAAATAGGCTGGAGACGGATTCCTTCTATCCTCTCGGCAACGACCAGTGTTTGGGTCTTGCACGTCGCCCACAGGCCTGTATGTGTCAAGTTTTGGTCCCAGGATGATGCTCTTGGGAGGTGGTAGAACCTTTGAGATGTGGGCCTAGTGGGAGGAGGTCTTTAAGACACTGAGCACATGCCCATGAAGGGGACTGGGGGACCAAGCTCCCTTCCTCACTTCTTTTCACTTCCGGGCAAGTGGTTTTGCTGTTACTCATTCCCACCATGATGTGCTGCCTTGCCCTGGGCCACCTGATTATGGACTGGAACCTCTAAAATTGTGAGCCAGAACAAACCTTTTTCTCTTTTCTAAGTTGTTTATCCCAGGCATTTTGTGACAGGAACAGAAAGCTGACTAACACAGCACCTGAGCCGAGCCCAGCTGTACTGTGGTTTGGAGTCAGGCTCCTGCAGCCTGTGGTTCGTCCATGCCCAGCAGTGGTTCCAGCTGAGGACCTGGGCTTGCACCGTGGCCCTTGCCCCATGGTGTCTTCTCTTGGTTGTCATCTCTCCTGCACATGGCATCAGTGGCGACTGTGGTGTTCCTCAGAGGCTTCCTGCGCAGCCTCCTGCCCTGGGTTCTTTGAGATTCTGCAAATGCCTTCAGGAGGAAACTGACTCAGGCCTTTCACCGGAATCCTGGCCTTGTGCCTCTAGTTTTGTTTCTGCAGACCTGAGCTACTGTCACAAGCTCTGCTGAGTTCCCTGTCTGTTTGGAGTGACTCCAGTTCTGTGCTCAGGCTGTGTGCCTGCTGCTTCAGCTTCTTCCTGGCACCCAGAATTGTCCAAGGGCTGAGGGGCAGAGCTGCAGCAGCATGCTGGTCCACCCTAAGCGTTCACCCCTCTCTTGGGTCTTGTCTTCTCGGGTTGTGGCTGCCTTGGCAGCTCTCTGAAGACTTCAAACTTTTTTCCCCCCTAGTTCTCCTAGGGATCTCTGGTCTGCCATAACTACCTGGTCCTAACCAAAAGCAGGAGCTACTTTATGCAAATCTAGACTCCATGGGAAAGCCACCAGGAGAGCCTTTACAGCAAAGGCAGTGAGCCTGGGGGTCCTTAGGAGCAGAAGCCACTTCATGCACACCTTTCTACAAATCTCGCAAGTATTGTTCCTTATGTTGTAGAAAAGATGATGTTTGTTAACCTGTATTCTACTTACTGAGGAAGAAACAGTTTATAGGAAGTTTGAAAAGAAAGGTATATATTTGTTAATCTGTAAGTGACCCAGGCAGTATGAACTTCAGACTCACTCGTTACTAGTACTCTGTATCTAACAGTATCAGTGGTGAATGTGAGGCAGTGCTGGTTCCTTGTTAGATACCAGTAGCTCTTTTTTTTTTTTTTTTAATATTTATTTACTTTAGTTGTACACAATGCAATGCATTTATGTTTACGTGGTGCTGAGGATCGAACCCGGGCCGCGCACGTGCGAGGCGAGCGCTCTGCCACCGAGCCACAACCCCAGCCCCACCAGTAGCTCTTTTCCCTGGTTTTGACAACTAAAAATGTCATCAAATATTGGCCGATGTGCCCTGGAGAGCAAAATCAACCCTAGTGGAGAACTGCTGGTCTAAAAGAAGGCATTAACATTCCTAATTTTCTAATGTTGCCAGAGGAGTGGGGTTGAATTTTGAATCACTCAGGTCATTGTTCTTGACCGCTGTCCCGTTGTCCTGTCTGCGCCTGGGTCTGGTCTCACAGTTGGTGTTTGCTCCGGGCCTGCCCCGTGGTGCCAGCAGTAAGTGGATATTTTTCATCATTAGCTTGCCTTCTGGGAATTGAGAGCTCCTGTGGCTCCTGCTCTGTCCTAGGGCAGTGAAGGCGGTCTCTCTGGGTTTCTGGGTGATGGTAAGTGCACAGCCTGGTGTGGTATTCCCTTGGGCTTTTGCAGAGCTGTAAGTACTGTTGTGGCCTGTCTTCTTTGCTATCTAATGCATGTCCAGTAGTTTCTTAAAGCTGCCATGGCAAATCAACACCTAGAGTAGCCATAAGAAATTCAAGGTGGGAAGCACATAAAAAAAAATAGGGCTAAAACTGAGAGTTAAAAGAGAACAAAGGGTCAGGATCAGCCTGGGCGAAAAGACCCTGTCTCAACCACAACAACAACAGAAGGGGGCGGGGAAGGATACCTTAGAAGAACGAGTTGGAGTGGACATTTCTCAATGGCATGATGGCCAAAAGTGACTGCAGCTCTTAGTTACTGTTTCTCTTACTCTGCAGACAGTCTCTGGTTTTCCAAGTCATTCCGCTTTGATGCCAGAGGTCTGATTAAAAATGCATGCCTTTTTAAATAGTCCTTGCCTCTCGTGGTGCCTTCTCCATGCTGAGTCAGAGGAGGCTGTTAGAGCAGCTGTGAGGGCCAGTGGAGAGCAGGTCCTCTGCAGGGCTCAGACCTGCCTTTGTTGGTGCTTGTTTGTCTTGTAGCAAGCTTTGCTCCTTAAATACTTTAAAATTTCTATTTGGAGGATGCTGTTTTATTATTCCTAAATTAAGACTTTAAAGGCTGTCCAAGAATGTCTGGAGACCCAGGTGCTCTGAAACAAGGGTCTGAGGGTTAGAGGGCACTGTGTTTGGTTTCTAGGGTGGTGGCTGTTATTTTCCTGTCTGGATGTGTTTCTTCTGAGTTCTAATTTCTGTTTTGTACAATTAAAAATATTCTCACAGCACCTTTATGATCGACAAGTAGAAGAGACAGATGAGAAGGAGTGGGACAGAAATTGTTGCATGAATGCTGGGAACAGCACTCTCCTCCCCTGCCTTTCCTCCTGCGGCTCTCTGGATGGCCTCTCCAGAGTCTGGCCTTTGAGAGCTCGGCAGCCGTGCTCCCTGCTGCTTTCAAATGCTGTCTGCCTGGGCCGCAGTTTTTCATTTTTCTCTTGGTTAGAAATAACTGTTTTGAGAGTCCCTGGGATGAAAAGGTGTGTGTTATGAGTTGAAAGGGCACCTCGCACCTGCTGAAGCTCTGTGGAGATGGCAGGAGGGGAAGGTGTCGCTGTCTGTGATGAGCATCTCCCTCTTACTCTTGCTGCCTTTAAACTCTGACCCAGCTGAGCAGACCTGTCACGTTAGTTCCCCTGACGTGAGATGGTACCTTTAAGTGCTGGAGCCAGGAGTTTCCCAGGGACAGGATTCATGGTTGTCATGGATTTTAAAGGTATCTTAAAAGTTGTTTACCTGTTTTCACATTCAGAATAGCCATGTGGATGCAAAAGGAGTAGCATGGGGACTCTTTGCACTATATTCACAATTTTTCTATAGATCTAAACTTAGAATAAAAGGCTTATAAAAGTGACCATCGTGTGACTGAGCGAAGCCCGTTGAGTTCTGACCTCTGCCTTATGGCCTCCCCTGTGCTGCTTCTCACTCTCGCAGGACCAGGAAGTTCAGTCAGGAGCGTAGGACCACACAGCTGGCAGGGTTGGAGGGCTCAGACTTCTGTCCCAGTTGAATGAAAGCCTGACCCCGCCCCATGTCATCTCTCTTCACTGGGGAGTTGGGAGAGAATCATCTGAACAAGTAGGGGCCCAGCCGGCTTGGTGCGATACAAATAAGCCTCGATTCTTTCTGTTGTAGCACGGTAATTTTGCATGGTACTTATTTGCACAATTGTATCCCTGGAATGTGGCCTCTTTCGGGTGTGGGAACAACTTTTTTTTGGTAATTAAAATGTAAATTCTGAGCTAACAAATTTTGGTGCTAACTGTATCAGCCCTGTTCTCAGAGCCTGCCTGTGTTGCTTCTCTCCTAACCAGTGACGGGAGTGTGACTCTCCTCTGTGTGGATGAGGGCACTCTACAGTGCATTTAGGTAATTTGGCAGGGTTGCACAGTTAAGGTGTGACAGAGCCAGCGCTCTGTTAGTCTTTGAATTAGTCTTCGAGGTTGGGCTCTGAGCCACTAAGCTGTATGTCTATCTCATTGTCTGTGAGCTCAGATGTTGATGGGTGAATAGATTAATGAGTATAAAAGCAACTTGGGGGATAACAATGCAATTTTGATTTTTATCTTTTTCACTTCTCTCAGAGGGCATCAACTCACACTGTGTCTGTAAGGGCTGGTCAGGCACTGGCGAGGGCTTGGGTCAGCTGAAGATGGTGTTCTGTTAGGGAGACAGCTCCTGCCACTCACACCCACAGTTAAGCCTCATGGTAGAGATCCTTTGACTGTTGTTCCTAGATCATTCAGTATTTCAAGAGAAGCTGGAAATCTGAGTTTTTCTTTTCTTTTTTTTTTTTTTTTTTTTTTTTTGGTACTGGGGATTGAACTCAGGGGCACTCAACCACTGGGCCACATCCCCAGCCCTTTTTTGTATTTTTATTTAGAGACAGGGTCTCACTGAGTTGCTAAGTGCCTCGCCATTGCTGAGGCTGGCTTTGAACTCGCGATCCTCCTGCCTCAGCCTCCCAAAGTGCTGGGATTACAGGCGTGCGCCACCGCGCCCAGCTAATCTGAGTTTTTGTGTGAATTATAATAGCAACATTTAAATACATATAGTATGTACTATGTTTCAGTCTTTATTCTTCAGTATTTTACAAATAATCATTTAATCCTGAGAGATGGATTTTGTTATCCCCATTTATGGATGAGAAAACTGAAGCACAAAATAGTTAAATAATTTGCTCAGAGTCACTTGGCTGATGAGGATTTAAACTCACATGGTCCTCCTCCAGGGTTGATAGGTAGGAAGAAAACCAGAAAACACCTGGTAGACCAGACAGAACACTTTATGTGCAGATGGTTTGCAACTTCTGAGCTGAATATTAACTATTTGTGTGATTAGAATAACTTATGTTGGAATCTAGCTTGACATGGTTAAAGCCATCTTGGTGGCACCTGCCATTTGCCCAACTGGTGACCCTGGCGTGCATCCCAAACTCTATAGGATAAGCAGAATCATTAAGCTAGTCAACCAAGTGGTTTGTGTTGACCACCCAGGCTGTTTCTTAGCTGGCATTTAATATGTTAATAACTTTGAGAAAGCCCATGGTGTGTTCTGATTGTCAGCTTGTCTAGCTTAGCATATTAACTCCTTCTCCTGGCTACTGCACACAGAGGTCCACCTGTCCTGTTGCCACTCAAAACACATCGTCCTTAAATCCCTAACAAATTGCTCTCTGTGCAATCCTGGATTTGCCAGCCTTTCTTTGTTATTTTTTGATACCAGGGATTGAACCGAGGGGCGCTTTACCGCTGATCCACATCCCCAGCCCTTTTCTATATTTAATTTTGAGACAGGGTCTCACTGAGTTGCTCAGGGCCTCTCTAAGGTGCTGAGGCTGGCTTTGAACTTGCCATCTTCTGCCTCAATCTCCTGAGCTGCTGGGATTACAGGCACACGCCTGCCTGCCTCTTTCTTCCATCTCTCTGTACCTTTCCCATTTGGCAGCTGATTTTCCATACACTAGGTTTTAGTTTTCCCTTACAAAAGGAGATAAAATTTCATAAAATTCAAGCATCACGGAGCTGGGTGCAGTGGTGCGTGCCTGTAATCCCAGCATCCCAGGAGGCTGAGGCAGGAGGATCAGGAATTCACAGCCAGCCTCAGCAACTTAGCAAGGCCCTAAGCGACGCACCAAGACTCTGTCTCCAAATAAAATATAAAAAAGGGCTGGGCATGTGGCTCAGTGGTTAAGCACCCCTGGGTTCAATGCCAGGTACCAAAAGGTGGGTGGGGGCAGTAATATAATTTAGAAAGTCAAAAGTTCTTCAGTAATTCCATCAATTCTTCTAAATAATTGTCATTAGCATTTTTAAAAGCTTTTTCCTGAATATAAACTAATATAATTTCTGAGTTTACTTCACATATATTAAGTCGTTTTTTTTTGGGGGGGGGGGTGGAATTGAACCCAGTAGCACTTCACTACTGAGCTACATTTTAAATTTTGTTTTTGAGATAGGGTCTCACTATGGCACTGAGGCTGGTCTTGAATTTATGATCTTTCTGCCTCAGCCTCCTAAGTTGCTGAGATTATGGGTGTGTGCCACTGTACCCAGCAAAGTTAAATATAAAAACCACATTTGTTGGGCCCTTTGCCTGTCAGGTGGTTTGTTACTTTACCCGGTGAATTAAAAAACTTAGAATACTTATAAAGTGGCCTTTGGGGTTTGCTTGATGTATCTTGATTGTGAGGTAAAGAATTTCCTATTACTCTTTCATCTTTGACTTGTGTGTCATGCTCTTTTCTTCTGTTAAATACTGCCTCTAGAAAGTAGAGTTACCTTTTTTTTTTTTTTTTTTTTTTTTGTGGTACCGGGGATTGAACTCAGGGGCACTCGACCACTGGGCCACATCCCCAGCCCTTTTTTGTATTTTATTGGAGACAGGGTCTCACTGAGTTGCTAAGTGCCTCGCCATTGCTGAGGCTGGCTTTGAACTCGTGATCCTCCTGCCTCAGCCTCCCAAAGTGCTGGGATTACAGGCGTGCGCCACCGCGCCCGGCTACCCTTCAAATTGCTCTCTGTGGCAATCCTGGATTTGCCAGCCTTTCTTTGTTATTTTTTGATACCAGGGATTGAAACCGAGGCGGGCGCTTTAAACCGCTGATCACATCCCCAGCCCGTTTCTATATTTAAATTTTGAGACAGGGTCTCACTGAGTTGCTCAGGGCCTCTCTAAGGTGCTGAGCTGGCTTTGTTGAACTTGCCATCATCTGCCTCATATCTCCTGAGCTGCTGGGATTACAGGCACACAGCCTGCCTGCCTCTTTCTTCCATCTCTCTGTACCTTTCCCATTTGGCAGCTGATTTTCCATACACTAGGTTTAGTTTTCCCTTACAAAAGAGATATAAATTTTCATAAAATTCAAGCATCACGGAGCTGGGTGCAGTGGTGCTTGCCTGTAATCCCAGCATCCCAGAGGCTGAGGCAGGAGGATCAGGAATTCACAGCCAGCCTCAGCAACTTAAGCAAGGCCCTAAGCGACGCAGGCCCCAAGACTCTGTCTCCAAATAAAATAGAAAAAAAGGCTGGGCATGTGGCTCAGTGGGTTAAGCACCCCTGGGTTCAATGCCAGGTACCAAAAGGTGGGTGGGGGCAGTAATATAATTTAGAAAAGACAAAAGTTCTTCAGTAATTCCATCAATTCTTCTAAAATAATTGTCATTAGCATTTTTAAAAGCTTTTTCCTGAATAAAACTAATATAATTTCTGAGTTTACTTCACATATATTAAGTCCGTTTTTTTTTTGGGGGGGGTGGAATTGAAACCAGTAGCACTTCACTACTGAGCTACATTTTAAATTTTTGTTTTTGAGATAGGGTCCCTCACTATGGCACTGAGGCCTGGTCTTGAATTTATGATCTTTCTGCCTCAGCCTCACTAAGTTTGCTGAGATTATGGGGTGTGTGCCACTGTAACCCAGCAAAGTTAAATATAAAAACCCACATTTGTTGGGCCCTTTGCCTGTCAGGTGGTTTGTTACTTTACCACGGTGAATTTAAAAACTTTAGAATACTTATAAAGTGGCCTTTGAGGGTTTGCTTGATGTATCTTGATTGTGAGGTAAAGAATTTCCTATTACTCTTTCATCTTTGACCTTGTGTGTCATGCTCTTTTCTTCTGTTAAATACTGCCTCTAGAAAGTATAGTTACCTTTTTTTTTTTTTTTTTTTTTTTGTCCAGGTACCAAGGGGATTGAACTCAGGGGCACTCGACCACTGGGCCACATCCCAGCCCTTTTTTGTATTTTATTGGAGACAAGGGTCTCACTGAGTTGCTAAGTTTGGCCTCGCCATTGCTGAGGGCTTTGGCTTTGAACTCGTGATCCACCTGCCTCAGCCATCCCAAAGTGCTGGGGATTACAGGCGTTGCGCCACCGCGCCCGGCTACCCTTTGTTTTTTTTTTTTTTTTTTAAGCACAGGTTTGGTTGTTTTTCACTAAACTTACCCATTTATTAACCTACTCCACCAAAAAAGGAGTTTTTTTTTTTCCCCCCTCTGGTTCTGGTTATTTCAGCTAAAGAGGGTGGAATGAAAAGCAACACCGTAGGTGACTGGAAGAGGATAACAGGATATTTATTAATTAAGATGTTGAGATTTTTTTGGCGGTGGTGGATTGAGTCCAGGGCCTTACATATGCTGAGACACTGCTTTAACACAGGCCTAGCTCTCCCAGGCCTGACTTTTTTTTTAAATATTTATTTATTTGCTTTAGTTGTACACAACGCATTTAGTTTTAGGTGGTGCTGAGGATCGAACCCCTGCTGTGCACGTGCCCAGCCCCGACTTTTTTTTTTTTTTAAATGAGAGGTTTACCTTTAATTTTGGAGCATTGTTCTGTATTTGGAACGTGTTATAAATTGTATTTTCAGATCCTAGTTTCAGTCAGGTCCTAATCTTTACGATCTCTGTTAACTATTTTATTCCCCCCCCCTCCCCAGTTAGAATAGAAATCATGAACTTTCCCCTTAGGCTCACTAAGTATATCACCATAGATGTCTTTTCATCTGCATTTGACAAATATTTATTTGCTTTGCTACCAAATGCTCTGCACTGCTCTAGGTCCCAGGACACAGGAACAGAACCTAGAAAAATCTTCTGCGTGCTCTGAGCTTACATTCTGCTGTGCAGGGGTCAGATCACTCACAAATTAAAAAAGCAAATCATGTGGCCGGGCGTGGTGGTGCACGCCTGTAATCCCAGCACTTTGGGAGGCTGGAGGCAGGAGGATCGCGAAGTTCAAAGTCAGCATCTCAGCAAAGGTGAGGCACTTAGCAACTCAGTGAGACCCTGTCTCTAATAAAATACAAAAAAGGGCTGGGGATGGTGGCCCAATGGTCGAGAGCCCCTGAGTTCAATCCCCAGTACCTAAAAAAAAAAAAAAAAAAAAAAAAAGCATGTGTCATAGTAGGTGATTAGTGCTAAGCAGAGAAGGGGGAGTGTGGTTCTGGGAGCATAGGGAGAGTCTGTGATATTAAGAGTGTGTTCTGGCAGCATCTCACTGCAGGGGTGGGAGCCGGCATGGGGTCTGCCGAAGAGAGGAGGCCACCCACCGTGGCTGGTGTGGAGGGAGAGAGGCCAACAGCTGAGCTCAGAGGGGAATGCAGACAGTGGAGCTGGTGTGGACAGACTTGCTCCATTAAGGGACCCGGGTGAATGTACAGGCTTGGCTTTGCCTGTGCTGAAGCATCCAGGGACCATCCACCAACAATTGGGCCTGGCACTGTTCCTCTGATACTTGACCTTCGCCTTGGTCCCTGACCTGTGCTCTCAGCTGGCCACATACTAAAAATATATCTATGGGAGAGGTTGGGAGTACTTGCCTGTTTTGTGCAAGATCATGGATTCAAGTCCCAGCACACAAAAAAAACTCAGCTCCATTTGTGTACAATGTGTCAAAATGCATTCTACTGTCATGTATAACTAATTAGAATAAAAAATTTTTTTAAAAAGTCAGAAAAATAATTTTACACTGAACATTTTTTCTACACTGCAGCCTTTATTCTTATTGTCATTATTCCATTAACAAGCGTAACAACTATTTATGCAGCATTACATTGTATTAGGCATTATTATTGTTATTAAGTGCATGTAGCACTTTTTTTGACTCTTAAATGGATTTTAAGTTCAGAACTTAATGTTCTTGGGTTAGGTTTTATTATTTGCTGCTTGTCATCTGAAGTTATAATTCTGGTTTTCACATACAGCTTTAAAAATTGTTCACTGATGCTGGGCATGGTGGCACACACCTGCAGTCCTAGCAACTTGGGAGACTGAGGCAGGAGGATCACAAGTTCAAGGTCAGCCTCAGCAATTTGGCGAGGCGCTAAGCAACTTAGTGAGGTCCTGTCTCTAAATAAAAAATAAAAAGGGCTGGAGATGTGGCTAAGTAGTTGACCACCAACCCTGGGTTCAATCTCTAGTAATCCCCCCCCCTCCCCCCAGGTTGTTCAAATAAAGTATAGGGAGGACATGCATCAGCTACACCAAATGCTATGTCGTTTTTTACAGGGAACTTAAGCATCCTTTTTGCTGATACTTTATTTATAACTGTACTTATAAAAACAATCAGTAGGGAGGATTCAGCCCCCAAAGTCCTTGGCTTCTTGGAGTTTGGGGATTTAGCTTAGTTGGTAGAGTGCTTGCCTCACATGCACAAGGCCCTGGTTTCAATCCCCAGCATCACTACCACCACCAAAAAAAGTCCTTAACTTCTGATTTAGAGCCTTGGAAGCTTTTGTCCAGAGTTTGATGCTTTCTCTGAGTAAGATGAGTATTCACTGCAGGTTTTTTTTTTTTTAATAATTAGTTAATTTATTTGTTCTAATTTGTTATATATGACAGCAGAATGCATTTCAATTCATAGTACATATGGAACACAATTTTTCATTTCTCTCGTTGTACGCAAAGTAGAGTCACGCCATTCGTGTTTTCATACATGTACCTAGGGTAATGATGTCCATCTCATTCCACTGTCTTTCCTACCCCCAAGCCCCTTCCCTTCCCTGCCCTTCACTCCCCTTTGCCCTATCCAAAGTTCCTCCATTCCTCCCATGCTCCTCCCTCCTCCCCCCACCCACCCCCCATTATGGATCGTCGGCCCTCCACTCATCAGAGAAAACATTTGGCCTTTGTTTTTTTGGGATTGGCTTATTTCACTTCCAACTCCATCTATTTACCTGCAAATACAGATTTTAGTCTCTTTTAACACTGAGTAATATTCCATCATGTATGTATGTATATATATATATATATATATACCACAGTTTCTTTATCCATTCATCTACTGAAGGGCATCTAGTTTGGTTCCACAGTTTTTAGCTATTGTGAACTGTGCTGCTATATAAACATTGATGTGGCTACGTCATTGTAGAATGCTGACGTTAAGTCCTTTGTGTGTAAACTGATGAGTAGAATAGTTTTGGTCAAATGGTGGTTCCATTCCAAGTTTTCTAAGGAATCTCCATACTGCTTCACTGCAGGTTTTTGAACAGAGTGGGATAATTTGCTATTTGAAAGGGTCAGATTGCTATTAACAATGACAGGAGGAGGAGCACAGAGGGCATAGGCTTGTGAGTGGGAAGGAACAGTAATCTGGTTCTGGACAAGTGTGGGGTAACTGTTAAGACATCTAAGTGGAGAGGCTCTTACTATGCAAACCTGGTGTTCAAGGTAGAAGTCAGGGCATATGGGTATTCAAAATCAAGAGGGGAATAGAATCATCAAGGGAGTAAGTGTACATTGAGAAAGTCCAAGGTCTGAGTCCTGAGGCTTGCAGCATTAAAATGAGAATGAAAAAGGGGGGAAAAATGCAGGTGTCTGACTGTTTTGTTTCTTTGGGAGCATTGACTCTAATTATGACAACATGTAGCATTTTTTACTCTAAAATACAGAACTTTGTCCGGTGTGATGGTGCATGCCTATAATCCCAGTGGCTGCCTTGGGAGGCTGAGGCAGGAGATCACAAATTTAAAGCCAGCTTCAGCAGTGTAGCGAGGCCCTAAGCAACTAAGTGTGACCCGTCTTAAAATAAAATATGAAAAGGGTCTCAGTGGTTGAGTGCCCGGGTTCAATCCCTGGTACCAAAAAAAAAAAAAAAAAAAAAAGCCAAAATATAGAATCTTAATGTCCCATAGGTTAGGCTTATTGTTAACACCTATAGTGTTCTTATAATTCTAGCTTTTACATGTAGCATTTAAAAGTTGTGGTAAAATACACTTAATATAAAATTTTACAATTTTTTAGTGAGCATATGGTTCAGTGGCATTAAGTATATTCACAGTACTGTACAGCCGTCGTCACCACGGCTTTTTCCAGAAGTTGATTCCATCATCACAGCAGAAACTCTACACCCATTGATCAGTGATTCTCCAGTCACCCTGGAATCCACCTGCTCCCATTGGCTCACGCAGGTGCAGCTGTTTCAGCGTGGTATGGGCTCAGGTCACCAGGTGTGTTTCTCACCTATGCTACAGCAGGATCACTTGTGTTTGTTGGGGTACTCGTGATGATGGGGTGCTCGTTATTTTTTTAAACACTTCTTTGAATAACCCTTGTATTAAGTCTTATTTTAAGAGGAATTCTTTGCTGCAGAGAGGTTTCCATAACTCAGCCTTATGTTTCCAGAATACTTGTGGTCTGTATGTTTAGGAAGCTCTAAGACTTTGTGATATTATATATGTGGCATTTTAAATCAAGGGGTAAGTTTGTCTCATTTGAAATAGAAAACATGAAAAAGTTCCAGCTTAAAGGTAATAATTGTCAATAGATTTCTTCTTTTGAAAAGGGGATAAATTGTTTGGAGAGCATAATTTTTTTTAAAATTTTTTCTTTTTGTAGTTGCAGATGGACAGAATGCCTTGATTTTGTTTATTTTTTTATGTGGTGCTGAGGATAGAACCCAGTGCCTCACGCCTGCTAGGCAGGGGTGCTCTGCCTCTGAGCTACAGCCCCAGCCCTAGAAAGCATAATCTTGTAGCTTGCTCATTTGACAAATTGCTGAGCTTGGGGGCAAGTTCTGCAGTGCTTCCCTGTTGCTTTAAGGCATGTATAGTGGAACCCTGAGCATCTCCTAAATAAGCTATTCAGTCTTTGCCCATAACTGTATTTATGGCAGTGATATGCCTCCAGGGAAAACCTGACTCTCCTTTGGGGTTCAGGAGTCAAGTCCGCTGAAAGCTCAGCTGGCATGTGAATAAGGTGTTGTTTATTCAGCCAGCATCCAGTAGTGTGGGCAGTGTTTAGGAGTGTCTTGACCAAGGTGACAGAGAATTACCAAGTGTAGAATGAAAATTAATTTTTAGTTTCACATCAGGACTGGCAGTTGCAGGAAAAAAATCTTTTTAGTGAAGAGTCAGAAGAAAATTAAGAGGCAAGAGGTTATTTTTAAGATGGAGGCTGTTTAGTCTAGTGTCCAAATAAACCTTCCAGGTCATTTCCCATAAGCCACTGAGTCATCTCAGCAGTTCTGAAAACAGCTGTAATGAAGATTGAAAAGGAAAATCAAGAATCTATTGTTCTCTCCTTTGTATTATGGTTAGTTTTGGGATTAGCCTTATTGTCCCTGTCCCCATGTAATCATCTGGTAAGCAAAAATTTTTACTAATATATCTAGGAGATTGGAGGGACTTTGCTTTGGGCTCCAGGAGCCCTGAGGTCATGTATTTCTGTCCTTTAGAGTAACTGTACCAGCAGTATTCACTTGAAGTGACTGTGGAGGCCAAGGATCTCTGAGGTCTTAATATTAGTAGCTCACTTAGCAGTGGGCTCTTAAGCCAGATCAGAGCAACACTTGATTCTCAGCTCATTTTTCCCTTCCTTCCCTCCTTTCCTTCCTTCCTTCCCTCCTTTCCTTCCTTCCTTCCTTCCTTCCTTCCTTCCTTCCTTCCTTCCTCCCTCCCTTCCCCCCCCCCTCTCTCTCTTTCTTTCTGGTACTGGGGATTGAACTCAGGGGCACTCGACCACTGGGACACATCCCCAGCCCTTTTATTAGAGACAGGGTCTCACTGAGTTGCTAAGTGCCTCGCCATTGCTGAGGCTGGCTTTGAACTCGCAATCCTCCTGCCTCAGCCTCCCAAGTTCTGGGATTACAGGCATGTGCCACCTCACCCGACTTTTTTTTTTTTTTTTTTTTTTTTTAATTTTTTAAAAAATATTTATTTAGGGGCTGGGGTTGTGGCTCAGCGGCAGAGCGCTCGCCTCGCACGTGCGTGGCCCGGGTTCAATCCTCAGCACCATGTAAACATAAATGTGTTGCATTGTGTACAACTAAAGTAAATAAATAAATTTTTTTTTTTTTTTTTTTTTTTTGTGGTACGGGGATTGAACTCAGGGGCACTTGACCACTGGGTCACATCCCCAGCCCTTTTTTTTTTTGTATTTTATTTAGAGACAGGGTCTCACTGAGTTGCTAAGTGCCTCGCCATTGCTGAGGCTGGCTTTGAACTCACGATCCTCCTGACTCAGCCTCCCAAAGTGCTGGGATTACAGGCGTGTGCCACCGCGCCCGGCTAAATAAATAAATATTTTAAAAAATTTATTTATTTGTTCATTTTTGTTGTATACAATGCCTTTATTCATTTATTTTTACGTGGTGCTGAGGATCGAACCCAGGCCACGCACGTGCTAGGCGAGCACTCTACCACTGTCATTTTTCTATAAATGGGAATAATACCTTCTTCCTCAAAATTAAATGAAACTTCAGAGCCTTAATTTTCTTTTTGATGAAGGCACGTACAGGAAGGAAGTCTGAGAAGAACATGTGTCTTTGTTACACTTCCGTCTGGGCTCATCCTCCGAGCCTGTCTGCTCCTGGATGTCTTCCAGGGCTTGGGGATGGTGTTTTCCTGAGCGTGCCTTAGTAGGCTTTTTTCTAGATCTCTTGGCCCACTGGTTGCCAGACTTGCCCTTCCGAGGGAGCACCTGCACCGCGTGGTGATAACCTCTCCAGGACTGTGACTCCTGGCTGGTGCCTGTCCGGTGGCTACAAGAGGACAGCGTCTACGTTCTCGGAACTGTGGGTACATAAACCCAGGCAAGGGCCCACCCTCTTGTCCAGCCACGTTTTCCTTCACTTGTCCTGGACTGTGTGTGTAGTGCTGTGACATGTTTCCAATCCTGTGTGGGCTCCAGGGCTGGTTTTACTTTTCTGTCTTGATTCCTTTGGGCTGTCCCTAGGAAACTAGTTGACTGTGTCTTTGATTTAGCCCGGGAGCCCTGTGCTGTGTTGCACAGGCACTCCAGGAGAGGTGAGACCCACGCCACCTGCAGTGTCAGCTGATTCTCACCTTTAGTTTTCCTCTGCTCTCAAAAAAGAAAATTTGTTTATTCTCTGGCCTAAGGTGGAATGTCTTTTGGAGCACAAGCCAACATGTAATTTAAGAGATATTTACCCATTACATCAGCCAAACAAGAGATGTGATTCTGGAGGGTGTGGCCTGCACTTTATATGGCCTTCTGTTCACATATAATGATTGTTTTATCCATACAGGTGCATAAGGGAAGAAAGCAGTTGCCACTCTTTCCAGGTGCAGACACTTGCACTTCAGAAATCAGAAATTCATTGAATTAACATTCTCATGTATTCATTTTACTACTTGTTCTCAAGGAGCCCACTTTAACAAGGAGCCCACTTTAACATAATTGCCATCAGACGTCTATACCTGGCATTTGGGCTCAGAGGTTGGTATGCTCACAGTCTAAGTAGTATGCGGGGCATAGAAAGGAGAACGGTGCACCGTGACTGATGCTCAGGAGGTCCGTGGGTTGAGGTGCAGTGCTGTCCTGCTGGGTGGAGGGGAAGGGGTGGTGGCACAGGGAGCAGGAGGGTGATGCGGCTCCACAGTATCCATGCTGCTGCCTTTAAGGCTAGACCTGTGGGAAGGAGGTTACAAGACTTAAGGTGGATGGAACCACCTCAGCTTGCTCTCAGGTCTCCTCTGAACTGCAGCTTGCCTTTATTGACAGCTCCAACACCCTGCGCTCCCTGCTCAGCAGGTGCCATTAAAAAGTTGTAGCATTCTCTGATAGAATGGCTGTTTAAAGATAAGAACAGGTACCCATCCTAGGGCAGTATCAGAGTGTCCCAGTCACAGTTATGGGACGGTCATGTAGGTGGAGGAATACCCAAGACATCTCTGCATCTCGGGATGATCCCCACATTAATCACCAGAGAACAACGGGTGGTGGTCATCTCAAACACAGAGAACTTAAGCTGTCTAAGTTGTTCTTTTAAATAGGGGAAACCTTTCACCTTTAGGTCTTCTCTCCCCTCCCTGAGAGGGCTGGACAGAGGTCACACGCTCCTGCCCAGGTGTGGCCCTTTGGTCAGCCAGCCTCCAAGCATCTTACGTGCCTGCTCCAACGCTAGGACTGGGATCCTCCGCGGCCTGCTGAAGGCCCAGCCACAGGAACTTTCAAGAGGAAAGAGATTGATTGGCAGGCCGTCTAGAGCTGGGTCTTGAAAGTGCTTATTCATCTTTTCTTTTTTTAGTATTAGTGCGATCTTCAGTCAATAGCTTAACTTTATATCTACTTTTATTACTGCTTCCAATATCAATTATTTAGCACAAATTCAGATACGGTCTCATAAAATTACTTGGTATTAGTGTCTTGCTGTGAGCATCATTTTGAGTGTGTTGTGCTCTAACTGCAAATGAGCAAGACATTGAAGAGTCTGGATTCACTTACAGAAGTAGTATGGATGTAAGGTTGCTGTCAGTGTTACTTGATCAGCATTTTTTCTTGTAGGGAATTTTTTATTTATTCTTAATATATTTAACAGCTTTCCTGTAACTGTTTATATATATACATATATATATATATATAATATATATATATTTTAAAATATTTATTTATTTGCTTTTAGTTGTACATGATGCGTTTATTTGTACGTGGTGCTGAGGATCAAACCAGGGCTGTGCACATGCTAGGTGATCGCTCTACCTCTGAGCCACAATCCCAGCCCCTGTTTTATATATTTTTAATTCACCTTTTTACCCAATAATATTTTAATCCCTTAAGGGTGGATGGAGTCATTTTTTTTTTTAATATTTATTTATTTACTTTAGTTGTACCCAATGCAATGATGTTTACGTGGTGCTGAGGATCGAACCCGGGCCGCACACGTGCAAGGCGAGCGCTCTGCCGCTGAGCCACAACCCCAGCCCGGATGGAGTCATTTTATACATCGTGATCCAGAAAATGTTGAGCTCTGTGTGGGGCTGAGGCTGGGGTGAGAGGAGGGACTTTAGTGAGCATGGGGACCTGAGGACTCTGGGTGGGAGGGCTCCTGTCCTTTGAGTTCAGCAGTGGGGTGTGCCTTAGGGCAGCCTTAGAGTGCAGCTGCTTCTTGAAGGAGATTGAGAAAAAAACCTAGAGCTGAAAAAGGTGCTCCTTTCTAGCAGCGATCTAACTGTGAGAGGCACAGGTGGCTCCTGACAGTTTCTGAATGTTAGGCATTTGCCAAGTTTAAAAATAACTGTGAGAAGGGAAAATCAAGGAAAGAGGAGGGCGATCAGCTAGCTTTGTTGGGATTTGGATCTTTGGGTAACAAGATAAACAAAACCCAGAAATACTAGATTTGCTCGGACAGTTCTTGTCAGTGCAGGCGCTGCCTCCCTGCACCAGGAACTAGGCCTGGGGCAGTGATTTGCATGGCTCTGGGGCAGAGGCCATCCGGGAACTCCACAGGGCTACCAGCAGAACAGAGCACCAAGCCAGCGCGGTGGGAAATGTTAATTGGCCCCTGAGTGAATGAGGAGACGCCTTAGGGTTCTTATCCCTTGACAAACTTACTCCCTCTGGCAGTCTTGTTAGTATTCAAAAATAGAGTGCCAAATCTATTACAGAGCATTGTAATTTAATTTTTGTTGCATTTTAGAACTATATGGCTGCCAACACAGGATCCATATCCAGAGGTCTTTGGCCCAACTAAATTTTAACTGTTTACCTCTTTAGCTTTTTTTTTTTTTTTTTTTTTTTTTTTTTTTAATTGTGGTGTGCAGGCCTGGGGCTTGATTATTTTATTTTCTTTGGTGGTATGTGAGGAGTACCAGAGATTGAACTTAGGGGCACTTGGCCACTGAGCCACATCCACAGCCTTATTTTGTATTTTATTTAGAGAGACGGTCTCAGTAAGTTGCTTAGCACCTCACAGTTGCTGAGGCTGGCTTTGAACTCAAGATTCTCTTGTCTCAGCCTCCCTAGCTGCTGGGATTACAGGTGCGCACCACCATGCCTGGCCTGGGGCTTGATTTTTGTCTGAGAGTGACACTGGTAACCCCAGCCTGGGGAATCTGACTTGTCAAACTCAGTGAGCCTGCCTGTATGATTGAAGAGACTTCAGGGCAGTGCTGTAGGGAGCGGCTTTGGTCTTCATTGGAGTCTTTCCCCCGCTTCCCTTTCCTCTCATCCCTTCTCCTCTTTTCTTCCTGAGCTCATAATTTAGTTAGGTTGTGTCATGATTCCTTTTGAAACCTTGTGTTTTGTGTTCAGGCAGTAGGGTCAGCGTTGTCCGGAATCTTGGCTGTTCCTGAGAGCTGCTGTTAGTCCATTATGGCCAGAATTTGGGAGTGGCAAGAACTAAAGTGGTAGAGGCAGGGTCAGGTTTTATGGGCTCTTCAAAGTCATGCTAAGCATGAGGAATTTGGACTTGACCTTGAATGCAGTGGAAGGCCATTCAAAGACTTTCTGTGAGAGAGCAGCAGGAAGGTATATTTGTAATTTCGTTTAGCTCTTCTGTAAAGTTATAGGAAAAGAATAAATGGAATTTTTTTTTTGGTACCAGGGATTGAAGGGATTGAACTCCTGGAGCACTTAACCACTGAGCCACATCCCCACCCCCCCCCCCCCCCCCCCCCCCCCGTTCTTTGGTATTTTATTACAGACAGGGTCTTACTGAGTTGCTTACCACCTTGCTAAATTGCTGAGGCTGGCTTTGAAATCGCAATCCTCCTGCCTCAGCCTCCCAGCCACTGGGATTACAGGCGTGCACCACCGCACCCAGCCTATAAATGGAATTCTTGATTCCAATAAGCAAATACTGAATTTTGGGGAGTGTAGTATTGCCACCAAATGCTTTAACCCCACATGTGAATATTAGTAGGCTCTCTTTTTTTTTTTTTTTTTTTTTTTTTTTTTTGGTACTGTGGCTTGAACTCAGGGGCTTTCTACCACTGGGCAATATCCTCAGCCCTTTTTTTGTATTTTATTAGAGACAGGGTCTCACTGAGTTGCTAAGTGCTTCGCCATTGCTGAGGCTGGCTTTGAACTCGTGATCCTCCTGCGTCAGCCTCCCAAGTGCTGGGATTACAGGTGTGCGCCACCGCGCCCGGCCATTACTAGGCTCTTTATTCCCTGAATTATAATTCTTTTTTTAAAAAAAGCCTTCATTAGCACATTGTAATAATGGATAGTATTGAGGATTACTGGGATGTGTTCAGGCACGCATGTAACACTTGGCTCCATTTAACTCCCGCGTACCTTACCTTTCCTCCCTCACTTCCTTCCTTTACTCTGCTGATCTCCCTTCTGTTTATTTAATTGGCACATTATGATTATACATAAAGTGGGGTTGGTTGTGCTGGGTTTTATATGCACGTAGCGTCATTTGGTTGATTTTGTTCCCCAGAACTCCCTTTCCCTTCCTGCTCCCTCCCCGTTGAGTCCCTTTCTCTACCGAATTACAGTTCTTGACCCATTTATGGGATTCTTAGTATACTTGGATTTAGGTTTAACTGACAATTTAGATACATCCAACTTTTATGCATCTTTTTAGAAAAGTTAACGTGGCGGGCACATCACTTTCCACCTGGAGTCACCAGTCATTATATCATTTTGCTTTTTTTTTTTGTTCTGGGTATTCTAAGGGGTAATCTGTCTCTGCCTACCACTGAGCTACACCACCAGCCTGTTTCATTTTTTATTTGGAGACAGGGTCTCCCCAAATTTCTAAGGCTCCAGCCTCCAATTTACGATTTATGATCATTCTGCCTGTGTCTCCTGTGTAGCTGGGAGGACAAGGTGTGAGCCATCTTTCCTGTCCGTTGTAATTTTGTTTCTGTTTTTTCTCCTGAACCATGTGAAATTAAATTGTTCACAGTTACAGTTAACTTCTAAGTATTTAAGTTCATGTCTCTTTTAAAAAACAGTATTCTCCTGTGTAACTGTTGCAACTAAGAAAATTAACAGTTCTTTAATAATATCTTCTAATATCCACTCCACATCTGGATTTCCCTGGGGTGCTCAAAGTGTTTTTATAGCTGCCCCCCATCCATGTTTCCCTTGTCCCTTTGGTCGAGTACTCCTGCCTCCCTTCCTCTTCTAGGCCAGTGGCTGTGCGGTATCCTACATTCTGGAGTTGCCTGATAGCAGTTTGATGTGTTCCTTAATGATCTGTAGTTTTGTAAACCAGAAGATAGTTCCAGAATCTTGATTAGATTTAAGTTAAAAGTGTTTGGCAAGCATATTCTGAAGATAATATTAGCTGGTTCTGTTGTCACTGGTACCCAGTTTATCCCTGGTTAAGTAGTACCTGTCTGATCTCCCCACTGTTAATGCACCCCCCCTTTTAAATATTTTATTTCTTAGTTGTAGTTGGACACAATACCTTTATTCTATTTATTTTTATGTGATGCTGAGGATCGAACCCAGGGCCGCACACGTGCTAGGCGAGCGCTCTACCGCTGAGCCACAACCCCAGCCCCACATTTTTCCCCTTTGAAATGAAGTAATCTGTAGGAAGAATTTGTTTTTAATGTTTCAGAATATAGTCTTGAGTTTTGAGTGATCATGCTGCTGTTCCAGCATCACTTGTCAAACAGACTGGCCCTTCTGTTTCTGTGGACTTGGGTCTGAATTGTTTTACTGGGTGAACACCACACAGCCTAAGAAAGAAAAATCAGGGCTGGGGTGGGGCTCAGTGGTAGAGTGCTCCCCTAGCACTAGTGCTTGCAAAACTCTTAGTTCGATCCCCAACACTGCCAGGGGGAAAAAAAGGAAAAATCGATGTCTGGTGATTCTGGATGAAGTGAAAGGGTGCTTTCTTGGCATCTTTTGCCTTTCTGTGGAAGGCATGGCTCTTATCTCACATTTGGGGTGTTGATATCAACTTGAATGATGCCGTCTTGAAACAGATCCCCAGAGACTAGTTGAGCCCCACTGGGGCTGGAGAGAACTGGTGCCTAGAATGTGACTCCCTGGGCTCCATCCCCAGCACACCCCCAAAAAGTGGATAACCCCATTAGTCTGTTACGATCCTCCAGGCTAACAGTAATGTGATTATAATATATTATCCCCACAGGACATGAAGAATAATCTCCTTTTCAAAAGAGGATCAGGACTGAGACCAAAGAGCAGTCCATGGAGGAGTGCTTTTGGACTGTAGGCAGATGCAGGAGCCTGGTGTGGCAGAGTTAAGGCTAGAGGCACCCAAGAGTTCACAGGGTGATTAGGAGTCATTAGGGAGGAGGTGAAGGTGGAATAATGGTTTAGATTAGGGGAGTATTTGAGTCTAGAGCAGTGAAGAGGGAGAAACCCTTAGTAAGACAGGCTGGTTGTGTTTCCATGTCCTTTCCATACAAAATGTATGATCACCTTAAAAAAAAAAAAAAGAAAAAAGACCACATCTTAAGACAGCACTCCAGGTGTGGTCCTAGATAGTAAGCGGGTGCTGCGTGAGAAGGGCTCCTGGTAACTCTGGAAACTGAGATTTTGGGTTGGTCCGATCAGACCTGGTCTCTGAGATAGATATCCTTTAATGTACTTCTTTTTCTGGGGGAGTACCTCAAACTCAGCCCTACCTTACTTTCAAAAGTGACTGATCTAGCCGGGCGCGGTGGCGCACGCCTGTAATCCCAGCACTTGGGAGGCTGAGGCAGGAGGATCGCGAGTTCAAAGCCAGCCTCAGCAATGGCGAGGCACTTAGCAACTCAGTGAGACCCTGTCTCTAATAAAATACAAAAAGGGCTGGGGATGTGGCCCAGTGGTCGAGTGCCCCTGAGTTCAATTCCCGGTCTCCTCCCCCACCCCCCAAAAAAGTGACTGATCTATATATCCAAGAACCAAAGTAGATACTGCTGATTACAGTCAATGCCTTCAGCTCCATTACTAATTCAACACATCAAGTAAGAAACAAGCCCTTCTAATTCTACCACAGGAAACACCTTCCTTCATCTCTTCTTCTTCTTCTTCTTTTTTTTTTTTTTTTTTTTTACCATTCTTATTACCAAATCTTTAGAAGTTCATTTTCTCTTCGCCATAAGAAGTCATATTTCATAGCCATTCTCAACACTTAGAACAGACTTCTTTGTGTATTCGTTTCTTCAGGACAGACACCTGAAGGTGGGAGCTCTTGGGTTGCTGTGAGCATCTTTGGTCTACGTGGCCAAGTTGCCCTCTAGAGGCAGTTACCAGTTGATGCCAATTTATGCTGCCATGAACAAGATAGGAGATACTTATTTCAGCATAGCTGCACCAAAATTCTTCATTATTAACTATTTAGTTTAGAAAAGAGGTGCCCCCCAGGAGCTCATGTGTGAGACAGTTCCAGAATGTTCAGAAGTGAGATGATCAGATCACAGAGCTATAAATCTAATCCTCGGATTAGTCCACTTGATGGATTAGCTGGGTGGTAGGGGGTAGGGCGTGGCTGGAGGAAGTCAGTCACTGGGGGGTGTGCCTTTGAGGTTTATATTTTGTCCCTGGAGCTCCCTCTCTTTGCTTCCTGGTTACCGTGCCCTGAGCTGTGCTCCTCTGCCACTCCCTTCCACCATGACGCTCTGCCTCATTGCAGGCCCAGAGCTATGGAGTCAGCTGACCATGGACTGCACCCCTGAAATCATGAGTCAAAATAAACTTTCCCTCTAGTAAGTTGTTCTCGGGTCTTTTGGTCACAGCGATGCAAAAGCCAACTAAAAGTGTTCAACATCTTTAGTAATTAGAGGAATTCAAATGAAAACTGCTCTAAGATTTCATCTCACCCCAGTCAGAATGGCAGTTATCAAGAATACAGGCAATAATAAGTGTTGGAGAGGATGTGGGGGAAAAGGCACACTCGTATATTGCTGGTGGGACTGCAAATCAGTGCAACTACTTTGGAAGCAACATGGACATTCCTCAGAAAACTTGGAGTGAACCACCTTTTTTTTTTTTAATATTTATTTATTTGCTTTAGTTGTACACAATGCATTTATTTTTATGTGGTGCTGAGGATCGAACACAGGCCGCGCACATGCTAGGCAAGCGCACTCTACCACTGAGCCACAATCCCAGCCCCAAACCTTTTGACCCAGCTATCCCTTTCCTCAGTCTATACCCAAAGGACTTAAAATCAGTATACTATAGTATACTAATACACAACGTTTATAGCAGCTGAATTCACAATAGCTAAACTGTGGAACCAACCTAGATGCCCATCAATAGATGAATGGATAAAGAAACTCTGGTTTCTTTACAATGGAATATTAGTCAGCATTAAAAGAGAATAAAATTGTGGCATTTGCAGGTAAATGGATGGAGTTGGAGAATATAATGCTAAGTGAAGTTAGCCAATCCCAAAAAGCTAAAGGCCAAATGTTTTCTAGGATTAGTGGATGCTGACGGAGGGGCATGGGAAGAATGGAGGAACTTTGGATTGGGCAAAGGGGAGGGTGGGGAGGGGCATGGGGGGGGGAAAGATGGTGGAATGGGGTGGACACCAGCACCCTAGGTACATGTATGATTGCACAAACGGTGCATCTCTACACCATGTACAACCAGAGAATTGAAATGTTGCACTTAGTTTGTGTATGAGGAATTGAAAAACATTCTATTGTCAGGTACAACTAAGTAGAACAAATAAAAATAATAAATAAATAGGTAGAGCAGGTTTTGCAGATACCCTAGCATGCAAAAGTAAATAAATAAACATCTGGGGCTGGGGGTGTACCTCAGCAGTAGAGCGCTTGCCTAGCACATGTGAGACACTGGGTTCCATCCTCAGCACCAGATAAAAATAAATGAATTAAATAAATAAAGGCAAATAAATAAAGAAAAAAAATCTATGCTTTCTTGACACAATTTGTTTCCCTTTTTTTGTTGAGCTCACACACGCTAGGTGAGCACCCTGCCCCAAGCCGCCTCCCTGGCGTCCTAGTTCCTGTTGTGCCCTGTGGACGGGCTCTGCACTTGGGAAGTGAAGGGCGTGGAGTGGCAAGGAGCCACCTTCCCCTGTCCTGCTGAGTCCCCCTTTGCTTCTGTTCTCTCCCTCTTCCCCATCCTTAATTTCATTTTGAAAGCATGGGCGTATGAATGAGGTGTAACCACTTACTCAGAGATTGGCTCCAGTGTTTTCCTAAAAATCATTCATTGTTGGGGGCGAGGGTGTGGAGAGCAGGGAAATGTGATGAGTGAACCCAGGGAAAGGACGCTGCCTGCACCCACCGGGGTGCCAAGCAGCTCCTTGCTGGCTCTGCAGGCCCCACTCCCCGTCCTCCCTGCCTGGGGAGAGGGTCTCCGAGGCTTCGCTCATCTCTTCAGGATTCTGAAGATGAGCGTTCTTCCTGCTGCTTCGTGTAGAGAGAAAAGACAGTGGGCAGGGTTTGGGCGCCCAGCTCACAGTAACCAAACGAGACTTTACATACAGAGCCTCACTCACCCATCCAGGAGGCTCAGGCCTGGACGGTGAAGTTCAGTCCATGATCATCTGGAGCTCCGGATTGTGAGTGGGGGGGAATTTACTTGTGTGATTCCTACTAGTCGGTCCCCTTGAGTTCAAGTACAGTCCTGGCCCATTTCTTCAATGCCAGGGCTTTGAGATGAATTTCACACTCCAAGTGCAACACAGGAAGCCTTTTGTGGTTTAGCTGCTCCCGCTGTAGCCTCACTGTAGGTGGCCTTTATGGTGACCATGCCAGGCTGACTTCAGTTGCTCAGGGGTGCTTTCTGCCTATGCCCAGAAGTCTTCATTTATGTGGTTCCTTTCCTATTTTAGGGCTCATCCTTCCCTGTAGTAGAACCCCCCAGCCCCCTCTCTGGGAGGGTTTTCCTGCCCCTCCTCCCAGCATAGTCTAGTCCCGCTCTCCTGTTCCCAGACAGATGTGACTGGGGTCCGGGCCTCCTTGTTAGCCTTTTCCACTGCAAGATGACCCCGGGACTGTTTAGGTTGTTTTCTCGCAGAGTGAAGGGCAGTCCTGGCACGTAACACCTATGTGATGACTCTTGGTGATGGTATGCTCGAGACAGTTGGAAGGGCTTGTCACCAGTCCCCATGACTGGGGTTCTGTGTCTGTTTTGAGGCGAGAATCATGAGGGCTCTTGGCTGAGCAAGTTCAGGAACCTTAGCTTTCTGCACTCTCCCCTTAGTGACTGTGAGCTCTAGGTAAGCTCTGAGTCTGGCAGAAAAGTAAGTAACCTACTTAATGTGGCAGTGCAACAAATTTAACAACTCACTCTTAAAAGAAAGAAATGGCAACTTCATGGGGACCAAAAGACTAGTGGTGATCATGCAAACACCCCTTACCTGCATCCTTCACTTGCCAGAACTCTGCCACATTCTGTGTAGCTGCTGCATGTGTGTGCACATGTTTTTCTGAACCATTTGGAAATTGTAGATGTCTGATGCTAGACCCCTGCACACTAGAATGTACACCTCCTGAGAACAAGGGCACTCTGCGTAACTACGTGCTGTGTTCACACTTAAGAACCTGAGGGCTGGGATTGTGGCTCAGTGGTAGAGTGCTTACCTAGCATGTGGGCCGCCCGGATTCGATCCTCAGCACCACGTAAAAATAAATGCATTTTGTACAACTAAAGCAAATAAACAAATATTAAAAAAACAAAAAACAAAAAACCTGAGGTTGACTTGGTAATAATATCCCATTGCATTCCATGTCCAGTTTTTCCCACTTGTCTGAGTCTGTCTTTTTGCCCTTCCTGTTTCCTATTTGTGGTTTAATCAGAGTTTGCGTACTGCATTTGGTTGTGTCTCCTAATCTAGAACAGTTCCAGTAGTTTTGCATAATGTCCCACATTTTGGAATTCTCTTCTGATCTCCTCTTAAGTAGGTTAGCAGGACCACTGGATAGGAGGGGCTGGGTCCTCTTACTTGCCTGTGTTAGGAGATGCAAACCTGAGGTTGCTGGGATGCCTGGGTCGGGACCCTTGGTGAAGGGGGTCAGTGAGTGCCCTCCTTTGCAGCGTTACACTTCCTCCTGTGACTAGCATGTGATACGTGGGGTGAGGGCATGAGGCTGTGCTGTGGTTTCCACCTTCCAGTAAGCCTTTCCCTTCCCCTGAGGGCTTTAGCAGCCCTAAGCCTGGAGATCTACGCCACGGGGGTGACTCAAGTGAGGCTTCAGACAACAGACCTGCCAGAGCCCCAGGTCCTTGATGGTTCTTTTTTTTTTTTTTTTTTTTTTTAAATACAGGGAATTGAACCCAGAGGCCTTAACCACTAAGCTGCCGGACCTCACTAAGTTGCTGAGGCTGGCTTTGAACTTGTGATCCTCCTGCCTCAGCCTCCTGAGTGGCTGGGGTTACAGGCTGCACCACCAAGCCCGGCCCTTGCTGGTTCTTTTTGTCCCTCATGTATACCCCATTAAGGATGTGATGTCAGAGTGCTGAGCTCACAAGTTACTTGGGTTGTTTGCTGTGGGCTGTGTTTTCCTTCTTGGTAATTAGTTCATAGATTACCTCATTCTTTTTTTTTTTTTTTCTGGTAACTGGTATTGAAGTAGAATGTACATATTAAAACCTGTGTAAGTTAGCCGGGCGCGGTGGCGCACGCCTGTAATCCCAGCACTTTGGGAGGCTGAGGCAGGAGGATCGCGAGTTCAAAGCCAGCCTCAGCAATGGTGAGGCACTTAGCAACTCAGTGAGACCCTGTCTCTAAATAAAATACAAAAAAGGGCTGGGGATGTGACCCAGTGGTCGAATGCCCCTGAGTTCAATCCCTGGTACCACAAAAAAAAAAAAAAAAAAAAAAAAAAAACAAAAAAACAAACCTGTGTAAGTAAGTGAGCAGCTTGACGGAGCTTTACAGCATGGATATGCCTGGGTAACCAGAACCCAGGTCAAAAGGTAGGATGGTAGGATGCGCAGCAGCCACCTTCACCCTCCCTCGTGGGCACACGGGTTGGCCGTGCTGCTCTGGACGTTGCGCACGGGCCCACCACACGTGGGCTTCATGTCTGGCTTTGCTGCACGTGTCGGGCGGAGGCCCTCCCGTGGTTTCACACGGTCCAGCTCTCTCCTGTTGCTGTGCAGCAGTCCCCAGATGGGGATAGTTCCCTGTGGTGAGCCTCTCGGCCTTTTCGTGTTCAGGACCCTCAGGAACAGCCCCTGGTTCTGCTGTGTGACCTCGGGCACTCCACCCCTGGGTGCCGTTTCGCCAGCCACTTGCCTTTGGATGAACTTTTCGTTTTTTTCTTTTTTCCCTAGGGTTTCCTGTTACAATTAATGTTGCACAAGGTTTTGAATAAACTTGTGTTTTATAGTAAGGGACATTTAAAGAAAGCTTTTATGCGGAATGCGGGTAAACAGGGAGCGGTTTTGGGGAGAAAGCTAATCTCTGGCGTCTCTGCTCAGTTGTGCCAAGGAACCCGGAGCTTTTCCTGGCAACAGGTTACTGTCTTGCCTGGGCTGATGGGAAATAAAGGAGAGGCCTGTGGTCCCACCCAGTCCCGCTGGAGCCGGGTGGAGCTGAGGAGTGTCCACAGGGTTGTCACAGCTCTCTGTGTGAGTAAGTCTCGCTGTGCCTGTGTTCACCGTGCGTCCTCGTGTCCCCGGCGCCCCCTTCTGTGTAGCCACTGGGGGTGCTCCGTCCCCCTGGAGCTTGTATTCTGGCGGGAGGCCAGGTGGACTTGAGATGCGTGGCCGCAGGAGCAGGGCAGGGTGAGGGGAGGCAGCCGTGGGGGAGCTCGGAGGGACAGCTCTCCCTTCTCAGCCCACTGTTGGCCTCACGGGATGTGCGTGCCACACGCTGGAGTGTCCTGCTGCTTTCCTTCTCTGTTGGGTTCATTGTGTCAGGTCAGTTGGCTCCTGATCTGGACAGTCAGATTTCATTGTCTTGTGAGGAATTTTTCCAAGTCATGGTCATTTCTAGTGTGTTCCAGTGCACCTGTGTCGCCTGATGGACAAGGTGGAGGCCAGCTGGAATGCTGACAGGGGAGAGCAGGTCTTCCTGTCAGAGTCCTGGGCAGGAGGAGGACAGGCTGCTCTCTTGGCCAAGAGGTGACCTCGGTCCCCTGCACAGGTGAAGCCCTGGGCCAAGGCTGCTGCACTGGCCTCTGGATGGAAATGTCCGATGGTAAACCCAAGTGGGGCTCGCTCTCTCAGCTGAACTGTGGTTTTGAGAGATTCCTGTCCTAGACTCAGGAGGAGGTGATGATCAGTATCTGATGAGGTGCGCCACGCCGGGCCCTCATCCTGGACCACGCTCGCAGCTCTGGCAGAGCTGTGCGCAGTGAGGCTGGTACTCAGCAGGGACTTGCTGGGACAGCGGAGGGCTGAGGAGCTTGGCAGCCCTGTGCCGCTTACCGTGTGCACCTCACTGCTGCGCAGCCGCTGTGGGTCAGCTCCTGCTATTATAGAGTGCCACTTCTAGAGTTCCCAGAGTGAAGTGCGTGAGTTAGGTCATGAAGCACCCAACTTTACCTCTTGGGTCTTAACTTCTAGTCCTGTGGCCTTAGGCAGATCACCTCTGGAGGGCTCGATGTCCTTATCTTTTAATGAAAAGTAAAGATCGAATCCACTTCACAGAGGTGTGAACCGCAGATGAGATGATTGAGATGGAAACGGTGCGTGACAGCTCATACCTCCTCCTTTAGGCCAGAGCCGTGGGCTGAGTTTGGTAACAAGACTTTTGACAGGGACACCTGTGAGGCCCTGCAGTCCATTCTCTATGACCAGGTGGCACAAGCACAAACAGAAGGGAGCTTAGCAGCAGCATCTCCAAAAAGATGTAGGGGATTCCGCCTCCATTGAGCTTGGTGTGGGCCCATAGGTGCGGCTGCTTCCACAGCAGGCAGCAGGTGTCAGCTGAATAGTGACCAAGTGAAGGACGCTCTCAAGTCCACTCACGGAAGTACCCAAACCAGAATTTCCCAGAGTGAGCTCTGCAGAGAGCCACTCTGTGTCACTGGTTATCATGCAGAGAAAGGTGCTGGTTTGGGAAATGGCAGGTTCGATGGCTGAACATTCTGGGAATTTCTGGGCCTTGAGTCACTGTGCATTACGAATCTCCAGAAGGGGCCAAGTTGACAGTTCTTTGGCACCAGCTGGAGCAGGGCTTCTGGTGGCTTTCCTTGTTCCTGGGCTCTTTCGACTGCACCTGGACCACTCTGTCACTGTGGGTGCTGCTTTGTCCAAGGCGGACAGCTGGGCGGTATTCAGAAAGAGCAGCCTGGGTGGGGAGGGAGCGGGGGTGGTGGCACACACAGGAGGGGCCAGGTGAGGATGGCCCGGGGAAGCAGGCAAGAGGCAGTGGGTGAAGGTGAGTGGGAAACACTTGGCCCTACCCGGGGTAGACTTTCTTTGCACATGGCATGCAGACTGTGTTTGCTTTCTTGGAATTCGACGTTTCTGGGTAGCGTGGAAGCAGGAGAGGATATTGAGGAATGTCCTTAAAATCCCAACTGGTCCCAAGCCTGTGAATTTGTGATTACTTCCTTTTGTTTGCTAATATTTACTTCCTCCGTCTTTTTTTGTTTGTTTTTAAAGCATTGTACTAGTTCCTGTGGATAATTTTAAGAAGCATCAACAAATGTAAATTTATTAGCTGAATGGCGAGACTAGCACAGAGTAGCATGGGAGACATGGGCGGCAAACCTAAGACAAAAGTAAACAAAAGCCAATTTTTTATGAATTATTTGAGAAAGGGAGGGGACCTGGCCTGGTACCAAGGCTTCCTCCAGAACCACGTCGTCTGGGTTTGAGGGGTTAATAGGATCTCCCTGGCAGAAAAGGGCAGACCCCCTGCAGGTCAGTGGCAGCTCCGGGATGAAGGCCAGAGCCAGAGGGGCTGGCGGAGCTGCATGGCCAGGTTTGTGATGAGGAAAGACACCCCTGCAGCCTAGTGCTGGAGGTAGAGAGCTAAGTCGTCTTAGCCACGTGGGTCCTGAAACCTTGGAGGGAGGTGGCGTCAGTGGGGCACGGCCAGGTAGTAAAGCAGCGTTAAGAGCATGGGCACAAGCAGGGTACGGTGGCGCACACCTGTAATCCCAGCACTTGGGAGGCTGAGGCAGGAGGATTGCGAGTTCAAATCCAGCCTCAGCAGTGACGAGGCACTTAGCAACTCAGTGAGACCCTGTCTCTAATAAAATACAAAAAAGGGCTGGGGATGTGGCCCAGTGGTCGAGTGCCCCTGAGTTCAATCCCTGGTACAAAAAAAAAAAAAAAAAAAAGAGCATGGCACACATGGCACTCCAGCACCTTCCATGGCCCTGGTGAAGATGCCTGAAGAAACCCAAGGCTGAAGGTAACTGGCATTTAGGTCATAGTTGCTGACCTCTTAGGTTAATTTCGAGGATTGAGAAAAAGAATTACATAATTTAGTGCACAATAAATATTTATTTTGTAACTGAAGTTCCCTGTAGCAGTGGGACTCAAAGTGAGGCCCTCAGTCCAACAACACTGGTATCTGTCACCCGAGAGCTGGTTACAGGTGCAAGCTCATGGGCCCTGCATACCCAAGGACTCTGCACCTTGCAGGAAACAGGCTTTCAGAAGCTCCAGAGGAGCAGGACAGGCCGGGAGAGGTGTGAGGAGGCCACCGCAGAGGAATCCCTCAGCTAGAAGTGCAAAGCCCAGAGCCGGAGGGCAGAGTGGGCTGAGCAGCCGCGCTCGGGCTGCAGTGCAGAGGGGCCAGGGAGGGGACCCTGCAGGACCCAGCCCAAGCTCTGCCCGTGCTGCTCAGTAAACACTTGTCAGTGATACAAAAAGCGACTGCTGCTTAGCAGCACACTGGTGATGAAGGAAAGACTTCAGGGCCACAGGAACATGTTATATAGCCCAAGTGACAACACCAACACAGAACAAAATTAGAAAATTGATGTGAAGTTGAGATCTTAGGTTTATTGGATATTTATGGTTTGCCCACCCGCTGTGACCCAGCACTGTGCCATATCCTGGAGTTAGAAAATGAGATGTTACTCTTGTTGCTTAGGCTTTGCAGAATTACATGTTTTTAAGGTTTTTTTTTTTTTTTTTTTTTTTTTGCTTTAGTTGTACACAATGCAATGCATTTATGTTTACGTGTTGCTGAGGATCGAACCCGGGCCGCGCACGCACTAGGCGAGCGCTCCGCCACTAAGCCACAACCCCAGCCCCTGTTTTTAAGGTTTTGAAGGGGTCTTTTTTCCTTAACTTATTTTTTTTAATATATATTTATTTATTTACTTTAGTTGTACACAATGCAATGCATTTATGTTTACGTGGTGCTGAGAATCGAACCCGGGCCGCGCACGTGCGAGGCAAGCGCTCTGCCACTGAGCCACAATCCCAGCCCCGTCCTTAACTTATTTTTTAGCCCCAGTATCTGATCTGTTTTCTGACAGCTGGAAAGTTAGTGGCTGCCTTTGGGTCAGCGCAGAGCCTGCTCTGAAGCCACGCCCCCCATTTCTGAACACGGTCTCAACGTTGAGTTATGTCTCACTCATAGAGATGACTTGAAATCTTTAGAGAGAGCCTGTGTCCATTTCATATTGGCCTCTGGGGCTTAAAACTGGGAGTTGTGCCCGTCGTTGTCCACAGCCTCACTCCCATTACCATTACCAGTATAGATACCAAACTCAACGGCTTGGAATAAAGTAAATTGACTTTTGAGCTTCATCCATTTATCTGCTCAGTCACCATTTATTCCCATGATGTCCAGGACACTCTGGTAATAATGATCTGTGTCAACAGGGTGCTTCTTGTTGAAGACCAGAATTGGTGGCCCAAGGCCATGTACACCGCCTAGAGGGTCACCCTGCTGAGGCCTTGCTGCCTACGGCTAGGCTAGGCCGAAGGCCGGCTAAGTGTTGGGTGGTTCTACCTTCCAACATCTAATAGATGGCTCATAGCTTGGATTGTAACTGGCCACCCTTGAAAGACATCTCCTTCTCCCTGATGAGGGAGAGTGAGTAAATGGAATCCCTGGTTGGGAGAGTGTTTTAAAACCATACAGTTCTTGAAAATAGGTGCCATCGTGTTTGAGAAGGCAAATGGGGTGCAGGAGTTCCATTCGATGTGTCTGTGATCTCCTGGTTTTGCATTCTAGAGAGACTTAAGGGACATCAGGTGGTCACCCTGCAGAGATGACAGCAACAGGCTGGCTAATCTGAACGCTCATCTGTTCAGTATAGCCCAGGTGACAAGACCGTGCTACCTGCGCTTTCCCTGTTGCCTCGTACCTTTGTGCTGGTTTGGTGGGTAGGAGGGTGGCGGGCATTCTGTTGTTATCTTCTTTTCTCACCAAACAAACCCCACAGGAAAGTGTGGCGCCTTAGTCTACCATTCCAGAAGGGTTGACAGGACCAGACCTGGATTTCAGTGTTTGCAGAAGCAGAGTTGTCAGCAGTTTCAGTTCTCTGTGTATTGTGGGCCATCTGGTGTGGAAAAGCTGACCTTATTAAAAAAAAAAAAAAAAAAGAGAGCAGAGGGATAGGGTTGCAGCTCAGTTGTAGAATGCTTGCCTACCCTGCGTGAGGCCCTGGGTTCGATCCTCAGCATCATGTAAAAATAAATAAAGGCATTGTGTACAACTAAAATAAATAAATATTTTTTAAAAAAAGAGCAGAGACCTTGAGCCATCGTGGTGGCACATGCCTGTAACCCCAGCGGGTGGGGGTGCTGAGGCAGGAGGATCACGAGTTCAAAACCAGCCTTGGCAACTGCGAGGCGCTAAGCAACTCAGTGAGACCCTGTCTCTAAATAAAATACAAAATAGGGCTGGGGATGTGGCCCAGTGGTTGAGTGACCCTGAGTTTAATCCCCAATGTCAAAAAGAGAGAGAGAGCGCGTGAGAGCGTGAGAGAGAGAGAGCAGAAACCTTTTAAAAATGATTTAATTGAGGGGCTGGGGTTGTGGCTTTGTGGTAGAGCGCTCGCCTAGCACATGCGAGGCGCTGAGTTAGATCCTCAGCCCCACATAAAAATGAATAAATAAAGGTACAACTAAAACAAAAATTTAAAAAATGATTTAACTGATTCATAAACTTCTTCCTGATCATCTCAGTTGGGTATCTGGACCAGCTTTTCCACAACTGCTGAATATTCTTAGAGATTCCCCTGAGCCCTCCCAAGAAATGTTAGTGTCCTGAAAACTCTGAATCCAGTATGGAAACTGGAGGTGTGGCCTTGTAGGGTTTTGGAGCTGAAAGAGGTGGTTTTTTTTTTTTTTTTTTTTTTTTTTTTTTGGTGGTACCGGGGATTGAACTCAGGGGCACTCGACCACTGGGACACATCCCCAGCCCTTTTTTGTATTTTATTAGAGACAGGGTCTCACTGAGTTGCTAAGTGCCTCGCCAGTGCTGAGGCTGGCTTTGAACTCGTGATCCTCCTGCCTCAGCCTCCCAAGTGCTGGGATTACAGGTGTGCGCCACCGCGCCCGGCTCTGAAAGAGGTTTTGAAAGTATAAAAAGAAAAGAAAGCCAAAGCCGCAGGCTCCCGAGCTCATCCTGCTCTCCTCTCTGTCTCTGCAGTGAACACCTACCTCTTCATGATGCAGGCTCAAGGCATCCTTCTCCGGGACAACGTGCGGACAATCGGTGCTCAGGTGTACGAGCAGGTGGTGCGCAGCGCCTACGCCAGGAGGAACAGCAGCCTGAATGACTCGGGTATGTTCTTGGTAAAAGGAGTCCTCCCAAGGGGTAGATGGCTTGAAAATGGGAACGAGTGCCTTGTGAAGGCGGGCGGAGGCCTGGCCGCGCTGGCCCTGCTGCCGGAGGGGGCGCTCTTGCCAGACGCCTCGCTCACTGCTGCTTGCAGGACGGGAGGGGCGGGTGGATGGCTCGGTACCTCTCCTGATGCTTTTCAGAAGGTAAAGGGCCTTTCAGAACACTCTTAAAGACACCCCCTTTCGGTGTGGTGGCCACCAGTGTCCTGCCAGTGAGCAGATCAAGCGTCCACTTAGGCCCCAGCAGAGCAGGAGCTCCAGAAGTTGCTCGAGGAAATGATCTTGATTTATTTTCAGGAACTGTGTTCGCACAGCTGGTGGGAACGGGGGGCTTGATCAGGCTCCCCAGAATCACTTCACAGCTCAACACTGGGCTTCATTGATCTGTTTTTGAGGTACTCGTGGTGGGGACCGGTGGTGTCCGAGTGGTGCCCTGCCGGTGTCCTAATCTGGCCCTGGTGGCTGAGTGAGGAGAGGTGGTCCAGCTCTGGGTCCTGCTGCACCCACTTGAATCTGTCCAACCTGAGACGTCGTTGGCCGCTGTTTGTGGGTGCTGTTGTCGAGTCTGAACGGATTTCCGTTTCATAATGATCACGTGATTCAGGGACAGTTTTCACACATCACAGTTACAACAGGGCAGCTCCTGGGGCAGGTGTAACAGTGGCCTGGCTTCCCTCCCAGTCAGGCGAGGCGCTCACCTGTGGTTTGGCCTCAGCTGCGTGGTTGGGTTTGGTGCCTTAGCCTCCATTGCTGTGACACACACCTGAAGTAATCAGCCTCGGAAAGGGTCACCGAGCTCACCATCTCGGAGGGTCCAGTCCATGGTCAGCTGGCACTGTTGCTTGGGCCTGTGGGAGGCAGGGTGTTGTGGTAGAACACACTGCTTACCTCATGGCCAGAAAGTGGAAGAAGAAGGGTCCTCCTGTCCCCCAGTGACCTGAAGACCTCCCGCCTTGGTCTGCCTCTAGAGTCCCACACCTCTCAGGGATGCCAGGCTGGGCCCCAGACTTTAGCACTCGGGCCTTTGGGCACATTCTAGATTCAAACTCGAGACTGGTCAGACTCATCTTTTAAAAAGGCGCTTCAGAAGCTGGGCGCGGTGGCGCACGCCTGTAATCCCAGCACTTTGGGAGGCTGAGGCAGGAGGATCGCGAGTTCAAAGCCAGCCTCAGCAATGGCGAGGCACTTAGCAACTCAGTGAGACCCTGTCTCTAATAAAATACAAAAAAAGGCTGGGGATGTGGCCCAGTGGTCTAGTGCCTCTGAGTTCAATCCCCGGTACAAAAAAAAAAAAAGGCGCTTCAGAGCCTTCATCTAAGCCTTGCAGTGAGGACCACAGAGTAGACATTTCCATCTCAGCCTTCGGAGCTTTTACCTGCGGCTTTTCTTACCTTCTGGGCAGTGACTAGAGAGGAAGGCAGGCGGAGGCTGGATGGTGGCCGGTTTGCCCAGCACCATAAGGAACTTAGTCCTGAACCACGTCCTGGACTTCAGCTACTTCAAAAGACTGTGCCCAGCAAGGTCTTGACCTTTAAGATGAAGCTTTTCCTTTCTTTTTAAATTTTCCAGAAACTGAGTACAACAAACGTTATAAAAGGTTTTTCTGTCCAGCCAGGGAAGGTTAAAAAAAAAAAAAAAAAAAAAAAAGTGTCTGAGATTTTTGCGCAAGCACTCAAGAGTTGCCTCCTGTTTAACCAAGGATAATGTGCTTTTCTGTGGCTTCTTACTGATTCCATCCAAGCCCAGTTGTATGTATATAGTTTTTTAAAAAATTCTTTCCTCTGAATCAGTCCTCTCTCCTGTCATAAGTTCTAAGATGGCCTGAAGTTCACTGTAGAAAATGAAATTGCTTTGCAATGAGAATCACCCTGCGGCACTTAGGAAATCAAGAGAAAGTATTGCTTCTTAAAGGGAAGTTAAATCCTTAAAAGAATTGACCAGTCAGTCTGCGGCTGGCCAGGTTAGCAGCAGCAAAGGTCGTGAGTCAGCAGAGTGATAAGTAACCCCCCCCCCCACCACCACCACCACCACCGGCATCCGGCATCGGATCCAGGGTCCCTGCACCACTGAGCTACACCCCTGGTCCCTTTTGCTTTTTATCTGGAGGCAGGGTCTTGCTAAGCTGCTGAGGGTTAGGGATCCTCCGGCCTCAGCCTCCTGAGTGGCTGCAGTGCCACCACACCCAGCTGTTTGTTTTGGCCCTGTCTGCTTTGTCTTCTGAGTTTTACAAATGACGCCTCTCCTCTTTTCTCTCCTCTTTTCGCTGGCCTTGAACCTTGCTCTGGAGGCAGGTGGGGTCTTATGTTGTGTCTGTCGCCTCTCCTCCCTCCCCCTCCTGTCTCCCTTTGCTGTTGATCCAAGCCAGGGTCTCAAGCCTAAGACGTGGTCCCACTGAGCCACACCCCAGCCCCTCCATTTTTTCACAGGGAGAAATTAATCTTGGGGAGGGGTAGTGGCTTGGTCACTTGGTTCTTTCCCAACTCCTGCCTTAGAAATTCATCAAGCCTGTCTTTCAGCAGTTGCCTCATTCAGCAGGCACCTGAAGACATTGATGTTGCATAGGGGACCCTGAGCCCGGCGTGCAGCGAACCCGGCACTTCCTGGCACAAGCAGCTCATTTCCTCTGCCTCCTTCATGCCTTGTTTGTTTGTTTGTACCGGGGACTGAACCCAGGGCCCTTAGCCACTGAGCCACATCCCCCGGACGTTTTTATGTTTTATTTTGAGACAGGGTCTTGCTAAGTTGTTGAGTCTGGCTTTGAACTTACCATCCTCCTGCTTCAGCCTCTGGAGTTGGTGGGATTACAGGCGTGCGCCACTGCGCCTTGCTGTCTTCCACTTCTTTAAAATGTTTCTGCGGTTACTAAGAAGATTTTATTTTATTTATTTATTTTTTATTTTTTGCAGTGCTAGGTCTGGGACCTAGGGCCTCGTGCATGCTGGGCAAGCACGTTGCCACTCTCTTCCCCAGCCCTTATTTACATTTTTGCTTAAAGGATTTAAAATAAGAAATGAGGAAATTAGATTTTGTTTTGTTTTACCTCTAAGGTGTGGTGTATTTGAGAAGTGCTTTTCTTTTTCTTAAATGACGTTATTAATTTAGTAGTCAGAAAAAAAGTATTGTTTTGTTTCATGCCACTTGTTACCATGTTTATTTTCCCATGTTTGAAGGAAGTAGAAGGCAATTTATCTTCTGACACACCCCAAATAGTAGGATCCTTCCAGATACAAATGTCTGTCTCTTTAATTTTTTCCCCTTCTCTTAAATTTTCTGTTTCCTTTTGAGGTTGAATCTTTAAGGCTTGAAGCTGCCCTTGCCTAGATTATTCCTCACCTGTTTTTGTCCAGCGGCCTGTGAAACGCTCAGCGCAGTACCCAGTACCTCTGGGAAGCCTGTCGCCTTCAAGGTGTGTCTGACGGTGCTGCTGCTGTTCCCACTGGTTCCTCTCTCCACACCAGGGCCCCTCGCAGGCTGTGGACACATCGGGCAGTTTGTCAACATGTGGGAAATCCTTAATTTTTTTTTTTTCTTTAGAGAAACACATCTCTCTCAGGGTAATAATTAGTACTTGGGTTCTTCACATAGATTTTGAAGTAGCCGGGTGCGGTGGCGCACGCCTGTAATCCCAGCACTTTGGGAGGCTGAGGCAGGAGGATCGCAAGTTGAAAGCCAGCCTCAGCAATGGCGAGGCACTTAGCAACTCAGTGAGACCCTGTCTCTAAATAAAAATACAAAAAAAGGGCTGGGGATGTGACCCAGTGGTCAAGTGCCCCTGAGTTTAATCCCTGGTACCACAAAAAAAAAAAAAAAAAAAAAGATTTTGAAGCAGTTGTTTAACTACCTTCAGAAGGAGGGTTGACCCAGTAGGTTTACATGTGTGAACTGAGAACTTGGCTTTCTGTGAGCTAGTTTTGCCTTGAACCTGCGCTTCTCCGGTTTATGTCTTCATGTTCTAGTTTCCACAAATGCAGGCTGCATGTTTCTTAGGACAGCTGAAACTGGAAAGGGCCGCGGCTCCCCTTGTTAAGATGCCGTTAAGACTCCCTTCAGACTGCCTCTCCTGGAATTTTGCCCCAGGTGCTTACAGAGTCGCCACCACATCCGTATAGTTTGAAAAACTCAGTGATTCATTCATTCCTGGAGACACTCTCTCAGTGCTTTTTAAAAAATCATCTGAGTTGAAGATTCTGCAGTTCTGGGTTGCAAAGTGAATGTGAACACAAAGTTTTAATCTTCATGGAATCATCATGAATCTAAAAAGATTGGGAAAGAGACTTTAGTACACTTTGAAAAGGCCGCGCATCACGACCTGGGGCCCAGCCAGGCAGAGCTCCCCGGCACCAGCCCTGTCCTGCTGAGTGTGCGCTCAGTGCTCCCCTTTATTAGTCCTTATTAGTCTGGGAAGATGAGGGCAGGAGGTCCTCTTCCGGGGCCCCAGTTATAGTCCCTAGGAAAAGGGCATCTACTGTCACCCTCTGAAAAGCCCACCAAAGTGAAGGAAAGGAGTGTGTGTTTGCGCTTTCATTTTTTTAATGGCATAAATCCTTAAGAATGAGGAGGAAGAAAAGGAGGCCCCAGCCAAAAATGTTGGAGATTGGAAAGCAGAGGAACCAGTGATAATGGACATGTGAGTCCCAAGAAAAGTGACCGCTTGTGCAGCAGCAGGGACAGCCACAACCAGTCCAGAGGCCCCCATGAGCCAGGAATTACCAGTGTCTGCTATTTTTGGAAATAAGAATTAAGGTGGCAGCAAAGACCAAGCTGGGCCGGAAGCTGTTGAAAAGCAGCCAAAGCCAGTTCACCTCCTGGCGCTCTAGCACAGGAGGATGGGGATTTTCTGACTTCAGAGTCCCACATTTCAGTAAGCTTTCTGTCACTGTGACCAAAATTCCCGACAAGAACAGCTCAGAGAGGGCTGGGGCTGGGGTTCAGTGGTAGCGCACTCTGGCATGTGTGAGGCACTGGGTTCAATCCTGAGCGAAAGAAAGAAAGGGAGGGAGGGAAGGAAGGAGAGGAGGGAGGGAAGGGAAGGGAGGGGATTGTGTTCATCTACAACCTAAAAAAAAAAAAAAAAATAAAAAAAAAATGGCTTAGAGGAGGAGAAGTTTACTTGGGGCTCACAAGAAAGTCGCAGTCCATCGACGGTGGGCTCCATTGCTCTGGGACCAAGGTGAGGGAGTGTACCATGGCAGAAGGGCCACTGCAAAGGAGAACAGCTCAGCTCATGGCAGGGTCCAGAAACAGAGAGAGAGAGAAAGGGAGAAGGGGCCCCAGGGAAGATGCATCTCCCAGGGCATACCCCCAGTGACCACCTCTCCATCCATGCCCCGTGCCTACAGTTACTACCCAGCCACTCAAATTAGGATGGATGGATTTAAGTTAGAGCCCTTGCAACCCAGCCACTTTCCCTCTGAATAGTGCTGCATTAACAGGAGTTTGGGGAACACCTCACATCCAAACCATATTATCTACCTTGCTTGGCACGGTGGCATGGGCAACTTACAAGACCTTCTCTCAAAATAAAAAGGGCTGGGGATGTAGCTCAATGGTAGAGCACTTGCCTAGCGCACACGAGCCCTGGGTTCAATTCCGTGGAAAAAAAGACTGACCAGGGGGCCAGCACAGTCAGTGACGGTAGACCCTCAGTAAGGCACGCTGATAGGAAATTTCTTGAAACGTGAGAAGGTTCTTCATACCCCCAGAAAAAAATTACTGGCTACCTATGAAGATTCAGAACTGGAAGGCTTGAGCCTTAGCAGCCACAGTGCAGCCATGTAGGAGGCGGGGGCACAGCACCTTCACGATTGCAAAGGGAAATTATTTCCAGTCTAGAGTTCTGTAAATTGAACTACACTGTGAATCAAATGGGAAAGAACAGAAACTCTCAGACACACGAGGTTTCAGGACCATGGGCTTCCTCTTCCTCTTCCTAGGAAGATGTGAGAGTGGGTGCTGCACCAGGTGAGAAGGAAGAAGTGGCACTTAGGAGCGAAGAGGTGTAGCACCCTCCTGGGAGGTGAAGGTGGTTTCCAGGGGGTCTCACCTCCTGCAGGAGGGTGGAGGTGATGGGAATCAGCCCTCGTGCCACTGTAAACTGAGCCAGAAGAAAGGCAGGATGGTTGCTCCAGGAAAAATATGATGCATACCTTCATAGCTCTCAGCTCTGGTGTTTACAGCATCCTCATATCAGCCCTGCAGACTGCCCTAGTCCCGGTTAGGATGTGTCGCTGCAGGGACACTGGGGGCAGGGGCTGGAGAGGGAGGGAGCGACCTCCTCACCTCCTGTAGTGGGAAGTCGCAGATAAGCTGAAAATGGAAGCTGATGGAGGCGAATGCTCAACATAAAGGCTGACACAATTGTCCAGAGGAGGGGAAAGTGTCGCCTGATAATGAGAAGTGGGGGGGGGGAGGGCCCGCCCCCTTGACCCTCACCCTGGTCACACCTGACTGCACTGGTGCACAAAGCCTGTGGCACCTGGAAGAGCAGGAAGGGAGCCCTGGTTAAAGCCGTCTCCTCCGGTTCCCTTTTTCTCAATGGGTTCTTGTTTTTAGTGGTGGCTCAAAGCCACCCATGCCTGCCCCCGCCACACCAGAGGAGACCTCCCCGGGAGGCGTGAGGGATGGCGTTGATTGCGTGGACCGCTCTGAGTTGCCTTTCCCCTTGCCCCCCCAGATTACCCTCTTGACTTGAACCACAGTGAGACCCTCCTCCAGACCACGACCTTCCTTCCTGAAGACTTCACCTACTTCGCCAACCACCCCTGCCCCGAGAGGCTCCCTTCCATGAGTGAGTAGAGCGCCAGCTCCGCAGCCTCTGCTCTTAAGCAGATCTGTCTTCGCGTTCGTGTCAACCAGCGGAGGGTCTCATCTGCTGGTCTCCCCTCTGAAGCTCGTGAACACCCCTGGCCTCTGGAGACAGCCCGCTGCGGGCATCCTTGCCCGCTCCTCTTCCCAGGCTCGCCCGCGCCCTGTCTGCTCCTGCCTTCCCGCTCTTCCCCTGCACCTGCCCCTTGCTTGTAAGCTGGGGTCTGCTAGGTCGTCCTGGACGAGCAGAGACAGCCAGCGGCGTCCTCTTAGTACCGATCACACTGTTGGTAACTAGTGTCGTACGGCACATGTTATTTTCTGTACAAGATGCTGCATGTGTGAATAAGTCTTGGGCCAGGCATGGTGGCATACGCCTGTCGGCACACACCTGTCATCCCAGTGACTTGGGACACTAAGGGAGGAGGATCACAAGTTTGTGGCCAGCCTCTGCAACTTAACAAAACCCTGTCTCTAAATGAAAAATAAAAAGCACTGAGGGTGTAGCTTAGTGGAAAAGCACCCCTGGCTGGGTTCAGTACCCAGCATCAGTCAGTCAGTCAGTCAGTCAGTCGATAAAGTAAGTTGTGGATATTTTCTTTCTTTTTGGAACTCCATGTGTAAGCTGACACATTGACAGTAAACTCACGCCTTTTCTGTACTTTGGGGCGTCTTAGTTGTGCTTTTTATTTTTATTTTTTTTTTAAAGCAGAAGCTAGTGTTACCAGGTCATCCTTTTGCTAGCATTTACTGATTGTCGAGTTACTCCCTCAGCCTAAGTCAGTCTGGTGCTCTGAGACTGGACCTGACCCACTGGGGCCCGACTCACTGGCCGGTGAGTCCGAGACAGCAGTGCGTCTGGACCTGCTCAGGAGCAGGCTGCCACGGCCTGAGCACGGCCACTTTTGTCTTCCTCTGAGAAATTCAGCTGCCGTTTTACTTAAAATCTAATTTCTCACTGCACCCTTGGATGAACTCTGAAGTCTAAATTCCTTGATTTGCGTCTCTGTGGACAGGAGTATGCACTGAAAGGCAGAGATGGAAAGCAAAGCAGAGGACCCCGCCCGCCCCGCTGCGTACAGTCAGCCGGGAAAGCTCAGAACTTCTCCAGAGAATGAAACCCTGGATAGAGGGGGAAACCGGTCATTTTCTGTTCTTTTAATTTTATTTTTCCCTCTCTCTTCAGAGGGCCCAATAGACATAAACATGAGTGAGATCGGAATGGCTGACATTCATGCACTCTTCTCCAGAGACCCGACCATCAAGCTTGGAGGTCACTGGAAGCCCTCTGATTGCCTGCCTCGGTGGAAGGTAGGCCGTGAAGTTGGACCCCAAGTGCCGGAGGGTTCATCTTTCTGATCACTCAGGATTCCTAATTGTTTCCTTTTCTAATTTGCCCTCCTGTAACATCACACCCCCAACATATTTGCATTGGGTATTACAAAATATTGAATATTTTGAAGGCATGGGTTTTCCCAAGGACTCTTGTGTAGCCACAGGAATTTGCATCATCCTGTTGATGAAGCAAGACCCTTTGTCTTCCTCACAGGAGTATCAGCAAAGCAGGGGTGGGTAGGTCTCCGGGGACACATTTGCAGAAGTCATCTCCAAAGTCATGTTTCAGGCCCAGTCACTACAAGATCAGCGGGAGAGAAAGCAGAGTTAGGTCAACACTGAGGTTTGTCCAGCGTTCTCCTGCGTGACCAGGTCAAGAGGAGACTCAGTAGTGCAGGTCAAGCCTGTGACACCAGCTCACATCTGTCTCTCAGCCAGAGGTTCCTCAGGCGTGGGCTCTGTGCTGGCCCTTGCAGGCGCTCGTGGTGCACAGAGGCCAGGCAGCCCCTCACTGGAACGTGAAATCAGTTTAACAACGAGCACTTAGTAACACGTACATAGAGCCAGGTGTAGCAGTCACACCTGTAAGCCCAGCAGTTTTGGAGATTGAGGCAGAAGGACCACAAGTTTGAGGCCAGCTTGGGCAACTTAGCAAGACCTTGTCTCAATATCAAAGGGCTGGTGCCTAGCTCATGTTGGAGCCTCTTGGATTCAGTCCCTAGCTGTGCTCCCACAAAATGTGCATACATGCACGCACTTTATAGATGTGTATGTGATAATGTGAGGTAGTGTCCATAAGCGTGCAGCCTGCATACAGCTAAAAGCTTGTTTTAATTCACTCGTATGTTTACCTGTCTAGATGTATTTGCGTGTCGTGTCACAGTGTAGTGTCTTCCGGGTGTGGATTGGTAGAGCAGGCCCACCCTGTTCGAGGCGTGGTGACGTAAGAATGAGAAGCGTTTAGTTCCAGGGTGGACTTGCCAGTGTAGGTCTGCACTAGAGAACGTCAAGGACGAGACAGCCAGCCTCCCAGCTCCCAGGGTCGGCCCAGCCCTTCTGTGTGGATGTCCACTGCGAAACAGAAGTTCAGGGACTAACTAGGTGACCTGTTTTGCTGTGATTGACTCCAGGTGGCGATCCTTATCCCCTTCCGGAACCGCCACGAACACCTCCCGGTCCTGCTCAGACACCTGATCCCCATGCTCCAGCGCCAGCGCCTGCAGTTTGCGTTCTACGTGGTCGAGCAGGTGCGTGGTCCTTCCTGTCCCCCTCTTCCTTCTCTTCTGAGACAGCAGTTACGACACCGGCCCGTCTCAGTGTGAGCAGCCGGGGAGCTGAGATCTCGGGACTGAGCTGCCCTGAGGTGGGATGGGCCAGAGACAGCTCTGAGTTTGGCGTGAGACGCTGCCCGACCCCAGCAGATTGGAGTCAGGATGGAACGCTGCCCGCCTGCCAACAAAGGCCTCTTGTTATGGAAGCTGCTTTGGGTGACGTCTTTAGGCTCCCAACCCTGGGAATGCCCCTTAAGATAAGGAGCTGCCTCCTGGTCCAGCCCAGAGAACATGGCCTCGGAGTCAGGAGACTGCACCTGCTGTTAACCAACCACCTGCTCTGGGACTTTCCCAGACTTCTAAGCCTCGGGGTTTGGTTCTTGCTTCAGTCTAGGAGTACTTGGATTGAAGACCCACATGACAGGTTCTGTCTAAATCTCCCCCACCCTCTGCCCCTGCCCTGATCTACGTGGCATTTTGCCTGACCCAGTTACAGGCACATTATTGACGCGGCTTCTTAGGCACACTTTAAACATGTGATCCTGGAACTAAAGGCTCTAGGGACAATGAAGGGCTTTCAGATGCCCTCAGTGCACTGACTCTCAGCCCTGAGCACTGCAGCAAAGCTGTCATCCCTCCAGGCAGGCCTCTGAGCCTCGCTGCTGGCCGCTCTAGGCACACAGAACCAAGCCCAAGAACGAGTCCCACTGTTCTCACGGGGAGGTTCTGTGGGCAAGGGGTGAAGAGCCGGGGTGCTCTGGAAGGGCCCTCCATCTCTGCATTGCTGTGGCTGGTTGAAATTATTATAAAACATCTCCTGCTCATTAAGTATCAGATCAGGTATTTTGGTGAAATGTCACGCACCTATCCTGAGTCTGGTGTTTTGATGCCAGCAAGGGTGTGCGAATGTTGGCATTCATGAGTCACCAGCCTCTCCATTCAGGGGCAGGAGTCTCTGGCGTATTCAGGGACAACTGTCTTAGTTGAACAATAAAACAAGTCAAGCAAAACCTCTCTTACTAGATTTGGTTGTGGAATAGAAACGGCAGATTGGTCAGTGTGCTGGTGGCAGGTACTGGGGATGCGGAAAGAAGCAAAAGTGGCTGTGCCCCTCACCCTGGTCTCCCTGTGCATGCTGGCACGTGTGGAACTTCTGCCTTTGGCAGTCTTGGGAGGGAGAAGCTTGGCTCTCTCACCTCTTACTGCTAAAGAAGTCGAGGCCAAAGGTCCTTGACCTCACACCAGGTGTCATTGATGAGAGATGCTGGTCCCAGTCACAGGAGCCCTGTGGTCTCTTCCAGTTGGTTCTAGTAAGTTCCTTCTGCCTGGCAAAGGCTGTGGAGGTTTTGTTTTCAGGCTCCTTTTAAAAAGAGAGTTCTTCCTGTAGGTTGGGTCCCAGCCCTTCAATCGAGCCATGCTTTTCAACGTTGGTTTTCGAGAAGCGATGAAGGACCTGGACTGGGACTGTCTCATTTTCCATGATGTGGATCACATACCAGAGAGCGATCGCAACTACTATGGGTGTGGACAGATGCCCAGGCACTTCGCCACGAAGCTGGACAAGTACATGTATCTGTGAGTGTCGTGTCCCTGGTCACAGAGGGCTCATCCGGGAGGATGCACGATGCAAACACCTGAAATGCAGTTAGTCGTGGCCCCAGTGTCTAGCAGCTGGTGAAGGGACAGCAGACTGTGGCCTTCCCCTCCAGTGGATTGCTGCTTGACAAACATAAGAACGGACACCTACCACGGCACGGGGCAGCCGTGACCACTGCCAAGTGAAGGAAGCCAGACCCAGAAGTCATGGGTCGCGTGATCCAGGCTTTGCATGTGAAATGTCCACTTAGGGCAAATCTGTAAGGTAGAAGGTAGATCGAGGGCACCTAGGACTGGGGGCTTGGGGTGGTGACTGCTGATGGGTACAAAGCTTTGTGGAGGAGGATGAAATACACCGATGATGATCGTGGCACGGTCATACAGATCAGGGAATGCACAAGAGCTGCTGAATCCCACACTTTGAATTGTGTGTCAGTAACAGCTCCGTAAAGCTGTGGTTAAAAATCAAACAGGACAATCTCGGCCATCTCCTTTGGTGTGTGTCGGCACCAGGAAACATTCAGCTGGCCCAGGGCAGCAGCTTGAGAGACCGCGGGCCCTCTGCTGTCCTCTGACACCCAGGAGACCATGCTCGCTCTCCCTGCAGGCTCCCGTACACAGAGTTCTTCGGTGGAGTAAGTGGCTTAACCGTGGAGCAGTTTTCAGAAGATCAACGGCTTTCCTAATGCCTTCTGGGGCTGGGGCGGAGAAGACGATGACCTCTGGAACAGGTACCACCCGTCCCCCGGTGCCAGGGCTGTGTGCAGGCTGCCTGCCAGGCAGAGCAGTGGGGAGGGACACAGGCATCCCAGGGGCCACCTTTCTTTCTTTTTTCCCCAGGACTGGGGATTAAACCCAGGGTGCTCTGCCACTGAGCCACATCCCCAGCCCTTGTTATTGGGTATTTTGAAACAAGGTGTTCGGAGGCTGCTTTGAACTTGTCATCCTCCTGCCTAAGCCTCCCAGGTCACTGGGATTGCAGGCGTGTGCCATCTAGTAGCTGCATTTTAAAAGGTTCAAGTAAGGGGCTGGGATTGTGGCTCAGCGGTGGAGCGCTCGCCTAGCGTGTGTGCGGCCCAGGTTCGATCCTCAGCACCACATAGAAATAAAGGCATTGTGTACAACTAAAGCAAATAAATATTTTTTTAAAAAAAAAAAAGGTTCAAGTAAAAGAGGTGAAATTCATTTTGGTGGTGTATTAACAAAATATTTAACACTATATCCAAAATAATATCTCAGTGTGCAGTCAACATAGAATGCCCATGAGTTGATCTGCTTTTGTTTCTTACATGTCCTTGAAGGCTGGTGGGCACTTTGTACTCAAGGCTACCCTCCTCTGAGCAGCCACGTCCCAGCTGTCAGCAGCCAGCTGGACTTCTGGCCACCACGCTGGTCAGAGCAGCTTCAAGCAGTTCTTTCTCTGGCCGGATTTTTATCAGCTAACTAGTTTTCTTTAATGATAAAGACCAGAGTATTTGTGGCCAGAAAAATGATTTTTATTTAAAAAATGATAGTTACAACATTAAAAAAACACCAAAAACAAAAAGCCTCTTACCACCCTACAAAAAAACTACATTCTACCAAAACAGCTATTTTCCTTTTGTTCTTCTTTGACATGCAAAAATAAACCTAAATGATTGTTTAACAGTTTTCCTTATAATAAAGAATGTGCTCATTATAAAATATAGGTGATTACAAAAAGTCATTACCCACAACCTGAACACCCAGAAATAAGATTCGTTACCATATCAGTGAGTTTGTCTTTAAAAAGTGGTAAGTGGCTGGGTACTGTGGCGCACACCTGTAATCCCAGCTAAGGCAGGAGAATCTCAAGTTCAGGGTCAGTCTTGGCAATTTAGTGAGACCCTATCTTAGGGGGAAAAGAGGAGGAGGAGGAGGGCTGGAGATGTAGCTCAGTGGTTGAGAACTCTGGGTTCAGTCCCTAGTACTACAAAAAAAGAGAGAATTAAAAGTGGTAAGTGGACAATATTCTAAAATCTCCATGCTGAGGCTGGTACACTGCTATAATCTCAGCTGTTAAGGAAACTGAAGCAGGAGGATTGTTAAATTTAAGGCCAACCTGGGCAACTGAGCAAAACCCTTTATCAAAATGAAATTTAAAAAAGGTTGGGGACATGGCTTAGTGGTAGAGCACCAGACTAGCATGTGTGAGACCTGGGGTTCAATCCCCAATAACAACCCCCCACCCAACAAAAAGATATAAAATCTCTGCACCACCCCCCCAAAAAAAAAATCTCTGGGCATCAGATTTTTAGATCTGTGGAATAGCAATAGTATAGTATAGCAGTAGTCTCCGGGTGTGAGGATCAAGTGAGGACGTGTGGGTGCCCTGCCCAGCGTCTGACCACAGTGTAGCTTCAGCTTGGTTTATGCCACCACTAAGTAAGTCACGTTCAGGGGTTCATCTGACCCTGCTGTGCAGGTGTGCCCTGACCGCTGTAGCTGTTGCCCTGGCGTACAGTCCTCGTGTTTCCCTCCTGTAGGTCATAACGTAGTCGATATTCTTTTTACCTGCTGCTTTTCCTACCTGGGAAGAAGTCCTAGGAATGAACGCAGTCAGGACAGGACTGTTCCAAGGCTCTGAGGCTGCGTTAGGACAAGTTGATACCTTAAATCTGCACTTGGCCAGCATTCTGCGTGCTAAGTGCCCACGTCCCTAAAGCCTCCCCAGGAAGGTGGCGTCTTGCTAGTGTGTGCAGGTTTGTCCCTGCTGTCCCAGGAGGCTCGCACTGCACACGCTCGAGTGAACTGTCCCGTGTGAGAGGCGGGTGTTCACACACTGATGAGGAACAAGTGCAAGAGGCTCCCATTGTCTGTTCACTTTCTGGCTTAGCTTTTAAAAAGGAAGTAAACATTGGTCATTAATTGCAAGTTCATTTTCTGTAAGTACTCAGGTGACGTGCAGGTATACAGACCCCCGGGGACTGAGCGTCACCCAGGGCCATCCTGCCCCTCTCCCTAGAAGTGCCGGTGGAACAAGCTCTTGCTGTTCACCTCCAGGCTCCAGGATGCCTCCTTCTCCCCCTTTCCCCCCATCACTGCAGTTACTTTTAGTAAGCTACCTGGTATTTCCTGTGTGTAGACGTATGATTTATCTTACTCCTCTCCTGTTGGTGACTTAGAAGTTATAACTGTGACCCTCCCATGTTCATATGTGCAGGCGTTTATTTAGACTAAATAGTGGTGCAGCTAACAGCCAAGAAATCCATGCATTTCTGCTGGGCTTGGTGGTGCACACCTGTGATTCCAGCAACTTAATAAGACCCTGTCTCAAAATAAAACTTAAAAAGACCTCGGGGTAGGGCTGGGGTTGTGGCTTAGTGGTAGAGTGCTTGTCTAGCATGTGCAAGGTCCTGGGTTCGAGCCTCAGTACCACATACAAATAAATAAAATAAAGGTATTAAAAAAGAGAGAGAGAACGGGGTAGCTCAGTGGTGAGGCACCCCCAGTTTGGTCTCCAGTATGGGGTGGGGGTGTAGAACTTCAGTACTTTTAAATTCAGATTTTTTTTTTTTTTACCAAACTCTTCTTTAAAAAAATCACTTTGCCTTTAATTCTTTCAAAGCAGTCACTCTTTTCATGCAAAGAACTGTTTTTGTTGTTAATTTGTATATGATTTAATTAAATTGCAGAATTATGATATTAAGCACAGTTAGCATAAAAGTCTGGGGTCTGTACTGCTGACCTTTGGTGTGCACGCTGTCTGGTGGTGGCACATGCTGGAGCCGGGCACATTGGCCTTGGGTGCGCCAGCTGCATTCCTGCGTTTCCAAGGGTGTGGAGGGCCTGGGTAGGAGCTGTCACCTGTAAGTTCAGGTAGCGTGACTGTGGCATCTCTTGGTCCTGGCAGAGTGCAGAATGCAGGCTACTCTGTGAGCCGGCCGGAGGGCGACACGGGCAAGTACAAGTCCATCCCTCACCACCACCGAGGGGAAGTGCAGTTTCTTGGAAGGTTGGTGTGGCTTCCTTGTTCCTGTTGCCAGTCCCCTAGACCTCACATGCCAGCCCCCGCCCCGCCCCAGGCCTGTTCTACGGTGGCTGACGACGCTGCAGGTGTTCTGATGTACCCGTGAGGCCAGTGCCAGGGGTGACAGACCACCGGGGGAAATGTGGCAGCGACGTCTCTCAGGGTGGTCCCCTCAGCCCATAGGGAGGTAGGGGAAGCCCCTGCAGCCGAGGTCCCCCCTGTCAGCTCCGGGGCTGTACAGGTGCTCCTGGGCTTCACGGGGCTGCAGCAGCTGGGTTCCCTCTTGTTTTTCATAAGTAAAGTGCAGATGGAGCACAGTGACACTTTTCCATGCTCCCAAAGTGACTTCTCCTGGGCCTTTTGCAGACTGTGAGGTGGACTTCCTATAGAAAGCAATTCTGATTGCTCAGCTCTGTCCCTGGGGGAGGGGAGGGGAGGGGATCAGACACACTGCCACTGTCATCAGATCTGTCTATAATGTCTCACCTCTCTTTCCCACTCGGTCACCTCCAGCAAGTCATTTAACATGACTGAGCCTCGTCTCCTTGCTGGCTTGGGGCTGGGAGGCATGTAATCAGATAACATAGTGAGCGCAGCCCCGGTGGCAGCTGGGAGTGTTTCCAGTGATACTGCCACCGAGGAGCCTGCAGCAGGATGGCCGGGCCACCGCCTGTGACTCAGAAGTGCTGGCCTGGCTCCGTCCCCCGGGCCGCCCCGCTCTGCGCCGTCCGTGGAGCGCCCGCGTCCTGGCTGAGCGCCGCTCTGGTCTGGGTTCCCACAGGTACGCGCTGCTGCGGAAGTCCAAAGAGCGGCAGGGGCTGGACGGCCTCAACAACCTCAACTACTTTGCAAATGTCACGTACGACGCCTTGTATAAAAACATAACTGTCAACTTGACACCTGAGCTGGCGCAGGTGAGTGAGTACTGACACGCCCAGAGGGGACGCGCTCACTGTCCCACGGACGCAGTCCTGCAGCTGTCCTGGGTCTGCACAGGAAGAGTAGAAGCAGTCCAAGGAGGACCACAAGGTTCAGGAAGATGTGACCGAGCACACGCACAGCGCCCTCACTCTAGGACCCGCAGGGATGGAGGGCCGGCCCCGGGCCCTTCGTCAGCACTGGCTTTCTGTGCCCACGAGGTGGACGTCCGTCCTGCTGCTCTCTCCTGTCTCCCACCCCAGCGTGCTGACGCAGCCACAGTCTCCAGAACCCTGAGGGGCCGTGGGCACCGTGGCCCTGCCATCAGCCGCCCGGCCTCGCTGTGGCCAGGGCGGCGCGGCAGGTGGCGGCCGGAACTCCAACGTTCTCCGCATCCCTGGTGTTCTCTTTGGTTTCGTTTTTTTTAAAAGAAAAAAAAAATTATCTGCTCTGGGCAGGGATTGAGGGTGGGGGGATTTGGGTAAAACAACTAGACATAAATATATAACAGTCACTTCTTGAAGAAGTATAATTGTAAATAAGCCATGTAAAATGCCTTTTTAAAATTTAATTTTATAGCTGGCTCCAATTCAAAGTGAGGATTTATACATTAGATCACTTATTTGGTTGGCAAATGTAGGAACTCAGTTAAAATGCAGTTGGAGAATATCATCTCCCAAATTGCGGTCACTTGGAAGGGAGTGGGTACAGGGCACATCACCCAAGAGCAAAGCAACCTGACCTCTTCACAGTAGCTGGCCTGTCTCTTCCCTCCCTGCCCTCCTGGGAAGTCCCGCCTGGCTCCTGCTGTGCAGAACCTCTCGGGCCCCTATGGGACAGGAGAGCTGCCACTCTGCCTGTGCCAAGCAGACCCTTGGCTCCCCGGGCACCACGGCCCTCTGGACTTCAGTTCTGGGCCTTTCAACATCGTAAAAGAGCGGGTGTTTCCCTCCGTTTTTCTTCTCTCTCCTGTGGACATTGGCCAGTTTCTAGGAGCTGTGCCCTAAACGACCAGCTGGCTTCAGGGATTCCTCTGTTTCCTTTTGGTTTCTGGAAAGATTCTCTATCCTCATGGTCTGTTCTGTGCCACGGAGAACTAACGAGCAGTTGCACTGGGGGGAATGAAGCAGAGAGCAGGTGACACCTGTGTCCTGGGTCAGCTGCGTCCAGGGGAGACTCCAGCCCAGCTTGGAGGTCCGCAGAGCGCCCGTGCTTTCTGAGGTCAGATTCTACCTTGCATTTGAATTTGTGCCTCTTTCTTTTCCCCTGAGCCAAAGCCCTCAGTTCGTAGCTCTGTCCCCTTCTGCAGGATTCTGGAGAATGCCCGGTGTCCCCTCCTTTTTCGCACAACATATTTATACATTGTGATTGGGAGTGCTTTCCGAAGAGTACTTCATATTTTTTTTAATTGCCTTGTTTGCCTTCAACCTCCTGAATTTTCATGGTTTACATGGGTGTGTGTAGGGCGTGTGTGAGCGTGTGTGTGTGTGTGTGTGTGTGTGTGCGTGCGTGCTGGGTTCCGTGGACATATGATCCCCACAAGCTGTGGGAGTGATTGGCCAGGCCTTGTTTTTTTGTTTTTTGGTTCTTTTGGTTTGTTTGTGGTTTTGTTCTTTTGAAGAACAGAGTGGTATTAGGAATAAATTGCATTGCAGAACTCTTGCCAGCTCATATGAGAGAGCAGGTGCCTGCCCTTGAAGATGCTGGTAAGTTATATCATGTTTTAAAATAAATTTAAGCATTTCATGCTTTGAAATCTCCCGAGGGAATGGCACACACAGGCCCATCGGATGTCCCTCGCCTGATGGTGCCCACGGTGATCCCCCTCTCCACCCTGCCATACCTACCCACCCTTCTCATCCCCTCTGGTCACTGAAGGCTGTGGTCTGCCTTCCCCGTGACGGACTGGATGTCATTTGAAACTGTGTGCCAGAACAGACATGTTCTGGTCAAGGGTAAGGTGTGTGTGGCAGGTGTGAGCAGGGCGTACGAGGCCACCACGCCCTCCTGAGGACAGGGGAAAGTGCTCTATCCTCTGCTGCAGGGCAGTTCAGATTCCCTTCAATCACGTCGAAGTCTCTTCCATTAATGTGGAGCTTCTTAATGTGCACTGTTGATCATGCATGCCCCAAGTTGGTGCCATACGGGAGTGTAACAGTTAAGAGCGTGCAGCCAGACACGTGCGCTGGCACGGTGTGAAGTCTCATGTTAAACACCCCTAGAACCAAACGTGACCTTGAGCATATTTGGCAGCTGAAATTCTTCAAGGCTACTGATGGGGACCCCATAAGTCAGTCTCGTCTTGGATTGTTGTGCAAGAAGGGTTTCCCTTGACGCTGGTGTTTTGGGGGGTGATATTTGCAGAAATGCTCATTTGACCTGCCAGGGACCCTGTCCAGCTCCTCGGCCATCAGGAGCCGAGCAACAGCCGCACGTCCTAGACAGTGTCCGCTCACGCTGACGGTGGCATGGAACGTAGCTGGCTTATTTCCATCACTACATTTTTTGAGCTTGCTCTTATGTTTTAAGAGGTGCCAGGGGTACATTTTTTGCACTGAAACCTAAAGATGTTTTAAAAAACACTTTTCACAAAAATAGTCCTTTGTCATTACATTATTTACTCATGTGTTTGTACATTTTTGTATGTTAATTTATGAATGATTTTTCAGTAAAAAATACGTACTCAAGAACCAAACCTTGGTGGCCTCTCTCTTCCGTGGGGACCTTTCCTTTCTCAGGAAGTTCAGCTTCCCGCGGCCCAGCTGACCTCCTGCTGTCCTTAGGTATACACTGTGGCAGAGGTGCCTGTGCCGCCACAGCAGGCATCCCCTGGCCTGGGTTTACTCAGGAATCACAATGTGGGCTGGGGTGTGGCTCAGCGGTAGAGCGCTCACCTAGCACATGTATGGCCCGGGTTCAATTCTCAGCACCACGTAAAAAAATAAAGGCATTGGGTACAACTTAATAAATGTTTAAAAAAATAAAAAATTACTGCATAATACCTGTGAAGTAGAGGGGCAGCAGGGAGCATGGAGCTTGGTTCTAGAGGGTTCTCTGGGGCCTGAATCTGCCCAGGGGTTATACCCACAGCTTCTGCTTAGTGCTCACCACTCAGTGTAGTGTGTGGAGGCGGGTGCAGGTGCCGGGTGCGGGTGTGGGTGCCGGGTGCTGGTGCCTGGTGCTGGAGTGCAGCAATGTGCAAAGCAGCGCAGGCGCAGAGGCAGGCGCAGACACAGCCCCCGCGCAACCTGCTGTGGGGTAAGTCCTGCTCAGGAGTGTTCTGAAGGAGAGCGGCGGGGGCGCAGGGATGTGAGGGAAGTGGTGTGGCCAGAGCAGAGCAGGCGCGGGGTGCTGGACAGGACAGGGCCTTGCAGGGCCCAGCAAGGAGGCTTCTCGGCAGATGGGCTGCGTGATGGGTTTGCACGGTGACTTTAAGAGACATTGGAGGAGAGGGATAGGAGAGAGAAGGAGGCGGGCAAGAGAGGCTGGTGCAGGAGGCGGAGGACGCTCAGGTGAGAGGTGCACATGGAGGGCTGTCCACGATGCTGGCCTTCCACTGGGCAGGCAGCAGGGCCCTGTCCAAAGACAGCCACCGGAAGATCACAAGATTGGTCCTGACTGCTGCCTTCAGGGATTTGGACACAGCCCAGCAGAAGCAGCCGGGAGGCAGCCACCTTGCTGGCGTAGGATTCAGGCCAGCCAGGCCCAGGTGGCACTGAGTGCCCTGGTGCAGCAGGTAAATGAGGGTCTGCCAGAGGCCCACGGGGGCAGGAGGGGGGGTGCAGCCCCAAGAACTCTGAGCTAATGGCCAGGAGGAGCAGCAGGAGGAGCAGGTCAGGGAGGTTCAAGAGGGAAGTGGTCAGCACTGAGCTGTCGCGGAGTGCTGGAGACCAGAAATGAAAATAATGGCTTGGCCGCGGTGCGGGGAGGAGGGGAGTGCCGGCCACGGGAAGGGATGGAAGGGCCAATGGGCTGGAGCAGAGTGGGGCGCGGGGGAGTTTGGGCTCTGATTTTCCATCAAGAGAGGCTTGAGTGTTTTCTTTTTGTTTGTTTGTTTTTTTAACATTTATTTATTTACTTTAGTTGTACACAATGCAATGCATTTTATGTTTACGTGGTGCTGAGGATCGAACCTGGGCCACACACGTGCGAGGCAAGTGCTCTGCCGCTGAGCCACAACCCCAGCCCGGCTTGAGTGTTTTTGAGGCATGGGGACATATCCACCAGGAAAGGTGGCAGAGTATGCCCAGGAGACGGGTCGTTCCTGCAGGAATCGCCTGCATGGGTGGCAGGGGATGAGATTGGAGGACTTGGAGTTCTTGTCCCGGTGGTGTGGAGCTCGGCTGTGGGGTGAGGAGGGCTTCCTGCCAGGTGCCAGTGAGCCCAGCCGGTCCGTTCCTCGCATCACCACTTCCTCCCACTTCCACGGTTGCCTTAACCTGGGGACATCTGGTCACGGAGAAGACAGCAGTGGGTCTAAAGAGTCCTGTCTGGCTGGGTCTGTGCAGAGCACATTGGATACAACCCAGACCCTCACCCTGACCCTGACCCTCACCCTGACCCTGCAGGGTGGACACCGCCCTTGCTCTAGCGGGGCTTTTTGCCACTGCACACTTGATATTCTGGGCCAGGTTGTCCTTTGCATGGAGGTGGGGGGTGGAGTGTGGCGGGACGAGTGGTTAAATGTAGGGTGCAGTGCATGTTGTGGGTGTTTACCAGCACCCCTGGCCTCTGTCCTCTGCGTGGCTGTCAAGTGTCACCAGGGCTAGGTGTGGTGGCACATGCCCGTAATCCACATCACTTAGGATGTGAGGCAGGAGGATCACTTCAGTTTGAGGCCAACCTTAACAAGATGGTGTGTCAAAAAATCAAAAAGGAGCCGGGCGTGGTGGTGCACGCCTGTCATCCCAGCACTTGGGAGGCTGAGGCAGGAGGATCGCGAGTTCAAAGCCAGCCTCAGCAATGGCAAGGCACTTAGCAACTTGATGAGTCCCTGTCTCTAATGAAATACAAAAAAGGGCTGGGATGTGGCCCAGTGGTTGAGTGCCCTTGAGTTCAATCCCCCGTACCAAAAAAAAAAAAAAAAAAAAAAAAAAAAAAGGGTTGGGGATGCGGCTCAGTGGAAAAGCAGCCCTGGGTTCAATCTTTAGTATGGGGGTGGGGGAAAGGGAGATAGGGGCTGTCACCAGACTATCAGGTCACTCCAGGGAAGCAGTGGGAACAGCTGCTCTAGAGGACTAGCAGCCCCCAGCTTGCCTGAAGTCACAAAGTGAACAGCTGAGTCAACCAGGGGGGTGTTAGCCAGGAAGATGCCCTTGACCCCGAGGCCACTTCTGGCCCCACTTCTTTTTTGCATATGTGCTCTTAATCTCTTACTCTTCTCCTTAATAGCTTTTGTTCCCATCAGTTTAAAAGTGTTTTTTTATTATAGAAGCAATAAGGGAGTACAGTCTGCTGGGAGAAAAGGCTGGACTCTGCACCTACCTGGCAGTGTGGTGTCTGTGCTGTCCCTTGCATAAATGTTAGGGAGATACAGACAGCCCTAGTTCTTAAATGTCCTGCAGTTACCTTGGCTTGTTCTTCTAGTGTCCTTGGAGACCTCTTTCCCATGAGTGACAGTAGAGGCAACTTGTTGGGGAGACTGCCTAAGGGCTCCGGCCAGGCCACCCCTCCCTCCCTCTCCTTACGCAGCTGTTTTGCCTCCTGGGGTTTCTCACTCTGCATCACATTGTACTCATGTCATTCTTTGTTCATTGTCTGTCAGTCTCAAGCGTAATCCCACCAAGACAGAGGCTCTTGTTCTGCGCTCCATCCCAAGTGCCAAGAACTCGTCCTGGCACATAATAAATGCTCAATAAACACTTGTCAAATGAATGACTGTGGGCCTGTTATTCCTTTGGTGACTGCATCAATATAATAGTTCGTGGTATGTGTGTATATAATCTGTTTAGCCATTCCCCATGATGGATTTGGAGGTTTTTTCCAGTTTTCTGTGATTGCATTACACATACCACAGTGAACACAGCCGTGCATGAATCCATAAAAGCATATATGAGCAGGCCACCTTGAGAGACTGCAAGACACAACACTGATGGCACAAAGGATTCTCACATTGTGAATGATGGAATACACCAAGTTGTTCTGCAGAAACGCAGGGTGAGCCACGCATGGTGGTGCATGCCAGTAACTGCAGGTTTGAGGCCAGACTCAGCAACTTAGTGAGGCCTTAAGCAGTTTTATTGAGACCCTGTCTCAAAAAATATAAAAGAGCTCGGGATATGGCTCAGTGGTAAAGTGTCCCTGGGTTCAACCCCCATTACCCCTCAAAAAAATAAAAAATAAAAACAAGAAATACAGAGTAAATCAGCCCTTCTACCATCTATAAATGACCTCTTGCCATTTATATTTCTAATCACCTGGAACTTATTTTGTGTATATGAGGTTGGGGGATCTAAATTTTGTTTTTTTTTCCTGAATGGATTGCTAATTGTCCCAACGAATATTGAATAATTCATAATTTCCCCATTTCTTTAACAAACCCCGTCTGGTACATGTAAATTCTTCATCAAGGCCCTTCCCATCACCCAGCCCCATGTCTCACTTTATTAGTGTACCTCTGTAGTGTGCTTTCCTAAAAGACAAGTGTCCCGTCTTCCATGTCAGTCTGTCTTCAGCAGAGCTGTGTCAACACCTGACACGGGAGTTTATAATCAACAGGAGTTTATTTGGCTGGTGGTTCTGGAGGAATTCCAAGAGCATGCTGCTGGCACCTGGCAGGGGCCATCTAGCTGTGCATGCATGGCGGAAGGCGGAAGGGCAAGAGGGGCTGAGCTTGCTTTTCTAACAACCCACTTGTTGCTAGGCCCAGGACTCGCCCGTAGCTCCATCTGCTCAGGAGACTGAGGCGGGAGGATCACTTGAGCCCAGGAGTTGGAGACAGCGTAGCTGAACCCCATCTAAAGAGGGGCAGAGGGCGGGGGACAGTAGTTGCAATAGCAACATTAGCTCATTTAGGAGGCAGAGCTCCTCCCAGGCGCTACCTCGACACTCTTGCATCAGGCTTAAGTTTCTAACCCATGAGCTTCTGGGGACACATGCACATCATCACACATTCTCCTCCCCCATGCTTTTTAAGCTTCTATGAAAGTGTGGTGAACATACCATCCATAAATCATAAGCCAACAGCTCTTTGAATTGTCAGTGTGAACGTGGTCATATTACTCCACCATTTATTATCAAAATTTTCTCAGCAATTATTTTTTATTGAGCCCAGGGGTGCTTAACCACGGAGCCAAGTCCCCAACCCTCTATTTGAATTTTATTTTATTATTTAGTTGTAGTTGGATACAATACCTTTATTTATTTATTTATTTATTTATTTATTTTTATGTGTTGCTGAGGATCGAACCCAGGGCGTCGCACATGCTAGGCGAGCGCTCTACCACTGAGTCACAACCCCAGCCCCAATTTATATTTTATTTTGAAATAGGGTTTCATCAAGTTGCTCAGGGGACTTTCTAAGTTGCTGAGGCTGGCTTTGAACTCACAATCCTCCTGCCTCAGCCTCCTGAGCCACTGGGATTAGAGGCATGCGCCCATGTGCCCGTCTTTCTTTGCAATTTTTACAGTTTCTCAATCCAGTGAAATTGAAATTTATTTTATCAAATTCTATGAAAAACCCACTTAGGTGGCTGGAAATGTGGTCCAGTGGTTAAGCACTTGGCCTCTCATGCACCAAGCCTGGGTTCAATTCCCAGCACCACCAGAAAAAGGAATCATATGTAGGGACTGGGGTGCTGCATGTATGAGGCCCTGGGTTTCACCCTCAGCACCATGGGGGAAAAGAAGACGACTTCTTGAAGATGAAGATGGTCATCGTGTCCACTTAATTGTTGACCTGGGGAGACTTACATCTTTAGCATGTTTGTGATATTCAGTCTTCTGGAATTACTAAACTTTTGGCTGAGAGGACCTTGGACTGAGACACTGCAACTACGTTTTTATTAGTGGATTTACAACCAAAAATAGTGTGAGAAAGAAAAAACAGTGATAGGCAGCACCTCTTTCTTTTCTGAGGTGTCGTCTTGTACATAGTTCCTCGAAGACTGTCCTTCAAGGGGGGACGTTCCTTGGTGGTCGTGCCCACCAACCTACAGCTGCAGGCCTGTGAGTGGGCGTGGGTGTGTGCACCTCACCTGTCTCCATGACCTGGGTGGGAGTGTCAGAGAAAACAGGGCAGAGAACTGCAGCTTCGCCACGGCTGCCCGGCTCCCAGGGGGGACTCAGCCCGGCTCTCCTGCTGTGGCCTTACCTTGCCTGGGACCTATCAAACCCTGAAGGCTCCTCCTTTCTGTCACTCAGCAAGTACGTGCACCCCCCACTACGACTGCAGAAGTCCTGGAGCTGGCGCTGGGGACTGCACAGTGCCAGATTCCTGTCCTGTCCTTGTGGGGAAGAAGTACTGTGAAAACCAAGCAAGCCAGGCGCGGTGGCGCATCCCTGTAATCCCAGCGACTCAGGATCAACAATTACGTGGACACAAGCGATCCCAGGTCAGCAATTAAGTGGACACAGTGACCATCTTCATCTTCGAGAAGGCTTCGTCTTTTCCCCGTGGTGCTGAGGGTGAAATCCAGGTCCACTGAGGCTGAGGCAGGAGGATGGCGAGTTCAAAGCCAGCCTCAGCCATGGCGAGGCACTTAGCAACTCAGTGAGACCCTGTCTCTAATAAAATACAAAAAAGGGCTGGGGATGTGGCCCAGTGGTCGAGTGCCCCTGAGTTTCAATCCCTGGTTCAAATAAATAAATAAATAAATAAATAAATAAAGCAAAAGCAGCGCCTCCTGCGGCACACGCTGGGGGTCGGGGCAGCCCCTCTCCTTGGCTGTCTGTGGGGTGCTGGGGATCAGCCCAGGGGCCCACGCTGGCCCCTTGCTTCCCATTGTGACCTGCTTTCTGGTTTGACTAGGTGTTCGGGCAGGTGACAGACACAGTGTAGGGAACCGTGTTGCCCTCCGTGTCCTGTCCCCTCTCTGGCTGGTCCAGGACCCCAGCACGCCCTTCCCGAAGTATGCCTGCGTGATCGGTCGCGGCTGGTCACTTCCTTTTCCTCTTTGCTGATGGAGCCTCTCGGGCTTGGCCAGTCTCCTCGCGTTGCTGGTTTGATTTCCTCCCGTGTCTTTGCTGCCCTGTGACCTGCCCAGAACCAGCCAGGACAAGTTGTCCTCGCTCTGTGGCTTCCTCTTCCTTTTCTTCTTTGTGTGGTGCTAGGGGTGGAACCCGGGCGCTCCACAGGCTGGGCAAGTCTCTACCCCCAGCCACACCCCAGCCCTTTTTGAAAAAATTTTAATAATTTTTATACAGGGCCTCACTAAGCTGCTGAGGCTGGCCTCAAACCTGCAATCCTTCTGCCTCAGCCTCCTGAGTCGCTGGGATTACAGGGATGCGCCACCGTGCCTGGATTCACCATTCATATTCTGTTAACTTTTAACTTCACTCAGAAGTTGGCAGGTTGTGGCCTGTCAGCTGCTTGTGTGTAAATAAAGTTTTATTGGCACACAGCCACACCCATTCGCTTGTACTTACTCTGTGGTAGTTTCCAGTAATGATGGCGAACTCCAGTAATTGAGTAGTGGTAGAGACCACTTACGGCCCCCAAAGTCAAAAATACTCACCATCAGGCCCTTGACAGAGGCAGCTTGCTGGCCCTTACTTTCAATGAAAGAACAAGAAGGTTAAATTTGGAGTTGGAGCTTGGCACTTCTCAGGGAGGGTAGCAAGTCAATAACCGGAGTCTGTTACACACTGTTGCTGACATCAGCTTCGGCTGATTTTTCTTGCTCCGCCCTCTGCTGGCAACGTCCCTCTCATGCTGACCCTGGTGATCGTCCCTGTTCTGTATGATTTTTCTTTTTTTCCTTTTAATATAGTTTTTAGTTGTAGGTGGACACAATGATACCTCTATTTTATTTATGTGGTGCTGAGGATCGAACGCAGGGCCTCACCCACGCAAGGCGAGCGCTCTACCGTGGAGCCACAGCCCCACCCCTCTGCATGACTTTTCTTGAGACTACCTGTGGCTGGCTGAACCCCTCCTCCTTGTTTGTCCACTGGTTTGTTCAGGGGTCTCCCCTCAAAGCTGTGACCCCCTGAGGGCAGGAGCCTGGAGCCCCTACCATCCAAGTCAGGTTCAGACGATGGACGGCGCCCAGAGGTTTGTCCAGTGAACAAGTTTAATAAATGTTCCTGCAGATTTCTTTGTTTTGCAGTCTGTCACTGGGCACTGTGGCCACCCCTGGTTTATCTGATTTCTGTCGCCTGACCACCATGGAACAGAGCCCCAGGGAAGGGCGGCGCTGCCCCTGTGGCTGCTGCCCAGGCCCCCACCACTGTCCTGGACGCTAGTCAAGCAGTAGCAGGGGGCGCTGAGGCTGTGGGAGAGGGTGGCAGAGCTTGTGGTGGGGCTGAGGAAGGACACGTCTCCAGGGACAGTGTCTGCAACACCCAGCGGAGCTCATCCCACAGGTGGCACCGACTGCTCCTAGCTGTCTGTCCTTGCTGCTGGCCACATGCAGGGGTACAGGTGACTCGCCACCCTGTCCTGCGGCTCTGAGTCTGCCCTGACCCAGGAGCTGGGCCTTAGAGTGGTGGGTGTGGGAGGCGTCCCAGGCCCCGTCCCCATCATTTAACACCCCAAAGCCACCCCAGGTGAACACAAAACGAGAAAGACTGAGCTCCTAGGCAAGGCAGCCTCAGACAAACCCAGCCCCCTGCTTTCGACCAGATGCCCAGAGCCCCGCGTCCCTAGAAACATCAACAGCTAGCTGCTCGTGGTGCCCCGTTTCACAGATGAGGAAACAGGCCCTGAGAGGCAGAGTGACCTGGTCTAGATTCACGGTTGAGAGTTTCCCATTCCACACTCTCATTTCATAATCCAGCATAAGTGGGAATGAATTACCAAAAGACCCCAAATTCTTAACTTCTTGAAAAAACAGGAGCTACTCTTCTAAATAGACCCCAGAATCAGAGGACTATCACAATGGAAGTGGCAGGTTATATAGACTAGAGTATGGACCACAGTAGATGTCGTTCATACCAACGTGTGTGTGAGTCTGTTGCTGCCCATGAATGAAAATTCAAGGTCCTTAAAATGTTCATTATTTTTTAAAAATTAAAAACAAAGTGATCGATTAATTTAAGAAAATAGTAAGCTGGGTGGGGTGCTGCACACCTGTAATCCCAGCGACTCAGGAGGCTGAAGCAGGACGATTCTAAGTTCAAAGCCACCCTCAAGGAGCCGGGCGCGGTGGCGCACGCCTGTAATCCCAGCACTTTGGGAGGCTGAGGCAGGAGGATCGCGAGTTCAAAGCCAGCCTCAGCAATGGCCAGGCACTTAGTAACTCAGTGAGACCCTGCTTCTAATAAAATACAAAAAAAAAAAAGGCTGGGGATGTGGCCCAGTGGTCAAGTGCCCATGAGTTCAATCCCCAGTACCAAAAAAAAAAAAAAAAAAAAAAAAAAAGCCACCCTCAGCAAAAGTGAGGTGCTAAACAACTCAGTGAGACCCTGTCTCTAAATAAAATACAAAAATGAGGCTGGCGCATGCCTGTAATCCCAGCACTTGGGAGGCTGAGGCAGGAGGATCGCAAGTTCAAAGCCAGCCTCAGCAATGGCGAGGCACTTAGCAACTCAGTGAGACCCTGTCTAATAAAATACAAAAAAGGGCTGGGGATGTGTCCCAGTGGTCGAGTGCCCCTGAGTTCAATCCCTGGTACCAAAAAAAAAAAAAAAAAAATGAGGCTGGGGATGTGGCTCAGTGGTCGAGTGACTCTGAGTTCAATCCCAGTACCCAAAAAAAAGTATAGTATAATAGTATAAATTTAAGATCAAAAGGGTAGGAGTATGAAATTACAGGTAAACTCTGCAGTTAATGAAAACAAATTATTGGAAGTGATGACTAAATGAAAAAGATTTCTCTAAAAAGAAAGCGCCTGAATCAGGTGTAGTGGCAAAAGCTTCTAATCCCAGCCACTCAGGAGGCTGGGGCATGAGGATCACAAGTTGGGACCAGCCTCAGCAATTTAGTGAGACTCTGTCCCAAAAATAAAAAATAAAAAGGGGGCTGGGGTTGTGGCTCAGCAGTAGAGCGCTCGCCTCGCATGTACACGGCCCGGGTTCGATCCTCAGCACCATGTAAACATAAAATGCGTTGCATTGTGTACAACTAAAGCAAATCAATAAATATTTTTAAAAATTAAAAATAAAAAGGGCTGGTACATGGCTCAGTGGTAGAATTCCCCCAGGTCTGTGGAGGATGTGACAGCACCTCACCTGGCCACCTCCACGCGGTGGAGGCTCCGGAAGGGTGGCACTCTCACCAGGATTGCCTTCTGCCTGCGAAGGGCCCTCTGAACTGCAGGGGTGGCCAGCTCTAGGGTCTGGTCCACATAGTGGCTCAAGATCCCCTTCGTTACCCCCAGTGGGGACAGCTCAGAAGGGCCACCAGCCCCTGGTCCTGGCCCACGTCTCCTGGTCCCAGGGAAGCTGCACCCTCCCAGGCGCTCCCCAGAGGCACCTGTGCACCCAGTGAAGGCGCAGGTTGGGAGAGGCCCGAGGAGGGCTGCGAACACCAGGAGAAAGGTCCCAGCTGGGGCAGGGCCTATGGCTTTGAGGGAAGTCGCTTTGTCGGGGAGGGGGTTGGCTCCCGCTGGTGCTGCGAGGTGAGTGGGGGGCGCCCTCCTTCAGACAGGTCTCAAACCTCCCTTGTCCCGCAGACTTTCACAGCCGGGGCCAAGGCAGTGACCTGAACGGTGAATCCGCTCCTGCATCTGGAAGGTTCCGCACCCCGGGCCTGAGGCTCTGAGACTCTGAGCCCGTCACCTGCAGCCTCGCGGGCACAGCGAGGGGCTTTCCTCACCCACACGCTCTCCAGTCCGCTGCGTCCATTCGTCAACAGCCCTGAGGTTGCCGGGCAGGCCCTAAGTGGCCAGGCACAGAGATTCAGGTGGCCCTGCCCTCAGGGGCTCCTGGCCTGGTCGCAGAGGCAGACAGCCAACTGCTCCTCTTCCCGAAGCTTCAGAAAGAACGACCTGTTTGTCTCCTGGGGGTGCAGCCAGCACCCGTCTGGGACCATTTCTGAAAGCTCTGAATGTCCTGTCCCAAAGACGAGTCTGCTGTCTGTTTTGTAGGCGGCGGGAAGCTGAGGTGGGTTCTGGAGAGAGGCAGGTCTAGCTGTGGCCGCACAGCCAGCGCCCATCTGTTAAGTGTTTATTGAGAACTTTAAATAGAACAAAGAGGGGGGAGGGAGAGGAGGGGGCAAGGGGATAGGAGTAATGGTAGAATGAGTTAGCCATCATTACCCTAAGTGCATGTATGAAGACATAATTGTTGTAAAAATACTTCATATAAAACCAGCAACTTGGGGCTGGGGTTGTGGCTCAGTGGTAGAGCACTTGCCTAGCACGTGCACGGCCCGGGTTCGATCCTCAGCACCACGTAAACATAAATGTATTGCATTGTGTACAACTAAAGCAAATAAATAAATATTAAAAAAAAAAAACCCAGCAACTTGAAAAATTGTGCTCTGTATATGTATTATGAAATGAATTGCACTCTGCAAACATGTATAACAAATTAGAATAAAGATTTTTTTTAAAGTGTTTACTGAGCCTCTACTATGTGCCAGTCACTTCCATGCATCTGGCTTCCATCGATGGCAGTGAACAAGACAGATCCCTGACATCGTGGAATCCATGTTCTGGGGAGAAGGGGTAGATAGACAAGAAACAGGCCAACAAGTGAGCTCCAGACGGGGATGGTGGGGTTGGCAGTGGCCAGGCAGGAGGGGCCCCTTCAGTGGTCAGGGAAGTGACTCTGGTGTGATGGTTGAGATGAGGCAGCTATGGGAAGAACAGAAGGCTGAGCGAGTTACAGTCATAGGAAACGCGATTTCAGAGGCCTTGTGGGAGCGCGCTTGGCTTGCTGGCGGAGTGAAAGAAGCCCTGCGGCTGGCGGGAGTGGAAAGTGCGGGTGGGCAGGGCTCCGGCCTCTAGGCCCAGGTGAGAGCTGAGGAGCTTGGGAGGGGCTGCTGGAAGCTTTTCAGAGGCTGGTTTTGTAATTCGTGTTGTTTCTGGAAGCTTCCTCTGGTTGCTGTGGCAGAGAAACAAGCAAGGGGGCTTCAGGTGAGCGTGGCGGGCCTGGACAGGGCCGCGGTGAAGTCGAAGGAGTGGATGAGGCAGGAAGGATTCTGGGTGGTGGCGAGGGAGACAGGAATCCAGGTGACACCCAACTCTGGCCTGGCCGTGGAGGTGACACTGAGGAGCGAAGCTGAAGGCTGGTGGGACGGAGGACAGGAGGAAACCTGGCATCTTCCCAGGATGCTTGCAGTGAATAGTTAGGTGCCCCGGGGCCAAGCCCAGGAGAGGGACGGGCGCTGGGGGGACTCTGAGGTGTCCGCGCATGCGGCCTCTACAGCAGTGGAGGAGGGGCGGCGTGCCGTGCTCAGTGTCCAGCGTGGGGTCGGGGCGTGGTCAGTGGGGTCCACACTGCCCCGGCTGACTGACCACGAGTGCCCGTGTGCCCTGACCGGAGGTGGCCACAGGAGCTGCTGGAGGCACAGGGGGTGGAGGCTGGTGAGGGGATGCTGAGGCCCAGGCAGCGGGGGCTGGGAGGTGGGGGGGGCCGGAGCCGGGGGGGCTTGTCGTGGTGTGTTCTTGCTCTGCATTTGCCATGCTGGGGCCTCTGCGTGCCGGGCAAGCGCTCAGCTCCATCCATTCCAAGTCCTGAGAGCAGGGAGACAGCTGCCTGGGGAGGCAGGTGGGTTCCAGTGTCGCTGACTGTGGCCTCCTCCCTGGGTGGCCTTGGGCAGGTCACAGGGGCATTCTGAGCCTCAGTTTTTGAATCTAAGTTGGTCGCATAGGCCCAGATGGAGGTGGGCCTGACCCCACGGGAGAGGATCCAGCAGGGGCAGCTTTTTTTTTTTTTTTTTTTTTTTTTTTTGTGGTACCGGGGATTGAACTCAGGGGCACTCATCCACTGGGCCACATCCCCAGCCCTTTTTTGTATTTTATTAGAGACAGGGTCTCACTGAGTTGCTAAGTGCCTCGCCATTGCTGAGGCTGGCTTTGAACTCGCGATCCTCCTGCCTCAGCCTCCCAAAGTGCTGGGATTACAGGCGTGTGCCACCACGCCCGGCTAGCAGGGGCAGCTTTGATGGCCGCGACCCTCAGTTGCTAATTGTTCTGCACTGTCCCCAGCAAGGCCACCAAGCCCCACCGGATCCATGAAGGACCTGGCTGGCTGAGGGTGAGAGCTTTAACGTCCAGGGCTCCGGAACAGGACGGGCTGCGGTTTGATTCTGGCTCTGCTGCTTCCTGGCTGGAGGACCCTGAGCCCTCTGGACCTTCCTGCCTTTATCTGCAAAACAGACACCCCTCCCCCTCTCCTCCCCTTCCTCTCCCCTCCCCCTCCCCCTCCCCTCCCCTCCTCCTCCCTTTCCCTCCCCCTCTCCTCCCCTTCTCCCCCTCCCCTCCTCCTCCCTCTCCCTCCCTCTCCCTCCCCCTCTCCTCCCCCTCCCTCTCCCCTCCCCCTCCCTCTCCCCTCCCCCTCTCCTCCCCTCCCCCTCTCCTCCCCTCCCCCTCCCTCTCCTTCCCCTCCCTCTCCCCTTCCCCTCCCCCTCCTCTCCTCCTCCCTCTCCCTCCCTCTCCCCTCCCCCTCTCCCTCCCCTCCCTCTCCCCTCCCCTCCCCCCTTTCCCCTCCCCTCCCCCTCTCTGTCCCTCCCCCTCCCCTCCCCCTCTCCCCCCCCTCCCCTCCCCTCCCCCTCTCCCCCCTCCCCCTCCCCCTCTCCCCTCCCCCTTCCCTCTTCCTCCCCCTCTCCCTCCCCCCCTCCCTCTCCCCTCCCCCTCCCTTTCCCCCTCCCCTCCCCCTCTCTGCCCTCTCCCCTCCCCTCCCCCTCTCCCCTCCCCCTTCCCTCTCCCCTCCCCCTTCCCTCTTCCTCCCCTCCCCCCCCCCCTCCCCCTCTCCTCCCCCTCCCCTCCCCCATCCCCTCCCCCATCCCCTCCTCCTGGGCTGTCAAGGTGAAGTGGGGCCACAGCCACAGCTCTGTGGGGACAGATTGGTGCTGGCTTGTTCTGTCTTCTAAGAAGCAGGCCCCCATGGAGGAGCCTCCCTCTTCCAATTTTTTGGGTGGGACCAGGCCCTGGGGTTCCACTGGGACAGCCTTGGCCTCTGCCCCACTCACAGAGCCTGGGGGACCTTGGGCTCCACAGGCTGCCCTGTTCTGTCTTGCCCCCCGCCCTCCGTGCTGAACCCAGGGTCAGCAACCACCCAGCCTCACGAAGCACAGGGGGGCCCAGAGACTAGCACTGGGCCAGACTGTGGGTGCACTGCTGGCCCAGAAAGGGCAGGGCACTTGCCCGAGGCCACACAGCAAAGGTAGGAGAACATTTCTGGTGGCAGCTTGTCACTCAGGCTCCAGGTGGCGGTGACCCGCACTGCCTGGGGATCAAGGGGTGGGTGCCCTTGACAAGTGCTAGGTGGGGTGCTGGGGTGGCCCACTGCTGCCGGTCAGCTCTGTGCCCAGCCTGGTGACTCGCAGAGCCTGCTGGCTGGGGCCTGGTCTTGACCCCTGCTGTCCCGCGGGGAGGAGTCCTTCATCCTGCCAGTACCCAGTGTTCCCTGGAGGTCCTGGGGCCTGGCTGGGGCCAGCTGGCACCTCAGTCCCCCTGCTGCCCCACAGGCCAGGTCAGCAGCAGGGTGACCTTGGCCTTGGGCAAGTCCTTCCCTTTGGAGCCTCCTTTTGTTTGTTTCTGCATCTGGGCAAGGGATAAGGCGGTGACACTCGGTGGGAAGGTTTGAACTGCAGGGAGCTGGGGCCTCCCTGCTCAGAGCCCTGGCTCCCCCACCCAGGCCTGGCCGGTCCCCACCAGCCCGCCCCGCCCTGGGCCTACTCTAGCCTCCAGGCCCCCTCCGTGCTCTGCCTCCCTGGCAGCTCAGGAGGCTGAGGCAGGAGGATCTCCAGTTCAAAGCCATCCTCAGCAAAAGTGAGGCCCTAAGCAACTCAGCAAGACCCTGTCTCCAAATAAAATACAAAACAGGGCTGGGGACGTGGCTCAGTGGCTGAGTGCCCCAGAGTTCAATCTCTGGTACAAAAAAAACAAACAGAAAAAACCCCCAAAACCGTCCCTCTGACCACCTCCTGTGGCAGTGCTGGCACTGGGGACGGAGCTGTGAGGCGGAGTGTCCCAAGGTGCTGACTCTCAGGCAAGGGCAGCTCGACCCTCACCCCCACCGCCACCTTCAGGGCTCCCCACTGCCCCAGGCCAGCCTCTGCCTGCACTGCTCCCCATCTAGGTCCGCGGCTGTGGCAGCAGCAGCTCTGGGGTGTCTGGCCACCACCGCTAAGTTGTCGTCCATTCTCGGGGTCCCTGTTCCTGCTGACCCTGCTCCTCCTGCTGCTCCTGAGCCTGAGACCGTGTGCTCCCCCCCCCCTGCTGAGCACCTGCCTGGCCCCTCCAGGCCCTGCCCGCCCAGCTTGGAGCCCTGGTGCCACTCAGTCCTGGTCACCACTTGGGCCCAGCCTGTCAGCCATTCTTTGTGGAAACAGGCTCCCAACCCTGTGGCCCAGGAGGGGTGATCATATCCCTGCTTCACAGAGGTGGAACCAAGGCACAGAGAGGTCAAGTGACTTGCCAAGGACACACAGCTGGTTCGCAGGCTGACTTGGGGTCTGCTTTCCTCGCACCCTGCTCTGCTCTGAGCTCTTGAGCTGGGCCTCCCTGGGGTGCTCTGCTATCAGCCTGTGGGGAACGCACCCTCACTTCCCCCGCCCTGGCGGAGGCCGGTGCCTGCTTGTGCTGAGGCTGGTCGCGGCCCCTCCTGGCTGGCGCCCCCAGAGTCCCGTCAGCCTGTCCTCGGCCTGCCCTCCTGACCTGCTGTCCAGAGCTCTGGGAGCCTCCCGGGCTGCATGCTTCTCGGTCATTGCCCTGCACCCAGCTCTCAGGGTCCCCACTTCCTGATGGGGACACTGAGGCACAGGAAGGGCAGTCACACCTGCCCCAGGTTAGAAAGCAGGAGACTGAGGTTTAATGAACTGAAACCTCAGCCATGCTCCCCGCTCGTCTTCATGCTGGCTGCCATGATAGCCACCACCGCAGCAGGCCACCCCCCACGGCCACCGCAGACAGCCACGGTGGCGGACCCCCTGCTGTGGCTCTGGCTGCTCTCCCCACAGGGTCTCGCACCTCCCCTGGGAAGTGGGTCCTATTTTTCTGCTGATTTAGAGGGAGGTGCATGGCATGGCCAAGGTCACTCGGCCAGCAGGAGGGGCTGGACTTAGCAAGGCCACATGAGCCCTGTGGTGCCCCAGGCCCCGTCCTGGTGCTGAAGATTCTGGAGGGGACATTTCAGACACTCTCTGCCCCGGGGAGGCCGCTCTGCCCATGGGGCAAACAAGGCTCAGCCACTACTGCCTGGCGAGGTCCCCGAGGAGCTGGGCCCCTCCCCTGCGCTCATGGACTTGACCCTTGGTGTTCTGCTTCCTTTTTTTTTTGGTACCGGGGATTGAACTCAGCGGCACTCGACCACTGGGCCACATCCCCAGCCCTTTTTTGTATTTTATTAGAGACAGGGTCTCACTGAGTTGCTAAGTGCCTTGCCATTGCTGAGGCTGGCTTTGAACTCGCGATCCTCCTGACTCAGCCTCCCAAGTGCTGGGATTACAGGCGTGCGCCACCACGCCCGGCTTGTTCTGCTTCCTTGAATGGCTGTGGGGCGGTCATCTGGGGCCAGCAATCCCTGCTAGTGGGTCCTTGGGTGTGAGCCCCACTTGTCTTGGGGGTGAGCCCTGGCCAGCCCAGGGCACAGGGGACACTCAGTAAACAGGTGGCTGAGCAGGCGCAGGGCAGTGGCTCTGGAGGTGACGTCCCCCTCCCAGGCCTACTTGACAGGGTGTGCGTGCAGTGCTGAGGATGGCCCGGGCGCTCTGTGTGTTGAGACAGGGGCTCTAAGTTGCCCAGGCTGGTCTTGAACTTGTGATTTTCCTGCCCGAGCCTCTGGAGCAGCTGGGATGACAGCCCTGAGCCTCCTGGCTCTGGCAGTGCCTGTCACCTGGGGAAGGAGGGCTGTTACAGACACGGGGTTCCAGAGGACAAGATGCTGCTGACAGTCCTGCAGCGCGGCCCAGGGGCAGAGGCCCGGGTTGCTGGGCGGGGCGCTGGTCGCCGGCGCCGTGGCCTGGCGCCACCTGGTGGCTGCACAGACGTTGCAGCAGCCCCGCGGAGCCGGCGGGTCCCTGTGTGGTAGCACCTCGGCGTTGCCATCACACAGGGAGGCAGCCGCGGTGGCCGCCGGTCCCTGTGCACAGACCCCTAACCGGCCGGGGTCTGGGAGCCGCAGGAGGCCCCCCCAGCCCTCCCCAGAACCCCGCTGCCGCAGCTCCCCACCAAACCCAGGGAGTCCCCTAGTCCTCTGTCGCCGTGCGTGTCCCATCCACCTTCAGGATTCAGCCAGACTCTGACTCGGTTTCCCCACCTGCCCCGCCCCCACCAGGCCCCAGCCACCGCCATCTGGGCTGCCACTGTCGCCGTCTCCTGGGTTCCACCTTCCACCCTGGTCCCTAGTGGTCTGTCCCAGGTGCCAGAGGGGTCCCGTGAGAACCCAAGTCAGGCAGGGGCCTCCCAGCCCAGAACCTTCCACACCGCCCACAGTGGGGTCCCGTCAGGCCCAAGAGGCTGAGCTCCACCATGTAAGGGTGAAACACCCACCGCAGCCACCCTCCCTCTCCGCAGCAGGGAGCACCAGGGAGCATCAGGGAGCACCACGGAGCACCAGGGAGCCCGGACTTCACTTTCTTTTTTCTTTTTTTTGTGGTTACTGGGGATTGAACTCAGGGGCACTCGACCACTGGGCCACATCCCCAGCCCTTTCTTGTATTTTATTAGAGACAGGGTCTCACTGAGTTGCTAAGTGCCTCGCCATTGCTGAGGCTGGCTTTGAACTCGTGTTTCCTTCTGCCTCAGCCTCCCAAGTGCTGGGATTACAGGCGTGCGCCACTGTGCCTGTCTGACTTCACTTTCTTATCTCGCTTCTTGTCCATCTCCTCCAGGTGGCCAGTTCCTGTGGCGGGCAGGGGAGGGTCTGTTTGGTCACAGCTGTCCCCACAGCCGGCACCCAGCATATTCCAGTATTCAGGTATTTGTGGATGGACGGGTCTGCAGGACAGCAGCACAGTGGTCTAAGAGGACAAACCCCGGGGCTGGGGCTGCGGCTCAGTGGTGAGCCCTTGCCTATCACAGGTGAGGCACTGGGTTCCATCCTCATCACCACATAAAAACAAATAACTAAGATAAAGGTTAGATTCTAAAAATAATAATAATAATAATAATAATTCCTGACTCACACTACAACTTTGTGGGTTCTAGTTCCACCTCCACCTTCTATACTGTGCAACATTGGACAGGATAGTTAACCTCTCTGGGCCTCAGCTTCCTAACAGGAATAAAAATAGTACACTTGGGCTGGGATTGTGGCTCAGTGGTAGAGCACTCGCCTATCACGTGGGCAGCCCGGGTTCGATCCTCAGCACTGCATAAGAATAAAGGCATTGTGTACAACTAAAATAAAAAACTATTTTTAAAAAATAGTACCTATCTGGTGCTTTGATAGCATTAAATGAATCAATCCGCACAAACTTCCAGCTAAATCTGGACTAAGGCATACAGTGCATTCAGTAAATGAATGCAGTTGAACAGGTGTCATGGCCATGCTTTTGGCTGCTGTGGGGACGAGCAGTAGGTGCTCAAAAGAGACAGTGTCTTCAGTCACATTCCCATCTAGGACCCTGAAGGGGTAGGCTCATGTCCAGCCATTTTTTTTTTTCCTTAGTCCTTTGCACACAGTAGTTGCTCATTAAGTGCTGGTGCTGAGGGAAGGCCAGTGGTGCACATCCTGAAAGGCAGCCTCTGCTACCTCATCTTATGTGAAGAAACCAAGGGTCCCAGAGGGCACAGATGACGGTGCTGGGAGCTGGTGATGTGCCCTCTGGTCAGCTCTGGGGAGGAGAGGAGGGCTGTCATTGCCTGGAGTGACCAGCAGGGGGAGTGCAGAGTCCGGGACTCCCCTGTGGCTCCTAGGACCAGGGCTGCAGGTGCCGGCCCAGAAGGAGACCTAAGCAGGCGGTGTCCCACACTAGTGCCAGCCCAGGCCCGTGGGCCCTGTTTCACCTGGAGACCCCGCTCTCCTGCCTTGCACCGGGCGCGCTCAGGCAAGCGCTGTGCTGACTGCTCCCACATAAATCAACTCTTGTGGCTCCCATTACCAGCAGAGGGGCCTGTTATTGGCCCATTACCCAGAGGTGGTGACTGAGGCCGGACAGGGGTGGGCACCAGCCAGAAGCAACACTGCTCCCCAGCTGCCTGCCGGGTGCCTGGAGGCCGAACTTGTGCCTCGGACCTGCAGCTGGGGCGTGGACTGTGTCAGACACGTGTCTCTCGTCCAGGGAGGGAGGGGCTGGTCTGCGTGCTGAGGCAAGGGAGCGGGCATTGTGAACAAACGTGTGGCCGTAGCAGAGCGTAATAACTTCGTGAAATCATTGCCTCCGCGGCCTCTCCATGTCAGAGAATCAGAGGCTGTTAGAGAGTGGGGCAGCTGGGGCGGGGGCGGGCTAGGAGAAGGCAGCGGGGTGCCCAGCCTCAGAGGTGTGCCCAGCGGGAGGGCCACAGTTGGGGGCAGGGGCACAGAGTGTGGGGCTGAAGGAAGAGCGTGTGCAAAGCTCTGGGCGCTCGAGGAACCCCAGCAGCCGAGTCTGGCTGCTGAGGCCTGGAAGGACTGAGGGGCCCCGGTGAGGCAGCAGGTGCCACTCCTGAGAGCCGGCCACAGGGTCATACCGCCTGCAGCGGACACAGGACACCCAGGGTGCCGTGGCACCCCAGGGCACGACTTCTACCGCCTGTGGAACTTCACAGGGCGACCCATGTTCCCTGGGGACTTTGGCTGGCAGGGAGGCTGAGGGGCGCGGGGTGGAGACCCACCCTGCCAGCCGGGACCACGGGCTGTGGACTTGCACCTGCTCTGAGCATGCCCACATTTTGCTGCTTTTCCAGAAAACATGTTGGCTGGGCACCGTGTTGCACCTGTGATCCCAGAGGCTTTGGAGGCTGAGGAAGGAGGAGCACAAGTTCAAGGCCGGCCTGAGCAACTTAGAGAGACCCCGACTCAAAATAAAAATAATAAGGGCTGAGGATGTAGCTCAGGGCTAGAGCACCTGCCACATGCATGAGGCCCTGGGTTCAACCCTCAGCACAGAAAGGAAGGAAGGAAGGAAGGAAGGAAAAGAGGAAGGAAGGGAGGGACATTTGAATGGTTCCGACTGAAGAAATGAGGTCAAGGGGTCCTTCATGGGCTCTGCATGCTCTTCCCCAGCACCGTCTACTGAATCTTCAGAGATAACCATGGGAGGAGGAGCTGTCATTGCCTTTCTTTTACAAAAAAAAAAAAAAAAAAAAAAAAAGGCTCAGAGAGGGTCAGTGACTTGCCCAAGATCACACAGGCCACACGTATCAGGACCAGAGTTCAAGCCCAGCCCCTCTGATCTGTAGTCCACACCAAGACTCCTCCAAACCCCAGGCAGCTCTGAACTTGAACCGTCTCCGTTCTGTTTTCCCCACCCATCTTTAAAAAAAAAAGGGCCACCAGACTTGTTCTGCACAAAGGAAACTTTTATATCATCAGCGAAAGTGGAAAACTTGTATGAAAGTAAAGACAATAAGAGCCAAAGAACAGTACTTGTTCTGGGGGGTGGGGGTGGGGGGACAGAGAGCCCCGCAGGAGGACTCCCTCTGCAGGAAGTGATGCCCGTGTGACCAGGGCCCCTGCACTCCTCAGGTGCCCCAGGGTAGGCAGGCCTCTCCAGCCCAGGCCATGGGAGGGGGTCCTGGGAACGCAGCCCGGACAGTCCACCTCGCCCTCTGCCCCTCCTGCCAGAGGCCCCTGGAGGCAGAGTATACAGCTGGTGCTCAGCCAGGCCTCTGGAGCCCAGGCTGCAGAGGTTCAGCATCTAATCATGGGTTCTATTTATTTTCATTGTGTTTGTAATAGCAAAATGTTCCCTGAGCCACCAGCTCTTTCCTGGGCAGGGTGTGGAAACCATTTCCAGATGAGAAATAATTTTAGGAAAGAAAAATGGCTAAAATTACAGGCCTTTCTGCGCCAGCCTCCCCCAGGGCAAGCCGGCTGCCTGCTGGGGGAGGGCGGGTCTGAGGGCCTCCAGGGTGCGGGTGCCTCCCAGCAGTCTAGGCAGCTGGTTTAGGGGCTGCACGCTGGTGTCCCTCCACCCGTGAGCTGGAGACGGTCCCCCATGACGCCTCTGGGCCCGGCTCCCTCTAGCCAGAAGTCCTGTGGGTAGAAGGTGCCCAAGGACACCACAACCCAGAGCCAGGGCAGGCCCAGCTTTGGTCACAGGTCAACCAGCCAGGGGACGAGAGGAAATGGGCTTCAGCCACCAAGCTTTCACAAGGGGAGAGAAAGACACTCAGCTGTGATGACAGGGCCACCACCAGTGGGGCAGCCGAGGCCGCAGCTGCTCTCAGAGGGAGGAGGCTGCGAGGGCCGATTCCCGCAGGGCTGTGAGGGAAATGGGAGTGGGCACAGGGTGTGAGGCCTTATCATAAGTCATCACTGCTTAGAGTGGTCCCGGGTGTGGTGGCACACGCCTGTAATCCCAACGGCGGGGGAGGCTGAGGCAGGAGGATTGTGAGTTCCAAGCCAGCCTCAGCCAAAGTGAGGTGCTAAGCAACTCAGTGAGACCCTGTCTCTGTAGAACCCCCCTTTTTAGCCCCACGCCCATTTTAGTTTAACAGCTTTTTTTTTTTTTTTTTTTTTTTTTGTGGTACCGGGGATTGAACTCAGGGGCACTCGACCACTGGGCCACATCCCCAGCCCTTTTTTGTATTTTATTTAGAGACAGGGTCTCACTGAGTTGCTGAGTGCCTCGCCATTGCTGAGGCTGGCTTTGAACTCGCGATTCTCCTGCCTCAGCCTCCCAAAGTGCTGGGATTACAGGCGTGGGCCACCGCGCCGGCTTAACAGCTTCTTTTTGCTTCTGTAAAATGCTTGGCTTTAAGATAATAGGAGTCAAACAGCTTCCCCTCAGGGCCATTGGAGCTGCGTGCACCACCTAAGCCTACCCACCTGACTCCCGTTTGTAATCAGCACATTCCGTTGCTCTCAGGACAGCCTCCACCAATGAAGACCCCCTAAGTCATTCCCCAATCAATTTAAAATGTGCGTGACTCCCCTGGCCAATGACAATGAGACAAGACACCCTAACTGTAAAGATGGCCAATCATGTAACCCCCTCCCTCTCCTTGCTTCTATTCCCATAAAAGACTCGCGCCTCCTGGGTTCCGGACCCTCCATACAGATCCACTGTGTTGGTGAGGTCTGGGAGTCCGAGCCTAAGCCCGTATAAAGGCCCTTTGTTTTTGCATACGCTCTGGATTCCTTCATAGTCTTTGGGGGGTCCGTTCTCTGGGCATCACAGTCTCTAAAGAAAATACAATGAATGAATGAATAAAGTTATTTTTTTAAAGACCAGAAAATCCCCCCTACAGAGGTCGAAGTGGAGCTGGGGTGCTGGGCTCTTCCCTGGGGCGGGGACTGAGAGCTGCCCTGAGTCCCCGCCCGCTGCTCCTTTTCCATTCAACAGATACTTGCAGTCCGCAGACCCTCCGGCCAGGACACGGTGGCCCCAGGTGGGCTCCATTAGCAGAGCACAGAAGGCAGGAGGAGCCCAGCTGGAGAGGAGCGGCAGCTGCCGTGGCCCCCCCACCTGCCGCACAGTCTCCTCTTCTAGGCACTGAGCACGTGGGGGGCCACCGGCTCCCTCCTTCCTAGTGCTGTGTCCCCTGTTCTCCGGGAGGGACCAGGACGTGGCTCCGTGGAGCTGCAGTGATGGCCTCAGGCCTGCCCAGGGGCCCACCTTGCCAGTTGTCCCAGTGACCTCAGATCTGCCGGATTCCGGGCCTGGAGGGGACCCTCGTGCCAGGAAGAAGTGGGGGGGGGGGGGTTCCAGAGCCCCCGGGGGGCCTGCTGTGCTCCTGGCTCCTCTGGGCAGACCCTGTGCCCCGCGTCAGAGAGGCAGAGAAGGGCACCAGAGGCCTCCTGCTTTGCGGGCCTCAAGGGGACGCGGAGGCTCCTTCTCAACGGAGCTGCAGCGAGGGCCACCTACTGAGGTGGGACAGGGGGGCTGGACCCCGGGGGTCTCAGAAAGCAGGGCTACCTGGCTGCAGGATCAGGAGGGCTTCACCTAACGATCTCGGACCCGAGTCTGGGAATTCTTTAAACTTTATGCCCAGTGGGGTGGCTACACGCCCACGGGTGGGCGCTCAGTAGTCACTCCCTGTCCCACGTCCTAGGCTGGACAGAGGGTCACACGCTTTGCGGGCAAACCTGGCCTTTACAAGAAAGAGGAAGCTTCAGACCACACCGAGCGCCCCGCGGCACCCCCAAGAGCCTGTTGGCACGGAGCTTAGTTGTGGCCAGGGTCTCTTGGGCGGGGCACCTGGTCTGCCTCAGTATGGGGACGTCAGGAGGGGGTGTGGGGGCGCGGGTGGAGCTGCCCTGGTGGAGGGTTTGCAGAAAGGTAGAGGGGAGGGGGCGGGAGCAGGCTGAGCAGAGGGGCACAGACGGGGAGGCATGGGGGAGGCAGCGAGGAGGAGGAGTTGAGGTTTGGATCAGGCCAGGGGCTCTCGGCCTGTCCAGGACGTGGAGGTTTCTGGAAGGCTGGTGGGAGCCAAGGAAGGACTTAAGCAGGGCGAGGCCTCCGGGCTGTGAGTGGAGGAGGGCCTGGTGGTGAGGGCTGGGCAGCGCAAGGCCGCTGCGGAGAGCTCTCCTGACGGTGGGGCCCTGGCACCCCCCAATCTCTGCTGCCTCAGCCCTGGTCACGGGGCAGTGGGACGTGGACTTCAGAGCCATTTTCCTGGCTGCTGGGTACCGAAGGGACTGGAGGGAGGGGAAGAGGGCAGCAGCAGGAGGCGGGGAGGATGGGGGAGAGGCTGTGTTTGGGACCCTGGGGTGTCAGGAGCTCCCTTTCACTCCTGTCTCCTCCAAGCTGTCTGACCTCAGGCCAGTTACTTCACCTCTCTGTGCCTTCCTCCTTGTCTCAACCGTGAAGTCAGGATGCCAGCGCCTATCTGTTTGTGGGATTGGATGAGCTAAAGTGTAAAGCCCGTGGTTTCTGGTGAGAGCTGCAGTGTTGGCCACTGTTATTATTATAGTTTTAATTATTATTATCACCTCTTTCCAAACTTCATAGCAGTAAACATAGACCTAGAAAACACGTAAACCTGGGGTTTAACTTTTGAAACTGTTTCACCCATCGATGTGTCTCTGACCTCAAGAGTCCCAGCACCTAATACCCGGTCTCTGCCGCCATGCCATGCGGGCCTTCGCCTCTCCGGCCTGCGACCGTTTATTTCTCCTTCCTTTGCTCATGTTCTTTGGAGTGGAACATTTTTCTGGCGTGAGGAAACCTGGGCCCAGGCCTGTCTGCTCTGGAAGACACGCAGGACTGGGCGGGAGTGGGCCGCAGCTGCCCGGGGACGGACACTCCCCCGCTGGGCGTCCAGACAGGTCAGCCATGACCATGGCCTCCGGCGGGGCCGGAGCAGCTGTCTGCGCCTGGCTGGGCCTTGGGAGAGGCTGGGGGCAGTGCTGGGGCCCACGTGGGGACAGGTCAGCCCCTTCGGAGCCACCGGGAATGCTGAGCTGAGTCGGCCCCGGAGCCCCCAGGACAAGCCCTCTCTGTGGGCTCAGCATGATGTGGGGCAGGGGCAGGGGCTAAGTCACAGGTTGGGTGTCTGAGCCACCGTCCCCACATCAGGAAGACGAGGAATCCCTGGTACGTCTGAGTCACCCCTCTGTCCCCCACCTTCAGCCACCACGCTGTCCTCACCAGCCATGCGGTCACCAGGTATTCCTGGCACATTCACTGAAGCCACCCGCCACGCCAGGCCCCGCCGGAGCTGGTGCCGGGGTGTGTGTGAGAGAGAATAATGCCCCCTTCCCCCAGAGGCCCTGGGCCCAGAACCTGTGGCCATGGAGGTCACAGGAGAGGGGACCTGTGGCTGCTGGTGGGAGTGTGTGCTTAGCAGCTGACCTCGAGCTGGGGAGATGAGCCTGGGTCAGCCAGAGCGGAGGGATGCTGGGAATGGTTTGCAGTTCTAAACGGGGTGAACAGGCAGGGAGGGCCTCACTGGGACTAAGAGAGGTGAGGGTCCGAGCCATATGCTTAGGGTTGAAGCCAAGCCAGGCAGCAGGTGCAAAGGCCCTGAGGTGGGAGCGTCTGGTGTGTTCAGGGCGTGGCAGGGCAGCACCACAGCTGGGCAGAGTGAGTGGGGATAGGAGGTGGTCGGGGAGGTGCAGGGGGCTTCAGGTGAGGTCTGGTGAGATGGCCTGGCAACAGGAGCTGCTCAACAAACACATTTTAAGGTTCTAAAAGTCACGCTGGGCCGGACGTCCCAGCATGGGCGTCCGAGCATTTCTCCAGAAGCAGGAGTTTAAATCGTCCCTCTGCCCAGGCCTGCTGAAGTGGTTTCCAAGCCACCGGTGCAAGAAGGAGCGCCGCGCCCCCCAGTCTTGCCTCCTAGGGCAGCAGGTGCCCGGAGATGCTCTCTCGAGGTCAGAGCCTGGCACGGCCTGCTCCAGGCAGGGCAGGAGTCTGCAGTGCCCTGGGAGCGACGTCCCGCCCTCTCCCTCACCCAGGAACTGCCAGGCCTCAGGAGAAGCCTGCCCTGCCTCCCTGGGGGTCCGAGCCCTGGAAGTGGCTGGAGGAGAAAGGCCACTGGTTCCTTTCCTGTTTCTGTGCTTTGTGTACTGGGGACAGTGGCTCGCCCTCTCTGGGCCTTAATTCCCCATCCGGGCGGTGAGTGGTTAGGTTAATCAGGGTCTCAGGCAGCCTGCAGCCACATCCTGCCCACAGATGTGTTTCAGTGTTCTACAATTAGCTGCCAACAGTTAAGAGTTGGGAAACTTCTTGTAAAACTCAAGATCTCTGGTTTTTCTTGAGAAATCAGATCTGGTGCTGGGGGTGACCAGGGCTGAGTAGCCAGCGGCTGCCACAGTCCCCACCCAGCTTACTGGGTGGTTTCCGACCCCTGCCTGGCTCTGGGGGCTGGTCTGCAGCCCTGGTCTCCAGCAGAGACCCTCCCGTCTCTGATTTAATTCATTCGTTCATGTGACTCCATGTCATGCTCAGTACCCGTGGGACTAGGTGACAATAAGCCTGGTGGGGCCCAGAATACAGGTGACCAAGGGAGGCTTGGAGAGGGTCACACAGGAGGGGTGACCATACTGATAGTCGAGGACAGGTCTCTGGCCCCAATTTATCAAGTACGGACTGGCCCAGCCACAGCCCTCCCCAGACACAGGGTCCTGCCTTCTGGGGCTGGGGTCACCCAGGAGCCAGGCGAGCAGCACTCACTGAGGCCGGCTGCAGCAGTACAGGGGGGACAGTGCGGTGCGGAGGCGGGCCCTGGGGAGGAGCCATGTGTGAGGCCTGGGCCTGCGTGGCCTCCTTCCTCCTGTGAACCCTGCGGTCACTTGGGTGAAGGACAGAGCGTGGGGATCTCACTCCTGGTGGCTGATTTTCCACTAAACTGATGGTGACATGTGGCTCTGGAGCCAGATGGCCTCCAGGGTGCCTGCGGCTCACCCTGCGTGTGATCTCCGATTATGGGGCGTGATCTCTGGGCCCTCAGTTGCCAAATCTGTAAAACAGGGACAGTGTGAGTGCCCACCGCCACGGGTGTAGGTGGCAGGGTGGAAATGAGTTACGAATCCGTGAGCAAGTCGCCTGGACACAGCTGCAGTCAGGTGGGTGGCTTTGGAGTGGCCTCTGCTGGGGAAGCTGAAGAGGCGGTGGCCCACCCACGGGCAGCGAGGACCCGATGGCCGAGCCGGGGAGGCCGGCACGAGCGAGCGAGCGAGGTGTGCGCCCCGTGCCTGGGGCCTGGTGGCCCCGGTGGGCCTTGGCCCTCGGCTGACTGCGGGGCCTGCCCACCACGGCGGGGGTCCCGAGTCCACTCTGGGACTCACAGGAGACCAGGATGGGCGTGTGGCCCTCTGTCCCCTGGCTGAACCCAGCCCGCCCAAGGGTGCAGCCTGGGGCAGGTGCTGGAGGATGGAGGAGGGGACTGTGGAGCCTGCAGCCGCGGAACCCAGCGTCCCCGGGCAGGGCAGCTGTTCTTGGCTGATCCTGTGGACAGACCGCGGCTGGCTGCCACCGCTGTCCCGCTCCCCTGCGCCTGACAAGAGCCCCAGGCTCGCCCCCAGCTCGGGCCACTTCCCCCGTGCAGGGCCTCCTCGGGGAAATGCCTTTGCCCAGCCCCGGGCCTGGCCTCTGTCCTGGGAGGGAGGCCACAGGTTTTCACTGTGAGAAGGGCTGTGGCCTGGGCAGCGAGCCGTCACTGAGGTCCCGACCCTCCCGTCCCCCACCCCCCTACCCCTCGAGCTTCCCCTGGCCCTGGACCTCCCAGGAGAGGGGTCCTCCCAGCTGGGGACAGGGCGGAGCAGGAATATGGGAGGGTGGGGGCTGACAGTGGCCTGTCTCGTCCCCACGCTGTCCCTCACCCATACAGTGCTGGCAGAGTGGGCCTTCGGTAAATGCGCTGGGTGACAGCCGGAGGGACAGAGGGAGGGGGTGTCTGTGGATGGGTGGGTGGAGGCGGTGGTCGGCCAGATGGAGGGTGTGTGGAAGAGGAGGGATGTTGGGGGGACGGGGGGACCAGTGCAGGGAGAGGGGACGAGCCAGGGAGGGAACGGGCAGACGAGTGCGTGGACACGTGGGTGGACAGTTAGGGCTTAATCCTGAAAAAAACAATCTCGGAGGAAACTTGCTGGGTCACCATGACCCTGACCCCAGGGTCATCCAGGCGGACTCCACTTCCTTCCCTTGAGTCTCCCGCAGGCCCTAGGAGCGTGGTGGAGGGGAGACCCCGGGCAGGAGAGGAGGGCAGGTTCAGAGGGGCAGGAGGGAGGCCTCCCTGGACGGGACCTGGGGCAGAGGGGGTGGAAAGCAGTCCAGCCCCCGGATTCTGGCCTCCCAGTGCCCAGCACCGGGCTGCCCGGCTCAGGCCCTGATGGCCTCCTCCTCCTCCTCGGGGAGCCCCTTGGGCGAGCTCCTCATCTCTGCTTCTGCCTGCTCATTGGCCCAGTGGGTGACGATGTTACAGCCATTACCTCTCGTGGTCACTGTCCAGGTGCTGTCTGTAAGTGAGCCATCTGGTTCCCTGACAGGTGTGCACGCACGGTGTTCCCGTTTTACGCTGGAGGCTCGGCTGGAAGGAGCAGGAGGGGAGGGCCTGGCCGCCCACCGGGCCTGCGGCATCATCCTCAGGGAGCCGCGGAGGCCACAGTCTGGTGGCTTTGGAGTCGTTTCTGGGTCCCAGGGGACAAGCAAGTGAAGGAGGGCCTCAGTTGGAAGCTGGTCTGCCTCCAACACCCTCACACCTGCCCTTGGCCTTATACGGAAAAGGGCAGCCCCGGGCTCATTACCTCCGTCTGCAACGGTCTGTCAAGGACTTGATAAGGTCACTTCTTTGAGGAATTTATTTGTATAGTTTTTCTGCTGTTTATAGCAAGTGAGTGATGATACTGGCTTCTGTTTGTGGTGACTTCATGGAGATTCCTTTAAGAGCTGGGTGTGGTGACGCACGCCTGTAATCCTAGCTGCTTGGGAGGCTGAGTCCGGAGGATCACAAGTTCAAAGCCAGCCTCAGCAATTCAGCAAGGTGCTAAGCAACTCATTGAGACCCTGTCTTTAAATAAAATGTATAGGGGTTGGAGCTGTGGCTCAGTGGTAGAGCGTTCGTCTCACATGTGTGAGGCCCTGAGTTTGATCCTCAGCACAACATAAGTAAAATAAAGGTATTGTGTCCACCTGCAACTAAAAATATATAAATAAAATTAAATGTATAAGCCGGGCGCGGTGGCGCACGCCTGTAATCCCAGCACTTTGGGAGGCTGAGGCAGGAGGATCGCGAGTTCAAAGCCAACCTCAGCAATGGCGAGGCACTTAGCAACTCAGTGAGACCCTGTCTCTAAATAAAATACAAAAAAGGTCTGGGGATGTGACCCAGTGGTCGAGTGCCCCTGAGTTCAATCCCCCGTACCACAAAAAAAAAAAAAAAAAAAAAAAAAAAAAAAAAAAATTAAATGTATAAAGGGCTGGGGATGTGGCTCAGTGGTTAAGTGCCCCTGGGTTCAATCCCTGGTACCAAAAACAAAAAACCAAGATTCCTTTAAGTAACTTTCTTTTTATTAATTTATTTATTTTTGTGGTGCTGGGGACTGAACCCTGGGTGTTGTGTATGCAAGGCAAGCACTCTATTTTTTTTTTTTTTTTTTTTGTGGTACCGGGGATTGAACTCAGGGGCACTTAACCACTGGGCCACATCCCCAGCCCTTTTTTGTATTTTATTTAGAGACAGGGTCTCACTGAGTTGCTAAGTGCCTCGCCATTGCTGAGGCTGGCTTTGAACTCGCGATCCTCCTGCCTCAGCCTCCCAAAGTGCTGGGATTACAGGCGTGCGCCACCACGCCCGGCTGCAAGCACTCTATTAACTGAGCCATATCCCCAGCCCATAAGTAAGTTTCTTTAAATTAAAATAACTGGTATAAAGAAAAATGCTAAGGGAACAGCTGTACAAACAGGTGTGCGCCGCCGTGGCCAGCAACGAGTTGCTTTTCACTGGGCTCCGCTGAGTCGGGCTCTTATCTCTCGTCACACACGCCTATCTCAGACATCTGTCCAGTCCAGACGCTCCCTGAAACTTGCTTGGCACGAACCCCCGCTGGAGGAGAGGCCCTGTCTGGGAGGGCAGGCAGAGTCAGCAGAGTGGAGAGGGCGGACCAGGGGGCAGGAACCGCCAGAGCAGAGGTCCAGGGGCAGCCCGGGCATGTGAGGCCGGCTTCTGACAGCGACCCGAGGGCGAGCTCAGTGCTGAGGGCCAGTGTGGTCCCCACCCACAGCCTCAGCTTTGTGAGAGTGTGTCTGAAAAACTGCGTCCTGGGCCCCGCGCAGACCTGCCGCTCTCCGCCAAGACCCAGGCGATGAGATCTTAGAGATGGTTTAAGATCACCCAGAGAGCCGGGGGCGGTGGCGCACACCTGTAATCCCAGCACTTGGGAGGCTGAGGCAGGAGGATCGCGAGTTCAAAGCCAGCCTTAGCCATGGCGAGGCACTTAGCAACTCAGTGAGACCCTGTCTCTAATAAAATACAAAAAAGGGCTGGGGATGTGGCCAGTGGTCGAGTGCCCCTGAGTTCAATCCCTGGTACCAAAAAAGAAATAAAAAGATCACCCAGGGACACTTGTGTGAAGACGAGGCTGCATTGCTGGTTCTCCCTCTCCCTGGCTCCCCCCAACACCTTCCGACACTCCATGCTGGGGGCTGGACAAAGACTGAGAGGAAAATAGGCGACCAGGAGCCCGTGGGCCCTGGCCTTGGGGAGGTCCTTACAGTCCAAGGAATGGCTCACAGCTTTTTTTTTTTTTTTCCCTAGTGAGCTCAATTTCCTGCCTGACGCATGCACAAGGCTCCCACTGTCCTCCCACCAAGACTCGCAGGCTCTGGGGTCACCAAGGCCTGGGGTTAGGGGTGACAGGAAATGACACTTGGGCAGTAAGCTGTTGGCCCCTCTTGCTCCGCCACCCCCACCTGGGAGGGGCGCCCTGAGGGAGCCTGTGGGGTCTGCTGGAGCAGAGCCGGGGGCCTGAGCTGTCAAGGTCTGGACTTCCATCACGACCCACCCCCCACGGCCTCCACCACGAAGCCCCTTCTTCCTGGGCACAAGGTCAGGCCTCCTGCAGCCACCATCTGTGTAAACAAAGTATTTTGGGACCTAGAAAAAATACTTCTCTGGTCAAGATTATTTTTTAAAAAAATTTTTTGTAGTTGTAGATGGACAGAATGCCTTTATTTTATTTATCTATTCATTTTTATGTGGTACCGAGACTCGAACCCAGTGCCTCACCCATGCCAGGCAGGTGCTCTGCCACGGAGCCCCAGCCCCAGCCCCCTGGTCTAGATTTTTGGACTTAATTGTTCCCTCACCTCCAACTCCCTCGTTTAAAAAGATCAAGACTGGGCAAAAAAAAAGAAAACATATAATTTTATTCCAGAATGTCTCTTCAGAAACAAAACACAGTTTGGATTCCAGGCCTCCCTGGGGAGCTGGCTGGTGGCGGTGGGGCCCGCTCTGGCAGGCTTTGGATGCCAGCCCAGTGGGAGGGACAGTTATCCCCAGTCTCACTATTTTCTTGTGATCTTTGACCTCTGGCCTCTGGCCTTCCCCTGGGTTCTGTCCCCCCAATTTCTTGGACCTGTCTCTGAGCCTCCATCTGCCGCACAGGAAGGAAAAGAGTGTTCCCAGCATGAACATTTAGCCCGAAGGTCCCAGGGGTGTTTGGGGGGGCTCCTGGCAGTGGCGCCCAGGCCCTGCCCACCTCCCAGTTTCCCCTGGCAGCGCCATCTTGGTCCTTCCTGCTGCCTGCAATGTCCCACCACCCAGGGCCACCGTGAATCTGGTTCCCCCATAACCTCCCTCGCCACCCCAAAGCCACCCCAACCCACACACAGCCTGGGTCGACACAGGTGTTTCCAGTGGCCCCTGCGCACAGACGGGGTCCCCAGGCCACCCCACGTGGGACACTCGGTGCCTCTGTCTCGATGCCCTTCCTCACAGCAGAGCTCGACTGCGGGGCGCTGGGCCAGGCCCGGGGCTGAACCTCCCCTGGGCCGGCTGCCCGGGGTCTGGGAGCCGCGCGGCCCTCTGGCCTCCTGGCTCCTCCTGGGCCTTTGCCAGGGCGACGTCGCCCCAGGAAGCTCGCGAGTATCTGGACATGCCTCAGGCTGTTTCCACTGGGCCTGCTGCTGGCCCAGTGGGTGGGGCTCAGGGACGCTGGCCCCAGGCAGGGACTTGGCCAGGCTGAGTCAGTGCCACTGAGGTTGAGGAGCCCAGAGTGCAGCGGTGCCCATGGGAGGGCAGCTGACCCGGGGTCTGGCACGAGCTGAGCCCCTGACCTATGACGGCAGATCTCAACTCTGCCCACTCCTGCCCTGACCAGCATCTTCCCCCACATAGCCACGGGTGGCACCACCTGGCTTTGCACAGAGGCCACCCCACCAGAAGCCATTCCATGTCCCAGCCACAGGCCTCCTCCTGGTATCCTGCAGTGGCCTCCCCACTGGCCTCCCTGCCTCCACATTTGCTTTCCTCCTTCCTTCCTCCCCCTACCGCCACAGGGAGTTTGCTAATAACCAGTGTTTTTTGAGTGGTAGGAAGGTTTTTGGAGCTATGTGCAGTGCTTTGTGTATATTACCTTCTTTAATGCTTAGAGTAACCCCAGGAGGCAGATACTAAGATAAATGTCTCCATTTTAGGAGGAGAGAAAATGAGGCTCAGAGAAGTGCGGTAACTGGCCTATAGTCACACAGCTGCGGCGGAGCTGGGGCTTGGAACCAGGTTTGTCTGAGACCAGACCCTCTCTGCACTAGCTAAAAGGGTGGCATGCCTCCAAGTCCCCTGGATGGGGCCTGTTGACGCAGCAGCCCCAGGGGTCTGTGGACTGACAGCCTTCCCCAGTCCCCGCCGTCCGTCGGGGACTCTGGAGCTCTGGTCACGAACCACAGTCAGATCCCGTTGCTCGTCTTCCTAAAGCCACCAGGGGCACCCTTCCCCCCAGAATGAGTCCAGAGTCCTGGGTGTGGAGACCCCTGCTCCTACTCCAGCTTTGGAGCGTGTCTGGTCTCTCCCACCCGTGGGCATTAGCACGTCCGACGGCCTGCCCGAAGTGCTGTGACCCCTGGCCTGGGAGAGGACAACTCTTCAGACCGGGGTCTCACCCTGTGACCTTGGACGTAGCCTTCACTCTCTTGGGGCCTCAGTTTCTCCACTGAGCCGAGAGGGTGGGACTAGATGGGGATCCTCTGAATGGGCGGGAAGAGCAGCACCAGCCGCCCGGGCCTGGCGTCTGGGCCGCCGCAGGTCAGCACCCCGTGTTCCTGGCAGGTGCCGGGCGCTAACTCATCCTGTGAGATGTTCCAGGGAATCCGGGCCTGGCGCCTGGGCTGCAGTCGCTCTGGCCAAGTTCATGTTTCCCCACCTTATCTCCAACCGGCTCACTCATAATATTTAGACACTTGGCCCCAAGTTGAGTGACTCACAGAGAGAGCAGCTGCGCTGACTCCCGACCCCTGGCCCCCACAGCCCCACGCCCTCCAGAAGGAGGAACGGACTTTCTCCACCAGCAGCTGTCCAGGGAGGGAGAAGGAAACCGGGGACCAGAGAGGACAAAGAACTTGCCCAACGCCACACAGCCACACAATGGTGGGACGCGTTCAATGTTTACTGAACACCTACTATGTGCAAGTACTTTAGGCAGGCACCACGAAGGCAGACAAACAGACAGGACAGAGAAAGGATCTTTCCCCAAGGGGACTTTATCCCTAGGCAAGACTCGTGAGCATAGTCAACGTCACCCTTACAAAGGTCTTATATGTGTTGGAACCCATCCCAGCACTTTTGTGATGTATTTAATCTTCATAGTAACCCAACGAGGCCGCTACTGGTGGAAACTGAGGCACAGTGACGTAAAGACACTTGCCTAAGGTCACACAGCTGCATGGTGGACCTCCAAGGCACTGGTTCCTAATTCCAGAGCCTGTGAATTGCCTTACATGGCCAAGCCTGAGGTTTGATTGAATGAAGGATTTTGAAATGAGGAGATTCTCCTGGGCTACAGTGACACGGGTCTCAGCAAAGGAACGCTGGCAACCACCAGAAGCTGGGTGGGGCCAGGAGTGATTCTCCGCTAGAGGCTTCTAAAGGAGCATGACCTTGTTGGCACCTTGATTTTGGCCTATCAAGGTGCTTTGTTTTGCTGGCTGGGGAGGTAGGTTTGAAGGCAGGAGCTAGAGCAACTACCTCGTACCCAGAAGTCAAGGCTGCATGTTGGAAATAGCTAAGTTGCCTTACCAACTCTGGACCAGTGATTGCTAGATTATAACGCTAGAAACAAAACAAACTCTTATGTTATTAAAAAAAGATGGAAAGACATAAAAAAGAAAAAAAGATCTCATAATTTTGAGTGCCTCCCAGAAACGCCTGTGACTTCACAGGCTGCCTCCCACTTTGTGGATTTGAAATGAGCAGTGTCTGTTTCCACATTTTTTTTCTGTCATAGTCCACGGATGAACATCCCTCACAGCCACTGTCCTTGGAGCCAAGGCCAGGAAAACATTTATGTCTCCAAACAAACTTACATATATCTATATGTCCTCTTTCCTTTTTTTTTTTTTTTTCCCTAAATTTTCAGGTAAATAGGATGATGCAACCAACACATTTCCCTTTTCACCTTAGCTGCCAGGAGGCTGCAGATGTTATTCAAACATCATGATTGGTTCTTCTCAGGTACATGGTAACACAGATGTCTGTGCTACATTGACTTGAGACTGACCAGTTAATATTTTTAGTTTTTCTGAGATACCTTATTGAATAGACAGAGATCCAAATTCATTTCTGTTTTATGTGCCAACTGAGGAAACTCTTGAGCTTGTTTCCCTGTTTGCAAAATGGGGATGATAATCACACAGCAATAAATCCTTGAGATTTATTTTTCCTTCTTTTTAAAAAATATTTTTAGTTGTAGGTGGACACAATACCTTTATTTTGTTTATTTAGTTTTATGTGGTGCTGGGGATTGAACCCAGGGCCTCACACATGCTAGGCAAGTGCTCTACCACTGAGCCCCAGCCATAGCACCATTCTTCTTTTCTTCTTGTTATCTCTTATTTCGATCCTGATGCTGTATCTGTCAGCTATTGCTGCATAACAAATTTCCCCAAAACTTAGTGACTTAAAATTGCATGAATTTATTATTGCTCACTATTAGATAGAATCAGGCCGACAGGCCATACCCCCAGGTGCATTAGGATTATCCAGTGAGCCTGAGTGTTAACTTCCCGGAAGTGCCCATCTCTCGCGAGAATGAACCTTTGGCGGGCTCTGAGTCCCCACGCTCTCTAATCCTGGGAATACTCACCCCCCCCAACTCACCCCGGGGGCGGGCTCTCCCTTTCTGAGCCAATCCAGACCATACAAGTCATGCTCCCGCCCCTCTGTACTTAAGCCCCTGCCATCCAGAACTCTCCCCCTTTTTCACTGCCTCTTCTCACCAGCTCTCCCCTTCCCTTTCTCTTCTTCTTCCCTTCCCCTTCTCCCCTCTCCCTCTTCCCTTCCCTTAATAAGCCCTTTTAGTACACAGTGGTCTCCCGCGTGGGTTTTTGCCCTTCACTCACACATCAATGGTCTGCTGGGCAGCGCTGGTCCCAGCTGGTCTCACACAGCTGTGGGCAGCAGGGGTCAGGTAGGCAGCTCTGCTGGTATTGATGGCTCATTCACACATCAGGAGGTCCCATGGCTGCTGTCTGGTCTGGGATGGCCTTTGCTGGAGGATGGGGCTCTTTCATGTGGTTTATCCATCTGAAGCAAATTGGTGCAGGTCGGTTCTGGTGGTAGCTGCCCAGAGTTCTCAGAGAAAGAGGAGAAACTGCAAGGACCCTTGAAGACCAAGCTGGGGACAGGCACAGCCCCCATTCCCTTGTAGCCACTCACCAGAGCAAGTCACAAGCCTGGCCCAGATTCAGAGCCTGTGAAAATAAACTCCCATCCCAAAGGGGTTGGTGCAGGGACTACACTAGTTGGGGTGCCAATGCTATAAGGCTAGCCCAAGTCTCCACCTCCAGCTCTGGAGGTGGGCAGGAGACCTGGGCCGGGTCCATAGGAGCCTCTCATGTGGCTACAGGAATTAGTAAAGGGATCTGCATCTGACTTCAGCAAGACCAAGCCAGTCTTAGACTTTCATTAAGACAAGAGATAACGAGACTTGTCCTGCTGAGCTGGAGAGTGTAAGGGCAGCTAAGGGCCATCTTGACACAGGGAGAGGCTGCCTGGAGGGGAAGCCAACCCAGAGGAAGGCACTGCTGAGAGTTGGAGAGAAATGAATCCTGACACCTTTGGAGACCCTGGATCCTGCCGTACCTGAAGCTGTTTCAACTCTAGTTCCCTGAAGCCAAGATTCCACCCCTGGACTCTCCCTGCTTAAGCCAATAAATCATTATTTTTTGGATTAATGAGGCAGTTTTTCCTGTAGGGACTCAGTGACATGGGTCCACTGGAGCACAGAATCCCAATCCTGTCCCATTATCAGGACTGGGAACACAGTGAACAGGAGCAGAGACGGCAAGGCTTGGAGCCGCCTGATGTCTCCACAGCTCCCAAGCTCCACAGCGCTGGTTACGGGCGCTGGGACTCTTCCTGCCCAGGAGGTTCTGAGGATTCAAGTCCCCCTCCTATGCTGGCTGAAGAGGGAGGACTTCACTGAAGGGTGCTTCCTAACTTCGACCTTTCCCCTTGGGGCTGTTTCCTGGTGACAAAGATGGGGTGCAGGCAGATGCCATCTGGGAGAGGAGCAGAGGATGGAGGGAAACCCAACAGCTGAGCTTGTCCCTGAAACACCCAAGTGAAATCTATTTTATGGGGAATAGTTTAAATTATTAGCCTGGCTTAAGATTTTGCATTTCTTCCCACGTGAGGGCTCAAGACCAAGATCAGGCAGTAACAGTGTCTTTTGTGGTATTTACTATATGCCAGACATCTGTCTACCTGCATTCCTCTGCAAAGCAAACTGAGGCCCAGACGGGTTAGGTGACCTGCCTAAGGCCACACAGTATCAAGAATGAGATTTGAACCCTGGCCCTCTGGCTTCAGAATATCTTGTGCTGCTAACCACTGCACTACACAACCCCTGTGGAAAATGTAGAGACTTCTTCTTTTTTCTTTCTTTTTCTTTTTAGGAACCAAATCCAGGGGTACTTTGCCACTGAGCTACATCCCAGTCCTTTTTTTATTTTGAGACACTGTCGCTCTAAATTGTAGAGGCTGGCCTCAAACTTGTGATCCTCCTGCCTCAGCCTCTGGAGTTGCTAGGATTACAGGGGACCCCTAGAAAGCTTTTGTTTTGTTGTTGCAGGTCTAAATTTAGAGTGAATTTGCTGGGGAATTTGAAACTCCAGCCTGTAACAATGGTCCACTTCATGCTTTGAATATAGGCTACTTATTTTTTTTTAAACATTTATTTATTTGTTTTTTAGTTGTACACAATGCATTTATTTTTACGTGGCGCTGAGGATTGAACCCGGGCCGCAAACGTGCTAGGCGAGCGCTCTACCGCTGAGCCACAATCCCAGCCCCCCTAGGCAACTTATTTTTAAAATGGACTTGCTTTTTACTCTTCCTCTCTCCTTGCTCCTCCTTCATTTCTTCTCATCCCTAATCTCAGGAGAAAGAGGTTTACCTTGAGCACACACCCGCCACAGGAACGCTAGTCATGCAGCCTTTGGGGTTGGTACCAGAAGATCTGAGAAATGACTATCTCCCAAATTAACAACTCCTATAGGCAACATGTGGCATGTAACCTTTGAATCACCTCTTTAACCGCCACCACCCCCCCCCCTTCCTCCTGATGGGCAGAATCACAGCCTCTGGGACAGGAGTCCCCTGTGTTTCTCCTTTGCTAGCAAAGCAATAAAATCTCTTTTTCCTTTTCCTTAAAAACATGTCCTCGTTATTTCATTGGCATCTGGGACAAGGGCCCAGCTCTCGGGGACAAGCACACCAGCTATCTATGTAAATAGGGCCTTGATTTTTGTGAACATTCCACGACTTACAAACTAGACATGCTTGGGCCGTGTCCAGGCCTGGACATATTTTATTTGGTCCACACGGTGTTTTACCTATTGGAAATGTGCATATTGAAAAAAAAAAGCACCAACCCTCTGTCCCCAGTTTCTCTAAATAAAATACAGGGCTGGGTGACGCTGGATTCGAAGCAGGGGTGGGGCGGGGAGCGAGGGGCCCCCACCCGACTGCAGCTGGGCCTGGGCAGTTTCCTGCTCCGCCGGGGAGGCTGCGGCTCGTTCCTGCGGGGCACAATAGCCGGCTGTTCCCGGGCCAGCCTGCTGTACCCGGGGGAGGTGGCCCGGGCTCCACAGTCCCACGCTCTGTGGCTTTGCCACCCCCGCCCCTCTGTGCCCTTCCTGTGCTCCTCGGAGGCAGGAGCACGTGGCCCGGCTTCCCGCCCTCCGGCCCCACTTCCCACCCATCCCTGGGAATCCTCCTTCCGCGGTTGGCTATCCATCCAGATCAGTGGGCGGGCGCATGCCCAAGTCAGCCAATCAGACTCTCCCAGGACGTGAGGGGAGCCAATGACAAGCGGAGAGACAGAGCGAGCCTGGAAGACCGCGCGTGGGCTCCTGCTCCGTCCTTTCCAGGTCCTGGCTGGTTGCCACTCCCACTGCCCAGCCCCACCCACGGTCTCTGCCTGATGCCAGGGTGACCTTCTCTGCTTATGAAGTTGATGAGCAGGCCTCATGCTATGGGCTGGCGCACTAGGCAGGACTCTAAGCCGCGAAGTGCCGCCCAAACAGGAATAGTCCCCGCACTGGCACGTGCACGCGCTGGACTTAGGCTGGGAGTCGGAATCCGATTCCAGCTCCACCCCTTTCCTGCTGTTGGACCTTGGGTTCTTCGCTTCCCCTGGCTTAGGCTGTTATTTGGGGGACCCGGTGCAAGGTGAAATTGTGAGGCTCCTTGTTCAAAATTATGAAGAACTTCGCCTCACATCTGTTAGGATAGCCGTTGTCAAAAACACAAGAGGTAACAGGTGTCGGGGCTGCGGAGGAAAGGAACACTGGTGGGACTGTAGATTGGTGCAGCCATTCTGGAAAACAATAGGCTAGTTCAGAAAGAAATTAAAAATAGGACTGCCACATGACCTAGAAACGGCTCTTGTGGGTGTGTAGCCAAAGGAAAGAAATCATTGCACTGGAAAGATATCTGCACCCCAGTGTTATCCACAGTAGCCCAGAGGTGGAAACTTGATAGATATGTTACCCTCCCCCGCCCTCAGTTTTCCACACCCTAAGAGAAGCAACCTTGTTTCAAGATGTTCCAGACAGGATGTTCCTTCCCCAGGCAGAATGCTTCTTTTCCCCAGGCAAGAGCCAATAGGCTTAAAGGGCATCCTGTTCTAGCCAATGGTGTTGGGGTTGCTCTAGTGCACCCCCCACCAGAAATCCCTATATAAGGCCCTGTTTGAGAGACTCAGAGGGCCAGCCAGACTGCCAGAGAGAGAGACACACGGACACCAACATCGGATCGTCGCTGCTGAGAGGAGGAAGACAGATACATCGGCTCGTCGCTGCAGAGAGGAGGAAGCCACTGCAACAGCTCCAGACCCATCGCCTCCAGCTCGATGGCAGCTGCCCCAGCCAGCAGCTCCAGACCCATCGCCTCCAGCCGATGGCAGCTGCCCCAGCCAACAGCTCCAGACCCATCGCCTCCAGCCGACGGCAGCTGCTCCAGCTGACAGCTCCAGACCGACCACCTTCAGCCCGACGGCCGCTCCCAGCTGACAGCTCCAGCCTCCAGCCAGACAGCAGCTGCTTCAGCCGACAGCTCCAGAGATCCCAGCCGGTGCAACCAAGCACCCACCTTCTGTCCAGAGCTTGCACACTCCCCTCTCCCTGACTCCCTTCTCCCACCAGAGCTAGCACACTCCCTTCTCCCTGACTCCCCTCTCCCACCTCTTCGACCTTCGACCAGAGCACCTCTTCTCCGGTTTTCGCTACCGGCTACGAAGGCTGTTAAATAAATCTTTTGGCTGCATGGCTGTCCCCGGTGTGATGCTTTGCCCTTCAAAACTAACTCCGTGTCCATCAGTGAATGGGCCAAAGAAACTGTGGCATGTATGTACACAATGGAATATTACTCTGCCTTGTAAAGGAAGGTCCTGCCATTCGGCACAACATGGGTCAGCCCGGAGGACGTTATGCTAAATGAAATAAGCTGCACACACACAAGTATCACGTGAGCTCCGCTTCCAGGTGGAGTCTGAAGAGAGGAAGGCAGGAAGGAAGTCAGCAGGTTGCGGTTGGGACAGGGGAATGGGGTGATGCGGGTCAAAGGACACAAAGCAGCAAGTATGCAGATGAACACATTGGAAGATTTCAGGTACAATAGGTGGGCTGTGGTTAATGGTGTATTGTATTCAGATTTTTAGTAAATGAGTATAGATCATAGCCACTCTGCTGCAATGGTATGTATGTGAGAAGATGGTTATGTAAATTTGTCCCACTGTAGTAAATAAATAAATATGTGTGTGTTTATTTATTATAACATCATGTTGTATATCTTAAATACAGTAAAACTATTATTATTTTATTTATTTATTTTTTCTACTGGGGATTGAACTCAGGGGCACTTGACCACTGGGCCACAACCCCAGCCCTGTTTTGTATTCTATTAGAGACAGGGTCTCACTGAGTTGCTAAGTGCCTCGCCATGGCTGAGGCTGGCTTGGAACTCGCGATTCTCCTGCCTCAGCCTCCCAAGTACTGGGGTTACAGGTGTGCGCCACAGCACCCGGCTCAGTAAAACTATTATTATTACTGTTGTTGTTGTTGTTACTGACAGGGTCTTACTATGCTGCCCAGGTTGGCACTGAACTCCTGGTCGCAAGCAGTGCTCCTGCCTCAACCTCCTGAATAGCTGGGTCTATAGGCATGTACCACCATGCTTGGCTTATAAACTTATTTTTTAAAGATATTAAGAATTCCAGGATGGTGAGAACAGAGCATAGACCACGTGTGGGGCCTCTGGCATAGGGCCCTGTGTGGGCACCAGGCGTGGCCATGAAGCTGGCTCTGATGTGCAGCTTGCCTGGAGGAGGGAGGAAGAGGACGCTGTCCGCGCTAGCTGGCGTCTGAGTCCCTGCAGCTGGCTCTGGAGCCTGGCTCTCCTGGGATAGCCTCTGCAGAAACGTGGCACCCGTGGACACTGGGCTTCCTGATGGTCCACACATCAGGTTTTGGGGCTACGGACCGTGGCCATGGTTCAGTGGCCACCCGGAGGTTTCCTAATTTTTTAAAAAAGCTGTGAAATACTTGTTTGTTTGGGATGGGAGCTGTGTGAGCGCAGAGCAGACTCAGGAGCTGACACCTGGTGACATGGGCCCGGGACTCATGACCCGGCCTGTTTGGCTCCCTGTCCCTCCCCCACAACCCAGAGGGTCCAAAGCAGTGAGGACATGACCTCATCATTTCTAAGGACATTGTTCTGATGAGCCACCTTCTCCCCAGGCTCTGGGGAGAACTCCCGACTTCCTTGGTCTGGAAGAACAGAAGGATGGCAGCGTCTCTGTCCCCAGAGATGCCCCTGGAAACACGGCTGGACTTTCCTTTGGGACTTCTGTCTATGCACCAGGCCTGAGAGTGAATCCATGTCAACACGGGCACACAGAGAATCTATTTCTTTTTGAGAAAACGGGTTCATGTCACATCAGACACACTGTGTGTCACCTCTTCCTTTCCTTCAGTATCACACGCAGTGCCATGGTTAAATTCCTGTCTTGGGCGTAGTTCGTAATGGCCATGTAGTCTACTGTTTGGTGATGTGGGCGCCAAAGGAAATAAATTTCCCTCCATGAGCAAATTTCTACTTTCAGAGAATGTCTAAGGGTGCCCGTTTCCCCATGGCCCACTAGCAAGGCATGTGACCAAACATTTGTCCTTCTCATGGGTAAACATTTCATCGCAGTTTTGTTTGTTTGTTTTGAGAGGAGGTCTGGCCCGTTCTCTGAGGCTGGCCCTGAACGCCAGTCACCTGCCTCAGCCTCCTGAGCAGCTGGCCTGCCACTGTCTGTCCAGCTGACGGTGGCCCTTTGGTTTGTGCTTCTTTTACTCTGAGCGGAGCTGAGCGTCTGCCGAATGCATCTCGTTTTGTGTCCCATTTTCTGTTGAAGGGCTGGCGAGCTGGCTCAGCTCCAAAGATGTCCCCACACAAACCCACCCCTCCCTGAATGTGCATGGCTGGCCTGAGATGAAACCAGCCCTGGTGCTGCGTGTTCATTAAGTGAGAGGAAGACGTGACACATCTGATGTGACATGAACCCATTTTCTCAAAGACAGGCATGCCCGTGTTGGCAGGGGTTCACCTGCAATCCTGCTGGCCAGACATAAGTCTAGGAGAGAAGCTCAGGGAGCCAGCGCCCCCTCCCCTCGAGTCAGGCCTGCCTTGCCACTGCTCCGACCAACGCAGCGTGGAGGAAGTGACATTCTGAGAATTCCAAACTCAGGCACTGAGAAGGCCTGGCAGCTTTCTGTTTCCCCATCTTAGATCTCTGAGATTTGAAAGAGATCCAAGGTTTCCTGTTACAGCAAGAAGTCATATGGAGGGGTTCTGAGGAGTGAGAAAGGACAGCAGCCCTGGGTGCAGACAGGCGTGGCCCCGAGTTCAGTCCCTGGTACCAATAATAATAATCATGATAATAATAATGATGATTATTTCATGAATGGCGCTGTGATTCGATGGGGGTTGGTAGAGAAGACCTGTCTGCTCAACTTCCTGTGGCCGCAGGATCTACTCACTACCGTGGCTGGAGCCAAGTGCTTGGCTGAGAGAGAGCTGGGACCTTTGATTCATCCCCACGTACCTGGGGCGTCCCTACGGCAGGGCCGACAGGTTTCCATACATAGAGAAAGTCAGGTGTCTGGCCTAGCTTTGGGGCTACTTTTAGAAAATATGACCTAGCATATTAACTTTGTTACCTAATAAGTTTCTGAATGGATGTGGTTTACTTCTAGACTTTCCTTTTTTTTTTTCCATTAGACTATCTATGGATAAAGAAATACCACAAATTTTGAATTATCAAGACTTCATAACATGGTTGAATCCTGATAGAGCTAATTCCTGTCTCATTGCTACTCTGTTCCACAGAATTTCCTGTGAAATTTTGCTCATTTGATTTTTCATATTATCAACTTTAAAATTAGAGGTAAAAAGGTGCTGCTGCCTTTATTGTGATAGCATTGAACTTATAAAGCAGCCTAGGCATAGTAGGTGTCGTGAGAACAGAGAGCCTCCCTGTCTGCCCTCACACAGTGCCTTTTCCTTTGGTCCGGGTGTCTTTGTGAGTGTGTCTTCAGCAGTGAGTTCAAGTTTCCTTGATCTAGGACTTGCACATCTTTCGTTAAGTTTATTCCTAGATACTTAATCTAATAATTAATTTTGATATTGTTAATGAGAAATTTTATTATATCTTCTAATGGATGGTTGTTTAGGAAAGTCACTGATTTAACACATGCTAATCTATCTTAGATTTTCCAGATATCTGGGCAAGTGACTTCATATGCATAATACTGTTCATTTCACCTTCGTTAGTTCTGTTTTGATGTCTCTGTTTTTCTAATGGCCACCCAATTATATTGGGTGGAATTCCAGGACTACTTTAAATGTCCAGTTCTGTGTTACATCATAGTAGTGACAGGGGAACTATACATTTCTCTTTCACTGAGTATCATGTATATTTACACATTAAATGCATGTGTGTGTGACTTTCATCAAGAATGGGTGTTGAACTTTCTCAAATGCCTTCAGTTTATGACTTTTCTCCTTATATCGATTAATAAGATAAATTACATTATGAGAATTCCCAGTATTGAACTATCTTTGCATTCCTGGAATAAAACCAGTTGGCTATAATGTATTACCTTTTTTTTTTTTTGTGGTGCTGGGGATGGAACCTGGGGCCTTGCCCATTCTGGGCAAGGTCTCCACCACTGAGCCACACCTCCAGCCCTGTAATTATTCTTTTCTTGTGCTTCTGGGTTTTGTTTATTTTACTTAGAATTTTTGAATGAGCTGTTACAGGTGTGACTTGGTTTCTTTGTGAGGTCTTTGGCTTCAATGTCAATATCATACTTGCTTCCTGAAAATAAATTTAAAGTTTTCTATCTTTGCTAATGAAACAATGTAAATACCTTAGAATTATCTTGTAAGAGCCCTAATTGAGGATAGCTAAGATGGCAGTTAGCTGAGAGCCATAAAAGTGTTAAAGTATTTTCACCTGATATTCATGCATTTATCTAAGAATCTTTTTATGCCTGTGAACACTGTGTGACGCACCTGTAAGCTCGAGCTGTTAGCACTTGTCCTTGTTAAGGCAAAATGTATTTAACCGGGTGAGGTTAGTTAGAGGGGTGGTTGGAGTTGGAGAGGTTGTTGGAGCTGGAGAGAGAAGTTAGAAGAAAGAAGAATAAAAGAACTTTTTCATTTCCAGTCTGCCTCCGAGTTTTCTCCCACGGTATCGTTGCTGCAAGCGGCAATTGCTGCAGGCGGTGACATTATCTCCTGTTTAAAAGTTTCATAAAATTTCCTTGTGAAACTGTTTGGTGTTCTTTCTTTATTATTATTATTCTTGCTACTGGGGATTGGAGCCAGGGTCACCCTACCACTGACCTAACTACATTCCCAGCCCTTGCTATTTTATTTTCAGACAGGGTCTCACCAAGTTGCCCAGGCTGGCCTTGAACTTGCCATCCTCCTGCCTCTGCCTCTCCAAGTTACGGAGAAGTTCGTTTGTTTTGTTTTTTGTTTTATGTTGAGTAGATCTTTGACAACCTTCATTCTTCTATGGCCTTGACATTGGAAGTGTCATTTAGAGACGAGTCACAGAACCACCACCACCACTTGGGAGCTTTTTCAGAAATTCAAAGTCTTAGACCAAATCTCTGAATCAGAACCTGAACTTTTAACAAGACCTGCAGATGACTTGTAAACTACACTGGAATTTGAGTAGCAGTTCTAAGAGAAATGACCTGTTCTGAAGTAAAATATGGTATGACACATTTTCCTGAAAAATTATCCTTTCATCTAGATTTTTAAAATATTTATTTATTTGTTTTAGTTGTACACAATGCCTTTATTTTTACGTGGTGCTGAGGATCGAGCCCGGGCTGTACACGTGCTAGGCGAGTGCTCTACTGCTGAGCCACAACCCTAGCCCCCATCTAGATTAAAAAAAAAAAAAAATTTGTAGTTGTAGATGGACAGCATGCCTTTATTTTATTTATTTATTATTATTATTTTTTTTGGTACCGGGGATTGAACTCAGGGGCACTCGACCACTGGGCCACATCCCCAGCCCTTTTTTGTATATTTTTATTAGAGACAGGGTCTCACTGAGTTGCTAAGTGCCTTGCCATTGCTGAGGCTGGCTTTGAACTCGCAATCCTCCTGCCTCAGCCTCCCAAAGTGCTGGGATTACAGGCGTGCGCCACCACGCCTGGCTATGCCTTTATTTTTATGTGAACCTCACACATGCTAGGCAAGTGCTCTGCCTCAGAGCTATAGCCCCAGCCCTCATCTAGATTTTTTTTTTTTTTTTTTTTTTTTTTTTGTACTGGGGATTGAACTCAGGGGCACTCGACCACTGGGCCACATCCCCAGCCCTTTTTTGTATTTTATTAGAGACAGGGTCTCACTGAGTGGCTAAGTGCCTCGCCATTGCTGAGGCTGAATTTGAACTTGCAATCCTCCGGCCTCAGCCTCCCAAGTGCTGGGATTACAGGTGTGTGCCACCGCATCCAGCTAGATTTTTAATTGTCTACATAGAGGAGAAAAACAAAACAAACAAACAAACAAAAAAACAGACCTTAGCAATGCTTTTAATTTTCTCTTTTTCTGTGGTTAATTTTCTCTCCTATCTTTTCTTCGTGGTGTCCTGTACTGCCTCTGTGTTCTCTGGATGTGTTAACTAGTTTTTCTATTTTCTTCTTGTTGCTTCCCTGACGGGGATTTATTTAAGGTCTGTCATTTTTCTGTTTTTATAGCTCACCAGTTGCTGCTTTGTTATATTGATTACTTTTGTTTTCCTTCTGCTTGTTTTTTTACACTAATGCTTTTTAATAAAGCCTTTCATTTTATTTTTTATTTGTTAATAAAACCTTTTACATTGAATGCTTAATTCCACCCCATCCCCGTTTTTTTTTTTCTTCTTTTTTAGTGATATTTAAGGCCCATATGGATATTCATTACTTCATGGAAACTTCTAGGCTCTGATGTGGAATTGCTGTTATAATTGTGGTTTCAACTATTCTAAAATATTGATTTTGTTCCCTCTTTGACTAAAGAATTGAGAGATGTGCCTTTAAAAAAACTTCCAAGTGAACGGACCCTTTAAAATCATTTTGTCATTGGCTTCTAACCTAACTGCATTGTGATCTATGAGTGTTATTTGTACTTTTATTTTGCTTTAAGAAGAAAGTGATGGAGGTGCCCTTCGCAGATGTCTGCAGATGCTCACTGTGTGTTCTTCTCACCTTGAGATCTGTAGCTTGTGTTCTCCTGGGTTCTATTCAAGGGCAGAGGTGAATGGAGTCTCCATGTCCTTAAGGGCTTGTTGCTGGGGGATTTGGCACAGCGATGCTCACATCTCTGCATCTTTGATGCAATTACACCCTCAGCACCATAAAGAGCTCCTCTTTGTCTACTTCAAGGCTCCCTTCCTTGAATACCGACTGATGGAAGACTGCAGTCCCGCCTCCCATTTTGTTTGCATTTGCCTGATATATTTTTACACCCTTCCTCTCCCCTTTCCTGTTTATTCTTTCTCACTTTGTTTTGCTTGTTTTTTATACCAGGGGTGCTCTACCACTGAGCCACATCTCCAGCCCTTTTTATTTTTTATTTTCAGACAGTGTCTTGCTAAGTTGCTTAGGACCTCACTAATTTGCTGAGGCTGGCCTCCAACTTTTGATCCTCCTGCCTCAGCCTCCTGAGTCACGGGGGTCACAGGTGTGCACCACTGTGCCTAGCCTACTATATTTCTTTTTTTGAGGATTCCAATTATGTATGTGTTGGCTCACCTTTGCCTGTCTCCTTTCTGATTGTTCTAGTGCTTTCTTACTTCTGTCTCTTTTTTTCTTGTTTCTAGAACTATGCCCTAGTGTATTTTCCACAGGGCTGTTCCTTCATGTCCCTCCAACGTTGTCTTAATTGCTGTGATTCCCCCCCCCCCTACCTTTTTCTCATATTCAACCACCTCTCGCTCAATCACTTCCCTTTGCCTGCCCTTTTTTTTTTTTTTTTCTGGGTTCTTCAATTTCGGCTTCTTCGTCTTCCTTCATAGAGGTAACTGTCATTTCAGTTTTTCTCCTTTAAAATCCATGCCAACATGATTTGGATACACTTTTCATCCACTTGGTGTTGAACATTTTCTCATCAGTTGGCAGATTTTTCTGCATATCTTATTATAACATCATTTGGGCTGTTACACTCACAGTTTCAGTCCTGTCACTGGAGGGTTGGGGTTCCCTGGGTCTGTTCTTTGCTGGCTGCTCCTGTGGGTGGGAAGACTCAGAGCAAGTCTCGCCTCCTGCGGAGACAGACTGCTTCCCGCCGACGTGTCTTCTCTGAAGTTCCTCGTCACTCTTGCTGTTTCTCTTAACCCAGCCAGCTCTGGGGGACCTTCTGCGGCTCTCACCCCTCCCCAGGTCCCCACACTCATTTTCTAAACAAGGACTCCAGCTCTCACCCGGGGCGAGCCGCTGCCCAGGAGAGTGTGGGTCTGCGGATACCCGCGGAGACCGGTGGCCACTGACCCTCCTCACCCCTCCTGCTCGGGCTCCGCCCCCTCTTAGCTGCTTCTAGAAAGCTTCACCCGCGCTCTGAAGCCTACGGATTCCCTTTCTCTCCTGGTCTTGCTAAAAATGGAGCTTACGGTTTTGTTCGTTCTCTTGTTCTCCTTGGTGCTTTGATGGGATTTCTATAAGAAGGGGAAATGTCGCGGAGCGGGCGGTTTTCCCAGCTCCTCATTTCAGGAGTCCTCTTCGGCAACTCTGGGACACGAGTAGAGCCACTGTGCTTGTTGCCCCCATTTTCTACATGAGCAAACAGAAGGGCTGTGGCTCTCCAGGTCTGTCTGGGTAGGGGATCGATGTGGTCTCTTTGCTTCTTGTCCTCCATGGGGGACTGGCTCCCAGATGGGACAGCAGGGAGCTGAGGGGGTTGAGGACCGGCTGCATCATTTTCTTCTTTTTTCTTTTTTTCTCTTTTTTTTTTTTTTTTTTGGTACCGGGGATTGAACTCAGGGGCACTCAACCACTGGGCCACATCACAGCCCTTTTTTGTATTTTATTAGAGACAGGGGCTCACTGAGTTGCTAAGTGTCTCGCCATAGCTGAGGCTGGCTTTGAACTCGCAATCCTCCTGCCTCAGCCTCCCAAGTGCTGGGATGACAGGCGTGCACCACCGCGCCCAGCTCTGGCTGCATCATTTTTTCCAGTGCAAGGTGCCCAGGCAGCTGGTTGGCGCCACAGGCTGCCTATGCACTGGTCCTGGGGAAGCCAGAGGAGGCCAGGCCAGCTGGAGCCCTCTCCTCTGGCGCCCATGCCCGCTGCCATCCAGCCTGGAAGAGGACGGCCACTCCCCAAGGTCATCTCCCAGCCCCAGATGGCATCTGCGTGGAGGCATCCTGGGAAAGCTGAACCAAAGCCTGCCGGTCCAGCACGTGCGCGTGTGCGTCTGCAGCTGCCCCAGCCTCTGGGCGCTCTGCCCAACACATTCCCTTCCTAATCCCGGCTCTCCTGGGGGGACGTCGCTGCAGGGCAGCTTCTCCGTAGCTGACGTGCTTGGGATCTCTCAGCACACAGACGTGCCCCATCCATGGAGGCCGTCAGCAGCAACACCTGGACATCAGGAAAGGGTCACTTCTTCCATTCCTCCACCTCAGGAAGAAGATGGGGTGAGGCTGGTCTTTCCTTTTTCCTGTAAAAATTCCTAAGGAGAGGCTGCTATACACACACGGCATATGTCTCTTTCATTAAGTGATTGTTATGGTTTGGATGGGAGGTGTCCCTCAAAAGCTCACTGCGTGAGACAATGAAAAAGGTTCAAGCTGGGCGTGGTGGCGCACGCCTGTAATCCCAGCACTTGGGAGGCTGAGGCACTTGGGAGGCTGAGGCAGGAGGATCGCGAGTTCAAAGCCAGCCTCAGCCATGGGGAGGCACTTAGCAACTCAGTGAGACCCTGACTCTAATAAAATACAAAAAAAGAGCCGGGCGCGGTGGCGCACGCCTGTAATCCCAGCACTTTGGGAGGCTGAGGCAGGAGGATCGCGAGTTCAAAGCCAGCCTCAGCAATGGCGAGGCACTTAGCAACTCAGTGAGACCCTGTCTCTAAATAAAATACAAAAAAGGGCTGGGGATGTGACCCAGTGGTCCAGTGCCCCTGAGTTCAATCCCCAGTACCAAAAATAAAATTAAAAAATGAAAAGAAAGTTCAAAGGAAAAAATGATTGGACTGTGAGAGCCTTAACCCAATCAGGGATTTAATCCCCTAGCGGGAATTAACTGAGAGGTAAGGGAAGCGGTGGGGTGTGCCCAGAGGAGGTGGGAATTGGGATGTGGCTTTGGGTATATATTTGTATCTGGCCAGTGGAGTCTCTCTTTCTGCCTCCTGGTCACCGTGATGTAAGCTGCTTTCTCTGTCACCCTCTCCTGCCATGATGTTCAGCCCCACCTTGAGCCCCAAGGAATGGAGCTGCCCTCTATTATACTCTTCCTCCTCTACAATTATTCTGGTCAGATCCTTTAGTCACAGCAGTGAAAAAGCTGACTAACACAGTGCTTGTGGCATGTCCTAGACATGTGACCGTCCTGGGTCCTTCCAAGCTCTGTGGGAGGGGCGGCCTGTCATGACCCTTGCACAGATCCCAAGCCCAGGGCTCCGAGAGTAGAAAACAGTCCCTTGTGTATGTGAGCGATACAAAGACCATCCAAACAGAAAGGAGCAACGAGACTCGGTTCTGAGAGCAACCCAGTTCAATACGCCAACCCCAGGTGGACTTGCACACCCAACACGTCCGCACCACGGTGTGTGATCCAGCTCGACGCGACTGTAGCCATCTTGAGTCCTAACCACCGTCATGGCCCCTGCTTGGTTTTCCCTGAACAGTTTCCCAGCACAGAACCACTGGAGTGGTATGTGGACACCTGTAGTCCACCCTGGTGCCAGGAACACGCCCGACTCGGATGTTAGGTTAAGATGACCAGCTACCCTCTGGTTTGAGTGAAGCCACTTTCATCTTCACTAATACATCCGTCCCTCCTTTTGACCCAGATTGTGCAGATCCACCTGGGCTCACTGCTGCCGCCTAGGCAATTCTCCCAAGAGATGGCACTCTTCAGTTTGAGGTCTGCCTGCCTGTCTTTCTTGGGTCCTGTGGCACCTTGGGGACTTTCCTCATACAGAAACTGTGGGTTGCTCCATAGCCCACGGGCCCTGGCAGGGATAAATTTCAGGGCTATCACCAAGCATGTGTAGTTGGCCTGCCTATACAGTGTTGGTTTTTTTTTTGTACCAGGGATTGAACTCAGGGGCACTCGACCACTGGGCCACATCCCCAGCCCTTTTTTGTATTTTATTAGAGACAGGGTCTCACTGAGTTGCTAAGTGCCTCGCCACTGGTAAGTCTGGCTTTGAACTCGCGATCCTCCTGCCTCAGCCTCCCAAGTGCTGGGATGACAGGCGTGCGCCACCAGGCCTGGCTTATACAGTGTTTTAAAATAATTTTTGAGATGTGATTTCTTGCTTCTTTTGAACCTGGAGTCTCACTATGCTGGGCATGTATTTCATGTGCTTGGAACCCCATGAAGGCTGCTTCCTTTTGGACGGAACAGCATGTCCCAGTTTTCCGCTGTCCTCACCCCTCCCTATCGCCTCCCCATATGACTGGCTTGCTTCACGCTTGGAAATACTTGGTGGGAACACTGATATTAACTTGAGATAAACCAGACACATTCCAGCTGGGATGAAGACTCTTTTGTTCTACCCCGTGCCTATACCCTTGGTGTGTATGTTGAATTGGCCACCCTCTCTTTAAAAGCACAGAACAACAGAGACTTGGCGCTTTGGTCCCTGCTTCCTCTCTGCCCAGTTGCGCTCCAGCAGGAGGAAGCCGCAGCAGGGATTCCGGCCCTTGTCTCAAAGGCCACTGCACTTCCCTGCTGCAGCCAGCACGGGAAGGCCCCCCTCAGATCCCCCTTGCAGGAGTTTGACTGACAGCTGGACTCTGGGCGCCATCCCGGTTGGGCTGGGCAGAGGCCCTGCTTCCCAGGGTCTGCTCCCAACTGCTCGCCCAGGGAGGCAGGGAGGTTCCCCTTACGACCGCCTCAGAACCGCCCTGCGCCCCATCCTGCTCCCTCTCCTGTTGCCCTCCCTCTGTTCTTTCCATCTCCTTCTCCCAGCTTCCTCTGGCTCCTTCCTCATTTCCCTCCAAGAAATGTCACATCTCATCCTGTCTTTGTGACTCAGAAGAACCAAAAGGGCAGAGAGGTTTTCAGAAAGGTGTTCACAGCCCCAGGGGTCAGTGAACTCGTCCTAAGAGGACATCACAGTCCCATACCCTGGCTGATCAGAGGAAGTACTTACTCTGTGACCTTGGATAAGTTACTGACCCTCTCTGGACCTCGGTTTCCCCATCTGAAGATTGGGAATAATGATAGTATCTGTTTTATAGGACCCCTGTGGGGAGTAAATGAGGGTTCATGAAAAAAAATGTTTCAAATGACCTTTTTCTTTTGGTACCGGGGATTGAACTCAGGGGCACTCAACTACTGGGCCACATCCCCAGCCCTTTTTTGTGTTTTATTAGAGACAGGGTCTCACTAAGTTGCTAAGTGCCTCGCCATTGCTGAGGCTGGCTTTGAACTGGCGATCCTCCTGCCTCAGCCTCCCAAAGTGCTGGGATTACAGGCATGCGCCATTGCACCTGGCTGCTCAAATGACCTTAATTACTGTTTTAGTCGGGTTTTGTGTCATTGTGACCAAAATACCTGACAATAACAATTTAGAGGAGGAAAGCTTTATTTATTTGGAGTTCATGGTTTCAGAGTCAGTCCATAGACGGCCAACACTTGGCCCAGCAGAGAAAAGCTGTCCCCTTATGGCAGCGAGTAAGCGGGGGCGGGGGTGAGGTGGGGGGCCACAGGGAACATGTCCCCTTCCAGGGCACGCCCCAGGGACCCACCTCCTCCAGTCACACCCCACCTGCTGACAGTCACCACCCATTGGGGTCATTCAAACTTGGATGGACTGATCAGGTTACCAGCCTCAGAATTGAATCATTTCACCTCCACATTCCTGCATTCACAGGAATTTTGGGGGACACCTAACAATTACCTCCTGAAGCTAGAGCTACAATTACAAAAACAGTGAAACCCCCCCCCTGACAGGGCTGGTTTCAGCTTGGAAGGAGACAATGCACCTACTATCTTCCTTTCTGGATACGATTTGCTCCCAGTCTTCAGGAGGCAGACAAACAGAACTGCGCCCTGGGAGACAGACAGCTGGGGTGCGGGGCGCCCAGGGCAGCCCTTCCTGGAACACTCCGTGTTCTGATGGTGGGGTCCTGACACTGTCCTCCCGACTCTGGGGCAGCCACGTAAGTCAGCGGAGGCTGGGTGAAAGGGGACACTTTCCCAGATGTCTTGTTTCTGGGGACAGCAGACATCTGGACACGCTGCAGCTCCTCCAGGAGAATGTCCTGCTGCTCGGCACACAGCAGAGTTTCCTGAGAGGTCACCGAGCCTGTGGGCTTCCATTCCCAGATGAAGCCTTGGATGCCCAGGTCAGCCCTGCTGGCACCCCCCTGAGATCACCAGCAACGTGCCCCTGGCACAGAGACGGAGGTCAAGGCTCAGAGCGGCGAGGTGACTTGCAGTGAGAGACGCTGGATGGGAGCTGGCGCTCAGGTCCTGTATTCCAGCTCTTTCACGGCGGGTGAGCGGGTGGCCCTTGGGCAGCCCTCTCCTCTGCGCCCTTGAGGCCTCATCAGCCCTGGCCGCAGCAGGGCTCTCCCAGTCCTCAGGGGACAGGGGAGTTTGAACTGCTGCTTCCCAGGGCTGCCGGTTCTTGCCAGATGCCACAGCCAGACCTCAATGCTCCCAGCTCGGAGTTCTTACCAGGGGCGAGTCCCGCACAAGGTGCTTTGGATGCACGATTATCTCAGTCCTCCCTGCAGCCATCATGGAAGGTCATCTTAGGAATGCAACAGAAAATCTGACTCACGATTAGCAGACATTTGATTATCTCACTGAACAAGTCTGGAGGGGGGGCTTCCAGGGGTGGTGACTCTGCAGCTCTGGTTTGGGACTTTGCGACACCCCTGGCCTTCCGCGCCCCAACCTTGTCCTTTCACAGTGGCCCCCAAAGCCCCGAGGAGGCAGATAGGGAGGGGAACGGATATCCAGGGGGGTCCACCTCCGGGGGTCCACCTCCGGACCACTCACTGGCACTCCGGGTCCTCCTGGACTGGTTCACTCTCCGGTTCACTCTCGGGGCGGCCTTCCTAAACACCTGCTCTGAACACATTTCTGAACAAATCAGGTTCGGTCGTTGAGGGAGAAGCAAGAGGCGCCAACACAGCCTTCTTTCTCTCCTTGGTGTGTGAGCAGCTTCGGTTTCTTCCCAGGGAGAGTTTGCCCCTGGGTGGAGGTGGGAAGGGGGTGTCCAGACGGAGACCGATGGTCTGGACTGAAGCCAGGGGTGGAGGTACAAGAGCTGACCTTCTTGAGTCACCTATGTGTGCTGGCCCTGTGCTGGGTGAATCATTCTCTCATTGTTTAACTCCCTCCTCACAGCCCGGCGAGGAAGGAACTCTTCTTCCCATTGCTCAGATGAGAGAACTGAGACAGGACCCTGGCCACATTTATCCACACCCTGGCTCTTGGGGAGGGGTGTTGCCTGGATCAGGTCATGGCTCCACCGCGACCCCATGAGGTCCCTCCCACCTCCATCGCATCAACCAGGAGCCCCAGCTTAGAGAGATGGAGCAGACTGCCCAGGTCCCACGGCTGGGCGCTGGCTGAGTCACCGTGAACCCCACTGCCAGAGGACAGCCCCAGGAGTCCTCAGATTTGGAAGAACCCTCCAGAACCTCCTAGTGCAGCCTTCCTGGAATTGTTGGCTTTATTGTCAGACAAGCTGGATAAATAAAAGGTTCAGGAAACCCATTTTGTTCTGAACCTGCTGAGGCCATGTGAAGCTCACCTGGTTCCCTGACAGCCAAAATTAAGCTGGCAAGTAAACAAATCTCTAGCAGGATAGCAGGACACACAGGTGTCACCCCAACCCCGATCCAACGGGTTAAAGCAGCAGAGTGATGGTGACTGTTTTAGGCCCATGGTCATGAGCACAGACGAGGTGGGGGGGGCATGGCAAAAGGAGTGAGCTGTGTGTCTCCCAGGGAAAGCCTTCTGGGCAGAAGGGACAGCAGGTGCCAAGGCAGCTGGCACCTTTGGGAGGGACAGGGAGACCAGTGTGACTGCTGCAGAGACGGGGAGGGAGAGCAGGGCTGGAGCTGGGAAGGTGCAAGTGGGCTGGGCAGATCAGGGGGTTCTTGGGGGACCCTGTAAAAATTGTGGCCGTGCCCTGGGTGAGGAGTGCACTGTGAGCAGGTTTGGGGACTGTGGTGACCAAGTTTCTGGTGGGATCCTTCTGACTTCTGTGGGGAGAATGGACTGTAGGGAGGTGATGGTGACGCTGGAGACCAGGAAGGAGCTCTCCTGGGCACCACTGGGAAGAGGATACTAAACCTGCCCAAACCTTGCCTGAGCCAGACACAGGACCAGCCGGACCGCCCACGTCCAGGCCCATGCTTGGCCCCTCCTTTCATGGAACCTACCCGCGCAGAGCACTGGACAGTAGGTTCTTCCTTTTTAATGACAAACTCATCAGTTCCTCACAACCCCCTGAGCAAAGTCCACCTCTACCCGGCAGCTTCCCCATGAGGAGCTGGACTGGGCCCAGCTACCTGCTCCAGGCTTCCCAGGGTGGAAATGGGGAAGGGGGACAGCTGGAGCTTCTGGGAGCAAACCAGCAGCCAGGCCCAGGTTTGCTCCCTGCAAACGGGAAGCCCAGGTCCTCTCTGCACCCGGGAGGTCCGTTGCAGAGACTCAGGCACGGGGGCTGGCACCCCGGGCACCAGCGGCCACCGCATCCCGAGGCCCTAATAATTAGCTCAGGTGAGGGCGGTGCTTTGCACTGAAGGCCCCGTACAGCGCTTTCCTCTCTCTGCCTGAGGTCACTGCAGACAATGCCCCGAGCGCGGCGGTCCAGCCCCCTCGCAGCGCAGCCCGACGGGAGGGAAACCCGAGTCTCCCAGGCGCCTGGGACGGGGTGGGAGGCTCGGGCGCCGGACCCGGTCGCAGCCGGCGCGGTGGGAAAGCCCCGCCCGGCCCCCGGCTCCCTGCAGAGGCTCGCGCCGGTCCCTCCCCTTCGCCCCCTCCCCTCGCATTCCACGTCCGCTCCCAGCGTCCCGCCCCGCCGCCCTCCGCCCGGGTCGCGGCCGCGCCTCCTCCCCCACGTGGCCCCCGGCGGGGGCGGGGCCCGTCCGGCGCGGGCGGCGGGGTCTAGGGACCGCGGCGGCCGCCGGTGCGCTGCGCTACCTGCGGGGACCGCGCCCGCCGCTGCCATGTCCTGGGCCGCGCTCCTCGGCCTCCTGGCCGCGCTGCTGCTGCTGCTGCTGCTGACCCGCCGGCGCACGCGGTGAGTGGCCCGAGCCTCCGCCCCGTCCCCGGCAGGCGACACCCACGGACGCACCGGTCCCAGGGCCCGCGAGGGGCCCCGCCGCCGCCCTACCCGGGGTTCTCGGGGGGCCGCGGGCACCGGAGTGGGGTCCGTGGGCCGACCCCGCCGCGGGCAGTTGCGGGCTGTGAGCGCGACGGCGGGGCCTGGGGAGGGCTTCGAGCGAGCCCGGGGGCGGATGGAGAGGTGCGGGGACAGGCTGGGTACCCGCGAGGAAGAGGCCCCTCGCGCCCCCAGCCTCGGCCCCGGCCCAGCGCCCACCCACCCCGGGCGGGAGCTCTGCCCTGCCGCGGGCGGCCCTGCCGGGCTCCGCATCCCCTGCCCGGAGGGGAGAGTTGAGGCTGGGGGTGGAGGCCGTGGGGGACGTGCTCGTCGCGCCCTGGGACCCACCTCCTGCCGGATTCCCACTCGGAAGAGCAGGGGTCCCCAGGCGCCGTGTTAGCATCTGCAGAGGAGCCGAGGCCGTTAGAGGCCCCCTCCCCTGAGCAGAGTAGAACTTGTCTCAGCCTCCGCCCCAGAGGGTTTTCTGTTCGGTGGAGAATCTAAATAAGGATAAAAAGTCGAACTTTGGTACCTCAAGTTCAGGGAGCTAGCAAGCAGTAGGTCTTCTTACAAAGTATTTAAAAAATTAGTTTGAATTGCACAAGGGATGGCAGAAGCCATTTGACTTACAACAAATATTTATCCCGTTGTAAACAAGACTGAGGACCCTGGGCACCCCTCCCCAGGGTTTTAGTCCTTTCCTCTGCCCCAGACCTCTCCTATTGCTCAGTTTGGGTGGAACCTTCCAGATATTTTAAAAATACACTTTTTATTTGAGACAGACTGAGATTTATAAAAAGGTTGCCAAGATCGCACAAAGATTTTCCAAACCTCCCCACTCCGTTTTTCCTCCAGTTAGCATCGTATATTATCCTGGTGCATTTGTTGCAACGAAAACCTCCAGTGCTGCTAACCTTGCCCTTAACCTTACTGTTAGCCGAACTTCAGACCTTATCGGGATTTCTCTGGGTTTTCCATTAAAGTCCAGGACGCAATTCAGACCAAGGCGATGCCTGAGCTGTCTCAGCTCCTCCGTGTCTCCAGATGTTTTAGTAGTTACTCTTAAATACATAGACAAGAGCTTGTAACAATGGGGGGGGGGGGGGAGAAAGAGAGAGAGAGAGAGTGTTTACATTAGAGTGGCTGAAAATTCTAGAAACATTGGGAACTTTAGTTTTTAAACAGTGTGTTAGTTGAATTTTCAAACAATAAGCTCCTGTGTTTTTCCTTCCACCACATACTTCTCCAGGTGAAATTTAAAACTACACATTCAATCATTTGCCTGAAAAAAAGGAAAGAAAAAAGATGATGAATGTTTCCCTCCTAAGGAATGAATTCTTCTTCCTAGTTTGTCTACCCTCTGTACGGAGGTGTTTTCAGATCGTACGTTTTTTTCCGCTCTGGATTTTGGATTCCACACCCATTCATGTGCGACAGGAGCTATAATCTGTTCTTCTGCCCTTCTGTCTCATGTTCTGAAATTTGAATAAGTTGTGGGTTCGTTTTCCCTCTTTATCCGTGTCCCTGCTGATGGACTTTCGGTTGTTTCTAGTATTTTTGATTTCGGGTAACATGCTGATCATCCTGGGGGGCCATGGTCTGCACTTTTCTTGGGGATGGGTAGGTACAGCCGGAAGGTCTGTGGGTCCTGGGGGCAGGGTGCCTGGACATGTAGAGGTTCCCGGATGTGGAATGTGTGCATGAGTGGAGGAACTGCTCTCACCTCACTTTTCCAGAAACATCTTTGTGGTACTGGGGCTTGGCCTCAGGGCCTCATGTGCTCGAGTGCTCTCGGAGCTGTGCCCACCCCTTTTACAATTTTATCTGAGACAGGGTCTCACTAAGTTGCCCAGGTTGGCTTCGAACTTGTGATACACCTGCCTCAGCCTCCCTAGTAGCTGGGATTACAGACATGCACCACCGGGTCTCAGTGAGTCAGTTTTTAAAACGGGGATGATGGGGTTGTAGCTGCGGTTGTAGCTCAGTGGTAGAGCGCTTGCCTTGCACTTGTGAGGCACTGGCTTCCATCCTCAGCACCACATAAAAATTAAAAAAATGTATCATGTTCACTTACAACTAGAAAAGTTATTTAAAAAATGGGGATGATGGTAGTGATGGCAGGTGGGAATGGAATCCCTGGGTGGGAAGGAATGTGGGTTAGTCTTTACTGGGCTACGTCCTGCTGACTAGCAATCTGGGGCGCTTGCTTATCCCTGGGGCTGAGATTTATATCTCTGGGCACTTGGGAGGGCAACCAGGGGTGATTGGGGAGAAGTATGGGAACAGGAGTCACTAGCAGGTAGGAGACAGTAATGTGAATCCTGGTGAGGTCCCCAGGTATCCCAATTTGTTTCCCAGTCTTGTTTTTCCTCTTTTTATTTCCCTACTACTGGGAATTGAATCCAGGGGAGTTCTATCACTGACTTATATCCACAACACCCCACTTTTTTTTTTTTTTTTAATTTTGAGAAAGCTCTTGTCAAATTGCTGAGGCTGGCCTCAAACTTAGCATCTTTCTGCCTCAGCCTCCTGAGTTGCTGGGATTACAGGTGCACACCACTGTGCCCAGCTTTTCCTTTTAATTTGCCTACGGGGGTACTCTGGTTATCCCAGTTTACAGAAGAGGAGACTGAGTCTCAGAGAGGCCAAGCAATCGCTCAAGGTCTGCCTCCATTAAAACTCTGAGCTGTAAGAACTTGTAATTCCCAGGAAACATGAACCCTCACTCTTCCCTCTCATCACACTGGTGGATCTGAATACTCAGAATTTGTAGGAGCATGTGACCTTAAGATAACACAGCTACAGCAGATTATTATTAAGGGAGGACAAGTCCCCAAGTATGGGAAGAAGAGGTGGGTGACACTGATGCTGTGTCCTCAATGGGGACGCAGTCTGGGTAGAAGTAGGTAAGGTTCCCCACGGCCTGGCCTTGCCCCTTTCTCCTGACCAAGGCATGAGGTCATTCCATCACCTCTGCTATGCAGCTGGGGCTTGAAAATGTTGTGACTTTCCCAAGGTCACAGAAATTATATGCCACAGCTTGCCCACCCACTCATCCCAGTGAGATATGCTACTCTAGTCAGTTAGCAACTGTGTTTACCTGTAGTGTTAAAAATAAATGAACAAAGGGGGCTGGGGTTGTGGCTCAGTGGTAGAACACTCGCCTAGCACATGCGCGGCCCGGGTTCATCCTCAGTAACAATAAAGGCATTGTGTACAACCAAAACAAATAAATAAATATTAAAAAAATAAACAAACAAGGACTGGGGATGTGGCCCAGTGGTGGAGTGCCCCTGAGTTCAATCCCCGGTACCAATAAAAATAAAAATAAACAAACAAGCTGGGCATGGTGTTGCATGCCTATATAATTCCAGCTGCTCAGGAGGCTAAGGCAGGAGGATCGCAAGTTTAAAGTCAGCCTCAGCAATTTATCGAGGCCCTAAGCCACTTAGCAAGACCCTGTCTCTAAATAAAAAATAAAAAGGGCTGGGATGTGGCCCAGTGGTTAAGTGCCCCTGTGTTCAATCCTCAGTAGCAAAACAAACTGTAAGCCTTTTAATTATGAAAAAGTTCAACTATGCAGGAAAAAAAGTCCCGTAAGAACCTCCATGTCCCTTTACCCTGATTTTATAATCACTAATATTGTTTAAAAATTATAGCTGTCATGATATTTCAACCACGAATGCTTCAGAAGACAATGATAACCCCAATTTCATTACCCTGAGAATATAAAAAAATAATTTGTAATGTCATCTAGTTCCCAGTTCAAGTTCAAATTCTCAATTATGGCACGATTGGTGGTCTGGGAGGTGGGATTCTTTCTTCTGGGCCCACTGAGGCTAATGATTTGCCATGTGGGTACCGGAAACATTCTTCTTGCATTCTGGGCCTCAGTTTCCCCATCAGGACTCTGAGATGGCTCACAGAGGTGGTCTCAGTCCCCACCTGATTCACCAAGCCCAGTCCCTCTCTCTTCCTCTTGGATATGTGTGGCTGCTGCAGGGAGCATTCCCAGAGGTCTTCTAGGTGGACAGTCCATTTGTGGGGGACCAGAGGCTACAGTGGCATCAAGTAAGGGTTCCTGCATCTCAGGGCTGATCTGGCACCCTGCCGGGTGCAGAATTCCTAGGAAGAAGGAAATCTGTCTCATTGCAACATGCAGTAACCAGATGCCACCAAAGGCTGGTCTGTGGTTGGATTTAGGTCTGGAGGCTCTGGTTTGTACCATGTAGCATAGGGGAGGAAACTGGAGGATTCCATGTACAAAATCCAAGTCTCCAGCATCTTGTGAAAAACCAGAGGATCTGGCAGAGTAGTAGAGCCCTCCTTTGCCACAGTCCCCCACTGCTCCCTGTTGCCTCTCCTGCCTTCAGCTCTTCCGCTGTCACTCACTTCCTGTGCTGTCTTTTCTGGTGCTCACACATACCAGGAAAACAAAAACCTGAGCAAGAAGGCCACGTGCTTTCTCTGCACATGGGAGGCTATGGGGTGCTTGGAAGGGAATTAGGGAGACCCTGTGTTAATGGGACACTGAAGCCACTCTCTAGTGAACGCTGGGGTGAACGCTGGGGAAGAATGGGTTAAGCAGGTTGAATTGAGGATCAGGTTGCTCCTGTCCAGCCGGCCAGAGCAGCTAGCTCCCTTCTGTTCCCCATCGACCCTCCTAGGGCCTGAGAGCCTGCATGGAGTCGGGACTCTTGGCGTGCGCCCGGGCACTGCCCTGCGAGCCAGCCGCGGCTCCCGGCCATCCAGAGCACGCCCTGTGCTGGCCCTTAACCTGCCTTGGCTCCCGTAACCCTCTCACTGAGCACCAACTGTGTACAGGATTCCTTCCTCCGACACATTCTGTAAGCTCCTGCCACGTGCCGGGCAGGTCCCGAGTGCTGGAGTGAACTCAGTTCCTGGTCTCGTGGAATGGCTGGCCAGCTAGGACGCCGTGCCCCGGGGCCCGGGGTGGGGACGGCGCACCCTGCACTCCCTCCCCTGGTTATTGGTGGGGAGAGAGACCTGGGTTGCTGGTGTATGTGAGTGAGGGCCGGCGCTTCTAGAGTCTTCCCTGTGGGAGCTGAAGCTCCAGGAGAGGCCCCGGGCGGCTGTGTGGGCAGTGACCCGGGCTGGGAGGTCCAGCCTAACGTCCCCTCCCTTCCCTCCAGGCCTGGCAGAGCCTCAAATCAGTGAGAGTGTCTGTGGGCAAGGCAGAGACCGCAGGCCTTGAAATAGAGCCTCCTTCGCCCCCGCTGGCCGCAGGCTGAGTCACCCTGGAATGTGGCCTGGGCCTGGCTGGCTGGGGTCGGCACTGGGGGAGCCGGAGAGCCCCGGCTTCCTGCCTTTGTCTGCGCCTCCTTGCGACCCTTTGGGGGAGGAGGAGGAGGAGCAGGAGGAGCAGGAGGAGCAGGAGGAGAGCTGCCAGAAATAACACCTGGCCCCTGGGCAGGGCTGGCCCGCCAGGAGGAAGGACAGTGAGAGGAAGCCCCCGCCCGAGTGCCCCCCCCAGGGCCGGGGCCCTGCTTGGGGCAGGTCCCTGGAGACCCTCTGTGCCTCAGTTTGCTTACCTGCAGAGTGGGGGTGTGGTCAGACCTGCTGGCTGGAGACCCCGCCCTCCGCAGGCCCCCAGCCACTGTCCCTCCTCTGAGGTGGGCCTGGCCGAGCGCCTCTTCCTCGGGGTGAGAGGAGACCCTTCTGGGGCAGAGGGCCAGCCCGGGCTGCCCTCGGTCAGGGCTTCTCACGTTGGCCATGACCGGCAAGCCGGAGCGTTTGGGAGAAGGCCGAGTGCAGCTCCTGATGGCGCCGGAGTCGTCTCGGGCCGCTGCCCAGCTGGCCCCTGGCTCCTCCAAGCCCCTCATTCCTGTCACCCGGCACAGTCTGGGTGGCGCTTCCACTGGAACCCGAGGCCTGGCGAAGGCAGCGGTCACACAGCCTGCAAGAGGCCGGGCTGGGGTCTGGGGCAGGAACTGGCGCTGGAGTCACGGTTGTGGCCGCCGGGCCCTGCCTCGGAGGCCAGCTCCCGGCTCTGGGCCCGTCTCCCCAGGCTGCCCTGGGCGGGCAGGGCTGGTGCATGTGGGCCAGCAGGCTGGTCCCTCCCTGCTCGGCCAGCCTGGCCCGTGGACCCTTCGAGAAGCTGCCTTGGCCCAGGGGCTACAGAGAGGAGGCGAGAGGAGGGCCTGAAGCTCCGCTGGCCGCCTCCTGGGCTCTGGGCAGCGCGAGGCTGGGGAGGCCAGGGAGCTGGGGAGTCAGCCGGGAGAACCTTGGTCAGGCTCCGTCCTGGGCCTGCGCGTCTCCCCAGTGCCGACACTCACCCCAGCCCGTTCTCCCCTGCCCACCCTTTGGGTCACGGCGGGGGACAGCCAGATGGAGGGGCAGAGTCAGGTGAGGGAGAAGAGGGAGGGAAGCTGCTGCCCCGTGCCTGGAGTGCTGCCTGCGTAGGGACCCCCTGCTCAAGAAGGTGGTGGGGGCAGGTGCTGGCCTGCTCTCCTGGGTGGTCTCGGTCAGCTCCTGACCCCTCCCTCCTGCCTCATGCCTCTCTCTGTTGCCACCCTTTGAAACACAGGCCCCTCACTTCCTCACTCTCACTTCCAACCCTCCACTGATCCCCACCACATCTGGCATAGAAGCCACACTCTCCTTGGCTTCAGGCCCTCGTGGCCCTCAGGGACATTCCCAATATCACCACCTGTGTCTCACCTGCACATTCTCCACTCCAGCTACACCAGGTCCCGCTGTCTTGACAACCCAGTGTTTCCCACCCCAGGGCCTTTGCACTTGCTGCTCTCTCCACCTGTAGGGCTCCTCTCACACTTTTCCAGAGTGTCCCTTCCTGTCCTTCTGGTCTTGGCTCACATGGCACCTCCCTGAGGAGGCTGTGCTTGACCACCTTCTCTGATCAATTCCCCCACTGTCTCACTCACCCCTCTTTTTTTTTTCTTTAATAAGGTGTGATTCACATGTGACTCACAAAGTGTTTTATTTTGTTTTTTTTGGTACTGGGGATTGAACTCAGGGGCACTCGACCACTGGGCCACATCCCCAGCCCTGTTTTGTATTTTATTAGAGACAGGGTCTCACTGAGTTGCTAAGCGCCTCCCTGTTCTGAGGCTGGTTTTGAACTCGCAATCCTCCTGCCTCAGCCTCCTAAGTGCTGGGATTACAGGCATGCGCCACCGCGCCTGGCTAAAGTGTGTTTTTAAAAGTATACAATTCACTGGTTCTTAGTATAGGCATGGGGTTGGACCGCCGTCTCCACCACCTGGTTCCAGACTATTTTCAACATACCTCAAAGAATCACCACCCGCTAGCGGTCACTCCCTGATTCCCCTGCCCTCAGCCCTGGCCACCACCCATCTCCTTCCAGTCTGTGGAGTCCGCTAGCCTGGACACGGCATGGCAGCCAGCCATGCCACACGTGGCCCTTGGGTCTGGCTCCTGTCACTTAGCGTGATGGTTCTAAGGCTCGCCCAAGCCCTAGTGTGACTCAGCTCTTCACTCCTCTAGGACTGAGCAGTGTCCCTGGCTTGGCCATGCCACGCTGGGCTCACCCACCGGTCAGTCTTGGACGGTCGGCTGGTTTCCCCCCTGGGACTTACGGGTAACGCTGGACATGTTCCGATTCTTGGGGGCACGTTGCAGGGTCATGGAGTGACTCTGTATTCAACTTTTTGAGGACCCGCCAGGCGGTTTTCAGAGACGCGCCACCCTTTTGCATTCCAAAGGGCATTCCGATTTCTCCACATCTTTATGAACACTTATTTTCCTTTAAAAGAATTTAAAAATGTGTAACAGCATCCTGGTGGGTATGAGGTGGCACTTCATTGTGATTTTTTTTTTCTTTTTCTTTCTTTCTTTTGGTTTTTGGGGATTGAACCCAGGGATGCTTTACCACTAAACTACACCCCCAGATCTTTTTATCTTTCATTTTGAGTCAGGGTCTCACTGGATTGCTTAGGGCCTCACCAAGTTGCTGAGGGTGGCCTTGAACATTTGATCCTCCTGCCTCAGCCTCCTGACTGAAGTTGTGCACCACCACGCCCCAGCCTCAGTTGTGATTTTGATTTTGAGGATCTTTGCCTTTTGTGTATCCCTGGGAGAATGGCCTATTCAAATCCTTCCTTCATTTTAATTTTTGTTCATTTTTGGTGCTGGGGAGGAAACCAGGGCTTCGCATGCCTGCCTGGGCTCTGCCACGGGCCACACCCCCAGCCCGTCATTAATTATTAAACCGGATTGCTTTTTCACTATTGAGCTGAGTCTCTGGCTTTATTGTTGTCATCAGAATGGCCACTCTGTCTTCCCCAAGGCTCGTGCCCAGCGTCCGGCCGGGGCCTGCTTGGAGTTCATGTCTCCCTGGTCCACGCATCCTCTCAGCAGCTGGGGGCCCAGACTCTCCACGCCCTGTTGTCCTGATAACTCTGTGACAGGGGTCCTCACCTGGGCTCAGGGACCTCCATGGTCCACTGTGAACACCTGTCCACCGTGTGAGCTGAGAGCCGCTTAGCACAGGTCCCTGCCGCAGAGGGGCGGAGAGGATGGGAAGCGTCTGGGGGGGGGGGGGCGCGTGCCGGGCCAGAGTCTGAGCCTAGTAGTTGCTCACTGCTGTGCAGCAGACAGCTGTGCGCTTAGCGGCCCGGAGTCTGCAGGTGGGGCTGGAGTCCCAGCTGGGCTCTCTGCCGGAGGCCCAGGAGGCCGAGACAGAGGTGGCTGCAGCTGCCTGTCCACCGGAAGCTCAAGGGGAGGGTCTGGCATTGGGTAGGACCGAGACCTGGGGACCTGCGTCTGTGCCGCTGTCAATCAAGGTCCACTCATGGCTCCTGGGGACCACTCATGTTCCCTGCTCTGGGGTCCCTGCCATCCTTGAAGCTGGTGACAGACTCTTCCTATGTCCCCTCCCACTTAGGCTTGAGTTTCTCTGCCAGGAAGAGCCCTGTCCCTTTAAGCCCTGCCCAGCCTGTCATGTTGGGCCCACCAAGGGAAGGCGCTTTCCTTCAGGTCCACTGCACCAGCTGTCCCCACTCAGCGTCCCCCCTCACACAGGGTGTGGTGGCTGAGGTGCTGACCCCACAGAGGGTCTGACTGTGACTGGCACACACGACTCCCTGCCCTGCTCGGCCAGGGCACGCTGGACACCTGGCCTGGCCTTGCCGCCCGAGGAGCCTCAGGTCCAGAGCTGGCGGGGGCAGTTGGGGACAGCAGTGGACGCGGTGCTTCCACCGCCCTCTGTCACCTGACCGAGCTCTCTTTCATCTCTGTGGGCAGGACAGGGTGGGGTGACCGGCACCCTGGTCCAGGCTGGCTCAGAGAACCCCTCCTCTGTCGGCGTGCAGGGAGGTGGCTGCCCTCCTGGGCCAGCCTCCCCGTCCACCCCGCAGCCCGCTCTCCACCTGGCAGCTCACACCTAAGCCAGGTCGTTCCCTCCACTGCTCCCATCTCTCCCACGGCTCCCACCTCAGAGACAAAGTGGAGTGCTCCCGACAGCCAGACGACTGTGGTCCTGCCCCGCTGCCCCTCTGGCCTCGGCACCCACTGCTGCCCCTCGCCCCCTTCAGTCCAGCCACACCAGCCCCCTTGCTGTCCTTTGAACACGTGTGATCCAACCGCAGGGCCTTTGCACTTGCCATTCTCTCTCCCTGGAAAGCTCTTCTAGTGACCCGAGTGCGTCCTCCTCACCACCCCAGGTCCCCGTTGTTGGGAAGCCTGTCCTGTCCTCCCCACTCACCTCCCCGCAGCCTGCGCTCTCCGCCCCTTCCTCACTTCACTAAGTGCCGTGGGCTCTGCAGGCGACCTGGCGAGCCTCCCCTGGACCTGGGCAGCATCCCCTGGTTGGGCCATGCCTTGGAGTTTGGAAGAGACGCGGCCAGCTTCCTCACCAGGATGAAGGAACAGCATGGGGACATCTTCACTGTGAGTGCCCTGGGGAGGGGCGAGCCGCCTCGGGGCTGGGGGACACGACTCTGCCCACGCCCGTCCACCTGTGCGCCGCCACCCTCCACCACCGACTCGCCATCTGTCTGTCCGGCTGTGCTTCTCTTACCTCGTCCCTCAGTGTCCTCTAGGCTCTTCCCACACCAAGCTGCAGGGCCATGGGGTACCTCCCCAGTGCCCAGGCATCTGTCCAGCTGACCGCTCACTCAGCTTCTGTCTGTCCAACGGCCATCTGCGTCCCTCTCCTCTCCTCTGCCTTCCCACCACAGCCTCCCAGCAGCCGCCACCCTGACACCCGCCCACGGCCCCCACCGTCCACACCCAGCCTCTTCTCACGTGCCCACCGATGCCCATCTGCTCACCTGCCCGTCCCTCCCTGTCTGCCCCCCAAGGTCTGCCCAGCACTCCCCCCTCACACGCCAGCGTCCGTCCAGCTCTTATCCCTAGATGCAGGTTCCACCGGCCCCTGTTGTCCTGGTCACCTGTGCGCTCCGCCCCACCGTCCATGCAGCGCCCGAGCTGTGGGCTCCGCGCCTCTACTTCTGTCCCGTCCCCACCCGTCCTCCCGCACCTGTTCGAGCCTCCGTCCTCACCTCCACGCTTCCTCCCAACTTCCCGGACCCAGCACCCCCCTTCCCGCGGCTCACCAGGGTGGGCTCGGCCTCCTGTCGCCCACGCGCCCACATCTAGCCACACGTTTAGTTTCCACCCGTCCTCTAGCTGCCCTCCTCCATCTCGGTCCAGCTTGGAGTCACTGCCCTGCCCTGCCCTCCGTCACCTCCTGACGTCCTGCCCTCCGTCACCTCCCTGCCACCCGCCCACCCGCAGGCTCCCGGAGAGAGGGCATAACCAAGATGGCCGTGCTGGGCGCCCGCCAGCGTGGTGGTTAAGGACATAGCCTTAGTTTTAGAAAGTCCTGGCCCTGCCCTCGCAGCCGTGACACTGCGGGCACTTGGCCTCTGCCCTCTGAGCCTCAGGTTTGCAGCACCATGGGCTGGTGACGTCCCTAGCCCACGGGTGGCTGAGGGGAAGATAAGAACAGGGTTCACCAAGGCCAGGGGGCACCAGCTGGGGGACGCTGGCCCTGGGAGCACCGCTCACCGGCCGCCCCCACAGGTGCTGGTGGGGGGCAGGTACGTCACTGTGCTCCTGGACCCCCACTCCTACGAGATGGTGGTGTGGGAGCCGCGCTGCAGGCTGGACTTCCACACCTACGCCACCTTCCTCATGGAGAGGATCTTCGACGTGCAGCTCCCACATTACAGCCCCAGCGAGGAGAAGGCCCGGCTGAGACCGTGAGTGGCCGCGATGGCACCTGCTTCCCTCTGTGGCCCGCGTGGGGGCGGGGGTCTGTGCTGGGTGGCACAGCAGGTGTCCCGCCCGCGCAGTTTGTTTTGAGGACCAGAAACCAACAGAACTAAGTGGAGCCCGGCCACACTCCTGCTGTTCCTGCCACCGCCACCAGGTGCCACTGCCGAGCAGCCGGCACCCTCCGGGTCCAGGTCCCAGGAGCTCGTGGGCATGGGACTAGGACAGCCTCCCTTTCCTGTGCCTGTCACACCTCAGTCACGCTCAGTGTGGAGCCGGCCTCGCGGAGGCGGTGGGGGCCTCCACCTCTGCCCACGCTCCTCGGGCTGTTCCCTCCTCTGACTCGGGTCCACGTGATGAGACCGGGTCACCAGCCCCTTCCTTTGCCTCATGTTGTGCCCCCTGGGGTCCCGTCCTACGGCAGCCCTTGGTCAGGGGACACCTTAGCTGACCAGACAGGACTCCCTAATCCAGGGAGGTGGCTTCTTAGTTCCTGCTCTTCCAGAGGCCCGGGGTTCCTTGTCCGAGCTCAAGTGCCCGGTCGGGCCCTGGCGCTGGGCAGAGCAGGTTTCAGTCCCAGCTGTCACTGGCTGTGTGACCTTGGGCGAGTCACATCCCTCTCCATTCGAAATTCCACACAGTGGGTGGGAGTGTGTGGAGTGGTCTTTGTGGCTGATGCCCTCCATGCCAGGCCAGCTCCAGCGGCCGGGACCCTGTGGTTTGGGTGGGGGTGCGGGCGTGGGCGTCCCTCTGGGAGCCGGGCTCTCACGCGTCCGTTGCCCTCTCAGGACGCTCCTCCACAGAGACCTGCAGGCCCTCACGGAAGCCATGTTCACCAACCTCCGCTCCATCCTGCTGGGCGACGCCGCAGAAGGGGCCGGCGGCTGGCAGGAGACGGGTCTCCTGGACCTCTGCTACGGCGCTCTGCTCAGGTGAGAGCCTGGGGGCACTCTGGACCCGCGTCCCCCACGGGCAGTGCCACGTGAGCCGTGAGCACCCTGTGGGCCGGGCGGTCTGGGGTGCCCACGGAGTGAAGGAAGGACGCTGCATCTGACACTCCAAGTTCACCTGACCCAGGCCCTGAGCCGAAAAGCAGGCACGGCGGAGAAAGGGCCTGTGGTCACCTGGAGAGGGAGCAGCCCAGCAAGGCTCAGAGGCCACCCGTCCTGTGGCTCCCAGATTCTGGGATTTCACAGGCCGGAAAACAGGGTGTTGGGGACCACCCAGGCCCTCACCCGAGGTCAGACCTGCTAGACTGGTAAAAAACGGCGGCGCCAAGCTCTGTCCCGCAGTGGCGCCCAGTGCTCTTCTGGGCTCTGGTTTACGGCAGGAGCAAGACAGACGGACTCTGTATGCCAGAGAGTGATGGATGCGGGGACCGAGACCCACGGGGTGTGGCACCCCTGGGCAGCGTCAGCCAGACTGATGAAGGGCCTCTCTGAGGATCCAGCTGAGACCTCACTATGGGCCACCTACCACACGTGCCAAGGTCCTGCAGGGGACTTGGCAAGTGCAAAGGCCCAGAGGTGGGACGCCTAGGGGGCCGGTGTAGCTGAAGCAGAACCGGCTCAGGGACAGGGACTGAGTGGAGACGGGGCCGGAGAAGTCGCAGGACTCAGGGAGCTCGAGGCCAGGAAGGGCTTCGGGGCTTACTCTCAGTACGGCAGAGTGACAGTGGGGTTAGGCAGGGGCAAGATGTGGCTTAGGAGTTTGCAGCTGCCTTGGCCGTGGCATTGGAGACCAGACCCTGGGCAGCGGAGGGGCGGGGTGAAGGTGGCGGTGGGAAGCACGGGGTGTGGTTGGCTCCTGGAGGCAGCACAGCTTGGGTGAAGCCTGATGTGACCACGCATGTGAAGGGGCCTCCTTAACTTCCTGCTTGTGAGTCCACCCTCTCCTGTGGCCTGGTCTCCCTCCCACCAGGCACGTGCCCCTCTTCTGCAGTTCTGTTCCCTTGCCTGGGAATGCTGTTCCCCACGTGTCCACGTGGCTCCGCCTCACCTCAGTCAGTCTCATCTCAGTGCCAGCTGCCCAGAGAGGCCTGTTGGACACCGCAGGTCATCAACACGAGGACTGCTGTCGTCCACCTGGGTCCAGTTCTTATGGAACCCGGCGCCACCTAGGGGCCGCTTGTGTACTTGCGCCTGCGGTGGCTGGCGGCTGGGCCTGTACCAGGTGCCAGGAAGGGCCTTCCCTCCCGCAGCTGAGGCCCAGTGTCCCCTGGGTCAACGTGTTTGGTTATTTTTCTCTGCCTGTTTTGGTGGAGATGGACATACAGGGAGCAGAGCACGTGCTTACCCTGCTTGAACCCCAACACACCCCGGGGCCGGGCGAGGTCCGTGGCTGCCTGTCTAGACGGCGTGGCCATGGCGCTGCCCTGCTGGGGTGCAGTGGGGCCGTGGCCGGCTGCCTTTCTCGAGGACTGGGAGGCCCAGGTTTTGCCCGAGGTTCCCCGACGTCGAGCGCAGGTTCAGGGGTGCCCAGGTGGACTCTGCTGACCCGACGGCGCGTCCAGATCGAGGGCTGCCTCTTTGCACCGTCTGCCATGGGGAAACCGAGGGCCTCCCTCTCAAGAAGAGGCCCAGGCCTGCCGTGCCGAGGGGGAGGGCCCGGGGGCTGGGCAGGGGGTCGGGGCAGGGGAGCGGGCAGTGAGGTGCCCGTCCCCAGGGGCATGGAAGCCGAGGCAGGCTGCGGGGGCGTGGGACCAGCAGGGTGGGGCTGGAACGGTGGCCTGGCGGCTCGGCTCCCACCTTGGTGACCCGTCCTCTCGGGGTCGGGCTCTCAGGGTCCGGTTCTGGCCCTGTTCGTCTGTCCACCTGCCCAGCCACCCATGCGCTCCTCCACCCGCCCGCCAGCTTGTCGGGGGCCACCTGTGCCTGTGCTGTGCTAGTGAGGGACAGCGTGGGGACCAGACAGGTCGCTGGCAGCCCCCCTCCCGCATTCCTGCTCCGCCCTGTCCCAGCTGGGAGGACCCCTCTCCTGGGAGGGCCAGGGCCTGGGGGAGCTCAAGGGTGGGGGGTGAGGGACCGGGAGGGTTGGGACCTCAGTGACGGCTCTCTGCCCAGGCCACAGCCCTTCTCACGTGGAAAACGTGGGAACCTGTGGCCTCCCTCCCAGGACTGAGGCCAGGGCCCCGGGCTGGCGCTGGGCGCCTGGGGCACTGGAAAGGGCTGCGGGTGAGGACGTTTCCCCTGAGGAAGCCTGCGGGGGGGGGTGTGTGTGTGTGTGCACCTGTGCGTGCGTTCCTGCTCGCACACCTGAGCGGCCTTGTCATTTTGCACACCTGGCTGAGCCTGGTCTGCTCAGACCCCCCAGGTCCCTCGGCTCCAGCACTGGCTTCTCCCGTTCCGGGGACACCCGGCAGCTCCGGGCAGGCCTCGGCTGCCCCTCAACCCCCAGCCTTGGCACGGGCTGTGCCCTCTGCCTGACAGCGCCCTCCCCCCCTCCAGGAAGCCTGGTCTGTGCCCCATCTCGCTCCTCTTCTCCCCCGCCCCGGCTCCCCAGCCTTCCTGTCGCTTCATCGCCTCCGGCCCCTCCTGCACAGGAGGTCCGCCCTTGGTCTGCCCTGAAGCAGGCTCCATCTTATCCCTCAGCCCCACTGGGAGCCCCTCCACGGGCGCCCCTGCTGCTGCCCGCCCCGTGTCTGTTGGTCATTTGACTCCTGTTGCGCGTTGCCTGTTTATTCCTCTCTTGTGGTAGTGTGTGTGCACCCAGGGGCTCTCTCTTCACCAGTGAGCTACGTCCCCAGCCCTTTTCCTTTGAGACACGGTCTCACCAAATTGCTGAGGCTGGCCTTGAATTTCTGAGCCTCCTGCCTCAGCCTCCGGAGTCATCAGGGCTGCAGCCGGCACACGTGCTGTGTCCACTGCCTTCCTACGTTCTCCGTCCCGCGCCCTAGCAGGAGTCCACAGGACGGGGCTCCGGTCCGTTCCTTAAGTTGACTCCCTGTGTCAGCAACATTCCCTGGCGCACAGGAGGGAGACTAGGAGCTCCTGGGGAGGGGGTGGATGAGGGAAGAAAACTTAGAAGCCACCAGGAGGCTTGGCCGCGTGTGTCCACGGAGAACCCTGACCTGCCGCTGCCTCCCCAGAGCCGGCTACCTGACCCTGTATGGAGTGGAGGCGTCCCCACGCACCCAGGAGAGCCAGGCCCAGGACAGCGCCCACTCGGCCCGACGTCTACCACACCTTCCGCCAGCTGGACCTGATGCTCCCCAAGCTGGCCCGGGGCTCCCTGTCAGTGGGTAAGCCCGCGGGGTCCCTGCAGGTGGCGGGCAGACAGAACAACCAGAAGGTCTGAACGCAGAGGCCACGCGGGAGGAAGGGTGCAAGGTCCCCGGGGGCGGTGAGGCCCCTGTCCTGGGGTGTGCACGAGAGCACAGCCCTGGCCAGGCAGAGCTTGGGCCAGGTGGGGATTCCAACTCAGCACGCCTGGAGCGGAGCCTGGGCGTGTTCCTGTGTTCTTTTTCTGGTTTTAAGTTGCTTTTTAAAAAATTAACAAGTAGTTCATGCTAGGTATAAAAATTCAAGCTACACAGAGCGATCTGGAGGGAACAGTGAGTGTTCCCCACTTTCTCCCCTTCCCCACCCACTCCAGCCCTCCCCAGGGTTAGCACCATACTCACCTGGAGCACATCCTGCTGCGCTTTCTCCAAACAGACGCTCACCCCAAACACACACACACACACACACACACACACACACACACACACACGGAATTGTGTGTTATTTTTATGGTTTTCTTTCTAACTTTTTTGGTACTGGGGATTGAACCCAGGGGCACTGGACCACTGGGCCACATCCCCAGCCCTTTTTTGTATTTTATTAGAGACAGGGTCTCACTGAGTCGCTAAGTGCCTCGCCATTGCTGAGGCTGGCTTTGAACTCGCGATCCTCCTGTAATCCCAAAGTGCAGGGATTACAGGCGTGCGCCACCGCGCCTGGCTCGTTTACTATTTTTAAGGCCTTTCCTTTCTCTTTACCGAGGTCTATTGTCAGCACGCCCGGTTGCCCATGGAACCAGAGTTAGCAGGCGTCCCCAGCTTCCTCACCAGATGTTATTTGTTTGCCAATCTGATGGGCAGAGGCTGGCAGCTTATTGTTTCAATTTGATTTTTGTCACAACCTTGTCAACATGCCATTAGCAAGTAAAATCCGTGCCAATCTGATGTGAGGACAGGGGCATCTGACATGTGGCATTTCCCTGACGGTGGTGACGAAACAGCTTTTAGGTCTCTCTCATGGTTGGCATTTCCTCTTTCTGAGCTGTCTGTTCATGTCATCCTCTTAAACACAACTGATTATCTTATTGAGCCCTCCTGTCATTGCTGGAAGATTGGTATTTCACTGCCCACTTTGCGGATCAGGAAACTGAGGCTCAGAGAGGCGAGAGCCCTTGTCGTGGCCACTGCTGGTGGGTGGCTGTGCCAGTGCTGGATACAGGAAGGCTGCACTTCCCAGTGTGGGCAGCAGGTGGCAGTGCTGCGGGACAGTTTCTCTTGGTTGAAGCCCGAAGCCTGCAGGCAGGCGTTTGGTTTCCAGACCCTGTTGTGGGGCCTGGGCGGCTTCCTCCACCTCTGGAGCTCCAGGTAGGCAGGATGGACCTACTATAGAAGGCACGTCCTTTGCTCCTGTACCGTAGGACAGAAGTGCTTGCACGTGCCTGCAGATGACGTTGTCACGTTGCCTGTGACAGCAAAGGTGGAAACCACTTGAATGTCCACTGGTCGGGATGAGTTAAATGAATCCTGCGATCATATGCGTAGGGTGGGGTCCATAGGGTGGCCTCGGTAGGGTGGCCTCGGACGCCCCTGTTAGGTTTTCAGTGTGGGGATGTGTGCAGATTTGCTTTGGGGAGTGCTGAGCTGGGTGGAGAGAAGCTTTCTCCAGTGTGTCCAGCTTCTTTTTATTGTTGTTATTATTATTATTATTATTATTTTACCGTGGACGTGATTAGTCCTCCTCCACGTGTTAAAATATAGACATTTTAGAAGAAGATTGAGTCTGGTGATTCTCACACCAGGGAGCTGTGGGCAGGGGACAGTTGAGTAGATCCCAGAGCTGAGCACAGTGCTTCTTTCGGGAATATTCCTTTTCCTGGAGTGCTTGAGGGAACTAGATTATTTGGACTTTTTTTGGGGGAAAATCTTATATCAAGCAATCGTAGAGTGTGATGCAAAACTCCAGCGTGTTTTAAAAGTCAAATGCAAGACTTGGGGCCTGTTGCCCCTGGGCTCTCTGGACTGGGTCATCCGGATCACCAGGGCCCAGAGGGGTTTCCAAGGAGAAACCTGAGCGCGACAGCCTGGGTCCTCGTTTTATGACAGGGAGATCGTCGCCTGGACCTGGGGAGTCTGTGCCTCACGCTCCAGGTCCCGCGCCCCTCTGTGCTCAGCCTCGTAGGCACGGGCGAAGGTGGCAGTGGCCTTGTGGTGATGTTAGTCTCTGCAAGGTGGTGTTCACAAGCAGTGTTCACAGGCAGTGTTCACAAGCAGGGTTCACGGTGTGCAAGATTGCAGCCGTGTGGCGGGGCTCGGGGTGCGGGATGTTTCTCAAGCCAACTTTTTTTGCCTCCTTTTTTTGTTTTCCCATCGGGTGGCACCATGAGCACCGACTGAGGTGGTGGCCACACTTCCTGTGCCCCCGAGTCACCTGTTTAAATCCCCTGGTGATTCTGACACCACTGGCCCTGGGAGGGACCTGGGCACCTGGGCATTCAGGAGCTCCTGGGGGATTCTTTAAAGTACCCAAAAAATCAGGAAGGGGAAAGTAACGTGTTTCTGGTGAGCTTGGGGACCCATGGCTTCAATCAAGAAAGTCACCTGCGCCATCTGAAGTGGTGTCAAGAACTTGAGAAAAAACACTGGGCCTATTATTTGAAAATATAGCCAAACTACTTAAACAAACAAACAAAAAGCCTAGCCCGCGTTTTCTCTGCTTGCAAAACTCCCCAGACAGCACAGCCAGGGGAACCGCGGTGGGGAGAGGGTCCACCTGAAACACCCCACCCCGCCCCCTGGGTTCCGTCGCTTGGGGAGAAAGTTTCCAGCACTTGGAAACATCCCGGCAACCCAGGGTGACTCCATTTTTCCCACAGTGGTTTTGGAGGAAACTGAAGCTGATATTCATGATGCAAAGTCACGCGTGGCTTAGTGACAGGAGGTATCCTGAGAAAGGCGGCATTTGGCACCTTGCACAACTCGGAGTGTGAATAATGCAAACCAAGAACCCAGGATGTCCCTCGGGGATGTAACTGGACGGTCCTCGCTGACTGTGGCGCTGTTGTGCGGGCATGGCCCTGTACGCCAGCACAGGATGGCCGGGAAGCCTGCCAGCCACGCGGAGGGGCGTCCCCCGGGTGGGTCTTCAGGTGCCGTCTGGACTCCCTCAGCAGGCTCCCTGGGGGGCCCTTCTTCGTACTGAGAAACTATCTATTTCACTGTTCTCTGGCTTTCCCAGAGTGCAGATGCACCACTGTTTATTTAACGTCCGGCACAAGCTGGTGTTCTCGGGGCAGAGTTGACCGTGAGAGATGCTTCTGTGGCCTGCACAGTGACTGGCCTTCTTACTTAGATGCTGGCCTTAGAAAATTCTAGAAGGGGGCTTGGCGTAGCTCAGGGAAGAGCACTTGCCTGGCGTGAGGGCCCAGGGTTTGATCCCCAGCAATGCAAAAAAGAAGACTAATGAAAACTCCCGGACACCAGCAGGTTCCACACAGACACCTCGAGTTTCAGCTGCCTTTGAAAACAGGCTGAGGCCCCTGCTGGAGCAGCAGGGCCTGGCTCGGGCTCGCCGGGCTTCTTCCAGGCCTCCTCTCCTGCGGACTTAACTGAAGGTGGTGGAGTTTGAGATCCCCGAGCAGTGTGTCCCCTCCCTGGGCAGTGTGGCCTCTGGTTCTGCTCTGTGTGGTCCGGCTGGGCCTGCCACAGCCTCGCTCCCTGCAGAACTTCCTGCCTCCCTGGAGTGATGCCCAGGAGGCCCACAGTGGGAGGCCAGGGCTGGTTGGCCCCAGGTCATGGGTGGACCTGCAGCCCTCGTCTTCTGTGCTCTGTCCCCACAGGAGATAAGGACCGTGTGAGCAGCGTCAAAGGCCACCTGTGGAAGCTGCTGTCTCCGGTCAGGCTGGCCACGCGCGCCCAGCGGAGCAGCTGGCTGGAGAGCTACCTGCTGCACCTGGAGGAGCTGGGCGTGCCCCAGGAGATGCAGGCGCGGGCCCTGCTGCTGCAGCTCTGGGCCACACAGGTGGGCAGAAGCGTGCGAGGGCACAGGCGTGGGCATGGTGTGTGGTGAAAGTGCGTGCGTGTGCGGGTGGGCAGGCACGTGTGTGGCTGTGGGTGTGCGTGTGTGAGCATGTGTGGGCGGTGCCCATGCCCCGCCTGCCCGTCCCCTGACTGCCCTCCAGTGCGAGGTTCAATATTCTTTTTTTTCTTTAATTTGGAAAAATGCCTCACTTATAGAAAAGCTTTATAAACAGCTTAGTGAACTCGTATGTCACGTTGCTGACTCACCCACTTTTTAACATTTCCCACATTTCCTTTCTCCGTCCCCCTCTCACTGTGATCCGTCTATTGAGTCATTTGCGAATAAGCATCAAGACTCTTTGCTCCCAGTGGCTTCGGGGCGACTCCCAGGCTCAGGGCCTGCTCCCCCGGGACTATAGCACAGGCCCACACTGGGGCGGTGAGGCCGAAAAAGAGCGCCGTCTAAGTTCACTGCACGCTCCAGTTACGTCCCAACGCTTGGTCCGGGACCTAACTGGTGGTTTCTATTCCTTTCACTGTTTTTCACGACCTTGACATTTTTGAGGTGTGCAGACCAGCTGTTTTGAAGAATCATTTTTTTAAAATATTTATTTATTTACTTTAGTTGTACACAATGTAATGCATTTATGTTTACGTGGTGCTAAGGATCGAACCCGGGCCGCGCACGTGCAAGGCGAGCGCTCTGCCGCTGAGCCACAACCCCAGCCCCTTGAAGAATCATTTTAAAGTCCCATCGCATACTCACCGCAGACCGCGAGATCCTGCCTGTCTTGCTTAGGTTGTAGTCAGGGTCGGGCAGGGAGCGGACAGTCAAGGAAATGTGCCAGACGATTTTAGATGCTGGTGTGCAGGGTGTGAAATCACTGTGAATAGCCGGGCGCGGTGGCACACGCCTGTAATCCCAGCATTTTGGGAGGCTGAGGCAGGAGGATCGCGAGTTCAAAGGCAGCCTCAGCAATGGCGAGGCACTTAGCAACTCAGTGTGAGACCCTGTCTCTAATAAAATACAAAAAAGGGCTGGGGATGTGGCCCAGTGGTCGAGTGCCCCTGAGTTCAATCCCCGGTACCACAAACAAACAAACAAAATACCGCTGTGAATGGAGCTGTCCAGGGAGTCCACTCCATCTGGGGTGGGCAGGGAGGACATGTTTGAACTGCTCCCTGGATGACAAGAATGCTAGACTCGGGGACTTGGGGAAGGTCGGGGATAGAGTATTGTAGGAAGGGAACGAGCAAGTGCAAAGGCCCTGGGGTTGGACCTGCCAGGTGCCACGGCAGGAGGAAGGCGTGTGGCTGTGGCAGTGGAGACCCAGGCAAGAGGTCGTGGAGCATCTCGTAGGGCTTTTCGTCCTCCCCATTTTTTATTGGTGTATTATGGTCGTATAGGATATTCAGAGTCATTGTTACGTATCTGTACGTGCAATGATATGATTTAATTTGGTCACCGTTGTTCCCCAGGATCCCCTCTCCCCTTGCCCTGTCTTGTAGGTCTTGTGGGGACTTGGGATTTCTTCTGGGTGAGGCGGGAGCACAGGAGGAACAGGACCTCAGGGACAAGGGCAGGAGCAGGGACAGCGAGGAGAGAGGTGGCAGGGCCAGGTGGTGGCCGTGAAGCTCATGAGGAGATGGGTGGAACTTCAGGGCAGCAGAGCGGTGGATTTGGTGAGGACCAGCTGTTGGGTGAGGGGACAGCCTTGGCGCTGGGTCCCGGCCTGTTCTGCTCTCGCCCTCGAGCCCCCCCCTGCTCTTGTCCCTCCCTGGCAATGACAGTTGCACAGGCTGACATTTCTGGGCAACTCCTCTGCCATCGACTTGCGACTTATTTTTAGTTTTCTCTCAGAGCCATTAGCTGTCCTCGAGGCCGAGGCTGGGGGTGCCTTTAACCTGCGCTCCCCCATCAGTGCCTGATGACATATTTATGGGCTGAGATGACTCTGCGCTCCAGGCTGTCCCCAGAGTCGTGGAAGTGCCCTCCGTCAGCAGAACTGGAGGCTGGCTGGGGGCTTGAGTGGCAGAGTCCAGGGAACAGCCTTGGGCAGGGGTGGGGACAGCAGGTGGCAGTTAGGCAGGTGGGGATCCTCACAGCCTGAGTGTTGGGAGCAGGGCCGGGAGGCCCAGCAGCCCAGTGGCTGGGGCCCCAGCGTGGTGACCCACCTGCCTGGGCTCGTCCGTCCCTGCACCCCGCGCCCCCGGGTCCTTTTAGGTGACTCCCTGTAGGATAGTGACAGCAGCCCCTTCCCAGGGAGTGAGGAGAGAGGAAGGGTCCGGGTGGCCCAGCAGGTAGCAAGGCCTCAACAGACACGGGAGGCCTCGAGCCGCGCTGTCCTGGAAGCTGGGGTAGAGCAGTGAGCGGAGCGCCACAGGCACCTGCCCAGGGAGTGGCATTCTGGTGGAGGAGGTGACGGTCACTTGGCAGGTAAGCACATAAAGCCACTGGAGGGTCGAGTCTGTGGGACGGGGAGCTGTGGAGGAAGCGTGGAGGGCAGTGAGGAGGGGCTGCAGCAACCAGGAGGCCAAGGAGGGCCTCGCTGGGTAGGTGACCTCTGCGCCAAGACTCCAGGAAGTGAGTGGATTCCAGAAGGAGGGCTTCTGGACAGGGAGGCCAGTGCAAAGGCCCTGAGGTGTGTGTGGGGTGTGCAGGGAGGAAGCAGGCGCCGGGCCACGCAGGGCGCTGTGGGCGGAGCGAGGCTTCAGCCTTTGCTTCTGGTGTGGAGGCGCCCTTTGTGGGCTCTGAGCAAAGGCGAATCACGGCCTGTCTCGTGCGTGCGTTGGAGGGGTTCTTCTGGCTCCAGGGCCCGTGGGGGAAGTAGCGGCAGGAAGACCAGGAGGTTGTTGAAGTCTCTAGGCCAGTGAGCATGGTGCTGGACGGGGCAGAGGCGGGGGAAGCGTCGGTCTGGGTGTATTTCATGGTGGAGCCGCAGGTAGAGCCCGGGAGGGTGTCCGCAGGAGACAGGAAGGGCCAGGAAGGGTGAAGGTGCCATTAGCAGGCAGGAAGATGGCGAGGAGCAGCCTTGAGGTGCAGCTGGGCGTTGCCTTTGGGCGGCTGAGCTGAGGTGGAGGTGGAGGTGGGCATGTGGAGGGAAAGGTGGGCACCTGGGGAAGAGTCCCCAGCTCAGGGTGCAGGCCGAGATGGACCTGTGGGACTTGACCACAGAGAGACGGTGTTTAATGCCACCACGCTGGGTGCAGCTCCATGGGTGAGGGTGGAGGGAGGAGGGGCCCAAGCCCTGGGGCTCCCCAGCTACGAGGGAGGGTGGGAAAGACCAGAGGAGCCAGCAAGGGAGGCCAAGAACGGTGGCCAGGGACGTGAGGAGGCCAGGGCAGCAGCATCCCGGGAGGCAGTGGTGATAAGCTGCCCAGAGGCTTCAAGGGGTTGAGAAAAAGTGTTCAGAATGGCTGTTGTTGCCGGGCGCGGTGGCGCACGCCTGTCATCCCAGCACTTTGGGAGGCTGAGGCAGGAGGATCGCGAGTTCAAAGCCAGCCTCAGCAATGGCGAGGCACTTAGCAACTCAGTGAGACCCTGTCTCTAAATAAAATACAAATAAGGGCTGGGGATGTGACCCAGTGGACAAGTGCCCCTGAGTTCAATCCCTAGTACCACCAAAAAAAAAAAAAAAAAAAAAAAAAAAAAAAGAAAAAGTGTTCAGAATGGCTGTTGTCCAATCAGAGGGCGAGATGGGGGTAGGACTTTGAGAGCCACTGCGCCTGTCCCTGGGACCGCGTGTCTCATTGGCCACTTTGCACACGTCACCTCCCGCGCGCCTCATGAGGCTCCACCGAGCCAGGACCCGGAGTCTGGAATTAGACGGAGGGGGCAGCGGGGGCTCCAGCATCCAGGGGGCTGCAAGCAGGGGCATCCTGGGGCGAGACCTAAGTCCAGACAGCTGGAAGAGGAGAACTGGGTTGGGGGTGCCGAGGGAGGCGAGTTGGCGGCCCACGCCGCGGGGGCTTGGGGCAAGCTCCTGTCCAGCTCGGTGCATCAGGTCCCCGCAGCCCTGTGGACCCAGCGCAGGACGACAGCCCCACCTGTCCCCATGCGGCACTCCCTCTGCTGGGGCCTCCTGGTGGCCCTGAGGAGGGACGAGGGGCTGAAGGCTCAGGTCTGCGGACAGCGCAGTCAACGAGCCGAGAACCCCGAGACCCGCGCCAAGACCGCCTCGGTGGCCCCTGGGTCAGGACGTGTGGATCCCCAGTTCTGCCGCTGGCCTGCCTGGCTCTGTGACCTTGAACCAGTCACCTCAGTCTCTGGGCTTCAGTTTCACCCTGTAAAGGGGATTTTTTTTTCCCCTTCAGTAGTTTTATTTGGAGGAGCTGCAGAGAGCGCAGGAATTCCAGACACCTTCCACCTGCTTCCTGTGTCTGTGGCCACCGCGCAGGGCTCGCTGGCCTTGGCCCAGCCACGTTTGCTGTCATCTGAAGTCCACACTTGACTCAGATCTTCCCAGGTTTTCTGCTGATGCCCTGTCCTTCTTCCAGGCCCCAGTTAGGATGCCACCTTGAATGCTGGGTTTTGTTTGTTTTAAGTAGACTTTATTTTTAGGGCAATTTTAGGTTCCCCACACACTGTAATGGCAAGTACCGGGGTTGCCCTGTAGCCCCTCCCCCACAGCCCCCGTACAATTGGTACAATGTATGAGCCCACGTGGATACTTATTATCACACTGAGGGTATATTTTTATTCCCTTGGCATTTTTTTAAAATCACAAAAGAAATGCCACTGGTGACCTCCCATCCTTCTTCTGTCACCTTGGCTGCATCCTCAGGGGACTTCCCCCATGTGGTGGCCTCGATTGCTCCGGCAGCGCCAGGCAGTTTCATGACCCCAGTGGAGGAGGCTTGTCTTCCCCGTGAGAACTGCACAATCCCAAATCTGATACTCACACCTGCCCAGCTGGGTCCTTGTCCCCTCTGCGTGGCTCATGCAGTGCCCTGCCTGGGACACAAGCCCACCCTGAAGTCTAGGGGGAAGGGTCGGCCCCCGATGGTCCACATGGACATGGGGTGAAGCAGGGGAGAGGGTGCTGCCCCCCAAGGATGAGAGTGGCCGCAGGACAGGTGGGCAGCAGGTGCCCGTCACCACTGATGGCGCAGCTGGCCGGCAGTGGGACAGGCTAGAGCAGCCCCTGGAGGGGCGACCCCATGCATGGCAGACAGAGCCGTGGACGGCGTTGCTGGGCCTGGGCTTCCCCGCAGCCACAGCAGGAGGGGATCGGCCGGTGGTGACATGTTCCTGAGTCAGCTGAGCCAGGTCCCCACGGGAGCGAGCGCGACCTCCAGGGAGCTGGATTCAGGAACCCTCACGTGTGGCCACACTCATGCGCTTGCACACACGCACGCACGCTCACGCACATCTGTGCGGTTGGGTGAGGAGCGCCCGGCTTCCCCTCCCGCTGGGTAGCTAACCAGCGGTGGCCCCACGTGGTCCCCTGGGCAAGGTCAGAGGGCCGTGGGCAGGGCTCCCCAGCGCTGAATTATTCCTGGCCCGCATTCCCCTGGCCATCTGGGTGACGGACAGGGAGTGGCCTCGCAGTCTCAGCCAGGCCCGTGGCACTGGCGGGGCCTCACAGAGGGCTGCTGTCCCCACTTGTCCTCAGCCCCGGGGAGGGGGAAGGGGCTGGCGGCAGAGTGGTGCCCCCTTGGACACTCCCCTACCCCACCCCCGTGTCTGGGGTCATGTGCCCACATGTGGGGTCACTTGCACCAGGTTCTGCAGCCCTGTGGCCACCGGGAGGGGTGCTCTTATTGTCCTCACGTGCCGAGCATGGTTCTAGACTGGAGCCGGAGGTGACTTGTCAGAGTCATAGCTGGGATGGCACCCAGCGTCCTGGTCTTGGCCCAGACCTCCTCCAGGCTGTCGTGGAGACCCCACTACATGCTGGGCAGTGGGTGGCCACGAGGAAGCCCCTTATTTTCCTTTTTTTTTTTTTTTTAAATATTTTTTTAGTTGTAGAGGACACTATACCTTTATTTTATTTATTTATATGTGGTGCTGAGAATCGAACCCGGTTCCTCACACATGCTAGGCAAGTGCTCTGCCACTGAGCCACAACCCCGGCCCCACTTATTTTCCTTATTATAAAGTGTAAGAGCCCTAATTGAGGAGATAGCTAAGGTGGCGGCTAGCTGAGAGCCATAAAGGTGTTCAAGTATTTTCACCTGATATTCATGCATTTATCTAAGAATCCTTTTATGCCCGTGAACACTGCGTGACACACCTGTAAGCTCGAGCTGTTAGCACGTGTCCTTGTCAAGGCAAAAAGTATTTAACCGGGTGAGGGTGAGTTAAAGGTGTGGTTGGAGTTGGGGAGGTTGTTGGAGCTGGAGAGAGAATAAAAGAACTCTTTCATTTCCATCCTGCCTCCGAATTTTCTCCTGCAGCGTCGTTGCTGCAAGCGGCAGCCGCAGGCGGCAACAATAAAGGCCGTGTGGAGTGGGGAGGGGCGCCTCCTGGGTGCTGAGCTTGCAGACAGGAAGGAGGACAGGAACTTGTCTCAGTCCCCAGGCTCCGTGTGACCCTTCACGGCCCTTCCCTGTGTCTCCTCCTGTGGGGAAGATCGCGCCCTTGCTTTCACCCCACTTTCTGCTTGAGTCAACCTCGTGTCGCTGCGTTTCTCTCGTCACTGCAGATCACTGTAAAGACCAGCCCCCTCTGCTTTACTTAAAAGTAGTGCATCCGCTAAAGTGTTCCGGCAGCTAAAAGGGCACCCGTATAGGAAAGTGAGTGTCCCCCACCCTGTCCTCCCATCCTGCCACCTTCTGCTCCAGAGGAGACCTCAGGTCCTGTACCTCCTCAAGGTGGCCAGAGCCAGTTCCTGTCACACACACAGAGATGGCGGCTGCCCAGCCTCCTCTGGCTCTGCATGGGTTTTTGATGACTTCCTGTGGTCACCCCAGGGCCGCTCGCCACACACCCAGCTGCTTTCCTGTGGATGGACGTGGAAGCCATTCCCAAGGTCTCTCTATCACATTAGCACAGCAGTAGCTGTCCCGTGCGTGTGACCTGGCCATGTGCAACTGTGTCTGCAATGAAATTAGTTGCTGTGGAAATGTGATACTGAGTCACAATCTCATATTTCAGCATAATTTGGGCAGGGTTAGACAAATCCTTTCCTCGACTTAAGGTCATTCATATTCCATCCACATCGGGTCACTGAAGGGTGTTGAATAGCTGAGGCCAAAATGTTTACGGAAGTGTTCAGCCTTGGAGCAAGAAATTCCATTGACTTTGCTAACTATTTATCTATTGGGAAGTTTTCAAATAAGTTTTGTTTAAAACTTAGCAGTTTTCAGAGTCATCGGTGACTACTGCAGTTTTACGTGAGCACAATAGTCACATGCCCCTATTCTTCAGATGACTAATAGAAGTGTAACAGATAAAGCATATAAAGAAATGTCGTGTCCCAAACTGTCTAGACATTGTGTCAGTTGGCTGTTGCTGCAGAACAAACATCCCAGGACTCCGCGTACCCCGATTAGCCTTCACTGAACTCTCAGGTCCAGAGGCCAGCCGGGTCCACGTGGGCCCCGCAGGCCTACGTTTCTCATCTCTGCTTGGGCTTGTGGGCCTGTGGGGCAGCTGGAAACACACGAGGGCTGCTAGGGCCCAGGCTTAGAGCTGCTGCCCTGTCAGTTCCTCCTGGTTCTGGTGGCCACAGTGAGCCCAGGACTGAGCCCAGATTCAAGGACAGGGGACTGTGCTCCGCCTCTGCCCCAGGAATGGGGGTCACGTGGTAAGGGGAGTAGATCTAGGCAGCGGGGACAAACTGGGGCGGTGACCTGGTCATCCCCAGAGGTTAACAGTAGTCCTAATGGACCTGCCACGTTCCTGTCCCTGACGCTTGCTGATGCGCTGTGAAGAGTACCCTAGTGACCTCGGGCCAGGGATTCTGCTCAAGGTCAGCGACGCCAGGAGTGGCCTTGAGGCAGGTCCTGGGCTAGGCACCAAGCAGAGTCTGCCTGTGGCTGAGGCTGAAGGGAGACCCTGCCCGTGCCCAGGTGCCGGGCAGGGGTGGAGCCCTGGCCACCTGAGCCCCGTGCCCTGGCCACAGCTGCCTCCGTGGCTGAGGCCAGCCCGTCCCACCGTGACGGGCTCCCTCTCGCTGCAGGGAAACATGGGCCCTGCCGCCTTCTGGCTGCTCCTCTTCCTCCTCAAGAATCCCGAGGCCCTGGCTGCCGTCCGCGGGGAGCTCGACCGTGTCCTCTGGAGAGCAGAGCAGCCCGTCTCACAGATGACCACCCTCCCGCAGAAGGTCTTGGACAGCATGACTGTGCTCGGTGAGATGGCCAGACCCTCGAGAGAGCCCTAAGACTGAGTCGTCCTCCAGCATAGACGTGAGGGTCCATCAGTGTCCTCCGACCCAGGGTCTCCCTGAGCCTCCTGTCTTCTGAGTCCTGGCATCTCCATTCCCTAGTCTCACCTGCCCCAAGGCTCGTGGTCCTAGTAGGAGACGTTTGGTTGAAAGTGACAGAAAACCTAGGCTAAACTGGCTAAAGTGTTTGTTTGAGGCACCAAGCTGGAAAGCCCAGAAGTATCTGGCTTCAGGCACAGGTGGATCCCGGTGCTTGAATAATGTCATCGAGACCAGTTCTCTCTCACCTTTCAGCCCATCTTCCACTAGGTTGGCTCCAGTCTCGGGTTGGCAAGGTGGCTGGCTGCCTTCTGCTCTGAGAGGGTGTCCCTTCCTTTCATCATTCCTAACTAAAGTCCCAAGAATGTGTCTCATTGGCCCTGAGGGTCATAGTCTCATCCTTAACCAGTCACGCTCTGGTTGGCCGGTCAAAGTCCAATTCCAGCAGTGAAGAACAGAACCAACAGCCCGACTCCTCGAGTAGGAGAGGGGTGGTTCCCAGAGAAATGCCCCGGACTCTTTTCAGAACAGGAATGTTGGGTAGGCAAAAGACACAGATTCCCCCACCCCTCACCAGCTGTGTGACATCTCCCTGGCTCCCACCTTCTCTCACAGCTTCTCTTAGAGTCAGACCCAGATCCCCTCTCATTCAAGGTCTCTGAGGGACCAGAGATCACATCTGGCCTTTTTCACCTTGCTGTGTGACTGTGGCCAAGGCATGCACCCTCTCTGAGCCTCTTTGTCCTCCTCTGTCACATGAGGGAGGTGTGGCACCTGAGAGGACTGCCTGCTGACCTGGCCCTTCCTTGCACTGCCCATGCAGACAGTGTGCTGAACGAGACCCTCAGGCTCACGGCGGCACCCTTCATCACCCGAGAGGTGGTGGTGGACATGGCTCTGCCCATGGCTGATGGGCGGGAATTCTCTCTGCGACGTGGTGACCGCCTCCTCCTCTTCCCTTTCCTGAGTCCCCAGAGAGACCCAGACATCTACTCGGATCCTGAGGTAAATGGCAGGGGTGTTGGTCACACCAGGGGCTCTGGGGACATCTAGGTCTAAGTGGCATCCTGCTTTTGGTCTTTGCTTGCTGTGTGAACTTGCCTAGAATGCTTTGCCTCTCTGTGTTTTTTTCTTACCTGTGGAATTGTCATCATAACACCCACCTGGCGTGGTTGTCAGGAAGATCACATGAGAAAAGGCCTGCACAGGACCTGGCTCTCGCTGAGTGCTTCCTAAGTGGTTGCTTGGGGTTCCATCGGTTTCCCAGGTTTTTCTTCTCCCTGGACTTAGAGATGGAGCAAACTTTCACAGTTGCTAACAGATTAGTTTCCTATTGTAAGGCAGGCCTCATGCTATAAGCTCATCCATCCACCATCCATCCACCCATCATCCATCTATTCATCCATCTATCCAAAGATCCATCCATCCACCCACCATTCACCCACCCACCCATCCATCCATACAACCACTCATCCATCCATCTACCCATCCATTCATTCATCCACCCGTCCATCCACCCATCCATCTGACAGTCATTCATCTGTCCATCTGTCCACCATCCACCACCACCCAGCTGAGGGCTCGCTCGCCTCCTCCTGCATGTTTCTCCTGGCACTTCCTCTGTGCCAGGCCTGGAGCTCACGTGTGCCCGTTGCCTTGCCACTGTCCTGGCAGCCCAAGAAAGTTGCCATTCTCTCTCTCTTTTTTTAAATATTTATTTATTTGCTGTAGTTGTACACAATGAAATGCATTTATGTTTATGTGGTGCTGAGGATCGAACCCAGGCCGCGCACGTGCTAGGCGAGCGCACTACCACTGAGCCACAACCCCAGCCCGCCATTCTCTCTTTTTTTTTTTTTTTGTGGTACTGGGGATTGAACTCAGGGCACTCGTCCACTGGGCCACATCCCCAGCCCTTTTTTGTATTTTATTAGAGACAGGGTCTCACTGAGTTGCTAAGTGCCTCGCCACTGCTGAGGCTGGCTTTGAACTCGCGATCCTCCTGCCTCAGCCTCCCAAAGTGCTGGCATTACAGGCATGCGCCACCGCACCCAGCCGCCATTCTCTTTTAAAAATGATCCTAGACTTTATTGTACATCACCACAGTAACATGAAAATGTAGAATAGGGCTGGGGTTGTGGCTCAGCGGCCGAGCGCGCTCGCCTCACATGTGCGCAGCCCGGGTTCGATCCTCAGCACCACGTAAACATAAATGCATTGCATTGCATACAACTAAAGTAAATAAATAAATATTTTTTTAAAAAAAGAAAATGTAGAGTAAAATGAAAATATAGAGACCTATGTAAAAGTAAAAAAAAAAAAGTCATTCCTTCCCTCTCTAGTTCCAGAGGTCCCTAACCATGCTTTAAAGTTTATCTTTCTTTTCTCCCTTGTTTTTGGAGTGTGTTTCACTTGTTTTTACAACACAGTGGGCGGCACACTCACACACGAGTGTGCCAGGTTACACAGCACTTACTGCTCACACGACGGCAGAGACGTCTTTCCTGCGCATCAGACCCACAGACCTTTTGCCGTGGCTTTGCAGCCCGTCCCCTTTGTGGGGACCTGACTCTCTGCCCAGCTCCCCCTCTTACAGACAGAGTGTGAGGAGCGTCCTTGTCCAGTTTTCTTGGACCTTCCACCCACTCATCCCTTGTTTTGGAGCGGGGTTAAACGTGGCCCTTCTTCCGTTTCCAGGTATTTAAATACGACCGGTTCCTGAACGCCGACGGGTCCGAGAAGAAAGACTTCTACAAGGACGGAAAGCGGCTGAAGCACTGCAGCGTGCCCTGGGGGGCCGGGCACAACCAGTGCCTGGGCAGGAGCTACGCCGTCAACAGCATCAAGGAGTGAGTGGGGGTCCTGGTCCATCTGGGACACTGCGCCCTCCTCTCCGGACACCAAGGGTCAGCCAGGCGGGGTGCACTTTAGGGCAGACTCCAAGCTGCCCGGGGACCACCTCCTGCCCGCAATTCTGTTTATTAATGTTTTTAAAAATCAAAAGAACCCCCGTAGAAAGCCAGATTTCTGACCTTTTGAAATAACCAGATCTGGCAGCAGGTATGTCCCTCTGAGTGCGGTCTACTTGCCACCCGTTGGGCACTCGGTCCAGCTGTCCATAGCTGTCCATCGCAGCTGCTGCCACACGTGCAGGACGCAGGCTAGCTTCAGCGTCCCCCTCGGCTGTCTCTACACCCTGGGGGCTGAGGGCCTCATGAACTCTTGCCTGGGCCCCAGACACCTCCGTTCCCCTGGGGTCACAACCGATCAGATGGGGGTCATGACGTCTGCCTGTTTCTCTGCTTGGCCCCTGTGCAGTCACCAGCTGGGGGACCTCAGAACCTGTTTCTGCAGCTGGTTTGAATTGTGTCCCGGGTGTTGGGACAAATGCTCATTGCGAGCTGTGCTGAATGGTCATTGTCACCGTGTTTGTCACTGCTGTGAGGGTGCAGGCTTGTCCTGGGAACGGGCTCTGCACTTGAACCCCGGGGCCTCAGTCCTCTCAGTAGTGAGTGGGGTTCGGGATGCGCTTGGTTCTGCTCCGAGGCTTCCTGGGCTTCACATGATCCCACATCACCTCGCTGTGAGATCCTGCAGAACCGCCCAGGGTCGTGGGACGGAGGCAGTTGGCACCCAGCACGCTAAGCCCTCCTCAGCAGCACGGGAGAGGAGAGCCCAGTAAAGAACGGTAGCATGTTGCCAGGCGTGGTGGCGCATGCCTGTGATCCCAGTACTTGGGAGGCTGAGGCAGGAGGATCACGAGTTCAAAGCCAGCCTCAGCAATGTCCAGCACTTAGCAACTCAGTGAGACCCTGTCTCTCATAAAATATAGAAAAAAGGGCTGGGGGTATGGCTCAGGGGTCGAGAGCCCCCCGAGTTCAATCCCCAGTACCAAAAAAAACGGTAGCACGCGGGACTCAGATGGTGAAGGCCGTGTGTGCTGGAGACGTGGCCGTGGTTGGGGCCCAGGGTGTGCGTCTGGGGGCTTCTGCATGCCAGGCTCGGCCACGGGTGGGTTTTGCACTCACCTGGTGTTTCGCACAGATGAGACGTGGCGTCTGCTGTGTTCCGGCTCTGCCCCGGCAGACACACTGCTGCATCCTGCAGCCCAGGCAGAGGGACCCTTCCTATAAATGGGGATCTCAGACCCCCACTAGGAACAAAACCTGGCCGGGGCCACATGGTGTAGGTGACAGAGCCCAGATCTCCTGTCCAGAGTGTTTCTTTCCCTCTGCCCTCGTCCTCCCAGAGTCTGCCCAGTCCTGCATTAGGTCCCTGGGTCTGGGTGGGGACAGTGGTGGGCCACAGTTGGTGGTGAGCGATCGATCAGGCAGGTAAGCAGGGGCCTGTCATTCCCGTCACTCCATTATTGGGGACAGTGATGGCGTCTTGGGCATGGTAGCTTTGCATAAGTTACTGGACAGTTTTCTCAAGGGGCGGTGGAGCCGGGCGCGGTGGCGCACGCCTGTCATCCCAGCACTTTGGGAGGCTGAGGCAGGAGGATCGCGAGTTCAAAGCCAGCCTCAGCAATGGCGAGGCACTTAGCAACTCAGTGAGACCCTGTCTCTAAACAAAATACAAAAAAGGGCTGGGGATGTGACCCAGTGGTCGAGTGCCCCTGAGTTCAATCCCCGGTACCACAAAAAAAAAAAAAAAAAAAAAAAAGGGGCGGTGGGGCGCGCCTGTCCTGCAATTGGTGTACGACGTCAGTTTTCTCCCCGGTGGCAATGACTGTCCTGAGAGGGCAGTGCCTGCTTCTGACGTCACCAAGACTCAGGTGGGTGAGCAGCGGCCCTGGCTGGGACAGGCAGTAACATCCCAGGAGTGGCGGGGGTGTGGGCAGGAGCAGGAGGGCCCTGGTGCAGAGGCGCGGCCGCCAGGCCCCAGGGCTTGGAGCCGCACAGGTGTGGGGCCTGGGGCTCCTCTGTCTGTGCAGAGACTCCGGGGCCAGCTGGCTTCCCTCTGCAGTGCCACCATCTCCACAGCCACGGGCAGCAGGGAAGGGTAGAGAGTCAGGCGTGGCTCTGAAGTGCCTTGGCGTGGCGGTGACACCAGCCGCTTCTGCCAACCCCGTTCACCAGAACCCGGCTGTGGGCCTCGCCTTAGCAGGGGCTGGCGACAGGGCGCTGCCTGCCTCCAACTCCGTCTCTCTGCAGGTTTGTGGTCCTGGTGCTGACGCACTGCGACCTGGAGCTGGTCAGCGCGGACGCCGAGATGCCCGAGTTCGACCTCAGCAGGTACGGCTTCGGCCTGATGCAGCCGGAACTCGACGTGCCCGTCCGGTTCCGCGTCCGGCCGTGACCTGCGGGTGCGCGCCCACCCCAGCCACTGCCCCAGCTCTGCCTTCCTGCCCCAGTGTTGTCGCCGCTCTCCCGCTGCTCGGGGGGCTGTGTCCACGGAGGGGCCGAGGGGGCTGGAGCTGCGAGGGACACACAGCAGAAAGGCCTCAGAGGCTGCCCAGACTCCTCCTCCACCGGCTCCTTGCTCCCCTCACCTGGTGATGTCCCGAAGCTAGTCCAGACAGGGCAGGGCCAGGAGTCCTGCTGCCAGGCCCCAGCTCCAGGGTGGTCCAGGGCGAAGCCGGTCAAAGCAGATGCTAGCCCCGGAGAGGCCCTGGGGACCCCGCAGTGCGTCCACGGCACAAGCTCTGTCCCGATTGCTAAGATGGCTAAGCCAGAGGAGTCCCTCGGGACCCCTCTCTCCCTGGACGCCCCATTCACTGGACAGAGCCCCCCCCCCACCATTCATGGGACACCTGAGAGCACAGAAGGACCTTCCTGCGCAGCAGCCGGTCGGGTGTGATCCCTGGGCCCCTCGGAGCGCTGGGCTCTGGGGACAGTGCTCTCTTCTGGAATTTCAGCCATCAGAGGGATGGGCTTCCCAACCCAGGGGACCGAGGAAGACAGGCCCCGGGTGGCTGAGAAGGCAGCGCACGGGAGGGGCTGAGCTCCTGCCCTCCTGCGCGGACCTTCCATTGCCTGCACCATCCACTTCCCAGATGGGTTTTGTTTGACACTTTCAAAAAATAGACTTTTTTTTTTTTGTTTTTTTTTGGTACCGGTGATTGAACTGAGGGTTACTCAACCACTGCGCCACATCCCCAGCCCCTTTGTATTTTGAGACAGGGTCTCACTGAGTTGCTATATGCCTCACCATTGCTGAGGCTGGCTTTGAACTCGCTATCCTCCTGCCTCAGCCTCCCAAGTGCTGGGATTACAGGAGTGCGCCACCGCGCCCACCGTCTGCGGGAGAGGCAGTTCAGAAGTCCAGTTTCTCGGGGCTGGGGCTGTGGCCCAGCAGTAGAGCACCCGCTTAGCACGTGCACGGTCCAGGTTCGATCCTCAGCACCACGTAAAAATAAAGGCATTGTGTACAACTAAAACAAATAAATAAATATTAAAAAAATTTTTAAAAAATAGAAGTCCAGCTTCTCCTGACAACCAGGCACTCCAGCCACACGGGCCTCTCCCCAGGGTATCGTGGCCGGGGCTGAGTGGCTGCCCTCTGCCCTGCTGGGGCCTGCGCTGTGCTCTACCAGAGTTGGGCTTGGTCCACTTCTGCATCTCGGTACCTTCTGGCCCAGAAGGCATCTGAGTCTGAGGCCATTCTGGCTCTTAGAAATGATGTCACAGGGGGCTGGGGTTGTGGCTCAGCGGTAGAGCACTCGACTAGCATGTGCATTGTTGCCACCTGAAGCGATGGCCGCTTGGAGCAACGAAGCCGCGGGAAGAAGTTCAGAGGCGAACTGGAAACAAACAGCTTTTTATTCTGATAACTTTTCTCTCTGGCTCTAACAACGACTAACACGCGCCACACACACCACCAAAAATGGCGCAGACCCGATCAGCAATCTCGGCTCAAGTCCCTCGAGATCCCGGGCCAAGTCCCGCGAGACTACAAAAGGCAGCAATGCCCAAATCTCCATGGCCCATAGTCAACCACAATTTAAGCCATCTCCCCAAACAGGGCTCCTACAGTGCGTGACCCGGGTTCGATCCTCAGCACCACGTAAAGACAAATGCATTGTGTACAACTAAAGCAAATAAATAAATATTTGAAAAAAGAAAAAAAAAAAAAAAGAAATGATGTTACAGGAGGTGGCGGGAACCAGCTGAATGGTCTTGGGCCAGATACTCATCCAGCCTGCTTGCTCCAGCCTTTGAACAAACAGGTCAGTGATGAAAACCGACCTTTGCCTCCGCTTTAAGAAAATACAATGTCAAGAGAACAATATCTTGCCAACCTTTATTGTGATGGCAGGTGTTATGCCATCAGGTTCTGCTTATTGAATGCCCTTTGAGTGCTGTGATGGGACAAGTGGACATATTTTTTTTTTCCTTACAATGTCTCTATGAAGAGAGGATGGTGATGCCTGCTTTGTACATGAGAAAGCAGGCTCAGAGAGGTGAGGTGGGTTTCCTGGGGTCACACAGCTCGTCAACTGGTAGAACTGGGACCACACATCTTGGTCTAGGAGCAAATGCTGGATGGGCAGCTCTGTGCTCCCTGGGGTCCAGGGCTGGTGGGGTGCCATTCTGCCTGGCCTTGGAGTGCCGAGAGCCAGAGGCTTGAGTGTGGATTTGTACCCCGAGTTGCAGACGCAGACACAGAGCCAGTCCCTCTAGCTTTAGGTGGACAGGAGAGGCCCCGGGTCCTCTGACTGTTCCAGGGATCAGTCTCTTCTTGGAGCAGTGCTGGGGTTTGGGGGCTTCCCCAGCCCTCTGTCTCCAGGCGGCCCCTGGGTTCCCAGACAGACGGTGTGATTGGCAGGAGGCTGGATATCCCCGGGGAGACCCATCTCCACGCCTGGGTGACCCCGCCGCCTGCTTCTTAACTCTGCAGGAAATCAGAGCTGGCAGCCTCCTGTGGGAGGACAGCCGGTTTCCATGGCAACCCTCAGCTGCCGCCTCGCTGCTGGAGGGGAAGGAAGAAAGCCAGCGGGAAGAGCTGGGGAGGTCTGCGGGCTGCAGCCTGGGAAGACCTCCCGACTCTGCCCCCTGCGCGGGGCTGGGCGTCCCCAGGCTAGATTCTCACCTGCCTTCAAAGAAGGGCTGATTCCTCCTCCCTGGAGCGGTCATTAGGGAGAGGAGGGCTCTCCCGCCAGCTGGGACCCGGACGCTGGAGTAGATGAGGGTTTGACCTGCCCTTGCTTTAATCTTTAATAGTTGCCTTGACTTTTCTTTTCTCTCTCTCTCTCTCTTTTTTTTTTAATAAGTGTCAGAGAATGGAAGGAGAGAGATGGGTGGCGCGGTGCTTGCTGCAGGCTGGCTGAGGAGGTCCTGGGTGTTGCGTTAGCTCTGAGATTCCTGCCTGAGAACCCTGGAGTCGCAGGGCGTGTTAGAATAATTGTGGGTTGAAAGGTTGACCGGATGAGGGTGTCCTCAGCACTGTCATTACTGTTTTTTTTTTTTTCTTTCTTTTTTTTTTTTTTTTTTTTGCTGTATTTTAAATTGTTTTCCAAATATTCTCCTTTAAACAGACTCACTTTTAAATTTAAATTTGTCTCCTGGTTGCTGCCAGTAATGGACAGCGTGTATCGCCCACTGCCCAAAATAGAAAGTGACTGTGAAAAAAGAAATTGTCTGGGGGGTGGCGCGGGCCGGCGTGGCCAAGTTTCAGAGCCTGGCAAGGCTGGGGTGCCTGCGGGCTTGCCACTTGTCTTTGGTGAACACGCAGGGCCCAGGGGCCCAGGAGCAGGGCTGTCCCTGTGGGGGCCTCACAGGGCCATGTGCTCCACCAGGGGGCGCCACCCACAGCAGCCTGGACTCACCACCTGCCTCTCTCCAGAGAGGCTCTGAGAGGCCAGCGCTCTAGTCCCGAGTAATTGATTTCCATGTTCTTGCTTCTTAATAAACACGGTGTTTCACGAGTAGCATGACTGTTATGCCTTCCTGTTTTAATAAAGAGTTCTATTTTCACATAACATTGTTGAGTGGAAACGGGCTGAATCCATTAAACCATCTTGTTTGTGGATCTGCCTCTGTGTGTGATTCTGATCCATTGAGGAGGCTGGCGGGTCTGCGAGGGCAAGGGTAGCCCAGGAGGAGAGGGCAGGGAACCTGCTCTGGGCCCAGCTCTGGGCCAGGGCCTCTAGGAGACAGAATGCAGTCACTCCCCCAGCTATCTCCCAAAGGTGTATATTATTGTCCCCATTTTTATAGAAGAAGAAACTGAGGGTCAGAGAGGTTCAGTGACTCATCCAAGATCATGTAGCTAAGAAGTAGTAGATGTAAATGCAGGCCTCTCTGCTGTTAAAGACCCTGCGTGGAGCCTTTCCATGAGTAATGTGCTTTCCTCCTGGTGACAGAGAGGGAAGGTCACAAGCAGACAAACAGAAAGGGTCCCTGAAAAATTCACTGCATCCTCTCCGTCCTCCCCCAGAATGCACACATTTGTTTTAATTTAAATTTGTTTTGGCAAAAATAGAAAAGGGACCACCATGGGTTTCTTGTCGAATCTTTGAGTAAACGGGCATCAAGGGGCGAAGGTCCCTCCTGTCTGCCTCCTCGTCCTGAGGGAGTCACAGAAGCCCATCAGGTGGTACCGCAGCTGGCTGTGGCGGGCATCTCAGAGGAACACGGCAGCGTTTTGCACGTTGAAGTGTTTGAGTTCGAAGCAGCAGACATTTCCTTCTGGTGCAGATACAGGAGACAGAGCTGGCAGGACATCACCTCAATCACAGGCCCTTCTTTTCCTGGTCTCTCCTGAACCGTAGCCACTGATTGCAGCCTTGGGGCCAGTGTGGCTGGCTGAGTCCAGCTGTTTGGTCACCTTCCAGACAGCAGGAAGGAGGGAGGAGCAAGAGGAAAGTCAGCTTCGCCCCTATTGGTCATACCCTAGTCACCTGACCCTTCTCGCTGCAGTGAAGGCTGGGAAATGTAGTCTTTCTCCAGGACACCAGGCCATTCCCCAGGGCACCATGCTGCTGCTCAAGAAAGATACTACCCTCTCCTGCTTGGCACGCGTGCTCTGAGCTACCTGGCGGGCCAAGGGACAGGGCTTGGCTTCTGTCACGATTTGGATCTGGAACCTTCCCCAAGGGCTCTGTGTTCCTGAGGTGGGGATTCGGGAGTCACTCCCATCGTGAGCGCCCTGCTGTGCTGAGGCAGTGACCCCTGGATTCCCAGCTGAATGGACCAGGTGGGGAGCCGTAGGAGATGGCGCCCAGTGGAAGGGAATGGGTCCTTCCAGGTGTGCCCTTGGGGGCCAAGTCTTGTCCCCAGATTCTTACCCCTTTCTCTTCCCCCTCCTCTGCTCGGCCACACCGTCCTGCCTGGACGTCCTGTCTCGCCACAGGCACAGGCCAAGCAGCCATGGACCAAGACCCCTGAAGTCACAGGGACCCTTTCTTCCTCCAAGCCGTTTTTCCCAGGTATTTGTCACAGTGGCTCAGAGCTGACCCACACAGTTCCATTGGGCCATCGACTTTAGCTCCTGGCCCTAGGGGTCTGCCGCTCCAGGACTCCGATCCCTCACACCCCTGTGCTAGTAAGGTCAGCGGGAAGACCCCAGCATTTTATTTTGTCAGATCTGGACATTAAGGGACACGTCTGTCACTCACTTCTAGCGTCTGTCAACCTATAAGAGATTTGAACATCCCTAGAGCAGAAGGTCTGTCCCGTGTCAGAACTACACCAGTGTCAGCGTGGACGGCCCCGTGACCCCACAAGCACCACTGAACCGTGCACTGGGGGTGTGGGCGGGGGCTGTACCGAGTGTGATTGCGGCTCGGCAGCTGTTTCTATCTACCCAAAACTAAATGTTTTGAGCCCCTTGCATGTGCCGGGTACTGCTCTATTAGTGGGGGGGACCCAGTAGTGAGCAAAGCAGACCGACATGATGATAATAATCACCCCGTCTCCACGTCCTGACCGCCGTGTAGGGGAGACCAGTAACCTGGGTAAGGAAGCAAAACACAAAGCATGTCAGTTGGTGACAAGGGCCAGAGAGAGGACTTAGGAGGAAGGCATGGGGGAGCAGACACTCAACACAAACCACGGGGTGTCTGAGGAAGGACTGTTCCAGACAGATGCTGAGACCAGTGCAGAGAGGGGAGCAGCCCGGCAGGTTCCAGGACCGGGAGGAGGCCGCAGCCCTGGAGGGCTCTGGGAAGAGAAGGCAGTGGACACCCCAGCAGGGTCCCTCCCACCTGGGCGTGTGGAGAGCGGCTCAGACAGGGATGGGAGCTGACTCGGGTCTGGGCCGGGGAGGGTGGACAGGAGCTGCTGTGTGGCAACCAGGGGATCGTGGGGCTGGGGAAGCCCAACCAGTGGGAGCCGCCGGTGACCACCGGGCGCCTGTCACTGTGTAACAGTCCCGCAGTGAGGCCACTTGGAAGGAAGCCGTGTGGGTCCGCAGGGGCTGGAAGCCTGACGCTCTTCTGCTGGGCTCTCTGGGCTGCCCTGGGGGGCGGGTGTGGCTCCGCTGGCACCTGGTGGGGAGGCTCCGTGGCGATGCCCGGTCGGCTGAGCTGCCCTCTCCTTCACATCATCCCAGGGCTCCTCGCTGTCCATGTGGCCTCCGCCAGCAGGGCAGCTGGGCTGCCTGCACAGTGGACCAGGGACCACCAAGGCCCCAGAGCAGAAGCCGCCGGCTTTCCTAAAGCCTTTGCGTCAGCTGGCCTCACTCCACCACAGCCTCCTGGCAAAAGCAGGTGGCCAGGCCACTCCAGGGTTGGTGCTGGGGATGAGCAAGGGCAGGAATCCAGAGGTGGGCCCACTGCAGGGACTGGCAGTCGCGGCCGGAGGCTGGGAGATGAGGAGGAGCCGTGCAGAGGCTGGAGGGACCCAGCAAGGGTCAGGAACACGTCTCTGGGCCCCACGATGACGTCCAAGCGTGAGGGAGAGCAGAGGCGCCCCCATTGTGAGGAAGGACTGCCTCCAGGGCCATCTTCGCCAGCGGTCACTCTGCCGTGTTGAAAAGGGGGGTTTATTGGGGTGCCACGTGGCGTGGTAAGGAACAAAAATGGCCTGGAGGACAGGGAAGGCAAGGGGCAAGGGAAAAGGGAGAACAAGGGCGGTTTCAGTCTGGAGCAGGCTTAGATAGCAAACTGGTGGTCAGAGGCACCCCTGGAGCGAGTCCATGCTTCCATAGGCTGCCGGAGGTCAGGAGGCGGTGGCGAGGGCACCTGGTGGCCAGGTTCGCTGGCCAGCCTGAGGCACCTGGGAGGTGTAGTTTTTCAGAGTACCTGGGAGGTGTGGCCTACCTGGGAGGTGTGGCCTACCTGGGAGGTGTGGCCAACCACGAGGAAGGGGCGGGCGGAGGGGGGTGGAGGGGAGGAGGCAGGAGACCTCGGCTCCAGAGCCCAGAGCGGGACACTGATGGAACGTCACCTTGGGGAATCGGTTAATGAGCCCTTCCTCTGTGGCTTTGACTTCCTCCTCTTGCTCACTCGCTCCTTCCCATGGCTCCTTGGTGTTCCCTGGCTCGTCTTCGGGAGAGAGGTGATTTGGCTCTAATTGCTGGAAGCTTCTCTCCCTGTCCACCCTGCCCTGCACTCCATCGTGGTCTGGCCACACACCCTGGAAGTCCACGGCCTTGGACGTCCTGGCCTCAGAGAGGCTCACACTGGCCTGTGTGGCTTCTCTGTGGGGACCCGCGTGGTACCCACATTTGCTCCCAGGGCGGGAGCCGAGAGATGGCGCCAGGGCTCAGCCCGGGGCACCATGGGAGGCTAGCACGAGGCCTCGCCCCAAATGTGGATGGTGGGGGGAGGGAGGGCTGGCTGGGTGGAGGATTGGGGTGGTGAGTGGCGGTGAGCGGATGCAGGTGGGCGGACACACTGCCTGCCTGGCTGGCGGCTGGACGGGTGAATGGGTAGAGCTGGGAGGAGGGCGCGTTGGCACGTGTGGGTGGGCAGTGGTGCAGGGTGGAGGAGCACATGGATGGACCCCTGGGAGGACAGGTGGCCTGGGACCAGCACCTGGGCCAACACATGGGAGGTGGATGCGGGAGAGCTCAGGAAGGTGGGTGGGGATGAGGGCGGGGTGATGGTGGTGTGGGGGAGGGTGGCGACAGGTGAGAGCAAGGACTGGCTGGAGAGACGCGGGAAAGCCAGGCCAGGTAGAGCCAGGCCAGGTAGAGACAAGCTGGCAGAGAAGAAGCAGGCGGGGGCCACTCAGATCACCCCACGGTCAGCAAGTCTGGTGTACGCCAGTTATTATACTCAGCCCAAGGAAGAAAGAGCTAGAAAGGATCTCAAAGGGAGCTGCCTCTTCCCCGGATTCTCGGCTCTCCCTGGACTGTGTGTCTACTTGCTAAGCAGACCTCTGCCTTTTGGGGGGAGAGAGAACCCTTAGGGCTGGGGCTGGGGCTGGGGCTCGGTGGCCGAGCGCTCGCCTGGCATGTGTGAGGCGCTGGGTTCCACCCTCAGCACCGCATAAAAACAAATAAGATAAAGGCATTGTGTCCGTCTGTAACTAAATAAAATAAAATAAATGAAAGAACCTAGAGCAGGGGCAGACGAAGCCTTTGGCACAGAGCCTGGTACACAGCAGGCGCTCCACCAGGGCCAGCTGCCCCAGTCCAGGTGTTCCTAGCTTCTCTCCTGCTTGGGAGAGTCCACGGTCCCGACAGGTGCAAGGTCCCTTCCGGCACCATCTCCCTCCACCACCGCCATCCTCCTCATGCTCATGATTATTATTATTGGCTACAACAAAAGAGGAGGAGGCCAGAGACGGGAATCCAAGCTGGTGGAAAAATCCCCCGGGGCAGCTGGAGCTTTGTCTGAGCAAGGCCACAGCCAAGAGCAGCTGTCCTGAGTGGCAGCCACTTGGAGTGTAACGACGTCCCCTGAGCCTTCGAGTGCCCCGCCGCCACCCTCGTGGAATTTGCGTGGGGGGTTGATTGGCCTTGCTCTGTGGCCAGATGGGGCAGAAACCGAGCAGGAAGCACAGTGGAGTCATGAATAAATGATGCTGGAGTCCCAGAGAAGAGAAAAATCTGACTTCAAACGGACGCCTCCCTTGCAGCGCTATTTAGAGGAAACATCGCTGTATCTACAGGGACAAACTGGGCCAACTTGACCTCACTTAGCCTGGAAGGAAAATCAACGCCTCCCGGCAGGACGGCTGCCCAGCAGGCCTGAGCATCCGGAGACCCCGGGTCGGAACCTAGAGTCCACTTGTGGTTGACAGCAGGATGCTGTTCCCCTCCACAAGCCTTTGAGTTTTCCCATCTTCAAATGAAAGGGCTGCACTTGAGACCTCACGGAAGTGGGGGTCCCTTCTCCATAGGGTATTCTGAGTTGTATCATGCATGTGTTCCTCTCAAAGTGATGATAGATTTCTGGTCAGTGGAGAGGACTGTTATCGTTGAGCTCGTTTGGATACAGATGACAGAATGACAACTCCCTCTGGGTTAAGTAGAAGGGATGGATATCCACTAGCTCACATAACTGGAAACTGCCTTTAGGCATGGCTGGATCCAGGAACTGTCATGATATTGTCAAGACTCCGTATTTTTATTCTCATCTTTACTTTCCCCTGTAATGGCTTTATTTCCAGGTAGTCCTTCCTCCTATGATGGCAGAAAATTGTAAGGAAAGAAGGGCACGCGTCTTCAAATAACTTAGTCTTTGCTGCCAGGGGCTGTGGGTGCATGCCTGAAATCCTAGCAACTCAGGAGGCAGAGACACGAGGATTGCGGGATCGAGGCCAGGATCCACAACTTATCAGGAACTTGTCTCAAAATGAAAAATAGAAAACGGCTGGGGATACTGGATTCAATCCCCAGCACTGCTAAAATAAATAAATAAATAAATAAACAAACAAACAAATAAATAAATAAATATCAAATAACTTGGAATCTTTTCAGTCAGAAAATAAAAATTCTACATCAAGCACTGTGAAGAGCCTGGGGAAACAGAGAGGCCAGGTGACCTCTTTGGACTTGCCTGGCTTTTGCACACAAGGAGCTTAGACTCAAGTAACAATGTAAACAAGAAAAGTGAGTCGAGTGCGAGACATTAGGGTGGGGTGCAGACTGCAGCCAACAGGAGACAAGGTCCTGCCTTGGAGGGGCAGCTGTGACTCAAGGGCCACCATACTCGGTGACACCCATAGTCACTGTGCCACAAATGAACCCTACTCTTGGTTAATCAGAGCCTCTAATTTTTCAAGAGAATCCAGACATCCATATTCTTATGCAAACTCCCCTGAATAAATATTGACTAAAAAAAAAATACTGTGCTAGCCAAAGAGCACCCACTTTAGACCACCAGCCCTTGACTCCTGCTGTTGGGCACAGGGGACTGTGCACAGGGCTGGGAACTGCTCACACCCTCGCTGTTCCTTTAGAAAAGAGAGAAACAAACACTAGCTTATTGGACTGGGAGACTAGATGATCTGGGGTCATCAAGGGTGGAGGAAGGAGGAGACGGGGAGAGCGCTCTTTGCCACTTTTGCTTGTACCTTGGTCCCCGCTCCCTGTGCTGGCCTGGACCTCCTCCCCCAGAGCTGCCTGAGGCTGACTTCTCCCTGGGCCCTGGGCCTCCACAGGTCACCTCCTCCAGCAGCCCTCCCCGACCACTCCGCCTGACTTTGCTGAAGCCTGGCTTGTCACGCCGCCACCTCCTCCTGTTTCACTTCTGTCACCTCGCTGAGCAGTCTGAAGCTCTGGTTGATGTATTTGCTTGTTAATGGACTGATCCACGTGTCCTCAGGGTCCAGGGTGATGTGCAGCACGTAGTAGGTGCTCACTGTTGGTTGCTTGAGAAAGCAGCGTTTGCAGGCTGGGGTGAGGCCTCCCGGGCACTGTGGGCTGCTCAGCAGCCTCCCTGGCTCCTGACCACCCGAGGCCAGCAGGACGGCCCCTCTGGCCCTAGGTGTGGCTACCAAGAACACCCGCCACTCATCTCCAGGGTCAAACACACAACAGAACCCCGCCCCCTCGATTTCACAGGGACATGGCCTTGGCTTTGGAGCTGCCCAGGTTTCTCTCCAGGGACCCTCTGCTTTCCTTAGGGGTCTTGTCAGGCAGAGGGGGGCCTGGGAGGGGCTGGTGGCAGAGCGTGAGAAAGAGTAAGAGACGAGAGCCAGGGCAGAGTGACTGTCCCTTAATAAATGGGCTACACACTTGATGGAGGGAATGAAGGTGCACACAGGCTGGGCTTGCTGGAAACCAGGGGGCAGGGCCCAGGCCCAGCGCGCCCACGCACACGGAGCACACTCTAATCAAACAGGGTGGCGCGGGCCTCATGTGGCATGGGAGGCCACAGCCCCGTGGGGGACCAGGTTTCAAAGACCAGCTAACCATAGGGGGAAAGTAACACTGGGTCCCCAGCAGAGAGCAGGGATGTCATATATCTACATACACGACCCACCAGGGACCTAGAGCAAAAGACGGGAGTGTAAAGTTAGTGAACAAAGATACTCATGATTTAGGAGCAGGGAAGGGCCCAAGACTTTCAAAACACAAACTATACAGGCAAAGCCAAATTGTTCTGGTCACATTAAAAGAAAGAAATTTTCTTTAATGAAGGGCACCACGGACAAAGTTAATAAGAGAAGTGACAGGTATCTGCAATATCCAAAGTCAACAAGGGACTTAAAATCTAGACCATACAAAGGAGTCCTGCAAATCGTCCAAAAAACAAAAACAAGCCAGTGTTGTTGGGATGCCAGCAGCTCGGGAGGCCGAGCAAGAGGATCACAAGTTCAAGGCCAGCCTCAGCAACATAGCAAGGCCCTAAGCAACTCAGTGAGCAACTCTAAAACAAAGAGGGCTGGGTGTGTGGCTTAGTATTAAAAGTGCCCCTGGGTTTGGTCCTCAGTACCAACCAACCAATCAACAAAAACAAAAACAAAAATAAATCAGGAGCCCCAGTAGAAAGATGGGCGGTGGGGTGAGCTGGCAGTTTAGCCTTCTGCACAAGAAGCCTATGAAGGGAATTCAGACTCATTAGTAATCAGGCAAATGCAAATTTAAATACACCGAGATGTTACTTTGCATATGTTAGACTGTCAAAATTTAGATATCTGGGTAACAGCTAATGTTAGCAGAGACTGGGTTGTGGCAACTCCTGAGCCTGTGGTGAGACGCAGACCTTCAAGGGACAGCTGGGCGTGCTCACTAAGTGTGGACACATCTCCTGATGCGTCAGTTCCAAACCTGCAGGAAACACCTTTGAAAAGCCATCGGCTGGTCCGCGGCAGACGTGCAGGAGAGGGTGTGCGGGTGTGTCTGTGCGGTGCTGGGAGCTGGCGGTCCTCTGCGTGGTCTTGTGAGGGTGGACGGTGAAGAGGGGACAAACCGTCATGGACAACCGTGCAGCCACTGGGAACATTGGATGGCTGTAGTCACAGCAACACGGACAGATCTTGGAGAAAATTAAGCAACAGCACGAGAGCTACAGCACACACCACATCCATGCGTTGAAACAGGCACACTTTTCCAGAACGCATACAGACCAACAGTTCGCGGCCAGCACTGGACAACTGTTGCCTGTGGGGTGGGGAAGACGGTGGGAGGGGAGGGGAAATGAAAGGGGAAAAAAAGAGATGAATAGAACAATAGATGAAAAAATAAAACCCAAGTATCAAGTTTTCCTCCAGGATCCTGGCCTTGCCAGAGAGGGGTATAGCTCCATGAGGAATGAGGACCCTGTGCATTTCTTTACCCTCAATTTCCAACACTGATGCCCACGCCAGGCACATAGTAGATGCTCAGGAAATGTTTGGGATGATTCCACAAAGCAGTACATGAATTGATGGGTGAAGGACTTTGCAGAGGCAGCGCTGGTATTTGTACGGCCCGATGATCTTGGAGTTGGATGACAAGATTTCTCTCTTAGCCAGGCATCGTCAGCAAGACTCTGTCCAGATGCCATCTCTGAGCTTCGGTTTCCTCATCAGGAAGCAAGCTCATCTGCTTGGAGCCTCCAGGGGCAAACTTCTGTGCCCACTCCTTGGCTACATGGCGTGAAGGAAGGCAGGTGCTTCCGGCCGACATTCCGGTGTGTCTGGATGGTTATATTCTGCAGTGATCCTGGGGACTTCACCATCCCCAAGTCATTTTTTTCCTCTAGACAGGGAGACTTTGTTCTCTGCAGCCTCCTGTGGAAATGCTCAGATCTCTGGGAGGGGGTCACCTTCCGCTGTCTGGCTCAGTCCACACCCTACCCTGGGTATGCCATCGCAAAGCCAGAGGGACACTGACAGCTCTTTCCCTTGTCGCTGTGTCTAAATGCTGGGAGCAATGCCTATGAAATAGGAGTTGACCATCTTTCCATACCTCGGCCGCCACCGCCCTGCACAAGCTCTGGCTTGGACAGCCTCAGCAGCCTCCTCCCCGGCACCCACTCCCACACCTGCCCCCTAGCTGCTCTCCAGGGTGATCCCCAGTCTGGAGTAAGTCCCTCTCTACCTCACTCAGGGTGAGAGCTGGGTCCTGGCCATGGCCCACAGAAGCCCCCCACGACCCCGGGGGAGACCCCGCCTGCTTCCTGTGTCCCAGCCACTCTGCTGGGCTTGCTGCGTGTTCATCTTGCCCACCGCCTCCTCCCCAGAGCTTCGCACTTGCTGTTCTCTCTGCCCAGAACTGTCTTCTCTCATCCTCTGCACGGCCACGCCCTTCCTATCTTCCCAGTGCATGTCTTCCTCCAAGAGGTCCTCCCTGTCCACCTGTGTCAAGATAATCGGCATGGTCCCTCTGCACCCCACCATGCACCTCATTTCCTTTAAAACACTCAGCAAGGTCTAAACCTTTATCACTTAAAAAAATTTTCGACTTTTTGTTCCCTGTCTTCCCCCAGGTCGACCAGCTGAGGGGAGGGCGGGGCTGGGTCAGAGCATCAGGTCAGAAGTTTAGGATCCAGTCCAAAGCAAGAGGAAATCCTGGGGTGGTTTTGAGCAGACGAGAGACAGGATTCAGCGTATGAAATGTCAGATCTCTCTGGGGGGCCTTGGCCAGGAGGCAAAGGGAGAGGGGAAGATGCAGGCAGACAAGATGACGGTGCTTTGGACAAGGATCAGGTTGATGGGCGCGAGGGGAAGTGGACAGGCTGGCTAACCACAACCCTGCCGTGCCCCGCACTGTGCACAGAGAAAGGAGGAGGAGAAAAGGGCCAGAGAGGGGAGGGGTCTGACTTTGGGACCCCACGTCTGGCTCAGTTCTTCTCCACCACGGCAGAGTGTCACTGATGCGTCCCCAGCATCCACTCATTCATCAGACAGCAAATATGTGTGTGGAAGAAGAAAACCGCCAGCCTAGCAGCTGGCCCTGCCCTCTCCAAGCCTGGCTCTGGTTTTCCCAAGTCCAAGGTTGTTGGGCGGCTCCTCTCCCCAGGGGCAGGGCTCTCCAGGGGAAGACGCCCCCTTCACAGGGCCTGGCATCCCGAGAACCAGCTGTCAGACTTAAGGGACTGAAGGAATGAGCCACCAGGCTCTGTAACCCAGCTCGCTGGCACTCTCCAGCTTGCTTTGTGCTTCTTTTCCGCAGGTCCCACCACCTGCCACGCTCCATGTTGATTCCTGTGTTTATTGTCCACTCTCCGATCTAGAATTAGATCTTTAGGATCTAGAACGCATGCTGGCGAGAGCTGCCCAGGGCTATTTGAGATTGGCTCGGGCCCTCTCCGCCACGCTGCAGCCCTCTCCTGGGCTCGGTCTCCCCCTGCGCTCAGTTCTGACTGACACGTTCATTCACTTTTTGTTTATAGTCTGTCTCCAGGCAGCTCCTCGGGCCGGATGTTGGCGTTTGGCTCACAGCTGTATCTCAGACGCCTGTTAGTGCCTTGCACACAGTAGGCGCTCAGCCCATGCGATGGCAGGAGGAGGGAAGGCGATGTCTCCGGGCGGGCTGTGGAGGTAGCGGGGTGGGAAGGGCAGGATGGCCGGCGACTGCGCTTGGCCCGAGCCCCCGGCCCGCCCCCGGCCTCGCGGGCAGGCGGCCCGGGCAGGGAGGAGTTAAGCGGCGTGCGCGCTTCCGACCCGCAGGTGGCGCCGTCCCGCCTCGGTGCCGACTCCCGGCGCTCCGAAGTGCGGGACAGAATCGCAGCGAGCGCGGAGCCGAAGCTCAGCCCGACTTGTTGATCTCGCCCAGGCAGCCGCCGCCGCCGCGGGCGAGCGAGCGGGAGGTGGCGGAGGCGCCGCCCGATCGCGGTCCTGCCCGCCGCGCGCCCCGCGCCCGCCCGCGCCCCCTGCCTCGGAGAGCGCGCCCGGCTCCGCGGCGCCTGCAGCCCCGGCGTGTCGCCTGCCCGGCCGGGGTAGGCCGGGCCCAGCCCGGCCCCGGGACCGCCGCTGCCCGCGGGCGGGGGCGCCCGGGCGGCCGGGACGATGCGCGGTCCCTGGTCCCGGGAGGCGGCCGCCCTGGGGGTGAGTGTTGGGGCGCGCGGGCCGCCGCGGGGGCGGGGAGACACGGGCAGGGGGCTCGCCTGCCGCAGCTCGGCCTGTTGGTCTGCCCGGGCTCCGCGGCTCCAAGCTGGGGGTGGGGGGCGGACAAGGGCTGGGGCCTGAGGCGGCGCGCGATCCCCATTCTGGGGCGAGGGGTGAGGGCGTGTGCCCCACATGCTGTGGGCTCGGGGGAACCCCCCGAAATCACCAGTGAGCGGCGGAAGGAGGGCACGTTTTGAAAGGCCAGAAAATTCAGCTCATTTCCCCGCCTCCCACCTCCCCCACCCCTTCCCTTCCAAGCCCGGGGAAAGGCGCAGAACCCGGAGTTATAAAAAGCCATCGCAGGAGAGGAGCGAGGAGGAGGAGGAGGAGGAGGAGGAGAAGGAGAGGGAGGAGGAGAAGGAGTGAGGGGAGGACGGAGCAGGCGGATTCCGAGCACTGTGCGTGTCCCTCCTGCTGTGGGGTAGGGGGCGCAGAGGGAGGGGCGGGAACCCGCAAGGGGCTTGGCTTTGCGTCTTTCGGGCCCACCCAGTTGCCCGAGCGACCTCAGGAGGTGCCCGGGTGATATGTGGAGAGGGGTCGCTCCGGGGCAGAGGGACTAGTGACCTCTGACAGGTGGGCATCTGGAAGTCCCCAGAATCTCCCCCAGATCTTTAAAGATTTAGAAAAAGCAAACCCACTGCCATTCCCCTGCCCCCCGCCACCCCATCCTTGTTATCTCAAGCAAAGGATAGGTGGAAGATGAGAAGTCATTTTAAAAAGGAAGGAAGAAAGAAAGTTTCTCACGCTGTTCCCCTCCCTCCACATTGTGGGGCCAGGTTCGGGACTCAACTGCGAGACCCACAGGGAAGGGAGTTTCAGCACTCGAAGGGGCGGACAGCGCCCCGAGTGGCTAGGTCGCTCCAGGGCCGCAGAAGCCCCGAGTAGGGCTTCCCGGGCTCCAGGGGCACCTCTTGGGGCTCTCTCCCCGCCCCAAGGGGGCCCCTCCCTCCATCCATGGGTGGGGCGGACTTCAGCACCGGCGGGAGGGACAGCGTCCAGCCGTCCTACCCCCTTGAGCCGCTTAAACGCCGGGAAGGTCAAGGCCTGCGGGGACCCCAGTGGAAAGGCGGGGAGGAGCCGTGCCCAGCTCCGGGTTTGCTGACCCACGTCCGCTTTCGCTTTCTGCCTTGCAGCCGTCGGGATGGAGGTGAGAAGGCGGCCGTGACGCACGCCCGCGCGAACCCCTGCGCCCCAGCAGCCCACAGCGCTCCCTGCCCCCCTCCCCCGCGGCAGAGGGCCTTGCCGTCAAGTGACAGCGGCCTGGGGGGGCAGGGGGGGCGGGGGCGGCCGGACCAGCGATGCCGGCGGGCATGACGAAGCATGGCTCCCGCTCCACCAGCTCGCTGCCGCCCGAGCCCATGGAGATCGTGCGGAGCAAGGCGTGCTCCCGGCGCGTCCGCCTCAACGTCGGGGGGCTGGCACACGAGGTGCTCTGGCGCACTCTGGACCGCCTGCCCCGCACGCGGCTGGGCAAGCTCCGGGACTGCAACACGCATGACTCGCTGCTGGAGGTGTGCGATGACTACAGCCTCGACGACAACGAGTACTTCTTCGACCGCCACCCGGGCGCCTTCACGTCCATCCTCAACTTCTACCGCACGGGACGGCTGCACATGATGGAGGAGATGTGTGCACTGAGCTTCAGCCAGGAGCTGGACTACTGGGGCATCGACGAGATCTACCTGGAGTCCTGCTGCCAGGCCCGCTACCACCAGAAGAAGGAGCAGATGAATGAGGAGCTCAAGCGCGAGGCGGAGACCCTGCGGGAGCGGGAGGGCGAGGAGTTCGACAACACGTGCTGTGCAGAGAAGCGGAAGAAACTCTGGGACCTGCTGGAGAAGCCCAACTCCTCCGTGGCTGCCAAGGTGAGGCTGGGATCTGGGACTGGGGGACTGGGCGGCCCAACCTGTGTCCCCAGGTTGAGGGCCATGACTGGGGGCTCTGGCTCCGTTCCCCAATGGAGCCGAGTCCCCAGAGGTGAAGACCAACACCCTAAGACTTTTCCTAAGTGGCATCGATCGTCTGTCCTTTGATTTTTCAATGCTTCGTTCGCCTACTTTGTTGGGAAAAAATGATTTATAGAGACTTATAAAAAGCTGTGGACGGAAAGCAAGAGGATGGAAGAAAGTGGAGCTTGCTGGGATAGGGCAGAGCTGGGTCTGGTTCCCTGAAGTCCTAAACCCAGGCTGGAGAGGGCAGCTCTGTGATTTGGACACCTATGCCTATCTTTGTAACCCCTCTTGTCCAGGAAGAAATAAAAGCAGCTTCCTTCCAGGTGTGTGAGAGGATGCAGGGATTCTGCCAGGTAGTTTCAACAGAGTTAAGAAAAATGCGGCAAAGGGACACTGAGGGGCAGGTGGACGGACACCAAGTGCGCCACTGGCGTGGGCCTGGGGGTAGGCTACCTGGCTCTTTCTTCGTGTATTTATTCGGCGAGTTTCTTCCAACAGTGGTTTGGTGCAGCGTGTAAAGATGCTTAGGCTGTTGGAGGAGGATGTAGATTTCAAAATTGGAGAGAAAGAGGAAGAGGGGCAGGGAGGCATTTGATCCCGCACGGTGGGCTGCTTGGTGAAGGCAGAGGTTGGAAGGAACTGGGAATGACCAGGGCAGGGCATGCGGAGACCAGCTGCTGGGCAGCTCATCTGAGTCTGGCTGGGATTCAGGGTGCCTGGAGAACTGGGTCCTGTCCTCACGTGGCCGGTGTCCTGGGCATCAGTAGTAAATGACCACACGGTGTGCTCACGACTCTAAGAGAGGTCCGGAAAAGGGAGATGTTGATGTTGAAATCCAGCAAGATTGAGCTGGGAAAGACATGGAGAAGATAATTCACTCCTCGGGCCTAAAGAGGAGGGGGGCAGGAAAACAGATTCATGGCACAAGGAAATGGGAAGTCCTTGTGTCCAGCTGTGACTTATTAGCTGGGGGCCGTCCAGCCTAGCCTCTCATTCTGAGGGACACCTCATTGGCCCCTGGCCTGAAGGGGATTCAGTGGGTCCTTTTTCAGGGCTGGCTGTCCTGGGAGACGCTGTGGGAGAGGGCAGCCCCTAGGAAGGCAGGAGGAGCCCACGTGTCCGTGTGCCCATGGACCCTGAAAAGGACACGGAGGTTCCTGGACCTGGTTTCCTCCCGGAAGCTGTGGGCTGCCGCTGGCCGTAATCCTGCCCCCAGGTTTCGTGTCCAGAAAGCCTCCCTCTTAGCACAGAGGCGCCCGCCCCTAACCGGCTTAGGATCAACAGACTTATTTTGCTATTTCCAGGCCCGACACAGGTCCCACCACTGCACATCCTGTGTAGGTGCCAACACGCTGCTCCCTCCTTCCTGCTGGGTCCCCAGACGTGAGATCAAGGGGCAGGAAATGGGCGGTGCCCTCCCTCCTGTGAAGAAGCAGGCAAAGGGTGTGTTGTGGCTGCCATCTGGCAGGGGCACAGGCACTCTGGCTTCAAGAGGCGATGTTTGGGTATGAACAGCCTCTCCTCTCCCTCGCGTTAATCCGCTCACCACGGGGACCAGCTTCGTGACCTCTCCATGATCCCACACTGGGCTGTCAGCTCGCGTTCCTGGCAGATGGACCGTCTAGGATTTTCTGCAGCCAGGGCTGAAGTGGGGAAGGCGGACAGGCCCACGGTCTCTAGTATAGACTCCTCACTGCCATTGAGCGAATACCTAACCCACAGTGGGGCTCAGAAAGGTGAAGTAACTTGCCTAAGGCCACACAGCAGTCTAACAGGAGTAGCCAGAAATTCAGACCCAAGTGTGATTTTGAACACCCTGTTCCTTCCCTATGATTAAGTACCTCAGCCCTCTCCCCGGTTTCCCTGCTTCCACGTTTGCCCCCTGCAATCCATTCCCCACACACACCAGAGTGAACTTTTCAAAATGTAAATTGGATCACATTATTCATCTATTTAAAATCCTCTCGAGGTTTCCCATCATATTCAGAATTAAATCTAGACTCCGTCACGACATACAAGGGCCTGTAGAATCTGGTCCTCGGGACCTTTCTGAGCATACGTCTTCCATTCTCCTCTAGTCCATTCAATTCTGGCTCCACTGACCTCCTTGCTGTTCCCACTCAGGCCAGGCGTTATTCTACCTCAGGGCCTTTGCACCTGCTGCTCCTGCTGCTTGTGATGCACTGCCCCAGATTGTTCCCCAGCTGGCTGGCTGGTCCTCATTCCCCACGTGAGCAGGGATCCACAGAAGGCCTTTCTGGCCCTCTCCCCTCACTTGGTGGCATCATGCTGTGTCTTTCCTGCACCACATTTGAAATCATATTTGCTTCCTTGTGTTTCTCTGTTTCACACCCACAAGAATGTGAGTGCCACGGAGTCTGTGCACTGCTCGGTTCCCAGCAAGCCTCGCACAGAGGCACACAAACAGCTACATGTGCAGCGAATGAATGAATGAAGCAAGCAAACAGCTGCTGCTCAGGTCTGGGAGCCTGTCACTTCCTCCCTGCCGCCTGCGTGCGAGGCCGTCCTCTGTGTTTTTGGCCTCTGTGGTCATCTGCATTTGGCCTGCCTTAGCCCCCCAGCCTGGACTTCTGGCCTGTCAGAACAGGGAAGGCCGCGGCCTTTCTCAGAGGCCACAGACGGAGAGGACCCAGTGGGGGATCATCTCCAGGGCGCTGTGAGGCCACGTGTCCCATGTTGAAGGACACGGACAGACCTGCTCTCTAGGCCAGCTCCGCAGTCTCCCCAGCCTCTGACCTTGGGTGGTTTCTTCAACCCTCCCGGCCCCGCCTCCCCCACCTGTGAAGTGGAGCTGGAAGGCCCAGCTTGCCCCCTGCATGGACTCCCACCTGTCCAGAGGCAGCTCACACCTGGCGGAGCGGTGCTGGGAATGAGGGGCAGAGGCCTCTCTCTGGGCCAGGCAGGCTGGCCGCACCAAACCCTTGCCCTCTGACAGCAGGACCAGGAAGGCGAGCCGAGCCGTGAATAATTGATGGGATGTTCTGGAAACCAAAGCACAGGCCCTCCGCTGCTCTGTCAGGGGAGCAAAAATCAAAACCCATTAGGCAAAAGGCAGCTTGACTGATTCCCGTTTGGAGGGTGGGGTCAGCCCCACCGGGCGTCCCTGAAGCCGCACTGGGGCTGCCGTTGGATGTCGGCTTTCTGGGAAAACTCTGTAGGCTTTTCTCGGTGGGAGCGAGGGGCACCGATTTGACAGGCCATGAGTGTCTGCCTTCCCTGGATCAGTCCCAGGGTGAAAGCCCTGAGATTATAGCTCTGATTTCTAGTAGCTTCTGTTGGCCAGCCGGGCATGATCAGTGGGGCTTTGTATGTGCTATCTCATTGAAATCCTTCCAACTATCTGATGAGGTGGTGTGCCCACCAGGGCTGCCTTGGGCTGTAACAGAAGGGAAAAATCCAAGCAGCTTCCGTAGGCAAGAGGGAGGCGTGTCATCTCATGTAGCACCACGTTCCAAGGTGGCTGGTTTGGGGTGGAGTCGTTGGCTCCATGAGGCCATCAGGGTTCTAGATTCTCTCTACTCCTCCAACCCCTGCAAATGACTTGGTCCTCCAGCTTGAAGCCTCACGTCACAAGATGGCTGCCCAGTTCTGGTCCTCAAATGTAGACCCAATGATGTCCTGCCCAGGAAGAGGGGCATTTTCTCCACTACTTTTCCTTGGAGGAAAAATCTTTCCCTGGAGCATCCTAGCAGACTTTTGTGACAATCCTGTTGACGAGGATCAGGTCGCATGCTCATGCTTTAGCTGTAGGGGAACCTGGGAAAGCAAGCCCCGAGCTGCTCCAGACAAGGGAAGGAACGGGTTTGACGAGTGGTATCGGGACCCTTCTGCAGAGGAGGAAATACAGGCTCAGAGAGGGGAAGCCACTTGCCCAAGCTCACACAGCTCAGCATTCAGTAAACATTTATCAAAGAGCGCGAGCCGCAAAGCCAGGTTTATCCAAGTTCTCTGGATTCCCAGGCTGTGCTTCTGAGTCCTGGAAACTGGGACAGGTCCTTTAAGCCCTCGGAGCTCATCCCTGGAGCCACGGCCACTTCGGGGGCCGTGGGGACGATTCAGTGAGATTTCAGACATGAACGCACCTTGGGAATAGAGAGGGCCTCGGGTTTGGATTCCTACTGTCCTATTGAAAGGTGGGAGGTGCGCGTCAGGGACGGTGGTCCTGGGGTGGTCCTGAGCCGCCCACATCAGCTCTGGAGGACGACCGACACGGGCTCATTTCTCCTCTTCCCGGGAATGGGACTGGACAAATCCCTCTCCAGAATTCTCAGAGTCTCAGTTTCCTACCTGTGAAATGGGAATTAGAGGCAGCCATGCGAGGCCATTTGGAGAAAAAAGAATTCATATACAGAGCCTCGCCCGGGGCCTGGCACGCGGGAGGTATTCAGGGGACAGCAGCGTGATTGCGAGGGTTCCTTCTGAATTCCTCTTTTATTTTTTCTTCTTTGGTACCGGGGATTGAACTCAGGGGCACTTGACCACTGGGCCACCTCCCCAGCCCTTTTTTGTATTTTATTAGAGACAGGATCTCACTGAGCTGCTAAGTGCCTCGCCATTGCTGAGGCTGGCTTTGAACTTGCGATCCTCCTGCCTCAGCCTCCCAAGTGCTGGGATTACAGGCGTGCGCCACTGCGCCTGGCTTTTTTCTGAATTCCTCTTTTGCAGCCCAACGTGCCCTGTTCCGGGGCTGACTGTAGGATCGCCGCCCTAGGGTCCTTTGGGATCTCCTGCCTCTCGTAGGGCTGTGGCTTCCTGACCTGAGCTGGGGGATTCATGCATGATCCTCAGGAAAAACGAGGGGCTCTTCGGTGCTCTGAGTCACCCAGCCAGGACTCTTGCTGCCCCCGCACGTCCCAGATGGCTGTTTGTGTTCCGGAGGGGACGCCGTGGCAGGGCTCTAGAACGCTGGCTCTGGGTCACCCAGCCCTGGGTCTGACCACCAGCCCTGCTTCTCACACTGTGGTCCTCGGGCAGGTCGCTCCAGAGCCTCTAGTTCCTGAAGTGTAAATGGGGGTGATGACAAACCCGCCCCTCAGGGATGTCCCAAGGATGACGTAGGGTGGCCTGTGGGGGTTTGAAGCCAGGCTCCATAAATCCATTATCTCATTTGATAGAGGGACGCCCAGAGGCCCCAGAGGCTTCCGTGACCTACCTGGGTGGCATGGCAAATCAGCGAAAGGTCGGGGCCATTCCCAGGCCTTTCTGACCCCCTACCACCGCCCCATGGGGGCTTAGGGGTCTCCCGTCCCTCCAGGACGCTCGACCAGGACCGTGTATTGGCTGTTGGCCTCTCGAGGGCTGGGGATGTGAAAATGCTTAGGCAGCTGAAAGCGCCGGCCAGAGAGCAGCTGCGCCAGAGCTTAATTAACTGGGAGAGAACAAGCATGCATTAGGCACCAACTCTGTACCCAGCACTGGGTGTGCTCCACAGTGTCCTGGGTGGGAGCCCCGAGTTCAGAGCTGGACAGCCCAGGGGCTTGGCGGGGTTTGGCTCTTCTGCTCCCTGACCGCGTGGTTCAGGGCGAACCGAATCCTCGCGGCTCCCGGCGCTGCTCCTCAGGCAGCCCCGGCTGAGGCCCAGGCCGCGCCTGCTCGTCCAGTCCCCACCGAGGGAAATGCCCCAATGTGCGCAAAGCCCCAGAAGAGGGCCTGGCTTCTAGAAAGGCCTCGGTGACGGCAAGGTTGGTTGTTTTTGTTTTTTAATTCTTATTTCATTTAATCCTCCTGACAATCCTGCAAGATAAATAAGCTCCTTTTCAAAAAATAATTATTCTTCTAAAATGACACGCGCTTATGGCAAGCGTCGAGCCTTTCTGTGGCCACTGCGGGCCAGTGGAGGCAGGGGGCCAACTGTCCCCCCAGCAGCTCCTGAGTGATGGGACAAGGTGTACGAGTGCTCCTGCCCCGATGGGTGTCACCAAGCAGGCCTGCTCCTGGGGTCCCCAGCAGGATTAGGTTCCAGCTGTCCCCAGCGGTTTATGCACTTGGTGACACGCCCTATTGACCCGTTCCTCCCCTTCTTCTACCAAGGTTTTCGGGGATCACTGCTCAGGTCCTGTGTTGGGGTCTGGTTCTGGAAAACCAACCTGTGGCCCGTCCCCTGGGTGTGTCACAGGCTACGGAGACATCTTACACTCAACTGCAGTGGCTGGACCAGGGACTCCCTGACTTGGATCTCTGGGCTGGGCCAGTGACCTTCAGGAAATGAGATGTCATCTCCCGGATGCAGCCCTAGTGTCCCGGCTTCACATGGGCAGGTGGGGGAGATGAGAGATTTGTTAGTGTCCCCCGCCTTATGGAGTATTCCTGGCCCCGGATCCAGAATGACCTTATCCCCAAAGACCACCAGAAGGGACTGCTGGGGACACAGGGTTAGCATTAAGCATTATTTAATAGACACAGAAATCCATAGGGCCTCCTTCTCCCTCTGTGGGTGTTCATGATTGTGGTGCCTCTGATAGGAGCGGGCGTGGCCAGGAGGGGCTCTGGCGGGAGCAGCACCCCGGCCCCATGCTGGGTGGGTGGGATGGGGGCCAGGACTCATGCGGATATCCCGGGTGCGGGTTCTTAAATTTTTCTACTGGTAACATAAATAACAAAGAAGATGGCGCGGTGGCGCACGCCTGTAATCCGAGCACTTGGGAGGCTGAGGCAGGAGGATGGCGAGTTCAAAGCCAGCCTCAGCAATGGCGAGGCACTTAGCAACTCAGTGAGACCCTGTCTCTAATCAAATACAAAAAGGGCTGGGGATGTGGCCCAGTGGTCGAGTGCCCCTGATTTCAATCCCTGCTACCAAACAAAACAACAAAAAAAAGAAGACATGAGGTCACGTGAGCCCCGAGCTCAAGAGCTGGGATCCCACCCCTTGGCTCTGTGAGTCCCTGGACACCTCGCCCTCTGAGAGTGGGGAGCAGGGTACTCGTGGGGCACAGCCTGCTCCTCCCTGGGCACACACTGGGCTCCCCTGGGCCTTGGGAGACACGACACCCCAAGGCTTGTAATCCAAATGCAACCCCCGGTGCGTCCAAAAAAAATCGTGGCAAAACACAATGACATGAAATTTGCTGTCTTAACCGACGTTGAGTGTGCAGCCCAGCCGTTCACCCATCTCCAGAACCTTCCGTCTTGCAGCCCCTGCTCGTGGGACAACAGCTCTCCTACCCTCAGCCCTGCCTCCCCGGCCACTTCCTGTCCCCCCCACCCCAGTTCCACGCCTCTGGGAGGCTCCCGTGAGTGGAACCCTGTCACCTGTCCTTCTGTGCTGGTTTTACCTGGCGCAGCGTCCTCGGGCCCCTCTGTGCCGCAGCGCGCGTCGGATTCCTCTCCCTTTGAGGACTGAGTGACATTTTGCCTTCGCACGCCCACGTTTTGTGGTCTCCTCAGTCGCCAGTGGACCTGTGTGGGCTTCCGCCTGTTGGGCTAGTGTGACTCGCGCTGCTGGGGACACGGGGCACCGGTGGCTCTTGGGATTCAAGCTTTCTTTCTGGTTATGCCAGGAGTGGCGCCTGTGATTCTGTCATTAGTTCTTTGAGGACCCACCGTGCCGGCCCCACCCGCGGTGGACAGGGTGCCAGTCTCCACGTCCTGGGCAGCACTTGCTCCTTCCTGGTCCTGAGGGGCGCGGAGGAGCCTGCTGTGCTTTGAGTTGGAGAACCCCCGGCGGTCAGCGGGGAGTCTTCTCCCGTGCTCCTGGTCCTTCGCGTCTCTTTGGAGAAACATCTGCTGGTGTCCTTCGCTTGGAGTTCAAGCCGAGCCAATGGGTGTGTTGCCGCCGATGCGTTCTCTGTGTGTGATCACATATCTGAAAGCACACGTCTGATTTGCAAACATCAAGTCACCGGCACTTCCTCCTATTCTACAGGTCGTTTGGGCTCTGTTGCGTGTGGCCTTTGCTGCACAGTAGCTCTTAATTTTTTCTTCTCCCCAAGGCCGGAGAGTTCAGTTCAGCTATTTTTTTTGACACTGTGCCAGGAGATCATTGCCAACCCCGATGTTTGGGAGCCTCCTCCCTACCCCAGGTTTTCTTCTGAGAGTCCTGTACTTTCAGGTCTTTTCTTTTTAATGCTTTTATTTTATTTATTTATCTTTACGTGGGGCTGAGGATTGAACCCAGGGCCGTGCACGTGCTAGGCCAGTGCTCTGAGCCACACTGAGCCACAACCCCAGCCCAGTAGTTGCGGGTCTTACTGTTAGGCCTCTGCGCCGGCGTGAGGCGAGGGGCGGATTCCACCCTGTGCGCGTGCCCATCCTGTTCCTGGGGCCATTTGTTGTGCTGGGTGAGTCTGAGGCATAGGAAGGGCCGTGAAGCCCAGCCTGGGAGGACGACCGGATGGTGGGGATCGGGGGTGTGACACAGTGCGGAACCCCGTGCACAGTGCTGGGCAGGCGGGAAGGGGCCATCGCCAGCTGCTGTGGTCATCGTTGGTGACCACCCAGCATGGCCCCACCGTCCCCCCCCCCGCCCCATGAGAGCTTGGTGGGATACAAGCAGAGAGTGAAGCGTGTGACAGGCGTCCAGATGTGGCCACTTCTTACCACACACTGCTGCCCCGCCGCCCCCCCTCCTCTGCTGCCTGAACCACTGCAGAGACCGCCTCCCACCTGCCCACCTGTCCTCCACCCGGCAGCTCACACTCTGGTCAAAACCTCCGGTGGCTTCAGTGGAGAAACCGCAGTCCTCACCTGCACCCACAGGGCCCGTGACCCGGCATGTCCCCAGCCTCCTTCCCTTCTAGTTTCCCACTCTGTTCCTCCCACGCTGGTCTCCTCACCGAGGCTCAGACACACCAGGCACCCTCCTGCCTCAGGGCCTTTGCACAGGCTCTTCCTCTGCCTGGGACCTTTTCCCATAGAAGCTGCAACACTCACTTCCCCTATCACTCAGGCCCAGCTCCAGTGCCTCTGCTCAGGGAGACGCTCCATATAAAGGAGCCCCCTGCACCGCCCACTCCCCCACCTGCTGTTCGTCTTCCTCTGATGCAGCTTCATTCGTGGCGCCACACCCCTCCACACACGCACACTTGGACATCAGCTCCGAAGGGCGGGGTTTCGTGGGCTCCTTCACTCTTGCCTCTGCAGTGGCTGCCGCAGGGTAGGACCCGGGCACTGGGCTGCGGGACTGAGCGAGCCACGCTGCCCTGGAGAAGACAGAGAGTTCCTACCACCTGATGAAAAGAAGGGGTCTGGTGGCCGCCTCCGGGGCTCGCGCTGCCCCTCAGCTGCCCGCGCACCCTGGAGGAAGAGCGTGCTGGCTCCTGCCCGGATCCCGCTGCTGGGTTTGGGGCTGGAGCATCTCTGTTGTGCGCTGGGGGCCGTTTTGCCGCCTCCCTGACCTCTGCTCGCTGGACGCTGCGAGGAGAGGGCCCAGCCAGGCCAGGACGGGGTGCGGTCATGACAGTGACAGCCTGGAACAGGGCGATGGCAGGAAGGGCGGCTGGGTTTGGGATGTCTGTGAGAGGTGCAGGCAGCCCTGGGAGGCCACGGAGGCCCAGGCTGTGCTGTGGTCTTGGGCCGAGTGGCTCAGTCCCCTCCTCTGTAAAATGGGCCTGACTGCAGCCCCTGATCCATGAGGAAGCTGTGGGGAGGAGAGGATCACCATAAGTAACGATAATGAACGCCCACAAAGTCAATCACGAGCTGTTATCGTTACGACTAGTTGTGTCCCTTTGTTCAGTGGATTCATTGTGCTCCTACTGCATGCTGGGCACTGGGCTGGCAGCTGGGGCATGCGGAGAACAAAGACCCCAGCGTCCACGTGTGGATGTGCCAGTCGGGGAGTGAGCAGGAGGCTCCAGACAGGCAGGTGCAGGCGCCGGGGCAGAGCCGCCAGGCCGAGCAAGCCAGAGGCCCGGGCCCTGGGGAGGACGGAGCCTCCCTGCGCCGTGCTGCCATTGAGGCGATGATGCTGCCTCTTAGGTGTGAGTGTGCCGTGCTTTTGGAATCTTTATCTTTCAGACACATAGTAAGTATTTCTGGATGAAATGACAAGACCAAATTAATCTGAAGGCTGAAGGGCAGGGACAGCACTTAGGCAGGGCTTGGCCATAAGGCGCCATTTAAGCCGAGGCCTGTGGGGAGGGAGAGAGAAGGACCTACAGACACCTGGGGGAGAGTAGCATTCTGGATGCAGAGAACAGCATGTGCTAAGCCCTGGTGTGTGCCCAGGGCCCTCTAGGACGTTCAAGTGGCTGTTGTGCCTGGGGAGCTCTGAGGCAGCAGGAAGTAGGAGCAGGTGAGATCAGAGAGAAGAACTTGCAGGTCACTACTGCATTCTGACCTCTCCTCCGAGCCTCCATCCTGGCCTCTCTGCCTCCACTCTTCCCCATCCAGTGCCTCCTTGGAGAGCAACCAGGTGCTTGTGCTGACCATTCCATCCAAAGCCCTTCCGTGGTTCCCGCTGCCCGCAGAGCCCCAACTCCTTGGCCTGCTCTTCAGACCCAGCCAAGCCCTCCACCCTCACCTCTTTCCTGGACCCTGGAGGCCACCGCCCTCAACTGCACAGTCCCCAACTCTCCTTCCTTCCCCAGTGCTGCACCCAACTTCCCAAGCTGATCCCTCCTCTGCCTTGTACCCCTTCCTTCCTCTTCTCTGCCCACAGCCTCTCCCTCAGCCTCCTCTGTGACACCTTCTTGACCCTCCCTGCGATACCCGCAGCCCCATTCAGCAGCGTGGACGGCTCCCCTCTGTGCTCTGGAAACCTGACGTTCATACCACTGGGAGGATCAGGGAGGCAGGCCCGGCCCAGACAGGCAGCAAGGCTGTGCCGCCCCACTGTCTGGTTCAAATCCCTGCTCAGCCCCGTGTGTGCTGTGTGTGCTTTCAGGAATGACTTAACTTCTCTGGGCTTCAGTTTCCCAACTTATAATTTGGGGAGCTTCACAGCAACCAGGGCTGCTCTCTGAAGCGCTCTGTGGGTGCCCTTGCCAACCCTTATCACTGCGCTGTTAAATGTCCTTAGAGGTTCGTCGAGTGCATAAGTGAGCAAATGCACTTGATCTTGTGGTGACCCATCAGAGGGATCTCCCTTACGAGGCAAGGGTCACCCAGGCGCGCCCCTTTCCTTCCTGTCTCTACCTGCCTCTTCCCTGTCCCCACGTTCCCTGGGCAGGGACAGGTGGCCTTTCCCTCCGTCACAGAGAAGAGGCAGGACTGACTTAGACATTGAGGGGTCCCGGCCCCTCCGCTCTGCTTTTCTGCAGAGAGACTGGTCTCCACCCTCGCTGCCCACCGGGGTGTGGCGGCAGACGCTGACATGGAGCGCGAGATGTCGCCCATGACAGTCCCACACCGTGGCTCCCGTCCGTCAGGCAATGGACCTGGGACCAGGCAGCTTCCACTAATGGCCACCCAGGGCCCCTCCCTGAGTCTTTCCAAGGCCTATCTGATCCTCGGGGGGCCCTTGACCTTGGCCATCTCGGAGTCTGCGTAGACCCAGGCGCACCCAGGAGGCAGCCATGATGGCCCTGCAGCCGCCTGTGAGAAGCAGAGACGTGGGTGGGGGTCGGATGGCGGGGACCAGCTCCCTGAGCTCAGCGCCGTCCGGAGTCCCCACTGGCCTGGCTCGAGCGACTTCATCTCCTCGCTGTGGACAGGATTGCACCTCCTTCCCTGTTCCTTGAAATAGTGGCTGCCATCTGACTCAGTCCTCTCCCATTCCCAGGGCAATCCTGGCCATCTCAAAGCAGGCTTCCTTTCCAGGCCTCTCCGGTCCTTCTCCTTTTGTGTGGGGGTGTGCGCCTGGCTGAGCACCTGCTTCAATGCCGCCTAGTGTTGGTGCAGCCGACGCTAGTGCCGGGCACTTGAGAAGCACTTGTGTACCTTTTAGGATTCTTCTGCTTGTAGCTGACACAAAGGCAGCTCAAATGAGCTTTTAAAAGCCCAGAGTTAAGATGGGCACGGTGGCGCACGCCTATAATCCCAACACTTGGGAGGCTGAGGCAGGAGGATTGCGAGTTCAAAGCCAGCCTCAGCCTTGGCGAGGCACTTAGCAACTCAGTGAGACCCTGTCTCTAATAAAATACAAAAAAGGACTGGAGATGTGGCCCAGTGGTCAAGTGCCCCTGAGTTCAATCCCCAGTACCAAAAAAAAAAAAAAAAAAAAAAAAAAAAAAAAAAAAAAAAAGCCTAGAGTTAGGGAAGGCTTCAGGCAGGGCTGGATCCAGGGGCTGAGATATGTCATCAGGACCCTAAGCGCTACTCTTCTGTGTTGGTTTCTGAGCAGCTGCACCAACGTGGTTGGAAGCACAGCCTCCAGCAACCCCAGGCTTCCTTCCTGGAAAGAAAGCAGGCCTTTCTCAATGGTCTCAGCAAAATCCCAGGGCTGATTTTCACGGGCTCATCCCTGAACCCATCATTTAGCCAGGTCTGGGTCACATGTCAGTGCCGGGAGCTGACATTTTCAAGAGACTGAGAATGGGAAAGAGATGAGAAAGAGATGATCCCTCCAAAGACAGGTTGAACAGAGAGAAGGGGAGGATAAATAAATAATCCACACCGCCCTGGAGTTCACAGCCTCCAGGAAGGAGGCAGGCCCTGAACAAATGAAAAACTAAAATAATCATGCAGTGTAATACACACGCAAGGGGAAGAAGCGAGGCATTTTGATAGAGAACAACAGGGCCTGGTCAGAAGGGCCTCTGGGCAGTAAAGAGGCCTCGGCTGTGAACCTGAACTTGACTTCTGTCCCCACACTGCAGAAGTGAGCTTTCTTCTGCAAGTCTCTGTCCACCTCCCCGGCCGTTCTGCAGGCTCCTCCTGTGTTCTGTTTTCTTCTGAGCTGGTATCACCTCCCCATGTGAAGCAGGAGGACCGGCCCCCACTGGCGTCTGGATCTACGGCGGGTGGGGGGGCTGTTCTGTAAACACAGTGTCATGGGAACGGGCACCGCTGCTGTCAGAGGCGAGCCCCAAGCCTCAGACCAGGATTTCCCACCCTGTCCAGGAAAACTTTGCCGATGGGTGTTCGGAGGTCACCTGGGGGCCTGGTGTGGAGGAGGGGGAATCCAAGGGGATGTGCGGGAGGGAGGGAAGGAGGGCCCAGCAGCTCTGTGACCTTGTGCAAGTCACCTGACCTCTCGGGGCTGGAACCTCGCGGTGCCAGGTCCTTCTGGCCCCTCCCACCCCGGCTCGGACATCACGTCTTCTGAGAGGCTCGGCTCTGGTGGTACGGCAGCCTTTCCCGGACAAAAGGCCTCTGGGGTTCCTGGGGTGCGTGGGAGGGGGGCTGGTCCAGGTGCGAAGTTGCGCTGGTGGCCGTGAGATCCTGGGCAGGCTCTCTCGGGGCCTCCCTTTCCGCCCAGTCCCCACCCGTGCTGCGGGTGGCAGGGGCCGGGCGAGCACCCTGGTGCCTGCAAGTCCCTCCTTCTCGAGCGTCTGCCCCAGACCTCGCCGCCCCCTCCCCCCGACGCCCTCCATGGCGGGACTCTCGGCACTCACGCACCAAGGCGTGGCTGGAGGCCGGTCGCTCCCTCGGCCGCCCCCATGGCCATCCCACTCCCCCACACTTTGATGGACGCAGGGCGCCTTCCCCGCGAGCCAGAAAACCAGGCGAACGTCCCCGGGCAGTCCCGTGGTCCTCTCACCTTCCCTCCAGGAAGCTGCCCCAGGTCCCCCTGAATAAGAAAGCCCCTTGCTGATGGAGCTCTTGCTGGGAGAATCGGCCCGTCCAAAGGGGTGGCCACCACAGACTGGGACAGGCCTGGGACCGGGTGCGTGGGAGCTGGGCCCAACGTCCCCAGAGCCCCAGCGGCAGGGCCAGCGGAGGGAAGGTGCAGGGTGCGGGCCTCCTGTTCAAGAATCAGCGAGCATGGATGGCGGCAGCGCAGAAGTCCAGCCAAGGGACGCCCTGCTCAGAGGCGGCCCTGCACCCTGGAGCCAGCCCCGCCCTGGGCAGGATGGCTGGGAGGACCCCTCCACTCAGAGAATCCCCTAAGGAAAGCAGCTCCCGGCTCCCTGCAGAGGGGTGCGCATGGGGCCTCTGCTAACAGTGAAGCCCGAGGACAGGAGACCCCTGGGCCGGCCTGGGGGACCAGTTAACACAGCCTCTGCCCGAGAAGGACAGCCGGGAGCAGTGGGGTGTGTGACCAGACATCCCAGGTTTTAATGTTGGGAAGTAATTTTAAAACATTAAACACACTCAGGGGCCAAATAGGACATGCCCGGGGAACCACATACAGGCTTAGGGGCTTCACTTCTTTTTCCTTTCTGTGGTGCTGGGGATTAAACCCAAGGCCTCATGCACTCTAGGCAAGCACCCCACCACTGAGCTACACCCCCAGCCCTTTTTATTTTATTTTGAGACAAAGTCTCAGTAAATTGCTGAGGCTGGCCTCCAACTTGTGATCCTCCTGCCTCAGCCTCTGAGGTTGCTGGGATTACAGGCGTGCACCACCATGCCTGGCCCTGGGCCTTCTGTTTTTGACTAGAAATGGGAGGGGGTGGTTTCTTGTCTCTGAGTCCCTCCCACCTGAGGGAGGACAGGGGATGGGGTGTGGGAGTCAGAACAGGTCCCCTGTGTTACAGTTCTCCAGAGAAATAGAAACAGTGAGACAGATACACACATGTGATTTATTATGAGGAACTACGGGGACTGAGAAGTCTCACGGTGTGGAGACCAGGACAGCTGGTGGTGCCATTCAGTGCAAGTCCTAAAGTCTGCGCCCCAGGGAAGCCATGGATGGGAATCCCGGACCCAGTTCCCCCATCCCCACCCACTTCTCCGGGCAAGGGAGAGCGGGGAGATGAGGGCCAACCTCACCCAGAAGCATCCTCACAGACACTGGAAATGTCCCACCTGGACGCCCTGTGGCACCACCAGGTTGACACAAAATCAATCCTCACGTCCCGCTATCGTCCCCCGGCCCCGTCTTACGCCTGACCTCGGCTAAGCCCAGGGTGCAGATCCCTGTGGAGCCAATGACTTGTCCCACACAGCTGGGACTCGACTCCCTGACACGGTGGCTCGTGCCCTGGTGGATGGCAACACAGTCAGGGAAATTCACAGGTGAGCCCTGAACATGATCCCAGTGGCCAGGACAGGGCTGCCTGTTGCGCCAGCAAATGGGACTGGCTCTGAGCCTCGGAGTCCACATCTGTAAAATGGGAATGACAAGCCCGGGTGGTCCAGAGGACTGCCTGGGACAGAGGACGTGCAGCGCTGAGCCAGGCTCCGGGCACGGCCGCCCTCACACCAGGATCCACCGCGTTGTTCTTTCCATCGTCGTGGTCATTGGCGCAACTGGCTTATTTCCCAGAGCCGAGGGCCTGTGGAGGCTTCCTGTGCAGAGCTGGGTGAGCGGCCCTCGTGGGGAGCCCCGTCAGCTCTGCTACCTCCAACCAGGGACCTCGGGGGTTCGGAGAGTCTCAGTGGAAACCAAGGTGCTCGGGACTCTGGCGTCCGGGACTGGACTCCTGGGTTCAGGTTGGAGTTCTGCAACTCAGAGCGCTGCTGCCATGTTCACTGTTGGAATGCCACCATTCAAGGTCACAACTCTGGGGTTCAAGGTCAGGAGATGGCCATCTTGCCAGGACCCTGGAATCCAAGGAGCGAGCGGCCGGGCCTCGCCATGCGTGACTGAAGCGCGGCGCGCGGGTGGGAACGCGGAGGCTCAGGGCTGGCGCGCACATCCAGGGCGGGGATTCTGAGGCCAGGGTCAGGGTGCCCGTGGTGCCCAGGATCAGATCTGGCCGGAGCCTTCGGAGTGCCGTGGTGGGGGCTGCGCTCTAGTCCCCTGCTGAGGCTCGTCCCTCCTGCGGTCACTGGGCCTGCCATCCCTGCCCCTGGCAGCAGTTCCTGAAACCACAGAGGGCTCCCAAGCCTCCCGGCGGCCAGCAGGCCTGTGTCTGCCACTCTGCCAGCTCCGCGTCCCCAGGGTGGGGGCCACAGCTCCCTCCGCCCGCCAAGGACCCTGGAGCCACCGCAGCCTGCGCCGACCGCCTGCACCGACCGCCTTCCTGGAGCAGGCAGGCCAGCAGCCCTGCCAACCGTGGGAGCCCGGTGAGCTCCCCGCCGTCACCCAGAGACGTGTCGGGCAGGGGTCAAAGGGAGAGCCCGGGGCTCGTGGCTACGGGCGGGGGCCCTGCGGCTGGCACGGCGCAGGGGAAGCGGAAGGGTTGCTGGTCGCTGTGGTCACCACAAATGCACCCTCGGTGCCAGCTGAGGGAGCTGCATTGATCTTGCAGGGAGGGGGCTGAAGACGATCTTTTAAACTCTACTTACAACGTGCCGGCGGCGAGCTCTCGCCGAAGGGGTCTGGCAAGAGCAAGGCTGGATCCTTCTGCTGGCACCGGGCTCAGACGCACCCCCACGCCGCCCTCTGTCCTTCCCTGGCCTGTCACCGCCTGGGACAGTCTGAGCCTCTCTGGTTCTAGTCTGCCTCATCCCCGGGCATCCTCAGCCTCTCCGAGAGGGGCTCTGACAGGCTCTGCCGCTGCACCCGGGCGTCCAGAGCCGAGCTGCGCACACAGCAGGTGCTGACAGATCCTTGTTTCATGAACGACCGTCTCCCCCTCTGCGGGGGTCTTAGTTTTCCTGGCTCCCTATCATTCCATACAGAGTCCGTTCTCCAATTCCATTCACTTCCTTTATACAGACATTTTGGGTGGGGGTGAGGGGACATGACAGAACAGAGAGGCAGGCACCCCTCAGTGGCTTCTTGCTGCTCTCAGGAGGACTTTCAAGATCCTTCTCTGGCCAACAAGGTCCTGTAAGAACCAGCACCCCATCTCCACCCTCCATTCACATCCCATCTCTGCCTTTTGTTCTCTTAGCTACACTGGAAATTCTCTCTCAGACCCTTGGCAGGCTGCTCTGGGTTGTACCCCAGGGCCTTTGCACATGCTGGCCTGGCTGGCTAGAACACCTTGCAGCCTCTGGCCTGGCCTCCCTGACATCTCTTACTCATCCTTTAAGGCTGTGCCTAACCACCACTCCCCTGACTTCCCTGCACTGATGCCATTCCCTCCATGATGGCCCTGGTATGTTTCCTGAGAATTTATCATTAGACGTTCTTGGTCCTGATTTTGGATTCCTAGGTTCATCACGCTGGGATAATCTTCCCTGAACTGGGGGTTCCTCCCAAGAGAAGTGCCTTTAACTCAAACAACCTCAATCGTATGGATGTTTTATATTTTTGAAATTACAAAAACCAGGGCAGTGGATTTTTCCATATCCCATGGCATAAGGCAGCAGGGGAGGAAACTGGGCGTTCTCCTCTGGCTCACCACAGAGTGGCCAGTGCTCCACGTAGCTGTGAGACCGAGGCCGCTCTCACCTCCCCTGCTCCACCTCCCGCCTCCCGCTCCCGGCTCTGGGCCTGGCCCTGCCCTCACACTTACCAATGTTTTTCCTGCCCTGGGCTTTGGCACATGCTGTTCCCTCTGCCTGGAGTGCTTCTCCTCTCTTCTTCACCCAGGTATTTGCCTCCCTGTCCTGAAGCACCCGGATTGAATGCCACCTTCTCCCAGAAGCCTTCCCCAACCTCTGGAGAGCTCCAGTCCCTCAGATGTGGGCTGACTTCTGTGTGTCCCTCTAGGGACAAGGCCTCTCTCCATGGCCTTGGTCCCACTGTGATTTCACAAGGGTTTAAGCTCCTACCTGATCACCGCCTGTCCCTCCCTCTGAGCTGGGAGCATCTCAGTTCTAGGATTTGGTCTCTGGGTACCCCTGTCTCTCCTGCGTCCAGCTCTGCCTACCCCTTCACCTGCCCCCCGAGACCTTGTCAAATGAGGGGACAGATGACTGAGATCAGAGGTTGGTCAAAGTTGGCAGAAAGCCAACATGGCGCTCCTTTGGATGGGGAGTGGTGAGCCAGTGCGCAGTGCCCAGCTGGCCCCAGCCAGGAGGTTCTCTTCTTCCTCCGAGGGATCAGGGCGCCAGGTTCGTCCATCCTTCCTTCCTTCCTTCCTTCCTTCCTTCCTTCCTTCCTTTTTTCTTTTTTCTTTTCTTTCTTTCTTCTTTCTTTTTTGGCAGTGCTGGGGATGGAACCAGGACGCGTGCTGGGCACGTCTGCACTCTACCTCTACTGCTGAGCCACATGCCCAGCCCTTGGGCACCAAGTTCCCTACACACAGCCAGATGTCCCCTCGGGGCCTCAGTGTGCTGGGTACCTCCAGCCTCTCCTGCAGCTGTGCAGAGGCCCCCACCTGGGTTGTTTTGTGGGTTCTGTAGAATCTTATCTGAGCAAACTCCACATAGGAAGTCTCTGAACCTAGGAAACAGGAGTCCCGAGGGAGATTTTAAATGCAGGATCCCAGAGAAGTGACCAGAAGTGTGGTTTAGTTGGAAGTTGTGCCCTTTGTGGGGTGTGGGTGTATGGTTCAAACCCCAGGGCTGTCACTCCTGCCTGGGGCCTGGGACTGACAGGCCATGTCCCTCCTCCAAGATGCTACCTCCAGACTCCCTCCGCCCAGCATGAAAGCCAGGCAGGGAACCTCTCCCAGCTCTTCCAGCACAGACCCCAGGGTGGGCTCCTGCCTGACACACTTGGGTCACATGATCACCTGTGGCCAGAGGAGGACAAGAGGTAAGAGACCCACTTGGGCTCCGGCCACCATTAGGTCCGAGAAATCCCCAAAACAGAATTTGCATAATGGTCTTCTTTAAATTAATTCATTTATCTTAGTGAGATCAAGCTGTTTCAAAAGGAAATTTGATATCACAAACAATTGGCACCATTTTCCCATAAATCCTGTTGTGAAATTTCAGCCAAGTGCTGGGGCCCGACACCTGCCCTCTTTGGGTCAGAAGGGGAGCTGGTCCCGTGTTGAGGTGTCAGAGTCCCGTTAGCTTCTTCCTGAGACTTCCCCTGGAGGTCTGAAGAGGATTGGAGGGGATGGCACCTTCCGGCTCCCAGAGTCGAGGTGGCATCCCCGTGCCACCTACCAGCTGAGCTTCAGGCCAGCGAGCATCACCTGAGGAGCTTTGAAACTCCCCAGGCCCATTAAATCTGAATCTCCGGGGCTGGACCGGGGACTGGTGCTTTGCAAAGCTCCCAAGTGACTCCACGTGTGGCCGAGCATCCAGACTTCAGTGCCTCCGAGGAGTCTCCCGTGGCTAGGAGGCTGGGGCGCCTTGGGATGGTCAGGGGGTGTCACTGAGAGCAGGCTGCGGTTCCTCCAAGGAGTCAGCTGAGCCGGGGCCTGGGGAGGGTGGGTTGACACTCATGAGTTGGAAGGAAACGCGTCCATCTCCGAGTGCAGAAGGGTCAGGTTCCTGCGGAGAAGCCTGAGCCCGCTGTGGTGCCCCAGCTCCGCGCTTGCCAGCTGTGTGGATTCAGCCCTCTCGGGTTCCTCATTTGCATAATGGGGTTCCCCGTGGCCGGGCTTTGTGATCTTGAAGGGCGCCTTCACTCTGGGGACCTGTGAGTCTCCAACGGGGAACAGCCACAGGCTTCCTAAACAGGCTCCCCAGCCCTAGGTCAGGGCCTCCGAAGCCCCGGGCAGTTCAAATGGCCACCTCCCCCCAGACCACAGAGTCGAAGTCCCCACCTGCCTTCCTAAAGGGACCTCAGCCCCTCCTGACGGAGGCAGTCCTCAGAAGGCAGTGGGGACACTGAGGCCCAGAGAGGCGAGTCCTTTGCTCAGGACAGAGCCGGGCCTGCCAGCTCGGGAGCTGGTGATCTTCCTGACTGTCCACGTGACACCCCCCAAACTTGACTCGTCCAAACCAAGCTGGCCTGCCCACTTCAAACCTGCGCCCACCCAGTCCCCCCCACCCCCGTTTCAGCCTCTCATTTTGGGAGCAGAGGTCACAACCCAGAGCCACGCATGACTCCCGTCTGCGGCCCACACTCTCGGAGCCAATCCCCGCGCCCTGCTTTCAAGGCCTGCCCGCCTCCCACCTCTTCTCATCGCCCCCGTTAACACCCTGGCCGGGAGCTGGACGGCTCTTTCTTAAAGAGCCAGAGAGTAAACAATCTGAGTTTGCTGCTGGGATGCAGGCCGAGGCGACCGCGTGGGCACTTACATAATCGCTGAAAGTGGGACCGTCGAAAACCGTGAAATCTGTTCTCGGCTTGCATTTTGGGCAAACAGGTGGCGGCTGCATTTGTCCTGTGAGCTGTAGTTGGCCGATCCCTGTGCCAGACCAGAAGTTCTCAGCCGGGGGTGATTTTGCCCCCAGGGACGTTTGGCAATGTCTGGAGACAGTTTGGGTTGTCACGCCAGAGGCGACGGTGCTACTGGCACATAGTGGGTAGATGTCCTCCAGACGCGAGTGAGGCCGGCCCCTCCAGTGTCCAGCCTCCAGTGTCGCCAGGGCGGAGCTGAGAAGCTCCACTGCAGACCCAGCCGCTGTCCTCACTCCCCACACACGTCCCACTCCTGTCCTCCCGGCCACCTGCTTGCACAGTCGCCGTCCCCAAGTCACTTCACAAAATCCACAAGGTGCCCCGAGGCCCTGCAGGGTCGGTCCCCGCCCCCAGGCCTCTCCGGCCAGGTGTCCCCACCTCCCATCACAAGCCCACCTCTGGGCCTCGGCAGAGGCCGTTCCTGCTGTTGTCTGTGCGCCTGGTTCCGTCACCTCCAGCGACACCTTCCCTGACCATCATTTTCAAACAGCAGCTTCCACCTCATCCCCCGCCCTGCTTGACCACTGTTTCTCCATGAGTACGATGAGCTCCTACCCGTCCGCTCCCGGCTCCCCAGAACCTGTGCTCTGAGCCGCAGGGGCTTCTGCTTGTTTCTGGAAGTATCCCGGCACTGGGATTAGGAGCCAGCACATAGTAGGTGCTTAGTCAACATCTGCTCATGAGTGCAGGCTGTGTGGCCTCAGGCTCCGACTCACCACCTCAAAAAGCTGATCTAGGAGCCGAGAGTGGTGGCGCACACCTGTAATCCCAGCACTTGGGAGGCTGAGGCAGGAGGATCGCAAGTTCAAAGCCAGCCTCAGCAATGACGAGGCACTCAGCAACTCAGTGAGACCCTGTCTGTAATAAAATACAAAAAAGGGCTGGGGATGTGGCCCAGTGGTCGAGTGCCCCTGAGTTCAATCCCTGGTACCAAAAAAAAAAAAAAAAAAAAAAAAAAAAAAAAAAAATGCTGACCCAGTAGGTCTGCTCACTTTAGAGTGCTGTGCCCAGGTGGGGTGGAGCGGGTGTGGGTGAAGTTGACATGTGGCCCTCCCTGGCCTTCGGGGCTGAGTCTCCGGTGCCTCTTGCAGCTGGGACGGGGGCTGCAGGCCAGGCCCTTACCTCCCCAGGACCCTCTGCCTCTGTCTGGTCCCCTGGTCTGTCATGCCGCCTTCTCCATCCTCCATGGCCCAGGTCGGTGAGGTCCCCCGCCACCCTGTCTTCCCCTTGTAACCTCACCTGCCCAGCTCCACACTCCAGCCGTGTGTGTTCTGCCCTGCACCTCGGGCCCCAGCGGGCCTGTCAGCCTAGGAAGCCCGGGTCTGCAGGCCTCCCCTGGAGTCTGGCACACTCTGGACTCTACAGATCTCAGAGGCACAGCTCGGCAGGGCCAGCCTGGGGTGCAAACAGTGCCTTTTGCACTGAATGCCGGATTCAGGGGCCTGCCATGGGGGAGGTGGCGGGCCTTCCCCTTTCCTCCGAGGCTGGCTCTGGGGTGGGGAGCAGCAATGGATTTGCACAGGAAGGGGGTGCCTGTGGGGTGGGTACTGGGGGCCACTCACAGCTGGTGCCGCTGCACCCTGGCTGCTCTGAGTCCTGGCTGCTGAGAGCCCTAACTGCCTCTACGGCTGCTCTGGGCCACTGGGAGCTGCCTGTCCCCCCCGCGGGCTGCCCTCTGCCCACACAGCCCTCAGCCAGCAGCCAGCAACTGCCCGAGTCAGGGGTGGACACTGAGCCTCTTACTTCCTGATGGCTCCACCATGCCCGGTGGGTCACCCAGGTTCCCAGGGTCCAGCTGAGACCAGACTGCAGCCAGCCTCGCCCTGGCCGACCCCGCCCTGCTCGCCTGCTTCCCTCGCTCCGTCTCCTGAGGGCCGGTTCTCCATGACGGAACCCCTCCTGTCCCAGCCTCTGCCCAGGGACCACCTGCCCGTCATCAAGGGAGGGGAGCGGCGTGTCTCCAACTGACACCCACGTCCCAGTGCCGGACCTGACAACTAAGGGTGGCCCTCGGGCTGGGGGGGCACTCCTGGTGTCTCCACCTCGCGGGCTGTCATGGACCCCACGCCCAGGAGCACAGACCCCAGGCCCCTCTCCACGGTCCCTGCTGGGCTGCGAGGTTTTGCTGCTTCTGCTGACGTGGTGGGGACACGGGCCAGAGAGGCCGCGTTCCAAGCGTTTGTTCGCGAAGGGCTTTTAAGGGCTGGCTAGGCCTCCCCCACTGCCCGCTGCCAGGAAGGCCCCCTCCCGGCTGCAGCCCTGCAGGAGCCCTGGCACGTCGGGCCTCCTGTCCCTCCGCCGGCTTTCCTGAGGTTCAGCTTGGCAGCCTCCGCCGGCCCTGGATGGCTTCATGAAGTCGGGAGCGGCTGGTGCCAGCTCCCCATTAACGTGGCCTCGGGGCTCCCGAACCTTTTGGCTGCTCTGTTGGGGGTGGGGAAGGTGAGCCAGGCAGGGGAGAGAGTCAGGGGCTCGCCAGTGCCAAGGTGCTGTGTGACCTTGGACAAGTCACACCCCCTCTAGGGCTTGGGGCCCCAGCTGTAAAGGGGGCACCGGGCAGAGTGGTTCCTCCCAGCTCCCGCCTGGGCCGTTCACTGGGGAAAACATGAATGCCAAGTACGTGCCGGGCACTGGTCAAGGTTCTGGGGACATGGCTGTCAACAAAAGAGACCAAGTCACTGCCTCGTGGAGTAGAAGTCCCCGGTGGAGGACGGGGTCTAGAATCAGAAGATCTGGGGTCCTCACCACTGACTTGAATCTTTTAATTCATTTTTAAAGTGTCATTTGACACATAACAACTGTGCACATGAAGGGCAGCAGGTGTGCACCGCGTGATAACTCACTCGGGGTGACCAGCACATCTGTCACCCCAAACACTTACCATTTCCTGGTGGTGAAAAACCCTCTCTTCTAGCTATTTTGAAATACACGATATAGTCTGTGGACTAATCGCCCCGCTGTGCAGTCCTGCACCAGAGCCCGTCCCCACCGCCTGGAACTTTGTACCCTATGGCCCACCTCTCCCCGCCCCCTCCCCAGCCCTCCCCCACCTCTGGTGGTCACCCTTCCGCTCTCTGCTCCTAGGAGAACACATGTAGATTTTACATAGAGTGAGACTGTGCAGTGTGTCTCTTTCTGTGCCTGGATTATTTCACTTAGTGTCCCCAGGGTCACCCATGGTGTTACAAAAATGGCAGGATTCCATTCTTTTTCATGACTGGACAGTATTCCATCGTGGCCCTGCACCAGGCGTTCCTTGGTGGCTCCTTCGTGGACGGACACAGGCTATTGTGAGTTGTGCTGCGCAAACCTGATGGCCCCGTGGCCTCTGGCTTCACTGCCTTGGGAGGGGCGCCCCGGGGTGTGGTCGCTGGATCACGGGGCAGCTTAATTGCTTAGTTTTTGAGGAACCTCTGCTGTTTTCCCCAAAGGCTGAGCTAATTCACATCCCACCAGTGGTGTGCGAGGGCTCCTTTTCTCCAGCACTTGTTATTTTTCGTCTTTCTTATAATAGCCCTTCTAGCCCTGGTGAGGTGGCTGCTGGTTCTGCTGGGCCTCAGTCTCTCCGTCTGGAAGAGGGGGTTATTCTGAGGCACCCGTGACACAGTGGATTCAGTGCTCCTGGAAGTAGCCACTTCTAACACTTAGTAAGCACCTACTGTGTTGCCCTGCGTGAACGCAGGCGATCACCTCCAGTCTCTCCACCGGGATGGAGGCTGAGCTGCAGTGGGTTATATCCTCACTCTGCCCCTTCTTACTGTGTGTCCTTGGACAAGCTGCTGGACTTCTCTGTGCCTCAGGTTCCTTGACCATAAGGGGAATAACTGTGCCTGGCCCTGGGGTTGCTGGGAGGTAGGGTGGGTTAGGACTTGCACAGCCCTCACAGTGCTCAGTGCAGGGAAGTCATTTATTAGTCCTCTCATCCGAGAGAGGAGAAGGCTGAGGTCTTAAGTTCCTGCCTAAGGTCACCCAGGCAGGGGAGCTCAAGGGTGTGGAAGGAGCCTCCTGCAGTCCGGACCTGGGGCCTAGGGACTCCCCACCTCCCTTAGCCACCTGTCCTGGGGAGGATGGGCCACACTGCAAACTGAGGCCAGGGGACTTACAGTGTGGCATGTCCCTTCCTGAGTGTGTCTGACTGCGCGCCGGTGCACATGCGTGTGGGCGCGTGGCTGCACGTGTGTCCTGCACACCCCTGAGAGAGTCTGGTCTCGAGGTTCAGGAAGAGGCGAAACTGAACTGCAGGGAGTAGAAGAGCGGGTGCCTCTGCCTCTGGGGCAGCTGCTGGAAGGGCCCCAGGGAACTCTCCGGGCGATGGAAATGTTCTGTGCCGTAATTGGGGTGGTGGTTACACAGGGGTATCCACTTATCAAAAGGCGCTCAGCACTGGGAATCTGCACGTTTGTACAGATGAATACAAGCCCCGGGAAAGTCATCGATAAGAGAGCCCGCCTGTGGCTCCGCCATGGCTCCTGGTGCAGCCTTCCTGCACCTGCCTGCTGCCCTGATCCTGTGCGCACGGTGGCCACACGGCGCCATGCACATGGGGACCCCGACCCCTCCCTGGGGCTGAGCAGGTAGGTCTAGGGGTGCACATGTGTCTGCAGCCCCGGCGGCGGTGTGCTGGCACCACAGTGCTCTGCCAGGGAGCAGCACTGACTGCCCGCCTTCCGCGCACCGAGTCTGCCGGTGGCTGGATGCTAGAGCGCGCAGGCAGGGGCCCTGGTTGCTGTAGACAGATCAAGCCCTGTTATCAGGAAATTATGGCAGGGGAGCGACAGCTAGCAGCCTGTGCCAGGGAGGGTGGGACACACGGGCACTGGGCAATTAACATCTCTAAGGGTGCCTCTGCTGAATGGTGGCTAATTTGCCTCATCAGACAAGCGCAGCAGTCGCAGTGTGGAGAATGGCAGGTCTCCCGAGGATTTGTGAATGGGCACTGCCTTGGCGCCAGGTTTTCCCCTGGGGGGAGCTGGCACTTGAAAGAGGGGTAGCTCTCTTTAAGAGTGGGAACAAGTCCTCCGGGCCCCCACCAGCCCAGCTTCTAACTTCTCTGTCCCCTCCGAGGATGGTTGGCCTTATGAGGTGGGGAGGATGTAGAGGCTCAGAGAGGGTAAGCAACTTATCCAGGGTCAAACAGCTAGTCATCCACCAACCTGGGAATTGGGCTTGCCGGCAGATATTGCATCTCTTAACACCACAGCTCGCTCACATGCAGCTGTGGTGGTTTTTGGCCATAGCTTTTCAGCAAGGGTACTTTATCTTCTTGGTTTTTTCCCCTGAAATGTTCACTTTAAAACTGAGGGGTTTTTTGGCGGGGGTGGGGGGGTGAGTAATGGGATTTGAACTCAGGGCTTCGTACATTCCAGGCAAGCACTTTACCACTGAGCTACATCCCAGCCCTTTTCATTTTTTATTTTGAGACAAGGTCTCACCAAGTCGCCTGGGCTGGCTTGGAACTTGCAGTTCTGCTGACTCAGGCTCCCGAGTTGCTGGGATTAAAGCTGTGCACCACGGCACCCAGCTTCGCTGTTTAAAATCAAGTGTTTATTTTGAAAGGAACCTGCCATTTTAAAGCCATTATATGACACTCATAAATTGAAGGAGGGTGGCTTCGCAGCCCCGTCTCCATGCGCAGGAGTCTGAGGTGGTGCCCAAACGTGGATCTTTCCGTTTAAAATCGGGAAGATCCTGGCAAACCGGTTGAGTTGATCACCCTAAATCAAAGAAGTTAAAAAAAACGAATACCATTAAAACGAACAGCTTACAGACCCCTGGGGCCCAGGGTTCACTCCGATTGGCCTGATTTGGGTCATGTGTCCAAACTAAGCCAATTGTTGTTTGCCAAAGGAGCGCCCAGTTCTGATTGGCCAGGCCTGGAGGCGGGGGCGGGGCCTGCCTCACCTATGCCACTGGCAGGAGCGAGGGTCACCTAGCGGGGTGTGGGATCCCCACCGCAGGAAGCCCTGCAGGCAGGAACCAGCAGAGGACCCTCTGCCTTGTAGGAGCTGTCTCCTCCTGTCCCAGGCCCGCTCCCACGCCCCTGCCTCCTGCTCCCTGTGTCCCTCTCCTGTCTGGCCCTCTGTCTCCCCATCTGTGAAATGGATCAAGCTGAACGACCTCTGAGCGTCTTCTAGGCATGATGTTATGAGTGGGTCTTTCCTGGGACAATCGCGACTGGGTTTTGCTGGTGGCTGTTATATAGTGGCGTTCTCTCTATTTTGCCCAGAGCTAAGTAACAAAGACCCGTTCACAGAGCACCATTGAGGGGAGATGCTCCTTGTCCGCGTCCCAGCCCTGGCACGCTCTGGCTCTGTGATTTTGGAAGAGTCATCTCACTCTCTAAGCCTTGGTTTCTGAACAGTATTATCCATTTGGAAGGGTCCTGATTAAGATTAAAATTGGCAAAAGGTTTGGCCCTGGGGTGGGAGGGTCATCAGGTCATTGCAGGGTCAGTGTCCTTCTTTGCTGTGTCCCCTGGAGTCAACTTGGCTCTTGGGTTGGGCCCCTCGCGGGAGCCCCAGAGACTGAGCACCTGCAGGCTCAGGGCGCCATGGCATCCTGCAGGACAGAGAGCCCCGGGTTCCCAGCCAAAGGCTCAGGGTTCCATCTTGACCTGTGGCTTTTCCCTGGGGGTGGGGGTGGGGGGTGGGCTTCCTCAAAACCACTGGGGTGGGGCAGGGAAAGGAAAGTGCATGCCAGAGGGATAGTGAGATTGCAGGGACCTGGCACTGACACGCCCCAGTCTCCTAGGGGAAACTAGCATTTTACATGGGGGAGGGGCGCTGAAGCTCAGATTTAAAGGGCTGCATCCCCGTAGTGTCGCTCAGCAAATGGGGATCCAGACCTGCCTTGCGGTTGCTATCACTGCACCACCCTGTGAGAGGATAATGATGCTTCCAGAGGAAGGACTAAAGTGTGGTGCACACCTACTGTGTGCTGGACTTTCTGCACCCATCCTTATCAGTTAGTCCTGGAACCCTGGCAGGTTCCCTCTTGGCTCTGATTTTGCAGAGGCACCATGTGAGTCAGAGAGCTCTGCGTGACCCGCCCAGGGTGGTGCCCGGGAGCAGGTACAGCTGATGTGAGGCTGGCTCCAGGCTCCCGTCGGGACACCTGCACTTAGCGTGCACCTACTGTGCGCCAGGTGCTTGCTGGCCTCAGCTCTTCCCTGCGTGGCCTGTGGGTCTGCCAGAGGAGGGGCACGGTGTTCCTGGGAGACGTCGGGGTCTCTTCTTGGTCACTAGAAACTGTCTGCTTTGCGTGTCACCTCTGCCGGTGGGGCCTCGGGCTTCTTCGCTGGCTCTCTCTGGAACTGCCCCTCCCCTCGAGCCTCCCTGCCCAGGCAGCTCCTTGCTGGGAGCCCAGAACCTTCCAGGTTCTGGCACTGGACGAGGCCGTTTGCTGCAGAGGCCAGGTCTTGGCTTCTCTGGGCCGCAGGGCTCAGTCCCACCCCAGCTGCCCCCTCGGGGCCCCTCCTCAGCGCTGGTTCTGTGCCAGTGTTTGGGCTGCCGCAGCCCTGGCCAGGCTCGAAAAAGGAATTATTTCTGTCTCCTGCATAGTTCTCAGTCCAATTCCCAAAACGGGAAGTGGCCAGGGAGGGCGTCCCCACCCCCACTCCAGCCCGCCGAGGAGGGTGGGGGAGGGCTGGCGGAGCTGGAGGAAGGAGGGCGCAAGGGACGCTGCCGCACGTGCCCAGCACGACACCACCGCCTCTTCTCCTGCCCTGCGGCCTGCAGAGGAGGCTGGGCCCTGGGGTCGGTGGCCTGCAGACGGGACACGTGTGACCCCAGCATCCCGCCAGCTCTCCCTGCTCTTCGGGACGCCTTCCCTGGCTGCCTGGGGGCTCTCGGGAAGTGTGAGGCCCGGGTTGTTCCCGGGCTCTGGTCCCTCACAGTGGTCGGTCACCAGCTGCCGGCCTGGATGTCGGTTGTGGTGACCAGCTGTGTCACTGGCCAGGGAGCAGGATGGGCCCGAGGGACACTCTCTGGCAGTATGACTGTCCACCAGGAGGCTGGTGTCTGGGTGACTGGATGGCTGGCTGCGTCTGTCTGTCCTCCTGTCTGTCTGCCTGTCTGACCGGCAGGGGCGTAGTGGACTGACTACACCGTCACTGTCACCATCCTCTGACTCCCTGGAGGGCCCGCCGGCCCTCCGTCTACCTGGCACATGAGCTAACCAGCGAGGCACGGAGCAGATGGCCTTTCTGTCCCTCTCCTGTTCGCACGCCTGTCTGTCCATCTGCCTGGGAGTCTAACGGGAGGACGGACAAGCTGCCCGTCTCCGTGTCTGTCCGGCCGACGCCTGTGGGTCTGTCTGCCTTCCAGTGCTTGGCTGGCTCTGATCAGGTGACTGGCGAGGCAGGTCTGTCCCTCTCTGGCTGATGGACGGTCCTGCTGTCTCGAAGGCTGGCTGACAAGGTGACTGACAGCCTGTTTGTCCCGGCTAGTGAATGATGACGAGGGCCTGTCTGTCCATCTCCCCTGACTGACGGGCCATCCGTCTGTCTGCTGGCTGTCTGACCAGGTGCCCTGCAAATGCTGGGTGACCTGCCGGCACCCGCTATGTCCGAGGACTGACGAGGTGGCTGGCTGGTTGTGCCCACCTCCTGCCCGGTGACTGGCTTACTGGACGTGTGACCCTTGACTCCTGAGCTGGGCCACAGTCCAGGGGATCAGCAGAGCCTGAGGGACACGCAGCCGGAGCCACCTGCCCAGCCCCCCTCCAGAGTCCCCACCAGGCCCAGCGTGGTCGACCTTCCCCTCCCAGGGCGGGGGGAAACTGGCGAAGGTCTCAGTCTCCTCCGTTACAGTGTCCACCCTGCGTGGCGGGGGCTGAGTGTCCTCTCCCACCCACCCTGTTCTCTGGGGCCTTAGGGGACACAGCTCCTTGAGGGGACCACAGGACACTGTCCACACGTCAGGCCCTGCCCGGGGCCTGCTGTCCTGGGAAGCACGCTGCGCACTGTTCAAGTCTCCACAGCCTGCTGCTCGACATGGGCAGGTCCCAGGACAGGGTGACCCGGGCAGCCTGCTATTCCAGGAGGACAGGCCCCTGCCCACAGCCCCGGGAGGGAGGCCAGTTGGGAGGTGGGATGCTTTGCGCTGGGGTGGCACAGTCCCCTCCGGCAGGGACACTTCCTCCTGATAATGACCTCTGCCCCGCTGCCGGGTGGCTGCTGTTGGCCGACCCCCCTACGGACCGAATCCTGTGGTTTTCTTGCAGGAGCCATGTGCATTTGGCAGGGAGAGCCGGGCGGAGTCGGTGGCCTGGGTGGAGAGAGGCCTCTCGAGTTTGGCTCCATCTGAGTCACACCCCATCTTTCTTGGGGTGCCCTTGGTGCCCCCGTCAGCCCTGAGCGGTGGCAGGCTGGATCGCCCCGCACAGGCCAGCCAGTGCCTGATCCAAGCCTGGGGTGCCGTGGGCAGGGGGCATTCTGGGAGCTCTCTGAGCCCTGGATAGGAGGCCGCAGCGTCAGAGAGCTGGGCTTCTGAGGCCAAGGTCAAGCCCAGTGCATGTCCAGGGTTAGGACTAGAGTCAGAGACCACTGTGACAAGCTCGGGCTCATTCTAGGCCTGGGTTAGGGTGGATCCTGTGGTCGGGACCAGGGATCAGTCAGTGAGGAGAGTCTGGGCTCCATTCACGCCCAAGTGCAGGATCTGCCTGTGTGGGGCCAGGGACCCCAGCGTGCAGCCAGTCAGGGTCAGTGCTGAGCGTCAGAGCCTGTTCTTTTTTTTTTTTTTTTTTTTTAATATTTATTTATTTGCTTTAGTTGTACAATGCGTTTATTTGTACGTGGTGCTGAGGATCGAACCCGGGCCGCACACGTGCTAGGCAAGCGCTCTGCCGCTGAGCCACAATCCCAGCCCCAGAGCCTGTTCTTGAAAGGCATCGTGGCTCAGTCTGAGACCAAGCCTACTATGTGACCGGCATCCTGTGACCCAGCCTGTGACCAGGACCAGGGATCAGTGTGCGACCAGGGCTTAGCCTAGGACCGGAGCCATGAAGGAAGCTGTGGCCAGAGTGCAGGTTCCTCGGGGGCTGCAGCTAGATTCAGTCTGGACACGGGGACTGTGTAAGTAGCCCTGGTCATTGTCCTGAAGGGACGGGCGCACGGGGACCAGTGCACCCCAGGCTGGCTCCTGAGCTCGCCTTGCGCCCCTTCCACCTGGGCCCTGAGGGCAGAGCCGGGACACCTGTGAGCCTCTGGGACAGGTGAAGGTGGTGTGTTTATGCTGCTGGTGGGACCCGAGGGCCGTCCCGTGTCTGGGGGACAAGCCCAGAGGCTAAGGACTGGCCTTAAGCAGGAAGAGGAGGAGAAAGTCACACCGGGAGGGGTCACGAGTGGCGCCCACTCCAGCCTCCCCTCTGCCAGGACCTGACCCTCCCCCGTCCTGGTGACTGTGATGACATTTGGGGTCACTCCTCGGCTGTGCCCCCACCAGAAGAACTGCTCCCTGAGGCCACCTGCTTCCCCTGAGGACCCTGTAGGTGCCCAAAATGACCGAGGTAACAGCGACCACTCATGGGGTCCAGGCACTGCCCTGGGCCTGCTCTCTCCTACGCTGACCTGGCCTTCTAAAGACAGATGCTCACAGAAAACACGCACGTGGTGAGGCCAACCCCAGCAGCCCAGGGGTGGACGCTGGGAAGGTGGCCGCCTCCTCTCCCATCTCCTCACTCACAAGAACCATTCCTTGCACATCTTGGTAGGATTTTCGTGTGTCTGTGTTCACGCTCCACCAACTCCGTGGGAACGGGGGTTTTGTTCACCATATCCACTGCCCCAGCCCCTTGCATACAATCACATCGGGCACGTAGTAGGTGCTCAGTTAGAATGTGTTGAAAGTTCAGGGTTTTTTTTCTAGTATCAATGGTATCGTGTCACACACGCGCTTCTGGACTTCACTTTTAAACTGTGAATGAGGGAGTAAGCCTCAGAGAACTTTCTGTATTGTCCTGATGGCTGTGTCATCTTTCACGCATGCCACAGATGCCCCACACTTTTATCAACTAGACGCTCCATCCAGTTTTGTTTTCCTTCATCACAATGTTGACGCCTGACTTAAGCTTCATGTCTCAGTTCTGCCACGGTTCTCTCTCCTTTTGACTGAGGAGACAACTTCTCAGAGAGGTTAAGGCACCTGCCCAAGGACACACGCCAACCTCTAAAGCCACTCCATCACCCAAGTTTTTCTTTTGCTGCCCACTGGTGCCCCTTGCTGGGTTATCTCATTGCCAACTTCAGAGAAGGCTGCCCTGCCACACCCCTGTCACCTGTCCTGGACACAGCCCTTTGGTGGGGATCTTTTGCAGGCCCTGTTCAGTGTCTTCCAAAGCCCAAGTTGGGCTAGAGGGTAAGAGTTCCCAGCTGGGTGCCACGGCACACGCCTGTAATCCCAGCGGCTCGGGAGGCTGAGGCAGGAGGATCACTAGTCTCAGCAATTTAGTGAGGCCCTGAGCAACTTAGCAAGACCTTGTCTCAAAATAAAATATAAAAGAGGCTGGGATGTGGCTCAGTGGCAGAGTGCCTCTGGGTTTAACCCCTGGTGCAAAAAAAAAAAAAAAGAGTCTGGGCTGGGATTGTGGCTCAGCGGTAGAGCGCTCGCCTAGCACGTGCGCGGCCCGGGTTCGATCCTCAGCACCACATACAAATAAACATATCGTGTAGAACTAAAGCAAATAAATAAATAAAAAAAAAAAAAAAAAAAAAAAAGAGTCCCAGGAGGAGCCAGAGTCCCCTCCTCCAGAGCCTTGCCGAGGCAGCAGCTCTCAGCGGGGGGGGGGGGGGGGGGGGGGGGGGGGAACTTCCATAATGCCTGGGACGTATTTATTTGTCAGGCCCAGGGGGCGTCTCTTGAGTAGAGGCCAGTGCACCGATGACCCTCCATGAGCGATCTGACCCCCAGCGTCCACAGGGTCAGCTTGCAGGCTGAAGGGCGCAGACCCTGCTCCAGGTTCCTGGGCCGTGTGCTGGCCTGCCTCTTACTGGCCGCGGGACGCTGGGCGAGTTGCCCGACCTCTCTGTGCCTCGTTTCTTTACCTGTGGGGTGGGGAGTGAGTGCCCCTTCCTCTGATCAGTCCGGGTGCCCCTGGAGTCAGAGCTGGACGCTGATCTGCAGAGAGAGCAGGCCGGGGCTGTTCCGGCTCCTGCAGCCAGGGCTTCCCCAGGGAGTGTGAGTGACCTCAGTCCACAGATGGAAATAGCCCCCACCCCCCGGACGCGCTGACCTCCGCCTGTGGGAATGGAGGAAATTCACTGTTTCCATTTTGGGGTCTGAAGAGCAGCTCCCGGGAGACGTGCTGGTTTTCAAGAAGCTGGGCATGAAAGGATCTCACAGGCCAGTGACTCCAAGTCTGTCACTTAACAGATGGGGACACCAGGGGGTGGGGGGTGGGCAGGACCTGCTCTGTAGCAAGACAGCGCAGCCCCACTTGAGGCCTCCCCAGGTTCTGGCCAGCGCGTGGGGCCAGTGGCTCCTCTCTCCTTGCTGGGGGCTCTGGAGTCCAGCCCACCAGGGAGGCAGCGACCTGGGTAGGTCTCTGCAGCCTCAATGTCAGACCGTTCCCCTGGTCCCTGCAGTACCCTGGCAGGCCACATCCCATGCTCTGAGCCTCAGCAAAATGGACACTTAGCTTGCTGTCAAAGGGACCAGGGGCCAGGCGCGGTGGCACACACCTGTAATCCCAGCGGCTCAGGAGGCTGAGGCAGGAGGATCTCGAGTTCAAAGCCAGCCTCAGCAACTAGTGAGGCCTAAGCAACTCAGTGAGACTCTGTCTCTAAATAAAATATATAAAAGGGCTGGGGGGGTGTGGCTCAGTGGTTAGCGCCCCTGGGCTCAATTCCTGGTACCAAATAAAAGGGGGGCACCAGGAAGGAGTGTGGGTTCGCTGCCCAGGGCTGGTGGAACCAGGTCGGCCAACCCTCTCTGCAAGCAGCTTGACAGCTTCTAAGAACAGCCCGGGGCATCCGCCCTCTCCCTCGGCAGGTCTACTCCTGCGGGTCCCCCTCCCATGCAGGCAGTGACAGGCGCACCCGCTGGTCTTGGTGGCAGTGTGGCAGTAGCGTGGGGTTGGGCAGGCACAGGGTCTTGCCCATCGTGGAGCGTTTTGTGGTAGCTCTGTGCGTTCTGACTTGTAGCAACTTCGAAAATATATCATTAAGTGAAGACGTAATATCCTGAAGGGTGGGTGTGGGATGTGCCACCATTTCTGTGGGAAAGGAAGAATATAGATAAATATAAACGTATTTAGTCACAGTGCATCTGTCAAGAAGGCCTGCAGCTGCAAGGACCAGAGAACCCAACAGAGCCAGGCAGCCCAGGGCTGATGGCCCCGCATTCCTCCTGCCCATGCCCCCATTCCAAATGTGTGGCTCTGGTCCTCATGGTCTGGAGATGGCTGCTCTACCTCCAGGCATCACATCCACATCCCTTGAAAGAAAGTGGGGGAGGAGGACAGAGGGAAAAAGGAAAATACAATTGTCTTCTCTTCCAAGCACTTTGACTGTTGGGGAAGGGGAAGGAATGGCCTCCCCCAGACTTCCACACACATCCCTCTGGACAGAGCTGAGCCACAAGTCAGTCCTAGTGTCAAGGAACCTGGGAACATGAGTGATGCCGTGGGGCACTTTGCCACCTGAGCACAGGAGGTTCTGTTGGAAGGAGGCCGCGGAGGTGTCGTGGGGCAGACCCCGGCAGAGGCTGCTATTCTGAGCCCACTGTGGAGAGTCCACAAGAAACTGGGAACAGGGGTCCCCTCTGGGCCAGGGGAGGGGGCAGGAGAAGGTCCTGCTCCTCACTGGGCCGCTTGCGTGGGTGGCCTTCCGGAACCAGCATCGTTTATGGGAAAATGCGGTTGTAAAGGGCGCTGCGTGCCGCGGCCCGGATGTGCTGGGCTCTCGCGAATCTGCCTTCTTCCGCCTGTCCCTGGCTTCTGCTCAGGCATGGCAGCACGGCCCCTCTGCCGGGCCACGGCCCCTCTGGTACTTCTTTCCTTTCTGCTCTGTGTTGCCCTGGGCATGGGGAGGGGCGGGGAGCCGCTGTCCCAGCTGGGGCGGGAGAGAGTGCCCCGTGCCCAGAGGTGCCAGGAAGAGGCCCCTGGAGGCCTCCTGAGATGCCAGAGGCTGGGGGCGTGGGCGGAGGGGCTGTGACACGGCCACACAGGAAGGACAGCCAGCGCCTGGCCCTGCACACGTCAGGCCCGCCCTTCCTGCATCGACCCGTCGAGCCTGACCAGGGGCTTCCAGGTTGCCCACCAACAGAGCGCTGAGTGACAGGGTTGCACGTTTAGGTGACGCCAGGAACAGCATAGTCCTGTCTGTCCCAGAGAGGACTGCCCCAGTCATGCCCTTCCCCCAGTTCTTGGTCCTTGACTATAAACCAGAAAATTAAGGAGTCATATGGTTGGGCACAGGGGTGGGCTCCAGGGGTGAAAGCAGCAAGTGCAAAGGTCCTGGGGTAGACTCTCTGCACCTCGAGGAGGTCGGAGTGCTGGCTTGTGGAGGCGAGGAGGGCAGAGCTGAGGTGGAGCATGGATTCTCACACGCATCTCAGGACTCCCAGCGCGGGAACTGCAGGCTCCCTCTGCTCGCTGTGCTCTGGCCCACACTCAAGAGACGACATCTCTCTGGGGTCTGTGGGCCCCTGCCCAGAAGCTGAGCCAGGCAGCGCATCCAACTCACCTTGGCCTTGTGGAGTTCCAGCTCTGCCTGTCTCCTGACTGCGTGGCCTTGGGCAAGTGACTGCACCACGGTGTGCCTCAGTCTCCTCATCCGCCCAAAGGCACAACAGCAGGACGCGCCCCAGGAGGTGGCTGTGGGGGCGAGAATGGGTAAAGTCGAGCCTGTGCGCAGGACAGCACCAGGGAGTGCTGCGGGCGTCGTGGCCTTCCTCGTTTTGTTGTGGCTCCTGGCTATGGTCTTGGAAATTGGCAGGAGGGCGTGGGGGTCCTTCCCCCTGGGGGGACTGAGGAGCAGGGGAGAGCCGGGGCTGAGCCCACCTCCCAGTGCTGCTGGCAAGCTCGAGGGCACCTGCCCTGCCTGAGCTCCAGGGCCACACTGGGGGGCACACTTTGTTGGAAGCTCTGCTGTCACCATCTTGGCATCCAGAGCGACTTCTGAACCAGGAGCCTCCATTGTTACTGAGCACCCAGTTCTGCAAAGCCTGGGCCTGTCCTGGCCGGTGAGGAGCAGGGGCTCTCCCAGCGAGGGGCGCGCAAGGGCTGCTTTTCCTCCCGCCGGAGGCTGACGCCCCGCCCCCCCCAGTGCCTGAGAGCTTTCTCGGGGGCCAGGAAGAGCGTTCACCCTTCGAGGAAGGAGAGAGAGGCCAGAGTGGCTCCTCTCCACCCCCTGAGATCTTGCAGCAAACCTCAGCTGCATCCCCCGGGATCCCAGAACCTCCTGGAAAGGAAAGGAAGCCACTCAGACTGAACGCCACTTTGTGTCAAAAGCTTCCCTAATGTTTTAGCTCGGGCGGTATTATTAGCCTGCTTTGCAAAGAATGGAACTTGGACTCCATCAGGCCACGCTAATTGCTTAGGTCCCCTGGCTGGTGGGGAGGAGAAGCCAGGAGGAGGAGGGGAGGAGGGGGAAGGGGAGGAGGGGGATAGAAGAGGGGGAGGGGAGGGGGGGGATAGAAGAGGGGGAAGGGAGGGGGAGGGGAGGGGGGAGGAGGGGAGGAGGAGGGGGGAGGGGAGGGGGAGGCGGGGATGGGGAGGGGCAGCCCCCCCAAAGCACAGCCCCAGGATGCATTTCCGGGGCTCTGGGCACTTTTGTTTTCCTCCATGAAAAATATGAAGCCTGATATTTTATGTCTGCATTGGCATAAAGATGAATATAGTGATTTACATATTATAACTTTCTTCATCCTAAACATTCTAATTATAAAAGAAAATAGAGCATGGGGAGGGGGCATGGGGAGGGGGTGGGGAAGGCGGGAGCCTGCTGGGCTCGGGGCAGGGGAGGCCTCCCTGGAGGAGGAGGGATGGTGGCGGGAGGGGCTGCATCCAAACCCCTGGAAGGGGCGGAGGGCCGGTGCCCCCTGTGCTGGACCTCTTGGTGCCACCCCCAGCCCCCTCCTCGTCCCCCACTCGCCCATCACCTGCACGGGGACCCTGGCAGCTCCTCGGCAGCTCTCTGTAGGAGCTACCGTCCCTGAGCTCAGCCAGCCCAGTGGTCCGGGCAGGGACCCTGCGGCCACCCCCTTCCGCCACAACTGCTGCCCTAGATCACTGCCCCATGTCACATGTTGGACCTGTCCTTTTTGATTCATCTGTCACCTCGATGGCCGAGCTGGCACGGAGCCAGCAGCACTGTCACCTTTGCTGCCATTGACACGGCTGTTTACTCCCAGGAATTTCCGAGGCACTATAGCTAATACCAGATGATCACGGTCATTGTCATTGACATTGACACTCCTGGGAGGCCTGGGGGCTGCCTGGTGTCCCCCCCCTCTGTCTGGCCCCCCCCCCATGCGCGGGCGGCATGGGGCTGCTGGGCACGGGGAGCTCCGGGCCCTGGATGAGGGGGTCGGCCCCCGCGGCCGCAGGGGCTCTGTCTTCGCCCTGCCCCAGGCCACGGCGGAGGGAAGGGAGGTGTCGGGAATGTGTACATTTGCCCAAAAAAGAGCCCCGTCTCCGGCACCCACGCCTCCCTCGTCTCCAAACATGTTCTGATCTTTTTATATAAGACGGGATCTAAATCAACCTCTCCCGGCGCCCAGCTCGGGGCTGGCTGAACACATGGGGGTGTCGGGGCATCTGAGCTCGGGGCCCAGGTTGGAGAAGACGGATCGCCCGCCCCCTCCTCGGTCTTGGGGCTCGGGGTGCCAGGAGCCGCGGCTGTCAGGACTGAGAAGAGGTGGAAGAGGCGCTATGCGTGGCATCGTGTTGCCATGACAACCAAGGGCGTCCTTGGGGGGGGGTGTCCTGCCCGAGGCCCCAGGTGGCCTTGCCCACTCACGGGTCCCCTCCGCTGGCCCAGGTTGCCACCGCAGCCTCCTGTGCAGGAGGGATGGGCCAGGAGGTCACAGGGCTGAAAGGGACACTTGTACTGACACAAAGGGCCCCGGCTGTCCCGCTCCGTAAATGGCTGCCAAGCAGAAAACCGGGTGCGGAGCTGCCAGACCTTTGGTGACCTCAGAGCAGCGGGGTGCGGGTCACGGCGCTATGCCAAGCATCTTATTCTTGGCAAAGAATGCGAATCGTAACTTTTTAAAGAACCTTGTGGGCCAAACAAAGCGCGTCCGTGAACCGGCCAGTTGGCTTGGCCAGCCGGTCACCATCTTGCAGTCCGAGTGGGGCACCGGCTTCACAGAATGGTGGCCCCACTCTGCGCCCTTGAGGGGTCCTGAGGTGAGTGAATCCAGGAGGCAGCTTTGCAAGGGGGGGAGGTGAGAGGAGCCCAAATTCCCAAAACAGCCTTGGACTGGGGCGCTGGAAACTGCTCGGCTGAGCCTGTCCCCGGAGGGTCTTGAGGGATCTGTGGTCCCCGTCAGGCACGGGCCAGGAAAGGGCGCGTGGGTCTGGCCTGCCTCTGCCCCAGCCCCAGCGGCCCTGGGCTCTTCTCTCCCCTTCCCCGCGCCTCAGTCTCCCCTGCTGTAGGACTGAGCCAAGCGTCCCCGGGGCCTGTCCCCCTCCCGCGCTTATTGCAGAGTCATCGTCCCCAGCATTCACTCTGGGTGACGCCCTGGAATGCCAGGTGGGGTTTCACTGTCACGAGAGAGGTTCTTCTCCACGGTGTCACTTCTGCAGCAGTGGGTGGAACGGCTGGTGACAGGCGTTCCTGCCCACGTGGGACTCACGTCACTGGGAGAGGCAGAGGAGTCGGAGGCGTCCACCCTGCTCATCCACACGGCCCAGAGGACGCGCTCTTCACCTGGGTGGGCGCAGCCAGGCCCGTCTGTCAGGACTCACTACTTGTCCCCCAGGGTCCCCTTCCCAAGCAACTTCCCAGCCCCTCCGCCTGGTGCACCCCAGCCAGGGTTTGTGTCTGACTGGCACCATTGCCATCTGGGTAATTCCCCACTGAAGAGGGTTGTTCTGTGCCCGGGCATGAACGACAGCATCCGGCCGATTTCCGCGTGTCGGAATCGTCCCATACAGGCACATGCACACTTGTAACAACCAAAACCAGCCTCGGAATGTCCCCTGGAGGGCCAAATCACCCCTCCTTGGGAACTGCTGGTCTGAGACCATCGTGGCGGACCCATTCCTTTTGCCAAGTGATGATCTAGCTGTGGATGTGATGCCACCTTCAAGTCTGCTGGGGAGTTTCTTGGGAGGTTTTTGTCCATCTTAGAGAACTGTACTAGGAGGAGAGGATGTGTTTTTCCTTCCCTTGAATGTGGCCATTTGTTCACCTGATGGGTCGAGCAGTGGCAGCCATCTTGTGTCCGTGAGGTGAGCCAGCTTAGGAATGGAACCAGCCCTCTAAGGATGCTAGAGTAAGTGGATGATAGAGAACTTGGATACAGGACTTGTCAGAATGCGGGATGATAAATCCTCTGATTGCCCGAACCTCTCTTAGTCAGCATTTTCTACTTCATGAACCAAGAAACTTGTTAAATGATAAATCGTAAATCATACTTCAGAGTTCACCTTAAATGTCAATTTCTTCAGAAAGCCTCCCCTGCCCCACCACAGAAACTGGGCCCCTCTAATTTTTCTGAACCTTTCTTTGGTGGCACCTATCTCAATTTCTGAACATACTTTTTTTTTTTTTTTTTTTTTTGTATCGGGGATTGAACTCAGGGGCACTCGACCACTGGGCCACATCCTGAGCCCCTTTTTTTTTGTATTTTATTTAGTGACACGGTCTCACTGAGTTGCTAAGTGCCTCGCCATTGCTGAGGCTGGCTTTGAACTTGCGATCCTCCTGCCTCAGCCTCCCAAGTGCTGGGATTACAGGCATGCACCACTGCGCCCGGCTTTTCTGGACGTACTTTATGACTTCTAAGTCCTGTTTTCCTCCACTAGGTGTAAGTTCCGTGCGGGCGACACCTTGCTTTGTCTCTTCTTCCACAGTGGCTGGTTCACGCTGCCCAGTGTGGGCTTTCAATCCACATTTGCTGCATTGATAAACGAATGAGGTAAAGGAGAGGTGTGTGGATGGGTGAGTGGGTGAGTCGATGAATATGTGGTGGGATGGACACTGTGGATGGGCGGAAGGAGGGACCAGGCTCCGAGCAGGTGGTGCCCTGAGAAAACATGTTCAGCTTTGTTCAAATGAAGGCTGGAGAGATGAGGAGCATCATCAGATCAGAGGTGGGGGGTGCTGCAGCCCCCACCAGGATGGTGAGGGGCAGGCTGGGATTTTGTGGTACAGATGGGGAATTTAGGGTTCACAGAGGGCAAGGAACTTGCCTAGGGCCCCTCAGGAAGTGGACCCCTGCCAGGACTTGGGAATTCCCATGTACTATAATGTAGGTAAGAGAGCCAAGAGCTGTGTGGTCTTGGGCAAGTCACGCTACCTCTCTGAGCCTCCGTTTCCATAATGGAGGTGATGATCGTACCTCCAATTCAGCAAGACTGTGGCATGGCTTCCGTGACAGAATATGAGCAGAGCGCTGGGACAGAGGGGTGCCAGGTCACCACACTGGGTTTCTGTCTTGTCTCTGACTGAGGCCGGGAGGACTGCCTGGAGGAGGTGTCCTGCGACGCTCAGCTCTGTAGAAACGAGCCCTCAGGGCTGAGGGTTGAAGTCCCTCTGAGACATCAGGGAGGCAGCAGGGCCCATCCATGTTCCTGTCTCTGTGTCCCCTCCTGAGGCTCCATCGCCATGGAAATGCCTCTCTTGATCTCTTGTAAAAAGGGTCTGATCGGGATATATCTCACGCGCCGTGGAATTCATAGGTGAAATGGCAGAACTCAGTGGCTTATGTCGCTTCACAGGTCGAGCGGCTGTCGCTGAGTCTACGTTTTTTAACATCTTCATCCCCCAAAAGAACCACCGTCCCCACGAGCAGCCACCCCCTTCCCATTCCCGCAGCCCCTGGCCCCTCGCCTCCGTCCTGGGCCTGGACGTCCCTCCCCTAGACGGAGCGGCACAGTGTGGCCCCGTGGGCCTGGCTCGGCCGTGGGTAGCAGGTACGGGGCGAGGTTCCTTGTTCTGGCTAAGCAGCACCGACTGCGTGATGCGCTTCATCCGTCACCGGATCACGGACATCTAAGTTCTTTCCACGTCTTGGTTCTCACACGCAATTCAAGCCATCTCCCCAAACAGGGCTCCTACACTGTGGATCAAGACTTTTGCTTCTCATCTGGGCGTTTTGGGGGAGGGTCTCTTCCTCTACCTGAAGATCCTAAGGATGTCACAGATTCAAGTCCTGCTTATACCATTTCCAGGCTGTGTGATCTAGGAAGGCGATGAAACCTCTCTGGTCTCCATTTCCTCGCCTGCAAAGTGAGGACAAAAGCGATTGCTGGCTAGAAAGGCCATCAAGACAGTCAAAAGGAGGGGACGAGTGAGGATGCTTTGTCAAAGCTAAAGATGGCAGGAGAGCGGGTGGCCTTTCATCTTACACGTCCTCTTCAAGGGCATGTTATTTAGCAGGTAGTTTGATATCCTGACAGGTCACAATGGGGACGAAGGCAGGTGACGTCAACACTCTGAATTCCTACACGCTGGTCTCCGGTCACAGACGTGGCGCGGGCTCTACGATCCTGAGCAAACCATGTTTTCTCTCAGGCCTCAGCTCTGCCACCTGTGAAGTGGGCGGGCTGGTGCGTCCGGGGCGGAGGGCCCGCCTCTCCTCTCCGCCCTTCAGTGACACGGGCAGAGCGTGGAGACCACGCAGCCCTCCAGATTCCAGGCAGCGGGCACGTGGAGGGTGGGCTCGGAGGCTGGACCCGGGGAGACGGTGGCTGGGAGGGAGGGTGGCTTGGGGTGAGCTGCCTCCCGGCCCGCACCTTCTGGAACTGGGTGATGGCCCCAGCCCCGTGCAGCTCCGTGGAAGGGTGGCTGAGTGACCCGCCGCAGGGCACGGGAACGTCTGTATTAAAAACACCGTTGTTAGGAGGTCAAGGGTGGGGGTGCTGGGGAAGACCTGCCCCTCCACCCCGTGGGCACCTCAGCCTGGCTTGGGCTCCACACCCCTGAACCAGACCTAGTGTCAAGTGTGTCCTCCCTCCCAAGTCCCCACTGCCAACTCTGCTCACGTTCCTTCCCCTCCTCCAGAGCCTTCTGTGGCTCCCCAGTACCCTCAGAATAAAGCGGAAGTGACGTAGCCAGGCATTCAAGGCCCTCTAGGTTCTGGCCCTGAAGGACTCTGCTGGCCTCTTCCCACTGTGACTGGGTATCTGCAGTCCCAGGACTTGTCCCATAGGTATGGGTCTACATCTGGGTCTTTGTTACCCAGTTCTTTCACAAAGGAGGCCTGGATTCGTCTAGAAACTCAATTCTAACTGACTGAAGGAAAAAGAGGGGGTCATCGATTGACTCCTGTGACCGAAAAGTGTCAGGGCAATAGCTTCAGGCATGGCTGAATCCAGGTGCTCAGACTGCATTCGGAGGCTGCCGTTCTTCTCCGCCTTTGGCCCTTTCCCCCTCCTATTGACTCTACTCCCAGCTGCCCCCGCCAAGTGACGGCAAGCACGGCCCTCCACAGCCCCAGGCTGGCATCCCACGCACAGCTCCAGCGGGCACCAGTGGTTCTGGACGAGCCCCGCGGTTGGCATGCCTTGGCCCCGGGTGTGCCATGTGACACAACTGACCAGTGCTGTGGCCACCAATGAGAGCTCTGATCAGGCCGGTCAGGGCCACATGCTCCTGTCTAGAGTCGCTCCCTGGGGACCCGGGGAGGGACGGTTCCTGAGGAAACCGAGGGCTGTTCCAGAGGAAGGGCAAGGAGCCCCTGGGCCCCGCGCTGCCCGCAGCCCGTCCACACTCAGCGACAACAGGGTTCAGCCATCGCGGGGTTCCCCCGGGCGAGCCCCTCCTCTGTTCTCATTCGGCTCACCGGGGACAACATGGGGGACTCGGCTCGGCCCTGGGTCCCCCTGCTCTGGCGCTCCGCAGCAGACCCCCCCACCGGGCTCCCGGTTCTGAGGCGAGACCTGAGGAGAGCCAGCCGAGGCCTGGGCGGTCCCTGGGCCAGGGAGCCTTGCTCTGCCCCCCCACCCACTTCCCACCTCTCTGCGCATGGCTGGGCGCGTGTGACCGTGTCGGGTCTGCACGCTGACCCTGAGACCCAGGTCACCCAGGTGGGGACTGCTGCAGTCCGTCGGTGAGTGAGCCAGCGCCTCACCCCTCCGCGGTCCCTGCACCTCAACCAAACACCCTCAGGGACCTCGGGCTGGACCTGGGTGGAGGCACAGAGGCTCCCAAGGCTGGCGAGGCCACCAAAATGGGCCACCATCACATAGGTGGCAATGTGTAGCCTGATCTTCCAAATTTCAAGACAAGTTGAAATTTGACAGGATTGTGAGATTCAATCCCCAAAACGATGCATCTTAGCAACGAATTCAATCTTTTTGAAACACTGTTGCAAATCAAAGGAGTCGTGGGCCAGGTCCACTCCCAGGTCACCAGTTCCACTCCCAGGTCACCAGGTCCACTCCCAGGTCACCAGTTCCACTCCCAGGTCACCAGTTTTCAATTCTGTCCTTGCCGTGAATGGAGGAGGGTGGGGGTGTGTGTGGCCTTACCCCTGGGCTGAATGGATGCCTCTTCCCACACTGGCCTGGGTGGCCTTTCTCTGAGGAGGTGACATTTGAGCAGGGACCTACAGGGAGTGAGGGGGTTGGGCTGTGGCTGCTGGGGGCGGGCAGAAGAGCAGCTGTGACACTCTGAAGCAGGTGGGTACCAGGTGTGAGAGGACCAGCAACCAGGCTTGTGGGCGGCAGTGTGAGGGGCGGGGGACAGCGGGGGTGGGGGAGTAACAGAGGTGACCACGCAGGCTCCGCACAGGGACCAAAGACCTGAGTTTAGTTCAGGACGAGCAACTGGGAGAAGGAATGAATGAGGGTGGGTGGATCGCGGTGAATGAAGCTCGGCTGCTCTCATTGGAATATTCATGCGCGACGTGGGCGCCTGGGTGTGGCCGGCTCGGCACAGGCAGCGGATTCTTCACAATTCTGGAAAGTGACCTGGGCTTGACATTCCCAGGCGCCTCCCAGTCTTGGGGTGCTGTTATGGGGCTTCCTTCGCCCCCAGATGGAGAGGGGTCCCTGTGACACGGCAGGCTCGCTGGGGACATCGGAGCCTTCAGGAACGGTGCTCACCAAATGCCATGCTCCAAGGGTCCTCACCCCTCCACGCTGGGGACCGCAGGCCTCCCCAGAAGACCCTGGGCTGGAGGGTGACCCCACGAGCCCCTCAGCTCTGGTCAGCCCTGGGAGCTGGGCGGCCGTGGCCGGCCCGCCTGTCCTCGGCCGCACTCCGCCTCTGAGCCTATTTTCTGCCTGGCTTAGGTGCTGGCATCCCAGCTGCTGGCGAGCATCTCCGTGGGGTTGCCATGGCGACCCTTGGGCACCGGCTCCCAGAGATGCTCCCGCATCCTCCCGAGCCTGCAGTGGCTGATTGCTGGGGAGAGCGTGACTCACCGTTAAATATATCACGGTCGTCCCAGATTGGCTGCTCCGCCCCAGCGGCCGGATGTGGGGACAGGCAGCCTCTGGGGGCGCAGGTTTGGGAGGCAGAGGCACCGCCTTCCGCTACCTTTGGGCCCGTTCCAGCTCCTGCCCTTCCCAGCTGTGCCCTGCTCTTGTCCCCACTGGGGTCTCCTGCTTTTCCAGGTCTGCCTGGGTTTTGACCCTCGCTCTGTCGCTCACTAACTGCGTGGTCTTGAGTGAGAACGTCCCTCTCGGGGGCTGGGGCTGGGGCTGGGGCTCAGCGGGAGAGCGCTGGCCTAGCACGTGCGCGGCCCTGGGTTCCATCCTCAGCACCACGTACAGATAAATAAATAAAATAAAAGGTATTGTGTCCAGCTACAACTAAGAAATAAATGTTTAAAAACAAAGAACGTCCCTTTCTGGTCCCCAGGGTCCTCGTGTTCCCCTCAGTTCTCGGCCCCCAAGGTCATGAGCGCAGTGCTGAGCACCCCAGGCGCACACTGCCCACACAGTGGGTTTGTTCCCCGCTGAGGACCCCAGAGCCGAGGAGTTCCCCGATTTTATAAGGGGACACTGGGAAACCTGCCCAGCCTTTGTCCCAGAGGGAGACATTGTCTTTCTAATTCTGGCTGGGAAGCAATCTGCCTTGTGCCCTCTGTGGAGGCACTAGCTCCGTCCCCACGGCCACTTGCTGATCTGCCATGTGCGGGATGTGGGGACAGGCAAAGCTCTAGAAGACACGCAGACTTCGAGAGACACACGGGGATTGTCCCCCAGCACCACGTCACAGGCCTCTGGGAGGAGCAGATGGTGCCTGGTGCAGGACCTGCAGACGTCATTGTCCCTCTGTTGTGAACTTTGGACTGGAGGGAAGTCAGAGGTCCTCTGCTCCTAGATTTACCCAGTGAGGTGACTAGAAGGTCGCGGCTTCTGTTCCTTCCAACCAGGACCACTCACCACTCACGCTCCGCGATGCCTCGGGCCCACCTCTGCTCCCTCCCTCTCACGCCCCCCTCCAGTCTCCCAACAGCTTTGTGAAGGTGTGATTTACATGCCACGAAACTCCTTCCCTTGAATGTACCATTCAATGATTGTTAGTGAATTTACAGAGTCATGCAGCCATCGCAAAGGCTCAGTTTCAGAACGTTTCCTAAAGACACCTCTGGCCTGTGTGCCTCAGTCCCCTCCCCCTGCCCCGGCGGGCCACCACGGGTCTCCGTTCTCCATCCAAGGCTTTGCCTTTTCTGGAAGTTTCACGTGCATGGATCACACAGCACAAGGCCTTCGGGGTCTGCCTGCGTTTGCTCAGTGTCTGGGAGCCCCCCACGGAGTAGCGTGGGCTTCGCTGGGTCACTGTGGAGTCGCAGTCCATAGCACGGCTATGCCACAGGGTCACCCACTCACATGCACTAGGTTCCTGAGAAAGTGTCCCCACCCAGCCCCGATGCAGGCTCTCCGGGTGCAGGGAAGCCTGGTGGGGCTGCGCCTGGTACTGCCCAGATCATGCTATTGGCAGGCCTTGGGCCTTGTCCCTCGTCCCTTTTGGGAGCTCTAGGTAACTTAAAATAAAATCTAGGGACAGTTTGACAGGCAGTTTTAAAGATTTTTAAAACCATGTGACAAACCCAGTTCCCTGAAAAGCAAAGAGCCAGGCTGAACCAACTCCAAGAAAAAGAGGCATCCACAGAGATTTCACAGACCCGCCGCCACCTCCCCCCATCCATATGAGGAGGAGAGCAAGGGGTGGGGGCTTCCCGCACGTTCTTGACAGCAGCCCGTCCCCTTTGGTATTCCAAATAGGACCAGAGCCACCAACCAGATCCACCCATGTTCCCTGGGAAATATCTAAAATTCTGAATTGAGAAAAAAAAATCTGCTCTCCCCCTCTGCCCCTGCCCCTCCCCCTCCCCATGCTGGAGGAGAGGGAGGTGCTTTGTGTGATGGACAGAGGACTCTGGAACGGGGAGGAGTCCTGTCCTGTTTGCAGCTATTCTAGCTGAAGGGACTGGGGAGACCCAGGGACAGTCAGCAGTGAGGCTTTCTGACCTGGTTTCTTAGCCTCCTTCAATAACCCCCAGCCCGCTGTTATTATTAAAGTCCTACATCTGGATTTTGGGTCCCTGCAGGGCCCAAGATTTTCCTTCCAAGTAGGGAAGATGTTCTGTTTATTATTGCTGTGTAACACCCCCCACCCCAAAAAAGCAATACTTAGTGGTTTAAAACATTTGCACATGCTGGATGCGGTGGCGCACGCCTGTAATCCCAGCACTTGGGAGGCTGAGGCAGGAGGATCATGAGTTCAAAGCCAGCCTCAGCAGTGGCGAGGCACTTAGCAACTCAGTGAGACCCTGTCTCCAATAAAATACAAAAAAGGGCTGGGGAGGTGGCCCAGTGGTCAAGTGCCCCTGAGTTCAATCCCCGGTACCAAAACATAAACAAAAACAAAAACATTTGCACATGATTTGCCATGCGGGCAGGAGCGTGGGGAGCTGGTCATCTGAGGTGCTGCTGGTCAGTGAGGCCAGCTCCCTGGCTGGCGGGTGGAGGCTGCCTGTCCGCGTCTCTCTGCAGGTGACTTGAGCTTCCCCACAGCATGGCATCTGGGCTCCAGGAGGAATCCTGAACAGCAGGTGCCCCAGGCCAGTTCCCGGGGTCTGGCTCTGAAACCGGCACTGAGTCATTTCTGCCGTGTTCTGCTCAAGGAGTCGCTGCAGAGCCCAGATCCAAGGGGAAGAGGCTGACCCTCACTTCAGAGGAGGCGGGGTGCGTGTGCTGGGTGGGACTCGGGCGGCAGGTGAGGCCGTGGCGCAGCAGGGGCCAGGGGTTCAGGAGCACAACGCTCTGCAGGGCCCTCCAACCACCAAGGCTCCTCCAGAACTTCATGTGGCCAAAGTGGGTTTGGGCCCGATTCCACTGTGCCTGGTGAGCTACTTGTGAGGCAGGCGCCTCGCCAGTCTGCCCTCTGCCCCGGGACCAGTGTCCCTGCCTTGCTCCCCAGAAGGACCATGCGAGTGGGAATCCAGGCCTCTTGGCCAGGCAGGTGCCTTCTCACAGAAGGGGGGACCATGTGTGTGAGCAGGACATTGTGCTTTTAAGGAACCCAGAGAACATTTCCAAACACACCGTCCCTATCCTCTCATAGTGTCTTTGAGAGCGAATGGCCAGCGCCTCTGGATATCTTCCAGAAACACACTGTCAGTGCGTCCTAGCCCTGGCCTGGACTCTGGTGCCACTGATCACCACTTTTGCTGATGGTGCCTGGGACCCCTGTTGTGCTGGCCCAGGCCAGTGGGCATGTCCTTATCCACAGGGCTATCCTAGCAGCCAACTGCAGATGCCAGAGTCCTTTGATGATCTTCTGTTGGAATGAGCGTGAGAAGATCAGAGTGTGAGGAGTGACTCCTTCTCTTGGTGGCTCTGGGACATTGGGCAAGGCCCTTCACTTCTCTGAGCCTCAGTTTCCTTTTCTAGCAAGCAGGGCAGGGAAGATTAAATAAGACCGCATATGTAATGCCCTCAACACAGTGGCTGCCCATAATAGCTGCTCAGTTAACTATCATTATCAGCAATGATAATTTTCTAAATAATAATATGTTAGGTGTTTTTGGTTTGGGTTTATTTGAAATCAGGAGCCAACCCTGAAAAAAGTCAACTTTGAACAAGATCATCTTTGCTATTTACAAGGAAATAATCCCTGGTTTATTTCTGCTTCCCTGTAAACCATGCATTTCGACCAAGATTTCACTCTACAAATTTCCCTTCGCGCCCCAAAAGTTCTCATTGTGTTTGTGTAACTGCCTCGGGGAAACAGAGTGTACTTTGCCTCCAACCCCAAAATACACTGACTGATGGGTGTTGTCACGGAAGTCACCTGGACAGGCAGCCAACAGATACATTGCACGAGCGCAGTGCGATGCGGGGTTGGCATTGACAGAGAGAGAGAGGGAGAGGGAGGGAGGCACAGGGAGAGACCCGAGGCATCGGAGCCCAGAGCCCTGAGGAGTCTGAGGCCTGGAGTTCATCTGTTTGTTCTTTCAACAAGTCTTTTAGTACCTGCTGTTCGAGGGACCCTTGCTAAACTTTGAGGATATAACAACCAGGGAAAAGGACAAAGTTCCAGGCTTATGAAGCTTGCATTCTAGAAGCCAGGGGAACGAACCAAAAAGTGCAGCTAAATATAAGCATCTGCCCATAGACCTGACGTCAGGAGGAAAGGGACAGGCATTGACTTGGGGGGATGTTAGAATTTATTAGGACAAGAAGTTACTGATATAGAGAGGTCAGGGAAAGCTGTTCTAGGGATGTGACACTTAAGCAGAGACCGAGAGAAGTGAGGAAAGGAGACAGGCGTGTCTATGGGGTAGCGTGTTGGGGCAGATGGACCAGCAAGTGCAAAGGCCCTGGGGCTGGAGCAAGGGTGGTGTGTTCCAGGAGCAGGAGGCCAGGGTGGCTGCAGGGAGAGCGTGAGCGTGAGGAGGCGGCCTGGCCGTGCAGGGCCTCGTGGGTCATCGTAAAGCCTCTGGCTTTTGTCCTGAGGGTATCAGGAGACACAAGAGTGTTCTGAGGAGAGAAGTGACAGGGTCTGGCTGGGTCCTAACAGGCCCCCTCTGGATGGCTGTGGGAGAGGATGGGGTTCTACTGTAGGGTCTAAAGCAGGAGGACAGCGAGGGGGAGCTGTAACCCCCCAGAAGGACAGTCGCCAGGTCCAGCCTGTCAGCGGGTGCCGAGAGGTGGCCTGTTGCGGTGGCTCTTGGGACAACCTGGCATTAGGCATCGGAATGCCTGGGCTGGTGGCTCCAGGAGGCCCTCGTCACCGGCTCAGCAGGACCGCGGGCTAGAGCTGCCCGGCCTCTGCCCAGGGCCCCGCCCACCGGGGGAAAGGGTCCGGCGCTCACGCCCAGGCGCTGGGGCTGAGCAGGGCCCACGCGGCCAGCCCAGGTGTGGCGCTCTGGGGAGGTGCTCTGGGGGACGCTCTGGGGGGGGCGCTCTGGGGGGCCTTGCTCTGGGGGGACACTCTTGGGGGCCTTTCTCTGGGGGGTGCTCTCAGGGGTGCTCTGGGGGGCGCTCTGGGGGGCTTGCTCTGCATGACACTCCCCAGCCCTCGACCTCAGACAAGGCTTTCCCCGCCCAGGAGCCCAGCTCTGCCGTCTGAGGAATGGGAGCCGTGAAGCCACCGGTGCCCTCTTGGGGTGGTCGTGGGAGGCCAGCGGCTGCAGGCGGGCGTGCGCTCTGGGGACAGCATGAGGAGGTGCGGACGCACCGTGAATGGCACCGTCTTCGCCCGCTGCTGGCCTCTGTGGAACTCCAACCCTGGGTCTGGCCAGGCCACCGCCACGGCCACCAACATCTCCCACTTGGGTGTCGTGGCTTTGGGGTCACACAGGCCTGGGCGGAGGAGCCTCTTCAGAAGAGGCCGAGGCCACTCTGGAGCAAGACCAGCCCGGCGGGCAGTGGGGGGTGGTTCCTTGCCACAGTCAGCAGGAGCCCAATTCCCAGGGGCAGGCCTGGCCCTGCCTCTGTGCCCTGTGAACTTGTCACTGTCCCCTGGGAGCCGCTGAACGTGGGACCGTGGGCGGCCGTTCCTCCTGAGAGCTGGGCTTTTCTGCCCTGGCCATGGAAACTCAGTGTCTCTGCCGCCCCCTCGGGGGCCTGGGACGGGGCCCGCAATCAGGGGAGGCCTGGGAGCCTTGGGTTTTCTGAGACTCCTGGAATCTCAATTTATCTAGAAACTTCAGCACCAAAAATGAAGACACTGTGGACACCGGAAACCCTGAGTTGAACAGGTCTGAACTGTGGACACGTCGCTGTCGGCAACAGGGACCCACGGGAGGCTCCAGGAAGCCGCAGATGGACTCTGCTCACTTGTGTGTCCCTGTTTCCATCCGGGGCGTCCCCAGGAGTGATGCGGGAGGATGCAAGAGCAGCCTTGTGGCACCAACATCGCTCTTTATCTCCGTCACTCTGTCCCTGTTTGTGTACGTGACCCATTTAGAGAAAAGGTCATAATGCTAAAAATACTGGGCTGCCAGGGTTTGGATAGGTGATATATTTTCCTAGCATGGAAGTCAAAGTATTCAAAGGACACAAGCGAGAAGCCCTCTCCCTGGCCACAGCCCCCGGCCGCGGCCCCAGGGCAGGCACCGTCACTGGTTTCTTGGGTCACTGTCCCAGAAATCACACGCCTGTGCATGCTCTGTCCTCTTGAATCAGCGAAGGCAGCTTGCTGGCCACACGTTCTTTGCTGATTGTTCCCTGGGACTGTCCCCTGTTCATGTGCCCGGCGCCACCTCCCTTCTCCTCTGTAGCTGCGCTGTAGTCCATTGCGTGGATGGCCTGCCACCGACCTCACTTTCCCTCCGGGACAAGCACTGAGGTGATTTCCAACCTTGTTGACTTGACAGACAACGCCACAGTGAATCGTCTCGTTCCTGTATCATGAAAACTCTTGCTTCAGATCCTTAGGGATTGAGAGGGCTGGGAGGTACCGGACGCTCTTTGCCTACCCCCTTCCTGGAACCTGAGCCTTGACTGTAGACCGCCATGACAGAATGGGGGAAGAGCACCCGAGGCCAAGGGAACTGCAGTGCCAAGGCCCTGGGGTAGAAATGAACTTGGGGTGTTGGGAGGACAGCAAGAAGGCCACCGTGGCTGTGATGGAACGTGTGAGGGAGAGAAGCAGGACATGAGGTCAGAGAGGCCTTTGGGACAGGTGGGGCACGCGTAGGTGGGAGGAGGTGGACGAAGGCAGACAGGTACGGGGAGCGGAGCAGCAGGTACTCCAAGACAGGCCGGCCTCCCTCACTCCTGCTCGCTGGGAAGTCTGGGAGCCCCTCCCTTCCTGGATGCCCTAGACCTCCCTCTGGGTCCCCACAGAGGAAGGAGCCCGCTCCCTGCGACAGGGCAGACTCGCCCCCAGCCCGCAGGGCTTCCGTGGATCTGGCTCCCAGTCCCCAGCTGGTCTGGGCCCTCACACCTTTGGAAGGGGGGCTGGTGGGGGCTGGGCCCGGAACCTTCCGTGGCCTCCTTGCTGGCTCTTCTTCCAGGGCACCTGTGCTCTCTGCTCTCCTTGGTCTCCGCCTGGCCAGCCCCCTGCATCAGCTCCAAGGTCACCAAACCCGAGCCCCCTCCCTCCTGCCCCACCCACAGTAAAGCCTGGTGGTTAAGAACGGAGTTCTGAAGCCAGGCTGCGGGGGACCCGCCTGTCCCTGCATCTGCAGCCACGGCTGGAGCCCTGGGTGGAGGCTCCAGCTGCTCCTGCCTCCCAGGTGGTGGCAGGTGCAGCAGGCCCTGTGGGGAGCCCATCTGTCCCCGCCTGGCCCAGGGCTCCTGGAGCCCCAGGTTCCCTGCCGTTCTCCGTCCACTGGTGCTGAGCCCTGGCTTCAGGCCCTCTGAGGTATTCACCTGGTGTCGTCTGTCCCCTCCTCTGAGCCCCAAGCATGGGGAGAGGTGTTGCCAGGAGTTAGCCCAGCAAGATGAGCGGGGGGTGAGGGGCGACACAGCCCCCGGGACCCTCAGACTGGCCTGGAGTGGGGATGGGGAGGCGAGGGGCAGGCTGGGAAGGGGGGCAACGTTAGCAGGACTCGGATCCTGCAGGCCTTCAAACCTCAGTAAGGAGTTTGGGCTCATCCAGAGACACTGGGGAGCCTTAGAAGGCTCTATGGCAGGGGAGTGCCCAGATTAGATTTTTGTAGAGGGATCCCTGGGATTCTCCTGGAGGAGGGCTCAGAGGAGGCAGGAGCGAGAGCAAAGCTGAAGAGAGACAGCGCCGCCGTCTTTCCCTAGCCAGTCAGACTCCAGCTCTCGCTCGCTCCCTCCCTCCCCCTCTCACCTCTTCCTCCTCTTCTCTGTCTCTCTCTCCCTCCCTCTTTCTTTCCCTCTCCTCTTTCTCCTCCTTTTTTTTGGAACTGTAGATTGAAGCCAGGGGTGCTTAACCACTGAGCCACACCCTCAGCCCTTTCTACTTTTATTTAGAGACTGGGTCTCGCTAAGTTTCTCAGGTCCTCACTAAGTTGCCGAGGCTGGCCTTAAAGTTTCGATCCTCCTGCCTCAGCCTCCCCAGCTGCTGGGTTGACAGGCCTGTGCCCGGCTCCCCGCCCCCCGCCATCGCCGTCCTCCTTACGCTCACCCTCCCTCCCCCAGGACCCAGTTGCAATCCATCCTCCCGCTCTGGCTGGCCCTGGCGCCCTTCCGCCCGGCACAGCTCGTTATTTTAATTAAACTCTGGGATCTGTTTGACTAACCTGACATCTTGCTTAGGGAAACCAAAAGAGGAGTTGTGGAGGATTGCAGAGAGCCACCATCTGCCCCAGGAAGGGGCCTGCTCTGGCCTGCACTTAAAGGGGCCGGGAGCCCAGGCTCAGCTGCGGGGCGCTCCCTCACCTGTGCAATGAGCTCGCGGACCTCCTCCCCGCGGGGTTTGGGGAGGTGTGAGTGAAGCGATGCACTAAAACCGAGGGTCATAAAATCAACTTAGTGGGTCACAGACGCCATCAGGAAAACGTTCCCACACACGTAGGGTGGACAGGAGACGTGTCCTTGCCCTGGTCCCTGGTCCAGAGACTGGAAAGCTTCTACGAAGGCACTTAGGATGTACACCATAGGTGCTCAAAATAGGTTGCTGATGTTTTCCTGCAAGGGCAAGAGAAGCGGTCCTGCCTGCTTTCTGGCAGTGTCGGTGGCTTTCGTCCGACTCTACGCACGAGGACAGGCTCAGAGGGCAGAGCTGGTGTGCCCGCCTGGGCGAGGCGCCCACTCCCGTCCGGAACAGTCACCAGCTGCCCAGGGGCAGTGAGCGCAGCCAGGGCCAGGCAGGACTCGGAGAGGCTGGCAGGGGCCTCGGGGCTGGGCCACCCTTGGCCAGGTGACCTTGCCTCGTTGCCCCTGCAGTTACCAAGGGACACCCCCAGAGGAGAAAGCTGTGGCTCCTGCTTCGTCCTGAGCTTCCCCAAGCCTGAGGGTCAGAGGAGGCCTCTGTGTGGGCAGAGGGGAGCGGGCGCTGGCTGCGTGGCAGGGCCAGTCCCCCCAGATCTCAGCGTCCCCAGACATACACGGGCGTGGTGGCTCCTGGGATCTTTAGGGCCTCCCCACTCCGATGTCCCCAGAATACTCCCACGAGTCTGTGCTTCTGGTTTCCTTCTTCCCCACTGGGGCAGGCTTTAGGTATTCATCACCAAGCAAACATTCATTGAGCACCTACTGTGTCCCTGCCTCCTCAGGAATCCTGCACTCACGTTTGAGAGACAGTTAACATGTCAAGAAGTTCGTGCCGAGTGCTTTGGAAACCCCAAAAAGGTGGTCGTGGAATAAGTGGGGAAAAAGCAAATATTTTACTGGGGTGGCCCAAAGGCCTACCAGGGGTGGTGTTTCAACCTGAGGATGGGAAAGAAAGAGACCTGCAGAAGCCTCGTGGTGAAGCCTTACTGTCAGAGGGAACTGCAAGTGCAAAGGTCCTGGGGCTGGAGCTATTTTGGGGTGTAGGGAGAGTAGTAGGAAGCCAGGGGCTGAGACAGTAGGGTCTAAGTGGAGGTGTAGGGGTGTGGGGACACCAGTGAGGGTCACTGCAGCCATCCTTGTGGGACACATGGGTGATCTGGGCCAGGGTGATGAGGTGGGGAGAAGTGGCCAGACTCTGGGTCTGTTTTGAAGGTGGGGCCCCGGGACGTGCTGGCAGAAAGAGGACCCAAGCGGGTTTCTGGGGTTTGTGTCCTCAAGATCCAGGAGGATGGTGGCGCCTTTTGCCAAAAGAGGAAAACCCCAATAAGAGCGGGCGGCAGGGGCTTCAGAGCGTCTGGACTGGTTGGGTTTGAGAAGCCTGGGAGAGACCCTCTTCTCCCACCCAGCCAGGCCCAGAAAGCCCAGGCGGCAGACGGAGGGAGCCTGCCTGGGGCAGAGATGAATTCTCAAGGTCCAGTTCTGTCTGCCTGTGGCCATCTGGGTCACCCGGGCAGGAGGTCCTCCCCCCTCTGAGCCCGTCACACCTTTTGCAGCCGGGTCCTTTTTTGTTCTCTGAACCTCGCTGGCCCTAGGAGGTAGGTCAGAGCACCCGTCTTCCACGGCCCCTGAGCCCTAAGCCTTCCTGCCTCTGCCTAGCCACCTTCCCTACCCCTGCCCTCACAGAGCCAGGTCTCCCCACGCTCTCACGTCCAGCCCAAGGCCTGCAGGGGACCTCGGGTTCCTACCCAGAATAACAGGAACCGCGTTCCCAATGCCGCCAATGCGCCCCGCTCCCTACAAACTACCTCGCCTTTCTAATCTCCTCTGATCTTTGGAGGCAGAGATTATCATCTCTGTTTTGCTGATGCAGAAGTCAAGGTCCCGGGAGGTGAAGTCGGTGTCTCGGGGCCAGTGTGGCGTGGCAGAGTAGGCGCGCGCCACGCTTCCTGTCCTGGGCTGTGAGCAATGCAGGTGCTCATCCTGCCTGAGGGGTGCTGGGCTTCTTGAGGACACAGGTTGAGCGTATTCAGTTTCTGCATCCCCAGAACTGGCACAAGTTTTCCATAAGCGCTTGCCAAATGGATGGAAGGACGGTTGGACAGATGGATGCAGGATGTTTGGATGGATGGATAAGAGGATGGGTGGAGAGAGGAATGATGGACAGCACGTAGCGGGGTGGAGAGAGGGTGGATAAGTGAATAGATGGAGGGAGAGTGGATAAGTGGATAGATGGATGGATGGATGGATGGATGGATGGATGGAGTAGGGAAGGAGAGACCAGAGAGGACTGAAAGAACTCCCAGCTGGGGAAAAAGAGGAAAAAGCAAGTAGAAACAAGGTCTCTTTCTCTTTGGGGAAAGCCCAGCTGTCTGTTCCTCCTGCCCGCATCCCATTGGCCAGAACTTAGTCACATGGACATTCCTAGCAGCAGGGGAGGCTGGGAAATCTCCCCCTGGGCAGCCATGTGCCCGTCGAGCGTCCATGGAGCTCCAGCTGTACGAACAGGAGAGAAGGCACATCAGGGGCGCACTCTGCCCACCGTCCCGCCGGCCTCCTTTTCACCCTTGGTAGCTCTTCCTGCCATCTGGCTTTTCCTGTTTGTGTCTCGTCTGTCTGTCCCACTGGAGAGTGAGTGCCGTGAGGGAAGAGACCTGTCCCTGGTAGTGTGGCCCCCGCCGTGCCCCCAGAGTGCACAGGAAGGCGAGGACGAAGGCCCCTGGGACCCTCGTGCCCTCGCAGGGCATTGTTTCCAGGTCTTGCTTGGCTTGTCTTGGCTTTGGTCGACACCTGAGCAGAGCCTGGAGGGGATGACAAGACGTGGCTGTCATCGAGGGTGCTGCAGTCCCAGGCAGGTGGCAAGTCCCTGTTCTAGAAGAGTACAGTTTAGCCAAATGTCACTTAGGGAATGTTACGCCAAAACCATGCCATATGAATACCAAACCCGAATGAGACGGAGGAGAGCTGTGGGGGTTGGGAGGCTGGAGCGGCGGCAGGAAGGCCAGGTCCTCAGGTGTGGTCCCCACAGCCAGCTGGGACCACTGCAGGAAGCAGGGCTGCAGCTCAGGAGGCTGATGGGCCTGGAAGCTCCGTCCCTTCCCCGGGGTCCCCGGGGGGCCTTCTTTCCCAACCCATCACACCAGCCCCTCCCACTTGGGCAGCAAAGGAGTTGAGGCTACTGGTTCTTAGCATGCCGTGGATGCTCGGCCTCTGCAGCTGTGAATCCTGCACCCTCAGGGTCAACCACGCGTGGATCGGAGCATTTGAAAATCACTGTGTCTGCGCTGAGCACGCGCAGACCTTTCTTCCGTGTCCTGTCCACTGACAGCACCGCGGAACCCGCCTCCACAGCACTTGCGTCCTATCAGGTGCTTCGGTCATCTAGCAGTGACTAAAGGATGCAGGAGGCCGCGTGAGGGCTGTGTCACACACCACCCCACCTTATGTAAGGGACCTGAGCATCCTGGTACTTGGCCTCTGGGGGGGTCCTGGAGCCACCCCTGTGGATGCTGAGGGGCCACCGTGCACGTCTGAGTGCGAGTGGCGGCCACCAGCCTCTGCTTGGAGCCGGCTCCAAACCCAGCTCTGCCCGAGTCCCAGCCTCAGGCCGCTTCTCATAACAGTGACACGATGGTCCACAAAGTCTCCAGCGTTCACTGCTCCTGCCGGGGACCTTGCACAGGATCTGGGTCCCTCTGAGCCTCCGTTCCGTCACCTGAGAGCAGGGCTGTCGGAACGCGCCTGCCTCCTCGACCTCCAGGATCGGCACACGCAGAGCGACCAGGGCCCGGGGCCAGATCCTGCCTCCACCTGTGTCTGCGGAGCTGCCGCCTACGAGTGGCTTTTGTATCTCAAGTGGTTGAAAACATCAGAGGGAAAATATTATTTCGTGACATCTGCAGATGATATGAAATTGAAATTTCAGGATCCCCAAAGGTTTACTGGCACGTAGCCAGGCCTGCGTGTCTGTGGCTGACTTCGCGCCACCATAGAGTTGGCTGGTTGTGACAGAGACCATACGGCCCATGGAGTCTAAAATATTTACTGTTAGCGCTCTACAAAAAATGTCTCTTGGCCCCTGGTCCAGAGCGGCCATCCTGTGTTTAACCCTCTTCTTACTTGGGCCTAGGGAAGTGGATGGGTGGGGGCAGGACCGGACTGCATCTATTAAGCACCAACTGTAGGCGAGGCGCATTGCGTTTGTCATCTTCTTTACCACATTTCAAGGTAGATGTGACTGTCCCCATTTTGTGGAAGAGGAAACCTAGGCCCTAACAGTGACGAGACTTGCCCAAGATCCTGAAGCTGGGTAAGTGGCAGAGCTGAGATTCGAACCCAGGGCCTTTGGGTTCCACACTCTGCCCCTCCCTCTCTCACACACCACTCCCGCCGCGTGTCCAAGCTACATGACGTGCGTGGCCACGCGCAAATCCCCCCTCTCCTCGAACCCGGCGAATGCCACGACGTTGTCAGGTGCAGGTCCTCCGGGTAGAAGCAGTGCAGTGTGAAGGTGGCAGGAACCGAGACGCGCAGGTCGCACTGGTGCCGTCAACCCCTGGAGCCACCTGTCACCGGCAGCACGGTCCCCACTGGGAGCAGCTCTCACTCTGGTTCTGAGCCATGTAAGCCTTCTCCTGTGGCTGCATTTCTGGAAAGTCCAGGATCCACTAAAACCTTGGTAAAGGTGTCTGGCGTGTTGCTATGTAGAGCAGAGCCAGCGGGGGCCAGGAAGCGGGCGCAGGTGTCCCTTCAGCCCGTCCACCCATCGCACACCACAGGGTGGGGAAGTTTCTTCAAGAAGCAGGGCTGTCCCGTGCCTCACAGGTCACCGGGCAATCAACCTTGGCTACTCACTGCCTGTGGCTTCCTCCTCCCTCCTGTGACACCCTCAGACATTCCCAGAACTGTCCTACCCCACTGGAATCATGGTTCCAGCCCACGGACCCACAGCCCTGCTGACCGCTGAGCCTCGCTTGGCCATGGGCTGTTACAGTGGGCCTTCCACACCAAGGTCAGCCCTGCAGCTCTGCACACCCTGGGGATCCTCCCTTCAAGTCCACGAGGCAACACAAACACAAACAGACCCCCAAGAGGTCCCCAGGCCCCGGGTGGGTCCACTGTGATTGTCTCACAGACCCCCTAGTGGCATTAACTCCCACGCGTGGTGACAGCCAGGAGAGGGGGCTGCTGAGGCTGCCCCGTCTCCTGGCCCTGAGGGGCGCCTCCACGTGACAAAGCCACTGCTTGAACACTTGTGCTTGAGAAGGAAGAGAGAGAGAGAGAGAGGACAGAGAGGGAGAGAGAGGGGCCTGCCTTGATTTCCTCCTCGTCCTTCCGTCTTGCCTGGAGCATCCCCACACCCCCTGTGGTACCATCCACCTGCCTGCTGCCCGGAGCAAGGCCACATGGGACAGGAAGTGCGTGACTCCTCGGCTTCTGAGCTTCCAGGTCCCATGTCCTCACAATTTAATTTAGGGATCTGCAGAAGTGGATGACCAGCATTCCTCTCACATGGCTTTGCTTGATACCAAAGTCACCAGAATGTGGCTCCACAGTGTCGGTTCTCGATTTTCCCCACCTGCAAGCCAGGGGTTCTCGTTCCCATTTCTGATGAGGAAACAGAGGCTCAGAGAGGGCCCCGACTTGCCCAAGGTGACCCCATGGTCAGGGGCAGGGATGGAGTTGGCCCAGGTCTGCCGCCCCAGAGCCTACCCTGTAAGAGTTGCCCTGCCACAAAGCCACTGTCCTGCTCTCAAGGGAGGAATAGCTGTTCTTCCTGTTTTCTAGGAGCGCGTTTCCAAAGAGGCCTCTAGGAAGTGTGTGACTGAGCCGGCAAATCACAACTTCAGCGCTTAACGTGGAAGTCGGGATCCCAGAACTTGGTATTAGCCAGCCGCCCACCCGCCAGGCTCTAATGAAAGGCCTGTCTGTCTTCTGCGTTACAAATCACGGCTTCCTGGGGCCTTTAATTTAACCAGCCCCGTCCAAGGCCTGGCGAGCCGAGGGTGGGGGAGACTGGACTCCTCTCAAGGCTGACAAGAGAGACAGGTGCCCTCTCTCTCTGGGCCTTGGGTGCAAATCCTGGCTCTGTCACTCAGGGCTGGGACAGCTGTATGAGGCAAGGAAGGGAGGCACTTGTCTTGGACACAAAAAGCCAAGATCAAGAATAATTTTTCCTCTTGCCTCGGACCCTCATGTGGTGCAACATGCTGTCGTTACTGATCCTGTCTTTATTTGTAAGCTGCCTGTCGTGGCCAGCCACAACGCCGCGGGAAAATTCTCGGAGGCAGAGTAAAGATACTACTACTTTTACTTCTACTTTCTTAGAGAGAGCTTAGAGAGAGAAAGAAAGATTTTTCTTCTTCTTAGAAAGAGCTTAGAAAGATAGAGCTTTTTCTTCTTCATCTTCTTAGAGCTTAGAGAGAAAGAGAGAGAGCTTGAAAGAGAGAGGTTTCTTCTTTAGAGAGAGAGAGAGCTTAGCTTTTAGAGCTTCTTTCTTCTTTCTTCTTTCTTCCTCGGGAGCCTCGGCCTGACTCTGACCAGGAATTACTTCTTCTATCTGGTTTCTCTTCTGTAACCGCTCTGCCTACGTTCTGGCCGCTCTGATTCTTTTCTTCTTCTCTGACCCGAACTCTTCTTCCGACCGAGCGACTGCATGACTGACTGAATGAATTCATTCTTCTCCTGACTCCGACCGCTTTCACCCGGTTATATACCTTTAGCTTTGCGGGTGTCTCACGTGCATTTACAGGTGCGTCACATACATACTTATTATCAGGTAGAACTTATGGCTTCCAGCTGACCGCAATAGCCATCTCCCTAATTGGGGCTCCTTCATATTCCTCCCTTTTAGTTTAAAAGGTGCTTTTTAATTCTATTTTCTATATTTTATTTTCTCTATTTTCTTTTATTTTCTTGTCCCTACCTGGCTTTTCACCTTTTGTTTTAAAAAGGTGGATATTTGAGCCCTTTTTGAGGAGGTACTGCGGCTTTAAGGAAGCCTACTGCCGAGGAGCAGCTAACGCACTTAGTTAAGCACAATTGCATAAGCGGCTTTGACTTTTTTTTTTTTTTCCTTGTCTCTTCTTTATTTTTATGGCTTTTTTGCCAAAGCTCAATGGCTTTTTCTCTGCATGGTTTTCACCGTGCTTTTTAATTCTCTATTTTCTTTTAAGCTCATGGCTTTTTTCTTTATGGCTTTTTGCTAAAGCTCAAGGCTTTTTCTCTGCATGGCTTTTACCATGCTATTACTTTCTGGCTTCTTTATTTTTTATGGCTTTTGGCCGGCTACTCGCTTCATGGCTTCGGCTTCTCGCCGGCTCTCGCCGGCTACTCGCTTCGGCTTTTCACTAATTCTTAACTGGCCTCAACTGAGTACTACTCTTTTTGCTGGCCTCAACTGAGTACTACTTTTTTTTGCTGGTCTCAACTGAGTCAGAGGCTATGCTTTCTTCTCTCCTCTCTCCTCACTATCTTAGCTTCTTGTTCTTATATCTTATTTTTTCTTCTCTGCCTGCCGAGCCCCGGACGGGCCACCATTTGTAAACTACCTGGTACCGAAACCCGGGAGGAAAACTCGGAGGCAGGATGAAAATGAAAAAAGGTCTTTTATTCTTCTTCTCTCTCCGGCTCCAGCAATCACTCCAAACGCTCTAACTCCAACCACCACCTTCTTCTTCTTCCCGCACACACTAACTAAACTCACCCAGTTATATACATATCGCTTTAACAAGGACACGTGCTTACAGCTCGAGCTTACAGGTGCGTCACGCAGTGTTCACGGGCATACAAAGATTCTTTGGATAATGTATTACTATCAGGTGGAAACTAGAACATCTTTTATGGCTCTCAGCTAACCGCAATCTTTAGCTATCTCCTTGATTATAGGCTCCTTCATTTATTTAAAATTTAGAGATCGTGTTCATCATCAATTTTTTTTTCACTGTGCTGATGAGCGAACCCAAGGCCTCCTGCATGCTGGGCAGGTGCCCTGCCACTGAGCCACACCCAGCCCCTCACGGGTTTCTTTGCATTGTTTGATTCTTTTTTTTAAATTGCATTAAAGTATGACAAAAGTCCTTGACTTAGGACTGTTTAACTTATGACTTGACAATGGTATAAAAGGGATCCACTTGCATTCAGACTTTGACTTGGTACTTCAGACTTTGAGTTCTGGTCTTTTCCAGGCTAGTGACGGTGGCATGGGACGAGCATCTGGAGACCCTGGGCGGGGCAGCGAGCCACAGCTCCCATGAGCCTGTGATCGCGGCAGGAGGCGCTCGGTGCTCCCTGGGTGCTGGGTGCTGCTCCGCTGGGTACTGCTGGGTCAGGCGCGTCGGTGCACTTTGACACACAGCATTTCCGGGTCAGGCCATAACCCCATGGTGTGCGAGGGGCCCCTGAGTCTACCCGGACGACCCCTTTTCAGCAGCTCCTGAAATTTTGCAACCTTTACGTTTTGCTCTCCAGTCCAACTTTGCTGCCCCTTGCCAGCTTCCCGAGCCCCTCGTTAGCTGCTGTTTTCCCATCTGTAAAATGGGGGTCCGAACAGTGCCCACCTCATTGGGCTGCTGGGCCTAAGTTCCCTGGCAGAAAGCGGTCACCCAAAATGGCCACCATCATGGGGAAAGAGAAGCCCGGGCACTGTTGGCACTGGGGGCAGGACAGGCCCTCGTGACGCAGGTCCGTGCAGCTCGGGATGTGGCTTATTCCTAGCTCACACCCACTGAACGCCAGCATCCCAGACACCGTCACCGTGACGACCAGAAACGCCTGCCCTCCCCCACACTTCCTGAATTTCTCCAGGGGACAGTGCCATCACCACTGGGCTAGAGTACAGCCTTTTGAGTCACACAAGCCTGGGCTCAAATCCAAGTTGCCAATCAGCTGTGTGACCTTGGGCACGTCCCCCAACCTCTCTGAGCCCTGTGTTTTCTTTATTTGTAAAAAAAAAAAAAAGCCCAATAATCTCTCCCAGGGGTGATTTTGGCGTTTGGGTATTCAGTTTGTAGTAGCTGCTGCTGTTATTATTATGTTGTTCATATTCAAAAGCAATAAGCTCTATTTGGAGCCAAGCTCTCTTGTGGCAATTTTGGGCAAAGGGACCCACTACTGACTGGCAGAGATGGTGAAGGGGGTGGGGCAGGTCTAGTCTGTAAGTGTGTGCTTGGAACTGCATTAACATTTTAATTAGTTGCCAACATTAACAAATCCAGGGTGTACACACACACACACACACACACACACACACACGTGTTTTGTTTGTTTCTATTAAGAAGTCAGAAAGCCAGGCCACCCCGGGGCCACCTCTATTCCCTCCTGGAGCTGGGGGTGGCCGCCCATTCCATCTCGAGAAGTGGCCTGTCACCCCTTCCTGGTCACACCCAGCCTGCAGCCTGGAGTTTTCAGGCCTGGCTGGCAGAAGAGACAGGATGGTCCCCGCTACAGAGAACACCTGGGGGGCAGTGCTGGGCCTGGTTGTCAGGGGAAGTCCCGGAGGAATTCGGAGGCCGTGGGAAGGGCTGAGAACATCAAGCTTCTTGTTTGTTTGCTGGATCTCGAAAGCTCCTTGCAAACTGGGAAGAACCGGGAAAGGGGAACCGTTTCACATGTAGGGGAGGAGGCTGTGAGAAGGCCCAGCTGGAGCAAAACCTGGAGGCTGGAGTGGTCCCTCGTTGTCCAGGGAGAGAGACAGAGGGGGAGTGGAGTCAGGTGAAGGGTCCAGGTCAGGAGACCCGAACTCCGGGCCTGGCTCTGCACAGACTGGCCGAGCTCCCGTCCAGGCCCTGTCCTTGCCCCAGAATGGAGAAAAGGAAGGAGCTGCACCAGGCGGGGCTCCATGCTCAGAAATGCTAGGTCACCCTTTGTGTCACCCCCCATAACTCAGTACACAGTAGGTGCTCCAGCAGTGCTGGAGCTGCACCAGGCGGGGCTTCATGCTCAGAAATGCTAGGTCACCCTTTGTGTTACCCCCCATAACTCAGTACACAGTAGGTGCTCCAGCAGGGCTGGAGCTGCACCAGGCGGGGCTCCATGCTCAGAAACGCTAGGTCACCCTTTGTGTTACACCCCCCATAACTCAGTACACAGTAGGTGCTCCAGCAGTGCTGACTTTTCATCAGAGTCCTGCAGCACTCTGACCCAGCCCAGGACTGTGTTCCTAAAGGCAGGATTGGGGACAGTGCCAGGGGCAGCAGGAGGAGCAGGAGCCCTGCAAACACAGGCAAGAGAGGGGGGCCGAGGGCTCCACGCTCCTGGGTGCAGCTGGGGTCCCGTGGGAGGGTAGGGGACAGGGACAGGGGTCCTGCCCGAGCAGCCTGTGAACTGGCTCAAACATGCTCTCCAGTGTGGGGATCAAGTGGCAGCACCTTATCCACGGCCGCTGGCCCAAGGCTTCGTGCACTCGAGAGACCAGTAAATACAAGGAAGGAAGGGCGGGGACAGGACGGAGGTGGTGATGGACGTGAGGATGCGGATGTGGAAGGTGGTGATGGAGGTGTGGAAGATCGGTGAGCCCAAGAACAAAGATGGGTGGAAGTAGGAAGGAGTGGGGAGAGGAGAGAAGGGGAAAGAGGGAGGGGAATGGCTGGAAAGGGGAGAGGGTGGATGGATGGACAGTCGGATGAAAAGAAGAAAGGAAGAAAACGGATGGAAAGCTGGGAGGGAGGGAAGGCTGGAGAGGAGGGGGGAGGAGGCGAGGTGGGCAGGCCTACTCCACCTCTGAGCAGCAGCCCTCGACCTAGCACTCAGTCGTGCCCTCTGCATGCCAGCCGCAGCCGGGCACCAGGAATTCGCTGCCCAGAGGGCTCAGAGGTTGACTCTGTTGCCCGAGGCGCTCAGGTAGGAGGTGAGGGCTTCCTGCTGCTCTCAGACTGGGCTCCGGCAGGACCCTGGGGAGGGGCAGCGGCCTGGCCATGCATCCAGTGGAGCCTCAAAGGGGCTGTTGGCATGTGCCAGAGCCACCCACCTGGCAGCTCAGGAGGGCGACGAGTGGAGACCTACGCTGCTGGGAGCCAGCGGGGTTGCTCCCACCTGTCCCCTGCAGAAGGCGCTCAGTGGTGACCCTTCAGGACGCAGGTGCAGGGACTCTGAGTAGTGGGACCTGGCTCCAGGCTGTGTCCGTTGCCTTTGCAAACCTGCTTCCTAGCCCCACCGTGGATCTGACAGTCCCCATGTGCCCCTCGTAGGCAGTGGTGAGGCCTATGGGGACAGGACAGGAAGGAAAACTGGGGCCTGGCTTGCAAACAGAAAGCGTGACGTAAATAGCTGAGTCCTCATTACAACATCATTTACAGTCACAACAGTGGCCCAGGCGTCATCACGTTGGTTGTGGTGGCCACAGTGTTGCTCCTGGCAGCAGGAGAAGTCTTGAAGAAAGCGGTAGAGCTGCTGGCCATGGCCGTGAGAGTCCATCAGTGGTGGCAGGAACCTACTGCTGCTGGGAGCAGGAGAGGCCCTGACCTCGGTTCCCAGGTGCAGGAATCCAGTCCCAGCTGGCTCAGGCTGGATGGGGAGGGAGGGGCTGCATTGACTCTGCTCTCCTGAGCCAGGCCAGCTCTGCCTTCTGGCCCTGAGAACTGTCGCCAGCCCTGTCCCTGCAGCTCCGCCAGCCCTGTCCCTGCAGCTCCGTCTCCCTGGCTTAATTCGTGCCCTCCCAGAAGGGGCTTCCCCTCAGTCCTCTGGTGGCCCAGCTAGACAGCCTGCCTGCAAAGAGAATGTCCCCTCCCAGGAGCCTCAGCCAAGGTCTCAGGACTCATTCTCATTGGCCCATCTTGTGTCACATGCCCGTTCCCCAGCCAATCACTATGGCTAGGAGAGTGGACCTATGCTGATTTGACCAGGCTGGTCACATGGCCACTCCAGGAAGGGGGTCAAAAGAGGAGGGAAGAGTTGTGCAGCAGAGTGGCCCAGTGGGGAAGCTTCAGAGGTAGGGCCAGGTAAAGGTGATGTGGGTCAAAGGGACTGGTGCTTGGTGGATGCTCAACAATCAATTTTTTCCTCCCTGTGTGAGAATAGAGAACAGCCCATAGGTTGGAAGATAGAGCAGCCTTTGGGTCAATCCTGGCTGTGCTACTTGTTAGCTGTGTGGCCTCAGGCATGGTGCTTAATCTCTCTGTGTCTCAGTTTTCCTATTTGAAAATGGGATGACAAAATGGATCGTTTCAGATGCTAAATGATTAATTGTATGTGGAGTACTTGGAACGGGGCCTGGCACGTAGTGAGTGTTCAGTAAACCTTAGGTATTATTTATAAAATGGAATAGTACCAACTCATATGACTCAGGAGGATTAAAATCTCCTCCCTGGGGCTGGGTGCGCCTGGTCCTCAGACGGCTCCAACATTCTCCTGTGGGCCTCAGGTCAAACGTTACCCCCTTAGTCTTTGTGTGCGTGTGTGTGTGTGTGTGTGTGTGACTATAACAAAATTCCCAAGAAGAGAGGCTTACTTAGCTCACCATGTTGGAAGCTGAGGGTCCCCAGGGCTCAGTCTCTGACCTCACGGCAGATGGCGCCACAGAGGCAGGAGGGGCGCAGGAGGGTCACACCCCAGGAAACCAGAGGTTCTGGTGGGGAGCAGGCTTGTGCTCTTACGGGAACCCGCTCACAGGAACGATTCAAGGGTCTCCTAGCAAGACCCCGTCCCTCCCACAGGCCCGCCCCCTGGGGGCTAAGCGCCTCCCACCAGGCCCCGCCTCTTAAAGGCCCCGCCCCTCTACACCGCACAGGGAGGACCAGGCTTCCACGTGACCGTCGGGAGGGTCCACGGGCATCCAAACCACAGCCCCTCCTCAGTGACCTCGGCCCACCGCTCAGCACACTGCCGATTCCCCTGTGCCCAGGCACCAGCCAGCGACCCGCCGCCTCTGGGACCCGAGGCGACCTGGAACGCACCTCTCCGCGCTGCACGTCTGCTGCCCCGCCCACGTGCCCGCTCCTCAAAGAGCGGACCTGTCCTGGCCACCACCGTGTCCTCAGAATCTGGACCGGTGCCGGGCACACCGTTTGGGTTCCGGAGACGTTGGGTGCGTGGGCGGCTGGACGAGCCGGCGCCCCTGACCTCCACATTTCCTTCCTGACAGTTTCTGTGCGGCGTCGCCCCGTCCAGGAGGATTCGGGTGGGAGACGCAGGGCTGGGAGGGGTGGTGGGCAGGCCGCCCACAGGCACCGGGGCAGGGCAGCCAGAGGCCTGCGAGAGCGGGCACCCTCCGCGCTGATGGCCTGGGGAGCAGAGCTTCCACCCTGGCTCAGGTCACCCCAGCCAAGGTCAGGCTAAAGCCCAGGACCGGATGGATTAAGCGTCTTTACGCATCCGCTGCTTAGCCGGGATTAGTGCAGACACCAGGCCCAAGATAGCGGCCCTCCTGGAGGGTGGGTCCCAGGCCAGGCCTCCCTCCCTGGGCAGGCCCTCCACCCTGGGGGACCTCAAGACCCTCCAGAGATGCGACCCAGGGTGGCAACAAAGTAGCTGTGGGTCCTTTCTGATTTTTCCTCACTGTGTGTTGAATGTCTCCGGGGTGCAGGGCCCTGAGCAGGGCACTTGAGAGTCTCGATCAGCCCTTCAGTGGGGCTGATCAGTTATTTGTGCTTAAAATTCAGTTCCCTTGTAGTTATTGAGCACCTACTGTGTGCAGGGGGATACAGAAGTAACGAAGATGGTCCCTCCTTTTGTGGAGGTTCTAGAGGGGAAGACAGGCAGGAAGGGAGTAAACACCTTTGTTCCGATGCTCTGCAGCCCTTAGAACAGGGGATTTGGAAGGAGGGGAGGGCGGTCATGGACGGCAGGGAGAGCTCCTTGGGGCACACCCTGGTCCCAGGAAGGAGGTTCGTGCCCATAACTCATGGCTGCCAGTGGAGGGCCTCGTTGTCAGGAGAGAGTGGATCGTGGACTGTCTGTGAAGGACTGAAGGGAGGTGCTGCTTTCCCTCAAAAGCCTTCCATAGCTCCTGCTGCCTGCAGGTCGCATCCAGACCCCTCAGCCAGAGTTCACTGTTGCCCAGGATCTGGCCCCATCCACTCCTGCGCGTGCTCCCCTTCTCAGGCAATGCTGCCGCCACCCTGCTCGCTCAGGACAACACCTGGGGTTCCCCTCGACTCTTTTCCCTTCACCCGCGTATCTGCATCCTCAGCAAGTCAGTTGGTCTTGCTTCCAGAGCGAGTCTTGAACTTGTCTTCCCGACCTCAACAGCCTCCATCTCACAGACACCTCCTGGGCTTCCTCACGCTGAGTCCTGCTTCTGTTCCTCCCCCACTGCAGGTTCCTGAATGCAGCTGAGGATCTAAAATCTACATCAAGCCAGGCTGCTAGTTTGCCAAGGAGCCCTCTGTGGCTTCCGTGGCCCTCAGAATAGAAGTCTGTCTTATCCAGTTGTGGGCCTGCCTCCCTTCTCTCTCTCACCTCATCTCTGACACCCTTCACTTTCCTCCCTAGCTCCAAGTGTGCAGCTGTCCTTCCTCTTTCTCTGTGTCTATCTCTTCCCTGTCTCAGGACCTTTGCACTTGCTGTTACCTCTTCCTGATCACTTTTCCCCAGAGTCTCACATGCCTGGTTCCTTGGCATTCCTCACACATCACCTTCTCAGAGAGGCTCTCCCAGGCCCCATGAGCTTAAGTAGCCTCCCCTCCCCACTGATTTTTATCCCATAATTCTGTTTTATTGAGGTGCGGCAGGATGGGTGGTGGAGAAGGGGAGGAGGCTTCCCAGCAGTCGAGAAGCGGCAGAGATGGGGGGTGGGAGGAAGTGCAGTGGGACCCTGGAGAAGCCGCAGCGCACTTCCCTGCAGATGGGAAGGCAGGCCGCGTTGGGGCGAGGGGCTGGTGCAGGCAGGGACTCCAGCCCCACCTCCCTGATCCGGAGCGCCAGGGCCCAGCTCCAGGCCAGCTGTCCTGCAGATCCACGACTCTCTCCCTGGCACTGCTTGATCTCTTCCCTCATCGCTGGCCATGCTTCTGATGATTTATTCCTGGGCTTAGAGGCCCAGATCCCTGCAGAGGCCACACGGGCCTCAGAAGCTCGTGCACAGGCTGCACGTCAGACTTGAAGAGCACAGGCCTGGGCGCCCCACACCTCTGGGGCTTCCACGAAGGAACGTGGACCCGGAGTAGCCAGAGCTCCAGACTTTTCTGGAGAAGCTGGAATCTGAATTCATAGGGGAAATAAATATACCAAGTGGCCTCAGCCCCTGGGCACCCGCGCTTGGGCCCCAGCCGGCAGGTGGCCTGGGTTCTCGCCATCCGCCACTCAGCCTTCACCGGTGCCTTTTCCATGCACGATGTCACGGCTGCCTCACAACCTCTGGGTGGGGACTGTTCTGACCCCCATTATCCAGATGAGAAAACTGAGGCTGAGAGGGACCATGACTGTCCACGCCAAGGTCCCCCCCGCGTCTAGAGCTCATCTGCTTATTCAAAACCTAACAAAGTTCCAAGCTCTGTCCTGGGAGCTCCTACCTGTCTGTCTGACGTCACGCTTCCATTTCACACCAGGGGAAACCAAGGCTCAGAGAGGTTAAGTGCTGTGCCAGAGGCCACCCAGCTGGAGAGAGCCAGGATTGGAACCCAGCTCTGGCCGACAGCTGTGCTTGCAGGGCAGACCCTGACTGGCCATATCCAACACGCAGGAGCGTGGAGGAGTTCCAGTGCTTGCAGAACCCTTGGTGTCCCCAGAGCCATTGTCTGTGCAAGATCTGAATAAGCATTCACTCTGAGCCATGCCAGGGCTGCAGGCCCTTCCCTGGAAACCTCAGGTGGCAGCCTTGGTGACATGTTTTTGGGGAGTGGGACTTTCAGGAATTTAGTTCAAATGCTAATGTGCTGGCATCTGGCTCAGTCTATTTGCTGAACCCTGAGCCTTATTTCCTGCTCCGGCCAGACCCTGAGGCAGGCTGGGAGAGTTAGGGTTTGGAAGATTCCAGAAAACACTAGAATCTGACCCACAGCCTGGAGCTCAGGGAGGGTCCGCCAAATGCCGCCTCTCCCAGTGCTCCACTCTGCCACCCCTCGGTCTGTCAATGAAGGGAGTGGCATTTGTGGAGGACCTACTGGGTGCCAGGCACCTTCTGTGTGATACTCCGCGTGATTCCACCACTTCCTGGCTGTGTGGTCCTAGGCAAGACTCTCAGCTATCTAACCTGTAAAGTTAAGGTGATAATTCTGTTAGCCAGATCACTTGTTATTGGTTAGCATCAAAACTCCAACCCAGGGGCTGGGGTTGTGGCTCAGTGGTAGAGCGCTCGCCTAGCACGTGCGCGGCCCGGGTTCGATCCTCAGCACCATGTAAAACATAAATGCATTGCATTGTGTACAACTAAAGCAAATAAATAAATATTAAAAAAAAAAAAAAAAAAAAAAAAAAAAAAAAAAACTCCAACCCAAAGCATTCTGATTTTAAAAGTCATGGGTTCATGTTATTGGAAAGCCCAAAGAGATCGGTTTCAGGAATGGCTGGATTCAGGTGCTCAAACAGCGTCATCAGACCTCTACCTTTGACTCTTGGCAAAGACACTCTGCTTTGTCCACTTTCATGGGAAGATTATTTCCAGACGGCCAGAGGTGCCCCTCAGTCCCTGCAGGCTGACATCCTGTCAACTCAGCAGCCTCTGCTGGAAGATAGCTCCTCTTTCCCAGTAATTCCAATAAACAGTAACAGGATGAGCCTCGACTGGCCGGCTTGAGTCATGTCCACCCTCCTCAATGAATTCCTGACCCAGCACACCCACCCCAGGGCCAGGCAGGCCTGGGTTCAAGTCTAGCTCTCCTGGATGACTGTGGGCCTAGTATTTAATTGTGCAAGCCTCAGAGTCACCCTCGGGAAGAGGAAGGAGGTAAGAGAAGCTCCCTCTGGGGTGGTGGGTAATGCCATAGAGGGAGAGGGCGCTTGGTAAGTGGTGGCTTTGCTCCTGCCAGCCCTCTCTGAGCCAAACTGGGATGATTGTCGTTCCCACCTCCAAGCTGGTGCCCCTGCAGCCACCTCTGCCCAGAACACCCCTCCCCCAGCTTTCCCCCCCAATCCCGGCGAATCCACACCCAGCCTCCGTGCACAGAGGCTCCTTCCTCCAGGCCGCCTCACTGTTTTGTGCCTTGGCATTCCCCGCTGTAACCCAGGAATTAGGGGAGTATCTATCTTATGGGGTTGGCATAGGAGCAAATGAAACAGGTCATGTAACGCAGTTGGCTCGGTGCCTGGCAGAGTGGGGCATCAACAAGTGTTAGCTGTTATGATGGCCTCGAGATCATCAGACGCCCAGCTGCTAATTCAAGCTTGCATTTCCTCATAGCGCTGCGTGCAAGATGGATGTTCCAGAAACACTGCATTTGGGCAGACCTCACCCGCCACGGCTTCTAAGCCCCTCCATCTATCCATCCATCGTCCACCCACCCTTCCATCTGTCCATTCATCCGGCTGACCATCAGCCATCCCTGTATCCATTCATTCATTTTTCAAATGGACCCGTATTTGTTAAGTGCCAGCCCACACCAGGCTCTGTGCTGGGCGGTGAGGATCCATTCCTCCCGCTGCCTGCAGCTAGCCTGATCGGTGGGAAGGCGCCAAAGAAGCGAGTAAAGAAGATGCTGCAGATTTGGACACGTCAAAGTGGGGAAATGTTGCAGCAAAAGCAAGTGACAGAGAAGGAGGTTGTTTTGAATTGGGTGGTCAGGGACAGCCTCTCCACAGAGAGGATGTGAGGGCTAAGAAGGAGCTGTCAAAGAAAAATCTGATAGGAGAACATTCCAGGCTGAGAAAGAGCACGTGCCAAGGTCCTGAGGCAGGAGCGAGCTCAGCATGTGGGAGGGGCAGACAGATGGCCAATGTGACGGGAGGGGCTGCCTGTGTGGACGATGGCGGAGGAGACGAGACCTGAGAAACTGCCACAGGCCAGGTCAGCAGGGCTTGCGCGCACCTCCGTGTAAGTGTGGATTTCACGTGGAGTCCCAGTGCCTTTAAGAAGAGTGACAAGGCTTAGTTTCTACCTTTAAAAGATGGCTCTGTCAGGGCAGTAAAAGGGCCGAGTCCCACCTCCGGAGCTCCCATTTCAGTCTGGAGGAAGTTGGTAAGGCTTTTTTGAGGAGGTGACATTTCGACTGAGTCCTAAAATAAGTAAGAAACCAAACTGTGTGGGGGCGTGGGGTGCAGGGGAGGTGGTGGATAGGAGCTCTCCAGGCTCTGCCAGGGAACCCGAGGGTGCTGAGGCCTCTGCTGAGCCCCTCTTGCGACAGGAAAATGCAGGGAGCTCAGGTAGAAGGGGGAAGGAAGGGGCTGAGCCTGGTGGGGGGCCTCTGACGTCTCCGGTCGCCTCTTCCCCGCCTTGTTCCTTCCTCAGGGCCTTTGCACTCGCTGTTCCCTGTGCCCAGGATGCTGTGCCAGGCACCACCCCCATGGCCTCCTTGACCCTGACCTGATGACCCAGTGGGCTGAGGTTCCTGGCGAGCCCCAGAAATTGAGGCTCAGAAAGGTTAAGACACTCGTCCACGAGCGCACAGCTGGAAAGTGGGCGCGCTGGGGCTGAAGTACGGGGGGAACAAATAAAATGAAGCGCAGGTCCAGGCTCTCGACAGCCCACTCCAGCGCTGGCTCCTGCAGGTCTCCTCGTCCTTCAGTCCCTAATGCCACCTCCCCTGGGCTTACCCGAGGGCCGCGCATTGACGGGCTGCTGTCGGAGGGCGGGGATGGAGACTCTCACTGCCAAGGACGTCTTCCCGTCACCGTGACCTCCTTTGGCCGGCGTCGCGTGAGGTCAGGGAGGTGGCCACTGTGCCCACCTCGTGCCCAGGAGGCCTGGTACCGCGTCCAGGCCCCGTGCCTGTCCTCTGGGGCTGGCTCACTGGCCCGCCCCGCGCCCTCTGCCCCTATGGCATCTCCGCAGCCTCCAGCCTCCCGGGTGGGGGACGAGTCGGGTTGAAACCGAGGATGGAATCCCATCTGCCGCCACCAGGAGCTGGGGCAGTTCTAGAACGTGCTGCGGCACCGGCAAAGCCACCCCTCGGCCCGGCACCACGGTCTGTGCCGGTGCGGCTGCAGGGTGGGGCACAAGGACTCTGGCAGCCCTGCGGGCCACCCAGCTCCCCAGAGGCCAGGGGAGAAGAGGGGACCGGCCACCCGGGGGTGCCGGGGCCTCTTCACCCCACACTGGGGGCGCTGCAGCGGGGGTGCAGCCGCCGCTCCTCCCGGGCTCCCTGTCCCTACGCTGGGCTCCCCGTCCCTACGCTGGCCGGCGCAGGCCAGGCCCCAGGGCTGATTCAGGGACTCCACGTCAGTGGGGCCTGTGCCTTATTTTTTTTACATTAAAAAGTAGAAATGCCTGTCGGGTTTTCTGCCCACGCGGGGACCCTCTCCTTGCCTGTTGTGAAATGTTTTCTAGGTTCCAAGGCGCTGGCTGTGTCCCCATGAATGAGGCAGGTGCAGATCACAGATCTCACTGTGTTCGGGGTGGGGACAGGAAGTTGTCACTTCTGGGCTCAGGCATGAGGCCTCCATGCTGATCCTTCCCCTGCTGTGGCCACCTATGGAGATGGGAGGGCCACTACATCCCTGAGTCACCACTTGGAAAGGAACCTGACGCTCAGTGGACACTGCATGAGGAAGACCAGAGACGGGAAGACACTTGCCTGAGGGTGCCCAGCCACATAGGGAGGTGGGTCTCCCGACACCTCACCTGCCCGTTTCTTCTCAACGTGGGTCTACTGAGACTGATCTGCTACAGGAGAAAGATCCACCCTTAAGTCACCCAAATGCCTCTTTCTTGGTATATGTTGGGCATTAGCCAGCAAATCTGGCTACTGTCAGGACTGGCCACTCCCAGTGCCACCATGCTGGCGTTAGCCAGAGGCAGTGTCCTTCCTGAGGCACGTAGTAAACTTCCCTGAGCCGGCCCAGCCACCTCGGCCAAGCTGCCAGAAGCTGTGCCGGCGCCCGCCCTGGCAGGTCCAGAGGCCAGGCCTGCTCCGCGGCTCCGCGGAGGGTGTGGCCGCCCCGGCCTGCCACTCCCAGCCCTTCAGTTTCACTCAGCCCCCTGCCCTCTGCAGCAGCGCTGGGCCCTGCCGTCCAGCACTGGGGACACGACAGCCTCTCCCTGGCTGCTCACACCTCAGCAGCCGCCCGGGCAGGAAGGACATGGTAAAGCCAGCCTCCTCCTCACCCTGGCCTCTGCGGGGAAGGCCGAGGCCTCCTCCTCACGCTGACCTCTGCGGGGAAGGCCGAGGCCTCCTCCTCACCCTGGCCTCTGCGGGGAAGGCCGAGGCCTCCTCCTCACGCTGACCTCTGCGGGGAAGGCCGAGGCCTCCTCCTCACGCTGACCTCTGCGGGGAAGGCCGAGGCCTCCTCCTCCCCACCACAATTGCTCTCAGGTGGGCAGGAGGCGATGACGTCACCAGCTCCCCAAAATTCCTGCCTTTGGCTAAGCTTACAGGAACTCGGTTGGCCTGTTAGGAAGACGGTGCCCAACCAGGGCCCATGGGGACACGTTGGTCACCTCAGGAAGAGGGTTCCATGGGGCATAAATGAAAGATCATAACCCAGCCAGGTGTGGGCACCCCTGTAACCCCAGCGACTCGGGAGGCTGGGGCAGGAGGATCACAAGTTTCAGGCCTGCCTCAGCAACTTAGCAAAACCCAGCCTCAAAATAAAACAATAAAAAAGGCTGGGGATGGAGCTCAGTGGTTAAGTGCCCCTGGGTTCAATCCCCAACCAAAAACCAAACCAAAACAAGAAACCATAACCCAGGCCCCTGGATGCTAGGATAAGAAAGATGTTTAAAAAGAAAAAAGCAAAAACCAAGGGCCTTGAAGTCTGAAAGGTGCAGGTTTAAACTCTTCCACTTGTTTACTGAGCCTCAATTTACCCAATTACAAAATGGGGCGACCCATAGGATTGTGATCCGGCTGGAAGGAGACCCTTCATTCCATCGGTGTTTCCTGAGTATCTGCTGCAGGCGCTGATGATTCCAGATGTGGAAGACATCAGGCTCGGCCCTGCCCTCGAGTCGCTCAGTCTACGGAGGTGGAAAACGCTGCCAGGCTGCAGTGCGGACAGTGCTATGGAGAGCAGGGCCATGACAGCCCGAGACTGGGGATCTGACTTGGGCAGGAAGGCCAGGGAGGCTTCCCTGAGGAGGTGGCCCCTGAGCTGAGGTAGGAAGAATGCGCTCACCAGGCAGCCGGCAGGGAAAAACATCCAGGCAGAGGGAAGGGCCTGGGTGCAGGCTCTAAGCAGAAAGGGTCCTGGGGTCCATGCCTGGGAAAGGAAGGCTGGTGGCCTGGGTGAGCAGGGAGAGCAGCTGGGGCTGGGTAAGTCCTTCTGTAAGGACCTGTAGTCCAAGACGGTTGCTCCTGCTCCGCCCATCACATCTGCCTCCCAACCAGCAAGAAGCAGAAGGAGAAAGCCTTGATCATTTCTGATCACCTTCTACTGCTGAGCTTGATCACATGACCACAGTGAGCTGCAAGGGAAGCTGGGAAGTGTAGTCTTTATTCTCGGTAGCGTGATGGTAGAAGAAGGGGAGGATAATACTGGGTTTCCAGAGGACTTTGCTACCATGGGCGGGAGAGGCTTCGGAAGGCCAGGAAAAAGCCTGTTTTCAGTGGTCCTGGTGGCAGTGTCTGGTGGCTTGGAGCAGGCGGTGGTACATGTGGAGAGGCTGGGCCAGATGCAGGGACGATTGTGAACAGGCAGTGACCAGGCTGGGCCACAGGTTGGATGTGGGGACAAAGAAAGGAATCGGGTGTAGCAAGAGGACCCCTGAGTTCCTGGCTTGTGCCATCTTGTCTAGAAAGTTCTTCACGCGTGGTAGGAGGCCAGTAAGTGGTTGTTACCTTCATGACGGTGCAGGGTCACAAACCCAGGATCTGCAGATGAAGAAAGGCCTGAACCTGTAGAGGCAGCTGCTCCATAGCGCCAACCAGTGGTCGCCACTGGGGATGCAGGTCAGGTGGAGAGGGCTTCTGATTTTTCCAAGGGAATCCAAACATCTGGCTCTTGTGTGAAATCTCCCAATTTTGAAACTAGGGCGAGTGCGAGTGAATAAAAATAAATTTCTCAGCTCTGTGGGTCAGAGCGGCTGGGGGACCTCAGCGGTGCCCACTCCTCCTTTCCGCCTCTGGGCCTGCTTCTCCTGGGGAAGGCCCTACCCTCGCGCTTTGCAGTCCAAACACAGGCACCCTGGATTCTTGTCCCTGTGCGCCCACCAGCGGCCCCCGCGGGCTCCTGACTCCAACACTTACGCCCCCATCATTGGCCCCCACCTGTCCGGGAGAGGACAAAACCCCCCACCCGCCCCCAATCCCCTTAATCGGATCTGCGCGAGTGACCCTTCTAATTAAAACTCCCCAGCAGTAATCCCCCTTTAAAGCGGGGGAAGCGGAAACTCCATAAAAGGACCGAAAGTTTTGATGGACCGGAAGCCTCCTCTTCCTCTGTCCTCGAGTAGCTCTCGGGTAGACCCCGGGCCTGAGATCATGCCCCTGGTCCACTGCTTACAAGTTGTGTGCCCCTAAAACACCGCTTCACACACTAAGCCTCAGCTTCATCGTTTTCTTGTTCCTCAGTCTAACAACTATTTTGGGAAAGCCACACTGACTTTCTTATGTTGCTCAATATACCAAGCTCATTCCCACCCCAGGGCCTTTGCATGTGCAGTGCCTGCTGCCTGGGATGACACAGACTCCCTCTCATCCTTCAGTCTCAGCAACCAGGCACGTCCTAGGAGAGTCCTCCCTGACAATCCTCACCCTGGGAGAGTCCTCATGTGGACATCTCTTGGAGCCCCTGGTTTGTTTTTCTTGGTGACATGCACATGTAATGCTGGCTACCATCACCCTGCTCCTGGACTGGTTTGTTTTTTCTTCTGCCTCTCTACCTACCAGCTCCAGGAAAACTGTCTTTCTTATTAATGCTGCAATCCCAGCAATGGGCGTAGCACTTAGTAAGCGCTCAGTAAACATATGCTAACCAAGAGGGAGGAGCTGGAACTGTGTCCAAGAGCTGGCGTCCAGGGCAGGCTTTACGGCAGAATGAATAATGAATAACATAAAGGCTCATCAACATCTAAAAAAATATTTTTTAAAAAACAACTTTCTATAGTTTTATTGAGGTGCATTTTATATTCCACGTGATTCACGTGTTTCTGGGTACGACTCAATGACTTTTCATCAATGTACCCAGCTGTGCCGCCGTCACCCTAAATCAGTTTTAGGACATTCTCATTATCCCAGGGAAATCCCTGCTGTCTGTTGGCTGCTAATCCCTAGCCCGCCCTGGCAGCCACCAACCCGTGGTGTCTTTGCCTCGTGTGGACACCTCGTCTGGCTGCACTCAGGTGGCAGTGGCCCCTCCCGGCTGGCTTCTGTCGCGTAGTTAACGTTTCGTCCCTCTGTCACCTGGATGCCAGTGCGTCAGTGATTTTCGATCCTGGAGAATGTTGCACTGTGACACTGTGACAGGCCACGCCGAGTTTGTCCACTCGTCCATCGGTTGGAGGACACCTGGGCTGCTCTGCGACGGGGGCGCGTGCGGCTGAGGGCAGCGGGGCTCCTGGGTTACTGCAGTCTTGACGCCGTGGCTGGCGGGACTGTGGGCACGTCCCCTCCCTTCTCTGCTTGAGCGCCCCTCCACGCTCCTGGCACAGCAGGGCAGCGGGCAGAGCCCAGTTAGGACAGGGAGGGCCTGGCTCCACAGCCTGACCTCCGTGCGAGGGCTCCCGGCTGCCACCTCTCCTCCCGGACACCAGCGCCCCTTCCCCTTGGTACAGACAGATGGGTTCCAGGACCCAGGCCATCCTCGCAGGGAGGGAATCTGGGGACAGCGCCCTGTCCCTGGTGCTCCGGCCTGTGTTCCCTAGGTGCCTAGAGTCCTGTCCAAACCCCGCTGGGCTCAGATCCCAGGAAAGCAAGAGCCCCGTCGGGGCCTGAGCTGAGGCCAGGAGGACTCCCGGGCGGCAGCTGGTGCCCCACGCCATCCCAGGAGCAGATCAGCTCCGTCCTGGGTTTAAGAGATGCTCAGAGGACACCTCTGCCCTAGCCAGGTGTGAGGGGCCCACAGACCTAGTGCAGGCCTTCCAGAAGCAACCGGTCCAGGTGGGGTGGGGTTGACAATAACCTGACTCATGATTTAATAACCCTGCACATCACCTGGCCTCTGTGTGGCAAGTGCTGAGTGACTTTCTTCTCCACTTGAGCGATACGGAAATGGAGGCTCAGAGAGGGCAAGGGGTTTGTCCAAGACCACACAGCTGCAAAATATAAACCCAAGTCCCCAACCAGCTTATGACTAAACATAGGCTGTGGAGCCGTGAAAACAATCATCGAGAGGCCCCGAGGGCCTCATGAACTCACTGGGTGCTCATTGCAATGGTGCAGTGAACTCCCATTTTACAGGTGGGGAAACTGAGGCACAGAGGGCGTGACTGACATGTGGAAGCTCCCCGGGCAGGGAGTGTGGCCGTGACTCTAGGGGCTTCAGTGGGTCTGGAAGAGGAAGATGTTCTGCTGCCCAGAGGGCTTGGCTGCGTGGCGGCCACGGGATGCAGGAGCCCAGAGCTGGGGCCTGGGGGCCCAGAGCCCCAACACGACCCCCCCAGCAGGCCTGCCTGGGCATCTGGGATGCAGAGAGGGCGGGAGGGCACGTTCTCAGGTCCCGAGGGGGGGCCTGCCTTAGAATAACAGGCCCCGAGATGGGACAATAGCTGGGTGCATAATTCATGCGTCTGTCACAGAACATCAATTACGTGGGCCTCCCCGAGTGATCTGGGGGTTAGAAACTGGAGCAGGCTTCCCTGCCTGCCTCGGAGGAGAGCAGGACCTCCCGCTTCTTAAAGGGACACACTCCCTGGAATCTGCTCCCTCCACGGGGCGCCCCCTTCCAGGAGTCAGAGGTGGGAGCAGCTCCTGCAGGGCGCAGCTGGTTGCCCACAAGACCAGGCCCACTCTGTGCCCAGCCCGTGCCCACAGCTCCTCATGCCCTCACTCTGTCACCTGTGAGGGGCTGCCACTGGCGCTTCCTAGAGGCCCTCGGCCTCCGACCAATTGGCTCTTCAAGCCGGTGCTTCTGGGCTTTAAGGGTGGTTCTGAGCCTTGCAGGACATGGCGCACCGTCCCTGACATCCACCCGCCCCACGTCAGTAGCACCCCCGCCCCCAGCTGAGACAAGCAAATGTTTCTGCAGAAATTGCAAAGTGTCCCATGGGGGTCAAAGTCATTCCCAGTTGAGAATCACGGGAATGCCTCCTCCTCGTTTGGTAAATACGAAACCCAAGCAAGGAGCATTCAGATGTTCAAGGTCACCCAGCCAAGAAGGGCAGAACTGGGACTCCAGCTGCAGGGCCCACTCCCCTGCCCTCCACCCAGAGCTCCAGAGTGTGCTACCAGATGTTTATTCCAGGGACCACTTATTCATTCTGATGGATATTTCGTGCATGTATCAATAGCATGAAAAATCAGCCATCTTGCATATTATTTTGTATACGATTAAGGCTAAAACACAGCATAGAAGGTACATGGGGGTCTTGTTTTTGTTTTGCTATTTACCTTCACCATTAAGGAAAGAATGGCCCATGGAACAGAAAGAAACATGCAGTGAGATATCAAGACAGTGATGATCTACGTAGAGGCGCACAGATTTGTGTGGAAAACTATGCAGAAAAGCAAAAGGATAAGAAGAAAACTCTGGGGGCTGGGGTTGTGGCTCAGCAGTAGAGCGCTCGCCGTGCGCGGCCCTGGATTCAATCCTCAGCACCACATAAAACTAAATAAATAAAATAAAGGCGTTGTGTCCAACTATAACTACAAAATAAATATTTAAAGAAGAAGAAGAAGAGGAGGAGGAAGAAGAAGAAGAAAACTCTGTAACAGCGATCACCTCTGGAGTCAGAGGGACACCAGGGAGTATCAGCATCACTGCTACTGGCTCTATTCCTCAGCTTGGTGGTGGCTTCACAAGTGTCCATTTGAATACAGCTCACACACTGTATGCAAAGCGGGTCTGCTTTGGTATGTAACGAAGATTTCAGTTTTACAAAGTGATTACAAAATCTTTTCTCTTTCAATGGATGCAAATCAGGACACTAGGACTCAAAAGCTCTTGTTTTAAAAACAGAGGATGCTTCGGATAACTATAGCCAGAGCGCAGAAGCCGGTGGGAGGCCCGAGGCGGGGGAGCGCCCGGGCAGCACGCCCCATCTTCTGAACCAGCTGGTCTGTGCAGGGGCAGAGCTCCCCGCCCCTGGGCATCCCTAAGCCAGGCAAGGATGCACTCAAGATCACAGATGCTCACCAGGTTGAAGACTGAAGCCTGGCCCTGGCCTTCCCACTTGCACCTCCGTGAACTTGTGCGATTAACACCTGCCAGGGTCACTGCCTGAGCTTGGCTCTGGGTGCCGAGGTAAATCTCAGAACCAACTCATGTCCCCAGTGCGCACAGATTCTGGGAGGCATCGGGGACACATGGGTGTGCAATGGGGCGTCTGTGGTGAGTATCCCTGGGTATGGAAAAATGACGCCAGGACCCTGAGGATGGAGTGACGTCCCTGCCTAGGGAAAGCAGGGGCGAGCTCAGAGGGGAGGAGCCCCTGGGCTGGGTTTTAAATGATGGGTCTGATGGAGGTCCCGACAGAGAGCGAGAGGCCCGACTCGCAGGATCCAGCACAGAGGAGTTGGTGAGGCTTGGGGACCTGTGGCCAGGGAGGCCAGGGAAAGGGGTCAGAGGAACATGACGCCACGCAGCCTTCCTGGGGGCAGAGGCCTCACACTCACCCATGCTGCGACAGGTTTACGTACAGGGTACAGCAGGCCTGTCACAACAGGGCAGGACGTAGAGGCCAGTGGGTCCCCTCAGAGGCTGGCAGTGGGGGCCACTGGGCTGAGATATAGCCCCGAGATGCCAAGTGGCCTCTATCAGACACCGCCACGCGTGCTGGAAGGCATCCTCACCATGCTCACGCGTGGACACGTCTGTCCCCCGGCAGCTTTCTGGGGCATGTGTTGCTATGACCATCCCATTTTGCAGATGAGAAAACCAAGGCTTTTTGAGGTTAAATAACTTGCTCGAAGCCGGGCGTGGTGGCGCACGCCTGTAATCCCAGCACTTTGGGAGGCTGAGGCAGGAGGATTGCGAGTTCAAAGCCAGCCTCAGCAATGGCGAGGCACTTAGCAACTCAGTGAGACCCTGTCTCTAATAAAAAAAATACAAAAAAGGGCTGGGGATGTGGCCCAGTGGTCGAGTGCCCCTGAGTTCAATCCCCGGTACCACACACACACACACACACAAAAAAATAACTTGCTCGAGATAAGGAAGTGGCAGAGCTGGGGCTTGGGAAGCCAAGGTAGGCTGACACCAGTGCGCATGACCCTGACTGCTGCCCACCCACCCTCTTATGATGCTCCCATGGCCCCTGCCCCTCCTCTGCCTCCTGCCTTCATTCCCTGGCCTCTCTCGAAAAAGGTCTGGCTTTCTCCTGCTTTTTGTGCAGCTTGAGACACACTTGCTTAGGGCGTGGGCTTCTCGTGACGTTGGTTCAGCTCTAGATTCTACCTGACCATCCTATCCGAAGGTCACCTTCCTGTCACTCACACCCCTCCTGCATCCCCGAGCACAGTTTCTCAGAGACGGGTTAACTGAGTCCCGGGCACCGACCGACTCAACCTGGATCTTCTACCACCCTGGGCTGATCGGTGCCAGGCAGGAGGAAACAGTGCAAGCCTGGCTACAGGGCCCAACCCATCAGCTGGACAGGGGAGGGTGACTCCAAAAAGAAGGCGCGCGAGGAGGAGGCCCAGGAGGCATGTTCAGGGTGTGGGTCTTGCCTGAGGAGTCCTGGGAACTCACTCAGCAGAGAAGTAATGTGACTGGATTTCTATTTTTGAAAAAAAAGACCCCCAGAGCAATTCATCCTATCCACTCAGCCTGGATTCCATTTCCATTCCCACAAACATCCACTGAGCCTTCCTTGAACCAAACACTGTTCTTTTTGTGTATGTGAGTTGTGGGGGGGAATACCAGAGATTGAAACCAGGGGCACTCTACCACTGAGTCACATCCCCAGGCCTTTTTTAATTTTGAGATAGGGTCTTGCTAAGTTGCTGAGGCTGACTTTGAACTTGCGATCCTCCTGCCTCAGCCTCCTGAGCCACTGGGATTAGAGGCATGCACCACTGTAACAGTCCCAAGCCCTATTTTTTTTTTTTTTTTTTTTTTTTTTGGCAGTGCTGGGATTGAACCCAGGGCCTTGTGCATGCAAGGCAAACACTCTACCAACTGGGCTATATCCCCAGCCCCCAAGCCATATTCTTGGTGCCCAGGAGTCAATGGCAGTTAAGACAAGATGCTTAGTCCCAGAAGTTCATAGTTCCAACCAAGAGTTAATAATGTGGGTCTAGGATGTCTGACCTCCTTGGAAATCACCTGCACAATCTCACATTTGAACATCTTTCATCTTTCTAGGAAAGGGGTACTTTGCTTTCGCCTGACCTTTAATCTAGCCTTGAGAGTTCATGCTCTAGGGTCAGACTGACCCAGGTTAAAATTCTGTCTCTGCTACTTGCTAGATGCCACTTTCTAGTTTCCCCCATCTAGTCAATGGAGCAAATATTATTTAATCTGGTTGCTGTACAGATGGGGACAGTATCATGTGGCAAGTGCCTGGCACACGCACCCACAAAGGGCAACACCTGGTATCATTAGCACCAGGCTGGGCAAGCAGCACCCGCCCCAGAATTACACAAACCACCTGTCTAGTTCAGGAGCTAGGTCCCGACCACTGCCTATTTCTTTTTCTTTTTTTTGGTACCAGGGATTGACCACTGGGCCACATCCCCAGCCCTTTTTTGTATTTTATTAGAGACAAGGTCTCACTGAGTTGCTAAGTGCCTCACCATTGCTGAGGCTGGCTTTGAACTTGCAATCCTCCTGCCTCAGCCTCCCAAGTGCTGGGATTACAGGTGTGTGCCACCGTGCCTGGCTCCAACCAGTGCCTATTTTTAAATAAAGTTTTATTGAAACAAAGCTGTGCCCATTCCTGTCTGTGTTTGTCCAAGCTGCTCTCAGGCCACACCTGCAGAGTCCAGTGGAGGCCAGAAAGGAGGCAGGGGATGCAAAGTCAAAGCATGTGGTCTCCAGCCCTTTACAGAAAGAGGTGGCCCCCCTGGTGTGACCATCAGCTGAGGTCATTTCGGTTCTCTGTTTTCACACCCGTGGGATAAATGGACTTGAGTAAGTTCTCTTTCGGGCTCAACACTCAGTCATTAGTGACAAGCGGGAGGTGAAAATCCAGGCGGGCCCTGCAGACCCGCAGGGTCACCGTGACCTTCCGTGGGCACTAACTCGATCCTCCTCCCTTCTCCTCGCAGATCCTGGCCATCATTTCCATCATGTTCATCGTCCTGTCCACCATCGCCCTGTCCCTCAACACACTGCCCGAGCTGCAGAGCCTCGATGAGTTTGGCCAGAGCACGGACAACCCGCAGCTGGCCCACGTGGAGGCCGTGTGCATCGCCTGGTTCACCATGGAGTACCTGCTCCGGTTCCTGTCCTCGCCCAAGAAGTGGAAGTTCTTCAAGGGCCCGCTCAACGCCATCGACCTGCTGGCCATCCTGCCCTACTACGTCACCATCTTCCTCACCGAGTCCAACAAGAGCGTGCTGCAGTTCCAGAACGTGCGCCGCGTGGTCCAGATCTTCCGCATCATGCGCATCCTCCGCATCCTGAAGCTCGCGCGCCACTCCACGGGCCTGCAGTCCCTGGGCTTCACCCTGCGCAGGAGCTACAACGAGCTGGGCCTGCTCATCCTCTTCCTCGCCATGGGCATCATGATCTTCTCCAGCCTCGTCTTCTTTGCCGAGAAGGACGAGGACGACACCAAGTTCAAAAGCATCCCGGCCTCTTTCTGGTGGGCCACCATCACCATGACGACTGTTGGGTACGGAGACATCTATCCCAAGACTCTGCTGGGGAAGATCGTGGGGGGACTTTGCTGCATCGCGGGGGTCCTGGTGATCGCTCTCCCCATCCCCATCATCGTCAATAACTTCTCCGAGTTCTACAAGGAGCAGAAGAGGCAGGAGAAAGCAATCAAGCGAAGAGAAGCTCTGGAGCGGGCCAAGAGGAACGGCAGCATTGTATCCATGAACATGAAGGACGCTTTTGCCCGGAGCATTGAGATGATGGACATCGTGATTGAGAAGAATGGAGATAATGTAGGTAAGAAGGATAAACTACAGGATAACCACTTGTCTCCCAACAAGTGGAAATGGACAAAGAGGACACTGTCCGAAACCAGCTCGAGTAAGTCCTTTGAAACCAAGGAGCAAGGGTCCCCTGAGAAGGCCAGATCGTCTTCTAGCCCTCAGCACCTAAATGTCCAGCAGCTGGAAGACATGTACAATAAGATGGCCAAGACCCAGTCCCAGCCCATCCTCACCACCAAGGAGTCCGCAACACAGAGCAAACCAAAGGAAGAACTTGAAATGGAGAGTATCCCTAGCCCTGTGGCCCCCCTGCCCGCGCGCACGGAAGGGGTCATCGACATGCGCAGCATGTCCAGCATCGACAGCTTCATCAGCTGTGCCACAGACTTCCCCGAGGCCACCAGGTTCTCCCACAGCCCGCTGGCGTCGCTGCCCACCAAGGCTGGGGGCAGCATGGCTCCAGAGGTGACCTGGCGGGGAGCTCTGGGGGCCAGCGGGGGTCCGCTGGGGGAGGCCAACCCCACCCCGGACGGCAGCCACCCCTCCAGCTTCTTCATGGAGAGCCCCAAGAGCTCCATGAAGGCCAATAACCCCCTGAAACTCCGAGCGCTCAAAGTCAACTTCATGGAGGGCGATCCCAGTCCCCTGCTCCCCGTGCTGGGGATGTACCCCGACCCTCTTAGGAACAGAGGGGGCGCAGCGGCCGCCGTCGCAGGACTGGAGTGCGCCTCCCTCTTGGACAAGTCCGTGCTGAGCCCAGAGTCCTCCGTCTACACCACAGCCAGCGCGAGGACGCCCCCCAGGTCGCCCGAGAAACACACAGCAATAGCCTTCAACTTCGAGGCCGGCGTCCAGCAGTACATCGACGCGGACACGGACGACGAGGGGCAGCTGCTCTACAGCGTGGACTCCAGCCCTCCCAAGAGCCTCCACGGGAGCGCCAGCCCCAAGCTCAGCGTGGGCGCCAGGTCGGAGAAGAACCACTTGGAGGGCTCCCCGCTGCCCACCCCACCCCAGCTCCTGCGGCAGAACTGTATCTACTCCGCGGAGGCACTGGCGGGGAGAGGCCCCGGGGGGCAGGACAAGTGCAAGCTCGAGAACCACCTCTCCCCCGACGTCCGGGCGCTGCCCGGGAGCAGCCCACGGGGGCAGCCGGGAGCAGGGCCTCTGACCTCCGCGGAGGCAGACGCGCCTCCTGGGCGGACTCTGCAACGGAAACTCTCTGCAAAGCCCCCAGGGACTCCAGAGAAGGTGCCCCAAGACCCGGAGAGCCAGGACAGGTCCATCAGCATGAAATCGGCCACGCCGGGGGCGGGGACAGCGGCTCCCGGTAGGAGCGGAGCTCGCAGCCGCCGCCGCCGCCACCCCATCGCGACCCAACTGAGGCCACCCGCTCCCCGGGACTCTTCTCTGGGGCTGTCCATCACGGCCTCCTCCGAGGGCACACGTCCATCGCCCCCGGCTTCCGCGGGAGGAGGCGCTAGAACAAGTGGCGTGTGGAAGGAGTGGGTTGGCCGATTTGGTGTGGGGTGTGGCGCGGCGGCCTCCGGGCACCTGCCCATCGCCTCCGGGATGGATCCCGTTGGAAGGCTACTGAGAAAGTCTGTGTCGTGGGGAAGGAAATGTCTGCGCCATAAGCCGAGATCCCGGCGCCAAACCCTCACTCAAAAGACTTCCCTGACTTCAGTATTCCGTAGAACCTGAGGTTTTATTTTGAGATGTCGTCAGGGTGAGTGGCACCATTCGTACTCCATTTTAATTGCCCCCCAGCAATCTGGGAAGGGTTCAGAAGGAGGAACTCAGGGCATTGGCCTAGGGTTATAGGAGGAAATGCTTTCTGTACTCGCTAGCATAGACCTGAAAGATATGCAAGTGTCAAATATGCAAAAGAAATAGCTACTCAAAGAGACCGTGTGCTACCGAAGAACAGCATCAACATCCAACTTCTTTCTTTCTTTCTTTCTTTCTCTTTTTTTTAACCTGCAAAAATGCAAGGGAAAGAACCCCCTCATTGAAATGCCTCATCTGGACTTCTGACTTCTTCCTGCTACAGCGGGGAGATCACCTTCTATGATAGAAAGTTCTTTTTGTTTCCTGTTATATTCAAGCTAAAAAAAAAATGTTAATAAAAAGCACTTTATGTTTTTCAAAAATAGTTCTACCAAGGACAGTGTCCACAACTTGCACTTTAAATAAGCACTATCTCCTGGGGGCCGCTCATCCACCCTGTGGTTAGGTTGTTGCCACATGCCCATTTCTGGCCACTGTGGGTACCACTGTTGGCCACATCAGAGTCTGTGGCTCCTTCCCTGGCCCTCGGGAGCTGCCCTGTGCTCCTCATGGGTCAGGAGGGGCCTGGGCCCTCTGGCAGGGCCTCTCCCGGACTCACGTGTACAGGAGACGGGCGCACCTTGGAAGGTCGCAGCAAAGGTTGGGCACCGGGTGTTCCACTCTGCTCTTTCTTGTCAACCAGCCTTGGGTGTGTTTTCAGTGTCTGTCCTGAAAGCTCAGCTGTCCCTCCTGTAGCCACCAATGCAGACAGTACAGACAAAAGCAATAAGTATCTGTGTGCATTCTGAGCACGTCTGCTCTGTTTCTTGGTGTTGGTCCTCTTGTCCTAGCTTGATGATCTGGCGTTGTCCTGCCTGCTTTTAGTCCAACGGCGTGGCCTTGTTGGCCGTCCCTCAGTGCAGTGACCTTGGGTTGGACCACTGGTTGATACCAAGCTACGGTATCAGTCTATTTGTCGGTAACGGTGCTGTGGTACCGGTCTGCCTGTCTGCAGCACAATAGTGCAATGTTGTTCTCTTAATGTGATGTTGATGGGTGATGTCCCAGGTCCAGTGGTGTGATTTCTGCCTGTCCTCAGTACAGTGACGGGCGTGTGTCTTCCTGGTGGCTCGCCTGTCCTTTGTATGATCTGTGGCTGGTCTGCCCACAGACCAATGGCATCATCTACCTGTTAGTACATAAAAATATCACCGGGTTATCCTGCCTGCTCTCCATTCAATGGCATGAGGTTGATCACCTGTCACAGGTATGATTATGTAGGACCATTCTACCACTCAAAAATGTGTGTTGTCTGCTGTGTAGGAACCCAATTCATACCACTTCTCAGCATCTCCAGGGACTGTGGATCCTCCTGAAAGGTGTTATCTGCTAATTTAACAAGGAAAACAAGAACTCGATTCTTCCTAGGGATCTTCAGAGTATTCGCACAGCAAATGCAAAGGTCCTGGGGCAGGAGAGTGTGAGGTCACCCTATGCCGGTTGGCGCATTGGAGGCAGGAAACAGCAGAGCTTCCAAAATCCTTTGCTGGGTGTACATTCAGGGCTGGGGCCTGTTGAGGAACAACTGTGGGACAGTCCTCACCGGCATCTTTGTGTCTCTTTCTTGTTTCCATCACTGTTTCTGTCCACCATCAGCACAAATGTGAAAATTCAGGGAAAACAATCAAATGCTTTTTGATAAAAGTAAAATAGTTGTGATTTCCAATTCAGATATTTTTAGAGCTGATGCTATCTGTAAAAAAAAAAAACGAAATCAATACTAGTAACAATAATATAGTCTATTTTACATATCAGGAAAGCAAACATGTTTTAAATATAGCCATATATTGCAAGAAGGAACTCACCACCCCTTCTTCAAACCAAGGCATTTCATGTTGGTTGAAGCAGATGAGGAGTGCACAGATTGGGAACGACCCTTCCCTCCTTCCCTCCTCCCTCCTTCCTTCCTTCCTTCCTTCCTTCCTTTCTTTCTTTTAAACTAACAACCAATTGGTGCAACTCTCCTTGTAACCAAAGGCCCTTTCTGCCTTGTGTCAAGCTGGACCTCGCCCTTCCTCCCTCATGTGTGTGTCTGACCTTAAAGTAGCATTTTATTGAGTCACTTTTGAAGGACGAATTCAGAAGTATCATTAAGAACCTACCTTTTCAGGCTTCATAGCCAGAGTCCTATAGAGTTCTTATAGAAACAGAATCATTGAAATTCAGCATATACTATGCTTAGAGAGTATTCCATTTCAGTTTGGGTTTTCCCCTCCTTGACTTTGTGTGTGTGTGTGTGTGTGTGTGTGTGTGTGTTGTGGGAATACAGCTCTTACCCTGGGCTCCATTCAAAATAGAGTATCGTGACATCCCCAGCCTTGCCACCCCTCTGCCAAATAAAGGACATACCCAGATTCTTCACATGCATACGCCGACTTGGACCAGCGTACGCGTGTGTCCCCACACTGGGAAATCTACCCAAGGGTCCCCCCTGGGAGGCTGAACTTGATGGGCGGCCTTGGTAGAGAAGAGGAGAGCCGTGGTCTGGGGCAGCTGAAGATGACCTGGGCACAGTGTCCATTGCCACGTGTTGCCGAACCCACCGGAGCCAAGGAAGCAGGTGGACCCAAGCAGGCAAGACCGGCAGCTGCAGGCGCGTGGGCTCCTGGTCCCTGTGGCAAATTCAATGACGCTCACCGTGAACCCAACTGAACTGAACTTCACCGTCACCAGAAAGGGCCAGGGACCAGGCTGCTGTGCGTTCTGGTCACACCGGGAAGGTCTGGCCAGCTGTGGGGGAGCCGCTCTTCGCCTTTCTGTCTTTGGGTAAAAGAAAACAACAGGTCTCTGGTGCCGTAGATTTCTCAGTGCCTTCTTTAGGAATTCTATCTCAAGCACACTTTTAAGGGGAAAGAAAAATGGGGACAGAACCCTTGTTCCCGGGAAGCCCCTTTCTCTAGAGAGATCGGGGATCAAGAGGGAAGAAGAAGGGAAAGCGACAGAATCCTGAGGAGGCCTGTCCTGCCGACCACTCAGCCTGCCCCCGACCCTACGGTGGCTGGTGACACAAACTCCTTCCAGCGGTTCCCCGCTGTCCCCCGCGTCTTGGTACCCGCAGCCTCGTCTCCGCCTTCCTCCTGATAAGATCCGCTTTTCTAAGGGAAAACAAAACAGTATTCTCTTCTGTGAAACTGTGCTGTGTGTTGATATTTGTGACTATTGTATACTTCTGTCTTGCTCCGGTCGTGACTGGGATGTATGGTCCATGAACAAGCCGATGTTTAAAACTCACCACGGACAAGGGTCTCTAAGACAGGTCCCCGACCGTCTCTCTCCCTCCCTCCTCTCTCTCTCTCTCTCTCTCTCTCTCTCTCTCTCTCTCTCCTCTCTGTCTCTCTTCTTTCCTCATCTCTCTGCCAACTAGTCTCAAGTAACATGACCCCGGGTTTTCCAGCCTCAAGCCAACTCGTCCCTGACCTCTCTGATGTCCAGCCCACTCCCAAGTCCATCTCAGTCAGACTGCTCCCATGTCCAGTCTCCCGCTCCCCTGTCCTACCAACCAGACCTAAGGACCAGAGTTTGTCCAGGTTCGTCCAAACCACAGAAAAACATGCTGGGCCCCAGATCTCCTCCGCTTAGTATCAGTCCCTCGTTTCAGTCCACTTCTAACTGAGAAACAGTGGTCACACACCCTTGCAGCCAAGAGATGAGAAGAGATGGCCCCCAAATCTGCTCTTTCCTCTCCCCTGGCCTTTCCGGCTGCCTGGCTGGATTTGCCGCAGGGACAATGGTATTTTTCTAGCTTCTGCCTATCCACACCTTGGAGAGGATTTGGACTGTCCTGATAACTAGTTCCACGAGGCGGTTTTCACCATGGGTGGGCAGAGGACAGCTCACTGAGCAGGACCTTCTACAGAAGGTGATTCTCTGTCCCTGGGCTCATGAAGAAGGCCCTCTGACCTCCAGCTTATATTCATTCAGGCTTTGGTGTCCAGCCTGCCTTCCTGTCTCTGGGCTCTGCCCATAATAGAGATCTGAGCCAAACCAAGACCCCCAGACAGCAGTGACCCATCCCCCTTGCATGGATCCCAAGAGGAAGTCAACGCGCATAGGAATTTGTTATTCTGGACTATGCTCCTAATTGGGATTTTCCCACCCACCCAAATCCCTGGTAATCTGGAATAAATATAAATAAGATAAAATAAAACTGACAAGATTTTTTTTAACTTTTGCACCAGAACAACAAAATTACCTCTCAGTCATTTCCTGGGTTTGGTACCCAGATAGGCAAACACCTGGCCCTGGCCATCTTCATCGGGAAAGAGAGTGTTCTGTCTGAGTTTCTGTCCACCATCCCTGATGTCGTCTGAGCTTGGAATTTCTCCTGAACTTTCCACAATGGCATCTTGGAGAATTGAAATGGGGAGGGGCTCTGTTAATTGAGAGAACCCTCCCTCTTCACCTCTGATCCTAACTCTATTCTTGCTTGCAAAGTTCCTGAAAAGATCCCCCAAAGGCTGGCCAGGTGGGGTGGAGGTGGGGCAGTTGACCCAAAGAAGAGACAGCCCAGCTGCCAGATGGCCGCATGAGGACCCGGATAGGTCCTCTTGTATGAGAGGGACAGGGCGGTCAGTTCCAGCTCAAGCTAAGGAAGCCCTTCTGATAGGCTGGGTTGTCTGCTCAGACCCCAAGGCCATGCTGGTCACGAGCCCCCTGCCCCACTGGTGCTTATAGGGAGGCAAGATGGGATACGAAATGGGTGTCACAAAGGGGCCCTGGCATTGTGTGGAACTCAGACCGAGCAATCAAGGCAATTTTGTTTCTGTGTGTGTGTGTGTGTGTGTGTGTGTAGGTGACTTGGATATTCTGGGCACAGGCATGGAACACAGTGAGCAGGAACTCAGATTCCAGAACTTGGAGCTATCACAGGGGGTGCCCAAGAAGGAAGGTGGCAGGAGGGGTCTCTGTTCCCTGCCTGCTCCCGGCTTGGGGCGATTTTAATGACCACATCAGTCACCCGTCCAGCCCATCCCCAGTGGCCTACCACGAGCCACACTGGGGTGGGATTCAGGCGACCCTCCCTCACGCCCGCTGAGGAGCCGTCTGTGAAGTCCTCCTGCCCCGCTGGCCGTCTCATGGTGCTCCCACCCTTCTGCCCACACCCTGGCCCTCAAAGACACGCAGTGATCTCTCTCACCCACCAACCAGCCACCCACTGCCCAGGCAATAACAACGGCACCGTTCCAAAAGGGCTTTTATTTTCTGGCAAATAAAATAGGGTATCCCATTCAAGACCTGGGAAATCCCCACCCGTGAAGTAAACCCAGCAAGGCAAAAAGAGACAGGCGACCCAAATCCCGTTTTAACAGCAAAAACGATGTCAGCTGCCACCAAGCAGAGGGCCTGTCTCCCACATACCTTCCCAAATGGGCCCAGCTCCTGCCTTCCCCAAAGAGAGCATTAGGCAGGGAAGGCTAGAAAGACCCCGCCCTCAATTGTGTGTGGTGGGCTTCGGGGAGCGGGGAGTTCATCTGCAGGTAAGCCTGAGTCCAGGGGGTGTTGGAGCTTTTATAAGGTGAGGCAGGAGCTGGGAGTACAGCTCAGTGGTAGAGCACTTGCCTAGCACACGGGAGGCCCTGGGTTCCCTCCACAGCACTGCAAAAAAAAAAAAAAAAAGAAAAAGAAAAAGAAGGGATAGGTAATAAGGATGAAGCAGGGATGTGTTTGGGTGGGCACACTGCAGCTGCCTGGCCCCCAAACCAGATAAAACAAAAGCCCACCTCCAAGATCTCACCCCACGGAGCCTCTGCCCTGCAGAAATTGCTAGAGGCTGCAGGACCAGGCCAGTTCAGGAAAATGCAGGAAACTCCCAGTTCTGTTCCTCTTGGAAGCCCCCCAGGGCCTGGCAGGGACCGTTCCTCACTGTCTGCCTCCCTGGGCGATGCTGGGTTTAGAGAGAGGCAGCAGCACAGCAGAGGGGCCCTGGGGGACCCAGACCCCTGTGCAGCGTGGCTCCCGGCCCCTAGGTTTAGGGCCCTCTGAGATGAGCGTGGCATCCAAGAGCAGGGTGAGCCTGGGTGGGTGTACCCGGTAGGTGGCCCCTTGGCTCTCCAGACCTTTCTTGACCTCAGTCCAAGGTCAAGGGCGGGCATCCCCATTTTCTGTACCAGGATCTCAGGGTTGAGTGCCCACAAGTGCCCTTGGCATACAATGGTCAGCCAGCCTGTGTTTTGGAGAGTGAATGTGTGAAGGATCGGCCTGGGTGGATGACTGGCAGATGGGTGTGGGCGGGGGGAGGGGTTACCTGGCTGGAGTGCTGCCAACCGGAAGGGAGGGAAGGAAACGCAGGAGCCCCCTCACTGGAGCCCACAACTGCCCCACCAACGCCACCTGTTCTTTGCCTCCATCTGGGCTCACAAGGACATCCAAACTTGACAGCTGTAGCCCCAAGCCGATTAGGGCCACAGTCCTTTAGAGCCTCCCTCCTGAGGGCCCAAGAGGCCGCCACAGCCTCCGTCCTATCTTCCCGCCCTGCAGTCTCCAGCCTCGGGTTTAGTGGAGCTGTCGCATAGTCTCTGGGGAGAGACAGTGGCTCTTCCCACCAGCTAAACAAGGGTCCAAAGTGGGCTTTCCCTTGGTCTGGGGCTTGCTGGGTTGGGAACAGAGGAGCCACCACCTGGAACTGTATGCACTGATGAGCCACAGACGCTGCCTGTCCTCCAGCTTCAGCGCCAATGGTCTCCTTTTCCCTGAGCCTCAAAGCCCCCCAGGACAGCATGTGCCCCAGTTCCATCAGCCAAGACCCTGCGTCCCTCCAGGAACCTGCGGGGTGAGGTTGGAGTTTTTCTTCCTGCAAAGCCATCTGATTGCCCCGCCCTTGATGGGGGCCAAGCCAATCACATTAGCCATAAGCAACCAACGTCCTCAGCCCCTCTTTTTTCAGGGTCAAGCTTGTGGGTCCTGTTCATCTCTCATCAATTTACGTCTAGTCCTTCCTGTCAAGGTGAAAATGAGCACTGGGCGTACATGCCTGCGCGTGCGCGCTCTCTCTCTCTCTTTCTCTCTCTCTCTCTCTCTCTCTCTCTCTCTCTCTCTCTGTCACACACACACACACACACACACACACACACACACACACACACACAAACCAAACAGCGAAAATCCCAGTGTCTTTTTATGCATGTGGTGAGATGAAATTGTGATCCTTGTGTGACCTCCAGCTGCTGCCCTGTCTTGTAAAATATGTCCAGATGTTTAAGAATTTCCAAGCAAATGGTCCCTTAATGAAGTCTGCAGAGTTCAATAAAAGGTATGGAGAAAACAAACGTGGTGGTGTTGGTTTGGTTTTGTGGAGGGCGCGGGGAGGCAGGGGTGGGAAGATCTGTAAGGAGGCCTGGATCTGGGAGGCTGGGGACCTGAGGGGGCAGCACAGATGTTTTCTCTTTCCCCAGAAGAGGAAGGGTGTGAAAATGGACTGGTTTGTCACCCCAAGTAGGCAGAGCAGTGGCAACCCCCACCCCGGGGCTGTGTCCAGGCCTTGAAGCCCCAACTGTAGTCACACGGCCCCAGTCAACTGTGGCTGGTGCCCGCTCTCAGAAAAATCTCAGGACAGAAGGTAGAGGCTCCAATGCTGACAGGGACAGGCAGCTGACATAAATGAGTCAAGCAGCCTACTCTGAGACATCAAGGCGCGGCAGTGAGTAAGGAAACCCAGCAACTGGAAGGGGTTGTCACCTCATTCGTGGTGCGTGTAGGACAGGGGGCCAGGATCACCTGCAGCGGGGCGGTCCGGGCCGGGTCTGCCCCAGGTCTCTGGCCTCCGCTCATCTGGGCCCTGACGCCTCTGCACACGGGCTCAGGAGCCTCACTCCTCGCTGGCTGCGGGCAGGGGGCCTGGGCTGCTCGGCCTGGGGCTCTCAGTGCAGGGCTCCTGAGCGTCCTGATGGCCTGGCAGCTGGCTTCCCTGGAGAGAGTGACCCGAAGGAGACCTCAAGCAGGAAGCCACAGGGCCTTCTGTGACCATCTCAGAAATCAGACACCCTCACTTCCTCCGGGCTCTCCTCCTCAACAGGGAGCCACTGAGTCCAGGGGGCACTCAGGCGGATGGAAACCCGCTTCTGGAGGGGAAAGTGACAAAGATTGGGGAGAGGGACTTTTTAAAAAATTAACCAAGTACTTAATTTGTTTGGTGCTGGAGCTCTAACCCAGGGCCTCACACATGCCAGGCGAGAAATCGGTAACCGAGCCGCACCCCAGGCCTGAGGACATGTTTGTAAACTACTCAACCCGAAGCCTGTTTAGCAGAGGGTAGTTTCCCAACCGCAGAAAGTCACAGCCCAGGAAAATTTCCCATTGTGCTTGGGGGAACCTTGCCAGCATTTAATTTGCAACTTGCAAAGTAAAGATGGTGAAGAAATAAGATGCTATCGTCATCTTGTGAAACAAAGGACATTTCAAACCCCCAAAGTGGATCATCTCAGCATAAGAGATGATCCTTTTTTTTTTTTTTAATTATTTATTTACTTTAGTTGTACACAATGCAATGCATTTATGATTATGTGGTGCTGAGGATCGAACCCGGGCCGCGCACGTGCGAGGCGAGCGCTCTGCCGCTGAGCCACAACCCCAGCCCAAGAGAGATGATCCTTTAAAAGCAAAATTACATTATAAGAAGGTGTAATCCCAGTGACTCAGGAGGCTGAGGCAGGAGGATGGCAAATTGGAGGCCAGCCTCAGCAACTTAGTGAGGCCCTAAGCAATTCAGCAAGACCCTATCTGAAAATAAAGAATTAAAAGGGCTGGGATGTGGCTCAGTGGTGACCCTGGGTTCAATCCCCAGTACCAAAATTAATGATAATAATAAATCGTTAGAGTTTTTAATAGATCAGAGTTTCTCAGCTCAGCCCAATCAACATTCAGGGCTAGCACATTCTCTGGGGGGTGTCCCACCGTGTGCTGCTCAGCAGCGTCCAGGGCCTCTACCTGCTGGAGGCCAGTGGCACCTCCCTGAAGTTGCAACAGTCAAAGATCTTTCTGGACATCACCAGCTGTCCCTAGAGGGATAAAATCACCTCCAGTTGAAAAATACTGAAGGAGGTGCAAAATCCAAAGTACAAAAGGTTCAGTGAAGAGCAAAATTTCCCTCAGAACTCTGGACTCCAGTCTCCCTTCCTAGAGGCAGTTACCGCTGCGAATTTATCCTGTGCCCCAGAGATGGTTTTTGCAAAACACACACACACACACACACACACACACACACACACACACACGCAGGTTGTTGTTGTTTTTTTCTTTTTTTATTCTAAGTTGTTATATATGACAGCAGAATGCATTACAATTCATATTACACATATAGAGCACATCTTTACATATCTCTGGTTTTATGCAAAATATAGTCACACCATCCGAGTCTTCATACATGCACTTAGGGCAATGATATCCATCTCATTCCACCATCGTTTGTTTGTTTGTTTGTTTGTTTGTTTGTTTTGTTTTGCTCCACACAAATAGTAACACACTAGACAGTTCTCTGCACCTTGCTTTTTTCACTTAATCCATCCTGGAAATCTTCCGTTTTAACACGACGGGCGCCTCCTCTTTCTTTTGAAAGCCACCTCCCGCTCTCCTGAACGTGGTAATTGCTGATCTCCTGCTGCTGTTCAGGCCCCCTCTGAACTTTGATGCAACAAACAGGGCTGACGTGGGTGGCTGTGGCAGCTCCTCGGGGCCCTGCTTCCAAATGCATCTGGAATCTGCACCTCTCACAACCCAGCCCACCCGCTGCCCCTGCCGTGGCCACCCTGGTCTATTGCCTGATTAATGCAGCAGCCTCCAGAGCAGACTCTGGGGTTCTGCCCTGCATCTCTTCCAAGCTCTTCTCAAGACAGTGGCCAGAGGGGTCCCTTCAAACTGTCACTCTGATCATGTCACTTCACCACCAAAACCTTCCCGAGACTTCCCATCATGTGCTGAATAAAATCCAAAGTCCTTGGCGTGGTGTGCAAGGTGGCACACCCCCTGGCCCCGGTGGCCTCTCCACCTCACCTCCCCTATCTCACCAGAGGGGCTCTGCTCAGCCATCGCCCACCTCCTCACACGCGCCCAGCTTGGACCCACCGATGACACTGCCCCCTTGTCTCCTGCCATATGAATTCTCCTCCCCCGCAGGGTTCTCCCAGACCCGGAGGCCTGTCCATTTCCCAGCACGTGGAGCTAACTTCCGCCCCAAGGCCTTCCCCTGCCTGTTCATCTACTTGGCCTGGAAGTGCTTCCCAGGCCAGCCACACAGCACACAGCCTCACCACCTTCAATGCCACCTGATAATAACAGCCTTTTCACCTGACAGTCCTACTTATCGTAGCAACCACACACTCACTCTCACACTCCGTTCTCATCTTTGCTTTTTCTTTCTCCATAAACTTATCATCTCCTGACACATTGTATTTTAATTATTTTGTTTATTGTTTATCTCCCTCCAATGAGATGTAAATTCCACAAGGTCAAGGATTTTGATTGGTTTTGTTGGCTGCTATCTTTCTGGTCCCTAGAAGGATGCCAGGCATATAGCAGGTGCTCAATAAATAATTTGTTGAAAGTTGAGCCTAAAACAAATGCCTGCATAATGGAGTTATTTCATACTGTGTGTGTATTTCTTTTAAGGAAGATCCTTGGAAGTCAAATTGTGGGGCAAGGGTTTTTATGCCATCTGTAATCTTGAGAGCTATGGTACCAGGGCTACCTGTTGTAGAGTTAGCACAGGGTATACCCCCAGCAGCTTGAAGATGAGGCTTGTCGGCCAAGTTCATTTGCTTCTCTGGAAACCTCCTTACTTTGTCCTTCATTTTTCTCATTCCTGCATGGACTGGAGACGTCTTCACCAGGGGCTGACAGCGTGCCTTTGACAGTGTTTCAGAGCCTCCACGTACAGGCCGGTGCTCACAGACTCCCCACTACACAGATGAGCAGGCTGAGGCCCAGACTCCTCCCACTTGCCCCAGGCTCTGCTATGATTGGCAGCTAAACAGGAGCCGGGCATGTCCTGGGCCCCTCATCAAGCACCGGCTCCACTAGGTAGCAGGAGGCCTTCCTGGGCTGTTCAGGTCTGAGCAGGAGAACCTCACGGTCCCCAGCAACACCGCCCTAGGCCTGTAGGGTGTTGGTTCCCTTAACTCGTCCTGTGCCTTCTGTCCCTCAGAGCTCAGGCGCGGGATTCCGAGATAGCTGAGACACCTTCCCTTCCTCCCTCCTTCCTTTCTCCTTCCCTTCTTCATCTCTTCCCGCACCCTGCCCCGTCCATGCCTTCCATATACATTTATTGAGCACTTACTCTGTAAAACACCCTTTCCTGGGTGCTTGGGAGACCAAGCTGAACTGGGCAAAGCCCCTGCCCAGGTATTAGGTGATAATTAAGAAGGAGGTCACACTCATTGGCTCCAGATCCAGGCCAGGGGCTTCAGAGAACCCCTATACACATGCACGGGTCAGGGCACCTGGGCACCCAGGAGCTCCTGTGCCAGGTGTTGCCAGGCCCCGCCTACGTTGCCTCCTCCAGACCTCACGAGGCCTCCAGGAAGACAGGAGGAGCGGCACCGCATAGCCTGGGAACTGAGGCGGAGCAGGAGACGCCCATCCACAGCCCTCTAGCTGGGAAGCCACAACCCGAGGATCCTCACCCGAGTCTGCCTGCTTTCATCCAACCACAGCCTCTGCCTCATCTGTGGGACGCTCATGAGGCAGAGGGTGGACGTTCAAGGGCGCCGGGTCAGGTGCCACAGGTCTGCTGAAGCCACAGTCCTGACTCCTCCAGGTACCCTCATCTGGGAGGTCGCTGCCTCCGAGCCCCAGTGTCCCGTTTGAACGAGGCATCGGACTCCAGCCAGGCTATGGAGGGGCCAGGAAGAGGCCGAGGAGCCCGACGAGGCGGGTGTACGAGTCCAGGGCCGGCTCCTGGCGTTGTTGGAACATTTGTTCATTATGAATTGCTGGCGTCAGTTTTCATTTGTAAACATTGCAGTTAAATTCTCTTCACTGAGATGACTGAGGTCTTCCCCCCTGAATCCTGTTGATTTTGATATCTGGGGGATGGGCGCTGAGCAGAGCCAGCCCCCTCTTCCTCAAGAGGCCCACCTCCTCACAGGGACACTGCCAACAAACAGCCCGGAAGACGGGACAGTTCTGAGCAGAAAAGTAAAATCAGTAAAGAGACCAAGAGAGACATGGGGCTAAAAATAGGCGCATCTCTCAAGAGCTGGTGCAAAGGTATAAAGAGAGACACTCTGTGGCCAGGTCTAGCAGAGGCTGGACGGTAAGTGCTGCAGACACATTGGACATGGTGTGGGGCTCATGGGGACAGGGGCTTTTTTTTTTTTTTTTTTTTTTTTTTTTTTGTACCAGGGATTGAACCCAGGGGTGCTTAACCACTGAGCCACATCCCCAGTTTGGTTTATTTTTTGAGACAGGGTCCCACTAGGTTGCTGAGGCTGGCTTCCAACTTTTGATCCTCCTGCCTCAGCCTCCCAGCCACTGGGATTATAGCCATGTGCCATCACACCCATCTGGGACAGGGCTTCTTAGACTTTGTGTGCCGTGAACCCCTTGGAAGTCTGATGAGACCCTCCCCCAAAACCTTTTATCAAGGACAATGCTTTCAGGTTTATAAAACACATAGGTTTACAGAGGAAAATATGAAAGTATTTTTAAATGTGTAAACTAGTGAAAATGCATGTGCCTCTTCATTAATAAATTCAGTAATAAATCAGCAGTGGGGCTCGTGACTACCTCAATTTTGAGGCGGCGGGAAGCATCAAGGCCGTGTGCAGGTCTGCAAGAGCCACAGTGAAATGCAAACCAGCTGCGATGTTTTTGAGCTGACGTCACTGGAACTGCTAAGACTACTATGATTTATCGCCTAGCACTCGTAACTGAAGGAAGTCCTGCATTTCAGCAAGAGGTCGGTGACAGTGAAGATCAGAGTTTCGTCCTATCCAACTTTAGAGAACCAGATTATGAATTTGGGCATTAGAGGGCTTTGAAATCAATTTCATGGGTCACAACTAGCACTTTTTTAATGACTAAATGAAATAGAGTGGAATAGAAGAGAAGAAAAATCAGCACACATTGTGCAATCAAAAAAGGTCAGCACAGATTCTTGGTACTTTCATTACAATCGTGTGTGTGTGAGTGAGCACACAGGCGTTACACACCGTGAAACAAATTGTACTTCTTTCTGCAGCTCGTGGCCAAAATACTGGAGAAACGACAGTCCCACTCCCAGCTTCTATCAGCCTTGGTTTGGCCCCTGTCTGCCCTCCTGTGTCTGCACATAAGACCCAAGTTCAAAAAAGGCCATGTCGTCAGCGACTGCACAGCTGCCCTCCTCGGGGAGAGGAGCAGGTGTGGCAATGCCCATGGCCTGAGCTCATGGCCTGTTTGGGGACCAGCTACTCTTGTCAGCCACACGGCCCTACAGCAAATATTGGGAGAGCTGTGCAGAGCCAGCTGGAGGCGCATCTGGAGGGCCAGCCTGCAAAGGTGGGGGCTGGTGACCCTCCCGATGGGGCATTGCAGGAACCGTCCTGGCTCACATTCAGGGCTTTTTCTTTTTTATTTTGGTACCAGGGATTGAACTCAGAGGCACTGACCACTGAGCCACACCCCAGCCCTATTTTGTATTTTATTTTATAATTTAGAGACAGGGTCTCACTGAGAGTTGCTTAGTGCCTTGCTTTGGCTGAGGCTGGCTTTGAACTCGTGATCCTCCTGCCTCAGCCTCCTGAGCCACTGGGATTACAGGCGTGCGCCATCGCGTCCAGCTGGGCTTTTTCTATAAACACATGCAATCAGCTTATGTTGCCGCCTGAAGCAATGGCCACTTGGAGCAATGAAGCCACGGGAAGAAGTTCAGAGGCGAACTGGAAATAAACAGGCTTTTTATTTTGATAACTTTTTTCTCTGGCTCTAACAACGACTTTAACCCGCACCACACACACCACCAAACAACCAACACACCAAATGGCGCAGACCCGATCAGCAATCTCGGCTCAAGTCTCTCGAGATCCCGGGCCAAGTCCCGTGAGACTACGGAAGGCGGCAATGCCCAAACATCTCCATGGCCCGTAGTCAACCGCAATCTTAGCCATCTCCCCAAAGAGGGCTCCTGCGGGCTTATTCCCATCCCTGGCTTTTGAAGGGGGTTCCCGGGGGGAGGAGTCGGCAATGACAAAAACAAAACTTCTGAAGAACTCTGCTCTCCGGTCTCCCGAGTGGGAAAGGGTGCGGCACTGCAGAAGAAGGTAAAGGATGAAATGATTTCATAGTCAGATGTGGGGTCAGTGAGCCCCGTGCGGATCAGCAGGATGCTGCTAAAGAGGAAAGATTCCTCAGGAGGGATTTCAAGTGGCCCTCAGCCCAGTGGTTCAGACAGAAACTTTGGGATCCGAAGCACCTGAGTTCAAATCCTGTCCACACCATCTCCTTGCTGCGTGACCTGGAGCAGTCGTTTTTCTTCTCTGAATCTTGGTGAGCCATAAGGGAGCCGGGGTTTTTTGTTGTTGTTGCTCTCACTGCAGACCAGGGTGTCGTGCTGTTCCTTAAGGAGGACCTGCTGCAGGCTGAGCACCTCACAGGCTGGCGATCACAGAGGACACAGAGCCACACTGGGGGATGCTCGTGGAGCACCCGCTGTGCGCCGGGCACTGCTCCCACCGCTTCACTTCCTGTGCTGACCTTGTGGGCACAACCCAGGGAAGCACCATCAGAGGTGTCACAGGGAAGTGACCATCCTCAACCCTGCGAAGTCACCATCACCCTTAGCTTGATGACAAGAACCTGTATAGTTACCTATTGCTGCATAACAAATGACTCTGACACTTCGCTGCTTGAAACGGTAAACATTTATTATCTCACAGGTTTCTGTGACTCAGGAATTTGGGAGTGTCTTAGCTGGATGGTTCTGGAACAGACTTCCAAGAAGCTACAGTCAAGGTGCAGGCCAGGGCTGAGGTCCTTGAGGCTGTCTGGGCTTGGGGAACCTGACTCAAGGTGGCCCCCCGCATGGCTGGCGGATTGGTGTGGAGGGCTGGCTGGAGGCCTCCATTCACCACCTGACTCTCCACAGAGCTTCCTGAGTGTCCTTCCAACATGGCTGCCGGCTTCCCCCAGAGCGAGTGATCCCAGAGGCTAACAGAAGCCACAATATCTTCCCCTCTCCCAATATTTTTTTAGGAGAGTACCAGGGATTAGATTCAAGGGCACTCAACCACTGAGCCATATCCCCAGCCCTATTTTGTATTTTATTTAGAGACAGGGTCTCACGGAGTTGTTTAGTGCCTCACTGTTGCTGAGTCTGGCTTTGAACCCACGATCCTCCTGCCTCAGCCTCCCGAGCCGCTGGGATTACAGGCACATGCCATAGCACCCAGCTCAAGATTTTTTGTTATGGTCAAATACATATAAAATTTTCCATCAGAAACACTTTTTTGTTTTGTTTTGTTTTTTTTTTTTAATTTGTTCTAATTAGTTATACATGACAGTAAAATGCATTTTGACACATTGTCTGGAACATTTTTATCATCCTCGACATAAACTCTGCATCATTAAACAATAGCTCCTGGCTTCCCCCCCTCCTCCCTCTCCCTCCCCTCCCCCCTCCTCCCTCTCCCTCCCCCTCCCCAGCCCCTGGCAACCACCACTTGCTTTCTGTCCCCACCAGCTGGACTGCTCCAGGCACCCTTCTGAGTGGGGCCGTGGGCCTCTGTCCCTTTGTGACTGACCTGCCTCACCAGCACCAGGTCCTCTGGTGTCCTGCAGGCTGAGCCATGTGTCCCAATAGTCTTCCTTCTACAGGCTGAATAATGCTCCATTGTCACAATGTCTTTTTTATTAGCCAGTCTTGGAAGTCACACCAACTGTCCCTTCACACAGGTCGGGGGGATCACACAGAGGGGTGAGGCCTTGGGGGTGAGCCTCACTGGGCCGTCCCAAGGGCCAGCGATCACAGGACTGAGCCCAAGAGGTTGAATAGCTCACCTAAGGTCCCACGACAGACAAATGACAAACCAGAACTTGAGCTGGGTTCACGTGCCACCAGAGCTAAGTGCCATACCTGGGCATGGCTTCCACAGTGAGGGAAGAAGCCCTGGTCGGGTGGCCTCTGTGCCTGGAGTCTCCGTCTACCACCTCCAGGCCTCAGCCCCCCAGCGGCCAGACAGAGGCAGTGATAACTGCTTGAGTAAATAAAGACAAAAGTACGTCATATGAAGTTCAGCCCACAAACATACAAAAGAATTTGCCTTCTTCTATATGCGTAAGATGTTATTTATTTGGCGATAATTTTACATTGTGCCCAGCTGAAGAGCACCTGCGAGGACAGTCCCCTCTCGACCTGCCTTTGGCCACTGGCTCTCCTCTCCCGGGCAGCCACTGTTTTTGGAGTCTGGTTGAGATGTCATGTTTCTTTATTTTCCCTCTGTTTTTTCTTTCTTTCTTTTTTTTTTTTTTTTTTTTTTTTTTTGGCACCGGGGATTGAACTCAGGGACACCAGACCACAGAGCCACATCCCCAGCCCTATTTTGTATTTTATTTAGAGACAGCGTCTCACTGAGTTGCTTAGCACCTCGCTGTTGCTGAGGCTGGCTTTGAACTCACGATCCTCCTGACTCAGCCTCCAGAGTCGCTGGGATTACAGGCATGCGCCACTGTGCCTGGCTAATGTTTCTTTATTTTCTTAAGACAATCTAATTCCCAAGGACCTGCTGAGCTGGAGAGCCCCTGTCCTAGCCGCCCGGCCTGCATGTCACCTGGCAGCCAGGCATGGTGGGTGGAAGGAGGCAAGGCCCTGGCTGTCTGGTTGTCCACTATCCAGCCACATTGGTGACTTGGGAAAGGCCTTTGTCCCAGGCATGGGAATGCTTGGAGCCAAGTCAGGGAAAGTGCTAGAACTTGAACCCAGGCCCAGAGCCTGAGCATTGCATTACTCCCCTAAGCTCAGGGAATCGGCTCTTGCAGCATTAAGAGAACCTCAAAATTACAGTCACGCAACAGCCCAGCAATGACAGATAGCACTGCCTCTCATTGGAATAATGTGTATTACTTAAAATTTTAACTCTGTGCAGGGTGGAATATTAAAAAATCTTAAGCTATATGTAAAGTTAAAAATAAATAACTTCTAAGCTTATCCAAAGTACCACATCTTCCAGGGGCTTTTCTCATCCCTTCCCCCATAAAATGCTGAATCCAGCGCTTCCTTCTGGCTCCTAAAGCCTTCAGAGTCCCCCCTCCCCCCCAGCCCTCAAGGCACCAGGCTCTAACTTCCTGTGGCTTCTGTGAGCCATTTAACTCAACAGAGAAGGGTCCCGATGGCCTAAGCTCAAATCCTGGCTCTTCTATTTTCTATCTGCGGGACTTCAGGCAAGTTACTTCACCTCTCTGTGCTTCATGAACTGATACAAGTAACAGTTGCAAGGGTTGTACTTGGGATTAAATGGGCTGTCTCATAAAACCCCTGTCACATTTGGTAAGTGTCAGTAACAGTCGCTTGTCCTCTGCACCAGTGTGAGCTCCAGACAGGCAACAATCTCACTGTCCTGACCCGTGCCCCAGGCGCCGGGCTCGGAGCCTCAGCAGTCTCACAGGGGCCGCACTCGGGAAGCCTTTGCTGAGCGGATCCAGGCGTCCTCTCCATGAACACTCGTCGAGCACATTCTCTGTGCCAGATCCTGGGGTTTGATATTCTCAACAGGAAGTTGGCCAACAGATAAACAGGCAAATAAGTAAACAGGAGAACAGGCTACCTCTCAGCACCAAGGAGAACGTGAAACCAGTGGTGTGGCAGAGAGTAACTGGGGAATGTCACTCCAGAGGGACAATCAGGGAAGGCTTCCCTGAGGAGGCAACTGTGAGACAAGACCTGATTGACAGGAAGGAGCTTGCTGTAGGAAAGTATGAAGAACAGCCTTTCAGACCGTGGGCATAGCAAGTGCAAAGGCCCAGTGGCAGGAGTGCTCCTGGGAGGCTGGCTTGGCTGAGGAGTGAGAAGAAAAGAGGTGGGCAGGGGTGGGCGAAGCCAGCAGGGGCCCATTACACAGCACCTCTTCAGGCAGGGTGAACACTGAGGGCAGCAGTCAGCCAGCGGGGGATTTAAGCCAGGGAGCAACACTGTCCTCACATCAGGAGTCCCAGCCTGGAGAGAGGAATCTGCTCCTCCCACAACTCAGCCTGAGCAGCTCAGCCCAGGAGCCGCTGCCATCCGTCCCTGTCTCAGCCTCCTCTGCAGTCAGATTCGAGACCCCATTAATATAGATGAGGCTCTACCCTGACTCGATTTCCAAATGAGTCCAGACGTTCAAGATCTCCATTCCAGGAAATGTGAAATTTATGTAACAAACGTTAAAAGAGAAACTGGGCAGGCAGCTCCTTAAGTGCCAGCTTCCTGGGTGAGTGAGTCAGGCCTGGAGTCTGGCAGGAGACAGATGAAGGTGCCACCAAGGGCTGCAGGGAGCCTGGTGGCAGGAGAGACCCAGGCCACCGTCCTTCCCCAAAAGAAGAGCCATGGTGGCAAGAGTGACAAGAGCACCTTCCGTTGCTACTGGCCTCGCCTGCTGCGAGCTCTCCACCTATACACAGAGTCCACGGAACCTTCAGACAGCACGGCGGGGCAGGCACTGCTGTGTTCCTCGTGTTACAGAAGAGGACACTGACCAAGGTCACACAGCAGAACAGGGGCCACAAAGGGCTCAGGACGACTCCACAGAGCCGCTTGCCCAGAGCCCAGGCACGTGGAGTGGCGGAAAGACTCCGAGTTAGACGGACCTGGTTTCAAGTTCAAGCTCCAAGTACATCTACGGAACTTCTGTGTGACCTTGGACAGATCCACAGCCCCTTCCTCACAGGATCCATCTCTGAATTAAAGGAGGTAATGTATGACGATGCCAAACACACTGGCAGCTGCCCTCTCAAGCTGGTTAAAACGTAATAATTAGGGGCTGGGGTTGTGGCTTAGCGGTAGAGTGCTTCCCTAGCACGTGCGCGGCCCGGGTTCGATCCTCAGCACCACGTAAACATAAATGCATTGCATTGTGTACAACTAAAGCAAATAAATAAATACTTTTTAAAAACGTAATAATTATAAATTCATAGAACTGGAAAGTCTTAGAATAATCGATTTCAGGTACAGCAGGATCCAGGGGGCACTAAAGATGGCTCAGTTTTCTCTTTCCCAGTGTAATGGACCCTGACTAGGGTTACGTCGCTCTTACAGCAAGAAATATTGTGAAAATGTTATGGAAAGAGGGACGCTTCCAACCAGGATGTGAAATCTCGGGGTTCACTCTGATTGGACCAATGTGGGTCACGTGTGTGCAGTCCTTCCCTCTGCTGATTGGGCTAGCTGGACCACACCTCCCCCAGGGCGGGGCCTGGAGAAGGGCGGGGAAGGCCCAGGCTGAACCGCTTGGACCATGAGGGGCGAGGGAAGGCTCCCTACGGGGAAGTCGGTGCTGCTACCAGAACAACAGGGACTAATGCCAGGCCAGCGGGAGCGCCAGACGGTGCTCCTGGCACACAGTAGGCCCTCCACAGACATACGCTCATTTGAATGAGCAAATGTCTACCCAGAGCTGGTTGTAAGGATGAAGTGAAGTGATGTATGTGGAGTCCCTGGCGCATAGTCAGCGCCAAATAAATCTTGTCTGCAAGGAACAAAATGTGCCCCAGTTGGGTATGGATCCTGGTCACGTGCTGCTGAGCTCAGATGCAGGAGGCAGGCAGCAGGAAGGCACCCCCCCACCCCACCCTCAGCCAGGCCCCCACGTTTCATTCATCCCCCTCCCAGGCAGGGCCAGGGCAAAGGGAGCGGGACACCGGCCTCGGACGCACCATCTTAAAGACACCAAAAAGGTGAGAAATCAGGGGTCAATCACATTTTAATGCAATATTTTAGAAAATAAATATTAATGCAAAATCCAAGGTGAACAAAACATCAGCATTTTAAATAAAGACGTTCACACACACCCATCTGCAGACCACTGATGTGCACACGCCCAGGAGCGCGTTTCCCGGACACGCTGATGTGTGTGGACTTACATGCATGCCGCACTGCTTCACAGGGTCCCCTGCACCGCAAGCTCCCGAATGGCTCCCTCCAAGTAGTACAGGTCCAGGCTCTGCGGTTGAACAGAGCAGCCCAGTGCACGCACAAACATGCACACACATCACTACCCTCACGCCATGTAACAGTGCACATGCAGACGCACCCAGAGAGAATCGCATGACAGAGTCACATACTTGCTCATGTTCCTGCCTCAGGGCCTCGGTATTTGCTGTTCCCTCTGCCTGGAGGAAACTGTCACCTCAGCCATGTATCTCAAAGGTCACTTTTTCAGTACGTCTTCCCTTATACACTAATATCCCCCACCGCCTTCTGAAACTGCAACACACTTCCCCTGGACACAGCCTTGTGTTTCTCCACATCTGACGTCATGTGTTCCTTTTTATCATATGTAATGTGTATCTAACCCACTAGAAAGTCACCTCCACATGGACAGGAAGTTCTGTCCACTTCGTTTCCTGCTACAATCCCAGCCTCTAGAATGGTGCCCAGCACATAGTAGGTGCTCAATAAATATTCATCACATGAATGAAAGAAGCCAGGTAAGTGGAGATCCCTGAGAATGCAATCCCCCAGTCCCCAGCAGGAGGGCACCTGGAGTCCAAAGTAAGTCAATTTCAAGAACCAAGGGACAATACAAGGGATGTCCTCAGTGCTGCTGAGGTAGTGCCTCCTTCAACCCCATGAGGGGCTATTACTGCTCTGAATCTTACAAGGGAGGGAATTAAGGCAATGAGAGTTTAATTCACTTGCTCAAGATGTCACAGCACAGAAGTGGCAAAGCGGAGATTCAAACCCAGCCCCCCCCCCCCAACACACACAGCATTACCAGTCCTCCCAGCCCTGAGCAACCCTAAGAAACAACTCTCTTCCCCCAGTTGGGTGTGCAGGTGGGGGGTCCCCTCCCTTCTGCTAGTGCCCCCCACAGTGTCCTTGCTGCATCCCAGCCAAAGTGCAACCTACTTCCCTGGTGACGCAGGAATCTGTGGGCTGTCCAGTTGTCATGGTGACGGCCGCCAGCCCCAGCAAACAGTCTCACCTCCCGGCTGCCAGGCTGCCTCACTCTCCACCCTCAGAAGCTGTTCCTGGCCTCACGGCACAATGGACCCCTCTGGGTGGCCGATGAGCTAATGGTCCTCATGTCCCTGCAGGGTGGGGCAAGGACAGCATGCTGGGAAGCAGACAACCAGAGTCCCTGTGTCCCTCCTATCCCTCCCTGCTATGTGGCCTTCCTTCTCCACGCCTCAGGTCTCTGGTCCCTGCCCTGCAGGGCGGTGCTGAGCAGTTAGTGAGTTCCTTCTTCCTTTCTTCGGTCATTCAGCAAATAATTCTGGAGCAGCTACCATGAGCCAGGTGATGGTACAGGTGCTGGGCGTAGAGCAGTGACCAAGAGAGAGGAGGCCCTCTGGCAGACAGACAAGCTCTGGGAAGAAAATAATGTAGGTGAATGCCCACCGACAGATGGCGGGCTACTCTTCTTAGGGTGCCAGGGCAGGCTTCTCCGAGGAAGAAACATTTGAGCCGTACAGAGTGAAAAGATAGCTAGGCAAAGACGAAGGAAAGGAGAGTTCTAAGAAGCAACGGTGAGCCTGGCGGGATAGCCTACACCTGTAATCCCAGTTACTTGGGAGGCTGAGGCAGGAGGATTGCAAACTTGAGGCCAACCTGGGAAACTCAGCAAGACCCTGTCTCAAAAGAAAACTAAAATGGGATGGCATTGTATCTCAGTGGTAGAGCATCTACCTAACATGTGTGAGGCCCTGGGTTCCACCCCCAGCACAGAAAAGAAGGAGAAAGAGAAGGAGGTGAAGAAGTGTAGCATATGCAAAGGCCCTGAGGCAGATATGACTTGGCCTATTTAAGGGCAGAAGACCTTTCCCTCAAAATGATGCTTTTCATTCTGTGGTGTGAGGGTAGGGAGATAAAGTAAGCACTGACAAGGGATGTAACACAGACGGCAGCAGGAGGAGGCTCACAGTCAGCTACTGCAGTTCCAGCCTCCAGCTCCTGGAGGGGCCAGCCTTGGACTTCACCCTCACCAGGACACAGTAAAAGAATAGCGAAGACAAGGGCTGGGGTTGTGGCTCAGCGGTAGAGCAATCGCTTAGCATGTGCGCGGCCCGGGTTCGATCCTCAGCACCACGTACAAATAAAAAAACCCATTAGTGTACAACTAAAGCAAATAAATAAATATTTTTTAAAATATTTAAAAAGAAAGAATAGCAAAGACGATACAGTGTGTTCTAGATACTTGACATATTTAGTAGTTTCATCCTCAAAGCCCTCCAGCTATCATCATCATCTGCTTTTGACAGGTAGAAAACCAAAGCACAGAGCCTCTCCACGTCTAGTGCCTGCAGACTGACAGAGACCAACAGCTCGCTGGCCGCAAATCCCGCGGCCAGGCCGCCATGCTCTTGTAGATGAACAGAGGCCCTGGGTTCCACTCTAGGGATGGTGGGGACAGCGGCAGATGCCCTGTGTAGCAGGCACCAGCCCTGGCCCATTGTGGTAGCACTGGAGGACGTAGACTCTCTCCATGACAAATGTTCTCATTTTCCAAAACAAATGAATGCTAGATGTTACATGCACTCTCCTGATTTTGAAATGTTGGCTTGATTGTTATTTTCAATATCTGACAATCAAATAAAACGGGCTGTGAGCAAATGAAAATGTGGGGTCCCTTGTTCAGAAATTGAGAGTTTCAGGCTGGCGGCAGCAGAACTCTGACCAACGCAGGGCCCTTGTGGGCACAGGCCCTGCGCAAGTGCTCAGGTTGCGAGCGCAGGAAGCCAGCTCTGCCTCCAACGCAGGCATGTCCTAAATGCTCGTTGAATCACATGGACGGCAGGGGACAAGGGTGGAAAGGGAACATGGACCTGGCTGGATATCGGCAGAGCTTTGTAAAATAGCTGACACTTGTAAAGCACGTCCCCTGGGCAGGCACCCCGTGGATGGACCTACGCACTTGAACTTCCCGGCAGCGCTGTAAGACATTGCCGTTAGGACGGTCGCTTTTCAGAAGCTGGATGAGCCCTCAGAGATCATCACTGTCAGATGGGGAAACTGAGGCTCTGTCTCCCTTGCTCGTTCGTGGAGCACGGAGCAGGGTGGGTGGGGCCGTGGGCTTTGCAGCCAGAAAATTGGAGCTGGGGGAAGTGAGGTCATTGGGTTATGGCTGAGAGAGCGGCCTGGGGTGGGGGGACAAGGGAGGGAGGGGAAGTGGAGAGGGGGAGCGAGGCAAGTGGAGGAGAAGCTCCCGGGCCTGTTTCCCAAGCTGGGCTGTGCTCAGGTGTCTGCCAAAACCATGTGGAACTTGGGGAGGCCCCCGCACCCCGGAGAGGGGCCTGTGGCATTTCTGAATCACAGCACCATCCGCCCCAGCCTGGCTGCTCTCCGGCGATCCAATTACTAAATGTAGCCGCATTCTTTAAAAATGTCTTTCCTCTTATGTAATGCAACAGTGACAAACGCCAAGCAGATGGTGCTTTGACAAGCTTGATACAAGTTGATTAGAAGCTCATCTTTCAAAATTAATGTATGGGCATTTAAACCAGCTTCAGCCGGCCACAGACTCCACCAAGAACCCAGATGGGACTGGCCAGGCTCCCCTCCTCCCCGGCCAGGCTTTGAAGTGAGCATTGGGGGATGTGGATAGCGCAGGTCAGGGGCACTCGTGAGCATGGTCCCCCTGGTTTGGAGCAGGTGAAGAAGTACAGGGGCCTCCCCAGAGCTGACTGAGCAGGCTCCTGGGTCCGTTTACCAAGACTTTTTCTTCTCTCTTAACTTTACACTGTCTTCAAGAGAGTGAGGTTGTCCCTGCCTGCCGTAGGGAAGCAGGTTAGTCACCAACCATGTCAGCTGCGCCAGAGAGCTCCCCCCCCCCCACTCCCCAGTGCTCAGATGAGATCATTGCATTTGGAGCCAATTATAGCCGGAGGATCTGAGGATGTGTGAGGGAACCTCTCCGGGCCCTTCCCTCCACCATCACAGGCTGTACCCTGCGGGATGGGCAGGAACAGGAGGCCCAGCCGGGTCCCCAATTCAATCCCAAGCCCCAGCTGGGAGCTGTCATGCCAGGAGGCTGGGCTGCGGGCTAGAGGAAGTGTGTCGGCCTCTGAAGATCAGGCTGGAACAGCCCTCAGAGATCACCACTGCCCACGGGGGAAACTGGGGCTCAGAGGGGGGAAGTGGCCGACTCACAATCACACAGCAAGTTGGTGGCAAAGCCAGATAGGTGGACGGCAGCCCCTCCACCTTCCATGAGGAGGAAGCCCAGGGACTGGAACCTGCCCAGTCCCTGTCCCTGTGGCTTCTGATGCCAGTCTCCAGTTTACCTTGGGGCATCAACCCTCCACACTTGTGGCGCGTGTGGTTCAAGGGGACCAACCCTCCCCCACTTCTGTGAAAGCCCACCTGACCCAGTGCCAGCCAATCAGAGAAGCCCACCCCTCACTCCACCACTGGTTCAGGGATATGGGATGAGATAAGCCAGGTCAGTAAGCAGCAACCCCAGGACCTTAGCTGAGGCTGAGGCCATTGGGAAATGCCTTCTTCCCCTTAGTGGTGCCAAACTGGGAGGAAGAAGGCCTAGAGATGCTAGCAGCCACTCAGTGCCACCACAAGGTACCTACCTAAGAACAATCCTGACACAGGAGAGCATGACCAAAAGAAAGTGATGCACAGCTTCAACCTTTAAATCCCTGGATCCAGCTATACCTGACTGCAGCCTTATCCTGAATATTTCAATTGCATGAATTGATTGATCTTGCCACACACACTGTTTTCTTGAGATGGGGTCTTACTATTTGGCCCAGGTTGGGCTTAGACTCTTGATCTCCCCTCTTCAGCCTCCAGAGAAACTGGGATTATAGGCTCTTGCCACCACCCCTGGCTATAAATTCCCCCCTTTTCCTAAAATTGGTTGAGTCCATCATTCACCCCCACAAAGAGCCTCAACTAATAGAAAGACTTGAGACCCTTAGTGTGGGGCGAGCCTCCAACACAGCCCCTCTAATGCTCCCACCTGCAGCCCCAACCCACTGATCTTTTTTTATTTAATATTCATTTGTCTGTTTTGGTTGTATGCAATGCCTTCATTCTTACGCGGTGCTGAGGATCGAACCCGGGCCACACATGTGCTAGGCGGGCGCTCTACCGCTGAGCCCCAGCCCCAGCCCGCGGTGATCCTTGTTTGAAGACACCATCCTCTCCCCGACGGACTCCCTGCCCGAGCGCCAGCAGCACATCCCAGAGGGAAGACCAAGTTCCGTGTCCCATTTCCCGGTGCCCAAGAGCGGGCCCACAACGAGCTGCTCCCCATCACAGCGTCCGCCTTCCCCAGCTCCCACCCCAGCCCCCGCGTTCCCAATCACCAGAGTCCACATGACTTTCTGGAGCCCCGGTCTCCTTATCTGTGAGTGGGGACAGATCACCTACTTTGCAGGGTCCTTGAGGGTATAAAAACAGGGGCCACTATTTAGGGGCTGCAAAAGTGCCTCATGGGACAAAGACCCGGGCACCTGTGGAAAGGGCTCCGGGGGCCTGTCCTGGAGGCTGCTCCGACAGGCCCTTGCTGGCCTCCTGGCTTGTCTGCTCCTCCTTCCCCTCCATCACCCCAGCTCCTCAGCCCGGAACAGGACACACAGGTGCTGCCGCAGTGCCCCCTCGGTGACTCATTCCCACAGCCAGAGAGCAGGAGCAGCGAGATTGCCAGGAGCACCTAGAGTCCTATTTAGGAAGGAGGATCCAGTGGCAGCCTTTGGGCCAGCTCCTGCCCAGCCCCAAGGACAGCTGCTCATGCACCCCGCCCAGCCTGGCAGGGAAGTCTGGGTCAGTGTGCTCAGAGCCAAAGCGGGCATCTAACCTCTGTGCCCACTGCAGGGCGCTCGGGAGGCAGGACTCCTGTGTGAGGCGGCTTCACGGGGCCCAGTGGCCCTGGCACTGACCCATGCTCTAGGGTGGATACACCCTGCAAGCGTTCTCCAGGTGAAAGACGCGCGCGCGCCCTGGAGAATCTCGAATCCTGTGGCTCCATTTATATAAAATGGCCAGAAGCAGCAAATCCATAAAAACAGAAAAAAAAATAGTCATCGCTTAGGGCTGGAGGGGTAGGAGGAATGAAGAGTAATTGCTAATGGGGACAGGGTTTCTTTAAGAGGGGGACAAAAAGGCTCTAAAATTGGAGTCTGGTGATGGTTGCACAAGCCTTTGGATATCCTAAAATGACTGACTGGTATACTTTCAATGGATGATAGGTATGGTAAGTAAATTCTAACTCAATAAAGTTGTTAAAAAATATAGTTGGCCAGATGCGGTGGCACATGCCTGTAATCCCAGGGGCTCGGGAGGCAGGAGGATCAGGAGTTCAAAGGCAGCCTCAGCAACTTAGCAAGGCCCTATGCAACTCAGGGAGACTCTGTCTCTAAATAAAATACAAAAAAGAGCTGGGGATGTGGCTCAGTGGTTGAGCATCCCTGAGTTCAATCCCAGGTTCAAAAAAAAAAAAATGCAATTGATGCTCAAGGGTGGTTCAAATCCTGGCTCAGCCATTCACTAGCTGTTAACCTCAGGCAAATTGCTCAACCTCTCTGGACCTCAGTTTCCTCAGAATTGCAGCCAACTCAGGATCGAATCAGGTGATATGTCAAGAGAGGTGCTTGCCACACCAACATGCTTAATAAACATTAACTGCTATTGTTTTTTGTCATTTATAATTGTGATCAACTATCTCCTTCTTAAACACATGTATTTAAGTTTCCTTTTAAAATAGATTTAAGTATAAAAAGGGGGGTGGAATGTCAATTTTAAAAATCAAGCCTACAGTAAGGAGCGTAGAGCACAGGCCACAAGGGCAGGTTTAGGAGGTGAGATCTTAAGCCTGGGGCTGAGGGAGATCTTCTTAGGGCCGAGTCCACCAGCACTGACTCCAGCTCAGCTGCCCTGTGGGATCCCAGGCCTGGGTTCCTACCATCCCATCCGGGATGGGACACTAGAGGAAGACAGGCTGTGCACTGCGGGACAGGCGCAGCCCTGGAGCTGCCCAGCCTCTCCCAGGTCCCTGGGCACCCACTTGGGGTGGCTGGCTCTTGCCACAGCACTGGCCGGTTCCTGCAAGAGATGGGCTGGCTCAGTGGCACCGACTCCCTGGGGGCCAGCCACCTTGACTCTCACTCAGGGCCTTCCCTAGTGGTTATGCCCACTGCATGAAGAGCGCACGCAGGCTGGACTCGTTAGAGACACATAATTACATCAGCTGTTTCTTCTTGTTTGAAAAGACATTAAAATTAAAACATCATTGAGCGCCCTACAGGTGTGGGCCCTGGGATGCTGGGGAGGTTGGCCTTGGAATGGCCACGAGCTGCTCAGCCTTAAGGATACACGGGTCCATGCAGAGGCAAGTTACTGGGCAATCCCAGGCCAGTTCCTCAGCCTCTCTGTGCCTCCTTTTCCTCCTCTGCTGTGACCAAGGGCACAGGCTCTGTGATCATATAAGGATGTGACGCAGCTCCTAGGAGCTTCAGTCTCCTCCATGGAAAATAGAGATGTCAAGAATCAAAGGTGGGGCGGGGCGCAGTGGCGCACGCCTGTAATCCCAGCACTTGGGAGGCTGAGGCAGGAGGATCGCAAGTTCAAAGCCAGCCTCAGCCGTGGCGAGGCACTTAGCAACTCAGTGAGACCCTGTCTCTAATAAAATACAAAAAAGGGCTGGGGATGTGGCCCAGTGGTCAAGTGCCCCTGAGTTCAATCCCCGGTACCAAATAAATAAATAAATTAAATTAAATTAAATACAGAATAGGGCTGGAGATGTGGCTCAGTGGTTGAGTGCCCCTGAGTTCCATCCCTAGTACCAAAAAAAAAAAAAAAAAAAAAAAAAGAATCTAAAGTGGCAAATGTGAATGCAGGTGACCTGCAAACTTCACAGGGAGCTCAGAGGCTTGGTTCCCAAGGGCACGTCCTGCAGGGTCTCCTTTTTTTTTTTTTTTTTTTGGTACCAGGCTCAGCTGCTGTCCCTGGCTGGTGACAACCCAGCTGTATCTCCTCCCCAAGCATTCACTAGCCTGTTCCTAGATGTTTTAGCCAATTTTCTATAGATATAATTTAAATCTATTTTTTAAAAGGCAAAATAAGGCCAGGCTGTAGCTTAGGGGTAACATGCTCAGCATGCACGAGGCCCTGGGTTCCATTCCCAGCACCAAAAAAAAAAAAAAAAATCATAATAATAAGGCAAAATAATAACAACCACAAAAAACTCCGACTGAGCGCCTACCATGTGCCAGCCACTGTAGTAAGCTCGTAAGTGCAGCACCCACATGGAACAGGCACGTCACAGATGGTAGCATTTAGTACTGTTATTATTGCCATCATCGTTACATACACTCAAGTTAATGACCCTTGTCCCAAAGGGCATGGGGGGCTTCATGAGAAGATTCTCAAAGCACCTGGCGGGAACCCAGCACACAGTAGGTGAGCAGCTCGCGGGCCATGTTCCTTCTGCTTAGCCCCAAACTCAGAGATGCTTCTTGGACTCAACAAACCCTTTTGCAATGCACAGCGGGCGGGCTGAGCCCTCTGGGGACCGTGCCCTTGGCGCCCGCTCTCCCCAGCTGCCCGCTCTGCCCGCTTTGATCTGCCTGCCTTGCCCGGCCCTTCCTGGTGACTCAGGCCCCTCAGACTTCCCGTCACCTGTTCCTGCACCTGGCCCAGCCCAGCCTGGCTCTCTCTTCTGCTCCTTCCCATCCCTGGTGGAGACGGGGTCCCTGTGACCTTCATCAGAGCCTCACCAAGTGCCCAGTCCCATGTCACAGAAGTGCATCCAAAACCAGAAATTTGGGATGAATCAGAGTCTTAGAGCTGGAAAGGCTTATCCAAAGAGGGACAGACAGGCTCTAAGAAGTGGTCACCCATCCCGAAGAATGAACTCAGAGTCATGGAATCTCAGGCCTATGATAGGTAGTGGGGGAAGGCTTGAGGGAATCACCCTTCTTGACCAGGCTTTTAAAAATAACAACCCCAGGACTTGATCTCCTCTAGGCTCACCCCCCCCACACACTTTCCTCCCATTTGATAGGTTATTGATCTACTTAACAAAGGTCTAAGGTCTGTCTCCTCCCAGCAGAATGTGCCTGGCATATGTTCAAGAGTAAGTGCTCAGCCAGGCGGGTGGCGCACGCCTGTAATCCCAGCACTTGGGAGGCTGAGGCAGGAGGATCACAAGTTCAAAGCCAGCCTCAGCAATGGTGAGGCACTTATCAACTCAGTGAGACCCTGTCTCTAATTAAAAAAAAAAAAAAAAAAAAAAACAGGCTGGGGATGTGGCCCAGTGGTCGAGTGCCCTGAGTTCAATCCCCCGTACCAAAAAAAAAGAGTAAGTGCTCAGCAAACACTTATTGAATGAATGAATGAAGAGTTTAGAACAACAGAAGGCGCTTGATAAATGTTAGCTATTATAATTAGTATGTGAAGCGCTGTCCGAGACACCCTGCCCTGCAAGAGGCAGTCTCTAGGGACTGCTATAAGCCAAATCTGGGTCAAATCCCACTGTGTGATGTCGACTAAGTCGCCCTGCCTCTAAGTTGGTTTCCCCATCTGGGGGGCAATCAGATTTGGATTCAGTGGCAATGCCAGCTCTCTCTTCTAGAGAGCTTTGTGGATTCCAGGAGCTGTGCTCAGTCCTCAACTGCGCAGTCTTATTAACCCCCACCACAGCCTCACAGAAAGGGACTCTTAAGGTCTGTGTTTTCAGATGAGGCACTTGGGGTTCAGAGAGGTTATGAGATTTGGCCAAGGTCACACAGCAGCACCCTGACTCCCAACTAGCTGGTCTTCTTGGACACTGGGTCCAGGACCCTGTTGGACCCTGAGCTGGCCAGGGAGCAGCATCTCTCTCCGGGCACCCACTCAGGCAGCAGAGAAGCCACAGGCTCTACACTTACCATGACCGGAGTCCCACACTCACCCTTTGACTGCATTGCTGTCTCCATAGCAGTGCTAGTGCTGGCCCCCTGGGCAGGCTGTTCACACCTCACACAGATGGTGTGGCCCTGGGTCACATATCTTGTCCACTGGGCAGGGTGCCTTCACCTGCCCACAGCTCCCCAGAATGGACCCCAACTGGAACTGGATATAGGACCTGCAGCCACACAAGGAGACACCACGCCCAAGCACCTGTGTGCACTTATGGAGCACCTACTGTGCCCCCAGCCCTATGCAGGTCCAGGCTGGGACAATTGCCCCCACAGAAGCCTTCTAGGTAATTCAATTCCTATCAACAGGTTGCAAACAACAAAAAACTCCACTCTGGTTTTATGAACATTGTTGAGGGCTTCGTGCGGGTCCGGCAGGCCCTGTTCTAAGCACTTTCTCCAAATGCCTGGGTAGCATTAGATTGCCTGCTCCATAAAGGCAGTGATTTTTGTTTTCTATTATCTTCAACTCCTAGAACTCCACCTGACTCAATAAAATTTGTTGAACAAATCATTTGATCCAGTGGACCAGGAAGAGGTAAGTATTGCCCCGGTTGACAGATTAGGAAATCTAGGATCTGAGCAACTGATCAGACAACGGATAAGGGCAGGGCCTACCCTGGAAACTCCTGAATTGAAAAGACCACTTAATACCCTTACGGAATCCACTGCATTTTGCAAAACGTCCTATTTATAGAAAGATTTGCCGTGGTGTTATTTAAAGGGGAAATTCCTAATTCCAAGGTATCTGAAATAAGACCCAGCCTGCCAAAATGTTACTTCTCCCCAACTTTGTCTAAAAGTTCAGTAGCAGTCCATAGCGCCCCCTGCCGGAGGACAGCAGCTTGGCGAGGACACGCGGCGGCTCTGTGTGGCGCTGCTGCCCCCTGGTGGCTGCAGCCTCTGGGAGGCCCGAGGAGCCGTGACTGACAGCAGGAAACCTGTTCCCCGTCCGGGACGGGTCCCTGTCGTCGGCCAGAAGCGTGTGATAACTGGAAAGGTCTTCCCGACACACTTTCCCTTCAGGGGCTTATTGGGGGAAGTCATGACCTGGCCCTGTGAGGACAATCACAGGGCGCCTGGTCCTGGCCCACACCTGTCACTAGAGCGGCAGATGGTTAGAGTTGACCAATCAGAGGCCCCGCATCTTCCCGGCCACGGCGATTGGCTCAGGGATGAGCCCCGGATGCAGACAGGACCAATCAGAGGCTCCTTCCTGACAGATTAACTGAGACTAGAGAGGGAGGGCCTGCTCCTTCGCCACTACGTCCCCAAGATGACCACTGCAGGGACAGCACCTGTCTGAGCAGAAAGGCAAGCCATAGAGTGAGAGAAAGAGGGAGGGCAAGTCCCCGCGTCGTTATGGGCGCCCCTGGCTCCAGCCGCGCTTGAAGTCACACTGTTCCAAAACTCCCTTCCCAGTCATGAAACCAAGGTTGTCTCCTTTTCACCCAAGGCAGTCTCGGCTGAGTCTCTGCCCCTGCAATCAAAAGAAGCCTACTAGGGTTCTGCTGGCACCTCCACGGCTGTCGCCTTAGGTCAGACCTTGTTCTCTCCGTTAGGGTTTTACTGAGTAGGACCGTGGGCCGGCAGCCTGGTTTCACCTCCACTACCCTGCAATCCACCCTTCACCAGGTAACAGGGCCACCCACACCCTCACCTGGACCCCTGCAGCTGCCTCATCAGTGGCCTCCCTGATTCCCCTCTTCTCTGCAAATTGCTCTCCAAATAGCATCCAAAGGGATCCCTGAAAACCTCAGTCAGATCATGCCCCTCCTCTATTCAAAACCCTGCTGTGATCCATCTCATGAAAGTGCCCAAGGCCTTACCTTATCTTTCTGACCTAATTTCCCCCTGATCTCCAGAAGTCCTGCTCCTCCTGCTGATCCTTAAACACACCAGGCCTGCCCTGCCTCAGGATCTTTGCACTGACTGTTCCCTCTTCCTGACATGTTCTTCCTCCAGATCTTCATCCAAATGTCATCTCCTCAGTGAGGATGTCCCTGACATCCCCACCCCTTCCCTGCTTTATTTTTCTCCATAGCACTCAGCAGTATCTGACCCATCATTTCTCTGCATATTCTCTCTTCTCCCACGAGACTGTCCACTCCATGTTGGCAAGTATTGCTGTCTTTTTGTTGTTCCTTGCTGTGGCACAAAGGCCCAGCACAATGCCTGTCACATAGTACGCACTCATAAGTGTTGAATGAATGGGTGAAGGAATGAGGTCGAAGAGACCAATTATTATGAAATTTGAAATCAATGTTAGTGAGGTGCAGACATAACAGGGTAGTAAGTGGGGAGATGGTGGAGTGATCAAAGTGACAGACATACAGTAATAGAAATTTAGTTCAAGGAAAACTGTTTATGAATTCTAGTCTGCCTTGGGGTTTGCTGGCTCCACATATCCTACCTCCTGCTCCTGGGGAATACTGCACTTTCCCCACTCCTTCCTGTGGTTATCAGAGCAGGGATTGTGGGAGAAAGCAGAGTTAGGTGATACAGCACCCCAGGATGTGGTCCCACAGGGACACCATGGCTTCATATCCCTGGTGTCTGAGTCACTTATGTGATCGGAGTCCCTAAGGAGTCCATGAGACCTGGGAACTGGTTGATGGCCGCCTGCGTGCCCTTAGCACAGGGCTGGAAGCAGGAGCGTACTTATCTCTGAGACTCCAGGCCTGGTGCATAGTGAGTCTCAAAAAAGTGCTTTTTGAATAAGTGATATGGTAAATGAATAGGTGAGTGATCAGGAAAGAGGAGATAAAAAAAGTCAGTGACTGGATGGAGAGATGGATAGATGGATGGATGGATGGATGGATGGATGGATGGATGGATGAGTAGATGGATGGATGGATGGGTGAGTAGATGGATGGATGGATGGATGGGTGGATGAAGAGATGGATGGATGGATGGATGGGTGGATGAATGAATGGACGGGTGGGTGAGTGGATGGGTGGGTGAGTGGATGGATGGATGGATGGATGGATGGGTGGATGGATGGATGGATGGGTGGATGAATGGGTGGATGGGTGAGTAGATGGATGGATGGATGGGTGGGTGGATGGATGGGTGGATGGATGGGTGGATGAATGAATGGACGGGTGGGTGAGTGGATGGATAGATGGATGGATGGATGGATTGGTGATGGGTGAGTGGATGGGTGGATGGATGGTGGATGCATGAATGGATGGATGGGTGGATGGATGAGTGGATGGAAGGATGGATGGATGAGTAGATGGATGGGTGGGTGGGTAAATGGGTGGATGGGTGGATGGATGGATGAGTGAATGGGTGGGTAGATGAATGGGTGGGGGTGGTGGATGGATGGATGGCTGAAATGAAGGAAGAATGAAAGGAAGGAAGAATGGGTGATGATGGATAAATGGGAGGGTAGAGGGCAAAGAAAGGGGAGTTGGGGAGACAGAGATGAGTAGGAAACTGGATGATGAAGAGATGATGAATGGCAAGGAGGGATGAGAGGTGACAGGTGGATGACAGCTGATTGGATCAAAGTAATGGATGGATGGATGGAAGAAGGAAGGGAGGGGAATGGCTGGACAGGTGGATGGATGAAAAGATGAGTGAGCGGATGGGAAGATGGAAGGAGAGAAGAGGAGGCACAGAGGGAGGGACTGATGGGTGGAGAAGTGGTAGAATAAAGTCATTTTGTTGGGCCAGCTCAAAAGTCTCCTCCTTCCTGGATCAGATGGAGGAGATCACAGAGGAGGGGAACTGACTCAGTTCATAAGGGCTTGGTGATTCCTTTGGAAACATTTTTTAAAGCCTTTCCCATTCTGAGTGACTAAACCTAATTAGGTGTAGCATTATCCCAAGCCTGTGGCCTACAGGAGGCCCCCACCAGGGCACCCCAGCCCCTCTCCCTGCTTCTGATGCAGGGACTGGGCGAGGTCTTTGCCATAACACCTAACACACAGCCTCTCCCCTCTTCTCTGCCAACAGCATGGTGCTTTTTTTTTTTTTTTTTTTTTTTCTCTGAGATCCACTCCAGTCTCCTCATTAGCAAACCTGGGATTGTATTAGTCCCTACCTCTTGGAGGTTTGTTAGAATTAAATATGGCAAGCAGGATGGGCCCCTAGAACACAACAAACTCGCTGTGAGTGGCAGCCGAACCCCTTCCCTTACTGCTGAACTCATGCCATTACAATTTATCCCTTGAGTCCGTTTAGGACCCTCTCACCTGCCTGATCCAGCCCTGACCCCTCCCCATCTCATGAGAGCAGCACCACAGTAGCTCACGCTTGTCCAGAAATTGCAGGGAAGGGAGGCTGGCGGAGGCCCTCCTGGGGGCCAGACCCTTCTCCTGGTCACTCTGTCACCACCTGACCCTACACTGTCTGCCTTCCTGTTCACATTGGATAGAAGGGGAAACTCGGAGCAGGGAGGCTATGAAACTCCTCCAAATCACATGAGGAGAGAGTAGCAGAACCAGCCCAGCTCCTGTCACGTCTTCTGGCCCCTGTGTTCGTCACTGTATCCCCCATCACAGACCAGGCTGGCACAGAGTAGGTACCGGGGCTGCCAATGCCATCTCCAGGGGATGGAAGGGACACTGTGCCTCACAGCAGACCCATGGGGCACACGATAAATATTTTTTGAGAGGATGAGTGTGTCCTGGCCCCAGCCCTAGGCCAGTGCTGGGAATGGACAGAGCCCTGCCAAGATCTCCCGCGTCACAGGACAGGAGTCCAGTCACCCGGACCCTGGATGATGAGTAAATGAGTTGGTGGTGACAGGCAACTTGTGGGGCCCAGAGGCTGTGCCAGGTCCTGTTCTGGATGTGACAGAAATAAGATCAGGACTATTGTCCAGGATTGGGTTGGGGTCCTGCTTGGGCTGTCCGTTAGCCATGCGTCTGGGCAAGTTTTGTAGCCCCCTGAGCCTTCTGCATAATGAGAATAATGACACTGACCTCACAGAGTCGAGCCATGTGAGGAAGGGCCTGGGACATGGAGGGGCAGTTGGGATGGACTTCGGGGGAGAACTGCATCCACATGGACAGGAGAGGCCGAACTGGGCAGGGTGGGGTGGGGAGAGGACGGCAGCAGAGGAATCCACGTTCCCGTTATAGTCACTCACCGCCACCACCCTGGGCCAGCAGCCACCCTTCCTTGCCTGAACCACGGCAATCACCTCTCCCAGCTCTCCCTGCTGCCCCCACAGTGGTCAGGATGACATTTAAAACAGAAGCAAAGGGCCAGGTGCAGTGGCACATGCCTGTAATCCCAGTGACTCAAGAGGCTGAGGCAGGAGGATTGCATGTTCAAGTCCAGGCTGGGCAACTTAGACCCTGTCTCAAAATAAAATAAAAGGGGCTGGGGGTGTGGCTCAGCAGAGCGCCCCTGGGTCCCCGGGAGCAGTCCCTGAGAAGCAGAAGTGAAGGAAGGAGGGAAGTGAGGTCACAGGAGGCAAGAGGCAGAGCGCACGGCCTGGCCTTCCCGTGAGGAGCTGGCATTACCCGAGGGCCGTGGGGAGGAGGATGCCAAGACAGGACCTGTGTTTGGGATGGCCTCGGCTGCAGCCTCGGGGGAGACTAGGGGGCCAACTCAGCCCTGCTGCTTGTTCTGCTGCCCTCTTAGGAAAATTCCTTTCACTCTTCTGGTCAATTTCTTCAGCTGGCAAATGGGCACCACTATTTCTTGCAGTGACACAAAAGCTCTTTGTCACGGTGTGCAATGTTGCAAGCACCTGTTGTTTTCCTTGCCCTGCCTCCATTCTCCCCAATCTGCCTTCTGAGAACACCTTCCTCCGCTCCACCCGCTCCAGCTGCAAAGGGAGAGATGCCGCAGGCTCGGCTGGAGTGCTCCATCGCCCTGGTCAAGCCAGTGGGACGTCCTCCTAGGACACTGTTTGGAACTGTGGGGAAACAGTCCTTCTCTTCCAGCCTCCTAGACCTATCAAAGGCCATCACAGGGAAGGGGCTGCCCTGTGAGAATGAGGCCAACCAGGAGGAAAGCAGAACTGAGAGACGGGGGGCTCGGGGTGGGGGGGATTCCTGGCAACATTGCTGGAGTCCCTGATCCAGCCAAGCCTGAATGCAGCCTCTGGCATTTTAGTTGCCTGGCCACACAGTTTTGCTCAGGTCGGTTGGAGTTGAGGTTCCCATCACCTGTTTTCAGACAAAGTCCTGACTGATTCTCACACAGAGAGCAGTAGGAAGACATTGAGAGATGCCCTGAGGACGGCAGAGCTTCTGACCTCACTCACAAGGTGAGGAGGGTCGGGCAGAGGAAGGGAAAGTCTATGCTGCAAACTCAGGCCCCACCCAGAAACTTCCAGAAGGCCCTGCAGTCCAGCCAGACGGCTTCCACCAAGGGCCATCCTGGGACCCACCCGACTCACTCAAGGACTGCTGGCACGCCACACCTGGCAGCCCCACTACCCCCACACCCGCAGCCAGCCCGCTCTTCCAGGGAGGGCAGGGGACACCTCTGCTCCGCAGCTCCTGCAGGACCTGCCTCGGGTGAACACCGTAGGAGGCCTGGCAGGGCTCCACTCCAGCCGCCCCACGGCCACGGTGCGGGAGGCCACTGAGAGCAGGTGGCGGGGGCACCTGCAGGGGCGACGTCTCGGGGTCGGCTAGCCAGCAGCCAGCTCTCCTCCCCCTCTCCTCAAGTTGAACCCCCAAACACCACACTGAGCCCCAGAACTCTTGCAGACAAACCTAAGCCTGTGCCTGCCTCGAGTTTCCCTCTGATGACTGCCGAAAGGTCCACCAAAAACCTAAAACAAAATTGCACGTTTTCTGTAGCCACCGCTCTGCGGATGATCACTTGGATTGTTCCGGTCATTCATTCCTTCAATACGCATCTCCCAAGGACGTCGTAGAGCAACTGATCTCCTCTCCCCATGCCTCAGGATCTTCCTCTATCAACTGGGAATAAGAACAGTATCCCTGGGCTGGGGGAGCAGCTCAGCATGCACAGGGCCCCGGGTTCAACCCCCAGACCACACACACCAAAAGAGTAATAGTATCCCCTGATAGGGTAGCCTGGGGCCTCCAACTAGATATGACATATCAAGGATTTGCTCCCAGCATACAGCAGGTGCTCAATAAACACTAGCTAATGCTCTGTAGCAGTGAAAATGACCCATGGCTACACTGCCCACACATGGAGTGGAAAGAAACTATGGGAAAAGGAGGCACACCACCAGTGTGATGCGATTTCCATACAATTCAAAAAGCTGCACACCTGTAATCCCAGCGACTCAGAAGGCTGAGGAAGGAGGACCACAAATTCAAAGCCAGCCTCAGCAACTCAGCAAGGCCCTAAGCAACTTAGTGAAACCCTGTCTCAAAAAAAAAAAAAAAAAAAAAAAAAAAGGCTGGAGATTAAGCCCCTCTGGGTCCAATCCCCAGTCCCCCCCCCCAAAAAAAACCTGCAAAACCGAACTATAGAGTGGTATAGGAAATACATAAATATATACAGTCAACCCTCACTGTTTGCAGATTCTGTATTTGCTAGTTCACCTATTTGCTAAAAATTATTTGTAACCCAAATCAATACTTGCAGTGCTTTTGCAGTTATTTACTGACAAACACAGAGCGGTCAAGACTTTCAAGTTGTCCAACAGGCACACCCCCAGCTGAAGTCAAAGGAGGCCCTGCTCTGCCTTGTCCAGCCTCATTCAGAGATGACCACACGGTGGAGACAGCAGGGATGGAGCCCTGGGTCAGGGGGACGGGGTTAGTGGGGCACCTCGGGCATCACTTAACACTTAACCCTCTGTAGAATTAGAAACCCTCTCAGGGGCTGGGGTTGTGGCTCAGCGGTAGAGCACTCGCCTAGCACACGCCTGGCCTGGGTTCAATCCTCAGCACCACATAAAAATAAAGGCATTGTGTACAACTAAAGCAAATAAATAAATATTTAAAAAAAGAAGAAGAAGAATTAGAGACCCTCTCAGCAAGCCTTAAGATTGCAATCCAGGAAGGATACGTGTGCACCTGTTTCCTCTGAGAGTCAGTTCAGCGTTCATTCAGTGTTTATAGACTATAGCACCATGAATCATGAGAACAGGCTGCAAGTGTGTGTGTGTGTGTGTGTGTGTGTGTATTTGTTGATATACCTTTATTTTTTATTTACTTATATGAGGTGCTGAGGATCAAACCCAGTGCCTCACACATGCTAGGCTATCGCTCTGCCACTGAGCCCCAGCCCCAGCCCCTAAATTTATATATTGAACACACACATATGCATAGGATTTGTAAATGCCTGGTTCAGGATATGTGACCTCTGAGGAGAGCTGCGAGGAAGGGGCAGGAGGAAAACCAGCTCCAGTGGCCTTTGTCATGATCTGTTTCTGAGCCCCTCGAGAGGGACTGTTGTATTATTCTCTCTGGTGTCATCATGTAAAAGAAGGAGGTTGCTAGGGATCCGTGTCCTTGAGATGCTCCAAGTGCCCACACAGTGGGACATTTCTGAAGATGTGGCCCCTGGACCTTCCACATTCCAAGTCCACAGTCCCCAATCAGGACTGGAGACAGCAGACGGGGAAAGGTGAGCTGGCAGACCCACGGAACCCATGGCCTCCCCCAGAGAGAGGACCTGTAGGAATGTGCCCGCAAGTCTTGACAGTGACACACAAGGCTCACAGTGGCAGCCTCTGCGGCCACAAGTGACACACTCATTCCACAAATGTCTACTGAGCCTCTGCTGTGAGCCGGCACCGGCCTGGGTGCAGGAGTCAGAACGGAACCAGAAACATGAGGTCCGCCTTCAGGGATGCACACCAGCTGCCAGACACATCCCTGTTCAGCCAGGTGGAATGTGGGGAGGGATTGCGTCCAGGACCTCGGGTCACTGTGCTGCAAAAATGGACAGCCTTGCTTCTGGCATCTGGGGCAGGGGTGGGGTGGGCGGAAGGGTCCTGTATTTTTTTGTGTAAATTCTAAGAGAAGGAAGGAAGGAAGGAAGGAAGGAAGGAAGGAAGGAAGGAAGGAAGGGAGGGAGGGAGGGAGGAAAAGGGAGGAAAAGGTTCCCAGGGCTCCCACAGACCAAACGCATGTGTCCAAGCGGTGTCCCCTGCCCCACTAGAACGCTGGTGCAGGGTCCTGATGCGTCTTGCTCCCCACCACAACCCACCATCATGCACAATGCCAGGCAGCGGATCCCGAGGGAGAAATCTTGATTCACAGCGAGGACAGGCTGACATCGCCCAGAGGCACCACCAGGTGGCGCTGTTTCCCACATCAAGCCCGCCCCAGCTGTTTCTCTGAAGAAATTCTAGCGCAACAGAAAAGGGGACAAGGGGCGGTGTGGCAGCTGCTCCTGGAACCCCAGAGACCCAGACGACATCGTGCCTGCTGAGCCGGCAGTGGCCAGACCGAGTTTCCCCATTCTCCTTAGATGAACTCTGCCCCGCCCGACAGGCCCAGCTCACCAGGACATGCGGTCCAGGCCACTGCCTCCTCTGAACCTCACTGCCTGGCCCCTGAGGGTCCACCCTCCTCACTGTCTAGCCAAAGGACTTTTCTAGAATACAGTTCTGACCTGTCACCTGAACTCCCTTGGTGGTGCCCATCTGTGTAGGTGGCCCACACAAAGTCTTTTTTGATGGTGGATCACAGATTGAGACCTTCCAGCCTAGTGGCTGAAAACCCAGATTCTCCTGAAACTCACTCAAGCTCACCAGTCCTCCTATTTAACAGTTTACCCCATCTCCTGCGGCCTAACTGTTCTCTCATGCCCTCCAGCCTGCTCCCAGGGGAGGTGAAAAATGACTTTCCCCCAGGGTATAGTCACAAGATCCTGGCTTGGCCCAACCCAGACAGAGAGGGCAGGTACCAAAAGAGCAAAACAGAGGGAGATAAAGCTCTGAGGCCCCAACTGTACAGAAAGGGGACTGAGGGAGAGGGAGAGCTGATAGCACCATGTGGTTCTGCAGCCCAGGTACCCTAGGAAAGCAGCACTGATCCCCCTGCCTGGTCCTGCTCCTGGCCCACACCCACACCCCCACACCCCCACCCCCACCACTCCCAGGCTGTGGCAGCAGAGTCTCTGTGGCTGGGGCCAAACTAGGGCTTCAGCCCCCTAGGCCTGCTCTTCTTATGGAAGCAGACAAAAGTTTGGGGGTTTTGTTTTGTTTTTGGTGCCAGGGACTGAACCCAGGGACACTTAACCACTGAGCCACATCCCCAGCCTTTTTCGCTGAGGCGAACCTCCTGCCTCAGCCTCCCAAGCCCCTAGGATTACAGGTGTGCGTCACCGCACCTGGCAGACAAAAAGTCTTTCTAAGACATTTCTTCCCCAAATTCAATCAGGAGGAAGTCTCATTTGCTATGATTTGGGAAGAAAACACACTCAAAATCACTCTTTCCTGGCACTGCAGCCTGGACTCCCACCACTCACCACTCAAACTCCAGGGAGGCCCCAAGGAGTGAGAAGGCGGGCAGCAGACCCTGTCCCTCTGGATCACTGAGGCTGGCCCAAGCCCTGCCTGCTGTAGGGGGCTCTTTCCCTCTGCTAATCAGGGACATTACCAGACACCTGAAACCCCGAAGCACTGTGGGAAGGTAATCAGGTGGTTCAATGGGACACCCAGCCTGGATACAGAGTAGCAGGTGACCAGCAGATTCCATTTTGAATCTCACAAGTCTCTCAGTGTCTTTCTGCCTCCTGTCACCCCCACCCCACCCTCTCTCTCTCCTAAAGGAACCTCCAGCTATCTAGGTCTCAGGGTAGAGGGTCCAATCACTCACTTTCCTCCCAGACATAGAATTGGATCATATCCACTTTACAAGGGGACAGAGTACAGATTTTTGTCTCCAGTGGAATTTTAAAAAGACCCAGTCCTCCCTACTAGCGACTCAACTAAAAGAGCCCCTAATTTCAGATCCCAGTGGGTGGGTACTGAGGGGGTTTTACAAGGAATGCTTGGACCCACCCGCGTCCCAGGGCCATGGCTGGCACCAGGACCACAGGTCCTGCCTGTTTGCTTCACGCCTCCCTGATCTCGCCTCGCTTTCCGCGCCCCTCCGCCCCTCACCCAAATCTCCCCAAGCATCAGCCCTTTCCTGGCTCCTCACCACCTTCTCAGTTTGCCTCACGATCCCCACCCCGCCCCTTCTGCAAAGTAGCGCGGGCGCCCCCTCCTCCCTCTGAGTCCGTGGTGCCGAGGCCCACCAGTTGGGGTCTGTGTTGCCCACGCCCGCCCCTGAGCCCCTGAGCTCAATCGATCCTCCCGCTTAAGCCTCCAAGTAACTGGGACCTCAGGCTCACACCACCGCGCCTCAGCCAATGACTTATAAGCATATCCTATACGATATTTAGGTCATGCCTAGCCTTAAAAAAGTCATTGGTTATTATCTGAAATTCAAGTTCAACTGGCTGTCCCGTGTTTTTTGTGCACTAAATCTGGCACCTTTCCTCTCTCCAGGCTCTCCCATCCCCCAGTCTCTCCAAGCTTCCCAAGGTCCCCCGACTGCCTGTGCCCTCCTCTTCCCTACCCTCACTGCTCTTGGCTCTGGCGCCCTCTGTGCCCCCACGTCCCCCACACCTGTTCCAGCCCCAGCGCCCTGCACCTGCGCTGAACCCTGCCCCCTCCAAGTCCTGCGCGCAGTCCTTGCACCCCAAACACCCCTCAACTCTCCACCTTCTCATTCGGTTCCCGAGACTCGCCCGTCCAGATTCAAGCCTCGCGCGTCTTTCCCGGACGGCCACGCGTTTCTTCCCTACGTGTCTGTGTCCCAGCTTGCCCGCGCGCTCTCCTCCAAGTCCTCCAGGCCCCGCACTCTGCCCCCGGCTGGCGCGCCGCTTCCACGCCCAGGTCCCCGGACTGTGCAGCTCGTTCTCGGTCGCCCCGGCCCAGTTCCCCGGCTCGGCGCGCGCTGCGTCCCCGCCTCGCGCTCGGGGCGCACCTGGGCAGACCAGCGCGTAGTCTGCTCAGCAGTTCCGCGCTGTGCCGCACGCCTGGTCGCAGAAGTGACGCGGGGGCCTGCGGGCGACGGATGTAGGGTCTCGGCCAGAGAAGCAGCGGCCAGTGCAGCACAGCCCTAAATGGGCGCGAGAGCGGCCGGCGGCGCCCTCTCCTAGGCCACCGCCGCCACCGCCGCCAGGACGAGCTCCAGAGGCAGGATCCGCGCCAGGCGCCGCGGGACCATTGCCAAGCTCACGCTGGGCATCCGCACGTCCTGGAGGACCGACCCTACGCGATCCTCCCTAAGCCGGGAAGGAGGTTTCCGGCCGACCCCTCCCCGGACCCATCTCCTACCTGTCACGGGACTGATATCCACCCCACTCGTCCTATCCAAACTGCGCAGCTCCTTGTGGTGATAAAATACGAAGACAAAGATAAAAGTCTGAACAACTGTTTACAGCCCCCATTGCCCGCTGGTCCAGGAAGATTGAGGGATACAGGGGTCATCAGCAATACATTCTAGAAATATATTCATAAAGCAATGTATTCATAGAAAACCACGGTGTGTTGTTATAGCGGTAACAGTAACAGCCACTATAGTATAATAGCCACTATTCTCTAATGATAGCAATACCACCAAGAGTCACTGCTATTGTTAATGAAATAGGAATAATAGCCATGACAATTGCCAGGTACAAGCACAGGAGCCAGGCTGTGTACCAGACTCTACCTGTCATTACCCAAACCTGAGTCACCTTCATTTGTGCCACATTTCTACCATCTTAACTATCATTTCCTGGTTATTTCTCTTTTATTGGACTCACTTTTTAAAACTTAAAATAATAATTTGTCAGAAGCCGGGCGCGGTGGCGCATGCCTGTAATCCCAGAACTTGGGAGGCTGAGGCAGGAGGATCGCGAGGTCAAAGCCAGCCTCAGCAATGGCAAGGCACTTAGCAACTCAGTGAGACCCTGTCTCTAATAAAATACAAAAAAGGGCTGGGGATGTGGCCCAGTGGTTCAGTGCCCCTGAGTTCAATCCCTGGTACCAAAAATAAATTTTAAAAAATTAATAATAATAATAATAATTTAGGATTGTTTTAACTATAAGAGAATGAGAAAACAAGCCACAGAAAATATTTGCAAAAAAAAAGCACATCTGATGAAGGACTGCTACCCCAAATATACAAAGACTTGTAGATCCCAACAAGAAAACAGACTGATTTATACATAGGCAAAGAACTAAACAGACACCTCACCAAAGCAGACAGACAGATGGAAACTAAACATTTGAAAAGATGTTCAACATCATATGTCATTGGGGAATCACAAATTAAAACAAGCTACCACTTCCTAACTTATTAGAATGGTTAAAATCCAAAAACTGGTGGCAACACCAACTGTTGGCAAGATGTGTGGCAACAGAACTCTTATTCATTGCTGGTGGGAATGGAAAATGGTACAGCCACTATGGAAGACAGTTGGGCAGCTTCTTACAGAACTAAACGTCCTCTTGCCATATGAACCAGCCAGCCCGCTCCTTGGTATTTAGGCAGAAGAGCCAAAAACTGGAGTCCATTCAAAAGTTCGCACACAAATGTTTATAGCAGCTTTATTCATGATCGCCAAAACATGCAAGCAAAAAAGATGTCCTCAGTAAGCAAAACAAATGGTGGCATATCTACACAGTGGGAGAGTAGTGTTAAAAGAAATAAACTCGGTGTTGGGGCTGTGGCTCAGCGGTAGAGCGCTTGCCTAGCACATGCGTGGCCCGGGTTCAATCCTCAGCACCACATACAAATAAACGCATTGTGTACAACTAAAGTAAATAAATAAATATTTTTTAAAAAAAGAAATAAACTATCAAGCCATAAAAAGACATCAAGGAAACTTAAGCACGTATTACTTTAAGAAGCCAGTCTTGAATCAGGCACCATGAGGCATGCCTGCAATCCCAGCTACTCGGAAGGCTGAGGCAAGAGGATCTCCAAGTTCAAGCCAGCCTGGGCAATTCAGCAAGACCCTGTGTCAAAATGAAACATGAAAAGGTCTGGGGATGTTAGCTTAGCATGAGACCCTGGGTTGATCCCCAGCACTCAGGGAGGGGGTGGAAGCCAATTTGTATGATTATAACTAAATGACGTTCCAGAAGAAGCAAAATCATGGAAACAGTAAACAGATCAGGAGTTGTGGGTGGGGAAAACATAGGTGGAGCACAGAGGATTTTCAGGGCAGTGACACTATCCTGTATGGTACTATAATGATAGACACCTGTCATTACACATTGTCAAAACCCATAGAATGTTAATGGACAACACCTGCTGGGGTTTTTAGCTCCCCCGGACCCGAGATCAGCCCTCGCCGGCCAGCGGAGAAGGCTGGGGGAGCACGCCCCAGCGGTGAGGCTGAGTCGGGAGGAGGTAGGAGTCGGCTGGTGGCCCACACTCAGCCCTCACGACCTGTCAAGCAGGAACTCGTTTATTGAAGAAGTCACACAGCATATATAGGGTGATTCAGCCAATCAGCTTTAAGATCAGCAAGCTATGGGAGGGGACACAAGCCAATCATGTTCGTGGGACTGGCTGAGCCAATCAGGGTGTTACACTCTCGTCCTGACAAGTTCCCTCAACAGCAAGTGAGGCATTGTGCTGAGGTGTCCTTTTTTCCCCACAAACACCAAGAGTGAACCTAGTGTAAAGTGTGGAGTTTGGTTGCAAACAATGTGTCCATGTAGCTTCATGGATATAACAAAGGTACCACTTTGGTGAGGGATGTTGATAGTGGAGAGGATGGGGCCAGGGGCCAGGAGGACTCTGTACTTTCTGCTCAATTTAACTATGAGCTTAAAACTGCTATTAAAAAGTTTGTCTATTTTCAGCCAGATGCAGTGGTGCACACCTGTAATCCCAGCAGCTTCAGAAGCTGAGGCAGGAGGGTCATGAGTTCAAAGCCAGCCACAGCAACGTAGCAAAGCCATAAGCAACTCAGTGAGACCATGTCTCTAAATAAAATACAAACTAGGGCTGGGTATGTTGCTCAGTGTTTAGGTGCCCCTGAGTTCAATCTCCAGTACCAAAAAAGAAAACAAAACAAAAAAAGATTGTCTATTTTTAAAAAGAAAATGAAGAGAACAAATATACTATCACCATAAAGTCAAAGCCTGTAATATTTTTTATAAACCACGGGAGAAAATGAAAGGATAAAAGGATGATGCTGAACATGAGCAAAACCCTCATGTGTTGGAGCGAAAATCAATAGTTAATATCTAAATCTCATAAATCAACAAATGGCCACATAAGCACATTATTAAGCTCTAGGGAAATAACTAGAAGAAACAGCTACAAAGGGCTAGAAGTGGTTGCCATGACAACTAAGCCTATGAAGATGCTCAATCCCCTACTAAGTTATTTTCAAGTGTAGAAGTACAGATACATTGTTGCACCAATTCAATACTGGAGACCTAAAAAGTTGATCTTTATTTGAGGAGAACTGGAAAAGAAATGGAAAAGGGGGCACTTGAGCATGAAGTTGGCAAACGAGGACATCAAGTGCAATCTCTTTGGAGGACAGTGTGATGATATCAAAATTACAAAAGCGTGTACCTTTGGATCCAGGAATCCTTATGGATAGGGGGTGCGTGTTCAAGAAAAGGTGAGTCCAAGGTTACGTGCTGCTCCGCTGTAATATCAAAAATTTGGAGTCCCCCTCAACGTCTCTTAACAGAGGCTGGCTGAGGAGTGAGGGTTCATCTCTGCACATAATAAAGAAGCTATTTATGCAGTGATCAGGAAAACTTCTACAATGCATTATCAGGTGACAAAGCAAGGGACAGAGCACTATTTGTAGCATGTTGCTGCCTCTGTTTATTTTCTCAGGCTGTTAACATACTGCACTGACTTCTGCACAGCATACGTCTGGAAGGAGATGCGAGGTTGCCCTTCAAGTCGGGGAGCAGGGTAGGATGCTAGAGATGGAGGGAGAGGGACTGGCTTTTCCCTCTTTACCTTTTATGCCTTTTGACATTTTAAACACATGCTTTGTATTACCTACTCAAATAAATGTGAAAAAATGTTAAGTCATTGCCTCTGGAAAACTGAACAGGGAGTGGGAAGAAAGGGATGGCTGCTTTTAATATAGAGAGAGCACACATTAATATGCAGGTTACAAAGAAAGATTTACAAATGTTTCCAGAGCAAGGTCCCAACAACATCGAGGCCAAGTGAGGACAGGCAGCCCCTCCTAACTGTGGTGTGTTCCCCGGGGCATGGCCTTGCAGTCTCCTATGAAGTCCTCAGCCTCCTTTATCTGGTTTCTCTCTTTCCTGCCAGCTTTGAAGCATCAAAGTGACTGGTGACCCAGTTCCCAGAAAACCTCCCTTGCTGTCCTTTGTAAGGGCCCTAGAGGCTGTGAGCACTTGACAGATGCCACTCCTCCAGCCACGAAGAGAAACTCATCCTCCTGCCCACTGGGCAGGAATGATGGACCCACCCAAGGGTGCAGCACCGCAGTCTCCATGGACCTGGGCTGAGTGGGCTGTGCTCTGGGTGGGGGCAGGAGACCCATCAGTCTCCCTCACTGTTCATTTCTGTGTCCTCATCTATTGCTGGGCAATGAACTGCCCCAGACCTTAGAGGCTTAAAACAAGAGCTTCTTGTCATCTCTCCATGTGCTGAGGGTTGACGGGGCTCTGCTGGGTGGTCCTCACTTCAGGGTCCCCCACGCAGTTGCTGTGGTAACTGGTCAGGCTGGTCGGACATCATTTTCCATCAGCAAGGAAGGAGACTGTGCAATGGGGCGCCCCAATGCAGCAGTCAGACTGTCAGCCCCCTCCCTGAATGCCAGCTTCTCCTCTATACAAAGGAGCACCTCGGGGCTGCCAGGAGTATCCAGAGCAAAACACCAAATGTTCTAGAAGCCACCAGGAGATAGGAGGTAGAGCAGTGAGTCATTATGGGTAAGAAAATCCATTCTATCTCAGCACCTTCTGTGTCTTGTCTTAAGCTGACCTCTGTTGGGAGCGTGCGTGGGGGAGCACCCGCCTGCGAGTCAGGAGTGGAAGGAGCTCAGAAAGAGGCCGTCTTTCCTCAATTTAAAAGAGGATGCAGTGCTTGAAGCTTGAATGGAATTATAGGAAAAAGACTAATTGATATGGCACTTTGAGTTCCATTCTTCATAACTACTACTGCCACATAAGGGCATGAAAGGTAGCATTTAGCACATCTATAAAGAACTCTTACTATTCTGTAAGGATTCTGGCTGTGGATATGTACAAGGCAAGGTTCCTCTGGTGAGCAAACTCCTAGAGGGTAACAGGCACCCTGTTATCCACACTTGGAATATTCTACAGTTTCTCCCTGGAACTAGTAAGATGACTAGTACATGCTCCATGCCTAGCTGCTATGGTAATGTCCTTTGAGAGGAGGCTAGAGTCTTATCAGCCTCAACCTTAATCTCAGACACTCAGCTTCTGGGAATAAAGGAACTCTCTTAGACAACACCAATGTGTCACTGTGCTTAAATATGCCCACACAACAGTAACTTTATACAATGAGCAATATGTACTGATGATGTCAATGACCTAATGTAACCTATAGATATAAATAAAGCTGGCAGCTCAGATGAGCACCCCCTTTCACTTTACCCCTGCACCTCGCTTGCTTCTGTCTCTCTTTGTTTTTCTTTACACTACTCAATAATAAGAAAGCAAATAACTCAATAAGGCAAAGAAAACAGAAGTTGAATGAATGCTTCACAAAAGAATATACGAAAAATTGGGCTGAGGGCATAGCTCTGTGGTAGAGCATTTGCTTGGCATGCACAATGCGCTGGGTTTGATCCTTAGCACTGAAAAGAAGAAGAAAGACGATGGAGGAGAAGGAGATGTGAATGGCCAATAAGCACACAAGAGATGTCCACTAGCATTAGTCGTTAGGGAAAATGCAAGTGAAAATCACAGTGAGAGAGCACGCCACACCCACTAGGATACTTTTAATTGGTCTGATCATAACAGCGCCAGAGAGGATGGGGAGCCCATGGAACTCATTCACAGTTGGTGCTGTGCAAAATGTGGAAAACCATGGTGGAAAACAGCCTGGCAAATTCTTGAAAAGTTAAAAATGTACCTTTCATGTGATATGACCCAACCACTCCACCCTGCGGCATTTGCCCAAGAGAAACTAAAACAGCCAGGCGCGGTGGCGCACACCTGTAATCCCAGCACTAGGGAGGGTGAGGCAGGAGGATCACGAGTTCAAAGCCAGCCTCAGCAATGGCGAGGCACTTAGCAACTCAGTGAGACCCTGTCTCTAATAAAATACAAAAAAGGGCTGGGGATGTGGCCCAGTGGTTGAGTCCCCTAAGTTCAATTCCTGGTACCAAAAAAAAGAGAGAGAGAGAGAGAGAGAAACTAAAACATTTTTCCATGCAAAGATTTGTATAAAGCCGGGCGCGGTGGCTCACACCTGTAATCCCAGCACTTTGGGAGGCTGAGACAGGAGGATCGTGAGTTCAAAGCCAGCCTCAGCAATGGTGAGGCACTTAGCAACTCAGTGAGACCCTGTCTCTACATAAAATACAAAAAAGGGCTGGGGATGTGGCCCAGTGGTCGAGTGCCCCTGAGTTCAATCCCGGTACCACCAAAAAAAAAAAAAAAAAAGAAGAAGATTTGTATAGAAATGTTCAAAGAAGCTTTATTTGTAATCACCCCACCATCACCACCAAAATAAAGTCCTTGTTCTGAGCCAGTGCATTTTTCATTATTTCCAATTGGCAATTTGCTCCCAGAGACCCTTGGCTCAAATCCAGGAGGTGTCTGTGTTTGCATGAATGATCTGGTCAGTTTGGGGGCATGTGGCAGTCTTCCTGAGCAATGGGCTGAGGTTTGGGGGCAAGAACTGTGTTTCATTTTTTGGGGGGGTGCTGGGAATTGAACTTGGGGGCACTGAACCACTTAGTCACATCTCCAGCCCTATTTTGTATTTTATTTAGCCCCAAGGAGAAGGCTGAGAGGAGTTTCTGAGGCAGGGTTCTGCTACTGTCTGTTGAAATGGTTCCCGTGACTGTGCAATGGCTGCAGATCTGGGGTTAGGGGTTGGAGGGCTGCTGGGAACATTTTCATCAACTCAAAGTGTGGTCCAAGAACCAGCAGCATGGCACCCCGTAGAAGCTTGCTAGAAACGCAGGATTTTGGGCCCTACCCCCCTAGACCACTGAAGAGAATGCATTTTAGTAAGATTCTCTACCGTAGGGTCTCAGAAACGCTGCTCTAGCCTCTGCAGCAGCACATAGATGTGAGTTTCTGGGCATTTCTATGGGCCCCATCTACTAATATTATTTCTATGGCATTAAATAATATTATTACCAATCATTACACGAAATGATTTGTGGGCACTACATGCAGAGGCCTCCTAACCAGTCCCCCATACCTCATTGGCCAGAAGTAGGTTGCCATGTTTTAGCTGCAAGGGAGGCTGGGAAGGTGAGTATCTGGCTTCTGCCTCCATTATGGGAGAGAGGCTCTGCCCTCTGCCAGCATGTACAGCAGTTGGGTGGAGTCTGCTACAAAGAAATCCTACTAATGAGCTACTAATGATAGGATGAGGCTGAGAGGAGTAAACTCACTTGCCTATGGTCATCCAGCCCCAAAGTACAGTATCTGCCACTTTGTAAGAGACCAGTATAAAAAAAATTTTCAAGCACTGGGAATTGAACCCAGGGGTGCTTTACCACTGAGCTATATCTTCAATCCTTTCTTAATTCTATTTTTATTTTGAAACAGGGTTTCACTAAATTGCTGAGGCTGGCCTCAAACTTGTGGTCCTCCTGCCTCAGCCTCCCAAGTAGCTGGAGTTACAGGTTTGCATCATCACACCCAGCCCAGCGTAAATGTTTATAAACGAGAGTGTTTGAGTCAGTTAATGCCTAACTTGTGCCTTGGATCAAGATCCCAAGATGTTCAATATGGAGAGTTAGCCACTTCCTCAAGCTGCCTTCATGGTGCCCTTTGTGTGTTTATGTTTTTTTTTAAATATTTATTTATTTGCTTTAGTTGTACACAATGCAATGTATTTATGTTTACGTGGTGCTGAGGATCGAACCTGGGCCGCGCACGTGCCAGGCGAACGCTCTACCGCTGAGCCACAACCCCAGCCCCTGTGTGTTTATGTTTTAAGTAATATGTTTTTAAGGACAGAACTAACTCTAGATAAGAAAGTTATCTACCGGACTTCCTGCATGGCTAGCCATAGTCTAAGAGACAGACGCCTGATACAACTAGAGTTTTCCCAGCTAGCTGCCTTTGGATAAAACCCAGCCCATGGTGCATATGGCACCCTTGGACATACAGGCAAATGGTATTTTCACCATTTTCTGCCAAATGTTGAGCTGGCTGCACTGGTAAATGACGAAGTTTAGGTTGGAGCTGGGTATGGCACTTTCAATGGATGCTTAGCTCTCCAGCTCAATGTCCCTTCTTGACAGAGAAAGTCTGGGAAATTGGAGCCCCATGATTTAGAGATCAACAAAATTCTTCCTGAGCAAAGGAAACCTGTTGAGCCGGGTATGATGGTGCACGCCTGTAATACCAGCAACTCAGGAAGCTGAGGCAGGAGAATCAGGAGTTCAAAGCCAGCCTCAGCAACTTAGTAAGGCCCTAGGAAACTCTGTGAGACCCTGTCTCTAAATAAAATACAAAAAAGGGCCAGGCGCAGTGGTGCACACCTATAATCTCAGCACTTGGGAGGCTGAGGCAGGAGGATCCCTAATTCAAAGCCAGCCTCAGCAATGGCGAGACACTTAGCAACTCAGTGAGACCCTGTCTCTAATAAAATACAAAAAAGGGCTGGGAATGTGGCCCAGTGGTCCAGTGCCCCTGCCCCTGAGTTCAATCCCTGGCACCAAAAAAAAAAAGAAACCTGTTGAATGTTTATGGAAAAATATTTGGGGTTTTAAATTTTGGTTCCACCTTAATGAGTCCAGGTTTAGATAAACGCATGTTTGATCTTGGTTATATGCATCTAGGTCCCAAGTTCATCATGGACAAGTTCCTCAGCAGCTGAAGTAGAATGCAGGACAGAATTCTGTGTAACTTCGCCAAGTTCATTTCCATCTCAAAGCTTTTACATTTTCTGTTTCCACTCCCGAATACTCTTTCCTTTTGGATTTTCACATACCCAACTCTTCCATCTTTCGCATCTTGGCTTACATGTCACACCCTCGGAGATCTGCCCTGAGTATTTATAGCCAAAGTGGTCCAGGGTCATTTTCTTTCCCATCACCCCATTTTATTTCCTTTATATCATTTACTGCTGTCTAGATTATTATCTCTCCGTATTTGCTTCCTTGTCAACTGCCTGTCTCCCCAACTAGAATGAAAGCCTACGAGGTCAGAAGCCACTTATTTCCTGACTCTGTCTGCTGAAAGTCCTAGAGGCAGCGACCACCCTGTGACAATGAGCACACCTTGCATGGAGATCTTGGTTTCTCCAATGAAAGGAACCAGGGCTCCTTGGAGAAATGACTGACACCAGAGCTGGAAGGAGGGAAGTGCAGGGATCCTGTTAACACCAACCCTGCTGGGACATGGAGATCAAGTGCCTCCTGACATCCTGGACTAAGAAGGGCACTACAGCACCTCCATGCATTCTGGTCCCAAAGTGCAAAACCTGAATTGGTTTATAGGAAACAGCAGACCACATGAAACCTAAATGGAGGAACATTCTACAAAAATCCTAGCCAACACTCTGAAAGTGTCACAATCATGAAAAGCAAATAAAGACCAAGGACAACTAACAGTAACATGAGCTCCTAGGTTGGATCTTGGTTGGTCCATAAAGAGGATATTAATAATGGGGCTGGGGTTGTGGCTCAGCGGTAGAGCGTTAGAGCGCTCGCCTAGCATGTGCGCAGCCTGGGTTCGATCCTCAGCACCACATACGAATAAACGCATTGTGCACAACTAAAGCAAATAAATATTTTTTAAAAAAGGATATTAATGGAAAAATCAGCAAAATTTGAACAAAGTTTATGGAATAGATCAGTGATTCTTAAAATATAGGGTCTAGCCAGGTGCAGTGGCGCATGCCTATAATCCCAGCAGCTCAGGAGGCTGAGGCAGGAGGATTGCAAGTTCAAAGCCAGACTCAGCAATGGCGAGGTGCTAAGCAATTCAGCGAGACCCTGTCTCTAAACAAAATACAAAATATGGCTGGGGATGTGGCTAATGACAGAGTGCCCTTGAGTTCAATCTCTGGTACCAAAATAAATAAATAACGTCTACAAGGTCAAAAGAATTTTCATAAAGACAGTCAGATGTCATTGACTTTTCTCACTGTGATGACATTGACACCAGTGGTACAAAAGCAGTGTGTGTGGCGATGGGGATGGTGGTGAGTCAGGGTGGTGGCACCAAACTCATTAGTGATCATTGTAGATAGATATCTGAGCATGACACACCAATCATTATGACAACTCTATGAGATAAATGCCAGCAGCATTTAGACCATTTTGTATAAGAGAATATATGCAGATCGAGCAGTTTTCCCAAATTCCCCCAGCTGATAAATGGCAGAGACAGAAACACTAATAGTCACACGAGAATTGAAATTAGTCACTTTCTTTTATTGTCACAACACCACTGTGATTTAAGGATCACCACTCCCAGTAACCCTGGGCTGCCTTTATCACCATATAGTGCTATTTAAAGACTCAGAATAAAAAGTACTGCTGAAGTCCAGCTTCAGCACGGGGGTGGGTGTCACAGTCGGATGGTGAAGGCATCAGCAGAGGAATAACACCCAAACACACAATTCAGGGGTCTTTCTCTTCTACCTTTACTTTTTCAGTACAGTTTTTATATAGCTCAGCAAGCACAGTGATTTACAATACAGCTTTTGAAGGTTACACCAAAGAATTTCAAGGTTATACATTCTGAGGGAAACAGGGTGTTTTTCTAAGTACATACTACTGATTAATCTTATCTATAGACAGAAGAAAACATTCTAAAACTTGTTTTTATCTAAACCTATACCATGACTCCTCAAGTCTAGGCATTCCTCACTCATAAGGTTTTACAGCTAAATCGCCCTAACATATCTTCTTTAAATTTCAATTGAGCTTAGACTTCTAGGTTCCTTTTGTGTCCCTATATAATGATTATGGTTGTTTTTTTTCAAAAGTATTCCTAAACTTACTTAAAAGATAAGAGAAGTCCTTATCAATCACAAGAAGACATCTAAAGCTTTTCTATGAAATGCATGATTAAAACAAGAAAAAGGTTAAACAGCAGGTATTTGCTGTGCTCAATGATTACGACAGGGAGGGGTCAAGCAGTGAGCATTTGCAAAAGCTAATTTCTAACTAAAACCTGTTATACTAGTTCAACTTAAGGAGATGTTGTCATGCTCCTGGCTAGAATTCCCAGAACCAGTTTCATTCTTAATAATTAACGAATCAGAACTGATGGTCATATGAGCAGAAAACAAGACAGCAAGAAGGTCCAAAGCCATATTTATGTTGCTTTTTCTTTTAGGGAGAATGCCTTGCTTCTCCCAAATCAGAAGGAAGATGTCACAAAGTACCATTTAAATAATCCAGTGCCCCTGGATTATTTCTTTAGCATTTTCTTTGGGTTAGGAGCATTTTGCCCTGGATCTGTTTTCTTATGTATCAAGAGCACTTTTAAGATCTTAGCACTGCAGGCAATTTTACATCAGATAAAATGTGTTGCATGGAAAAATAAATAGTAGGGTGAGCACTTTTCAAACCTCATCTGAAGTCCACCACCTGGCCAGCTTTTCCAGTAATAATTAGCACACTAGGAAATGTCCACTAGGAGCAAATTCTCAGCCAATGGCTGTGTTTGCATAATCAAGAACTCGACACATTAAAGAGCATGATCTAGGTCTGGGGTTGTGGCTCCACAGTAGAGCACTCATCTAGCACATGCAAGGCACTGGGTTTGATCCTCAGCAACACATAAAAATAAATAAAATAAAGGTATTGTGTCCAACTACAACTAAAAACACATTAAAAAAAGAATTAAAGAGCATGATCTAAAAGCAGGGAGGGAGAAAAAAGAAAAACCACAATTATTCTAAGTGGATAGAGAGAGGAAGAGAGAGAGAGGACTCAATTTTTCTACTTTTTCCAGATTAAACAATAATAACAATGCCCTGGGGACAGGCAGCATCCCATGGTTAAATGGAATCAGCACCCCATCAAGCCTCCAACTCCTCTGTCTCCTATTATTGTAGCAGCTTCGATGAGCATTAAGAGTTTGTGCAGCCGGGCATGGTGGCGCACGCCTATAATCCCAGCACTTGGGAGGCTGAGGCAGGAGGATCGTGAGTTCAAAGCCAGCCTCAGCAATGGCGAGGCACTTAGCAACTCAGTGAGACCCTGTCTTTAATAAAATATAAAAAAGGGCTGGGGATGAGGCCCAGTGGTCAAGTGCCCCTGAGTTCAATCCCCGGTACCAAAAAAAAAAAAAAAAAAAAAAGAGTTTGTCCATTTGATAGATCTTTACTGAATATCTTCCCTGAGCTTTCCTGCTGGGCATTTTCAATATTTAACCTTTGCAACAACCCAATCTTATGAGTCTCATTTCTCAGGTGAGGAAATTGAGGCATGGAGCGATCACATGATTTTCCAAGGTCACACTGTGCAAAGTGGGATGCCAGCCACAGGGGACTTGCAAGGGGCAGGGATTGGTCTGAGCCGAACCTGTATAAATATGTCTTTCCTAGTAGCAACACTCTGGTTTCCGTGGCAGCTGTGGCAATTCCTGTGACTCTTCCTAACTGAGAAATCAGCATTTTTATTTTAAAATAAAAAATGTTCTGGGGGCTGGGGTTGTGGCTCAGCGGCAGAGCGCTCGCCTCGCACGTGCGCAGCCCGGGTTCAATCCTCAGCACCACGTAAACATAAATGCATTGCATTGTGTACAACTAAAGTAAATAAGTAAATACTTTAAAAAAAATGTTCCTAGCTGTAAAATCTCAGTAATTCTTTTGTATTTTAATGTTGGTTATTTCCTAAATTTTACACAGTTTATATAATAGGCCTATATTACTTTTCTATTCTGAATCATTGACTATTTTTATGTCCTTCCTAATTAGACATAAGAATTATATATTTTTTTACAGATTATATGAAAAGTGTACTTATATCTTTTGAATTTTTTATGAAACTGTTTTATTTTCAAACAGAAGCCTTCTTTGAAAATGCCATATTCTAATGAGAAGCTATTGCCAGCAGGAGGAGGAATTTATCACTGTTCCTCAAGAGAAAGGACCGGATGTCAGGAGAAACTGACCATGTGTCCTTGAACTAGTCAGATGCCCTCTCCAGACCTCAGTTTCTGCATCAGCAAAATGGGGACAGTGTTGACACCCTAGCTGTTGGTTTCCGATGGCTATTGGGGCTCTGACAGCGATGGCTGTAAATTGCCAAGTGGAGGTGACGCAGATATTTCCCCCTCCCCTTAAAAGCTATAAGCTAACAGAGCTAAACATCCAGAGCTGACCTGCTCTCAGGTGAACTCTTTAAGGAAACTCTGATCCAATGTGTGTCATGGAAAGTTGCCTTTTCTGCCAGCACCGTGGTGGCTACTGCTCCTTCTATCTTACCAGAGTTTATGGTTGCCCATGCTTTTTTTTTTTTTTTTTTTTTTTTTTTTTTTGGTACCGGGGATTGAACTCAGGGGCACTTGACCACTGGGCCATATCCCCAGCCCTTTTTTGTATTTTATTAGAGACTAAAATGTACATAACCCATAATTTATTCATTTTTTAAGAGTACATCTTGGGCTGGGCTCAGTGATAGAGTACTTGCCTAGCATGTGTGAGGCCCTGGGTTCAATTCTCAACACCACATATAAATAAATAAATAAATGTCCATTGACAACTAAAACAAAAAAAAAATATTTAAAGAAAAGAGTACAGGGGCTGGGGTTGTAGCTCAGTGGCTGAGCTCTTGCCTCACATGGGTAAGGCACTGGGTTCGATCCTCAGCACCACTTAAAAAAAATAAATAAACAAAACAGAGATATTGTGTCCATCTACAACTAAAATTAAAAAAGAAAAGAGTACATCTCAATAAAATTAAGTATATGCACATTACTGTGCAACCAATCTCTAAACAAGCACTCTACTACCACTGAGCCACACCTGGCCCTCTCCAGAATTTCATCTTGCAAAACTGAAACTGTATGTCCAGGAAACAACTCCCTAATTCTCCTTTCCCCTGTCCCTGGCAACTACCCTTCTGCTTTCTGTGTCTAGAAGTCTAACCACACTAGAGACCCTATAAGAACAGAACCACAGTATTTGTCCTTTGTGACTTGGTACGCCAGAAAACAAGGACACTTTCAAAAACTAATGGTATCACCTAAAAGGAAACAGGAGCCAGCTTGAAAAGGTCTCTACCGGCCAAAGTGGTGGCGATTTGTGCACCAAAAAAGAATAGCGATGATTTAATGTATGGGGTTAGAAGTCAGGACCTCGGAGGAGGAAGGTTGGGCTGTGCCCTGAGAGGGGGGTGGGTAGGGGCGGGTTCTGAATCACAGTCTGCACAGTTGTCACATGGACGTGTTCGCTGTGCGGATCACTGAGCTGAATGACCTGTCCTTTCCTATGTGCCTGTTACACTTCAGCACAAAGATTAATTTAGAGCCGGGGATGTAGCTCAGCAGCACAGTACATGCTCAGCACATATGAAGCCCTGGATTCAACCCCCAACACCAAAATAAAGATTAATTTTTAGAGAAGAATAATTCTAATGGGTCAAAGCACATTGAATTAACAAAAGTCCATGAGTGCATAATAATACTCAAACCTTAGAAAGCCAGAAAAACAAAAAACAAGGGCCGGAGGTGCAGCTCAGTGGTAGAGCACTTGGCCAGCATGCATGAGGTCCTGGGTTCTAATCTCCATTGCAGCAAATAAATTAAATTTTAGAACGAACTTCAGGTGTCCCCATTGAGGCTGATCACAAAGTGGCTTACTTTGGAAAGTAGCACCGAAGGGGAGAGGTTCAGTATCCACCCCGCCTTTGCAGCTGGAACCGTGTCTCACAGTCACCCAGGAGCATGTGTGGAGAGAGGACTCGACTCGCGGAGAATATCGGCTAAAGATGGAGTGGGAACCACAGGCGTAGATGCTGGTCACGTCACAGCCTTGGTGAAGCAGTCAGTCCCTGCCCCAGGAACTAGCAGGTAGGGTGTATGGAGTTGCTGGGACACTGCCAAAGTACCCAGTCCCCCCCTGCAATCAGATGGATTAACACCTAAAAAGCCCCTTTCTCCCAGATCAGTACTGGGATGTGGCTCAGAGATTAAGCACTTCCTTGTTTAACCCCTGGTACAGATAGATGGATTGATAGATGCATGCAACAGCATGCCATATGACATTCAGTGTTGTCTATGACACTTTCTCTTTTTATATCTATTTATTTGCTTTTAGTTGTACACAATGCATTTATTTTTACGTGGTGCTGAGGATCGAACCCGGGCCGCACACGTGCTAGGCGAGCTCTCCACCGCTGAGCCACACCCCCAGCCCGTCTGTGACACTTTCTTACCTAAATATTTATCCTGACTCCACCAAGCCTTTAGAGGAAACACCCAATTTCCAGGAGCTGCAGGATGAGGAGGAAGTGGGAAAGGACCCTGGGGGGCGGGGTTACAATCAGGTGGACCAGAAAAGGAAAACATGCCCCGGACAAGCCCATGTTGTGAGGGAAGGGAAATGAAGGTGCAAAAGTAGCAGGTACCAAGGACACAGTGAGCACATGGGGTGCAAGTCCTTGTCTGCTGCACAGAACCTTGGGGGACAAATGGGAAATTTATTAACATGGGAAAATGAAGATGGTAACAGAGAGCAGGTTACAACAGAATGACAGCGTGATGCCACTTTGGAAAAAATACATAGGGTATATATAAACACTAGAGAAAGATCTAGAAAGATATGCAATAACATTTAACCATGGTGTCTCTGAGTCACTACATTTTTTTTTTTTCTTTCTGTATTTCTGACTTTCTACAATGCACATATTCTGATCTGGCAATGATGAAAGTATTTTTAACTCTTTGTTTTGAAGTAATTATAGACTTACAGGGAGCTGCAAAAATAGTACATAGAATATTGTGTACCCTTTGCCCAGCAGCCCCCAAGAATGGCATCTTATGTAACTGTAGTATGGTATAAAGCTATAAAGGGAATAGTTAATTAGACGTGAGGCTGTTTAATTAGATTCAGACTTTATTCTGTTGTCACCATTCTTGTACACACACACAATTCTATGCAACTTAATGCATATATAATTCACATAATTTTATCCCACAAAGAGATTCATATTTTCCTGTAACCACCAGCATAGTCAAGATAGAGAGCTCATCACTACAAAAGAAGCCTTGTGCTATCCCGTTAGGCCTGAGCTCCTCTCTCTCCCATTCCTGTCATGATATGTCTTTTTTTTTTTTTTTTTTTGAGAATGTTCTATAAATGACCATTTAGATGCAAACTTTGAAACTGGGTTTTTGTCACCAAACATATGTCCTTAAGGTCCAAGTCTTTGTTATCAATAGTTCATTCCTCTTTTTTTTTTTTTTAAGTATTTATTTATTTGCTTTAGTTGTACACAATGCAACGCATTTATGTTTACATGGTGCTGAGTATCGAACCTGGGCTGCGCACGTGTTAGGCAAGCGCTCCACCGCTGAGCCACAACCCCAGCCCAGTTCATTCCTCTTAATAGTTATTTTTATTAAGAATATATTTGAGCATATGTCCCACCTGAATTTTAACATGATTTTAATGTTTTTAATAAAGAATTATGTCCCTATTTTCAAACACCACAGGTAGATGAGCGGCTTGGTCTATTCTCCCTTGAAATTCTGTCCTGAATCAGTCTGGTGGTTGGTGACTCGGCCGTGAACTGCTGTGGGCCCAGATGGGGGATGATTATCCGTCCTGTCACCACTCTGGCTCAGCCCAGTGCTTTGCCCCACGGGGGATGTTCTGGAAAAGTTTCTCAAAGTGGTCCTAACTAAGCCCTGGGGAAAAGCCAGGGATACGTGTTGACTAGGAGTTCCTTCTCAGAATAAGTCTTGTAAAACTCAACACATTACGCGGTATTTTTAACTGGGCCAGTTGCCTGGCGGGCACAGGGCATGTGTTTGGCAACATTTCCTTCAATTGTTGTGGAAAAGTGATAAAAATGGGAACTGATCGTGTCCACACCAGGATGGAGATGCTGAGCCTGGCAGGAGCGCCCAGCAAGCAGCTCTGGGAGGCCTTGGCAGAGGTTCTGTTGGAGTCAGGAGTTCAAATCCCAGCTCTGCTTCTGTACCAGCCGTGGCCCACTGGACACAGTGTGGCCCAAGTGGAGCGTAATTCCTGAATGACTGGAGGGCTGGTGCAGAGCCCTGGAGCTGGAAACAGAGGAGGCCCCCCTACATTGAAGGGGCCAGAAAGGAGCAATCATGGGGTCCTGACAGAGAGTCAGCTGGAGGAGCTCTGGAGAGGGGCTATGGCCTTTGATGGAGAAGCAGCCAGCCTGAGATGTTCCACGGGGTGCAGCCAGGGGATTGTGCACCTGCGCCTCACCTGCCAGTCTCCTCCCACCTCCTGCTGAAGCTCCCACGAGGACTCATTGGGAACCACAGGGCGCAAACCTGTCGTACCAGAAGCACCGTGCAGACGGGGTGTGGAGGGGCACAGGGAGACTTGAGCAAAACCATTGACTACCCATGGGGCTGAGGCAAATACCTTCTCCTCTCCTGACCTCAGGTTCCTTATCTGTAAAGTAATAATGTGACCTCCCTGCTAGAGTCGAGGTGAGGAAAAAGTGTTTAAAATATGTAAAGTACCTAGTACCAGAGCCTGGTGGGAAATATTCTATTATCACTATGAGAAATCAGGCCTAGAGGGGTTGTTTGATAGAAAGGTGGGACCACAGGAGAAGTTTGAAGCAGCCTGGTACTACCTGGGATAAATACCACCACCAGGTAGCCCCTCCACCTGTAAGAACATCGGGTACATGGGCAGAGACAAAGGGACACCCAAGTCCCAGACTGCACACCCTGCCATTCTAACATGGATGAAAAACAATGTTGGCATCCACTTGTAATCCCCCTCCCCCCACCCACTGCAGGCCAACAGTGGCCAGGGCTGCTGGTCTAATTTAGCAAAAGACCATTTGTTTAAAGGAGCTTGCCAAATGAGAGGGTCCAGATTTCTCTTTTTCTTTAAAAAATTCACAGATAAAAATAAGCTCAAGATGGTCTCTTTCTGCCCAAGCTGGTTTGTCCCCACCAAGACTCATGTTGAAATCTGATTGCCCTTGTGGGGGTGTTGAGAATGATTAGGTAGTTAAGAGAAACAAATGCTTCTCTCACACAACTGGGTTATTCCCATAGACTGGAGGAGTTATCACAAGAGCAGTTTCTTTTTTTGGCAGGGAGGGTTGCAGAGATTGAATTCAGGGTCACTGGACCACTGAGCCACATTCCCAGTCCTATTTTTGTATTTTATTTAGAGACAGGGTTTCACTGACTTGCTTAGCACCTTGCTTTTGCTGAGGCTGGCTTTGAGCTCACGATCCCCCTGCCTCATCCTCCCAAGCCTCTGGGATAACAGGCATGCGCCACCGTACCTGGTTGAGAGCAGGTTCTTATAACGTGAAGCTGCCCCTCATATTCCGCCTCCTGTATGCAGCTCCACTTACTTTTCTGTTTTCCGCCTTTAGTTGAAACAGTGTGAGGCCCTCGCCAGCTCCACAGGCTTAGGCTTCCCAGCCTCCAGAACGGGGAATCAAAATAAACTTCTTTCCTTTTAAATTATCCAGTCTAAGGGATTTTGTTATTGCAACATAAACTGAACTAAGACACCTTCTAAACAAATTTGTAGTTAACTAACATCAGGATCATGGGAGGAGGGAGGAGAGGACCTGTCAGGTTGGCCACCCAGCCTGCCAATCCTACCCACCCAGGCTTTGAAGTGTAGACTAGCTATTGAGAGACTTCACACCCCAATTCCCCCCAGATAACCTTGGAGGAAAAATTCAAGTTGACAAATTATGTGAAAATTACTCAGAAGGTACCAGGTCCATGGAGCTGCTTTTTTTTCTTTTTTCCTTTTGGTACTGGGGATTGATCTCAGGGGCACTCAACCACTGAGCCACATCCCCAGCCCTATTTTGTCCATGGAACTGCATCTTAAAGAACAGATGCTACTGTCCCAAGCCAGATGCCCCAAGACAGGGGTTGCCAGATTTTGCAAATAAAAATACATAATGGCTCATTAAATTAGAATATCAGATAAATAACAAATAATTTTTTACCATGTCCCAAATATTGCATGGGACATACTTTTTTTTTTTTTAGCTGTAGTTGGACAATACCTTTATTTTATTTATTTATATGTGGTGCTGAGGATTGAACCCAGGGCCTCGCCTGACCTAGGAGAACGCTCTTCGCTGAGCCACAATCCCAGCCTCTGGGACATACTTAAACACTAAAAAATTGTTAGTTGTTTATCTGACATTCACATCTAACTAAGCATCCCACATTTTATCTGGCATCCCACTCAGGAATGACAAGGGCAGTCCTGAAGGGGACACAATTACAGAGGTCTCAAACTGGTGGCATTCAGGGCCATGAGGCCCATTCGTGTGTGTTTCACAGTTGTTAGTTTATAAAACTGAAATCAGTTGCCAACATTTTAGGGAGTAGTAGCTGGTAGTAGCCACCCTGCTATGAAAACAGAACAGAACAGAAGGGGACACGGAACAGCAGAAATTGATTTGTTAGTTGGTTGCAAGATGAGCCTGGAAGTCATGTGGTCTCAGGCCTGGGGAACCCGCTCCAACGCTGCAGTCCACCCTACAAGTACTGGCTGCAGGGTCTGACAAGCTCTCCCATCAAGGCCCTGGCCAGGGCGACTTTCCCTTTTCCAGGCTGGAGATGGAAGCTTCTAGTCACATGTTGTGGAAATGTGTGCCCGCAGTGCCCCCTGCAGACGGAGGCTGCAGCTGCAGGTTCTGGGGAAGATCCTGCGCCATCCTTCCTGGTAATTGTGTAGCCAGTCAGAAGCGAAGCAGGCAAAATCTAGCAGAAATAGAAGGTATAAATAAGCTGAAGATAGCAAGCATTTGAAAAGTCCTTTCCAGGCAGAGTTCTAAGTGTTCGTGTGCTCCTTAAAATATCCCCAGAGGTGGTATCATTGCCATACCCAAAAGAATTGAAAACAGGGGCAGGGCGCAGTGGCGCACGCCTGTAATCCCAGCACTTTGGGAGGCTGAGGCAGGAGGATCGCGAGTTCAAAGCCAGCCTCAGCAATGGCGAGGCACTTAGCAACTCAGTGAGACCCTGTCTCCAAATAAAATACAAAAAAGGGCTGGGGATGTGGCCCAGTGGTCAAGTGCCCCTGAGTTCAATTCCCGGTACCACAAAAAAAAAAAAAAAAAAAGAATTGAAAACAGGGACTGAAATAGATACTTGTATGACAATGATCACTTTAATAGCCCAAAGGGACGCAACTGCCCGTTCATCAACAGATGAAAAAGTAACTAAACTCTGGCACAGACACGGGCATGGCGTTATTCAGCCACACAAAGCTCTGATATGTGCTACAACAGGGAGGAACCCTGAAAATAGCGTTAAATGAAGTAAGCCGGTAAGCCAATTTCCAGATGAAGAAATGTGGCTCACAGAGATGTGAATTGCTCCCCAAAGTCACATGGCTGGTAAGTGGCAGAGTCACCATCCAAATACAAAAACAAGTGACTTCAAGTCAGTCACTCAACTCCCCTGAGCTTCAGTTTTCCTATCTATAAAATTCAATAATGAGCAGGGTTGGGTGCAGACTGGTTGAGATAATAGATAAATACAGCATGGACCCACAGCAAGCACTCAAGGGACACACTTATTGTTCTTTTTCTACCTCTCCAATATCAACCACCTCCCGTCTAACTTTGGCAAAAAGATGTGTTTATTTACAAGATATGAATTGTGTCCCTACCACATGCCAGGCCCAAAGCTAAGCACTTTACAGACATGGATTTTTTTAAAATTTTTTTTAATATTTATTTTTTAGTTGTAGGCAGACACAATATCTTTATTTTATTTTTATGTGGTGCTGAGGATTGAACCCAGTGCCTCACGCATGCTAGGCGAGCGCTCTAGCTCTGAGCCACAACCCCAGTCCCTACAGACATGATTTTATTGAGCCTCAAACCTCTCTGAAGGAGGCATTGTTAAGAACCCCACTTCACAGATGAGGAAACTGAGGCTTAGAGAAGTGCAAGAATTTACCCCCAGATGCCTCAGTTAAGAGGACAAAGAGGAGGATCATCCTAGAAGCATCAGGTATTTGAAGGGGCTGAAACTGGGGGACAAGTTGACCAGGGTGAGCCCTGGAGGCCTGCCCCTGTCCCCAGGGCTTGGAGAAGCCATGATGGCAAAGCCAAGAGAATGGGGTGGTGGGCTGGGGTTGGGGGAAGCTCTCTAGGGAGCTTTTCTGCCCCTGGCACTTCTGGCCTCTGTGGTATCTCCTTCACAGGGAAGTCGAGAGCATATGAACCTTGAAGGTCAGAAATGGGCTCTTTTCCTGTGTCTGATGGACTGCAGTGAAGCCAAAGGTTACAAACACAAGAGCCAGACTGACAGAGTGCTAGCTCTGCCACTTACCAGCTGTGTGACCTCAGACAAATCATGGTACTTCTCTGAGCTGTCCTTCAGCTGTCAAATGTGGGAATAATAATACAACCTGCCTCAGAGGGTTGATAGAAGGATATTTTGTTACATGTAAAGAACCGTAATAGATACATGGTATAAGTTCAATAAATGTTAGCCATTGTTAATATTATTATTATTACTACTACGAAGGCAGTTACATTAAAAAGGGAAGAGGGGCCTGACGAGGTGGCACATGCCTGTAACCCCAGCGGCTTGGGAGGCTGAGACAGGAGAATCGTGAGTTCAAAGCCAGCCTCAGCAAGTGAGAGGTGCTAAGCAACTCAGTGAGATCCTGTCTCTAAATAAAATCCAAAATAGGGCTGGGGATGTGGCTCAGTGGTTGCGTACCCCTCAGGTCAATCCCTGGTACCAAAAATAAATGGGAAGAGGGATGTGGCCAGTGGTAGAGCGCTTATCTAGTGTGCGGTAGGTCCTTAGTTTGATCCTGTTAGCTCAGAAACACCAGGCCCCAGACACAAACTTCATGGATCAGCTTTTCATTCAGGAACAAAGTTTCATAAAGGAACAGGGTATGCAGGAACAGGATGGCGCCACTGAACCCACTGTCCTGGTGGAAAATGAGCTACTGGACAGATGAGGGGATTGGGCTTATAGAGGTTATACTGAGAGGTGACTTAATTAATGAGCATGTCAGTTTGGGCACTCGGGGTTTTTTGTTTTTACTAGACAGTGGAGGGTCTGGGGTCAGTGCCCAGCATCTGGAAAAGATTTATTTTGGGAGAGATCAATGCTTACGTCTCTTCCCAGAGACTGTCATTCTATGTTTGATGGACACCTTCTCCCCAGGACTTGTTTTCTCACCAGGAAATAATATATTTAGATATATTTAAATATATATTTAATAAAGAATATATTAGACATATATCAATACTATCAATGTATGGCTTTTTCACTCCCTTTTCCCAGGCCACACTATTTTAGGGTTTGTCATTTTCCATATCTAATAGATCCCTAACACCCCAGAGAGAGAGAGAGAGAGAGAGAGAGAGAAGAGATAGAGAGAAGAGACGAGAGGAGAGAGGAGAGAAGAAAAAAAGGGAAGTGGTCCTGAGGCATAGGGCTGTGGGGAACTGGAAAGCAAACGGCCTTCCTAAGGGGGTGGACACTGTTCAGCAGCAGCCAATTATCACCTAGTAGGAACACAGGCCCACTAAGGCTAGACCTTCCCATTTTTCAAGGAAAGCCTTTTTACTTCTTGAACACAAGACACAATGTGCACTTTTTTTTTTTTTTCCCTTGGTACCGGGTTGAACTCAGGGGCACTCAACCACTGAGTCATGTCTCTAGCCCTATTTTGTATTATATTTAGAGATAGGGTCTCACTGAGTTGCTTAGCACCTCACCATTGCTAAAGCTAGCTTTGAACTCACAATCCTCCTGTCTCAGCCTCCTGAGCTGCTGGGATTACAGGCGTGCACCACCTTGCCTGGCAATGGGCACATTTTTATCTCCTGGCCTTAGCACTTGCCTGAACAGTCTGCCTGCTGGTTTTCTTGTATCTTCCTTCCTGTTTTGTACTTAAACGTTCATCTTTATGTTTCCATATCTATTCCGTTTCTGCATGGCTCATCTCATGAGACTCTTAGAGAGTATTATTATTATTATTTATTATTATTATTATTATTTAGTGGTGCTAGGGATTGAACCCAGTGCAGGAGCCCTGTTTGGGGAGATGGCTTAAATTGCGGTGGACTACGGGCTTTGGACATGTTTGGGCATTGGCGCCTTCCGTAGTCTCACAGGACTTGGCCCGGGATCTTGCGAGACTTGGCCGGAGATCTCGAGGGACTTGAGCGAGATTGCGGATGAGGTTTGCGCCATTTTGGAGGTTAGAGGAGCGTGGACGGTGTGTCGGGGTGTTAGAGCCAGAGAGAAAAGTTATCAGAATAAAGGGCTGTTTGTTTCCAGTTTGTCTCTAAACTTCTTCCCGCGGCTTCTTTGCTCCAAGCGGCCATCGCTTCAGGCGACTACAACCCAGGGCCTTGTGCATGGGAAGCAAGCACTCTACCAACCGAGCTATATCCCCAGTCCCCTTAGTGTAAAGAAACAAAAAGAAACAGAAGCAAGCAAGGTGCAGAGGCAAAGTAAAAGGGGGTGCTCATCTGAGCTGCCAGCTTTATTTATATCCATAGGTTACATTAGGTCATTGACATCATTAGTACATATTGCTCATTGTATAGTGTTATGCGGGCAGGTTTAGGCGCAGTGACATGTTGGTATTGTTGTAACAGAGTTCCTTTATTCCCAGAAGCTAAGTGTTTGAGATGAAGGTTGATGTTGTCGTTACCGTGGGTCTCAGCCAAACTCAGTCAAGGGGGGTAAGTGGCGCGGTGTCAAGAACACAAACGATACACGGAAGGAGCAGACACCGGGAGCTGGGTGAAAGCAGGCACTTGGCGACCCTCCTGCTAGCTCATTTATTTTTTTTTTAAATTTTTTCTTTTTTTGGTAGTTGTGGATGGACAGCATGCCTTTATTTGTTTACTTTTATGTGGTGCTGAGGATCGAACCCAGTGCCTCCCATGTGCGAGGCAAGCACTCTGCCACTGAGCTACAGCCCCAGCCCTAGCTCATTTATTGAGGAAGCATCTTACTCTTTTAAAGGCCCTCTGCCCAATCATATTATGCCACAGTGGGCAAGACCACCAAGTTCTCCCCTGGTTTCCTTGGCAACACTTATGTAATTTGTGGGAAGGGGCTTCCTCCTTCCGCAGGCCAGAGCAAACACTTCTTCCTGCAAATTTGTAATTATGGGAAGGGGCTTTACTCTATCAGAGCAGACACTCCTTCCTGCAGATTTCTAATCAGGGGAAGGGGGCTTACTCTATCAGCCAGGGCAGATTTCCAATTGAGGGGCTCTCACTCCATCTGGCCAGAGCGGAATGCTCCTTCCTACAGATTTTTCTGACAGGCATAGGTTTTCCTTATACACGTGAGACATTCACAGCTGCCAGCCAGGAACTGGGAGTTTCCCCTACAGGTTGAGGCTGATATGACTCTAGCACAGAGCCTCCTCTTGAAGGACATTACCATAGCAGCTAGGCATTGAGTATGTATTAGTCATCTTACTAGTTCCAGGGAGAAACTGTAGAATATTCCAAGTGTGGATAACAGGGTGCCTGTTACCCTCTGTGAGTTTGCTCACCAGAGGAACGCTGCCTTGTACATATCCACAGCCAGAATCCTCATACCTTAGAGTGTATTATTTTCTATTTGGCTTCTCCCTCTACTGGCAACGTTACCTCCAACATGGGCAAGCTTTTTTCTGGTTGTTTTCCACTATTGTATCTCCAGTAACTAGAATAAACCCTGGCATGTGGTAGGTACTTGAGAGATAATAATGGAATAATTGTGGGAATACAGTTGGTCCTTTACCCATGAGTTCCACACCTGTGGACTCAACCAAGTCTCAAAAATATGCTTTTAAAAAAATGCATTTGTAGGGGCTGGGGTTGTGGCTCAGCGGTAGTGTTTGCTTAGTACATGCGAGGCGCTGGGTTCAATCCTCAGCACCACATAAACATAAATAAATAAAATAAAGGTATTGTGTATAACCACAACTAAAACAAAAATATTTTTTAAATGCACTTGTAGCCAGGCGCTGTGGTGCATGCCTGTAATCCCAGTGGCTCCAGAGGCTGAGACAGGAGGATCGCAGGTTCAAAGCCAGCCTCAGCAAAAACAAAGCACTAAGCAACTCAGTGAGACCCTGTCTCTAAATAAAATACAAAATAGAGCTGGGGATGTGGCTCAGTGCCCCTGAGTTCAATCCCCAGTACCAAAAAAAAAAAAAAAAAAAAAAAAAAGTACTAAACATGTAGACTTATTTTTCCCCCTGCAGAGCTGGGTATCAATCAAACCAAAGCTAGTGAGCACACCCACTGAGCTACCTCTCCATTCACTTTTTCTTGTCATTATGTCCTAAACAATACCATATTTATATAGCATTGCATTTATTAAGTAATCTAGATTTAAATAATACTGGAGAAAGGACATTATTTTATATAAGGGGCTCAAATTTTTTGGTATTTACAGGGATCCCTAAACTAATCCCCTAAAGACACTGAGGGGCAACTATATATTCTTTAACATTCTGAGGCCAGACATGGTGGTACATGCCTAAAATCCCAGATAAGGCAAGAAGATGGCAAATTCAAGACCAGTCTCCGTAATCTAGCAAGACCCTCTCTCAAAATTAAAAAGGGCTGGGATGTAACTCAGTAATAAAGCATACCTGGGCTCAATCCCCAGTACAAAAAGAAAAAAAATTCTGCGACTGAGGATGTAGCATTTGCTTAGCATATGTGAGGCCCTGGGTTCTGGGTACTAAACCTGGCATTACCAAAAATACATTCTATGGCTACATGCATTACCCAAACACATCATTAGGCTTCCAGTTTGAATGATGTTTGAAAGATCTATTGGTTTTTTTTAAATGTACATTTTTATCTTTATGCGGTGCTGAGGATTGAACCCAGTGCCTCCACAACCCCAGCCCTACTGTTTTTCATGTTTTGCTTTATTTAACACCCACCATATGAAAGAATAGCTCTTTGGGGGACAAACAGGAAGCACTCCTTCCTTCCTTGGTGTTTCTCAGAGCTGGGAACCACAGCTAACTCCTCACCTGTGCCTCTGGAATCCTCACCAGAGGCTCGGGCAGGAGGATCTAAAGCTCAAAGCCAGCCTCTAACTCCTCCTGCCCTCTCAAATAAACAAAGGCCAGGTGTGTAGTAACACATGCCTGTAATCCCAGCAGTTTGGAAGGTGGAGACAACAAGGCCCTAAGCAACTTTGGTTAGGGATGTGGTCCAGCAGTTGAACATCCCCGGGTTCAATCACCAGTACCTAAAAAGGGTGGGGGGTGTGGCTGTTTTAAGTACCCCTGGGTCTAATCCCTGATACCCACCCTAAAAAAGGGAGGGGAGTAGAGAGGTGCTAAATACATGGGAGTCACAATGGCTCAGTGACAGAAGACAATATGGAACAGAATACAAACACATATACAGACATGTACAGCATACACAGGCAATTTAGGCATTAAGGAAAAAAAATGTGGCAGGGAAGCCAGGCATGGTGTAGCATACCTATAATCCTAGGGACTTGGGAAATCTAGACCAATCTGGGCAAGTGTAAGTTCTCAAAAACAACAACAACAAAAAATACTGGGGGCACCAATTAAAAAAAATGCAGGTGAAAAAAATACTGGGACTATAGCTCCTGCATTCAATCCCCAGCACCAAAAAAACGTGCCAAATCTTCTGTGGAATAAGGGCTACATTGGGGGTAAACCATATTTGTATCAATACTAATGGGTAAAGAGAGTGCAGATGTATAGGGCTAGGATTGAGGGCGGTGGAGGTCAGGAAGTCAGTTTAGGGAATATGAAGTTAGTGTACAGAGGGTCTTGGTTAGAAGTGGGCATGTCATAGCAATCTACCAGCAGAAATCCTAGTTCTTGTGCTACAGATTTACTAATAATTAAGTTGTGATTACCTGGTGTCTCCACTAGAGAAGCACCTGTTTACAAACTTGTTGGTATAAGTGTCCCTTAAATAATGGCTTCAAAATACATAGTTTAGCTATAATTTAAAAGGGCTATAGGCCCTTTCAACATGGCAGGCTGCTCGACCAAAGTGAGCAAGGACAAGGTAAAGAGACATAACAAGTCAGAACTGCCCACTATGCCACCTTGATTCTCACATAAATACTCCAAAGGAAATTGTTTGTTTGCTACTTGTTATCCCTGTTGAATGTTTACCTCCCATGACAAAATACAACAGTTTTTAATTTCAAGTATTTTATTCTTTCTGCAGGTAAGAAGCCTACAAAGTTAGAAATTTAATTCTTGAATTTTTAAAGAAATGGGTATAGTCTTTGTGGCTAACCCTCACACTTAGTACACAAAAACCTTATGGGATTGTTCAGCTGGAAACACAGGACTCCATTTTCTTTCAGGATTTGTATTCCAACTCCATGGCTGAGCAACTGCTAAAAGGAAAACAAAGTACATTATAATCTGTTCCATTTTGGGTTGAAAAGTGCTTTCTATTTGGGATATGAAAGCATGTGGTTCTTCACATATTGGTCCACCCAGGAGGTCAAGGAGCTTATTCTACTAAATGACCGGTCTCTTCTACACCACTAATATTATGCCCATGTGCTATTCCCATGCTGTTACAATTGAAATAATTTACCTAAATCCAGAAATAAGCCCTTCTGGGTAAGGGGAACAGTCAAAAAACACATCCAGAATGAGAACCACACCACCTTTTGAAAAGTGGGGAATTAGCCAGGTGTGGTGGTATACAGCTACCCAGGAGGCTGAGGCAGGAGGGTCACAAGATCAGCCTGAGGCGAGTTAGCAAGACTGACTAAAAATACAATTGTGGACTGGGGAAGTAGCTCTGTGGTAGAGCCTAGCTTGCCAACCAAGTAAAAAAAACCAATAATTTTGTTGTTTCTCAAGGGACACAACCTAAATATAAATGCACAGTACACAAAAGATTAATATATGTGTGAATAACAATGGAACTAAATATTCTCAGTTGGTAAGGATCATTGAGCTTTTCTGCATTGGAGATTGAACACAGGGGTACCTTTGCCACTGGGGTAAATTCACAGCCCTCCTTGAGACAAGGTCTAAGTTGCTCAGGCTGGCCTTAAACTTGCAATCTTCCTATCTCAGTCTCCTTAATAGCTGTAATTATAGGTGATTATATACTACTACCATGCCTGGCTGAGAATTCTCTTTAAATGAATGTCAACCTTCATCTTCAAAGAATGTTGCGACTTTCGTGACTTTAGGTGGTGAGAGCCTGTACATATCAGAATACTTTGAATCTAGGGTAATGAAGGACTCTAGGCAAGTAAGGGAACAAATACTTATTTGGCAAAAGCCGATTTTCTGTGCTAGGCACAATTTACTGGGGGATCATTCAAGTCAGGATACGGAATACAACTAAGGTCTGACTCAATCAGACCAGTCTGGTTGATCTGCTCAACCAGATTAAGGAGGCACAAATTCCCCAGTTTCCAAAGGACAACGAAAGGCGGGTGGTGCTGTTGTTTTCTGCATAAAGTAGAAGTGGGAGGAATAAACTCAAAATAGCCATCTGTGCCTATCTGCTTCTGCTTGCTCACTTTGATGAAGCAAGTCAATATGCTAAAGAGACCCATGTAGCAAGGAACTGAGGGTGGCCTCCAGCCAGCCAAAGTAAAATAAGGCACACAACTGAATGCCACAAAAATAATCATGATCAAATGAATCAAATTCCTCTTAGAACTGCGTCTTAAGTAGAGTTTGACAACTGGAAAGCAGAAACCTCACCTGTTGCAGGATGGACTGAAGCAAAGAGATCATATCAGATCCCACTAACATCACCATAGTAGCACCCAGGGCTCCTGTAGAAAGTGAACAAATAATCTGAATGCTGGAAAAACACCAACAGAGCAAGCAGCAAACAAGGATAGAAGTTATTTTGTGTCGATGCATCAGACGAAACTGGCTTAATGGTTTAATTTGATCAACAGGGTCGATCTGATGGGGAAAAAAGTTATGTCATCAGCTGCATCGGCTCAGTGAGTCAAATTTGAATCAAAAGGACAGACAGTCCTACTCTAGGAAAAGGCATTTACTTCACTACATGTCTATTAAAGTTGAGAAAATGTGGGCACATCACTTACCAATCCTTTCACTCCTGGAATTCATCCTGGTTCATTCAAAGCCTGGTTTCTAGTAGCAAACCTAAGATAAAATGCATAAAGATAAACTCTCATTAACTAGATGGCCAAGGGAATGGGGGTCAGTTGGTGCTCAAGCAGGCATATCAGACAGAAACTGGCTTAGAGAAGTTAGATCAACATGGTCGATCTGTCGGGGAAAAAAGTTCAGTCATCATATATGCCAGCAAGCAGCTTTTTTTTTTGGTTCCAGGGATTAAACTCAAGTGCACTCAGTCACATCCCCAGCCCTTTTTAATATTTTATTTAGAAACAGGGTCTCACTAAGTTGCTGAGGCCGGCTTTGAACTTGCAAACCTCCTGACTCAGCCTCCTGAGCCACTGGGATTACAGGCCTGTGCCATGTCTTGTGGTTACTCTTTGACCTCTTAACAAGAGGAACAAGTAATAAGCTAAGTTGCTGCCACATCTCTCATTCAGTGAGCAGAATACACACCTGTAATCCCAGCCACTTGAGGGAACAAGACATTGGAAGGACTGCTTGAGCCCAGGAGTTCGAGTTATTAGCTTAAACAACATGTGGCCAGACCCTGTAGGAATGGGACAGGACAACGTTCAGCAAGGTCTCAGTTCTATGTGCCTCACTTCTGCATTCAAGTGAAAGGGGGAAAAAAAGACCAGCTTTGCAGTTAGAGGCTAGGTCAACAGAAAAATACATTTGGCTTTTCACAAATGGAAAAGCCCAAGAAAGCCCTTTGGACATCTCAAGAACTGTTTCTTCCCTAGGAACCCATCCAACACATAAATTGTCATAAGTACTTAAGAGGTTCAACAAAAGTTCGCTATGGACTGGAAAAAGTAGCTCAGTGGCAGGGCCCATGTTAAGCATGCACAAGGCCGAGTTCCATCTAGCACCACCACAAAAAAACTAAATGAATTAAATCTTAATCCTACCCCTCTAAATTTGCATGACCTAAGTATGTCTTAGATTCTAAGAGATACGTGCTTACCCAAGAGCTCCGAAGACAGAAAGTTGTAGACGCTTAAGTGGGGTTCCCGTGGAAGCGCAGAGGTGAGGCCCTCTTGCAACACCCATTCTGCATCCAATTGTGTTAACCTACAATACAAAAGGGCGTCAATCGACATGTTCCCATAACCAGGAAAAAAAAACAGGAGAGGGAGGGCCTCTTGAAGCTGGTGTGTCAGATGTAACTGGCAAGTGTTAAAATAAGATCAGCATTGTCGATCTGATGGGGAAAAAAGCGAAGTCATCATTTACACCAGCCAAGGGCTCCTAAGGGCCAAGCAGAAGTCGCGAGTTTTCCCAAGTAACTCATCTCCCCACGGCCCTAACGCCTCTTTGGAGTCTGCACTGGAGAAGACTAGGCCCAGCAGCAGAGGCGATGGCACTAAGAGGATAAAAGAGGACCAGCCGGGCGCGGTGGCGCACGCCTGTAATCCCACCACTTTGGGAGGCTGAGGCAGGAGGATCACGAGTTCAAAGCCAGCCTCAGCAATAGTGAGGCACTTAGCAACTCAGTGAGACCCTGTCTCTAAATAAAATACAAAAAGGGCTGGGGATGTGGCCCAGAGGTTGAGTGCCCCTGAGTTCAATCCCTGGTACCACAAAAAAAAAAAAAAAAGAGGACCAAACTCGTGACGGGAAAACAGTGGCGTCTCCACTCACCATACAACAAACGTGGTTAGGGTGGGAAGACATCCTGAGAAGGGCAAAAGAAGCTCCCACACACCAGAAGCGCCTCCGGAGCGAAAGAACGAGGGCGGCTGGAGCCTCCCTTATATAACCAGCGGGACTGGTGCGCGTGCGCACTGGCAGGAGGCCCGCCCCTTCCGGCCTGCCGCGACGCCCCTTGGGAAACATAGTCCCGGAGCCGCGCAGCCCTGGGCGCTCTAATGGTTGTCAAGGCGCGCGCCTAGCCCCGCCCCCCGCCTCGTATACACTGGGCAGCCGGGCTCCTCGGCCTCGCCGCCATGTCGCGCTTCGCACGCACCGAGCGGCCCGCCGGGTCCCCGCTCCCTCGGGACCGGCTGAAGCCTGCGTCGGCCCCGGACGCAGTTAGCCCGCCCCCCGCGGTCCCCTCCCCGAGGCCGCGCCCGCCTGCGCCAGCCGACCCGCCGCCTGGGGGAGCTGAGGTGACACCTGCCTTCCGCCCGCCCGAGGGCGGGGGCGCTCGGCCAGGCCCCTCGCCTGCGCCCGCGGCTCAGCCGCCGCCTCCGCTCCCTCCTCCCCCTCGTTCATCTCCTCCTCCTCCGGGCCGCCCGCCCGGCTCCTTGCCCCGCCCCGGGTCTGCGGGAAGGGAAACCGAAAGTGCGCGGCGCCGGGCGGGGCCGCGACCTGCCTGGGCCCGAGCCCCACGCCCGCCGGCGCCGCCACCGGAGCCCGCAGCCGGTGAGTGCCCACCGCGCCCGCACCTGCTGCCCCCCGCGCCGTCCCACGCTGCCCGCCGGAATCCCGTCCCCTCCTCAGCGCCCGTCAGCCCCCGGAGTCCCATCCCCTCCTCAGTCCCGTCACTCCCCGGAGTCCCGTCGCCTCTGCTCACCCCCCACCACCCTCTTAGCCCCTGTCACACCCCAAGCCCTGTCACTCCCCAGACCTTGTCCCCTTCTCAGTCCCTGTGTCACCCCCCAGAGTTTCCATCCCCTCTGTTTAGCCCCTGTCCCCCTGAGTCCCGTCCCCTCTGCTCACCCCTTTCTCCCCCAGTCTTGTCCCTCCTGCTAACCCCTGCCCCCCCAGTCCTGTCCCCCCTGCTCAGCGCCCCCCTCCGCAGTCCTTAGCAGCCCCAAGCCCCCAGCTCCCTAGTGGTCTCCCCAGCGCCCCTCAACACCTCCCTCACCTCTGCATTCCCTCAGTACCGGCACCCACTGCTGCCCCTGCCTCACCATGTCCATCCCCGTCCCTCACCCCTGTCACCTCTTTCACCCCCATCTGTCATCAAGCACCCTCAGCACCCTGCACTCCCCATCCCTCCTGGGGTCCCCCAGCACTTCAGCAGACGGTCCCAAACTCTGCCCTGCCGCCTCCTGAAGCCCCCTGCCACCTCTGAAGCGGCCCCAACTGAGCCTGGGAATGCGCTTCCCTGCCCAGGGCTGTCCCCAGACCGCTCCCCCGTGACCCCACAGCGTCTCCCTCAGAACTGGGCTCCTGGGTGCTAGAGACTTCTCCCCGGACTCTGGACACTTCCCTGCAACCCAGCCTTCATCTCCTTCTTCAGCCTCTTTACTTCCACCCTGGTAATTACCAAGCTCTCATTCTCATCCCTGTTCATGCTTGACCATCACCAGTTTTCTTCTTCCTGCCTTCTTGGCCTTCATTCTCCCCCACTCAAACATTTTTGTCTGTTTATTCATAGCATTTGCTCTTCCTATGTGTGCCTCCCTTCCTTGCTGATGTTTCTTTTTTTCTTTTCTTCCATTACTTCTTTTATTCCCCCCAAATTTCTGGGTTTCTATTTTAGTATTTTTCAAGAAAAGAAAGAAAAAATTTTCCCCTCATGAAACTGAACAACAACAAACTATTGAACCTCCACCATGAGAGCAGGGTTTGATAAATTAGGGAATGATAAGATTAGGGAAGAGACTCACCAAAAATATTGTGGGGGCGGGGTGTTCCTTTTTCTGATGAGGATAAAAGTGCCTCTCATATAATGCCAGATCTATTCACAGTTTCCAACTATGAATATTTTAAAACTTAGGACAGTCTCAAAAATCTTTTTGCTGAGGACTCTGAGTCACCTGCTTTTTCCCTAACCCTAGCCCACATGATATGCATGAGTTAGACTGAGATGTTCCCATTGAGGAGCTTCCTCTTGCAGAACCAGTATCAAAAATCATTTAGATACAGGAAAGAGGAAAGAATTGCAGATTTCTAGTGGTTCTGAGGAAACAGGACCCATAGGTGCTAAGTTAATCAATAGCTTTCTAGTTATTGAAACGTGATCTCATTCTCTTGATTTAGTACAGCAAAGGGCTTAATCATTTTGCTGTGTTCCAAAGAATAGGATAAGTGACAACTGCACTATTTTCAAACTATAGGGGATTGCGAGGTATAGAGTACTGTATAATAATGCCAGATAGGGTGATAAGTACATGGTTTTGGATTAACAAAAATGTACTCTTTTGTCCTGGCAACAATATTTGCTTTACAGGAGAGGAAAATAAAACCTAGCAACTGTTAAGCAACTTGGCTAGAGGTATAAACTGTACAATAATTTTGGATAGGAATTGATAACACTTTCTCCTCCCCAAGAAAATGCAAGGAAGAATTTGATCCCTTGAAATCACCTAAATTATGAATTTAATGTTATGTTTTATAATTGGCCACTAAACAAAGTTGAGCACTTTGTGCTCATGATTAAAATCTGCATTTAACTCTTAGTTAATCATTGAAAGGTAGAAGCAGAAGGACTGGCTCGATGGTGTTTGGTTTTTGTCATTAGATGCTGTTTCAGGGCACTGATAATTCTCAACATGTGCAGTTCCAGATAACTGAAAGTAACGTGAGCGTGAATGAATTCAAGTGACTTAAACATGGAAGACAGAAGATCACATCTGGAGGCCAGGCCCAGGAATCCCCATACCAACCACAGAGGTAAGCAAGGTTTCCTACCTCTACACAACGAGAGAAGGAAACTGGGTTGCTTGTCATTGGGCCCACCTGATATTGCCTGCATTTTTCAAGTAAAGAATGGCTTATCCCTTAACTATAGCATGAATGACTATGAAAAACAGATAGGTTTCCCCTTTCCCTAAGAGAGATGATGGATGGGTACAGTTCACTTTAGCAAAAACAGTAATGGGGTGTCAGAAATGGTAGTAACTCTTGGTTTGGCACAATGCTATTAATAGAAACATAATACAAACCTCAAAACATAATTTTTTAAATTTTCTGGTAGCATCATTGAAAAAAGCAAAAGGAAGAAGATTAAATTTACTTTTAAAATTTAATACTAATTTCCTCCATACGTGAAGCATTATGAATAAGCATAAAATGTTTCAAGTGATTATAATCTCCTTTCCCTGTAAAAATTGGTGTTTCAGAATTGAGCATATTCATTAGAACAAAGTAAGTTGATAAACATACATCTTAGGTCTACATTTATTTTATTTATTTAAAAAAATTTTTTAGATGTTGATGGAACTTTATTTTATTCATTTATTTATACGCAGTGCTGAGAATCAAACCCAGTCCCTCATACACGCTAAGCAAGCACTCTACCACTGAGCTACAACCCCAGCCCCTAAATTTATTTTAATTTGGAGATTCCTTTGTAACATTCAACTAATGAATTCCAATTTTAAAATGTCTTTCTGTTAGTAGCCAGTGTAAAACAAAGTAAATAAATAAAAACTTTTTTAAAGCATTTCTTGAAAATTGTTTTAAAAATTAACTTCACATTGATTCTACTTCTAATACACATATCAGAAACATGATAAAGTTGCTTTATATCAAATAGCACATTAAGTTAGACTACATGAAAATTCCTGCAGGTTTTAATATTCTACAATTATCTCTTTGAGGAAGAAATTTTTTTAAAACAGGGATTATAGGTCAAATCTAACTGGCAATAAAATCAGGAAGACCTTTGTTAAGATAACAAATACTGCAATGAATTTCTAGCATATGATATTTGCTTGCCTGTCTGCATCCATATAAAATGGGGCTAGGGCTGGGGCTCAGCAGTAGTGCACTTGCCTGGCATGTGTGAGGCACTGGGTTCAATTCTCAGCACTGTGTATAAATAAATAAAAACAAATAAATAAATAAAAATAAACATCTATCAAAAAAATAGTTACTCGCAGCCGGGCACAGTGGCTCATGCCTATAATCCCAGCACTGAGGAGACTGAGGCAGAAGGGATCATGAGTCAAAGCCAGCCTCAGCAATGGCCAGGCACTTAGCAACTCGGTGAGACCCTGTCTCTAAATAAAAAATACAAAAAAGGGCTGGGGATGAGGCCCAGTGGTTGAGTGCCTCTGAGTTTAATCCCCGGTACCAAACAAAAATATAATAATAGTTACTCAATTTTTTTTTCATAAAATTTAAGAGATTTTTTTCTATTGTATTTAAAGGTTGTAAGTAATAATAAGAAATTCTTCATATGTGATTTATTTCCAGAACAGATATGGAATAAATTATGCTTTATTCAAAAAACTTTAATTTAATAAAAATTTAATGATCTGTCTTATTGTATGCAAATACTATCATTTTATAATTGAATGTACATTATCCTAAGACTTTAATAACTTTAATAATATTTTTATACCCCTCACATACTTAGATATTAGCCACATTTCACATTATTTTATTTTATTTTATTTATTATTATTATTTTTTTGCACTGCAGATTGAACTCAGGGGCACTCAACCACTGAGCCACATCACCAGCCCTATTTTGTATTTTATTTAGAGACAGGTTCTCACTGAGTTGCTTAGCGCTTTGCCATTGCTGAGGCTGGCTTTGAACTCTGATTCTCTTGTCTCAGCTTCCCAAGCCTCTGGGATTATAGACGTGTGCTGCCATGCCCGGCACATTTCACATTTTTTTTTAATTTTTTTTTTTTTTTAGTTATAGATGGACACAATATCTTTATTTTATTTATTTTTTTATGTGGTGCTGAGGATCGAAACCAGTGCCTCACGCATGCAAGGCAAGCACTCAACCACTGAGCCACAACCCCAGCCCACATTTCACATTCTTAATAGCCATGTGGGGCTAGTGGCTAGTATGGGTCTAGAGTCCTTGTCCTCAAGCCAAAGTTAATTCTAAGAGCATCACTGTACTGAAGAAATTATCGTTTGCTTAGAACTTTCTAACACAAAACAACCAATAGATTCTTGGGTTTTTTTTTTGTTTTTGTTTTTTTTTGAAGTTTGTAACATGTCATTCAAATTTTAGTTGTGGAACAAATGAGGAATTACTGTGGAATTTTATTTTATGGACTGTGTGAGTGTTAAAGGAATGAGAAATGATACAATTTTTCATTCTTTCAAGATAGCAGTCTTCTAATCAGACCTAAATATTAAAAGTAGGAATTTCTTAGATTGTGGGAGTTGGAAAAATAAATATGAAAATAACTAAAAATTTAGAGTTCAGTTGTATAGCATTCATATTTGCCAAGTACTCTTTTATGTTGTCACATGAAAATTTTCTCTACAAAGTTCAAAATAAAAGGAAAAAAAGAAAGAAGTACATAAGTAGATTTAGTATCTGGTCTCATGAAATGGTATGATCATCTTAAATATTTTGTGTACTTTCAGTTTTCATAACTTTTTTTATCCAATCATTGTAAACAGTCTTCTTCTTTTTATTTATTTATTAATTTTTGTTTCCAGGGATTGAACCCAAGGTTGCTTTAGCACTGAGCCACATCCCCAGCCCTTTTTATTTTTCATTTTGAGACAGGGTCTTGCTCAAGTGCTAAGTTGCTATGACTGGCTTTGAACTTGTGATTCTCCTGTCTGCCTCCTAAGTCACTGGAATTACAGGGGTGCACCACCGTGCCCAATTTATAGTCTTATGCTATTTGTTTTTAAAATCATAATGTCGGGCTGGGATTGTGGCTCAGCGGTAGAGCACTCACCTAGTACGTGCGCGGCCTGGGTTCAATCCTCTGCACCATGTATAAACAAAGGCATTGTGTACAACTAAAGCAAATAAATAAATATTAAAAAAAAATCATAATGTCATTCTAATAAGTTGAGTTAGCTCCAGATCAGTTTTAGAGGAACGGAAAGTGGAAAAAAATGGACTTTGGGTATGTTGGGTAAGGTCACCTATGAAATGAGTGGTAGATCAAGGAAAACAAGTTTGGTGTCATCCACAAAGTAGCGTTCGTGTTACTGTGTGTACCGAGTGTGACCTCACCATCCCTCCTGTAGCCCAGCTTTCTGTATGAGTGTTGGTGGTAATCAATAAGTACTGTGTGTATGAACTTCTACGCAGAAAGGAGGAAAACTTAAGTTTCATTTTTCAGTTTCCTGGAACAAAACTTGATATCTATGTTTTCAGTTTCCTTCACAATCTATTAGCTGAAAAAAACATCTTGGCAAAGGAAGTCCTCCCTTCCTCTTTCCTGTTCAAACTGCTTTTTTCTGATGCTGGGCAAAGTTCAGATAGTGTTTTCCTTTATAGTTTTATTCCACTTGATGTCTGTTGTTTATGATAATTGTTTAGCAGAATTAGTAACCACAGAAATCAAGAGTATTCCCAGTGAAAAATAGTTATTACTATTACTAGTAATAACTAATATTTACTAAGAGCTTCTCATGTGTCAGGTACTATTCTAAGCATTTTATAAACTTTAAAAAAAATTTTTTTGTAGTTGTGTATGGACAGCATACCTTTATTTTATTTGTTTTTTTTTTTAATTTTTGTTGTTGTAGGTGGTCATAATACCTTTATTTTATTTATGTGGTGCTGAGGATCGAACCCAGGGCCTCACACATGTGAGACTAGTGTTCTACCGCTCTCCGCTGAGCCATAGCCCCAGCCCTATTTGTTTATTTTTATACAGTGGTAAGGATCTAACCCAGCGCCTCACACATGCTAGGCAAGCACTATACCACTGAGCTACAGCCCTAGTCCTATAAACTTTTTTGGGGGGTGAGGGTACCAGGGATTGAACTCAAGGGCACTCAACCACTGAGCCACATCCCCAGTCCTATTTTGTATTTTATTTAGAGACAGAGTCTCATTGGGTTGCTTTGGGCCTTGCTAAATTGCTAAGGCTGGCTTTGAACTTGCAATCCTCCTGCTTCAGCCTCCCAGGCTGCTGGGATTACAGGCGTGTGCCACTGTGCCTGGCTTGTCCTATGAACTCTTAATCTATGACAACCTTGAAATTGAGACCTAGAGAAATTATACAACTTGGTCATGGTTACACAGTGAAGGATGTGGCCAAGCCAAGATATGTTTGGCCCTGAAATTTATGTTCTGGCTATTACTTGGTAGTAGCAAAAGACTAGAACCAATGAGCTAATCTTTTTTTTTTTTTTTTAATATTTATTTATTTATTTTAGTTGTACACAATGCAATGTGTTTTATGTTTACGTGGTGCTGAGGATCGAACCCGGGCCGCGCACGTGCAAGGCAAGCGCTCTGCCGCTGAGCCACAACCCCAGCCCCTGAGCTAATCTTTTTTGACCCTCTAAAACTTAAGTCCCAGGTTGATTAAATGAGGTACTGCATAGGTTATGTATTCTCTAGCATGTATTAGATGTGTTAGGCATTCAACAAATGTTTATTCTTTTCTCTTTTGCATCCTTTGGGAAAATAATATTTTTATAATGTATATGGCACTCATAATAAACTTTCTTTTCTTTTCCTTTTTTTTTTTTTTTTTTTTTTTTTGTGTGTCAAACCCAAGGCGTTGTAAATACTAGACAAGCACTCTACCACTGATCAGCATCCCCAGGCCTATCTTTCATTTATTACACAACTTGGTAGGAAACTCGTCTCTACAAAACCTGAGCTCCTTGGTTGTTTGGAAAATGAAAGCATGTTAATTGTTGTCTTGTTCAGTTTCCTTGCCCTTTGATTCTGTGCTTACCCAATATTCCCATTGTGTTTAGGGCCTGTGGATGGAGAATTACCACCAAGAGCTAGAAATCAGGCTAATAACCCACCAGCCAATGCTCTCAGAGGAGGAACCAACCATCCCGGAAGGCATCCGAGGGCCAACAATCATCCTGTTCATTACCGGCAAAGGGAGGAGAGATTTAGGGCCATGGGGAGGAATCCACATCAGGGAAGGAGGAACCAGGAAGGGCATACCAGTGATGAAGCTAGAGGCCAAAGACATGGTCCAGAGAATGATGCCAGGTGGAGAAATGACAACCAAGAGGGTAGGAATCGTAGACCACCGTGGTCCAATGAAAATTTCCAGCAGTGGCGGACCCCTCACCAAAAGTCTACAGAACAGCCACAGCAAGTAAAGAAACTGGGCTATAAGTTCCTAGAAAGTCTTCTGCAAAAAGACCCCTCTGAGGTGGTCATCACACTTGCCACAAGTTTAGGGCTGAAGGAACTCCTGTCTCATTCTTCCATGAAATCCAACTTCCTTGAGCTCATCTGCCAGGTTCTTCGGAAGGCTTGTAGTTCCAAAATGGATCGCCAGAGTATTCTTCATGTACTAGGCATATTGAAGAACTCCAAATTCCTCAAAGTTTGTCTGCCTTCTTATGTGGTAGGGATGATTACTGAACCTAATCCTGACATTCGAAACCAGTATCCGGAACACATTAGCAATATAATCTCCCTTCTCCAGGATCTCGTAAGCGTCTTCCCTGCCAGCTCTGTGCAGGAAACTTCCATGCTCATTTCTCTCCTGCCAGCTTCTCTTAATGCTTTAAGAGCTTCTGGTGTTGACATAGAAGAGGAGACAGAAAAGAACCTGGAAAAGGTGCAGACCATCATTGAACATCTGCAGGAAAAGAGGCGAGAGGGCACTTTGAGAATGGATACCTATACTCTAGTGCAGCCTGAGGCAGAAGGCTACGTAGAGAGCTACCGGACCATGCCCATCTACCCTACCTACAATGAAGTGCACTTAGATGAGAGGCCCTTCCTTCGTCCCAACATCATTTCTGGAAAATATGAGAGCACTGCTATCTATCTGGATACCCACTTCCGACTCCTGAGAGAAGATTTTGTCAGACCCCTGCGGGAAGGCATTTTAGAACTTCTCCAAAGCTTTGAAGACCAGTGTTTGAGGAAGAGAAAGTTTGATGACATCCGGATCTACTTTGATACGAGGATTATCACTCCTGTGTGTTCATCATCAGGCATTGTCTATAAAGTTCAGTTTGACACAAAACCACTAAAGTTTGTTCGCTGGCAGAACTCTAAGCGATTGCTTTATGGGTCTTTGGTATGCATGTCCAAGGACAACTTTGAGACATTTCTTTTTGCCACTGTTTCTAACCGGGAGCAAGAAGATCTCTGCAGAGGAATTGTCCAACTCTGTTTCAATGAGCAAAGCCAACAACTGCTAGCAGAGGTCCAGCCCTCTGACTCTTTCCTCATGGTGGAGACAACAGCATACTTTGAGGCTTACAGGCATGTCCTGGAAGGACTCCAGGAGGTCCAAGAAGAAGATGTCCCCTTCCAGAGGAATATTGTGCAATGTGACTCTCATGTGAAGGAGCCCAGGTACTTGCTAATGGGGGGCAGATATGATTTCACCCCCTTAATAGAGAATCCTTCAGCCACTGGAGAATCTCTGAGGACTGTTGAGGGTTTGAGACGTCTTAGAGTTAATGTCTTAGACCCTAGCCAGTGGCCCTCAAAAGAAGCCCTGAAGCTGGATGACTCCCAGATGGAAGCCTTGCAGTTTGCTCTCACAAGGGAACTGGCTATTATTCAAGGACCTCCTGGAACAGGTAAGACAAATTTTTTTGGAGCATTTGACATACACCCTATAACATAGGCAAGGGAGGCTTTGCTCTGGGTTTCTAGAATGTCTCACTTAGAAACAATGCCATGAAATGGCATACATTTTGTTTATAAAGTAGCCACTCAGTGATTTTCCAGTGAGGACCATGAGCATGCATAGTAACAAACTCAAATCACAAGGTTAGAAAAGACTGCTAGAGGTCAAATTCAGGAAGCTGCATTATCTCTACTTCATTGAAGCACTATTAATTTGTTTAATTTTACATTATTTATTTTTACAGTGCTAGGGGTTGAACCTAGGACCTCAGGTATATAAGGCAAGTGCTCTATCACTGAGGTACATCATCAGCCCTTTTATGTTATTTTAAACTAAACCAAATATATAATAATCACAATATGTGCCAAGCTGTTTTACATGCCTTACATATGTTAACTCACTTCATCCTCATAATGGTCCTATGAGTTAGAAACCATTACTACAACCATTTTACAGATGAAGAAACTAGGGCAAAGAATGGTTAAATAACCCCTTATTTGAGAAATGTGAAGTCTGAAGCTCACACAGGTGGTGACAGACCAATACTTGAACTCAGGCAGTCTGGCTGTAGAGTCCTGGCTCATGTCTATCACACTGTGCTTCTCCTAGAAGTATACCTTTCTACTGCCATCTCCCCACAAGCAAGTCTCTTACCTACAAGTCTGTAAGATCTAGGAGGATATCAACCATGTTTATTTTGCTCACTATTATATCTATTGCACCCACCCAGTGTCTGATACCTGGATGGCACTCCATAAATATTATTCGAAGGAAAAAAAAGGAGAAATTATTAATTATTATGCTGTATTGAAATCTTTGATTTTCCCATATTGCTCCCTCACTCAACTCTCAAGTTTTTGAGGACAGTGGCAAACTTAGCTTGAAACAATGTAAAAATTTAGCAGTTTGTAAATTTAATTAATCAGTCCATAGCTCTAACTCTAATGTTGATTTTCATGAGTTTTCTCTTATCACAAATGTATATTTACCATGCTATATGAAAAGCACTTCTAAAGAATTTTTTTTTTTTTTTTTTTTTTTTTTTTTTTTGTACCAGGGATTGAAAGGGGCACTCGACCACTTCCCCAGCCCTTTTTTGTATTTTATTTAGAGACAGGGTCTCACTGAGTTGCTAAGTGCCTCGCCATTGCTGAGGCTGGCTTTGAACTCGCGATCCTCCTGCCTCAGCCTCCAAAGTGCTGGGATTACAGGCGTGCGCCACCGCGCCCGGCTACTTCTAAAGAATTTGCTGTATGAGATTTGAAACAATGTATATGTCCATCAGAAAGGAACTAACTAGCTAAAAATTATCTTAGTCATGAAGAGAGAGAGGATTCTTTGTGTACTGAAAGAGAACTACTTCTAAGGTACAGAAAATGACAAAAATACAAGATGTGGAACAGTAAAAATAATCTGCTACTACTTTTATCTTAAAAAAAAAAAAAAAAAAAAGACATGGGGTGGGGGATCCAGAAGGCTAAGGGAAAATATGCATATGCATACATACACAAAACACATGCATATATATGTGTATATATATGTGTTTCTGTATACATAAAGACTGTGTCTGAAAAGTCACACAGAAATTGGTAACATTGGTTGCTTCTAGTGAGATAAACTGTGGCTTAAGAGACTTTTCACAGTATACTTACTATGCTGTTTAGATTTTTAATCATTTCAAAGTATTATCTCAAAATTTAAAAAGAAAGATAAAAGTCAGGCATGGTAGTATACAGCTATAGTCTCAGCTGCTGGGAAGGATGAGGCAGGAGTTGAACCCAGGATATGAAGGCTAGCCTGGGCAACATACAGACCCTGTCTCTAAAAGTAAATAATTAAATAAATTGCTCTAAGTAATTGTTCCTTTTCTTAGAATTTTTAACTTCTTAAAATTTTCTTTATTTTCTAGGCAAAACCTATGTGGGTCTAAAAATTGTTCAAGCTCTTCTGACCAATGAGTCTGTTTGGCAAATTAGTCAACAGAAGTTCCCCATCTTGGTTGTATGTTATACTAATCATGCTTTGGACCAGTTTCTGGAAGGTAACGTCTACAGGCAAAATTGTTCTTTATCAAAACATTTATGGTAGAATCATAAACAACTTCAATAGCTTTGAATACAAAGGCCACAGTCCTTAAACTGCAAGGCCACATGTCCTACTCTTACTCTGTACCTGATCTCTGTCCTCTTCCTTCATTCCCCCTGATTCCATTAGCACTGATTGTCTTCAGTTCCTTGAACTTTATTTATTTATTCATATATTATTTTATTTTATTTATTTGTTGTGGTGGTGGGGATTGAACTCAGGGCCTTACACACACTAGGCAAGCACTCTACCACTGAGCTACATCCCCAGCCCTCCCTGAGTTCTTGTAGTTTCTCATTTGGTTCATGCTGTTCTCCTGCCTAGAATATGCTTCTTTCCCTTTCTCTCCAACTTGAACTCACCTGGCCTAGCTGGCTATAATTCATTTTTCAGGTCTTACCTTACATATCTCAGGTGAACTTTCTCTATTGCCCCCAAACAAAGTTAAAGTCTCCTTTTGTATTTTTTCCTCCTTTTCTTTTAATCTATTTCATGTTTCTCCACACTAGACCATAAATACTGAGGACTGGTTAGGTTTCTTACTGTATTCACTGATCCTGGCATGTATTAGACTCTCAAAAAATACTAATTGTTGCCTGAGAGTATAGCTCAGTGGTAGCTAACATGTATAAGACCCTGGGTTCAGTCTCCAGCATTGCAAACAACAACAACAAAAAACTAATGGCATTAATGAATAAGTGTTTTTTATTTTTGCTAATTTTCCATTCCTCTATAACCTTCTTTCACCTACATCTTCTTTATTCTTAAAGTTTCAGTTTAAATAGTAGATCCTCAAGAATAGATCTCTACCCGGCCCAGATCAGGTAAGGTCCTTTACTATCCACTTGTAGCATCATGTACTTACAGGACTCATACTTAACAGCTATGAAAATAGATTTGCTAGAACTTGAAACAGGAGAAAAGTAAAAACTGAATTTGTGTTTTGACTGCTATATCTTCAAAAGCTGACAAATGCCTGGGACATATTCATAGTAATCAAATCTGCATAATAGATAACATGGAGTGCTTGCTTTGTGCCAAGCCCTAGCTAAATGCCATAAAGTTATTATTTTCTTTATCCAGATTATAGCCCTATAAAAAGTTATTTCTATCTCCAAATCACAATGAAACTGAGACACAAATTACATAATTTACTCAGGTTACATAACAATAAATGTTAGAGACAAGATTTGTGTCCCCAGTTGTTTGATTTCAGAGCCTGTGGTCTTAAGCACTGTCCTTTATAAGCTTATATCCTCTCAAGGCCTTCTGGCTCATTAATTGGGTAAATTTCCTGTAAGCACAGTTTGTTCTCTAAGGGACCAGATGAGACAAGATCCCAATGCACACAGCTCTCATCTGAGACAAGATCCCAAATGTACACAACACTCATCTGAGATAGTCCAGCATAGGCCTATAGGCCTTCTCAACCCTGCAATATTCTTCTTTGCTCCACAGGCATCTACAAGTGTCAAAAGACCAGCATTGTACGGGTGGGTGGGAGGAGCAACAGTGAAATCCTGAAGCAGTTCACCCTGAGGGAACTGAGGAACAAGCGGGAATTCCGCCGCAATCTCCCCATGCACCTCCGAAGAGCCTACATGAGTGTAAGTTCCCGCTGTGAAATATCTGAGGTTGCTCAGGGGACCTACACAAGATAGCAATAGCATTCTGAACAGGCCCCCAAGGGTGGATATGGAGGCTTCTCAGAGCTCTGAAAGACCCAGGTTCTTTTCAACATTTCATTCTGCTAATCCTTTGATGTGATCCCTGCCCTCAGTCCAAAATAGAGGAAGGATGAAGGACACACTGCCCCTCCCTGCCCCCTACCAGGACACTCAGGCTACTTTCTCAAAGCCACCACAGCACTTTTACATGTAGCTACTGGCCAGGGAAATGTCACCTTTAAGCTGGGCAGCATTGTGCCTGATCAAAAATCTGAGCTTGGCTTAGAGGCATGTATCTGTGTTTGTACTTACTCAGGAGGCTGAGGCAGAAGAATTCATTGAGCCCAGGATTTTGGGACCAGGCTGGACAACCTAGTGAGAATCCACCTCTTTTTTTAAATATATATATATTTGTTTTAGTTGTACACAATACCTTTATTCTTACGTGGTGCTGAGGATCGGCAAGCGCTCTACTGCTGAGCCACAACCCCAGCCCCACCACCTCTTAAAATAAAAAAAAAAAAAAAAAAAAATAGTTTTTTTTGGTTTCTTTCTTTGTTCGTGGGTACTGGAGATTGAACACAGGGGTGCTTTACCTCTGAATGAATTTCCCAGCCCTTTTTATTTTGAGACAGGGTCTCACTAAGTTGCTTCGGCCCTTGCTAACTTGCTGAGACTGGCTTAAACCTGCAGTTGCCTGCCTTGCCTCCCAAGTCACTGGGGTTACAGGTGTGTGCCTCTGTGCCCTGCTCTGAGTTCTTTTCTCTCTTCTCTCTCTTTTTTTTTTTTCTTTTGGTACCGGGGATTCAACTCAGGAGCACTCGACCACTGGGCCACGTCCCCAGCCCTTTTTTGTATTTAATAGAGACAGAATCTCACTGAGTTGCTGAGTGCCTCGCCATTGCTGAGGCTGGCTTTGAACTCGCAATCCTCCTGCCTCAGCCTCCCAAGTGCTGGGATTACAGGTGTGCGCCACCACGCCTGGCTACAAGTTCTTATTATGAAGGAAAAGAGAGAACAGATACTGCATACTGTAGTCTATGCCACAATATTCTTGGTCTTTTTTTTTTTTTTTGCTTTAGTTGTACACAATGTGTTTATTTGTACGTGGTGCTAAGGATTGAACCCAGGCCGTGCACTTGCTAGGCGAGCGCTCTACCGCTAAGCAACAATCCCAGCCCTTGGTCTGTTTTTATGTCATGTATTTCCTCTTCTTACTAACTGGTAGGCATCTTTTAGATCTTTTGGTTACTAATCCTTTGGTTTCAAGACCACAGTAATGTGCCTTGGGAAACTGGTTTGTTGACTATTGACTGATCTATTTATTCTCTCATTTTACCTTTTTTAGCTTTGCTTTCTCTTAGAGCAGGGACTGAGTTTGAGGGAGAGTAATATTTCTTCATCACTTCTTTCCCTCTGTCTTGGCAGATCATGACAGAGATGAAGGAATCAGAGCAAGAGCTCCATGAAGGTGCCCAAACCTTGGAGTGTACAATGCGTGGTGTCCTCCGGGAACAGCACCTGGAGAAGTACATCTCCCCCCGGCACTGGGAAAGCCTAATGAGTGGACCAATGCAGGTAGGGCTTATCCCAGGGGGCACACAAGTCAGCTGCCTCAGCACTCAGAGGTGGCCTCCAGTAGAAGTGGCAGTGCAAAGCTCCAGCTATAGCATGATCTGATGCTGCCATAAGGCAAAAAGTTCCCTTTCATGATGAGACGCAGTTGGGCATGCTGGTCAGGAAAAAGACTCAGGAACCAACCTGCTAGGTTTGAATCTTGGCTTTGCTCTGGGCAAATTACTTTTTCTGTGTTTGTTTATCCTATTAGAAAGTGGGGATAATAATAGCATTAAGCTGAACCATATGAAATTGCTAATATTTGTAAATTTGACTTGCAAAATGGCAATTTTTTTACAGATCAATTAATCCGGAGAGGATTATCATTTGGATAAGCAAGTTAGTATTTGTGAACCTCTGAACTTAATAAAAGGTCTGGCATGGTGGTGTACGACCATAATCCTAGACTCAGGGAGTCTGGAGCAGGAAGGTTGCAAATTTGATGCCAGCCTCAGCAATTTAGTGAGACCCTGTCTCAAAATAAAAAAATAATCAGAAGAAAAAATGTCTGTGGTCACAGATCAATAGTAAAGTTTCTCTGGGTTAAATTCCTAGAACCAAATGAAAATGAAACCATAACCAGAAGCAACCTAGCACATCTAGAGCTTTGGGAGTTGACAGACCAGGGTCATATAGACTGACTGTGTGACTTGGGCCAGTGTGACCTCACCAGTCAAACAGGGATAATAATAGTGCCACCTTCAAAAGATACTGTAAGATGTAACTGAAACCAAATCTGTAGAGTGATTAGCCAGGAACCCAGTGAAATGGGACCTCTGCTATCACTGGGTTAATGATTTCCAGTGCTTGACAAATTCCCTAAAAAGGGAATCAATCAGATCCAGTAAATAAGTCAAATAGTTTAGGTATGAAACGTCAGGAAGGAGGAGAGAGGGCGGTGGCATACAGGGAAGGGGGTGGCAACAACCCAGTTTGAGCCATTTGTTACCATTTAATAATAAAGGCTTGCTGTTGGTGTAGATCCTGATTTTGTCAAAAGATAGAAATTTTGAATTTTAAAGTTCTGTATAAGTCATATTAAATGTTCCAGTTGCCAAAAGAATGCCAGTTTGCAAATTCTGAATTTTAAGGGATTTTTTGTTTGTTTGTTTCTCTGAGGTGCTTGGGATGGAACTAGGACCTTGTGTGTGTTAGGCAAGTGTTCTACAACTGAATTATATCCCCAGCCCCTAAGGGAGGTATTTTTTAAAAATATTTATTTGTTTTGGTTGTACACAATGCCTTTATTTTTATGTGGTACTGATGATCGAACCTGGGCCACGCATGTGCTAGGTGAGTGCTCTACCGCTGAGCCACAATCCCAGCCCCAGGAGTTACTTTTTTTTTTTTTTTAATATTTATTTATTTACTTTAGTTGTACACAATGCGATGCATTTATGTTTACGTGGTGCTGAGGATCGAACCCGGGCCACACACGTGCAAGGCGAGCGCTCTGCCGCTGAGCCACAACCCCAGCCCCCCTCAGGAGTTACTTTTGATCCTTTGAGGAAACCCTGCCTTCATACTGATTGTCATGGAGTTCTCATCATTGATAATTCTTCCTTCCTTAGGACAGCGAGTGGATCTGCTTCGAGCAGTGGAAGCACTCCATGATGCTTGAATGGCTGGGTCTAGGTGTTGGTTCTTTTGCTCAAAATGTTGCCTCAGCAGGACCTGAGAACACAGGTAAGAAGTGCATGTCAACCTAGAACCACATCTTCAGTTGGAATATGGTGAAGACCAGAATAGGAGGATTTAAAATTAGTGCTCAGAATAAATGAAAAGCTGTGAATCAATCAGTTAAAGACAAATAGCTTAATAGGAAAATAGATAAAAGACCTTAAATAAGCCGGGGGCGTGGTGGCGCATGCCTGTAATCCTAGCACTTGGGAGGCTGAGGCAGGAGGATTGCAAGTTCAAAGCCAGCCTCAGCAATGGCGAGGCACTTAGCAACTAAGTGAGACCCTGTCTCTAATAAAATACAAAAAAGGGCTGGGGATGTGGCCCAGGGGTCGAGTGCCCCTGAGTTCAATCCCCGGTACCAAAAAAAAAAAGACCATAAATAGGCACACCACAAAATAGGAAATCCTATTGCTCAATAGACATGTGAAAAGTGCTCATTAAAACTAAAGGAAGCTGGGCACCATGGCGCACGCCTGTAATCCCAGCACTTGGGAGACTGAAGCAGGAGGATCACAAGTTCAAAGCCAGCCTCAGCAATGGCAAGGCACTTAGAACTCAGTGAGACCCTGTCTCTAATAAAATAGAAAAAAGGGCTGAGGGGGCTGGGGTTGTGGCTCAGCGGTAGAGCGCTCGCCTAGCACGTGCGCGGCCCGGGTTCGATCCTCAGCACCACGTAAACATAAATGCATTGCATTGTGTACAACTAAAGCAAATAAATAAATTAAAAAAAAAAAAAAAAAAGGGCTGAGGATGTGGCCCAGTGGTCGAGTGCCCCTGAGTTCAATCCCCAGTACCAAAAAAAAAAAAAAAAACCTAGAGGAGCTGGGGCTGGGGTTGTGGTTCAGTGGTATAGCACTTGCCTAGAATGCGTGAGGCACTGGGTTCAATCCTCAGCACCACATGAAAATAAATAAATAAAATAAAGATATTGTGTCCATCTACTACTAAAAAAAAAAAAAAAACTAGAGGCTCTGAGTGCAATGGTACACGCCTGTAATTCCAGCAGCTCGGGAAGCTGAGGCAGGAGGATCACCAGTTCAAAGCCAGCCTCAGCAACTTAGCCAGGCCCTAAAGAACCCAGTAAAACCCTGTCTCTAAATAAAATACAAGGGCTGGGGATATGGCTCAGTGGTTCAGCGCCCCTGGAGTCAATTCCCAGTACCAAAAAAAAAAGTACCAGCCTCAGCAACTTGGCAAGGCCTAAACAACTTAGTGAGACTCTATCTCAAAATAAAAAATATAAAGGGCTGGGGATGTGCAATAGTGGTTAAGTGCCCCAGAGTTCAATCCCTGATACTAAAAAAATAAATAAATAAAATAAAAATTGGGGAGTTAAAACCACAATGAAGGGCTGGGGATATAGCTCAGTTGGTAGAGTGCTTGCCTCAGGTGCACAAGGCCCTGAGTTCAATCCCCAGTACCGCCAAAAAAAAAAATAGAAATGGTTAATAAAAAACAATGTATTCATTAAAAAAAATAATAATAACCACAATGGAATACTATCACACACCCACCACGTTTTATATAATGCTTCAATGAGAATATACAGCAGTGGAACTCTGGTACACTGCCAGTTGGTATATAAATTGGCACAACCATTTGTGACAAGCAGCAAAACAAAGAATTGAAATGTCCATCAACATTTGTACAACGGTGAATCTATTACTGTCTATTAAGATAAATATTGTGCAACAGTGACAAGGAATGAGTCACAGCATGTATAACAATATAAATGAATCTCAAAAACATACTGAAGGGGCTGGGGTTGTGATTCAGTGGTAGAGCGCACACCTAGGACGCACGAGGCACTGGGTTTGATCCTTAGTACCACATAAAAATAAATAAATAAAATAAAGGTATTGTGTCCAACTACAACTAAAGCAAAAAAAATTTAAAAAAAAAACATAGTGAATAGAAAAGGCAAAAAATTATAGATATCAGATATTGTGGTATTTAAACAATGTATGTATGTATACATATGTATATGCTATATACATATGTAAATATGTATTCACATGTATACATATAAAAATACACACACATACATCTCATGTGATAAGGTTTTTTGGGTTTTGGTTTTTAATAAGAGATGATTTATTATTCAGAATTCAGGTTAGAAGGACTTAAAAGAGGGGTCTTCAAAAAAAATTGGTAGTTTCCACCCAATTTGGGAGGCTGGTACCTGGATATTCACTTTTGTATACTTTTATTTATTTATTTTTTGGTACCAGGAATTGAACCCAAGGGCACTTAACCACTGAGCCACATCCCCATTTTGATACAGGGCCTCAGCCTCCTGAGTCTCTGGGATTACAGGCATGTGTCACTACACTTGGCTTCATTATCCTTTATGTTGTGTCTTTATATTGATTTACCCTCCTTTGTGTATTTTTTTTAAATTTTTTTTTAGTTGTAGTTGGACACAATACCTTTATTTTTATTTATTTATATTTATGTGGTGCTGAGGATGAAACCCAGTGTCTTGCACAAGCTAGGCAAGCACTCTACTGCTGAGCCACAACCCCAGCCCTGTGTATTTGATATAAGTAAAACCTTTCTTAAAAAGGCATACAGTCATGATTTTTTTAAAAATGTAAAATATGTAACAAAACATATATAAGGAAATCTAGGTCTTCTTCCCCTAGAGTCAGTCCTCCCAATTTCCCTTCCCCATTAGGGTTACCATTTAAACCCCTTCAGAATGTCTTCATACACCTCAGCTCTAGGAGGTGCCCTCTTCCTTCCCTTGACTTCAAGAGTCTCCATCCCTGTTCTACCTGCTTTCCTTTCTTAGCCCAGGCAGAAGGAGAAGAAGAGGAAGAAGGGGAGGAGGAGGGTTCGCTGATTGAGATTGCAGAGGAGGCTGACCTGATCCAAGCAGACCGGGTGATTGAGGAGGAAGAGGTGGTGAGGCCCCGGCGACGGAAGAAGGAAGAGAATGGGGCAGACCAGGAGTTGGCTAAAATGCTTTTGGCCATGAGGCTAGACCACTATGGCTCCGGAACCACACCTGGACAAGAGCAAGCTACAGGAGAGTGGAAGGTAAACTCACTTCCTTCCATGAAAATTCCAACAGGATGAGGAACATATTCAGTTATTACTGCCAGGTGGGCATGGGTTAGACTCTGCTGGAACAGGCCTGAGAGTATTCTGACTACTCCTGTCTTCCCCAGCTTCTGTTACTTTACTTGGTCCTCACAGTTAGCTAGTGTACCCATTTTGCAACCTAACCCTGGTATAAGTCTGAATCCCAAGGGTGTAAAAAAAAAATTATGGTTAGAGGGGTGCTGGCAAGAAGTACCTACTTGGAAAGACAAGAAGCAGGTAACCAAGTGCTTATCTGGAGCTTAAAGAAGAATGTAGCACATATGAGTCAAATCAAACACAGTCTCAGTGCCTCATGCCTATCTTCTCAATCACAAAGTCTGTGGACATGCATTATATTTTTAGAGGCTTAAAGAAAATCTTCCAGCCTAGATGGAGTGCTCACCCTTCATTCAGCCTGGAATTTGACATTTCTTTTAAAGCCAGCATGGTTAAGTGCTCATACATCTCCATGTAGACCTTCTGTCTACTCCTTTTGGTGGAGGCCAGTGATCCTCTATTGCAGCAGAGGACTGGGTACTCACAATGCCAATTCATGAACCCCAACCACAATTTAAGGGACTTTTTAAAACTCTGGATGCAGTTTTTCACCTGAATGCTGGCTTTGCACCTGATCTCCTAGTTCAGTTCAGGTGGTGGGTGGCATCATGATCTCAATCCTTGGGAGCATGGATTGAGTATGTTTCTGCAATGCAGCATCTGGGAGTGGGGATTTTTAGTGTGGGTTACATTCATCTCACATGCCAATCCTTACAAAGGCTCGTGGCCTCACTCAGTGACAGCTAGAGGGGAGCACTTTCTCAATCAGTGCCTTTCACCCACTTGTTAAAGGTACTGTGATGGCATTAGGACCATTTTAGCAGGCCCTATGCCAAGCCCTACACTAAACACCAGATGCTAGACACTGATAGCATCCGATAAGGGAGCCCTGCCTCCTCCCACCCCTGACTTTCATGACGTACACATTTTAGAAATGAAAAATAGATTAGAATCAAAAGATATTTGGCACTAACTAGTGCTGGTACTATTGTAAGTACTTTCCACGTTATTTCCATTTTATTAAAGGAAATGTTGAGGCATATAGAAGTTAAGTAACTTGCCCTGGGTCCCACAATCTAATAAGAGGTAGAGCCCAGGCATACTGGCACTAGAGTCCTTATTTAGCCACTCTATGGTAGGAAAGCTTGTTGTTGCCTGAAGCGATGGCCGCTTGGAGCAACGAAGCCGCGGGAAGAAGTTTAGAGGCAAACTGGAGACAAACAGCTTTTTATTCTGATAACTTTTCTCTCTGGCTCTAACGACGACTAACACGCGCCGCACACACCACCAAAATGGCGCTGACCCGATCAGCAATCTCGGCCAAGTCCCGTGAGACTACGGAAGGCGACAATGCCCAAATCTCCATGGCTCATAGTCAACCGCAATTCAAGCCATCTCCCCAAACAGGGCTCCTACAAAAGCTGTTGTGAGAATGTGAGACACTTGAAGTCTGTCAGAAGTGGCAGCCCATTTTCTTACATGATGGGGCCCTCACATTGGGCTTAGAACTGGGCTTGCCTCTGCTGAGATGGTACCCTGCCCGGTATTGATATCCACAGACCCAGCGTAACCAGAAAAAGAAAATGAAGAAGAAAGTGAAGGTTGAGCTTCGCAAACTGAACACCATGACTGAGGCTGAGGCCAATGAGATCCAGGATGTCTGGCAGCTGGACCTGAATTCTCGCTGGCAGCTTTATAGGTACCGTGCCCCATGCCCAGCTAGCCCATGTCATTTTCCCAGGGAGTCCCTTTTCTGTCCCCAGAGTACTCTCAAAGACCTTCAGCAATGTTAACTAATGATTTAGTACCACCACTGAACTGAGGACTAGGGATGTAGTCGTGGGATAGCAGACACTTGCTCTGTTATCATATTTAGAGTTTATATGCTCTTTGGGAAGACAAAAGTCATCATATAATTTCACAAATAAAAAAGTATACATGGCATAAACACTACGAAAGGCGAGTAGGGAGTACTAAGAGTATTACGTGGGATCTGAGCTGGTTTGAGATATCCAGGAAAGTGACATTGGAGGAAAGATCTGAAAGATGAACAGCCATGATCAGGGCAAAGGGGAGCAGGTAAGTTTGAGGGGACCACCTAGGGAAAGGCCCTGAGCTAGGAAGGAGAATGGCTATTTGAGAAATGGAATACCTTTGGCACGAGAAAGAGATGTCAAGTGAGGTCTGAAATGTGGACAGGTCAGACTGGGCAGCACAGTGTATCCTATGCAAAATTAAGGGATGGCAAGAATGCAATAGAGAGAACTTATGAGAAATTCTTCCTGAAGCTTTTTAAGTATTTTATTTTCTTTCCAATAGCCAACACGTTCTCTTTCTCTGTGGAATTGGGGATTAAAACCAGGGCCTCACATATTAGACAAGCACCCTACCACTAAGCCACATCCCCAGCCTTTAAAAAAATTGTATTTTGAGAAAGGGTCTAAGTTGCCAGCCTAGCCTTGCAATCCTTCTGCTTCAGCCTCTCAAGTAGCTGGGTTTACAGATGTGTGCCACTGTGCCCAGCTAACATTTGTTCTTTATCACACTCCCTTTCTTAGCTCTTGACCACCCTGCACATCTTTTGGGGGGGCATTTTGGACTCCTCTGTATATCTGGTTGTCTGTCTCTCTTTCTCTCTCACACTCACTCATTTACCTGTGAGCTCTTCAAAAGTCTTGGGTTCGCTTCATACACTGGTACATGAAGGGGGTTCCAGTACATTCTCATGGCTTCCTTTCCCTGATTCTTCCATTCTCCAGGCTGTGGCTACAGATGTACCAGGCTGACACTCGCAGGAAGATCCTCAGCTATGAACGCCAGTACCGCACATCAGCAGAGAGAATGGCTGAGCTGAGACTCCAGGAAGACTTGCACATCCTTAAAGATGCCCAGGTTGTTGGAATGACTACCACAGGTGAGAAAGTGTGGGGATGTTTAAGCTGTTCCAGCCGAGTTCCTTTCTGGTACCCAGATCCTATCAGATTACCTGAGACGGGTAAAGAGCTTCTTTAATAGAAGAAAATGCCATGAAAAGCTATTGAAAACAACCCATATTTTGGGACTGCAAAGTGAAATTCTCTCACTTGTTACTGTTGAGTTTGAAACTCGAACAATGACAACATAGGTATGAGGCTCTGGACCACCCAGTGCTCTTATTCAGTGGTTGTCTTAGCCCTAGAGGATGTAGAAGGTACAGGGAACTTAGGTTCAGAGAAGGTACAAAGGGGATTTCCAGAGACCCAGTGGCCCTGTGGCTCCTGTACCTCAGCTCAGAGGAGCCTCTTATCTTATCCTGACTGAAGGTGCTGCAAAATACCGCCAGATCCTACAGAAGGTGGAGCCTCGCATTGTCATCGTGGAGGAGGCTGCTGAAGTCCTTGAGGCCCATACCATTGCTACATTGAGCAAAGCTTGCCAGCACCTCATCCTGATTGGGGACCACCAGCAGGTAAGGCAAGAGCTCCTAGAAAATGGGCTGCCTCTCTGTGGGGTGGAGTCCGACAGGAAGATTTCCACCTCTCTGTTTTAAGAGTCCACAAAGCTAATTAATGGTTTTTTTGTGATTCCTCTTTTTTCTTTATTTCCCACATTCAATTTAAGAACAGGTGCTGTTAGATTTGGCATATAGCTTAGCATTAGTATCATGGCTTCATCCATTCTCTGTATTTTCCTAGCCTCCCTTTGAAGTGGACTGTTACAATAGCAAGTTCCCCAGTCTTACTGCTTCCATTTTTGCTACCCTGTAATCAGATATCCTTTATAAAGGAGCCAAAACAAATGTTAACATTTTTAAGTCAGATTGTCACTCTCCAGCTTAAAATGCTCCAGTGTTTCCCACTGTACCTCATATTAAAAATCAAGCCGGGCGCTGTGGTGCATGCCTGTAATCCCAGCACTTGGGAGGCTGAGGCAGGAGGATCGCAAGTTCGAGGCCAGCCTCAGCAATGGCGAGGCACTTAGCAACTCAATGAGACCCTGTCTCTCATAAAATACAAAAAAGGGCTGGGGATGTGGCCCAGTGGTCGAGTGCCCCTGGGTTTAATCCCTGGTACCAAAAAAAAAAAAAAAAAAAAAAAAAAAAATCTAGCTTATTGAAATGGTCTACAGAGGCCAAGAAAATCAGGTTTCAGCCTGCCTCCCTGACTTCTTCTCATTTGCTCACAGTATTCCCATCCCATCCTTCCTAGTCCCTCCCATGGCTTGCTTTTCAAATGACTGAATAACTGACAACTTCCTCCATGCTGGAGTCAGCTCAGATGACACTGCTCATAGAGGCCTAGTTATAGAATCCTCACCCTTGGGCACTCTTGTCACATTGTCCTTGGTTCTAGTCTTCAGAGCCCTTGTCACCATTAACTCTTAGCCTGTAAGCACCCTAAGAGTGCCTAGCATATAAGAGGTACTTAAAAAGCATTTGCTGGATGGATAAATAGTTTGTGAAAATGTTTTTGGTAAAGAATCCTCAGCGGAGCCAGGTGTGGTGGTGCACGCCTGTAATCCCAGCACTTTGGGAAGCTGAGGCAGGAGGATCATGAGTTCAAAGCCAGCCTCAGCAATGGCCAGGCACTTATCAACTTAGTGAGACCCTGTCTCTAATAAAATACAAAAAAAAGGGCTGGGGATGTGGCCCAGTGGTCAAGTGCCCCTGAGTTCAATCCCTGGTACCACCAAAAAAAAAAAAAAAAAAAAAAAAAGAATCCTCAGCGGGCGGGGGTTGTGGCGCTTGCCTCGCACGTGCGCGGCCCAGGTTCGATCCTCAGCACCACGTAAACATAAATGCATTGCATTGTGTACAACTAAAGTAAATAAATAAATATTTAAAAAACAAAACAAAAGAATCCTCAGCTATGCTTCTCTTCTCAGCTGCGCCCCAGTGCCAATGTGTATGATCTGGCCAAGAACTTCAACCTTGAGGTGTCCCTTTTTGAACGGCTAGTGAAAGTGAACATTCCCTTTGTCCGTCTGAATTACCAGGTGAGAAACTGGTCATCTGTTATCACCAAATACCCAGGAGAAGGCCCATGGGAGCCTGCCAATTGTCTGAAAGGAAGATCTTGTAAAATTGAAACTGGTTTAAGCCAGTATGGTGGTACACACCTGTAATCCCAGGGGTTCAGGAGTCTGAGACAGGAGGATCACGAGTTCAGAGCCAGCCTTAGCAATGGTGAGGCGCTAAGCAACTCAGTGACACCCTGTCTCTAAATAGAATACAAAATAGGGCTGGGGATGTGGCTCAGTGGTCGAGTGCCCCTGAGTTCAATCCCTAGTACCACCTGCCGGAAAAAAAAAAAAAAAACTGGTTTAGGAATAAAATAACTGTCAAACTTATTTCATTTTCTGTTTTAAAACACCACAAAGTCACTCTGGTGAGTTTTTGTTGAAGAAGCTATTCATATTGTGCTTTTTCTCACCAGTTTTTTCAAATGTTACTTCTAAATTCTCTACCAACCAGAGAAATTGTCCTCTGCCTGTTTCTAATGACATACATGTTATTTCAGCACCGCATGCGCCCTGAAATTGCCCGTCTCTTGACCCCCCACATCTACCAGGATCTGGAGAATCATCCCTCTGTTCTTAAGTATGAGAAGATTAAGGTGAGTCTGTTCCACCTCATCTGTCTTTGATGGTGTCAGCACTCTAGCAGGCTATCTTTTTCCTTAGCATAGAAGGTTCCCAAAAGCCAGTTTTAAGAAAAGCTGGTCTTGAGAGGAGGAACAGTATAGCAGTGAAGTGATCAAGAATACACACCTGGGGCTGGGCGCGGTGGCACAAGCCTGTAATCCCAGCACTTGGGAGACTGAGGCAGGAGGATCGCGAGTTCAAAGCCAGCCTCAGCAATGCCGAGGCACTTAGCAACTCAGTGAGACCCTGCCTCTAAATAAAATACAAATAAAGGACTGGGGATGTGGCCCAGTGGTCGAGTGCCCCTGAGTTTAATCCCTGGTACCACAAAAGAAAAAAAAAAAAAAAAAAGAATACACACCTGGGGTTTGCATCCCAGCTCTGCCACTGAGTAGGGATGACCTTGAGCAGATTGTCTAAGAATTCTGAGTGTCAGGGTCTCTCGTCTCAGCCTAGTACTGTGCAGAAGGAGATAAGTATGTGAAGCCCTCAGTACAGTAAAGAGCCTAAGTTAACTGCTCTGTCATCTTCACCATCATCACCATAACTGCTGCTTTTGTCCTTGGCCATAATGGATGGAGTTTGGATGGTTATTTTAAATATTAATATCAAACAAGTATTTTGAAAACTAAAGTAGACATAAGTTCCTCATCCAGCTCAAAATTTGCCCTGGCCCTAAGATAGCACATGGTGACCCACTTCAGAATTAAAGATTGTGGTATGTAGGTACAGAAACCTTCCAAGGTCTCTTTCTAGATGGGACAGTAGCCAGTGCATGTGAAGATGAGCAGGGGAACTAAGGGCCTTGAGGGGACCTTTTAACATATTACTTTTTTCCTTTTCAGGGAGTCTCTTCCAACCTTTTCTTTATAGAACACAACTTTCCTGAACAGGAAATCCAAGAAGGCAAAAGCCATCAGAACCATCATGAGGCTCACTTTGTGGTAGAGCTTTGCAAGTACTTTCTGTGCCAGGAGTACCTGCCCTCCCAGATCACCATCCTCACCACCTACACTGGGCAGCTTTTCTGCCTGCGGAAACTCATGCCTGCCAAGACATTTGCTGGTGTCAAGGTCCATGTTGTGGACAAATACCAAGGGGAAGAGAATGACATCATCCTCCTCTCACTAGTGCGAAGCAACCAGGAGGGCAAGGTGGGTTTTCTCCAGATATCGAACCGTATCTGTGTGGCCTTGTCCAGAGCCAAGAAAGGGATGTACTGCATTGGAAACATGCAAATGCTAGCCAAGGTGCCCTTGTGGAGCAAGATTATCCATACCCTTCGAGAGAACAATCAAATAGGCCCAACACTCCGACTGTGCTGCCAGAACCACCCTGACACCCACACCTTAGTATCCACAGCTTCTGACTTCCAAAAAGTGCCCGAAGGAGGCTGCAGCCTGCCCTGTGAGTTCCGTCTGGGCTGTGGACATGTCTGCACCCGTGCCTGCCACCCCTATGATTCCCTGCATAAGGAGTTCCAGTGCATGAAGCCATGCCAAAAGGTCATTTGCCAAGACGGGCACCGGTGCCCCCTTGTTTGTTTTCAGGAGTGTCAGCCTTGTCAAGTGAAGGTTCCCAAAACCATTCCCCAGTGTGGCCATGAACAGATGGTCCCTTGTTCAATGCCTGAGTCAGATTTCTGCTGCCAGGAGCCCTGCCCCAAGGTCCTGAGATGTGGCCACAGATGTAGCCACCCATGTGGTGAGTTTTGTGTGCAGTTGTGTTCAGTAATGGTCACTGTGGAACTCAAGTGTGGACACAGCCAACAGGTAAAATGTGGTAATGTGGAAGACCTCAAGTACGATATGCCGGTCAAGTGTACCACCAAGTGTGACACCATCTTGGACTGTGGGCATCCTTGCCCTGGCTCTTGCCATAGCTGTTTCGAAGGGCGCTTCCATGAGCGTTGTCAGCAGCCCTGCAAGCGCCTGCTCATCTGCTCACACAAGTGCCAGGAGCCCTGCATTGGCGAGTGCCCGCCCTGTCAGCGGACGTGTCAGAACCGATGTGTCCATAGCCAGTGCAAGAAAAAGTGTGGGGAGCTGTGCAGCCCCTGCGTGGAACCCTGTGTCTGGCACTGCCAGCACTACCAGTGCACCAAACTCTGCTCTGAGCCCTGCAACCGACCCCCATGCTATGTGCCTTGTACTAAGCTACTGGCTTGTGGCCACCCTTGCATTGGTCTGTGTGGGGAGCCATGCCCCAAGAAGTGCCGTGTCTGCCACCTGGATGAGGTCACACAGATCTTTTTTGGCTACGAGGATGAGCCTGATGCCCGCTTTGTGCAGCTAGAAGACTGCAGCCACATCTTCGAGGTACAAGCCCTGGACCGCTACATGAATGAACAGAAGGATGATGAAGTTGCCATCAGATTGAAGGTCTGCCCTATCTGCCAGGTGCCCATCCGCAAAAACCTGAGGTATGGAACCAGCATCAAACAGCGACTAGAAGAGATTGAAATCATCAAGGAAAAGATCCAGGGCTCAGCAGGGGAAATTGCAACCAGCCAGGAGCGACTTAAGGCCCTACTGGAGAGCAAGAGCCTCCTCCACCAACTGCTCCCTGAAGACTTCCTGATGCTAATGGAGAAGTTAGCCCAGAAAAATCTGTCAGTTAGGGACCTGGGGCTAGTTGAGAATTATATCAGCTTCTATGACCACTTGGCCAGCCTTTGGGATTCTCTGAAAAAGGTACACGTCTTAGAACAAAGTAAAGTGAGGACTCGACTCGTCCAGGTCCATGAGTGGCTGGCCAAGAAGCGCTTGAGCTTCAGCAGCCAGGAACTGAGTGACCTTCAGAGTGAAATCCAGAGGCTTACTTATCTGGTGAACCTCCTGACCCGCTGCAAGATGGCAGAAGGGAAGGTGAAAGGTAGCATAGCAGAAGAGGTCTACAGTATCCGGAACATCCTTGAGAAAACATGTAAGTTCACCCAGGAGGATGAACAGCTTGTGCAGAAAAAAATGGATGCTCTGAAAGCCACCCTTCCCTGCTCTGGCCTGGGCATCTCAGAGGAAGAACGAGTGCAGATTGTTAGCGCCATGGGTTTCCCTCGTGGCCACTGGTTCAAGTGCCCCAATGGCCACATTTATGTGATTAGTGAGTGTGGAGGAGCCATGGAGAGGGCCACTTGTCCTGAGTGTCAGGAGGTGATTGGTGGTGAAAGTCATACTCTGGAAAGGAGCAACCAACTCGCTTCTGAGATGGATGGAGCCCAGCACCCTGCCTGGTCTGACACGGCCAACAACCTGCTGAACTTCGAGGAGATCCGGAGGATGATATAGGAAGATAGCGCACTGCTGCCTTTTGTCCTAGCCACCATTTGGCTGGGGCCGGCTCCCTTATGGAGGAACTGAATTTTTTATTACTGTCCTTTAGTCTTAGCACCTACTTAAGGATCCACTTTTAGGGCTTGCCCACATTTGATTCTAGATTTACCCCTGCGCTAGAGTAAGCACTTTACCTCCAGAACTGAGAGCAGAGTTAACAGAGCTCACCTCTTTCTTTCCTGCAAGTATGGGACAGACTCTCCAGAGCACATCTGGGGCTTCACATAGGGCAGCCTAGTGGTAACTCTGGGTCTTGACTGGATGTTTCTTCTGCAGTGTTCCCAGGGCACAAGTATGAGCTCAGTGAGGCTGAATGATGCTAATTACTAGATCCTAACCTATGGACTAAATTTCACTGTAACAAGTGGCCCAGAGGAGTCTGGACTGCTTTTCCCTCCAAGGAGCACAAGAAATCCCCACTTTCCACCTCCTCGGGCACCCCTCTCCAGAAGATGGAGGCATGTGATGGACAAAGATTCTTCAGCTCACCCTGGCCCAGTTACATATTCACTGAGTAGGGAAAGTGTACTACCCCATTAGGAGACTGTGTATAGCAGGCCTAGACTAGCTGGGAGTGACTTCTGTGCTCTTTCCTGTAACTTAACACCTGGACAGTGGTTTCATTACCTGCCGTCCAAGAGGTTCTGTAACAGTGCTGGTTTCCCTGGCCCGAATGGAGTCAAGCTCCCATTCAGTACCAGCATCACCTCTCCCAAGTGTAAGCCTTTGTGCTAGCACTGTCTTGCAGCTTTTACCTGGGCAGGGTTAGCATGCCAGCAGCTTCTGCAGGCCCCAGCCCAGAAGCCCGCCCCAGGCCAGCCACCTGTTTCCGCATTCCCTCTGTCCAGTGTTCCTTAGAACAGACACTTAGGTATCTCAGGTCCTTTCTAATGTTGGCAAGAAAAAACTCCCTTTCCTATGTATGCATTTTCTTTTCTGTCTTTACTATGCACTTTAGCCTATAAAGCCAATTAATAAAAACAATGACAGATAATCTGTGATCCATGTCTCTCCTTTTAGAAACAGCTTAGGAGGCCTCAGACAGACAATCAGCACAGGACGGAGCAGGCACTACATACATCGAAGCCATGATTTTGTTTTTGTGGTAAGGGGTTTTTATTTAGCTGATGAGTCATTTTCACCTAGAGTGAAAAATTTTTTTTCAACCTGTACGAAAGGGTACGCAGTGTTTCCTTCCTCAGCAGCAGGCAACCCTGCTTACTTCATGTGTCCTAGAGGTGATCAGCTGAAGCAATGCATATCCCTTTTCAGAAATTTTGCACTCGGCTTTTTAAGCCTAATGACCTACTCAGGACTCACTCTTGCCACACAGAGCATACAGTTGTGAGTCTGAACTACATTCTGTCATACAGATGTCCGTCGTTTTCTAAATTGGATCCTATGTTGGTGATTGTTAGGTGCAGCCTGACTGAATAGTTTTGAACCTACTATAGTGTCTAGCACATGTGCTACTGGAAAACTATTATAATTTTAACCCAGGATGGTGGGGATGTGCACACTTAAATTATACAGGACTTGAAGCCGGGCGTGGTGGCGCACGCCTGTAATCCCAGCACTTTGGGAGGCTGAGGCAGGAGGATCGTGAGTTCAAAGCCAGCCTCAGCAATGGCGAGGCACTTAGCAACTCAGTGAGACCCTGTCTCTAAATAAAATACAAAAAAGGGCTGGGGATGTGACCCAGTGGTCGAGTGCCCCTGAGTTCAATCCCTGGTACCACAAAAAAAAAAAAAAAAATTATACAGGACTTGAACTACAGTTTCCCAAAGGGTGTCCTATAGCTTTCATCTAATTCTGATAGGGACCCTGTGATCCAGAAAAGGATTGAGAACCATTCTGCCGAGTGAACACTGGTTTTTACAACAAGGAGCTAATTTATGAGGTCAGAACTCCTCCTGCCCCATTTTGGCTTCTATCTCTGTAGCCGCACAGCAGTAAAAGTTAGGTTATGGGTTCAGGTACATGCCGATTTCAAAAACCTGAATTCCCAGCTGTGTAACTCTAGAAAGTTACTCTTTCCAAGTCTCTCTCTATTAGCAAAATGAGAAGAATAGTACCTGCCTCATAGGCATGCAGCGAATTGAATTACAACTCAGCGCACCAAATGTCTGGCACACGGTTAGTGCCCAATGGTAGCCTTTTAGTTCTAGGGCATCAAGAAAAGAACATTTCTCTTAGCAATTACTTCCTGGATGGGGACATGGTTCAGTGGTAGAGTGCTTGCCTAGCATACGAAAGGCTCTGGGTTTGAGCCTAAGCACCACAAATAAATGAATAAATTCCTCACTCCACACCCAGCCCCTGTAAGCAAAAAAATACTCCAAGTGTTCGTGATGGTGCCCAGCTATCCAACAGCCACAAAGGTAAGATTGGAGTCCTTCCAAACCAGACTAATGTTTGGTCATACTTGTTATATGTAAGCTACTCAGCAAGAAGGGAGCCTTGGGGACTGGGGGTTGTGGCTCAGCAGCAGAGCGCTCGCCTCGCACGTGTGTGGCCCGGGTTCGAACCTCAGCACCACGTAAACATAAATGCATTGCATTGTGTACAACTAAAGTAAATAAATAAATATTTAAAAAAAAAAAAAAAAAAAAAAAAAAAAACTTCTTAAAGAAGGGAGCCTTGGCAGGTGCTTAGGAAACAACTATACTACTCCACCACCCCCAAATTTTTTCTTTTTTGTGCTAGGGATTGAACCTAGGCCTCATGCATGCTAGGCAAGCATTGTACCACCAAGCCACATACCCAATCCAACTTTTTTTTTTTTAAACACACAAATGACAGGCTTTTTTAAGATTTTTTTTTTTTTTTTTTTTTTTTTTTAACAAATGGAAAAAAGACCAAACCAGCAAACCAGGATGACTTCCCACAGGGAAGGGGTTAAGACCGCCCCTCACACTTCATCAGGCTGCCATGGCTACTTCTTCCTCTTGTATCTATTAAAGGAAACCAGCAGAGTTAAGACCAGAAAAAGGAAGAAGCAGCTCCTTTTCCACAAAAGGTTTTGTTTTCTAACCCCAAACAATCACAACCTCCACCTTCCAAAACCCATGTGCCACCATGCCCAGCTCACCTGGACTTAGATTTGAAGTTTCCTCCTCTTCTCTGATGGAGCAAACCCAAATGTTTCCTTTCCTCAAAGGAAGGGCTGCAAGTGAGAGAAGGGACATGCTCAAACAGCAAGCTGTCGGACACAGGGGTGATGTCCCATGCCCACCCCACCATGCCACAGGAAGAGCAGCATTGCCAGGATCCAATGTTTCCGGGGCTTCCAAGCCCTTCTCTTTCCACCTGACAACATGCATTTCTGGAAGTCAGGCCCCAGCTTTAAAACAAGCTTGACGGAGGCTCTTCTGAATCACCTCGGACTACTAAGACTCCCTGGGAAGCAGTCTGTCTCCCTGCAGCCCAGGGAAGAGTGGCAGGACAAACCATTCCCATGGGCAAACCCGTGGGTTCTTTTCTGGGGGGGTTGTACACGACTGATGCTACAAGGTAAGAGTTGTTACACTCTCCTGGGAGAACTATTTCTGAACTCAAAAATGGGTCACTTCACCTCCAAAGCAGGGGGGCCACAGCACTATGGAGCAGTGGTACCTAAAACCACTCCTACTCTCACCCTGGGATCAACAGGTGGGCTTTAGGTGAGTGGGGGGGACAGAGAGGCACCCCTGAGTTTATATACATATGCTATGGTTATGTGAGAATTGGGAGTGAAGAAAGAGGAAGAGATTCATAGTTTCCCTCAAAATACCAAGGGCTCCATGATAACTTAAAACCCTACCCAGCTCGATACTGTTTCAGGGCCTTCTTGCTGGTGTTGGTGAGTTCTTCATCAAATACAGATTTCTTCCTCGGCTTTTGCTTCTTGGCTGTGTGCACCGAAAGAATGAATGAGACGTGGTCCTCTTTGCCTAAACCCCCTTTAGTTCCAGGTAATGAATTCAAGTTCAGTGGATCTCTTGTGTGTAAGTACCCTGTGCACTACATTCTACCCTCACCAACTCCTCCAAGTAGCATCTAGGAAAGACTTGGAAGACTCAGGCCAGAGTCCAAATCCTAGCTCTCCCCACCAACCAAGGGTCACTCTACCCTGTGAAGCCAATACAGGAAAGTTGTGTATTCTGGTATGTACCAGTTATTCAAAGAATGTGGCCTACTATCATCCCTCAAATTTTTTCCCATAATGAGAACAAGCGTCAGGGAAGGCTCCTCCCCACCCACCAGGGCCTCTCGCTGGCTCCTCCTCAGGCATCACCCTGGCCCGCTTGGCTCTGCGGTTCCTCTTGGCCAGTCGCTCAGCAAACATCTGCGCCTTGAGGATTTCAAACTGGGACCTTTCTTCTGCCTGGGAGAAGAGGGAGAGGTGAATGCAGAACAGACAGGACACTCTGACCTCCAGGGGTGGTGGGACCAAACTCTGCAGGGACATCACTCACTGTCATCTCCCCCTTTTTCTTGACATCCTTCATAAACTTCCTCCTCTTCTTCTTTCCTCTTAAGGCCAAGTCAAACTCCTGCAGGGCCTTGGCAACTGAAATGAGAAGAGACGTGAGGTTTCAGGGATCATTATGTATTTTTAAACTTACAAGCAAAAGCACACATATTTTAAATTAGTATATGACAATTTAAAAATGACAAGGAAAAATGCACGGTGATTTCCTCCACCTCACTAAAAAACATGCCTGTTTACTATTTCTTTATCAATCCATTTAAGGCATTCCTTATCTACCATCCATTAGGAAAGATGAAGGTTTGGCTCCTTAAACTACCAGACACCTTCCCACTAATATAACTCTTTTCTTTAGCGTGAAAATTTAATGTATATGCACCTTGTTTTTTTTTTCAACATTCCTGAAATTGCTGATACAACCAGAACTGGAGAGTAATTTCGCAGTCTCTACCAAAATTAGAAATAACCATACCCTCTGACCTAAAATTCCACCTTTAAAAATTCCTCCTCCAAGTCAAATGCATTTGCTTAATTATTAAAGGGCCAACTTACAAGGTTAGTAACATCACTTGTTCATAATGGCAGAAAGTGGGAAACAACCCCAATGTCTTTCCATAAGAAACTACTTAAATATATTATGATCTACTCATGATAAAAGCCCACACAGCCACTAAGGGGGGGGGGGGGGCGGGGGAATGCAGCTATACATATGCCTACATGAAAAGAGCTCTAAGCTATGAATTTATGTGAAAAAAGCTAGGAATGTAGAGCAACTCACACTCTAGGGTTGCTTGGTTGGTTGGTTGGTTTTTAAAGGGAGTAAAAAGAGGATTATATACCAAGCATCTACTTTTTTAGAAAAAATGTTTTTTTTTTTTGTTTTTTGGGTTTTTTTTTTTTTTTTTTTTTTTTGTAAAATATGTATCATAAAATTTGCCATTTTACCCATCCTGAATTATATAACTTAGTGGCATTTATTACAATCACAATGTTTTACAACTACCTGATCACAAAACTCCAGCTCACTCACTATCATTATGCCAAGCAGCAGCTCTGTAAACCACTTAGCAAAACCTCTCCCTTCCCCACCCTCCTGGCCCCAGGTGATCTCTGTGACTTCTATGCCTCTGACTTTTGTCTACCTAGATGCCTCATTTAAGTGGAATCACATATTTGTCCTTTTGTGTCTGGATTATTTCACTCAGCATGTTTGCAAGGTTCATCTATGTGACACATTTTCACACTTCCTATGGCTGAATAATCTTCCAGCGTGTGAGTCTGAGTGTGAGTGTGAGGTGCACATCACTTTGTTTATCCATTCACCTTTTTTTTAAAAATATTTATTTATTTGCTTTAGTTGTACACAATGTGTTTATTTGTACGTGGTGCTGAGGATCGAACCCGGGCCGCGCACGTGCTAGGCGAGCGCTCTACCACTGAGCCACAACCCCAGCCCTCCATTCACCTTTTGATGGACACCTTTGTTCCCACCTTTTGGCTGTTCAGACTAGTGCTTCAAAAAATGTGGGCATACAGCGTCAGCCGGAGCCCTGTTTCCAGGTCTTTTTAGTATACGCCTCGGAGTGCAGCTGCTGGGTCCTATAGGAATTCCACAGTAATTCTACAAACCTCCCTCACTTACTTTTCTCTTTCTTCCTCTCTTCTTTGGTCTGGAACCAGCTCCTCTCAGGCTCTTTGTCCGCTGCCTCCTTCCCCTTCTCCAAAAGCCGCTTTGCTGTGTTGATCTGTGGGGATAGTGAAAGAGCAGCTGCTGAGAGGCTGTGCCTGCTAATCCATGGCAGGACGGCTCCAGGCAGCCACTCCCAGACTCAGGGCAGAAGACAAGAAGCATCTGAGAGCGCAGCACCTGGGCTTCTGACTGCTGCATCTCTTTCTCCTCCGCCTCCAGCTGCAGCACTGAATACACGTCTTTCTCCATTTTCTCAATCTTGTCCCGGAACTTGAGGATGACATCTCCAGGGAAGAGAACAAAAAGGATATTAAATTATGGGTGAATATTAATACACTAGTAGCTAGTGAGAACAATACAGATGGTCTATTTACTGACATAGAAAAGTGTGATTTTTTCTTAATGTGTGATTTCTCTACTTAACATCCCCACTAAGAGCAGGGAGCTATGACATAAAACCTATATGTATGGGGCTGGGGTTGTGGCTCAGCGGCAGAGCGCTTGCCTCGCACATGCGCGGCCCGGGTTCAATCCTCAGCACCACGTAAACATAGGATGAGTTGCATTGTGTACAACTAAAGTAAATAAATAAATATTTAAAAATAAAAAAATAAAACCTATATGTAGCCCCAGCTACTTGGGAGGCTGAGGTGAGAGGATGACTTGAGCTCAGGAATTTGGGGGCCAGCCTGGGCATTATAGCAAGACTCCATCTGAAAAAAACAAAAGACCCAATTCTTTTTTTTTTTTTTTGTACTGGGGATTGAACTCAGGGGCACTCAACCACTGGGCCACATCCTCAGCCTTTTTTTTTTTTTTTTTTTGGTACCGGGGATTGAACTCAGGGGCACTTGACCACTGGGCCACATCCCCAGCCCTTATTTTTGTATTTTATTAGAAGCAGGGTCTCACTGAGTTACTAAGTGCCTCGCCATTGCTGAGGTTGGCTTTGAACTCGCGATCCTCCTGCCTAAGCCTCCCAAAGTGCTGGGATTACAGGCGTGCGCCACCGCGCCCGGCCTCAGCCTTTTTTTAAAATACTTTATTTATTCATTTTATGTGGTGCTGAGGATTGAACCCAGTCCTCACATGTGCGAGGCAAGTGCTCTACCACTGAGCCACAGCCACAGCCCGCCCCCCCCCAAGCCCTTTGTGGATTTTATTTAGACACAGGGTCTCACTGAGTCACTGAGTGCCTCGCCATTGCTGAGGCTGGCCTTGAACTCGCGATCCTCCTGCCTCAACCTTTCAAGTGCTGGGATTACAGGGGTGCAGCACAGGGCCTGGCTGAAAGACCCCATACTTATGCAGGACTCAGCACAATGCCAGCCTTTCCTGAGCAGCCTGCTGAAGCAAGGGCCTCTCCTGCCCTCTCCATAGCACCAACCACTGGCTTATTTGTTTACTTCTCCACCAGAACATCAGCTGCTTGGTTCCCTGCTCTGTCCCCAGTTCCTGGAACAGAAGTGGAGCAGGGCACACAGCACCATTCAGCAGTGATCCAGACTGACTGCACCAAAGGAAAAGGAGGAAAAGGACATCTGTGACTGGAAAAGTCTGGAAGGGGATGCACTTGCATACATGGTGGGACTAGGGATTGATCCCAGGGATGCTGCTAATACTGAGCTACGTCCCCAGCCCCTTTTTTACTTTTTACTTTGAGACAGGGTCTCAAACTTGCAATCCTCTGCCTCAGCCTCCAGAGCTGCTGATATTTATAGGCATGTGCCACGGCACCCAGCTAGCTCTTTGACATATACATTTTTATTTATTTACTAATTTCAGATGATGAATACGTATTACTTCTGTTACATTAATAAAAGTAATTTTTAAAGAGGATGGGCTTTACAGGGCCATTACAGATTAGGAAAATACCTATGAATGAGCTCTGTGTTTTCATTTCTATTATCGTTGCCTTTTATACACAGAAGCCTAAAGCCCAGAGAAATGAGGTGAGACCCGCCCAGGGACTCAGCAAGAAGGTGGCAGAGCTGGGACTCAAGCTGGCCTGACTGTAGAGCACCACTCTGGGATGCCACTCTCCGCCCACCCTGCTCCAGCTGTGCCTCCTCACCCTGGGGAAGAATACGGGCCTTCACAGGGGCCTTGGCGGCCTTCACAATCTCCTTCAGCATCTTCCGTTCCTCCTCTCCCACCAGAGAGACTGAGCGCCCAGCCCTGCCAGCTCGCGCGGTCCGCCCCACCCGGTGAACATAGTGCTTGATAGTATTGGGCATCGTGAAGTTGATGACCTGGAGGGTCACAATCGACAGTAAGACCATGCTGCGGGGGCGCGGGGAGGGGTGCCGTGGGGCAAGAAGTAAAAAAAAAACTCCCACTAAAAACAAAAACGATAGGACCTTCTCACCGTTTTGACTCCCTCAATGTCAAGTCCACGGGCTGCCACGTCTGTGGCCACAAGGATGTCAATCTGTTCATCCTTAAAGCGCCTAGAAACAGCCACAGAGATGCTCATTCAGACACCCTGTCCCAATAATGCTCCCCAGGAGCCCAAGGAGCAGAGCAAACAGAGGGACGTGAAAGTCACCACAAAGCCTCTTAGAGCCAAGCAGCAGGGGGATATGTTAGAATGTCAACCATCTGATACTTACACTCACCCCTACACAACTGACTACATAGGAAATGTAGCTCTGTGTTCTATCTCAAGCACTAATTTCTGTCCAGATTTGAGAACCAACAAGCTAGACTACAGGAAACAGAGAGGTAAACGTCTCAGTGTTCCAATCAGATCTGCTGTAACAACACCTCCCAGCACCCTGAAGAACGGTGATGGGTGGGGAGCTCTACAAGGCTCCCACCTACAGGTCGACTCTGTTCTGTGAGGACTGGTGCATCTAACACGTGACCTGACAATGCTCCAAGCCTTCACTTTGCTTTGCTTTTTTAAAGCTATGTTGTCCAGGCTGCCCTCAAAACTCCTGGGCTCAAGTTATGCTCCTGCCTCAGCCTCCTGAGTAGCTGGGGCGACAGGTGTGCACCACCAAGCTCAGCTGAGATTGAAAATTTTTAAGCAGGGCATCGTGCCATCTGTATCCCTGCTACTGCTCTAACATGACCTTGTGGATCCTAAGTCTTCCTTCATCAAATGCAGAGAACTCTCTCTGATCAGCCCAAGGAGGGAGGAGCGGAGGTGGGAACCATACCGGAGGGCCTCCAGCCGCTGGGTCTGTGACAGGTTGCCGTGGAGTTCGCCCACCTGCAGCCCCAGAAGCCCCAGGAGGATGTGCATGCGGTGGGCCTGCTTCTTGGTCTGGGTAAACAGCATCACATGGTCGGTGAAGGTTCTCGTCAACAGAGCTGGCAGGGAGAAGAGCGAGCCAGCACCATTTGTAGGCTCCTACGCAACGCACCTCCCTCACTTGAGAAAAGTGAAGTGAGCCTGCTGTGCTGGCACTGGGGCACAGGCACGGTCCCTGCTGTGTGGAACTCAGGCCAAGGCAGAGACAGGAGCTAATTCCCAAGGGTGATGAATGTCACAAGAGAGAGTGAAGGGAGGGTGGCAGAGTAGCTTTAGGGTTGACCTCTCTGGAGGAGTGACTGAGGTTGAATGACAAGGCAGACTATCCACGCAAGGACAGAAGACACCAGGCAGAAGAAAGCAATGTCAAGTCCTGGAGGTCAACGAGCATAGGGGATGAGAAGGCCTAAGCCGGCAGAGGTGGCTGGAGCCAGAACAGCCTCCATGAACAGCTGGCAGCTCCAAGGCAGGCGGTCCTCGAGGGTCCTGAGGGATTCACTAGGGGTCTGGATTTCCGTCTAAGAGCAATGGAAGCTGCCACACACAGGTGTTTGTTAAGTAAGGAGGTAACAGAAGTGAATGTTCTTTTGTGAAGAACTGTTCTGCAGAAGGAAGAATGAATTGCGAAGGGCCAAGAGGAAGCAGGAAGAGCAAGTTGAGAGGCTGCGGCAACAATCCAGGCAACAGGCAGCAGTGTCTACACTAAGAGGCCAGAGTAGCAATTGGTGGCAAGTAGTCAGGAGCTCAGGAGGACACAAAGATGGACGGTGGGAGGAGCGAGGTGAGATCAGTGTGGCGATAAAGATGGACAGACAACAGAGAGGCTCTGAGCTGGGGAAAACAGACAGAGGAGCCAAGAAGGCAAAATCCTAATGCTTCGGGTGGACACTGAGGAGGCCCGGGGAGCCAACCAGCCTTCCCAGCCCTGGGCCTTCACCTGCCACAATGGCTTCCCGGTCTCCTTCCCGATTAGGCCGGATGCGAATGAACTCCTGACGTAGGAAGGGAGCCACGTCTGTGTTGCTGTTCACAAACACCCGGACAGGGTTCTTCAAGGAGACAGAAGCCAGATCCTTCACCTGCCAAGCACAGAGCCAAGGGCACTCAGCTTCCCGCCAGGAGGTGGGAAGGGGACACCAGCACCCAGGCAGCCCCTCAAGCCCAGCAGGGTCCTTTGCACGGCTCCCTGTGCAGACCCACCATGGAGAAGCCCCTTGGCCCACCTCATCTGTCATGGTGGCCGAGAAGAGCATGGTCTGGCGGTGGTGGGAGCACATTCGGATGATCTCTTTCATCTGCTCCTCAAAGTACTCATCTAGCATCCTTGGGGCAGAGAGAAAGGACACGACATGACAAACTGGGGAACACTCTTCTGTCAGAGCAAGGGACACAGAAATACCATGCATGCTGAGGTTTGGCTGCCCTGGTTGTGTTTAGAATTAATTTACTTTATTTTATAATGATTTATTTTATGATTTATTTGACCCTTTCACCAAGATTCACTAAGAATTACCATTATGCAAATCTGCTGCATGTCTCCCTCTCGTTGTTGCTAAACTATACACAAGTAAGTCACAGATATGACCCCAAATATTCCAGCACACAGTAAGGACAATGACCTTCTCCTACAAAATGTGTCATAATCAAGACATGGAAGTGTTTGAGTGACATCTGAAGTACAGGCCGCTTTCAAACTTCTTCAGCTGAAATGCAGGGAATGGGCTGTGCATCGGGAGGCTTCAAGAGCCCATCTCTCCACTGTGTTGGGGACACCTGATCTTCTCCCCTCCCTCCATCCCACCTCCTCTTTCCCTCTGTGATTTTACAGCTGCCCTTTGAGTCCAAGAGCCAATATTCCCGTGTTGTAACTGGCTGTCGTGTCTTTTAAGGCTTCCTTCACCCAGGAAGTCCCCTCAGCCTCATTCACAAACTGGGTTTGTCTAGGTGTGTCCAGGTGACTGGATTCAGAAAAACCGCCACTGGGACAAGGTGGCTGGGTGAGGTCACGCCCTTCTCTCTCACGGAACCAGAAACCTGATGGAGGAGATGGTTCCACCCTGAGGGACAGCACTGCATAGCCCCACAGTGGGGGAGCTGACAGAGGTCACTGTGGTGTGTTGCTGGTGTGAAAATGAGGAGCTAAGGCCAAAGTAAGCACATGCAGGGTCAGACGTTCACATAGGCCCTGCTAGTGCTGAGACACCTCAGCATGCTCCAGGCCTGTCTGTGACTTCCTCCCTGCCCCCTCTGCCGTCAGTCCAGCTCACCTGGCTCAGGCATGAAGGAAAGAAGTGAGCAGATAGGACACTTATGAGAGAGGGAGGAGGCAGGATGGAGGGAAGGATGAGAAGGAGTCCCACCACAGTCAGGGAGATGCCTACTGAAGACACCACGCCCAGCCTGTCCCTGCATTACCCCTGCACCACTCACCATGATAGGGACACTACTCCTGACCCCATGTACAATATCCCCAGATCTCAGGAGCAGCAGAGCTACATGTGACTGGCCTCACCTCTTAACCACTACTATTACAGAAAGAAAGGAGAAAGCAGAAAAATCTGGACTGCGCATGAACAGAGGCCCATGTGGGTGGGCGAAGTGGTGTCTCCACAATAGCTAAAGGCCGGGTGGCAGCTCAGAGGGACCACAGAATACCCGGGAGGCACCCTCAAGGCTCACCTGTCAGCCTCATCCAGGATGAGCACCTCAATGCTGCTCAGGTGGAAGGAAGGGCAGTTGTGGAGGTGATCAATCAGCCGACCCGGGGTGGCAATGAGGATGTCAGGTGCCGCCCGAAGAGCTGCTTCCTGAGACTTCACATCCAGGCCGCCTGCAAGCAGAGACCCACCAGATGGCCAGGTCAGTCAGTCAGTCACCTGTGTTCTCTAAACACCTGCCACCTGCATTTGTCCCATGTCAGATAACAGGAAACAGCTAAGAAAGAGACTAACAGGGGCCCTGCCCACATGGATTCAATACACTGGGAGAAACAGATTATTTAATTACATTAGACACAGTGAAAAACCAAAACAGATGACAACACAAAAGCACTTCAAAATAGAATGACTAGAACATCCCAGGACTGAAAGAAGCTTGGTGAAAACTGATGATGTCTTTACATGTGAGGACAAAGGTCACCTTTGACTTCCAATTGCATAAGGAGGGTAAACTGCAGCCTATATGACACTCTCATGTAAATTGTGTGTGTGTGTGTGTGTGTGTGTGTGTGGTTGTAGATGGACAGCATGCCTTTGTTTATTTTCATGCAGTGCAAAGGATTGAACCCAGTGCCTCACACGTGCTAGGCAAGCGCTCTGTCACCAGGCTCCTGCCCCAGCCCTCACGTAACTTTATCAGGGAAATCCTGCCCCAAATAATATTTGACTCATCATTCATGCTAAGCAGAAATTATTTGCTAAAGTTGTCCAATACCAATAAAAATTTTTTTCATAATTTTGAAGTTTCATTCTTCAAGACTGGTTAAGTCTCAATGAACTCTCTCTGCCTCCCCAGTGCCATTACTATTACTATGAAAACATGTCAGCCAATTTTTCTTTCCTTTTTTTTTTTTTTTTAATATTTATTTATTTGCTTTAGTTGTACACAATGTATTTATTTTTACATGGTGCTGAGGATTGAACCCAGGCCGAGCATGTGCTAGGCAAGCACTCTACCGGCACTCTACCGCTGAGCCACAACCCCAGCCCCACATGTCAGCCAATTTTTAAGTGGATTCAATCATCCAATTTTTAAGTGGACTCAAGCAATAAAGGCCTTTCCTGGCCCTTGGCCCCCACAGAGTGAGCCACATCCATCTTCCACCACATCATGGTTCTCAGGAACTAGCGACCCTCACCCGGCCCGAAACTCACCCACAGCCAGACAGGTAGTGATGTTACAGAACTGGGCCAGCTGCTTGGTGACGGAGTGCACCTGGATGCCCAGCTCTCGGGTGGGAACCAGCACCAGTACGCGGGTTACGGGGCCCTGGCGGGGCTTGTAGATCAGACGCTCCAAGACGGGCAGAGCAAAAGCTGCCGTCTTACCTACAGGGAGAGAGCAAGGAAGCAAGAACAGGTTTGGTTCCCTCTGTGTTTAGGTTTTTTGACTGAGCACAGAAAATCTGTAAGTCTGGTCAGGGGAACATGAAATAACTTATTTTCTGTAAAAACTTTTTTTTGTTTTTACTTTCAAACTATATAGTCAGGGGCTAGGGTTGTGGCTTAGTGGTAGAGCACTTGGCTAGCATGCATGAGGCACTGGGTTAGAACCTCAGCACCACATAAAAATAAAATAAAGGTATTGTTTCCACCTACAACTAAAAAAATACATTTAAACTATTTTCTTGAGTTGTTTTTGATTTTTTGTTTGGTTGTTTTTTTTGCAGTATTGGGGCCTCACACGTGCTAGGCAAGTGTTCTACCCTGAGCCACATCCCCAACCCTCCCTTTTAAAAAGTATTCTTTATTTTTTTAAATGGTTGCATAGCATTCTAGCATATGAGTATCTCTACTATAAATTAACTGATCTTTATAGTTGGTCATTTTGGTTGTTTTTCACTAATACACAATGTAGTGATGAACATCCCTTTTATATAAATTCTCTGCTCCCATGAAGAGCTTATCATGGCAGGGCCAGGAGGTACCTAGGTAGGATTAAATAAAGACAATCTCCACCAGACCCCTTGACACCTGTGAACTAGCCCAGACCTCCTCCACTGCCTCAGACAAACTGAATAAGCTCTAGTTAACCCAACTGTATCAATACCAATTTCCTGGTTATGATATTGACCTACAGTAACATGGAATGTTACCACTGAGTGAAGGATTCAAGGGACTCACTTCATTATTTTTGCTACTTCCTGCTGATCTACAATAACAAGGTTAAAATTTTCTAACCCAGGGCAAGAGGTATTAATATTAACTCAGTGGTAGAAAAAGTATTTTAACATATCTGCAAGGCCTCAGGTTCAATACTTAGTACCAAAAAAAATAATAATAATTTTTTAAATTCTTTACCCTCTAAATTGTGCTGTCATCTTTTTATCTCAGTTAAAAATATTAATTTGTGCTTGATGGGGTGGCACATTCCTGTAATCCCAACAATTCAGGAGGCTGAGGCATAAGGATCGCAAGTTCAAGGACAGCCTCAGCAACTCAGTAAAGCCCTTTGAGCTAACATGCCCACGGGTTCGACCCCAGTACCAGACCATGATGATGATGATGATGATGATGATGATGAAGAAAATAACGATTTGCCATGTGTAAACATTTAAAATATACAAGCAGGTCACCAATGCACAGGCACATATAAAGATTCATCAAGCTGCCAGGAGCAGTGGCGCACGCCTGTGATCCCGGCAGCTCTGGAGGCTGAGGCAGGAGGACCACGAGTTCAAAGACAGCCTCAGCACCTTACCAAGGCTCTTAGCAACTCAGCAAGACCCTGTTTCTAAATAAAATACAAAAAAGGGTCAGGGATGTGGCCCCTGGTGGTTAAATGCCCCTGGGTTCAATCCCTGGTTAAAAAAAAAAAAAAAAAATCAGCAAGTTGTATACTTTGGCTGCAATATGTTGAGTTTTACAGTATGTTATGGTCAATTGAAAAAGCAGTAAGTGAAAATTAGCAAACATAAAAGCTGCCACAAGACACAATCAAAGGAACACCCTGCAGGCACACACAGATAACCCATTTCGTGAGAAAGGCCACATACAGCCACCTGTAGTCTGCCACCTTGGGCTGTGGCACATGCTGGTGCAGATCTACGTATCTGCACTTGAGCTGAAATGTATTTCAATCGCATCTGCATTTGCCAAGAAAAATGCAAACACTCTGGAGTATCCAATGGACACATTGGTGGGGGAGATGCAAATGGGGCAGATGGGGGAGCTTCTTACTGTCCTCCTTCCCAAAGTGTCTGCATTTAAATCATTACATGTACTATCTATTCTAAAAGAGAAATGTTGCAGAAATTAAAGAAGCTAATTACTACAAACCATCATCCCTAAATCCCTGGTCTTGTCCCTTGTTCAAAATACAGAAGTGAGCCAGTCTGCTCGACCTCTGCTTATACCCTTCTTTATTTCTCTTTTTTTTTTTTTTCAATATTTATTTATTTACTTTAGTTGTACACAATGCAATGCATTTATGTTTACGTGGTGCTGAGGATAGAACCCGGGCCGCGCACGTGCAAGGCAAGTGCTCTGCCGCTGAGCCAGGACCCCAACCCCCTTTTTTCTTTCTTTCTTTTTTTTTTTTTTTAAATATTTATTTATTTGCTTTTAGTTGTACACAATGCATTTGTTCATACATGGTGCTGAGGATCGAACGCGGGCCGCGCACGTGGTAGGCGAGCGCTCTACCACTGAGCCACAACCCCAGCCCCCTTCTTTATTTCTTAAGTGGAAATTAGTATAAATAACTGAAAAACTCTTAACACTTTGAAGAGTTAATCCATATATTGCCAAACTGCCTCCAAAAAGAGAATGTGAATGAACTGTGATAATTCTCGATTTGTTACAAAAAAAAATGAGAAAGAGGCAAAAGTCTAACAAAACTTCAGAATGTGATGTGGCACCCATTAGGTCCCCACCACTGGCTATGTATGTGGTTTAAGAAGAGACCAAACATTGCAAAGAGTGCCCCGGAAGGTGCTGAGCACACTCTGCTATCTGTCATGTCACTGCCCTGAAGAAAGCACTGAGGGTCCCTGGCCCAGCCCCAGGGGTCAGGAGAAGGCGGGCTCCCAGGCTCCCAGGAACAGGCTGACCTGCATGGGTGTCCTAGTCCTTGAGGCTACTGAGTCACAGTAGATGGAGTTTTGACTTTGTCTTCTTCACAGTATCTTAAGGACTGGACTATTCAACCTGCTTTCCCTCAGCTCCTTGCTGTGGCTATAGGGAGCTAGGACAGAGAGGTGCCCTTCTAGGAGGTCCTAGGTGGAGAAACCTGGTCTCCCCACATACACACGCCTCTGGGACTGGCAGTCCAGGCCGTGTGGCACTGTGTCTCACCCCAACACACAGGACCCTTCCTGTTTCCTCAGGTTCCCTCCAGCTACTGTCCTCTTGAGGGGGAGGTGCCAGAAACAAACTCAACATTCTATAAAATGCAGCTATGAAGACAAAATGGAAACTCATCAACTCAAAAATCCTCCACATCTGGCAAAAGCCATTAAAGTCACCAAGTGAACATGAATTTCTGTAAATTTTTTATATAGTTCAGAAAACTAAGCACATTTAGCAAGCCAGTGTTGTGAAGTCGACTAAAGCCCTATTTGGGATGTGACATCCTCTTCTACCACCCCAAATCCCCATCCCTTCACCTGTCCCAGTGGCTGCACAGGCACAGATGTCCTTCCCCAGGAGACCCACGGGAATGCACGCCTTCTGGATCGGGGTGGGCTGCTTAAAGCCCATGGCTGTAATGGCCTGAAGAGAAGAGAGAGAGTCAGACCAGGCAGGGGAGCAAAGGGGAGTCTCAGCAGGAAACCAACAGGGCAGGTTTCCAGACAAGACCCTCCAGGACACTCATTCCACACAAGACTGAGGCCTACCAATGTGGTGCTGTTCGAGCCAGGGAGGACACATCCATAAACAACAGAAAATACAAAGCCTGCCCTGGGAGCCAGGCGCGAGACAGGAGGCTGGAGCAGGGGGAGCACAAGTTTGAGGCCAGCCTCAGCAACTTAGCAAGACTGGAAAGAACTTTGAGAGACTGTTTCTCAAAATGACAAATAAAAAGGGCTTGGGGATGTAGCTGAGTGGTAACGCAGCCCTGAGTTCAATCCCTAGTACCAAACCAAACAAATGAAACAAACCCAACCCTTGCCCTTAGGGAACTCACAACCTGGTAAAAAGGGACAGACAAAAAGACAAACACAAGCCGGGCGCGGTGGCGCACGCCTGTAATCCCAGCACTTGGGAGGCTGAGGCAGGAGGATCGCGAGTTCAAAGCCAGCCTCAGCCACGGCGAGGCACTTAGCAACTCAGTGAGACCCTGTCTCTAATAAAATACAAAAAAGGGCTGGGGATGTGGCCCAGTGGTCGAGTGCCCCTGAGTTCAATCCCCGGTACCAAAAAAAAAAAAAAAAAAAAGACAAACACATTCCTATGAAGATACACGCTACAGACCAAAACCATGGCAGTCACAGGGCTGGGGAGGTGGGTGGAGAGGTGGGGTGTACAGTGGGGGTGCACAGTGGGTCTCAACAAACCCTGAGGGGGTGAGGGAGAACCGCAACAGACTTCTGGGAGAAGAGTCTTCCGGGGAGAGGAACAGCAAGTGCAAAGGCCCTGAGGAAGAGGCTATCTGATCGTGTGAGGCCAGCGAGGCCTGAGGTTGATGAGTGCTAAGAGACACCATCATCAGAGTGAACAAGAAGGGGCAGAGCCTTACAGGACAATGTAAGGAATTTGGCTTTTTTCCCCAAGTTAAAGTGGGTGCCATGGAGGGACATGATGAACCTATTGCTTAAGAGGGTCCTCTGACAGCAGCATGGACAAGAGCTGAGGGAGGAAGAGGAGCAGCGAGGGGCCCAGCTACGGCTGCTGCAAGAATCAACCCAGCGGCCCAAAGAAACCACTACCTTCAGAAGAGGCCGGGACAGGTTCATGTCCTGGAAGGAGAGGTTTTCATCATACTGAGATGCATCCTCAAAGAAGCCTCCTGCTTCCTACACCAGATCAGAAGACAGGCGACAATTCAGCAAACAAGGCCCATGAAAACCGAATGACCTTACAACCATTCAGGTTGCCACGAGCTGCCCGTGCTCCCAAGCCCACGCTCACCTGTCCCTTCTTCTTCTTCTTCTTCCGCTCCTTCACTTTGAGAGTATCTACAGAGAAAACGCCCGCTGAGCACACCCACTCCACGATGTCCTCAGCACGTCTGTGGACTGCCTCACCCGCCTCACCAAACCCGACGAGGGGGCCTGCCACCAGCCCCGGTTCAAACGTGAGGACCCCGGGTGGCAGTGTGGTGAGGTGACTCACCTATGGTCAGGCAGGAAGTGAACCTGGCAAGTGTGGTGCACAGACCAGGCTGCCCACACCATCACCTCTCCACACACATGCCACCTCTGCACAAAGTTCTGCCCAAGATACCTCCTGAGCTACCTGGGTGAACCCAATGACGTGGTCACCTCAAATTAAGTCTGAGTCACAGAGGCAGCTCGCAGCTGTGTGGGACCGCAGATGGGGAAAGAGGAAGCCACTAGCTCAGTGGTGGCCCCTCTTCCTCCCTCAGCAAAATCCCAAAGGAAGAGAGAACCTGAAATCTAACGAGAGCAGGACGGTCTGAACCCTGCTACGCAGAGCAGCGGAGGAAGTGCCACAGGGCGCAGGGCACCCCTGACCCCACGGCGTCACACACCTGCTTTGGTGAGGATGTCCTCATCGGCCTCCGAGTACTCGCTCTCTGACTCCTCCTCTGCAGAGCCTGCCTCCTCTGTCCCCGCCAGGTCCCCCTGCTCCTCTGGCTCCGAACCCACCTTAGCTTCCTTCTCCTCCAATTTCCCAGACTTGGCTTCTTTATCCTGGGGGGAAGGGGGGACAGAATAAACCAAAAATGATTACAAATTTCAGGAAATTCATAATCTAAAGGAGCAATACTGAGCTCTCGAGTCTGGACGGACACTGCGTGGAGTCTTAGTGCATGCTAGCCCTAAGAGCACCTGCACAGCTGCACCCCAACCCAGGCTTAAAGAGACAGGGCACAGCCAGGCTCACAGGATGGCTTGGGGAAAGGCGACAAGAAGTGGCTCCTATCTCACCTCCGTTTTCCTTTTCTTTCGCACTTTCTCAATCTTCTCATCTAAGGTAGTGGCTGCCCTCTGCAGATAAAAATAAAGAGAAAAAAGAAATATACATGTAGGAAAGATATCAAGCAAGGTTTCTCTGAAGGTCAGGTCTTAAATGTAAATACATTTTTGTTCTTATCTCTTCTTGGACAAATTAATCATTCTATAGATTATTCATAGGCAAAAGGGAAAAAAAAAAAGTAGCCGGCATTGTGGTGCCTGCCTGTAATCACAGAGACTTGGGAAACTGAAGCAGGAGAATCACAAGTTTGAGGCCAGCAACTTAGCAAGGCCCTAAAAAACAAAGTAAGACCCTATCTCCAAATAAAATATAAAAATATGGCTGGAGCCAGGTGTGGTGGTACACGCCTATAATCCCAGCAGCTTAGAAGGCTGAGGCAGAAGGATGGCTAGTTCAGCCAGCCTCAGCAACAAAGAGGCACTAAATAACTCAGTGGAACCATCTAAATAAAATACAAAACAGGGCTCAGGATGTGGCTCAGTGATTAAGCACCTCTGGATTCAATCCTTGGTAAAAGGAAGGAAGGAAGGAAGGAAGGCAGGAAGGAAGGAAGGAAGGAAGGAAGGAAAGAAGAAGGAAGGAAGGAAGGGAGTATTAAATAAATGTTCTAATTGTAAAAAAAAAAAACAAACTTCAGATTAACAGCAGGAACCAATGAAAATATCCACATTTCAGAAGGTGTTTACTATTTAGAATAGAATTGTCAAGATATGTAAGAATTATATCTGAAGCCGGGTGCGGAGGTGCACGCCTGTAATCCCAGCACTTTGGGAGGTCTCACTTAGTGAGACCCTGTCTCTAAATAAAATACAAAAAGGGCTGGAAATGTGACCCAGTGGTCGAGTGCCCCTGAGTTCAATCCCTGGTACCACAAAAAAAAAAAAAAAAGAATTATATCTGAATGCTACTTAGAAAAATAATTTCTCTTCCAACCAGACCTAACTTAGTCTGTTAATTAATTAATTAAAATGTTAAAGAGAAATGATGAGGCCATGCTCAGAGTGCAACTCAGGGCACAATGACATGAGTGACACATGCCTGTGATCCCAGTTACTCGAGAGACTGAGGCAGGAGGATCACAAGTTCAAGGTCAGTCTCAGCAACTTAGAAAGACCTTGTCTCACAATGAAAAATAAAAAGGACTGGGTGTAGTTCAGCAATAGAGTGCCCCTGGGTTCAACTCTTCAAAAGAAGAGTTGAAATCTGAGGAAATTCAGATAATACTGGTTATTGCTGAGTCTTTAGAGAGGATAAGAATCTAGAGGGCTCCGTTATGCATGCTCAAAGCACCCCGCACCATTGTGGCACTTTCTACAAATACAATTATACATGCAATTATTTGTCTAATTATTTTCTACCATGCTAGACAACAAAATCTCAAGACCAAATCCTTAAATACATGTGGTCCATACACTAAGATCTGGCAATAAATATAGTATTTGTTAAATGAATCTGAAATGAATTTTCATCAAAACATGGGACAGAACTGGGAACAGTGGTGCACGCCTATGATCCCAGCACTTGGGAGGCTGAGGCAGGAGGATCACGAGTTCAAAGCCAGCCTCAGCAATGGCGAGGCACTTAGCAACCCAGTGAGACTCTGTCTCTAAAAAACAAAAAAGGGCTGGGATGTGGCCCAGTGATCGAGTGCCCCTGAGTTCAATCCCCACTACCAAAAACAACAAAAAACAAAAAGGGGGGGGTGGGACAGAACAAATACTTCACAATTAATTTGATAAAGAAAAATTTCTACAGAATTTTCGGAAAAAAAGAAAGAAAACTACATATATAAAAAATAAAAAGGACTGGGGATTTGGCTCAGTTTTTAAGGACCTCTGGATTCAATTCCTGGTACCCACAAATAAACAAACAAACAAATAAAATTAAAAAATGAAAAGTCTGCTCAAGGTTATATTGAAAAGGCAATGCTGGTTTAATAAAAAAAAAAAAAAAAATCAGAAAAGTCAGGAGTAAACAGCTAAGTTTCTCCTGAAAGCACTCAAAATGGAGAATAATTTTGAGTACCTTCCAGCTTATTAACCAGAGTCACAGAAATGTACAAGAACCTGGCAAACAAGCAGAAGAGAATGACATTGGTGGCAGCTCTCTCATGCTATGTGGGCACGGGGGACACTGAACAGTAATACAAGGTGATACCACCTGGCACAAGACAGAATGGCTATATCCATGGATCGTGGCAGAGCACAGCAATCAAAGCCACTAAGGCCTCCTGCTAGATCATTCACTGTGACAAACTCATGTGACAAAGGTTTCTCTCTATTTTCAAAACAAGGAGTGAACAGCTAAACATAAAGTCACTTTATAATAGCTCTGCAATTTTTTTTTTTTTTTTTGGTACCAAGGATTGAACCCAGGGGGCTTAACCACTGAGCCACATCCCCAGTCCTAGCTCTGTAATTTTTTAAGTCAAAAGATGTTTGGGTGCTCCTAAACAATTGGGCTGCAATTACTAGATTTTCTGTGAGAAATGGGGCCTATGTTGCCCAGGTTGGCTTTGAACTCTGAGGCTCAACGGATCCTCCCGCCTCAGCCTTCTGAGCAGATGGGAATACAGATGAGCACTATAAAATCAAGAAGGTATATCTTCATACGTCTGAGTTCATTATCCCCCATTCCAGGAAAAGCTGTCATGTAAATTTCCTAAGGAAAGAAATTTTTGATACTTCTGAATGTCATCTATAGATTTATGCATGTTTGTAACTATAGCCTGCAATGAATCAATTTTGCAATATTTTATACTTTAATCAAGACTATAGGTTCCCTGTGATTTCCTTTCCCCACCCCATCAAAACCATACCATAGATTTTCACAGGATTCTGGTACTGGCTGAATGTAAACAGGGCAAGAGGCTAGTCAGAGCTACTCCCAAGACCCACTGTTTGGAACTGCCCATCACTGTCCATCTCACCTTCTTCTTGAGCTGGCTCATGACATCAGCCAGGGCCCAGCTGCCATCATACATCCCCTCCTTCTCAGTGAAAATGAAGTCAGGGTTGAAATCGGCACTGCGGGTCTTCTGCAAGGCCTTCTGCTTTCGGCCCAGCACAATGGGCCCCTGGGAAGAGGACAGGCAGGGTGATTATGAGTGAGATACAAGAACAGTAGGAAAGGAAGAAGGAAAAAAAGGATGTCCAATAAGAAAGTAGAAACATACAAGGCTAAAATAGATAACAAGAAGAACCTGACCAAGCTACATTTTCAACACACTTCTCATAGTAAACTAACAAATCAAGACGACCAAAAATGAGTAGGTTTGCAGAAATTGTGATCGACAAAATTAACAAACTTCATTCCAAGGCACATGTGCAAAACACCACACCTACCATTCGAGAATGCACATGGTAACTAAAAACGTCGAACTCAGGGAAAGATACAATAGAATGGTGGGTGCCAGGGGCTGGGGTGTGGGAGAAATGGGGAGAGAAGGAAGAAATGGGGAGAGAAGTCAAGAATGACTCCATGCCTTCTGGTAGGATGGGAAGCTGAGGGAGACCAGAGGCTGGGCTTTGTAGGAGTTGAATTTGTAGAGGTCGTGGGACATACAAAAGGCGGTGTCAGGTAGGTAGGTGAGAGTTTCTGCAGAAGGAAACGCCTGGCTGAATCTCTGAACCGTAAGCACCTTCTTTGTGCTGTCTGTAAACCATCCCACCTCAACGCAAGCATCAGCGCCCATCTCGGTTCACCGCGGTCCCCAACGTTAAACACCACGACTAGCGCACGTACGCAGTCAATTAGTGGCTTGATGAACAGATGAATGAATGGATAACATGGCTCTCTGCACAGGAATCAAGACGGACTTCACCTCTGGATCTCTATTACCCAGGTCAGTGAGCGGATACTGAGTTCAGCAAGGCGACACGGAATGGCACGGCCAACAGCAGAGGTGGGGAAAAGATAATAGCGAGCAAATTGAGGAAGATCCCGGGGTCCGAGTGAGACCTTCCCCAGGGGATGCTGAGGATTCGGGGACAGTGACCTGAGGAGTCACGGGGAACGGAAGCTATCAAGGACTCCCGAGGGTCTGGACCCTGCCCGCGGCCGCGCCCCCACCCCCGGCCGACTCTTACCTCCTCCTCCTCGTCTCCGGAGTCAGACTCGGGCTCCACTGGCACCTCGTCATCTTCGCCTATGGTCCCGATCAAACCCAGCTCCGCCAGCATGGTGAAGCAACAGCCACTTCCGGTGATGAGCGCAGCAGGCCCCTACTCTTCCGCAACCTTCTCATCATCACCGCGCATGTGCTGCGCGTCACTTCCGTTCGAGGAAGGCCCGCCCACGCGGCTTCGTTTCCCGAGCTCTCAGTGCGCGTGCGGTCGCGGGGGCGTGGCTTGTGTGACGAAATCAAGGGGGCGGGCCTTGGTGTAAATAAAATGCCATTGTCTGTGTTCTCCGAAAATAATGGGATTCTTTGAAGGAAAAAGTCCGAAGAGATGTTTGATAAACTGTGTATGTATATGTTTATGAACAAAATATTGTGGCAGAAAACACAACAAACGATTAGCCGTTATTATCCCTGGGTATAGAATTCTAAGTGACTTTTTTCTTAAGATTTTTCACCCACAGTAAACATTTACTTTCATAAAAAAGAAAAAAGTAAACATAAGAATAGCCAACGCGGGGCTGGGATTGTGGCTCAGTGGTAGAGTGCTCGTCTAGCACGTGCGCGACCCGGGTTCGATCCTCAGCACCACATACAAATAAACGCATTTGTATACAACTAAAAGGAAATAAATATTTAAAAAAAAAAAAAAAAAAAAAAGAATAGCTAACGCGGGGCTGGGGCTGTAGCTCAGTGGCAAAGCGCTTACCCAGAATGCGTGAGGCCTGGGTTCCGTCCTCAGCACCACATAAAAATAAAAAATAAAATAAAATAAAGGCATTCTGTCCATCTACGACAAAAAAGAAAGAATAGCTAACACTTACATAGCATTTACTATGTGCTAGTACTGATCTAAGTACTTTTGCACATATACACTAACTTAATCCTTACAACAACCCCAGTCTAGAGGAACCATTCCTGTTCCCATTTTACAGATGAAGAGACTGAGGCTCAGAGAGGTCCCAGAGCCAGTTAATAACAAAACCAAGAGTATAATCCGGCTGGGATTGTGGCTCAGCGGTAGAGCGCTCGCCTAGCGCGTGCGCGGCCCTGGTTCGATCCTCAGCACCCCGTATAAATAAACGCATTGTGTACAACTAAAGCAAATAAATAAATATTTTAAAAAAAAAAAAAAAAGAGTATAATCCAGGCAGTAGCTTCAGTCCTTAGGAAAGAAGGACTCAGAGCATAGCAGAAATTTCCCCTCATTTGCTTATGGAGATCTTACTTGTTAAGTCAGCTATGAATACCTGCTCCAGGCAACTCCCCCGAGCACCACCTGCTAGATGAAGTTACCTTACTATCTAACCTTCCTTCCAAATCAACATTTCCTTGTTGAAACAGTCATACCACAAAAGTTGGATCCATTATTATTTTTTCTTTGTTGCAGTTTTACCCATTTTAAGTGTACAATTCAATGTCATTATTACACTCACAATGTTGTGCAACCATCACTACTGTTTCCAAAGCTGTTTCATTATTGCTTAACCATTAAGCAATAACTCTCTCACTCCACTCTCCTGGGGACCATGCTAAATCCCATCTACCTCCCATGCCATAAATTGACCTATCCTAGACATTTCATATAAGTGGGATTTTACAGTATCTGTGGTTTTGTGTCTGAGTTACTTCAACAGCATGATGTTTTCAAGTTCATCCATGTGATAGCATGTACCAGAACTTCATTGTGGCTGAATGGTGCTGTACTGTGTGTTTATACCACATTTTGCTTATTCACTCATTTGTTAATGGGCACTTGGGTTGTTTCCACACTTTGGCTATTGTGAATAATGCTGTGATTAACATTGTCACACAAAGATCTATTTGAGACCCTGTTGTCAAATCTTTGGAGTATATTCCTAGTAGTGAAATTTCTGGGTCATATAATTATGTCCAGCTTTCTGAGGAACCAATTTCCAGGAGGGCTGCACCATTTTACATTTCAGCCTATATAATGTATGAGGCTTTCCATTCCTCCACATCCTCACCAACGCTTTTTTTTTTTTTTTTTTTAAGTTGTACACAATGCCTTTATTTTTTACATGGTGCTGAGGATCGAACCTGGGCCGCGCACATGCCAGGTGAGCACTCTACCCCTGAGCCACAACCCCAGCCCCCAACACTTTTTGTTAATAACCTCAAATGACTTTATTATTATTATTATTATTATTATTATTATTGGTACCGGGATTGAACTCAGGGGCACTTGTCCACTGGGCCACATCCCCAGCCCTTTTTGTATTTTTAAAAAAAATATTTATTTATTTGTTTTAGTTGTACACAATGCCTTTAGTTTTTTACGTGGTGCTGCTGAGCCACAACCCCACCCCCCTTTTTGTATTTTATTAGAGACAGGGTCTCACTGAGTTGCTAAGTGCCTCACCATTGCTGAGGCTGGCTTTGAACTCACGATGATCCTTCTGCCTCAACCTCCCAAGTGCTGGGATTACAGGTGTGTGCCACCCGCGCCCAGCTCCAGGTTTCATTCTTGCCCAAAGGCTTTGCGGTACCTGGGATTGAACTCAGGGGCACTCGACCACTGGGTCACATCCCCAGCCCTTTTTTTTTTTTTTTTTTTTTTTTGTATTTTATTAGAGACAGAGTCTCACGAGTTGCTAAGTACCTCGCCATTGCTGAGGCTGGCTTTGAACTCACGATCCTCCTGTCTCAGCCTCCCAAGTGCTGGGATTACAGATGTGCGCCACCGTGCCCGGCTGCCCAAAGGCTTTTGCACTGGCTGTTCCTTCTGCCTGGGAGGCTGTTTCCTTGCTCAGCGTGTTGCTGCCTCTTTCCCCTCCTCAGGATTCTGTTGGAATGGGACGCCTCAAAGACTCCTTGCCACCCAGAAACCAAAAGCATTCACCTTGCAGATCCTCCATCTCATCCTCTTTTGTTTCCCACAGGGCATTTAGCATACTTTGAAATCATTGGATTTATTTATTTGGGGAACTCGTCAGTCGTCTGTCTCTGCAGATGTGAGCTCTGGAAGGACGGGTCCTGATCTACCTCGGCCACTGCGGCAGCCCTACTGCTTCCTGAGGCGCTTACAGGGTGGGTATTTCCTACGCGGTAGATGGATAAATGAGGAAAGACGGCCCTGTGTTTTCAGCCACATGTCAAGTCTGCACGTCAGTGTTTGTTCACCCCAAACAGACCACACATCTGCTCTGGGTCCTTCCACCTTACCGAGATCCAGAGAGCAGGAGTCATTCCTGCACTGAGAAGCCAACATACACCCAGTAAAGGACCAGCATTTTGCATCTCCAATCCAGGGAAGACTGGGACTTTTATAAAATACGAGAAAAACGTGACAATATCAGTTTACCAGCAAATCTTCAGGAGATTTGTTGCCAACTTCTATACTTACATCATTACAAGCAGGTGATAAGCATCTTACAGAAGGCACCTGTCACAGACCACCTTAGAGCTCAGCACCACACATAGTTAGTATCAGTATTGAGAGCACCAGCTTGGAACACTTAGGGATCCAATCACATCACACAAGACTGAAGGCAAGGATGGGAGGGGTGTGCTGGCCATACCTGTAATCCCAGAAGCTCAGGAGGCTGAGGCAGGAGGATCACAAGTGCAAGTTCAAGGCCAGACTCAGTAACTTAGCAAGACCCTGTCTCAAACTAAAAACTAAAAAAGGCTGAGGATACAGCTCAGTGGTAAAGTGCTCCTGGGTTCAATCTCCAGTAGGGAGGGGAGGCAAAGAGGGGGATGAATAGACCCTGAGCAACACCATCCAGTGACAAAGATGTCCTACGTCTGTGTGTCCCACTTGGTAGCCACCAGCCACATGCAGCTATTGACCACTTGTAACATAGCTACAGGAGAAACTGAAGTTTCCATTTTAATTTTTTTTTTCTTTTGTAGTGCAGATTGAACCCAGGGCCTTGTGTGTGCTAGACAGTGCTCCACCACTGAGCTACACCCCAGCCCTCATTTTAATCTTAATGATCTAATTAATTTACACAGCCACATATGGACAGAAAAACTGCTTTCAATAGTGCATTTACACCAAGTTATGCCATTGAAAACTCAATGCGCCATCTCCTTTATATCTCCTGATAGCTAATCGATTTCCAGGAACTATCCATCCTGCCTCCTCAATACTGGTCCCGTCCGACTGCTTTCTCTCTCCTGCAGCTCAAGGGATGACAACACCCTTCGAGGGACGTGCATCCTTGATTTCTCTTCTGCCTCGATGCTCCCTCCCTTCTGTCCCTTGTCATCACCATACCTTGCCAATGTCACCTCCTACACATCAGGCAACTCTATTTCTCTCCCCACCTCTCATGGTAATGAACTTCATACACGGCACAGCTTCCTGCATCCAGTCTGGTTAACGTTTCTTCTCCTGACCCCCATGGGCTGCTGAAAATCCTCATGTGGCTTCCCAAGTTTTATTAGGATAAGTCAAACACCCTCCTACAGGGCCTAGAAGTTTCTCCTTGGTTCCACTCCTTCTCACCTCTAACCCCTGAGTCAAATCCTCCCCTTCTCCCTTCTTTTCCTTTCTCTCTCTGCCTCTCTCTCCTTTTAATAAAAGGCTTTTATGGTCGTGATTGATGTGATTCTCCTTGGAGCACCAGCTGCAGTTGCCATTCTACTTCCATTTGTAGTGAGCTGATGAGGGGCTCCCCCACCAGATTCCCAGCAATGTGAGAACCAGCACTTGCTTTGCTTTGGCTCAAAATATGATTTTGCTCCCTGGCACAATGATGATGTCTAGTGATAATCTGATATCAAAGCAGTTTAGCAGGGAGATTGATCTCACAGCTTCTAGAACCAGCTCCCTGGGTTCAAATCCTGGCTTCACATCTTGTTAGCTGTGACCTTGGGCAAATTAAACCTCTATGGGCCTCAGTTTTTCTCTCCTGTACAATGGCAATAGAATAAGATGGGCCTGGTGGCACACAGTTGTAATCTCAGTGACTGGGGAGGCCGAGGCAAAAGGATTGTGCAAGTTCAAGGCTAGCTTAGACAACTTAGCATGACTCTGTGTCAAGATAAAAAAAATAGAGCCAGGAATGTAACTTAGTGGTAGAACGCCCCTGGGTTCAAGTCTCTAGAAACACACTCACAGAAGGTGATAGAATGAAACTCAGGTCTTGAGTTATTAGAAGACTACAAGTTGAGAAACAGCACTTGGCACATACAAGCACCTGATAATGTCAGCTATTACCGTTAAATGAATATGCGTTATTATTAAATACAAGGATGCTTCCCCACCGCCCTGGCTGAGATCCTTTTCCCCTGGCTGTGGAAGTAATTATCATGTCATGGTCCTTCCAGTCCTGTCCCTTCCACTTTCATCTCCTCGAGGCAGGAGTGGAGTTTTAAAAATGCATATCAGATCCAACCACTTTTTTGTTTAATACCTCATTTAAGGGTCACAAAATCAAGGCCCAGCCGGGCGCGGTGGTGCACACCTGTAATCCCAGCACTTTGGGAGGCTGAGGCAGGAGGACCGCAAGTTCAAAGCCAGCCTCAGCAATGGCGAGGCACTTAGCAACTCGGTGAGACCCTGTCTCTAATAAAATACAAAAAAGGGCTGGGGATGTGGCCCAGTGGTCGAGCGCCCTTGAGTTCAATCCCCGGTACCAAAAAAAGAAAAAAAAATCAATGCCCAATCCTAATTTTGGAGATACCAAGACATTTTTTTTCCCCTCCAGGTAAAAAATTTTCAGTCTTGGCACTATGACATTTTGGTCTAGTGGGAACCGTCCTGTGTGGTTGATTAGGGTGTTTGACAGCATCCCCCAGCCTCCACCCACTAGATGTCAGTGGCACCCCTCACCCGCTGTGACAACCAAAAATGTCTCCAAATCGCCCCTGGTTGGCCCCCTGCTGCTAACAGGGGAGCCTTCAGGCAGTAGCCAGCCTGGGCTCCACACTCTGGGGATTGCCTCCGAGGCTGCCTGCCACCCTAGTTTGCTAGCCCTAGTTTGTTAGTTTTCTGGGCTGCCATAGCCAAATACTGGTGAAGGAGTGACTTCAGCAGCCAGTTCTGGAGGGTGGAGGTCTAAGGTGCAGACAGGGCTGCTTCCCTCTGAGATGTTCCTTCTCCTGTCACTGTAGGTGGCGTCTTCTCTCTGAGTCTTCTGCTGACTCCTGTGTACGCCTGAGTCCCACACTCCTCTTCTCATGCCCCAGTTGTGTGGCATTAGGGCTCACACTGACAGCCCTCCATCCAGCTGAACTACCTCTTCAAATACCTCCCCTGGGGTATTTAAACACAGTCCCTGAGGTCCGGGGAGTGAAGACTTCAGCACAGGAGCGGGGGAGACACACGATTCAGCCCAGGACAGTGTGCAGTCCTGCTCCCTTCCAAAGCATCACCCGCATCACGAACCAACAAAAAGCTTTAAACAAACAAACAAAACAGCTTTATGGAGATATGATTCACACTTCGTACTGTTCACACACTTGGAGGGCACAACGTCAAGGTTTTCAGTGTGTGCACAGAGTCGTGCCACCGTGATCACAACCTAGTTCTAGGACATTCTCATCACCACTTAAAGAAACCCTGTGCCAGTGACTCCTCCTATCCCTCCTCCTGCTGAGCTTTGACAGCCACTCACCCACTTCCTGTCCCCAAGGGTTCCCCTAAGCTGCCCATTTCATATAAATGGACTCACGCAACATGTGACCTCTTGTGACGGGCTTCTCCTACCTATAGTAATATTTTCAAGGTTCATCCATGCTGGGTTATGTATTAGAACTTTATTTCCTTTTATTGCCAAATAATATTTCCTTATATGGATATACCATGTTCTATTTATCCACCATCATGAATTAAACTTTTTTTTTTTTTCTTTTTTTGAGATAGGCTCTCTATGTTGCCCAGCTGGTCTCTAACTTGTGGGCTCAAGTGATCCTCCTGTCTCAGCCTCCCCAGTAACTGGGATTACAGGCAACTTTGAAGCCAATCTGGGCAATTTGGCCAGACCCTATATCAAAATAAAAATTTCAAAAGCGCCGGGCGTGGTGGTGCACGCCTGTAATCCCAGCACTTTGGGAGGCTAAGACAGGAAGATCGTGAGTTCAAAGCCAGCCTCAGCAATGGCGAGGCACTTAGCAACTCAGTGAGACCCTGTCTCTAATAAAATACAAAAAAGGGCTGGGGATGTGACCCAGTGGTCGAGTGCCCCTGAGTTCAATACCCGGTACACACACACACACCAAAAAAAAAAAATTTCAAAAGCATGTAGCTCAGTGGTAGAGTGCTTGCCTACCATACCTGGGTTCAATAAATACCCAGCCCCAACCCCCCCGCCCCTCCCCACACAACACACACACACCACACACACACACACACACAACATTAATGTACTTTTTTTTTTTTTTTTTTTTTTTTTTTGTTACCGGGGATTGAACTCAGGGGCACTCAACCACTGGGCCACATCCCCAGCCCATTTTTGTATTTTATTAGAGACAGGGTCTCACTGAGTTGCTAAGTGCCTCGCCATTGCTGAGGCAGCCTTTGAACTCGCGATCCTCCTGCCTCAGCCTGCTAAGTGCTGAGATTACAGGCATGTGCCACCACACCCGGCTATTAATGTACTTTTTGAGACATTGATATTAATATGCAGTGTTGGTGAAGGTGTGGAGGAAATGGGCAATCTCTTATAATTGTGGTGGGAATATAAACTTGTAGAACATTTTTTTAGAGGCAATTTAGCAAAATATGAAAAGAACACTAACATGGGCATACTCTTTGACCCAGAAATTTTACTTCCAGGAATTTATGCTTTTTAAAAAAATCTGATGCAGGGGCTGGGTTGTGGCTCAGCGGTAGTGCGCTTGCCTAGCACGTGCACGGCCCGGGTTTGATCCTCAGCACCACGTAAAAATAAAAAAAAAAAACGCATTGTGTACAACTAAAGCAAATAAATAAATATTTTTAAGAAATGAAGCAGCTGCCGGGAGCAGTGGCGCACGCCTGTAATCCCAGTACTTTGGGAGGCTGAGGCAGGAGGATCGCGAGTTCAAAGCCAGCCTCAGCAATGGCGAGGCACTTAGCAACTCAGTGAGACCCTGTCTCTAAATAAAATACAAAAAAGGGCTGGGGATGTGGCCCAGTGGTCGAGTGCCCCTGAGTTCAATCCCTGGTACCAAAAAAAAAAAAAAAAAAAAAAAAGTATGGCCTGTGGGGCTGGGGCTGTAGCTCAGTGATAAAGTGCTTGCCTCGCATGTGTGAGGCACTGTGTTCTATCCTCAGCACCACATAAAAATAAATAAATATACTGTGTGTGCATCTACAACTAAATAAATATTAAAAAAAAAAAAAAAAAAAAGTAGCCAGGCGCGGTGGCGCATGCCTGTAATCCTAGCACTTGGGAGGCTGAGGCAGGAGGATCGTAAGTTCAAAGCCAGCCTCAGCAATGGCGAGGCACTTAGCAACTCAGTGAGACCCTGTCTCTAATAAAATACAAAAAAGGGCTGGGGATATGGCCCAGTGGTCGAGTGCCCCTGAGTTCAATCCCCGTACCAAAAAAAAAAAAAAAAAGTATGGATTTGGAGCGGGGTCAGCCTCGGATTAAACCCTCACTTTGTGGCTGGTAGTAACTCCCTAGCTTCTCTGTACCAATATTCTCATTTATAAAATAAGGACACTGTCAGTAAAGATGTTCAACAGATTATTAGTAAGACGCATGGCCTCTGGCTGGGTGTGGTGGTGCACACCTCTAATCCCAGAGACTCAAGAGGCTGAGACAGGAGGATTGCAAGTTTGAGACCAGCCTCAGCAACTATAAGCTGCCTGTCATGGCCAGCCACGGCGCCACGGGAGAAAAAACTCGGAGGCAGAGTAAAGCTATTACTACTTTTACTTCTACTTTCTTAGAGAGAGCTTAGAGAGGGAAAGAAAGATTTTTAGAGAGAAAGATTAAAGAGAGCTTTCTTAGAGAGAAAGAAAGATAGAGCATAGCTTCTTGTCTTCTTGTCTTCTTAGCTTAGAGTTCAATACCCGGTACCACACACACACAAAAAAAAAAATTTCAAAAGCATGTAGCTCAGTGGTAGAGTGCTTGCCTACCATACCTGGGTTCAATAAATACCCAGCCCCCCCGCCCCTCCCCCACACAACACACACACACACACACACACACACACACACACAACATTAATGTACTTTTTTTTTTTTTTTTTTTTTTTTTTTTTGTTACCGGGGATTGAACTCAGGGGCACTCAACCACTGGGCCACATCCCCAGCCCATTTTTGTATTTTATTAGAGACAGGGTCTCACTGAGTTGCTAAGTGCCTCGCCATTGCTGAGGCAGCCTTTGAACTCGCGATCCTCCTGCCTCAGCCTGCTAAGTGCTGAGATTACAGGCATGTGCCACCACACCCGGCTATTAATGTACTTTTTGAGACATTGATATTAATATGCAGTGTTGGTGAAGGTGTGGAGGAAATGGGCAATCTCTTATAATTGTGGTGGGAATATAAACTGTGTAGAACATTTTTTTTAGAGGCAATTTAGCAAAATATGATAAGAACACTAACATGGGTATACTCTTTGACCCAGAAATTTTACTTCCAGGAATTTATGCTTTTAAAAAAATCTGATGCAGGGGCTGGGGTTGTGGCTCAGCGGTAGTGCGCTTGCCTAGCACGTGCACGGCCCGGGTTTGATCCTCAGCACCACGTAAAAATAAAAACGCATTGTGTACAACTAAAGCAAATAAATAAATATTTTTAAGAAATGAAGCAGCTGCCGGGAGCAGTGGCGCACGCCTGTAATCCCAGTACTTTGGGAGGCTGAGGCAGGAGGATCGCGAGTTCAAAGCCAGCCTCAGCAATGGCGAGGCACTTAGCAACTCAGTGAGACCCTGTCTCTAAATAAAATACAAAAAAGGGCTGGGGATGTGGCCCAGTGGTCGAGTGCCCCTGAGTTCAATCCCTAGTACCAAAAAAAAAAAAAAAAAAAAAAAGTATGGCCTGTGGGGCTGGGGCTGTAGCTCAGTGATAAAGTGCTTGCCTCGCATGTGTGAGGCACTGTGTTCTATCCTCAGCACCACATAAAAATAAATAAATATACTGTGTGTGCATCTACAACTAAATAAATATTAAAAAAAAAAAAAAAAAGTAGCCAGGCGCGGTGGCGCATGCCTGTAATCCTAGCACTTGGGAGGCTGAGGCAGGAGGATCGTAAGTTCAAAGCCAGCCTCAGCAATGGCAAGGCACTTAGCAACTCAGTGAGACCCTGTCTCTAATAAAATACAAAAAAGGGCTGGGGATATGGCCCAGTGGTCGAGTGCCCCTGAGTTCAATCCCCGGTACCAAAAAAAAAAAAAAAAAAAGTATGGGATTTGGAGCGGGGTCAGCCTCGGATTAAACCCTCACTTTGTGGCTGGTAGTAACTCCCTAGCTTCTCTGTACCAATATTCTCATTTATAAAATAAGGACACTGTCAGTAAAGATGTTCAACAGATTATTAGTAAGACGCATGGCCTCTGGCTGGGTGTGGTGGTGCACACCTCTAATCCCAGAGACTCAAGAGGCTGAGACAGGAGGATTGCAAGTTTGAGACCAGCCTCAGCAACTGTAAGCTGCCTGTCATGGCCAGCCACGGCGCCACGGGAGAAAAACTCGGAGGCAGAGTAAAGCTATTACTACTTTTACTTCTACTTTCTTAGAGAGAGCTTAGAGAGGGAAAGAAAGATTTTTAGAGAGAAAGATTAAAGAGAGCTTTCTTAGAGAGAAAGAAAGATAGAGCTTAGCTTCTTGTCTTGTCTTCTTAGCTTAGAGAGAAAGAAAGATAGAGAGAGCATAGCTTAGAGAAAAATTATTTTTTAGAGCTTCTTCTTTCTTCTTCGGGAGCCTCAGCCTAACTCTGACCAGTCATTACTTCTTCTATCTGGTTTCTCTTCTGTAACCGCTCTGCCTACGTTCTGGCCGCTCTGATTCTCCGACCCGAACTCTTCTTCTGACCGACCGAGCGACTGCTGCGCGACTGACTGAATGAATTCTCCTTCGTTCTCCTAACTCGGACCGCTTTCACCCGGTTATATACCTTCAGCTTTGCGGGTGCCTACAGGTGCGTCACATACATATCAGGTGGAACTTATGGCTTCCAGCTAGCTGCAACAGCCCTTCCTAATTAGGGCTCCTTCAAGCAACTTTGCAAAACTGTATCTCAAAATAAAAAAGAAAAAGGGTGGGATGTAGCTAAGTGGGTAGAGCACACCTGGCTTCAATTTCCAGTACCACACACACAAAAATAGTGATTGCCCCTGGGTAGGGAAGATACAAAATGGTATTGGGGAACATATTTTTGTTCTTTGATTTTGTGTAGTTTCATCTAATTTTTTCAAATTAGTAAAGTATGTCAGGGGCTTAGGTGTAGCTCAGGGGTAGAGCGTTTGTCTAGCATGCATGAGGCCCTGCTTTTGATTCCCAACACTGCAAAACTATAATTAAAAAATAATAGCCGGGCATGGTGGCACACGCCTGTAATCCCAGCACTTTGGGAGGCTGAGGCAGGAGGATCGCGAATTCAAAGCCAGCCTCAGCAATGGCGAGGCACTTAGTAACTCAGTGAGACCCTGTCTCTAAATAAAATACAAAAAAGGGCTGGGGATGTGGCCCAGTTGTCGAGTGCCCCTGAGTTCAATCCCTGGTATTAAAAAAAAAAAAAAAAAAGTGTGCCAGTTATTAAGCTCCTCTCAGCTTCAAATCAGCCATCCTCTGCCTTGTTTCTTGGGGCTGGGACATGGGCTTGGGCTGGGACTGGGGCCAGAACTGAGGAGGGGCAGGGGGGATGGGGCAGGGGTGGGTGCAGGCCTCAGAAAACCACCTTTGTACTTTGCTAGGACCTGCCTGCAGGGGGCGCTAGCAAGAGGTTTTGACTGACGTGCTCTGAGCATCACTTCTGCAGCATTTCTCCCTTGAAATGGCAATTTATTCCAACTTGCAGGGATTTTTTTTTTTTTTTTTTTTTTTTTTTTTTTTTTTTTGGTTCCGGGACTTGAACTCAGGGGCACTCGACCACTGGGCCACATCCCCCAGCCCTTTTTTTGTATTTTATTAGAGACAGGGTCTCACTGAGTTGCTAAGTGCCTCGCCATTGCTGAGGCTGGCTTTGAACTCGCGATCCTCCTGCCTCAGCCTCCCAAGTGCTAGGATTACAGGCGTGCACCACCACGCCCGGCTGGGATTTTTGTTTCTTTATAGAACTCACAAAAGTGGTTCTCTGAACCCCTCGAAGGCAAGCAATGGTGAAGCAGAGCATCCTCCTCAGATGTTTGGGTCCCAGCTCATTGGAGCCTCCTCTGGACTCAGACATAAGCCCCAGCTGGCTGGTACCTCTTTGTAGATCTGAGCTTCTGCTGCACGGGACCCCTTCTACGAACTTTTTCTTTTTCCTTTGTGAGTGTGTGTGTGTGTGTGTGTGTGTGTGTGTGTGTGTGTATGAACCAGGGTCTCCTGTATGCTAAGCCACATGTTCTATCACCCAGCTATATTGTGCCCTCAGGCCCCTCCTCTGTAAACTTCTGAGTTTTAAAAATTACACCCTCTTTCCTCCGTAATACTAATTGCAATTTTAATGCAATTGCTACCACTGTAATACTTATTATTATTATTTTTGCCTTTTACATTTTCAACATCTAGTATACATCTAGTGTAGTGGTATCAAGATATGTCTACGGGGGCTGGGGTTGTGGCTCAGCGGTAGAGCGCTCGCCTAGCACTTGCGCGGCCCAGGTTCGATCCTCAGGACCACGTAAAAATAAAGAAAGACATTGTGTACAACTAATAAATAAATAAATATTTTAAAAAAGATATGTCTACAGATTATTTGATTTCCTCCCTCCAAGAGGGAGAACTTATTCCCATTGCTACGATAGACTGTACTTAGTGACTTGTTTCTAAAGAATATGATGGAGTTTGAGCCAGGCACAGTGGCACACACCTGTAATCCCAGTGACTAAGGAGGCTGAAGCAGGAGGATCACAAGGTCAAGGCTAGCCTGGGCAATTTAGGAGACCCTGTCTCAAAATAAAAAATAAAAAGGGGTAGCCAGGTGTTGTGACGCATGCCTGTAATTCCAGCACTTGGGAGGCTGAGGCAGGAGGAACATGAGTTCAAATCCAGCCTCAGCAATGGTGAGGCACTTAACAACTCAGTGAGACCCTGTCTCTAATAAAATACAAAAAAGGACTGGGGATGTGGCCCAGTGGTCGAGCTCCCCTGAGTTCAATCCCTGGTACCAAAAAAAAAAAAAAAAAAAAAAGGGACACAAGTGTAGTTCACCCCTGGGTACAAAAAAAAAAAAAAATATATATATATATATATATATTTTATATATTTTATAAAAATATATATATATTTTATATATATATAAAGATATTGTGTAATACATTATTTATTTATATAAAATTTTATTTATTTATTTTTTTAAAAAAATATTTATTTATTTGTTTTAGTTGTACACAATGTGTTTTTATTTTTACATAGTGCTGAGGATCGAACCCGGGCCACGCACGTGCTAGGCGAGTGCTCTACCGCTGAGCCACAACCCGGCCCCATATAATATATTATTTATTTATAAAATAAATATATGTAAATATATTATATATATGTATATATATATATATATATATATATATATATATATAATGGGGTTTGCATTCTAAAGTTACATCATACCCTAAAGGACTGGCTTTCACCTTGCTTTCTTGCTTGAATTATACTCTGGGAGAAATTAGTTCCACATTCTGAGGACAATCAAGCAACCCATGGTGAACTAAGGGGCCCCAATAAGGAATTGAGCCCCTCCTGACAGGTCAGCTGCGACCTCCTGGGGTCCCCAGTAGGTCCCGCAGCTCCATCACCCACAGCCACTGCAGAAGATAAACACTAAGCTGAGGGTGATTTGCTGTGTAGAAATAAGTGGCTGATTCCTCTGGCTAACAATTCTTCACACTACAAAAGCACAGTCACTCCAGTTGGAATGGGAAGTACAACATGAATAAAAGACATTGGTGTAAAGATGAACCAAGAACTAAGGCAGGTTTTTTTTTTTGTTTTGTTTTAAAGAAACACATGGGCTCTCAAAAGTTTTGTGTAACATTCTTGAGAAAATAAAACTCCCAGAACAGCCACTTCCTTCAGCAATCCTCTGGCCACTCATCCACCTACAGGTAAGATCTCCTCCTCCCCAGAATGGCCCCATGACCTGTTCGTACTTGTCAGGGCACCATATCGTCCCAGGAGCACCAGGTATTTTTCCCCAGCATCATACTGGGGCCGTGTGAGCTGCAGCTTCGTTACATACTTAATAGATGGGCCAGACCCAGCTGCCTTCCTGTGCTTCATTCCTGAAGTATTGACAATGGATGAGATCTGGGTGGATGTGAAAATCATGACAGTCTTGCCCAAGAATGAGCACGTCCCATGAGATCTTGGAAAGCCAACAAAGTTGGAGGCTTCAGAGATTTGCTTCACCTACCTGTAAAATCCATCCCGACTTTCACCCACAGCCTGCTTCCCTTACCATGCCCATTTGATCTTTGATTCTTTTTTTTTTTTTTTTTTTTTCACTTGGGGGGGGGGGTGGGTACTAGGGATTGATCCCAGGGGCACTTTACCACTGAGCTATATCTCTAACTTTTTAAAATTTTTATTTTGAGACAGAATCTCACTAAGTTGCTCAGGTCCTTGCTAAGCTGCTGAGGGGGGCCTCAAACTTGTGATCCTCCTGCCTCAGCCTCCTAGGCTGCTGGGATTACAGGCATGTGCCGCTGTGCCCGGCTTGGATATATGTTTTCAATTATGTTGGGTTCTAGGAGTAGAATTTTGGGTCACTTGTTAATGCTAACTTTTTTTTTTTTTTTTTTTTTTTTTTTTTTTTTGTGATACTGGGGATTGAACTCAGGGGCACTCGACCACTGAGCCACATCCCCAGCCCTTTTTTGTATTTTATTTAGAGACAGGGTCTTACTGAGTTGCTAAGTGCCTTGCCATTGCTGAGGCTGGCTTTGAACTCACGATCCTCCTGCCTCAGCCTCCCAAAGTGCTGGGATTATAGGCATGCGCCACGGCACCCAGCAATGCTAACTTTTTTTTAGGAACTCCCAAACTCATCAAAACACCTTTTTTTTTTTTTTTTTTTTTTTTTGTGGTGCCGGTGATTGAATCCAAGGCTTTGTGCACATGAGGCAAGCACTCTCTACGAACTGAGCTATATCCCCAGCCCTCAAAACACCATTTTTAAAAAGCCACCAAATCTCACTGTCCTTTATAGTTAATTTTATTCTTCAGCAGCAAACCGCCTTCTAGAGCCTTTGCAGAGAAACACCACAGGTCAATTCCCTTCACATTTTTGTTGGCTACAGCAAGTCACATGACTATACTCAACATCAACAGGACAGACAGGTGCGGTCTTACCTGAAATGCTGAAAGGGGAAAAAAAAACAGAAACACTTGAAGAATGTCATAATGGCTACCACAGGGATGTTACATAAAAGGCTTAGGGAGGGCCTCTGAGCTGACATTCACTCTGAGACTTGGGATATCAGCAACAGTCTGTTTTGAGATGATCAGGAGAGTGTTCTAGGCAAAGAGAACAGCAAGCGCAAAGGCCCTGGGGGTGGAACAGACTTGTTTTGTTTGAGGAACAAAGTTTACAGAGCAGAGTGAGTAAAGGAGATAGGAACAGGAGGGAAGCTTCCTTGCTGCATGCGTGAGAAGGAAGAATACCATCATATGTTTGGGAGCTGTTGGGATTTTGTTAACTTATAAAAGACAAAGTCCAACGTCTTGAAGGTTAAAACACTTAGGGATGCCTAATAAATGTGTTAAAAATCAAGATGGAGTCAACTATGAAGTAATACTGAAAAAACAAGCTGGCTGGTTTTTATCTCTTGAGCATGATCCATTGGTGTGATTACCTAGAAAGATGTGTTAAAGAGGAAGAAAGAAGGAAAGAGAGAGAGAAAGGCTGTGCATGGTGGCATACCTGTAGCCCCAGCTACTTGAGAGGCCAAAGCAGATCACTTGAGCCCAGGAGTTTGAGGCCAGCCTGTGCAAAGTTATGGGACCCTGGCTTAAAAAAAAAAAAAAAAAAAAAAAAAAAAAGTATATATATTTGAGAGAGAGAGTTCCAGAGTTCAGTGAGAAAGAATGCACTGTGAAAAAGAAAGGGGGTGGGGAGGGAGCACGGAGAGAGTGTGGTGAAGGGCATAGGGTGTAGCTGGAGAGGATGGATAACATATAAAGTTCCCTAGCACAGTACAGTAACTATGGTTGACAACAATTAATTGTATATTTCTTCTTCCTTTTTTACTTGTGGTACTGGAGATTGAAGCCAGGTGCACTCAACCACTAAGCCACATCCCCAGCCTTTTTTATTTTCACTTTTGAGACAAGGTCTTGCTAAGTTCCCAAGTTAGTCTTGAACTTGAGATCCTCCTGCCTTAGCCTCCAGAGTTGCTGGGATTACAGGTGTGAGCCACCACACCTGGATAATGATATATTTCAAAATCTAACGGGGGGGGGGGGGGGGGGGGGGCTGGGGGCTGGGGTTGTGGCTCAGCGGTAGAGCTTCCGCCTAGCACGCGCGCAGCCCGGTTTCGATCCTCAGCACCATGTAAAAATAAACGCATTGTGTACAACTAAAGCAAATAAATAAATGTTAAAAAAAAATCTAGCAGGGATCTGAGGGTGAGCTGGCTGTGGTACCTGTCACCTCATGGATCACCGGGTGATTTGGCTGCTCTGGTTGCTGGGTGTGTGCCACTTCCCCCCTCAGGCTCCATGTGTGTCCCTCCTAAAGTGGTACTAGGTGAAGAGGACCAACGTCCCCATACAGGAAGACCAGGAGGACCTTCTGCAGTGGAGGGCATATGAATAGCTGTGCTCCTGGCTAGAACCTCCACATGCGCCCTTAAGGTCAAATAGTGAGTGCAGAGGATTTTGCATGTTCCCTACACAAAGAGATGATAAATGTTTGGGGACAATGACTGTGGCAATTACCCTGATATGGTCATTACACATTGCATACATGTGCTGAAATGTCTCGCGGTATCATCCTCGAATAAAAGAAGGACAGTGAAACGCCGTGTACCTGAAATGTCCTCTCCATCCCCAGGAACAATGAGAGTGAATCTGCGCCTGAATGTTAGATAACTATTATCCCAAAGGACACTGGTTTTCTCTCACGTATGCTAGGAATCAGGGCGAGGTAGTGTCATCGGTAGAAAGTGGCTTTCTTGCCTGCCTGCCAGGCTCCTTGGGTTGCTGGTCATGCAATGGAAAGAGCAAGCTAAGCTAGTGACATCACTGCTTCTTTAGCCTCACTTACAAAACCTCTATCCCCATGGTAACTGGTGTGGAATGAAGGGCACTGTGGGGACAAGTGCCACTCTTCCAGCCACTGACCACTGGGCAGGGTGTTGTGAGGGAGGGAGCTGCTCTGTTCAGCCTGCTGCCCCGGGCCTCCATCGTGGCATACTCTCTTCGGTCTCTCAGAAACCTATACCACTGCCCTTGCTGTGGACAGTACACATGCTGTACCCTATAAATATCTACCATTTTTTTATATATTTTATTTTTATGTGATGCTAAGGATTGAACCCGGTGCCTCACACGTGCTAGGCAAGTGCTCTACCAGGGAGCCTCAACCCCAGCCCAAATATCTACAATTATTATGTCACTTTAAAACAAGAACCAGGGACAGTGGCACATGCCTGTAATACCAGTTACTCAGGTGGCTGAGGTGGGAAGAACACAGGTTCAAGGCCAGCCTAAGCATCTTGGTGAGACTCTGTTCCAAACTTTGTTATAGAGGGAGGACTTGAAATGTAGCTGAGAGACAGAATGTTCCTGGACTTAATACCAAGAAGAAAAAGAAGAAGGAGATGGAGGAGGAGGAGGAGGTGGTGGAGGAAGAGGATGAAAAGGAGGAGGAGGACAGAAAGAGGAGAAGAAGGAGGAGGACTGGGAAGGCTAAGGCAGGAGGATTACAAGTTTGAGGCCATCTTGGCCAATTAGGTGAGCTCCTCTGCAACTTAATGAAATCTTGTCTCAAAATAAAAAAAGGGCTGGAGATGTACCTCCGTGGTTAAGCACCTTTGGTTCAATTCCTGGTACCGGGGGAAGAAAAGAAAAGAAAGAAAACAATTCCATTTACAATAACATCAAACAAACAAAATACGGGCTGGGGTTGTGGCTCAGAGGTAGAGCGCTCGCCTAGCACATGCGTGGCCTGGGTTCGATCCTCAGCACCATGTAAGAATAAAGGCATTGTGTACAATTAAAACAAATAAATATATATTAAAAAATACTTAGGAAGAAAAGTTAACAAGGAATCAAAAACCAGTATACTTAAAACCTTAAACCTACAAAATATACTGAAATGAAATTTTAAAAACACAAACATAGTTGGGCATGGTGACACATGCCTGTTATCCCAGCAACTCTGGAGACCAAAGCAGGAGGATCTCAATTTTTTTTTTTTTTTTTTTTTTTTTTTTTTTTTTTGGGTACCGGGGATTGAACTCAGGGGCACTCGACCACTGGGCCACATCCCCAGCCCTTTTTTGTATTTTATTAGAGACAGGGTCTCACTGAGTTGCCTCAGCCTCGCAAGTGCTGGGGTTACAGGCGTGCGCCACCACGCCTGGCTAGGATCTCAAATCTGAGACCAGCCTGGGCAACTCAGAGAGACCCAGTCCCAAAATAAAAAATAATAAGGGGGCTGGGATTGTGGCTCAGTGGTGGAGCGCTCGCCTGGCACGTGGGCGACCCAGGTTCAATCCTCAGCACCACGTACAAATAAAATGCATTGAATAAAACGCATTGTGTACAACTAAAGCAAATAAATAAAAATATTTAAAATAATAATAATAATAAGGGCTGAGGATGTAACTCAGTGGTACAGTGGTACAGTATCCCTGGGTTCAATCTCCAATACCAGTAAATAAAACAAAACAAAAAACTCTCAAATAAATGAAAAAACATCCTATACTTATAGATTGGGAACACTTAATATTGTTTAAATGTCCATACTACTCAAAGGGATCTACAGATTTAATACAGTTCTTATCAAAATCCCAGTAACAATCTTTGCAGAAAAATCCATTTTAGATTTTACTCTAAAATTTAGGGGAGCCAGGGGTGATGGTGCATGCTTGTAATCCCAGCAACTCAGGAGGCAGAGGCAGGAGGATCACAAGTTCAAAGCCAGGCTCAACAGATTAGCAAGGCCCCAAGCAACTCAGAGAGACTGTATTTCTAAATAAAATATTAAAAAGGGTCTGGGGCCGGGCGCACGCCTGTAATCCCAGCACTTTGGGAGGCTGAGACAGGAGGATCGCGAGTTCAAAAGCCAGCCTCAGCAATGGCGAGGCACTTAGCAACTCAGTGAGACCCTGTCTCTAAATAAAATACAAAAAAGGGCTGGGGATGTGGCCCAGTGGTTAAGTGCCCCTGAGTTCAATCCTCGGTGCCACACAAAAAAAAAAAAGGTCTGGGGACATGGCTCTGTGGTTAAGTGCCTCTGGGTTTACTCCCCCGGTACCAAAAATAAATAAATAAAAATAAATAAAATTCAGGGGAGCTCTAAATAACCAAAATTTATCTTGAAAAAGAACAAAATTGAAATTCTCACATTTTATAGTTTCAAAACTTACTTCAAAGCTAAAATGATCAAAAAAGTGTAATACCAGCTGGGCATGGTTGCGCATGCCTGTAATCCCAGCCACTCAGGAGGCTGAGGCAGGAGGATCATGAGTTCAAAGCCAGCCTCAGCCGTGGCAAGGCACTTAGCAACTCAGTGAGACCCTGTCTCTAAATAAAATACAAAATAGGTCTGGGGATGTGGCTCAGTGGTTGAGTTCCCCTGAGTTCAATCCTCTGTACCCCCCCAAAAAGAAGTGAAGTACCTATATAAAGACATGTAGACCCAATGGAATGGAATAGATAATTCAGAAATAAATCCTTGTATATAAGCTGGGCGTGGTGGCACACGCCTGTAATCCCAGAATTTGGGAGGCTGAGGCAGGAGGATCATGAGTTCAAAGCCAGCCTCAGCAATGACGGCAAGGCACTGAGCAACTCAGTGAGACCCTGTCTCTAATAAAATACAAAAAGGGCTGGGGATGTGACCCAGTGGTTGAGTGTCCCTGAGTTCAATCCCTGGTATCAAAAAAAAAAAAAAAAAAAAAAAAAAAAATCCTTGTATATAAGTTCAAATTTTTAATTTCAATGTTTTTACTTTTATGGTGATGGGAATCAAACCCATGCCCTTGCATGCTGGGTAAGCTTCTATCTCTGATCTACAGCCCCAGTCAACTGTTTTTTTTTTTTTTTTTTTTTTTTTAATTTGCAAACTATGCTTGTAATACATTCATAAATAAAATGTTTTCTAATTTTTTAGTTAATTAATTAATTAATTTTAATTAGGTATATATGACAGCAGAATGCATTTTGGTTCATTGTACTCTATTGCAGCACAACTTTTCATTTCTCTGGTTGTGCACGATGTAGCATCTCACCATATGTGCAGTTATATATGTACCTAGGATAATCCATCTCAATCTACCGTCTTTCCTTCCCCCATGCTCCCTCCCCATCAATTGGTTTTTAACAAGTGTCATAAGAGCATTCAACAGGGACAGGGCAATTTTTTCAACAAATGGTGTTGGGAAAACTGGATATCTACCTGCAAAGAAAAAAGAAAAAGGAAGAAAAGAAGTCATACGCTTACCTTATACCACATCTAACAATCAATATAAAATGGATCAAAGACCTAAACGAAAGAGCTAGAACTATAAAACTCTTAGAAGAAAACACAGAGACATGTCATAGGATCATGGCATTGGATTTGGAAATGATTTCTTGGATATTTTGAAAAAGAAAGGGTTTAGTGGTTGCCAATAGCTTGGGAGAAGGAGGAACAGAAAGTGACTGCTAAGGAGTCTGGCATTTATTTGGGGGATGATGAACATTCTGAAATTAGATAATGGTGACCATCCCACAACTTGCTGAATATGCTAAACACTGCTGAATTATACACTTCAAAGGGGTGAATTTTATGGCATGTTAAAGCAGTTTCAAAATACCTCCGCATAGGGCTGGGGACATAGCTCAGTTGGTAGAGTGCTTGCCTCACATGCCCTGGGTTCAATCCCCAGCACCACACACACACACACACACACACACACACACAAAAAAAAAAAAAAAAAAAAAAACTCTGCACAAAGCTAGGTGTAGTGGCGCATGCCTGTAATCCCAGGAGCTCAGGAGGCTGAGGCAGGAGGATTGTAAGTTCAAAGCCAGCATCAGTAACTTAGAGAGGTCCTAAGCAACTTAACAAGACCCTGTCTCTAAATAAAATAACTTAAAGAGGGCTGGGGGTGTGGCTCAGTGGTTAAGTGCCCCTGGGTTCAATCCTTGGTACCAAAGGGGGAAAAAAAAAACCCCGCACAAAAAGAGAAAGAACAATTGAGCAATTATACAGATACTTATACAGATGTGAAGCCCTGCAGATGTTATCTTTCTCAAGTGATCAAAGTCAACATCATCAGCAGTGGGAAGAATCTCAATCTTGTGGCATCTGATCAGATACAATGAGGACACAGCAGTATCTCTGTGATTTTGTAGCCAAAGATGTATAACCTGAATTGAATCATGAGGGCACCACAGTTAAACCCAAATGGAAGACCATGCTCCAAATAATTGGTGCCCAATCTTGTAATCCTTCTGTCTTAGCCTTCCGAGCTGATGGGATTACAGGTGTGCACCACTGCACCTGGCTCAGCTTAACATTTTTACTTTGACGGCTGAATCATACAGAAGAATGTACTTACCTGGAAAACATCCGCTGAAGTATGTTTGTAGGGATGAGATGTTAGGCCAATATTTACTCTCAAATAGTTCAGACAACAACAACAAAAATTATTTGAACCATATTTAACCATATTAATCTCAAACTTAAGTTTGAAATTGTTTAAAAATAACACTAGGACTAGGGTATAGCTCAATGTTAGCACACATGCTTAGCATGTGCAAAGCCCTAGGTTCAATTCCCAGCACCAAAACAAAACAAAACAAAAAATTCTTACACTAATTTCCAGTAAGGTTTCATACTTTCTCAATCAACTTACTTTAACATTAACCTTTTACTTTTTTTTTTTTTTTTTTTTTGTACTGGGGATTGAACTCAGGGACACTCAACCACTGGGCCACATCCCCAGCCCTTTTTTTGTATTTTATTTAGAGACAAGGTCTCACTGAGTTGTGCCTCACCATTGCTGAGGCTGGCTTTGAACTTGCAATCCTCCTGCCTCAGCCTCCCAAGTGCTGGGATTACAGGCATGTGCCACCATGCCCGGCTAACATTAAACTTTTTCTTGAGCTGGGCGTGGTGGCGCACGCCTGTAATCCCAGCACTTTGGGAGGCTGAGACAGGAGGATCGCGAGTTCAAAGCCAGCCTCAGCAATGGTGAGGCACTTAGCAACTCAGTGAGACCCTGTCTCTAAATAAAATACAAAAAAGGGCTGGGGATGTGGCCCAGTGGTTGAGTGCCCCTGAGTTCAATCCCCGGTACCACAAAAAAAAAAAAAAAAAAAACTTTTTCTTAATTCACACTCTTCTTTGTATATGGTTGAATCTAATGACACTTGAAGGGCAAAAATCACACTGGAGACAACCATGCAGCCAAGAGATTTATTCACAGCCTTTATGGCTAGTCAGAGGTAGAAGAAATACGGGGAGAGAGGAGTCAGGGAGAGGGGAGTGTGCAAGCTCTGGTGGGAGAGAGGAGTCAAGGAGACAGGAGTGTGCAAGCTCTGAACGGAAAGTGGGTGCCTGGTCGTGCTGGCTGTGGTCTCTAGGGCTGTCGGCTGGGGCAGCTGCCATCGGGCTGGAGACGGTGAGTCTGGAACTGTCACAGCGGCTGCTTCCTCTCAGCAGGGATGAGCTGTTGTGTCTGAGCTCCAGGCAGGCAGGAGCTTTAAATAGGGATTTCTGGTGGGGGGTGTGCCAGAGCAACATTTAACGCCATTGGCTCTTTACCCAGGGAACAGGGCGACCTTTAAGCTTATTGGCTCCTGCCTGGGAAAAATGAAACCAGGTGAGCTTCCCATGGGGGAGGTGGCCCATCAGCCCAAGCATATCTATCAATACTTACCATTTCTTTGGCATTAAATTTTTTATACACAGTGACAGCATGCACATGAAGTCTTGTAAGCTATTGCATTACTTATGGTTTTTTAATTGGAAGGACAGATAACAGTTCCGGCTAACTTAATCAGGAAAAGGGATTCACTGGAAGGCTATGAGATAGGTGGTAGGCTCTGTGGGAAACAGCTCTGCCCCTAACGAATGTGTGATGATCTCGGGCACTTGACTTACCCACTGGGTGCCTCAGTTTCTGCATCCATAAAATGGAAAAAATTATAGTATGCACTTCAAATGTGTGTGGTGAGGGTTAAATGAATTAACGCACGTAAAGCACGTAAAACAGTGCCTGACACAGTTAGTGTAACATAAATGTTGCTTATTGTCATTTGAAATTGTCCAAAGAAGCTAATGAGTGATCCGTGCAGGATCTGAATCCAAGTCCATCTGGAAGGAGAGCTTGAGTTCCTTACCCTGACAACCCTTTATCACATTAGCTGAGCCATGATTCTCCCCTCGCTTCTCCTGAGCTGGTGCAAACCAAAGGATGTCCCTTGTGCCATCCCACTTCCTCTTGCATTCTCCTGGCATACAAACAAAACCTGTCCAGCCAGTCAGTCCCTTTGAAGAGCCCAGTTCATGCCTACACCCTCCAAAAGCTTTTGCTTCAATGATACACTTTGTTTGCCCTGGGTAATGTTGTTCTTTTGAGCTGAGGACATTTAACGTAAGGAATTGCCTCCCTGGTCTTTGATCTAAGCCTGTAACAGCTGCAGCTGTGATGTCACCTTGCTTCATGCAATGTTTGCCCGTCTGTCTCTGAGATTAGTCTTCCCACTGGCATTTGATGGAAAATATCAGGTCAAGGCCTGGGGGTGTAGCTCAGTTCTAGAGCAGAAGAACCCACACCATGGGTTCAATGGGTTCAATTCCCAATACCATGAAAAAAAAAAGGAGGAAAGAAAAAAAATCAGGTCAATATCTGAAAGAGTAATGTTCTTAAATGTATTATTATTATTCTATTTTTTTGGTATCAGGAATTGAACTCAGGAGCACTCAACCACTGAGCCACACCCCAGCCCTTTTTTTGTATTTTATTTAGAGACAGGATCTCACTGAGTTGCTTAGCGCCTCGCCATTGCTGAGGCTGGCTTTGAATTTGAGATCCTCCTACCTCAGCCACCCAAACTGCTATGAATACAGGTGTGTGCCTCCATGCCTGGCAGTTATTAAATTTTCTGAATCTTATGCTTTGACATCTAGAAAAGCAAGCTGGCCCAGGACATGCCACCCTCTTTGGGGTGAGCCCATTCTGAGAAATGGAGAAGGGGTCAGCAGGGAGCAAGTGACCCCCGGTCTACAGTACCAACCACCCCGTATTTAACTTTCACATGCCAAGTCCACTTTTCCCCTGCCCAAAATCATCCCAGGGCCAGGAACCAAGCAGCTGAGACCACCCAATGACCCTGGTGACCCAGTGTCCTGCCCTCTGAATCAATCCCACCCTGCCAATCCTCCTCTGCTTGCCCTGCCCTGCCTTTTCCATGATGGCCCCAGCAAAGACTGCTCTGGCTTTGCCCTCCCTCCAGCCCTCTGCCTTGACCAAAGCTCCATGCGGTCCTGTGGTCCCTGTGGTGTGGGGCAACTTCCTCTCAGGGGCCTGTGGGTGGGACAGCCTTCCTTCTCCTGCCTGGTTTCCTCCTGCAGCTGCACTGATTGACCGTATCCAACAGTCACACCCTGGAGCAGACATTAGGGATTGATTTTTTTTTTTTTTAAACCAGGGTTGAACTCAGGGGCACTGGACCACTGGGCCACGTCCTCAGCCTTTTCTGTATTTTATTAGAGACAGGGTCTCACTGAGTTGCTAAGTGCCTCGCCATTGCTGAGGCTGGCTTTGAACTAGCGATCCTCCTGCCTCAGCCTCCCAAGTGCTGGGATTACAGGCCTGAGCCACCACGCCAGGCTTGATTTTTTTTTTTTTTTAAGAGAAAAGTTTTATTTATATTCCTTTTAAAACACCAATTTAATGTATGTGAATTATACCTAAGTAAAAATTTATAATACAAAATGCTGTTATAAGCCTATTAAAGAAATTGGTTATTATGATTCTCTGCGTGAGGGTTGAGGTCACAGGATGATGGGTGGAGGGGCTACGTGAGCCAGATGCCAAATGCAGTGGGAAAAGGCAGGGGAGGGGCCAGGACAGGGCTTAATGACCTGTCCCCTGCACTCCAGTCTCATTGCCAGCTTTCTAAGCAAGAGTGGCCACTTGGATGCAGCTCTTCAGTGTGACAATGTGGTCAGCCTCAGAATGAGATGGACTAGAAAATGCAACTTTTAAAAAAATGAGCATGCAATTATCCCCCTCAAATAAAGTAGCAGTTCTATCACAATTTTTTATTTTTAATTTTTTAGTTGTAGATGGACACAATATCTTATTTATTTATTTATTTTTATGTGGTGCTGAGCATCGAACCCAGGGCCTCATGTGTGCAAGCCATGCACTCTATCACTGAGTCACAACCCCAGCCCCCAACACAATTTTTAAAAAATTGAGTAATAGATATTATTAGAAAACAAATTGTCTCTACTACATCCTGTAATACTCGTATCAGAAAATATTACAGCAGGAATTCTTTTTTATTTTTTTAATATTTATTTATTTGCTTTAGTTGTACAAAATGCGTTTATTTGTACGTGGTGCTGAGGATCGAACCCCGGGCCGCACACGTGCTAGGCGAGCGCTCCGCTGCTGAGCCACAACCCCAGCCCTACAGCAGGAATTCTAGTAGCTTCAAAAATTAAGGGACTGGGCTGGGGTTGTGGCTCAGTGATAGAGTGGTAGAGTGCTCACCTAGCATGTGTGCAGCCCGGGTTTGATCCTCAGCACCACATAAAAATAAAGGCATTGTGTACAACTAAAAACAAATAAATAAATACTTGAAAAAAATTTTTTTAAAAATTAAGGGACCATCTAGAAAATATTTTAATTTATAATTTAACAATTAAAAGGCAAATAACCCAATTTAAAAATGGAGGAAAGGATTTGAATAAACATTTCTAAAAACATTTTAACTGTGGTGATGGAAATATTAATTAATTTGATTGTGGCAATCAATTCACAATGCAAAAGTATAGCAAATTGTTGATACACCTGGAATATACAATATTTCTGTTTTTCAATTGTACCTTAATAAAACTGGAAAAACAAATAGAAGTTCTCCAAAGAAGACATACAAATGGTCAAAAGTAAGGGAAAAGTTGCTCACCATCATTAGTCATTAGCGAAACGCAAATCAAACCCACAATGAGATACAAGTTCACACCACTCATGATGACTGCTGCCAAAATATGGAAAATATAAATTGTTGACAAAGAATATGGAAATTTTGAATTCTTTGTAGGTTGCTAGTGGGAACATAAAATGGGATGGCTGCTATGGAAAATAGTTTTGGTAGTTCCTCAAAAAGGAAAACATAGAATTAGCGTATGAACAAGCAATTCTATTCCTAGGTATATACCCAGAAGAATTGAAAAACAGTACTCAGGGGCCAGGGTTTTGGCTAAGTGGTAGAGCACTTCTCTAGCATGCATGAGGCACTGGGTTTAATCCCTGGCACCACATAAGACTAAAACAAATAAAATAAAGGTATAGTGTCCATCTACAATTAATATATACATATATATATATGTATAAAAACAAAAGCATGTACTCAAATCCCTGTACATGAATGATCATAGAAGCTATTCACAATTGCTAAAAGGTGGAAAAAACTCAAGTGTTCGTAACAGATGAATGGATAAACAAATCGTGGTATATCCAAATAATGAAATATTATTAAGCTGTGAAAAGAAATGTACTGACACATGCTACAGTGAGGATGAACCATAAAAGGCCGTTCTAAGTGGAAGAAGCCAGACACCAAGGGTTACACATTGTATGATTCCATTTATGTGAAATAGCTAAACGCAGTGAAAGCAGATTGGTTTCCAGAGGGTAGTAACTGTTTAACGGGTACCAGATTTCTTTAAGAAAAAAAAAGTCAGCACAGTGGCACATGTCTGTAGTCCCAGTGACTCAGGAGGCTGAGGCAGCAGGATTGAAAGTTCAAGGCCAGCTTCAGCAACACAGCAAGGCCCTAAACAACTTAGCCAGACCTGTCTCAAAATAAAAAATAAAAAGGGCTGGGGATGTAGCTTAGTGGTATAGTGCTCATAGATTAAATCCCTAGTATACCCCTCCCTCAAAAAAAAAAAAAAAAAAAAAAAAGGTAAGGGGAAGAATTAGGGATTATAGGAAAGTCATTTTAATCTGGGTACAGTGGCATACACCTGTAGTTGCAGATATGTGGGAGGCTCAGGTGGGAGGATCACTTGAGCCCAGGAGGATCAAATGCCAGTCTGGGCATCAAAATGAGACCCCAGTTCAAATTTTTTAAAAAGTGATTTTACCATTTATATACAAGCCACAATTTTTTTTTTCTTTTTTTTTGTACCGGGGATTGAACTCAGGGGCACTCGACCACTGGGCCACATCTCCAGTCCTTTTTTGTATTTTATTAGAGACAGGGTCTCACTGAGTTGCTAAGTGCCTCGCCATTGCTGAGGCTGGCTTTGAACTCGCAATCCTCCTGCCTCAGCCTCCCAAGTGCTGGGATTATAGGCATGCGCCACCATGCCCGGCCACAATTTTTTTTAAATATTTATTTATTTGTTTTAGTTGTATACAATGCCCTCGTTTTTACATGGTGCTGAGGATCGAACCTGGGCCATGCACGTGCTAGGCGAGCGCTCTGCCGCTGAGCCACAACCCCAGCCCCACAAGCCACAATTTAAATTTTTTTTTATTTGTTGACAGGTCTTTATTTTATTTATTTATATGTGGTGCTGAGAATCAAACCCAGTGCCTCACATGTGCCAGGCAAGTGTGCTACCTCTGAGCCCCAGCCCCAGCCCTACAAGCCATAATTTTTAACCAATAAATACGATGATGATTACATAAGTGTGTTCTCTTTGTAAATCAAACTCAACAAAAAGTATTAATGCCAAATCTCTCCTCTCTCTCTCTCTTCCTCTCTTTCTCTCTCTCTTTGCCATGTAAACAAAAGTCTATGTTAGAAAAAGAGTTGTGTGCTCTTTGACAACTCTAGAGTTCGGAAATATAGTGATGCAGCATTTTTCTTCATCACCACAAAGAGGAAGAGGGTGAGGGATGAAAGGGGGACAGAGAGGCAGGGGGACAGGAGAGACAGAGGGAGGGAGAGAGGAGCTGGTTTCTTATCTGAGTGTAAAGTAACTAGGAAACACAGTTTCCCCTGGTCTATGAAGCAACTCCATTTCTGAAGGTCAATGATTTCTAACCCAACATTCTATACCCAGCCAAACTGTCTATGAAGTGTGAGACTAGAACAAAGATATTTGCAGATCTGCACGATATCAAAAATTTCTCCTTTATGTCTGTTTCTTAGGTAGTGAGTGGAGCATGAGAGAGAAAACCATGCAAAAGAACTCATGGAATGCTGCAAACAGGAGGCCCTGCCCAGCATAGAAGCAAAACCACCAGCCGGCGCCTCAGTAGCCCAGTGGGTCTAGAGAGGAGTGAGTACTAGTCATAACAGGAAACAGAATTAGAGGGTCAAGCATATCACCAAGGGCAAAAAAAAAAAAAAAAAAAAAAAAAAAAAAAAAAAAAAAAGAAAAAGAAATAAACAAAAGGTGGAGAGAAAGAAAGTTAGAGGTTACCTGCTGTTTTTAATCTTTTGAGAGGTTTCCATTCCTTTCAGAGATTTTTGTGGATCAACTATAGTAAGACATAGACAACTAAGTGTAGCCAATTTGTTGAACAGATGGGCCCCATGGGGTGTAGGCAGAAAACAAGTTTATTCTTGGATGCAAAGTTTATTCTTTGTTCCTTGCATGTTCGATTTGTCTTTGTGAAGCCAGTTCTTCCTCATCCCCTTGAATGAAGTCTGGGGAAGGTTCCCTGGTGGTTTTAGTCACTGTCAGGTAATACAATTTACTGGGTCGCTCAAAACCCCCAGACTCAGTTCAACAATTAAGATGTGCCGGGCTGGGATTGTGGCTCAGCGGTAGAGCGCTCGCCTAGCACGTGCGTGGCCTGGGTTCGATCCTCAGCACCACGTACAAATAAACGCATTGTGTACAACTAAAAGCAAATAAATAAATATTAAAAAAAAAAAAAAAAGATGTGCCCACGCCCCCAGGGCTGGGGTTGTAGCAAGGTGTTAAGAGCACTTGCCTAGAATGTGTGAGACACTGGGCCCTTAGACCTCAAAAAAAAAAAAAAAAAAAAAAAGAAAGAAAAAAAAAAACAGTTCATATGCATTAAGTTGAGCCATGTGAAATTGCCATTTTTGTGAGTCATACGTGGTTGGCAATTTCACTTGATTCAATTTCATTTGATTTGTTTAAAGTTAAGTCATCTCACCTTCGGTCACTTAGGCCTGCTTTGGACTGTCCAGATGAGGGAAACAGGGAGGCCTGCGGGTGCCTCTCTTTCCCTACCCAGGCTATCCACTTCCCCTCCACTCCCTAGGCAACCTCTGGCTCCTCCAGGAGCCTTGGAAGCAGGAGAGAAAAGAGGTGGTGTGGGCACTCTTTGACCTTGGCAGTTTCTACAAGACTCGAACATTCCTAATGAGAAATCATTTCCATGAGGCCAGAATCCTCTATGAATGACCAAAACACTTTCAATCATTACTGGAAGAATGAATCCCTTTAGCTTAGTTCCTCCTTTATCACATAGAAATTCACCTTCCCACTTTACAAGTTATCTTGAGATAAACAAAGGATTCTGCTACAGGATTGTCTTAAATTTATATTGTGAGGGAGTTGTTTCTCCCCACATTGGGTTATTTGGTATTAAATTTGAGAAATAACCAGGTCAGTTAAGCCAATAGGGGCTTCTTGTTGATCTAGAAATAATTCATGATATTTACATCTTACCTCACTTCTCCTGAAGCCCATAACACTGCTGTACAAAATCCTGCCAGGCTTTTTTAGACCAGTAGAAAAAAACAGACATGTTAAACTGAGCACAGTGGCTCAAGCCTGTAATCCCAGCAGCTCGGGAGGCTGAGGCAGGAGGATCACAAGTTTGAGGCCAGCCTCCGCAACTTATGGATGCCCTAAGCAACTTAGCAAGACCCTGTCCCAAAATGAAAAATAAAATGAGCTGGGGATGTGGCTCAGTGGCTAAGCACCCCTGGGTTCAATCCCTGGTTAAAAAAAAATACAGCGAATATAAAATCTACCATTTGTCTGAAGAGGTATGAAAGAATGTTGATTGTGGCATTGTTTACAACAGTAAGAAATAAAATCAACCTAAATGTCCCTCAGTGTAAGGCTGGGTAAAAACAAGATGGCATAACCATTTGATGGCATACTATGGTAGCAGTGAAAATAAACAAATTATAGCTTTGTATATTGTAAGAGCCCTATTTGAGGAGATAGCTAGATGGCGGCTAGCTGAGAGCCATAAAGGTGTTCAAGTATTTTCACCTGATATTCATGCTTTTATCTAAGAATCTTTTTATGCCCGTGAACACTGTGTGACGCACCTGTAAGCTCGAGCTGTTAGCACTTGTCCTTGTTAAGGCAAAATGTATTTAACCGGGTGAGGTTAGTTAGAGGTTGTGGTTGGAGTTGGGGAGGTTGTTGGAGCCGGAGAGAGAAGTTAGAAGAAAGAAGAATTAAAGAACTTTTTCATTTCCAGTCTGCCTCAAAAAGTTTTCTCCTGCGGTATCTTTGCTGTAAGCGGCAATTGCTGCAGGCGGCAACAGTATATACATATAGGTAAGCCCACGCAGGATGCAGTGTTAAGGAAAAAGAGCAAGTCATACAAGAATTCAAATGGTATGAGGTCACTAATATGAACGTTTAAAATTATAAAACAATATTGTTTTAGGAAGTCTTCATTTAAAGTATAAGCATATAATTCTGCCATGCCACAGGGCAAGCAAGCACTATGCTATTTAGACTTTCGGTTTCCAAGACTATGAACTAAATAGACCTCTTTTCTTTCTAAAGTCAGCATGCCTCAGGTGTTTCATTATAGTAACAGAAAATGGACTAATACAATATCTCAATTAGACACCACATTCTTACTTCATCTCCCCGGTACTCAATTCTCCCCAAGGGCAAATACTATTATCACTTTTTTTTTTTTAATACCAGGAATTGAACCCAGGGACCCTAACCAATGAGCCACATCCCCAGCCCTGTTTATTTTTTATTTTGAGACAGGGTCTCATTAAGTTGCTCAGAGCCATGCTAAATTGCAGAGGGTGGCTTTGAACTCATGACCCTCCTGCCTCAGCTTCCAAAGTCACTGGGATTACAGGTATACCTCACTGTGCCCGGCTGTTATCACTTTCTTTTTCTTTTTTTTTTTTTTTTTTTTTGTGGTACCAGGGATTGAACTCAGGGGCACTTGACCACTGGGCCACATCCCTGGCCCTTTTTGTATTTTATTTAGAGACAGGGTCTCACTGAGTTGCTAAGTGCCTCGCCATTGCTAAGGCTGGCTTTGAACTCCCGATCCTCCTGCCTCAGCCTCCCAAAGTGCTGGGATTACAGGCGTGCGCCACCGCGCCCGGCTATCACTTTCTTTTGTATCATTCCAGGCCTCTAGAATCCAGAGGTGCTCTGTTCACTAACAAATATGATTTATACCTGCCACAAATTTTCTGGCTTTTCCTCTCTTGATCAGTTTGATTAGAGGCTTATCAGTTTTATTGATTTTCCCCATCCCTCCAAGGAATGAGGTTTTTTTTTTTTTTTGTATTGGGGATTGAACTCAGGGGCTCTCAACCACTGGGCCACATCCCCAGCCATTCTTTCATATTTTATTAGAGACAGGGTCTCACTGAGTTGCTAAGTGCCTCGCCATTGCTGAGGCTGGCTTTGAACTCCTGATCCTCCTGCCTCAGCCTCCCAAGTGCTGGGATTACAGGAATGTGCCACCGCGCCCGGCAAGGAATAAGATTTTTAGAAAATGAGCCAGGCGTGGTGGCACACGCCTGTAATCCCAACACTTGGGAGGCTGAGGCAGGAGGATCGTGAGTTCAAAGCCAGCCTCAGCAATGGCGAGGCACTTAGCAACTCAGTGAGACCCTGTCTCTAATAAAATACAAAAAAGGGCTGGGGATGTGGCCCAGTGGTCGAGTGCCCCTGAGTTCAATACCCGGTACCAAAAAAAAAAAAAAAAAAAAAGATTTTTAAAAAATGAATTTTCTCTATTTTCTTGCTTTCAATTTTATCAATATCTGCTCTTTATTTTCTTTCCTTTTGCTTGCTTTAGATTTAATTTGATCTTTTTCTAGTTTTTTTTTTTTTTTTTTGTAGTTGGACCAAATACCTTTATTTATTTATTCATTTTTATGTGGTGCTAAGGATTCAACCCAGTGCCTCTCACATGCAAGGCCAGTGCTCTACCACTGAGCCACAACCCCAGCCCATCTTTTTCTAGTTTCTTAAGGTGGAACCTTGGGGCTGGGGTTGTGGCTCAGTGGCAGATTGCTCACCTAGCAGGTGAGCTGCCCTGGGTTCGATCCTCAGCACCACATAAAAATAAATAAATAAAATAAAGGTATTGTGTTCAACTACAACTAAAAAAAATATTTAAAAAAAAGGTGGAACCTTAGGTTACTGATTTGAGATTCTTTTCTTTCTTACCTTCACTCCTGCTTCCTTCCTTCCTTTCTTCCTTCCCTACTCTTTCTCTCTCTCTCTCTCTTTCCTAGGGATTGAATCCAGGAGCATTCTACCATTGCGCTACATCCCCATCCCTTTTTTAAATATGAAAAAAAATTTTTTTTCGTGGTGCTGGGATTGAACCCAGGGCCTTGATGAGAGGCAAGCACTCTACCAACTGAGCTATATCCCCAGCCCTGAAAAAACAAATGTTTGAGACAAAGTCTCTCTAAATTGCCCAGGCCAGACTCCAGATTGAGATCCTCCTGCCTCAGCCTCCTAAGTAGATGGGATTACAGCCATGCACCACCATGTCCAGCTTTCTGTTCTATTATAAATATTTAATGTTCTAACCTTTCCTCAAAATATTGCTTTAGCTACATTCCAAATTTTTGATATGTTTTAATTTTTTTTTTTTTTTTTTTTTTTGGTACCAGGGATTGAACTCAGGGGCACTCGACCACTGGGCCCCATCCCCAGCCCTTTTTTTGGTATTTTATTAGAGACAGGGTCTCACTGAGTTGCTAAGTGCCTCGCCATTGCTGAGGCTGGCTTTGAATTCGCGATCCTCCTGCCTCAGCTTCCCAAGTGCTGGGATTACAGGCGTGTGCCACCGCGCCCGGCTTTTAATTTTGTTTTAATTCAGTCCACAATACTTTAAATTTCTCAACCCTGCTAGAAACAAATTTACCAACTAGGGTGTAGTGTGCCGTCCATTTTGCCATGGCCTACAGTGCCAGTCAGCACATGGCCTTCTCGAGTTGATTGTTAGCTCCATTTTCCCACCCCCATCCAGGAGGTCCATTTATCATAGCCTTCTTTCAATCCTGGATCCTGGTACATTCTTGTTGACTTTCAAACACTTTCAGATAGCAAAGTTTATTCTGTCAAGGTTCAGAAGTATTCAGAATCATGTACCTACCACTTTAGTAGCTTGTGGAATATTTCAATCACCTAAACACCTAAAAATTCTTCAAGATAGCCTTCTGAAGTCAATGACATCTCCCTTCCCCAATCTTTGATCTCTGTTCTGTTTTTATGATTTTCCGCCAGAATGTCACATAAATGGAAGTAAATAATACATAGGCTTTTTTGGTCTAGTTCCCCCCCACCCCCACCTAGAGAGGCATCCACGTTGTTTCATGAGCATAGCTTCTATTCCTCATTACAACTGAGAAGCAGATCATTGTTCAGATGTACCACGTTTGTTTATCCATTCATCTGTTGGAGGACATTTTGGTTGTATAAATAAAGCTACTGCAAATATTAGTATAAGGTTTTAGTGTGAACACGTTTTCAGTTCTCTCGAGTAAATGCCCAGGATTGGGATTGCTGGGTTGTGTGGCAAATGTATTTAACTTTACAAGCAATTGTCAAGCTGTCTTTCCAAGTGTCTGTACCATTTTACATTCCCACGAATAACATGGGAACCATAACTAAAAGTGCTTGTTATGATTTCTCCCATTTAGTGTTGGGTTATTGTTGTTATTTGGTACTAGGAATTGAGGAAGCCAGCCTGGAATTTGTGATCTAAATTGCTTGGATTACAGGCATATATCTCTGCTCCTGTTGTTATTTATTTTCTTTGGCAGTGCCAGGGATTGAACCAAGGACCTTATGCATGTGAGGCAAGCATGCTACCAACTGAGCTACATCCCCAGCCCTCCTGTTGTTATTCTAAGAACAACTTGTTATTCCTTTCCCCCCAGCCATCTGTTACTATGTTTCATTCATTTTTCTATTGGGTTGTTAATTTTTTCATTATTCATAGAATCTATATATCATAAAATTTGGCTTTCTGTGATTGAAATGTAAACTTTTTTCCAGTTTGTCATTTATTTTTTCACTGCTGATTATATTATTATGTTCATGAAGCCAAATGTATAATATCTAAGCCAAATCCACAGGTATCTTCTTTTTTCCATATTTTATATTGTCACATTATAATTGTACAGAATGGTGGAAATTCGTTGTTACATATTTGCACATATACACAATATAACAAAATAATTTGACCAATATCTTTCCCCAGTATTTCCCCTTTCCCTCCCCTCCTCCTTCCCCCTGGTCCCTATTTTCTACTCTACTGATCTCCCTTCAATTTTCATGACCCATAGATATTTTTCTTTAAGGGTCCTACATTTGACATTATAAACTCTCTTCCCCTTTTAGTCATAAAAGAATTCTTCCAGCCTGGCATGGTAGTGCATACCTATAATCCCAGCTACTCTGGAGCTGAGACAGAAGGATCACAAATTCGAGATCAGCCTGGGTAATTTAGCAAGACTCCATCTCAAAAAAAACAAAACAAAACAAAAAAAAAAAAAAACAAAGGGGCTTTGGATGTAGCTCAGTGGTAGAGCACCTTTAGGTTCAATCTCCAGTAATGGTGTGTGTGTGGGGGGGAGAACTTATGGTACTTTTATGGTGTTCTTTTTTTTTTTTTTTTTTTTTTTTGGTACCAGGGATTGAACTCAGAGGCACTCAACCACTGGGCCACATCCCCAGCCCTTTTTTTTGGTTTTTATTAGAGACAGGGTCTCACTGAGTTGCTAAGTGCCTCACCATGGCTGAGGCTGGCTTTGAACTCGTGATCCTCCTGCCTCAGCCTCCCAAAGTGCTGGGATTACAGGCGTGCGCCACCACGCCCGGCTTATGGTGTTCTTTTTTTCCATTTAAATTCTTTATTCATTCAGCATCTTTCTTGGTATACAGTACAAAGTAAGAATTTAGTCCTCCCACCCCCACGCTAAGACTACCTTTTGGTCCCAAGCTATTTAGTGAATTAAATCCATTTTTCCTCACCAATTCAAAATAACGCTTCCCCACCCCTCTATAGTGGAAATTGAGCCCAGGGATATTCTACCAAAGAGCTACATTCCACCCCTTTTTTATTTATTTATTTTATTTATTTATTTATTTATTTTGTACCGGGGATTGAACTCAGGGGCACTCGACCACTGGGCCACATCCCCAGCCCTTTTTTAAGTATTTTATTAGAGACAGGGTCTCACTGAGTTGCTAAGTGCCTCGCCATTGCTGAGGCTGGCTTTGAACTCACAATCCTCCTGCCTCAGCCTCCCAAAGTGCTGGGATTACAGGCGTGCGCCACCACGCCCGGCTTTATTTTGTTTTGAGTCAGGGTCTTGCTAAATTGCTGAGGCTGGCCTTGAACTTGCAATTCTTCTGCCTCAGAACTTGAAATTCTCCTGCCTCCATGGGATTACAGGTGGCACCACTACACCTGGCCTTGAAATACCACTTTTACTGAAATATTAAATTCATATACGTGTTGTGGTCTATCTAGGAACTTCTCTTCTACTGACTTGTGGAACTAATCAGTTTAATTGTTTTAATTAGTAATACTTGGGCTGGGGGGTATAGCTCAGTTGGTAGAGTTTTTGCTTCACATGCACTAAGGCCCTGGGTTCAATCCCCAGTACTGCAAAAGAAAGAAAAGGAAAAAATTAGTAATGCTTTATATTGTTTGCCATTTGGTCAGACATTTTTAGAAGTTTTTTTAAGGTTTTCTTATTAATTTTTCCATAAGGATGTTGATCTGGTTTGTCTATTTACAATCCTGTTTGTGTTTTCTTTGGGATCTCTTCCATGTCTCTATTAACTGATATTTTTTTTTTTAAAAATATTTATTTATTTACTTTAGTTGTACACAATACAATGCATTTATGTTTACGTGGTGCTGAGGATCGAACCTGGGCCGCGCACGTGCGAGGCAAGCGCTCTGCCGCTGAGCCACAACCCCAGCCCTTAACTGATATCTTAACACTAGTCAGAGGCTATCTAACCAAGAACATAGCTTACATTTCTCTTTACTCAAGTCCTTTTTCAGTCCTTCTGTAGAATTTGATGTTTTTCTTTACATTGGTTGTACACAATTCTTGTTAAGTTTATTCCTACGTTTTTTTTTTTCTTTCTTTTTTTTCTTTTTTCTTCTTCTTCTTTTTTTTTTTTTTTTTTTTTTTTGTTCATTGCTTTTGAAATGGGCTTTCCATTGTGTCTTCTAATTATTGACTCCCTGAGATTCCAGAACAGTCCTAGGGGAGCAGGTTACTGCAAAAAAGCTTGAGAATTACTTATCTAGACCAGAAAATTGTTCTCAACCTTTCCCCCAACGCAGCATGATAGGCCACCTTGACTTATACCAATCAACCATACAGGTTGTTCCCTGATTTTTTTTTTTTTTTTTTTTTTTTGCAGGGGGAGGGACTCCAGCACAGATCAGTGAGGCTGTAGATTTTCATCAGTGAATGGAAATCTATCATGCACCTACTGTGAACCCAGTGCTGCATTAGGGGCCAGGGACACCATGGTGACAGTCTGAGTCCCTTCTCTCCTGGGGGTCCTCTGCCCAGTCCTACCCAAACAGTGATACTTGGCAAGTAACTGAATAATTATAAGGGTGCAAAGTTCTCTAAGAGGCTGGGGGCGGGGGAAGAGCTAATCTGTCAGGTGTTAACATCCGGTAACATACACACCCAGGGCTCCAATTACCACCCAAACTCACTGACTCACGTGTTTGTGAACCTGGCAGACTTTCCTGTGAGTTCCGGACCAGACTGCCAGCCACTGCCAACTGACTGTCCACTAGCATGTCAAACTCCGAAGCCTGGAAAAAGAAAATCCTTAACCTCCAGAAATCTAGCACTCTTTAAATGCCTTGTAATCAGTATTATTTATTTATTGGTACTGGGGATTGAACCTAGGGGTGCTCTAACACTGAGCCACATCCCCACCCCTTTTTATTTTTCATTTTGAGACCGGGTCTTGCTAAGTCCTTAGTGCCTCACTAACTTGCTGAGGTTGGTTTTGAACTTGGGATCCTCCTGCCTCAGCCTCCCAAGCCACTGGGATTACTGGCGTGCACCACTGCGCTTGGCCTGTAATTAGTATTTTAAAGGATACATTTTATATATTATAAGAATTGCCTGAATTCTTTTTTTTTTTTTTTTTTTTTTTTTTTTTTTTTGGTACCAGGGATTGAACTCAAGGGCTCTTAACCACTGGGCCACATCCCTAGCCCTTTTTTGTATTTTATTAGAGACAGGGTCTCACTAAGTTGCTAAGTGCCTCGCCATTGCTGAGGCTGAGCTTTGAATTTGTGATCCTCCTGCCTCAGCCTCCCAAGTGCTGGGATTACAGGCATGAGCCACCGTGCCCGGCTAAGAATTGTCTGAATTCTGATATCCAGATTAAGAGTGTGAATGTCGCATGACTTTTCAGCACCAACATGCATTGTGTACAACTAAAGTCAAAGCAGTCAGCCATTTGTCACCGTCTCCATCACTCTGCTCTCCTACCAGAATTCAGTTGCAGTTGCTTGAGAGCATCCTCCAGATGGTTTAAAGCAAGCCCGTAACACACCTAAGGAATGTTTTCTGTATTTTACATAAATATTACTTTTTCATATGAAGTTCTCTTCACTTTACTTTCTTTCTTTTTATTTTTCCTACTTTAATTTCTTAAGTACCCAACTCTACAAGTAATGATACAAGGGCTTGGCATGGGTCAAAAAGAAGGGGGAAAGGGGGCTGGGATTGGGGCTCAGCAGTAGAGCGCTCGCCTAGCGTGTGGGCGACTCAGGTTCGATCCTCAGCACCACGTACAAATAAAATGCATTGAATAAAACGCATTGTGTACAACTAAAGCAAATAAATAAAAATATTTAAAAAAAAAAAGAAGAAGAAGGGGAAAGGATACAACCAGGACTAGCAGTCATCTGGATACTTCTCCTGCCTTCTCCCCCATCACATCCATGTCCCCTACATTCTGCTAAGTAGCTCCTGAATCCATCCACTTCCCTTCCATGTCTACTACCACCTAACTCAGGCCACTGTCCTCTCTCACCTGGTTGACTGTAGCAGCTACTTCATGGACCCCCACTGGGACCTTCCTCCAGTCCTCTCTAACCAGACTTGCCAGAGGATCTTTGCAAAACTGACCCATCTTGCCGGGCATGGTGGAGCATGCTTGTGACCCCAGCAGCTTGGGAGACTGAGGCAGGAGGATTGCAAGTTCAATCAAAGTCAGCAAGTGAGGCCCTAAGCAACTTAGGGAGAACCTGTCTCAATAAAAAATTTTCTGGTACCGGGGATCAAACTCAGGGGTACTGGACCCCTGGGCCACATTCCCCAGCCCTTTTTTTTTCTTTTTTCTTTTTTGTATTTTATTAGAGACAAGGTCTCACTGAGTTGCTAAGTGCCTCACCATTGCTGAGGCTGGCTTTGAACTCGTGATCCTCCTGCCTCAGCCTTCCAAGTGCTGGGATTACAGGCATGTGCCACCGCGCCCGGCTCAAATAAAAAATTAAAAGGGCTGGGGATGTGGCTCAGTGGTAAAACACCCTTGATTTCAAACCCAGTACCAATCAATCAATCAATCTGACAGTCTCACTCCCTGTTTAAAACCCTCTGGTTGCTTCTCGTTGCCCTTAACATAAAGATAGGGCATCTTAACAAAGGTCTATGAGCAAGGCACTTTCTGACCTTTGCTGGTCTCCAGCCTCCTCTGTGTCATGTTCCCATCTACTCTGAGAGGCAGCCACATTTGGCTCTGTGTGTGTGAGTGTGTGTGTGTGCGCGCGCGCACAGGCATATTTTTTTTAACCTGGTCCTTGCTATGCTGCCAAGGCTGGCCTCAAACTCTTGGGCCCAAGCTGTCCTCCCACCCCATCCTCCCAAATATCTGGGACTACAGGAACATGCCACTGTGCCTGGCCCACATGCTATCCTTCATCTTTGTTGCTCCCCTATTAGAGGTAGAGGTAGTTTTTCTACCCTTGGATCTAGGCAGGTTTGAGTCTCTTGTGCAGTCAATGCAGCACAGCAAGCCAGACACAGTGGCGCATGCCTGTAATCCCAGCACTTGGGTGGCTGAGGCAGGAGGATTGCGAGTTCAAAGCCAGCCTCAGCAATGGCGAGGCACTTAGCAACTCAGTGAGACCCTGTCTCTAATAAAATACAAAAAAGGGCTGGGGATGTGGCCCAGGGTTCGAGTGCCCCTGAGTTCAATTCAAACAAACAAACAAACAAAAATCCCAGCAGATTTTGCTCTCTGTGATGTCCAAGGTCAGATCACCTGAGCAATGTGGTTCTGCTTGATAGGTGAAATATTTACCCTTAAAGCTTTCAGCTGCCATGTGATTAACTAGACAACTCTGAAGCCATCATACCGTGAGGAAGCTCAAATTAACTCATATGAAAAGATTACATGGGTTGACTCTGTTGTAGTTTGTTGCCTGTTGCTATAGCAGAACATTTGAGACTGGGTGATTTATGAAGATGTTGGAGCTGGGCACATGACTATAATTCTAGCTACACCAGAGAACCCAGGCAGGAGGATTGCAAGTTCAAGATCAGCCTGGGCAACTTCGCTAGACCCTGTCTCAAAATAAAAACTACAAAGGCTTGGGATGTAGTGTAGTAGTAGAGTACACCCGGGCTCAATCTCCAGTATTGCAAAAATAAAAAAAAGAAAAAAGAGAAAAGAGGTTTATTTCCCTTCACTCCCAGTCTGGGAAGCCCAGTAGCAGGCAGCAGCAGCCGCTGCTCAGCGTCTGGTGGGGAACGTGCTGCTTCAATGCTAGGTGGAAAGTGGGAGGGCCAGTGGCTCATGAGGAAAAGGGAGGATACAAGGATGGACTTGCTGTGAACCAACTAGTTCTCTCAGCAACTAATCCAGTCCCACAAGCACACAGATTCACGCATGGGAGAAAGACCTTAAGCCATTCAGGAGGGCTCCACCCCTAGGACCTGACCTGCTCCTACTAGGCCACGCCTCCCAACATTGCCCTATTGACAGTCAAGTTCCACCATGAATTTCAGACTGGGACAAACCAACTGTATTCACACTGTAGCAGGCCTTAACGCCCTTGTCAAATTCATGACCTACTGAACGTATGAGAGATAGCAAAGCCACTAAGTGTGGGAGTGATTTGTGTTGGAGTAACCAGAACCCCGGGCTACACGCTCTCCCTCCGTGGGGCTGCCTGCGAGCTTTGTCCTGCTTGAAACACCCTCAGTACCCTTTCTGACTAGTTACCACTTACTTATCCTTCAGAGCTTTGCCAAAGCTGCAATGCTTCAGGGACCCTTGTTATGGTTTGGATGTGAGGTGTCCCCCAAAAGCTCATGTGTGAGACAATTCAAGAAAGTTCAGAGGTGAAATGACTAGATTATAATTTTTTTTTTTTTTTTTTGGGGGTACTGGGGTTTGAACTCAGGGGCACTCAACCACTGGGACACATCCCCAGCCCTTTTTTTTTGTATTTTATTAGAGACAGGGTCTCACTGAGTTGCTAAGTGCCTTGCCATTGCTGAGGCTGGCTTTGAACTCGTGATTCTCCTGCCTCAGCCTCCCAAGTACTGGGATTACAGGTGTGCGCCACCTTGCCCAGCTGATTATAATCTTTAACCTAATCAATGAATTAATCCATAGGCATGGATTAACTGGGTGGTAACTGCAGGCTGGTGGGGAGCAGCTGGAGGAGATGGGTCACTGGGGGTTTATATGGGCCTTTGGGGTTTATATTTTGTCCCTGGTGAGCAGAGAGTTCTCTGCTTCCTAATTGCCATGTTCTGAGCTGCGCCTTCCTCTGCCTTGCCCTCCTGCCTTGACATTCTGCCATACCTTGGGCCCAGAGTTATGCAGCCTGCCGTCTATGGACTGAGACCTCTGAAACCATGAGCCAAATTAACTTTTCCTCTTCTAATTGTTCTTGTCAGGTCTTTCAGGATTTCCACATATCATCTGGAGCTTATCTGACCAGGGCCAATGAGCCCACCGTGCTCTAAACCTGCCCTGGGTTTGTGCATTTACACAGCAGGGCAAGCATTGCAAATGCAAATGTCAACAGAAACAGGAAAGTAACATCACTGAGGCATGGGCAGGCAGGAGACTGTGGCGAAATGAACAGAACATGTCCCACCTGTAGGGTGCAGCGCCTTACAGCATTCTCTGCACAGCCAAATCTGCCTCATTAGTACAGGGATAATGGAGAACCAGATGATTATGTGTTAGAGTGATAGCAAGTGATTTATTTATTTATTTATAACCATCTTAAATTTTTTTTTTAAATTTACCCTTTCCCCCCTCCCCCCATTGGCCTTTCTAATGTTCCTCTAATCCTCCTGTGCTCCCCATCCCAACCCCACTGTGAATCAGCCTCCTTATATCAGAGAAAACATTTGGCATTTGGATTTTTGGGATTGGCTAACTTCACTTAGCGTTATATTCTCCAACTTCATCCATTTACCTGCGAATGCCATTATTTTATTCTCTTTTATTGCTGAGTAATATTTCATTGTGTAGATATACCACAGTTTCTTTATCCATTCATCTACTGAAGGGCATCTAGGTTGGTTCCACAGTTTAGCTATTGTGAATTGTGCTGCTATAAACATTGATGTGGCTATGTCCCAGTAGTATGCTGTTTTTAAGTCCTTTGGATATAGACCGAGGAGTGGGATAGCTGGGTCATAAGGTGGTTCCATTCCCAGTTTTCCAAGGAATCTCCATACTGCTTTCCAGATTGGCTGCCCCATTTTGCAGACCCACCAGCAATGTATGAGTGTGCCTTTTCCCCCACATCCTCTCCAACATTTATTGTTTGTATTCAATAGCAAGTAATTTATTTTTTATTTTTTTCGGTACCAGGCATTGAACTCAGGGGAACTGGCCCACTGGGCCACATCCCCAGCCCTTTTTTGTATTTTATTAGAGACAGGGTCTCACTGAGTTGCTAAGTGCCTCGCCATTGCTAAGGCTGGCTTTGAACTCGTGATCCTCCTGCCTCAGCATCCCAAGTGCTGGGATTACAGGTGTGTGCCACCGTGCCTGGCAATAGAAAGTAATTTAACCTAAAAACAATAAATAAAGAAAAAGAGGCCTTCCCATGACAACCCGAAGATATAACACTCCCTGTTTTGAGAACTATATGAATTTTCACTTTGTGTAACCAAGTAATTATATATATATTTTTAAAATATTTATTTATTTACTTTAGTTGTACACAATGTGTTTATTTGTATGTGGTGCTGAGGATCGAACCCGGGCCGCGCGCGTGCTAGGCGAGTGCTCTACCGCTGAGCCACAATCCCAGCCCCAAGTAATTATATTTAACCCAGGCTGCCTGGGGTTCAGGAATGGGTTTCTTAGGCTTGTTTTTTTTTTTTTTTTTTTTTTTCCTATTTGGACCTAAAGGCTGAGAGTCAAGTTCTCTTCTTCTTTTTTTTTTGGTACTGGGGATTGAACTCAGGGGCACTTGACTACTCCCCAGCCCTTTTTTGTATTTTATTAGAGACAGGGTCTCACTGAGTTACTAAGTGCCTCGCCATTGCTGAGGCTGGCTTTGAACTTGTGATCCTCCTGCCTCAGCCTCCCAAAGTGCTGGGATTACAGGCGTGCGCCACAGCGCCCGGCTTCAAGTTCTCTTCTAAGGTCCAGGAGCTACCTCTTGATTACTGCCAAGTAATTTAGGAATCAGTTGCTTTTTTTTTTTTTTTTTTTTTTTTTTTCCAGTTGTAGATGGACACAATACTTATTATTTATTTTTATGTGGTATTGAGGATTGAACCTGGTGCTTCACAGTGCTGTGCAAGTTCTCTACCACTGAGCTACAATCCCAGACTGCTTTTCTTTTTCTTGGGAAGATGGAAATAAGAAATAGTGACTATAAAGTATGTTACACTAAATCCTGTGTTCCTTCCAAGATAAACTAGAAATATTTTTATGAAGGAATGGGAATATGCAAAGCTCATAAGAAAGGTAATTACCTTTCTTATTACTTAGTACTTCTATTAAACAACGAAAAGCAAAGGATTTTCCCATCTCCCTCAATATATACTATCACCTTTGAAGAAACTGTGCCCATGACCCCAAATTTGGTTTAGGAGAAACCCTTATCTGCATCTTTATTGGTGAGTTAAGGGATCCACTCTGCTTGGAAGTTAAATTTTGAAAAAAAAAAAAAAAAATCACTTTCAGCAGAGGACTGAGCTGAATTTGCTTAGTACTGTCTTGGATGGGCACTAAAGGGACTGACCTTTGACTCTTTGGGGTGTTCTGAAATTCAGTGTCATTGTATTTTATATCAAGTAAAGTAAGGAGGCCAGGTCCAGAGGAGTTCTCTAAGGCTTGAACAGCCTTCAGAAGCATTTTTTTGGAGGGCTTCAGCCACAGTATCTCATGTTGTAACTTATATCAAGCCAATGACGTTTACTTGGCATGGAAGATTGAACAATAGATTGAGAGATATTGAAAGAGATGTAACTGGGGGACTTGCACATGCCAAGCACGCTCTCCACATGGAGCCTTCGATTTTATTTTTAAAAAAAATATATTTACTTTTAAATTGTAGTTGGGCACAATACCTTTATTTTATTTATTTATTTTAAAATATTTATTTATTTACTTTAGTTGTACACAATGCAATGCATTTATGTTTACGTGGTGCTGGGGATCGAACCCGGGCCGCGCACATGCGAGGCGAGCGCTCTGCCGCTGATCCACAACCCCAGCCCCCTTTATTTTATTTATTTATCCTTACGTGGTGCTGAGGCTCGAACCCTGGGCCGCGCACGTGCTAGGCAAGCGCTCTACCGCTGAGCCACAACCCCAGCCCCTCGATTTAGTGGAAGAGTGAAGAAACAGCACCAAGGGAGTCGGAGAGGAACCGTGTGACCCGCAGTTCCTCATTCCCCGTTTCCAGACCTCGCACAATCCGTGCATCTTCCTAGAGCTCCAAGCGCGCCCCCTCCGCCGGCCTCCCGCAAGAAGGCTGCTAAAAAACAGTTTATCTAGGACTGGGCGAAAGCAGCAGCAAGCGGGCACTTCCGCCTTTTGTCTCACTGAAGCCGCTGATTTTATTTACGAAGTTTCCCCCGCTAGAACGGAAGCTCCACGAGGGCAGGGACTTTTGTCCCTTCTCCCCAGCCTCAGTGCTTTCAGCAGCGCCGTCCTAACACATAACAAGCGTTTAATAAACTGTATAGAAGGCGGCAGGAAGGGTTGGGAGCGAAGAGAAAGTAATGGCTGAATAAGGAAGAAAAGGCAGACGGACAGAAGGAAGGAAACAGGAAGCGACAGGGATGGAGGCCCACGGTCGGGGCCGCGCGTCAGGTCCTATAAGCAGCGCGCGACTCCCAGCGGGACTGCAACTCCCAGCAGGCTTCGCGGCCTCCCCTCCGTGGCTCCCGGAGTGCCTTGCGAACTCAGACTCCGCGCAGCGCCCGCCGGGACTTGTGGTCCCGCTCGAGGGTGGGGGGTGGGGCCGGCATGGAGGCGGGCGGGGGCCGGGGGCGTGCGCCGGCCCCTCCCCCGTCACTTCCTGCCGGGCTGCGGGCGCCCGACCGACTCTTCAGCGTTTGCGCCGGCGGCCTCCGCGTCTCTCTCGGCTCCCCCTTCCTTTGACCCCCGGCCCGGCGGCGCCCGCCTCCTCAGCGGCCACTCCGCCTCTTCCCTCTCTCCGTCCCTTCCTCCTCTCCCTCTTCCTTCCTTCTTCCCCTCCTCGCCGTCGCCGCCCAGGACCGCCGGCCGGGGGACGAGCTTGGGGCAGCAGCCAGGTGAGGCGGCCGGGCCGGCCGGGCCTGGCGGGGCCCGCGCGGGCGCCGCGGCCGCGGGGCGGTGGGCGGCGGGTGGGCTAGGCCTCGACGGGCGCGCGCCCGGCCTGCCCAGGCGCGTCCCCGCCCGCGGGGCCTTCCCGGAGGAGGCGGGTCCTGCTGCGCCCCCCGCCCGGCGCCCTCGTTTCTCCTCCCCGGCTCGGGGCAGAAACAGGTGCCGCGACCGCCACGGCCCCCTCAGCTCCCTCGGCCCCCTCGGCCCGCGCGCCGAGGCCGAAGTTGCTCCGGGCGGGGTCCCTGCCTTGAGGCCCCGGACCCGCCGCGCAGAGCTCCCGACCCGGGCTGGCGGCGCGGAGGTGCGCGCTGCCAGGTGTCCGGCGGGGTGCAGATGCGGCCGCCGAGAACTCTTTGTGCCGCGTCGGAAAAGGGGCTCGCGCCGCGGCTGCCTTTTCAGGCTGTTAGGTTCAGCGACGTGGGGCGTGTGGGGCGCTTATCGGAGCGCCAGACCCATTGCGCGTCCCGGCAAACCGCCTGCTCGGTTTGCGAGCGTGATACGGAGGTGTGCGGCGGGGGCCGCGCGGACGGAAGTTGACCTACCTGCGCGGTGGGCTCCTCAGGGGCAGGAGCGCTGCGCTCGCCCGCCGCCTGCGCTGGCTTTGTGCCGTGCTCGTAGCCGAAAGGGGCTCACGCTCAGTTGGGACGCTCTGTACAGGCAGGCGGTGGAAGGTAGATGCTGTTATTTCCATGGTCTCTGTTTGGCGACTGCAGGGTGTTCAGCTCCCGCAGTACGAGCAACCTGTCCGTGTTTCCTGCCGTCATCCAGCTTCTTGTTGTCATTCCATTTCTGGGAAAGTTGCTGGCGGAAGCTTCCCTTGAGTTCAGCAGACCGTTCTGAAGCACTCGCTGTGTGTCAGGCTCGGGGCGGGGAGGGGGAGTGTACCATGTTAGTAAAAAGTCCTTTCACGCACTACCTAATTTCTCACTTTTTAAGCTGAGACTTCGCTTTGATTCCTGTATTGATTTCCTTCTTCCCTGTTTGCAGACTTTCCTTTGAAGCCCTTGCCCCATCTCCCTGTTGCAGTATTGCTCGTGTGGAAGTTTTCTTCTGTTCCGCCCGAGATGTGCGGTTGTTCTGCCACTGTTGTTGGGACCTTTCTAAGGCCACTCTTCCTTTTGCTTGTAGCTTTAATTGTTGATTGGCTGGTGGAAAAAGACGAAGTTTTGATTTTGGTCTTTTAAGAATTTGTGCTTACAAATGTAGATTACGTTGCTACTTGATGAAGTAAAAACTAAAAATACAGTTGGAGTGTAGAGGGAGGAGTTTGGTTATCACAGTGATAGGTGGGATATTAAGTACACGAAGTTACATAGGTGTACCCATCTTTAAGGAAACGCAACTGGTAGATGTTCAGGTTTACCAAAGAGTGTAACTGTGCGCTGAGAAGTGATTCTCCTATACTTTAGAATTCTTTGAGGCAGTATATTTCCTTAGTGAACTCAGATTGGTTTTATACCCATCTCTCAATGATGCTGTGCCCTCTGTTTTTTTTTTTTTTTTTTTTTTTTTGGTTATTGATGGACATTTGTTTTTACTTATTTATATGCGGTGCTGTGAATCGAACTCAGGGCCTCACACATGCTAGGCAAGTACTCTACCACTTAGCTATAACCCTCTGCCTTTTTTAAATTTTGGTACCAAGCATTGAACTCAGGGGCACTCGACCACTGGGCCCTATCCCCAGCCCTTTTTTGTATTTTATTTAGAGACAGGGTCTCACTGAGTTGCTAAGTGCCTCACCATTGCTGAGGCTGGCTTTGAACTCCTGCCTCAGCCTCCCAAGTGCTGGGATTATAGGCGTGCACCACCATGCCTGGCCCTTAACCTTCTGCTCTAAAAAAAAAAAATATATATATATATATATATATATATGAATATATATATATATATATATATATATATATATATATTTTTTAAACTTATACATGGACACAGTATCTTTATTTTGTTTTATTTTATTTTATTATTTTTTTGGTGCTGAGGATTGAACCCAGTGCCTCACATGAGTGAGGCAAGTGCTCTGCCACTGAGCCACAATCCCACCCCTAACCCTCGGCCTTTTGACACTTTCTAGAATTTTCTGATAGTCAGGAAATAGTTTCTAGTTTAAAATCATTTTTTCTAGTCTAAAATCTTTGTTTAAATGCCTTCCCTGGCCTCCATCTCATTACTGGGGATTGAACCCAGGGGTGCTGAACTAAATCCATAGCCTTTTTTTTCCCCCCATTTTATTCTGAGACAAGAGTCTTGATAAATCAATTGCCCAAGTTGGCTTTGAGCTTACCATGGTCCTGCCTTAGCCTCTGACTGGCTGAGATTATATCCTCTCCTTTGCTTGAAAGGCTTTTAAACACCTAAACAGACAATGGAAGCATATCTTCTGCCATATTTACTTAATTATAGTGGTGCCAGGGAACTGATATTTTAATATTGCAGTATATAACTTGAAAGTTTTTTTTTAAATGTTTATTTATTTGCTTTAGTTGTACACAATGCAATGCATTTATGTTTACGTGGTGCTGAGGATCGAACCTGGGCCGCCCACGTGCTAGGCAAGCACTCTACCGCTGAGCCACAACCCCAGCCCAACTTGAAAGTTTTTTAAAAACTTCTTTTTTTTTATTATGGAAAATGTACAAAAGTCAGATTAGTATGAAGGACCCTATGTATTGGTCACTCAACTTGACAATTATTAACTCATAGCTAATGGGTCTTATTTCCTGTTGTGTTCCTTCCCCTAAACTGGATTATTTTGAAACATCCTACGTACCATGTTACAATATTAACAATTTTGACTTTTACCAAATTGCTCCAGGCTGTTAACCTTTTACAAAATTTAGTATTCTGGTGGTACTTATTTATTTATTTTGTTGGAATTCTCATCTCAGTTTTTATGTAATTACTTGGGGTAGGGGAGGGGGTTGTGGCATGTAGCTGAGTGGGCCCTTGATTCAGTGCTTTCCCCTCTTCGGTTATTCAGAATTTGGCCTTGTGTATTTGTAAGCACAAAAGCAACACTTCTTGAGCTCTTTATGATTAATTGAAAAGCAGTCAGAAATAGATTCCCCCGATTTTGTTTTGGTGGAGACCTATGTGTTAAACCCCTTTAAAAAGATAGTAGCTTGGCTGGGTGGCGAACCCCTGTAATCCCAGCACTTGGGAGGCTGAGGCAGGAGGATCGCGAGTTCAAAGCCAGCCTCAGCAATGACGAGGCACTTAGCAACTCGGTGAGACCCTGTCTCTAATAAAATACAAAAAAGGGCGGGAGATGTGGCCCAGTGGTCCAGTGCCCCTGAGTTCAATCCCTAGTACCAAAAAAAAAAAAAAAAAAAAAAAAAGTAGCTTTAGGTCACTGTTAAACTACGATTAATAATTCATAATGAAAACTTGCCATTTCTTTGTAGTAGTTGTGTAAATATATTGCTTTTACCTTAGATTAAGTATTTAACAAAGAATACTTGATATATATATATATTTATTAGATTATCATCAGTTTGTTATAAAAGAGACATGGAAATTATTTACATGATGAAAGAGTCCAGAACTTCAGTGGAATGGGCAGCTTCATAGGATGCCATTTCAACAGTGATTTGTTTCAGTCTACATACTTTCCAAGAATGTCACCATCTCTAAATAAGAAATAATCCTTGTCATCTAGAACTACTTTGGTGCCTCCATATTCTGGGAGAAGAACTTTATCTCCAACTTTCACGCTAACGGGCTGAATCTCTCCACCCTTTCCTTTAGAGCCTGATCCCACTGCTACTACTGTTGCTTGCAATACTTTTCCTTGAGATTTTTCTGAAAGCATAATGCCTCCTTTGGTTACAGTTTCAGCTGCACTCCTTTCGACCAGTACTCGGTCAAAAAAGTGCAAGAAGCTTTCTAAATGCTTGTCTGGCCACGACTCGCGCCTCCGCAGCTTGGACTCCGCTCTTGTGCCGCCGCCGCAAAGAGACCCTGATATATTTTTTTTGTTGTAGAACTGTTTCCCAAAGATTCTCCATCTATATAGTTTACAAACAACAAACTTACTAAGTATAAATGAAACCTTAATTTTTTGTGAATAGTATGGCATCACAAGCACAGGTGTTCATAGTTTTTTTTTTCTTGTCTGGGAAGAAATACCTTTTGCCATTTACTTAATTTTTAAATTTCTTGTTATTAAAAGTTTCCAGCATTTAGACCTGTAACATTGTTATTTCAGCTCTGTAGGTTTACTTTTGCGCTTGATCAGTTACAGTGGAAATGTTATACATTATGTTTTAGTTATTACAACCTGGGAGGTTGGGAGGGATATATGTGACTTTTAAAATTAATTTAGGAAAAAAACCCTAGTTTAATATCCAGAAAGGTCATAAGCATTTTAAAAACTTGTTTAAGCTTAGACTTGAAGTAAAACTTTTAAGTATTTAGAATTGTAACCAAAAATATAGTCTCTTCAGAATAAATTGCTCTCTTTTTAAGATTCAGCCAGAAAGCCATTTATATACAAATTATTTTAAGTTTAGAAGTGAACATGACTCATGGAACGTTTTCCCTCATTTTTGAAGGAACCATCAATGTTATTCCGGGTGTAATCACAAAGCTGCTTCTTCATCCAGAGTTGTCCCCAATAAGACAGTGTGGATTTTTTTTTTTTTTTTTTTTTTTGGTACCAGGGATTGAACTCAGGGCACTCGACCACTGGGCCACATCCCCAGCCCTTTTTTTGTATTTTATTAGAGACAGGGTCTCACTAAGTTGATAAGTGCCTGGCCATTGCTGAGGCTGGCTTTGAACTTGTGATCCTCCTGCCTCAGCCTCCCAAAGTGCTGGGATTACAGGCTTGTGCCATCACGCCCGGCTGTGGATTTTTTTTTAACCTTTATTTTATTTATTTATATGCGGTGTTGAGAATTGAACCCAGTGCCTCGCACATGCTAGGCAAGCGCTCTACCACTGAGCCACAACTCCAGCCCCAACAGTGTGGATTTTTAACACAAGTGGCACAACAGGAATCCAGTTTGAAGGCAACTTTCTTTGAGGCCTTTTACTGGGAGGATAAGAGTGAAATTCACCAGTTTAAAGGCCACGAAAGTCACATGAAAAATGTATCTTTGAGGGATGTTCTAGTTCCAGAGGGTTTATTTATGTATTTATTTTTTACCAGGGATTGAACTCAGGGGCACTCAACCACTGGGCCACATCCCCAGCCCCCCCCCCCTTTTTTTTTTTTTTTTTGTATTTTATTAAAGACAGGATCTCACTGAGTTGCTAAGTGTCTCGCCATTGCTGAGGCTGGCTTTGAACTGGTGATCCTCCTGCCTCAGCCTCCCAAATGCTGGGATTACAGGCATGTGCCACCACGTCCGGCCCAGAGGGTTTATTTTTATGAGCCTCCAAACTAGATGGTCTTATTTGTTGTGATACTTGGTGAAACAAAATTGCTCAATTTGAGGAAATGTAAATTCTTCCTCAGATGAGAGTGCTTGGATTTGCTTTCTTTTCTTTCAGATTGGGGTTTTAGAGACTTTAAAAATGATTACAGAATTTTACGACAGATTTGTTTGACACTTGACCTAAAATAGGTTGTATAAATTGATTTCTGGTACAGATCTTTGTGGTTGAAATGCTTCTGTAATAATTTCCTACGTGACCTCTTTTTTGTTTTTTAAATAAAAACTTTATCAGAATCAAAGTAGCATTTATAATGTTTCAGAAAATATAAGTTAGAGATTGGATCATGAGAAGAAATGTTTGTCAAGCATACCAAAGTTTATGTGGTGCTGAGAATCAAACCCAGGGCTTTGAACATGCTAGATGAGCGAACATGCTAGATGAGCGAGCATGCTAGGTGAGTGCTCTACCACTGAGCCCCAGCCCAGCTGGGTTTTTTTTTTTTTTTTTCATACATTTCAAAGTAAATTGTAACAGCACATGAAATACTTCAGCATGACTATTTATTATCATTTTTGTTGTCATTTTATATTTATTTATTTATTTATTTTTGTGGTGCTGGGGATTGAACCCAGGGTTTTGTGCATGCAAGGCAAGCACTCTACCAACTGAGCTATATTCCTAGCTCTGTTGTCATTTTTTTGTGGTGCTGGTGATCCAACACTGGGCCTCACTCACGGTAGGCAAAAATTACCACTGAGCTACATATCTAGCTATTTAACTTAATTTTAAATTGAGATAGCTCTATAAGTTACTCTAAAAGCCAAGAGCTTTGTTGATTTTTATTTCCAATTTTGCTTTAACTCTAGAACTTTCTGCTTTTAAAGCAAATTGTTTATTGAACTTTTGTACTAAGATACTACTCATCTATAAATCAAGTACTACAAAGCTTCAGTCTTGTTGACAAAATCGTTTGTTCTCACCTACTAAAGAGATAATAGGATTACAAACATATAGTTCTGTTGATCTTATGAAATGCCACTGGATGGATGGCTTGGTTATCTATCTTGTCAACAACTTAATCCTCTGAACTAAAAATTTACTGCGAAGAAAACTACTATTTTAAAAATAGTTAAATAGGAAATAACTTACTTTTTGAGTATTTACATTCCCTTAGTAGTGAATCAGATTGATGTAAAAGTAATATATATCACCGGGTTATCAGAGATAGAAACCAAATCTCTGTCATTAACATACTTTCTGGAATTAAATGTAAAGTTCATCCTTTTTGTTAAAGGCATACAGTTATGGGGCTCCCTCAATGTGTATTAACTGAAAGCAAAAGTGGAAAAATCTACCCAAGAAAGTATTTGCTTTTGATTAAAAATTAGGCTTCTAAATATTAAATCTATAACCCATCTGGCTTCTGTTTAACCTAGGATCTAATTTGGGAAAGAAATATGAATAACTCTGGGTGTTTATAACAGTAATGGAAGCAAAACTGGCCATTTTATTATATGACTATAGAATTTTTTTGTCACATGGGCCAGACACAAAGGCTGTGAAATCTATTTAAGGGCCCTGGGGTCTTGCCCCTAAATGAAAGTGACGGTGGAGGACTAAGCACTCACTAGGCTGCCTCTGTATTTGATGAGCCATGGGATTGGTCATCCATTGAGAGGGTTGATTTTTTTGTCAGCATGTTTTTTGTTCCCATATAAAAAATTTTTACAATCAGTATGTAGCTATAATTTTATGTTTATGGATGTTTATGTGATTGAGAACAGCACTAGTGAATTTGATGGGTAATATTTGCTACTGTTTATTGAGCTCTTACCATGTGTCTGGTTAGAATTACAGGATGAGGGTTATTTGATGCAGAAAAGGAATCTAAAAGATCTAGTTGAATTTGTCCAATATAAAAGCCACATTTCATTGAGCCTTCTTTTGTACCAAGGATTGGAGTAGACCCCTTATGTTGTATTTCTAATACTTGGCAAGCATCTTTGCAGAGTAGGGATACTGAGGCCCTTGAGAGTCCAAGTGACTGGGCAGAGTCCTGCACCACCAGGTGTTAGTACCAAGCACAGGTTGGTCTGGCTGCAAAGCCAGTGCCCTTTCTGTGCAGCCATGCTACCTCTCTGATTGTGCTTGGCTGCTTTTGTCTAGGATAATCAATCCTGTTTGTCACCAGTGAAACCCTTGCTGCCCTGGGATAAAGTACCCCCCCCTCCCCCATGAACTTTGTTCATTAGAACCTTAGGTCAATTTGAAAAAGGTCTGCTTAGGTAATACTCAGTGTTTTTTTTTGGTGGTACCGGGGATTGAACTCAGGGGCACTCGACCACTGGGCCACATCCCCAGCCCTTTTTTGTGTTTTTATTAGAGACAGGGTCTCACTGAGTTGCTAAGTGCCTCGCCATTGCTGAGGCTGGCTTTGAACTCCCGATCCTCCTGCCTCAGCCTCCCAAAGTGCTGGGATTACAGGCGTGCGCCACCGCGCCCGGCTAATACTCAGTGTTTTAAATGGGCCGTTTTGTTTGTTGTGTCAAATTTTTAAGACAAAACTTTAAAGCTGATTCACAGGTTTGTGTGTGGAAGGGGTTAGAGGTAAATGGGGAGAGGGAATATTTTAATAACTTTGGTTGAAAGACGCTAACTCTCCTAAATTATTATAACCCATCATTGAAATGGTTGCTGCTAAGAAAATGAGTTTCTTTTGAATTATCATACTTGGCTTTATTGGAAAAGAGTTAACTAAGTTTCCAATTAACTTTGTAGGGTAGGTGTTTGCTGCCCTCTTTACTTCCCAGCTGTTTCTAATATCTAACTCCCAGCTAATGCTGTTTAAGGCAACGTCCTGTTTAATATTGAATTGCTTCCTAAACAGTTTCTCTTTTACTTTCTTTGAAGCGATGGTCTCCTGAACCAGCAGTTCCTCTGGTTCTTCACCAGGCAGTTGTCCCTCAGGGCTACCCTTGAAACTCTGGGCCAGTGAAATTAAATCTACCTTTGGGTTTGTGCTTTTAGGAGATGGTGTATGAGATTCCATTCTGTGTTTAACCACAATTGAGGCTACTGTGTATTCTGCAATGATGTTAAGTGTGTCTCGATCATAAAAAGGTGTTGGAAATGTGTCTTTCCTGGCCATGAAGCAAACAGATACTGCCGCTTAGGTTGTTAGTATATTGGCTCCACTCAGGGATGAGCTTTATGATCTCACTAAGTCTTGTCTCATTCTCTCATATCTTTCCTTTTTCCAAAGACTGTGCTTTCTATAAATTAAAATTAATTGAGGCATGAATTTTCTACTTTTGCAGATTCCACCCTGATATAAATAGGACCATTGTCTGTTGATACCATTGTGATCTTATGCAGAATGCTAGGCAGTCCTCTGTCCCAAAGGGGATAATTTATATGCAATAATAAGTCTGATTATGCTTGGAAGCTTATATTCTTTGTTGTGCAATTTATCCAACCTCATTGAGGCTTTCTGACCCTTTACCTAGATGACAATCAAATAGAGGTAGGTAAATAAAGTGTCCTTTTGGTTTGTAGTAGGGTAAACCTTTATAGTCTGCAATGTTTAGCTGTGACTACTGCTAGATTAGTGATTTCTCTGTTGAGAATTTATTTAAGCACTAAACATAAAAAAGAACAAAGTAAAATAATATTTTTGCATGAGGTACTTTCTAAAATTTGCTTTTTTCTTAATAGTGTATTTTTAATGTGTTTTACTAGTAACATTTTATATCAGTTACGGTGTAACTTAATAAAGTAATGTTTAACAGCTGACTTTAGTGTGGCATGTTGAAGTTGCATCTCACCTACATTACCAGTTAATCCACCCAGGAATCATGATTACTACTGAAGTAATCTTATTATATTGGTGGTGGTAGCTCCATTTTACATGTTAAAAAGTTGAACCTTCAGATGTAACTTGCTGAGGTATATTCAGCTGGAGTGGAGTTGGGAGCCAGACTCAGATCCCCATCAGGCATCTTCCAGCATACCCAGCAGTGTGTGCCAACCGGCTTGCCCTTCTCCTAAACTTACAGCCAGGAGCTTTTATTGTGTTAGGTGTCTTTTTCAGTTATGAGGTGATACATATTATAAAGCATTATAAATACTAATTAGAATGCTACTGGAATTACTTATTTTAAAAATTTGTTTTGGGCTCAAGGTTTTATTTATACAAATTCCACAAGGACAGGGTCGGTGTCTTATTGTGCACACCTCTTTGTCCAGAACCTAGAATAGAGCCTGCAAACAGCAGGTGTTGATGTAAATAAAGCAGTGAATTTAATTCACTCTCTTGCATTCTGGTATGCCTTCTTGAATGGGAACTAAGGGAACTGGACTTACCCTGTAGTCTTTCTTACGTCTGCCATTGCTTTGAGTAAGTGCTACATAGGTATTTTATTAATAATCATGGTGGTTTTGAATTTTCTTTTGAAATTGATTGGGAGATTTCTAAAAATGGGTTTGTTCATGGAAGCACGAATGTGATGTATCAATCTCTGCAATGGGGAAAGATGTTTGAGATTCAAATGATTGCAGACCTACTGTATTTCTCCTCTCACTTTGCTGTTATTGATGACAGTTGTTTCTTCCCCTTGTCATTATGTTATGTAAGACTCTAGCAGCTGAATTTTCTTTTTGATACCAGAGATTGAACCCAAGGCCCCTTAAACCACCAAACCACATCCCCAACCTTTTTTTTTTTTTTTTTTTTTTTTGTACTGGGGATCGAACTCAGGGGCACTCAACCACTGAGCCACATCCCCAGCCCTTTTTTGTTTTTTATTTAGAGACAGGGTCTCACTGAGTTGCTAAATGCCTCACCATTGCTGAGGCTGGCTTTGAATCCATGATCCTCCTGCCTCAGACTCCCAAGTGCTGGGATCCTCAACCCTTTTTATGTCTTATTTTGAGACAGAGTCTCACTAAATTGCATGGGGCCTTGCTAAGTTGCTGAGGCTGGCTTTGAACTTGTGATCCTCTCCTGCCTCAGCCGCCTGAGCTGCTGGGATTACAGGTGTGTGCCACTGCGCCTGGCAGCAACTGCATTTTCTATTCTTTTTTTTTTTTTTTTTTTTTTTCTGCTTTGGGCTAGAAAATTAGATATGCACACTTAAAATAATTATTTGGCACAGTGGGGCTTGGATTGAGGTAAAAGGCCTGCATTGACTGTGTGCTGTGGTCTTAGGCATTTATTTGGGCTCAGAAGCTCTTTTTAGTTCTCTTCATAGATAGCAAAGGTTATGGAACAACTGTGGGGTCTAGATTGGAAATTTTTTAGTATAGGTTGGATATACCTCATCTGACATGCTTGGGATAAGAAATGTTTTCAAATTTAAGAATTTTTCAGATTTTTGGAATTTTTTCATAGACTTACAGATTGAGCTTTCTAATCTGAAAATCTGAAATGCTCTGAAATCTGAAACTTTTTGAGGACATTTTGGATATTTCGATTAGGGATGCTCATCCTGTGTAGTATACTGTTTACAAAAAGAAGAACCTAAGCTATTAAAATACTGGAGAACAAATGGGAGCTTATGGTTTTATTTCTGAAATAATTTAGACAGTGAGCAGCAACTTTTTATTGTCTGTTAAGCCATAGTGATAGTGAGAAACCAAAATGAGCAAAAACACTTTCTGTGATAAAAATGCCCAAAGCAGCTCATGTCAGGAATTCTGTGAGTTATGGACTATTGTCATTTAAAGGGGAGGGAGATCCTTTAGGTAAATCAAACCTGAGAGTTTGAGAATTAAGTTTTGTCATTTCATATTCAGTTCTAAAAAATTGATTATGATTTGCATTTACTAAAGATAATGTTTTTCTTGTGTTTGCAATTTAATGTAATATTGCTTATGTGCACAATGCCTTTTGGTAATTTTTCCACATTAATGCATTTGTATTATCAAACATATGAGTGAATAAAATATTTAGCTGTGGTTATGCGGGGGCCCTCACAAGTTTGAAAATCAGGCTTGTGTGATTGGACGGTATATGATGTCCAGTTCCTTTTAAAAAAAATATTATGAGGTGGCCACGGCACTCTCACCAGGAAGTAATTGAGACTGAAAAGGGAGAGTCTGTCTCCCCTGTACATGGCCCTGTGAAGCGCTCTTTTTTTTTTTGGTACTGGGGATTGAACTCAGGGACACTCGACCACTGGGCCACATCCCCAGCCCTTTTTTGTATTTTTATTAGAGACAGGGTCTCACTAAGTTGATAAGTGCCTGGCCATTGCTGAGGCTGGCTTTGAACTTGTGATCCTCCTGCCTCAGCCTCCCAAAGTGCTGGGATTACAGGCTTGCGCCACCGCGCCCGGCTTGTGAAGCGCTCTTTACCCTCTTCTCAGGCATTGTGTCTTTTGTAGATTTTGCTGTGCGTGTTGCAAACCATGACATCATGCTTTCAGAAATTTTCTTGCTTGTAAATTTTTAGGTTTTCCCCAAACTCAAGCAATATGTGTTTTCACTTTCAGAAAAAAAGATGTCCCCTGGTAAATTATTGTTTCTTATTTTTCAGGAGTTTCCTAACCATATAACCTCTCAGAACTGAGCAAAAACAACATTGTTCCTGGAACGCCCTCTTTAAGGTACACATAATTTGACTTTATAATTTCAGGCCTGTCTTTTATTGGTGATGTTTTGGAATAAGATCTTCATTAGCTTGTGTGGAAAATGATTTTTTAAAAATTTCTGACTAATATTAGAGAAAGAGAAGACATTTTATGTAGTTTTTAATTTTTTTTTTAAATATTTGATTTAATTAGAAAGTAATGCAGGAAAAATTGTTGGCAAGAATGTAAAACCGGGCTGGGATTGTGGCTCAGCGGTAGAGTGCTCACCTAGCACGTGTGCGACCCGGGTTCGATCCTCAGCACCATGTGCAAATAAAACGCATTGAATAAAACGCATTGTGTACAACTAAAGCAAATAAATAAAAATATTAAAAAAAAAAAAAAAAAAAAAAAAAGAATGTAAAACCCTCCAGTCAGCATCACCATATATTTAAAACTTACCAGACGTGAGAAGGGACCATGGAAGTTGTCTTTAAACATAACTCCTTCAATCAGTGTCTTGGCAGTAGAAGCTTCTGTAGTTTGCTTTCTTTTAAAAAGCCTTTGATTTCTCAGATTGTTTATGTTAAACTTGGTTTTCAAACTTGTGGAACTAATTCAACATTGTTTTCTGTTGTGAGATAGGGTTATAAATCAAGCTCCATTTACCATTGGCAGCTTGTAATCATCCAGACAAAAAAAGAGTTTTATTAAGAGTGTTCAGGATTTTGCAGTCTTTTGTCGGGGTACTGCAGATTGCACTATATGTGTTAACACTGCTTGTGTTTGCTGTTAGTTCTTTGCCTCTAAGAACTGAAAGCACACCACCAAACTTGTCTTTGAGATAGTATTCATAGACAAGTTAACCTGCTTTGGGGGAATGAGGGAACTAATTACAAGGAAACTGGAGAAACTGTACAAAGCTCAGTGACTGGATTTGCGCTCATCACACTGAATTTATGTGCTATTCAAAGAATTGCATTACCAGGTCTCAAGATTCCTTCAGTATGTTAGCTCTCTGATTGCTGTAAACTGAGGCTTTGTTAAATATCCTATTACAAAGCTCTCTGGGGAAACTGAGGCATAGGGAAGTGGATCACCAAGAGCTGGACATAAAATTACCATCTGAGTTGGGAGTGCACTGAAAGCCACTGAGTCAGTTTTGTATGAAGATGTTGGTCAATATACTCATGTTTCTTTTCTTTTTTTTTTTTTTTTTCTTTTTTTTTTTTTTTTTTTTTTTGGTACCAGGGATTGGACTCAGGGGCACTCCACCACTGGGCCACATCCCTAGCCATTTTTTGTATTTTTTTAGAGACAGGGTCTCACTGAGTTGCTAAAGTGCCTCACCGTTGTTGAGGCTGGCTTTGAACTCAGGATCCTCCTGCCTCAGCCTCCTAAGTGCTGGGATTACAGGTGTGTGCCACTGCGCCCAGCTTTATACTCATGTTTCTAGGTAAATGGCACATGGTTACAGATAAAAGAATTTCCTTTTCTGAAGGGATAGGTATTCATTTTGGGTGGTTTAAAACATTTTCCCGTGTTTTTCATAATTTTAGACTTAAAAACTGTATTTACAGGTTCAGTGGTAAAGCACTTGCCTAGCACACGTGAAACACTGGGTTTAATCCTTAGCACCACATTTAAAAAAAAAAAAAAAAAGAATTGAAAGTTATAAAAAGACTGTATTTACAAAAGTAATATGTTTGAATTTAGTTATTTTTAAGAATGTCTTGTTGGGAAGGGGGTGAGGGGGATAGAAATGAAAAATAACGTTTGTGGGTCATTAGACTTAGAGGTAAATTTTTTTTCACTTAAGTATGGTGTTATGGTTTTTCTAGGGTGAACAATTAATAATGAATTCTCTTTTAGTGTTTCTTTAAACAGACCACCCAACAGTCACATTTGTATGGAAAGAAAATCTTCCATTGCCTACTTGGCATTGGGCCAAGTGTGAGACAGGGGCCACATTCAGTCACTTATACTGGATGCAGACATCTTAAACAGTCTGGGTTGTTTCCAAGTCATTATTTTCAGCTAATTTTATTGTCTTGCAAGTGAGAGTGACTCCTCAGGAATAATTCTCCTTTCTCTTGAGCATCAAGTACATAGTGGTCCTTTCTTTCTTTCTTTTTTTTTTTAAGTAGTTTGGTCATATTTCTTTTTTTTTTTTTTTTTTTTTGTGGTACCGGAGATTGAACTCAGGGGCACTCGACCACTGGGCCACATCCCCAGCCCTTTTTTGTATTTTATTTAGAGACAGGGTCTCACTGAGTTGCTAAGTGCCTCGCCATTGCTGAGGCTGGCTTTGAACTCGTGATTCTCCTGTCTCAGCCTCCCAAAGTGCTGGGATTACAGGCGTGCGCCACCCGCGCCCGGCATCATATTTCTTTTAAATAACTTTTTATTATTTTGTAATTTCATGTGCTTGACATTGACCTTAAAGCTGTTTTGAAAATGATTATGTAGGATGATAGTGGTTGCCATGCATTTATACTTGTGGATGCATCAGCTACAGATGTTTGGATAATGTTTGGAGCCAAAGAATATTTCTTTGGGAGGTGGGTGGGGGAGATCAAAGCAGTGGAGGGGAGTAAGCTTACTTAGAGAAAACATATGTAATCACATTGCAGCTAGAAAAATGGGTCAGAAAAGGATCTTGGATGTAAGGAATGATGTGGGTATTTTAGGTGTATTTCAAGGGATTTGAAAAGGATTTTTTAAAAAATTTATTTTTTAGTTGTAGGTGGACACACAATATCTTTATTTCATTTTTATGTGGTGTTGAGGATTGAACCCAGTGCCCCGCATGTATTAGGCAAGCTCTCTACCACTGAGTTATAACCCCAGCCCTGAAAAGGATTTTATATTTTAGGAAAAATGACCAAATTTCTCTGGGAATGGAGCCTCTCAAAAACTAAAAAGGTTTGGGGATATAACTCAGTCAGTAGTGTGCTTGCCTTGCATGCACAAAGCCCTGGGTTCAATCCCCAGCACCACCAAAAAAAAAAAAAAAAAAAAAAAAAACCTAAAAAGAACAGATTAATGAATTTACAGTTGGTTCTTTAAAGATCTGTTCTTGTGTCTTTGGAAAATTTAACAAATAGTGCTTGCTTCAGCGACACATATACTAAAATTGGAGTGATACTGAGATTAACATGGCCCTGTGCAAGGATGACACACAGATTTGTGAGACATTCCATATTTTTGTGTTGGTATTAAGAAGGCATTTCTTTGTTTTACAAGAAAGTTAAATAGGTTCTTTTCAGCACTTGGGAATGTACAGTTTGCCATTTATGGATTCACATGTAATAGATGGTTAATAAATTTTTGTTGAATGTTGAATGAATGTGTCCTAAAATTGCAGTTGGTATTACTAATGCTCTCATCCTCCCCCATGCTGGGGCTGCAGTCCAGAGACTCAACTTGCATGCCAGGCAAGCACTGCTGAGTTATGCCCCAGCCCACTGATGTTTCATCATGGTGAGGAACTGGAATGCTCCTTTGTATCTGTGTCTCATGTTACATGAGATTTACTGAAGGACTTGTAAGGGGTGATATTTAATGAAATGTTTGTGGTAATCTTAAAAGGAAGTTTGCCCAGAATTGAGATACCTTCTTTTGTTTGTTGCTTTTATTTCTCTTTCTTATTTTTTTTTAATCACTTATTACAAAGGAGAATGTCGTGTTGATTACGTAAAAGTATAGGAACTACATTATAAGTCATGTTAATTCAGTTAAAACTGGTTAATGGAAATGCTTAATTAGTTATACTATGAAGATTTTAGTTTGTTACTTGACAATGAATAAGACTAAGCGCTATTTTTTTTTTTAACTTGTTTTAGTTGTACACAATGCCTTTATTCTTATGTAGTGCTGAGGATAACCTGGGTCGTGCACTTGCTAGGTGAGTGCTCTACCGCTGAGCCACAACCCCAGCCCAAGACTAAACACTATTGCAGATAGTTTTATTAAACTATTTCTAAATGGATCTGCTCTACCTTCTTCTGTATTAAATCACTAGGACTTTGTGCTTAATATGTTCTAGTGATTGTGGATTTACTGCTGAGTGAGGAATACACTTCTGGTGCCTTTTAAGCATATCATGTTTAATTTATTTTTTTATGTTTTGGGTACTGGGGACTGAACTCATGGGTAATCGACCACTGAGCCACATCCCCAGCTCTATTTTGTATTTATTAGAGACAGGGTCTCAATGAGTTGCATATCCCCTCCTCATTGCCGAGGCTGGCTTTGAACTCATGATCCTCTTGTCTCAGCCTCCCTAGCAGCTGGGATTACAGGCGTGTGCCATTATGCCGGCCACATCATGTGTAATTTAAAGAAGGGAGGGGTAGCTTTTATAGGGAACACAGGCCAATATCCCCCTTCCTTACAACCTACAGAAAGTTCTTGACACTTGTGAAGTGATAGCTGCCACGTAAGGTGAGACAATATTTTTGTGAGGAGATTTTTGTGTCTACAAACCAATGTAAGGACCAGGATAGTGGGAGGACAGTTTTGGAATTAAGGAATCTTTTCAAGGAAAATAACTACAACTCTATCATTTTGCCCCTCTTAGTGTTGTGGTGCTTGTGTATGCTCCATAAGCATAGGACTGAGAGGAAGCTTTCCTGAGCTGGTGGATAAAGCCCTTCAAATAGGACAGAAATGGCCTGGCTGTGTGGGAGGCAGGAGTGACAGCTTGGCACAGGTTTCACAGGCAAAAGCATTTCCAGCCAGAACTGAAGGATCTTTGTATTTCAAACTTTTTTTTTTTTTTTTTTTTTTTTTTTTTTGTTGTGGTACCAGGGATTGAACTCAGGGGCACTCGACCACTGGGTCACATCCCCAGCCCTTTTTTTGTATTTTATTAGAGACAGGGTCTCACTGAGTTGCTAAGTGCCTCGCCATTGCTGAGGCTGGCTTTGAACTCGCGATCCTCCTGCCTCAGCCTCCCAAAGTGCTGGGATTACAGGCGTGCGCCACCGCGCCCGGCTCAAACTTTTTTAACCTCATTTTACTATGTTTAAAATATTGTTCTTCTCTAAGACTCCTTTTTTTTTTTTCTTTTGGCAGGTGGGATGGGGGCAGTTACTGGGGATTGAACTCAGGGGCACTCAACTACTGATCCACATCCCCAGCCCAATTTTGTATTTTATTTAGAGATAGGGTCTCACTGAATTCCTTAGGGCCTTGCTTTTCCTGAGGCTGGCTTTGAACTCCTGTCTCAGTCTCCTGAGCTGCTGGGATTACAAGGGTGTGCCACTCTAAGAAGACTCTTAATAAAGCATTTTGATCTCCTGAGTGAGTCTTTAATTTATCTGGTGGAAAACAGTCCTTATGGACATTTAAAGGAAGAGACTGAAGTTTTCATTTAAGGATGTAGTACTCAGTACAGAGTACTGGTGAGCAACCAGTTCACAGTTTATACAGAAGCAGTGGCCCCAAATAGCCATGATTCCCCAAAGGCTGCTGCGCACTTTATAAATAGCAATAGCCAAGGCTTTGTTTGTTCTTTGAATTGATGTGAGTAAGCGATATATTTTCCCCATTCATAACTGCTGAGTTTGTCCTGGTGTCTCTGGCCCCTTTGCCCACTAGATAAGAAGTAGGGACTCCCTCCCTCAACACACAGATTGTGACAACCAAAGAATATCTTCAGACATGTTCCACTGGGGGGACGGGATTGCCTCCTCTTGAGAACCACTGCTTTACATTTTCTTTTTAGGCTTAAATGAGACACATTTAAGTGTTAACAATTGACTAAAGTTTTATTGTCAAATGAGTACTGCTTGGTGAATTTTACTTTAGTTTTTACAGTGCTAGGGATTGAATCCAGGGCCTCATGCATGCTAGGCAAGCACTCTTCCACTGAGTTACACCTCAGCCTACTGCTTGGTAAATTTTAGTGTTGGTCATGTTAGAAATTTAAAATTTATTAAGTACAATCTCATTAGAGAATTTTAGCTTTTTTTTTTTTTTTTTTTTATTAGTAGTTTCTAATTACTCGTTTGGCCCTGTCCTCCAGGTGAGTTGAGGTGATCATATTGGGGGCAGTTTCTTAACTTCTAGAAAACCCATGTATTTATGACTATAACTGGAAATGCTGGCACGGGGCCTGCTTTAGACAGCATTAGCCAGAAAGGATCCCTTTGGGCCCCACCCTTTCTAATTTTAGGTGTTCATTCAGTCTTAGACCCAGGGCAGAGCTGTTGCTCCTTCTGGGATGGGGGTAGATGGCTGGATCAGTTTGCTTGGCTTATTTTCTGACCTTGTGACTTACGTTCAATATCATGAAGTTGTGAGTGCACTGTAAATGATTTTGTTGTTCTTGTTGTTAAATAGTGCTCTCAAGACAGTGGAGAGAGAGTGGGGAAGGAAGACTGAGTGGGGAAGTGAGCTATTTCTTATTTTGGCAGCTGAAGGAAAAAAAAAATGAAACAAGATCATGGCTGACTTATAAACCATTCTGGACTTGTTTCTTGACACTGGCAACTTTTCTGCTAAGACTATTATCTAGATCGTCAATGGACCTCCTCTGTTGTTTTGTTCTGATTCCAAAAGTAAACAAGAAACCGCAGCACTGCTGGGGATTTTGGTGAATGAGGTAATGCTTTGCCTTAACATCCCAAGTCACATTGCAACTGAATTTCTTTTGGGTTTTGTAGTCTTTTTTTTTGTTCCTGGGCAAGAGAGTATGTGCCAGGACTCCTGTAGTAACTTACTTGCTCTGCTCATTGATCTCTTTCTAGGGGTCTGGCTTTAAAAATCCTTTTGATACTTTTAAATACGTTAAAGTAACAAGCAATTATTTTGTAATAGAACTTCTACTTAGTCCGTGTGTTGACTTGGCTTTGGTTGGCTGTTTTCCTGAGAGACTGGTCATTTCTAGTCTTCATTGTTACACTGGTTATTTGTGACTTGCTTAAAACAGTTTTCAGCTTTTTGAAGGATGGAGGTGACTATAAGGAGACTGTTCCTATTTTTGACTTGTGAAGAAATTTACATGCACGTGGAAATGATGCCTTTGCAGCTCTTCTGACTTAAAAACCCAAAGTGAACAACCTCCCATGTGCGCTACCCTTGGCCCCAGGAGGAGCACCAGCAGTCTGAGGTCCATCCCTCTCCTCTTCATCTTCTCCACTTTCACCTGTAACAGTTCAAATATTATGGAATGGTCTTTGCTATTCCAATCATTCCTTGTGGGTGCAGCAGTTTTCTGGTTTAGGGTCTTTAATTAAATGAGACCGCCTGAAATAAATGGATTAGGAAAACAGATATGTCTTCTATCATCATAAGGAAAAAGAAACAGCAAAAATGAGAACTTCCTTCTTTCCTTTTAGTCAAATAAAGAAAATGCTCCAAGGGTACCAGTCTGAGCCTACGGACCTTAGACAGAAGCAGTGTTTACATTAATCTGGTGATAGTGTTACTAACCCAGCTTGCTTCCAGTTTCTCATAATTTTTGAGACCAGAAACTTTTACCATACCCATATACTATAAAAAACAAAGCAAAACAAACCTCTCCATGCTTTTAAAATTTGTACTTTTGAGTATAGGCTGTAGTTTGCAATTCCTAATATTCAATAATAAGTATTCTACCCTACTATCTCTCTGTGAAATGAACATGCAGGACATGTGGGTATTATAGATCATTCTAAAAAACACTGTAGGATACACATGGCGAGACAGCTTACTGTATACCATGGAGAAACATTTCTAATTAATCAACATAGCTACATGCTAAATGGGACTATTTTCATAATTGAGTAGGTAACACCAATTTTGACTGAATTACATATCTCCTCTATAATTTACCTTTTTATTTTCTTTCCCTTACAACTTTTAGGTAGAACTTTAGACTTCATAGCACTGAATTAACCTGCACTGAAAGCTGTTTACCTGCAGTTGTTTTTTGTTGAAAGTGACCATGTCTCAAGTCCAAGTGCAAGTTCAGAACCCATCTGCTGCTCTCTCAGGGAGCCAAATACTGAACAAGAACCAGTCTCTTCTCTCACAGCCTTTGATGAGTATTCCTTCTACTACTAGCTCTCTGCCCTCTGAAAATGCAGGTAGACCTATTCAAAACTCTGCTTTACCCTCTGCATCTATTACATCCACCAGTGCAGCTGCAGGTAAGCTTATGAATCCAAGTGTCTTCTGTTTCAAATGTTTTCTCATCTTGTTTTCTGATCTGTCAAGTAGGTTGCAGGTGTAGGTAGGGCTCACATTTACCGTCAAGGAGCAGAAGAGAAGATAACCAACCATACTTCTGTATCCAGATCTAGAACACTGGTTGTGTGGGGTTGATGGAACCTCACGATTACAGACCATTTGTAAGTTGTGAGAAAGAATTAGAAGCTGCTCACACTGTAAAGCCTGGTCTGTTATAAAGTGGTAGTTGAAAGAAAGAATTGAACAGTAAGTACCGTTTTGGATAGTCATTGTTCTATGGGAAATTTTGCTTTTAAAATTATTTCCCAGAACTGACGATTCTTATTTGTGCAAAACCCCTTTCTGTATGCCTGTAGGATTTTATTCCAAGGAAGGGGCAGCCATATTCACTGGAAGGCAAGAGAGTGCATTGGCATTTGTTGATTTTTATTTTGAACAAGTGAGTTTAAATCTGAGAGATTCCAGAGACAGTTCAGAAACCATAGTTGGATCAATTCGAAATGGAATAAAGAAGCAGAGATTAAAATAAATAAATAAAAATATAAGAGCATTCAAATCTGATTATTAGGAAATTGAAAATGAACTAAAGAAAAGATTCAACACTTTGGGGAAAAAAACTAAAAATGACATTATGCCTCCCCCTTCCCTGCAAAAGTGGCAAGACCAATTAAAGAAGTGAGGTATCAAAATGGGCCTTTCCTTACCAGAGTCACCTTGCAGTGAATTCTTCTCAACCCCTGCCCCTGGCAGTTTTCCTTGAATTTCCTCCTTTGTCCTCTCATTTCCTTTACTTTGTAAATCTGTTCCTTGAGCTTTGCTTCTCCTACTCAGATGCATGGCATCTTCCAGGGAACCTCCAGGATTCCTTGGACTGCCTCTCCAGATGGCGTTCTTGACTTGTCACCGTTCTCTAGAGACTCCATTTCCCCAGATTTGCTGTGTATGACTGTCTTAAAAGGAAGAGGCACAGACTAGTTCAGTCCTGTGGGATTTATTGCTTTTTCTTCTCATGTGTTCTTTTACCCACATTGTATTGACTTTGAAAAACTCCTACCCACTGTGGCCATTTTATTTTATATGTGTAATAGTCAGAAATAGATCATTGGAGGATGGCAGCCTTTGGAGAAAGGACTAGGGATGCTCCAGGAATGAGAAGTTGGGTCTGTGGAAAATGACAGCCCTGTTTGAGAGATGGTATTGGAATGTTGAATTTGGTGAAATACCGAGAGGCTGCATCTGATAGCTGCCACCATAACCAATTTGTCTCTGCTTAGAAGACTTCCTTGCTACCCCTCTTTTGGGCTATAATAGCAGTGCACCATCAGATTCTAGATGTTGCTTGCTTGCTAAGGTTTGGTAATTCCTCTGACTGCTGTTCTTTCTCTTTGGAAGACATACCTGCTCCTTGGTTACATGGCCTTAACTAGTTCAGAAAAAACCCCAGTGGTGTCTTCTCTAGGCTTGAGCTCCCAGCATTATTTGCAGATTTGCATCACTGCTGCTGACGTCCTTAGACCTTCAGTTCTCCCCCTGTTTTTATATCCCTGGGGGAATAGCAGTCTTGAATACTGCTAGTAGATTTCAGCACTCTTACGTTATTTTTGCAGTTCCTTCTGACGTGGCAAACCCCAAAGAGAAAACCCCAGTGTGTCTTGTGAATGAGTTAGCCTGTTTCTCCAAGATTCAGCCTGAGTGTAAGCTTTTGCGTGAGCAAGGTCCAGCTCACTGTAAGGTAAATATTGTCCACCCTGCTTATGCATTTGTAACCCACCAGGAATATTTTCTGTTTTTTACTACTGTTAAAAGTGGTACTGTGATTCAAAATATGTGTTTTCATATTGTTAAGGCAACAGATGCAAATGTGTAGATTTTTGAAGAGTTGCCTCTTTTTTCATCCTTGCAGATTAACTCGAAGAAAATATGTGCTTCTTTTTGGGATATTTGGCTTTTAAAACTCCAAATAGTGTGTGGTTGTTTAGGATTCTGAATAGAGACATTTCCAAGTGCTGTGATTGACTTCCTGTGAGTTGTCCAGGCCCTGGGTTGCCTCCTGTCTGTGGCTGTCCTCTGGCCCCTTTCCTGTTTGTTTGCATGTGGACTGGACAGGGAGAGGCTGTGTGTGTGTGTGTGTGTGTGTGTGTGTGTGTGTGTTTGTGTTTGTGTGTGTGTGTTACAGGGGAAAACAGTGTGCCACTTGCCAGCAATCTAGGTCAAAGGTTTGATGATGCAAGGTAGAAATTGGTCTCAGAGTGTTTTGGATTGTCTTCAATTTCAGTTATCCTTATCACTTTTCTAATCTTAGAAAGTGAAGGACTGGCTATAGCTTTAAATTTTTCTAATCATTATTGCTCTCAGTTCTTAAAATTTGCAGCCTGTGCTAAAGTTCATCTTGGACTTTAATTTTGGCATATCTGGCTTTATCTTTTTCGGAAGTGGTACAAAAGGATATAGTGTGGGTAAGGAATTGGGCCATCTGTTTCTGATCCAGGCCTTGCAGCAAAAATATTAAGGTTGAGTTACTTCCTTCATATGCCTTATTTTTCTTCACATGCAAACCTCGGGCCTTGAATGAAGTTAGATTTCATTTGATTGAAAGTAATATCAGGGGCTGGGGTTTTGGCTCAGCGGAAGAGAGCTCGCCTAGCACGTGGGCGGCCCGGGTTCGATCCTCAGCACCACGTAAAGGTGAACACATTGTGTACAACTAAAAGCAAATAAATAAATATTTAAAAAAAAAAAAAAAGTAATATCAAGCGCCATGGTAAAAAGGCACCACAGTATAGCATGGCTGGGTGAGTTGCCTTTGGAGTCAAACAACTCTGGGTTTGAACCCTGGCTTCCTACCAGCTCTGTGACCTTGAACACATTGCTACTTTTTTGAACCTCAGTATCCTTATCTATAAAATGGGGATGATAATATCTACTAGATAGGTCTGTTGTGAGCATTAAGTGTGGGAGAAAAAAGGTGTGGAGTGCAATGCCTGGTTCTTAGCAAATGCTTGGCAAATAGTAGCTATTGTTATTAAGCAATAATGTATTTAAGAAAAACAGAAGTTTCACACTCACCTAGTTTTAAAATGTTATTCTAAAGCATAATTTATGTTTGAAGTGTTTTTTTTTTTTTTTTTTTAAACAATATATTTCTTTTTTTTTTCAAATATTTATTTATTTTGCTTTAGTTGTACACAATGCGTTTATTTGTATGTGGTGCTGAGGATCGAACCCGGGCCGCGCACGTGTTAGGCGAGCGCTCTACCGCTGAGCCACAATCCCAGCCCTTGAAGTGTTTCTTTGTATTTGGAGGACAATTAGTCATTTTCTGTAACTGTTGTGTTTCATCTACAGGATTTTTTCCTTTTCTTTTGCAGACCTTAACTTTGGGATTCCCAGTACTAACTATTTTTAGTTTTTTTGGATCGTGTACTTTCTAACTTGAACTTTAGCTCCTTAGATAGTTTGGCTATATGTTTGTCTATAACTACATTTTTTTTTTTTTTTAAATCCACAAGTTGTTCAGAAAAGAAGTTCTCTCCTTTGTGACCGTTAAGAGTATTTAAAAAATTATTAAGTCTTACGTACTTTTAATTCTATCAAAACCAAGGTTCTAACCTTGTTGCCAGCCCTCTGCATAGAAGGCCGCAGAGTGGCAGCACACCTGAGGGGTGGGTCCCGGGGACTGGCAGAGCTAGCTGTACATGAAGTTAACTGCTTTTGTTTTTTAGCATTTTCCCCCTCGCAGCTTCTTTTCATGAAATGATCACCAAAATGACACAGGGATGGCACTGCATTGTGGGCGTCTGCTGTTGGATTTCTAGGCCAGCCAGGGTTTTGAGTTTATGCTGTTTGGTACTTCAGTGAGTAACCATATGAACTGTAGTATGTAGAGACCCCTAATGTTTCAACGGGGATAAAGAATTCTTTAAATTTTCCTTATGAGTGTAATCAAGATTCACTTGATTATAAGACCTGCAAGAAAAATCAGCTGTGAAGTCACCCCTCCCCTTGCCTTAGGCACCAAGTTTAAATGATCTAGACACAGCCAAACCAGTGTTTTCTCTGTGAATTATTTATAAATGAGAAAAAAAAATGATATCTGGTGATAAAGGAAATCAGAAAAATAAAAGCTGCAGTTGATTTTGTTAAGTTCCAAAGTAGTGTCTCAAAACTTTTTTGGGGTGTATCAGGCAGAATCACTTTGGGAGTCTACTGAAAACACATTAGCCCAGATGTCTCTCCTGCTGTTTGGTCACAGTCCTGGGGGTGGTCACAGTCCTGGGGGTGGGACCCCATGTCTGTGCTTTTGCAGGCTTTCTCCCTCCTGCCTCAAGTGAAGCCACAGTTGAGGAATCACTATGCAGTGATAGTTTTTGGCAGAGTATTAGTTTAATAATGATGGGATTGACATAACTTAATTTTAAGAATGGAGATGTGCATTTGGGGTACTTTTATAAAGGAAGAAAGTCTTGCCTTCCTCGGCCTGTTTTGGGGACCAAATGAACTGTTTTGAACGCCTCCTTAGAGTTGGGTTCAGAAACATTTCCAGGTCTTTGCTTGCTGTGGGACTGATTTTCTTCTGAAAGCGGAGACAATGTCTGAATAGTATAGTCTTACGAGAGTAGAAGGCAGCAATTTAGAACCTTGTCGACATTCCCACATTTTTTTCAGGTTTCTGTCTAATGGGTTTACATTTTAGACAAGAGTCCTCAAACACATTACACTATCTTAATTTGCACGAGTTACTAATGTGTCTAAATCAACTTTGCAAAATCTCTTCTATGAGAAGTAATTGGAAGATGCTTATTATTTGGATGTCTTCCACATAGTTAGTTGTTTGTTTATGGGACTGGGGATTGAACCCAGGGTACTTTACCATTGAGCTACTTCCCCAGTTCTTTTTTTTTTTTTAAACAACTCATTGAGTTGCTCAAAGTTTATTAACATATAAGAGAACAGTCTTTGGACTCTGTGCTTAACCCCATCTTTCAAAGCGTAATATTTTCATGGAGTGCTGTTCAATGCTAGTCAGCGGATACTAGGAAAAATTTTTTCTACTTATAAAAACAATAGAAGGAAAATGGGGTGAAGGAATAAATTACTAAGGTAATGAATGACCAGGCCTTGTAAACCATGACCATAAAATGTGTTCAAGGTCCAAGTGACATGTTACAGCTGACATCAGATTTCTTGGATTGAGAGCTCATACTTTTTTTAAAAAAATATTTATTTATTTGTTTGTTTTAGTTGTACACAATGCTCTTATTTTTACATGATGCTGAGGATCAAACCTGGGCTGTGCACATGCTAGGCGAGCGCTCTACTGCTGGGCCACAGCCCCAGCCCCTCCTCCTTTTAATATGTATTAATTTTCAGTTGTAGGTGGCCACAATATTTTATTTTTATATGGTGCTGAGGATCGAGCGCGCCACCTCTGAGCCACAATCCCAGCCCTGTTTGTTTATTTTTACGTGGTACTGAGAATCGAACCCAGTGCCTCACACATGCCAGGCAAGTGCTCTACCACTGAGGTACAACCCAGCCCAGGAGCTCATACTTTTTTTTGTAGGTGACTTAGTACTGCTAATGTTTGGCGATCAGCACTGGGAAACTGAAGGAACTAGTATCAAAAAAACACAGGAGAGCGTGGTGGCACACACCTGTAATTCTAGCAATTTAGGAGGCTGAGGCAGGAGGCTTGAAAGTTTTGAGATCAGCCTCAGCAATAGTGAGATCCTAAGCAACTTAGTGAGACTCTTCACAATAAAAAATAAAATGAGTTGGGGCTGTAGCTCAGTGGTAAGACACTTCTGGGTTCAATCTCCAATACAAATAATAATAATAATAATAATAATAATAATAATAATAATAATAATAATAATAAAGGAGAAAAGCTTGAACCAGAACTGCTGCCAGAACTTTGAAAGGGATAAAAATTTCTAAACCCATAGCTGCCCTTTTTATAGCAAAGTAAGAAAAATCGATATTATGTGTGGGCCAAGACAGGTTCCTTCCCCAAAGTGTCTACAGGTACCTTTTGGTATGCATACGCCCATCTGTTAGGAGTTATTTTTTCTTCTTTTTTTCAATGAGGTAACTTTTGTATTATAGCTTTATTTAAAAAGCTTATTTTCTAAAATTTTTTTTAGTTGTAGGTGGACACAATACCTTTATTTATTTTTATGTGGTGCTGAGGATCCAATCTAGTGCCTCACATGTGCAAGGCAAGCGCACTACCACTGAGCCACAACCCCAGCCCCTTTATAGCTTTATTTTATTCATTTATTTTTTATGTGGTGCTGAGAAATAAACTCAGGGCTTCACATGTGCTAGGCAAGTGCTCTACCACTGAGCTACAACCCCAGCCCAGGAGTTCTTATCCTGACCCTAAAGCAGCAGTTCTTCTATTTATTAATTTTTTTAGTTGTAGATGGACAGCATGCCTTTATTTTATTTGTTTCATTTTTATGTGGCACTAAGGATTGAACCTAGTGCCTCACACATGTTAGGCAAGTGCTCTGCCTCTGAGCTACAACCCCAGCCCCTAAAGCAGCACTTCTCAGTGTATAGTCTCTCTCCTGATGATCTGCAAAGCTGGTCATGGGCAGGAGGCTTCCCCAAAACATTTCTAAGATTTCAGAAAAGCATAATGAATGTACAGATTTTTCTTTGATAAAGTTGTACAGATTATCAAGAACATGGATTTTAGGTGGGATCATGTCAGGTCAATGTGTGATATTGATATAATCTGTTGATCAGAAGTGCTGATGTCAGTAATGTTTCCTGATGATTCAAAAGGAACTGCAAATGACTTAAATTTGTTACTTATATATAACTAGGAGGTCATAGCTCTTTAAACGAGGGCCTCAAGCAGGGAGAATACAAATCAAGAGCTATGTCTGTGGAAGGGTTGGGAACTACTGACCAAAGGCTGTGGTTGATGTGGCTGTTTTGGCAAAGTCCCCTTCCATGAATGAAGTCTCCCCAGGCTGGGGGGGTAGGCAGGGACAAGTCTGGAAGGACTTGGTAAGACCTTTCTTCTTGCCTTTGATTTTTTTTTTTTTTTTCCCTCCCTTTTTTTCTGGTACTGGGATTGAACCCAGGGACGCTTAACCACTGAGCCACATCCTAGCCCTTTATATATTTTATTTAGAAACAGGGTCTCATGGGCTGGGGATATAGCTCAGTTGGTAGAGTGCCTGCCTTGCACGCACACCCTGGGTTCAATTCCCAGCACCACAAAAAAAATAAAATAAAAAGGAAAAGAAAAGAAACAGGGTCTCGCTAAATTGTTTAGGGCCTTGGTAAATTGCTGAGGCTGGTTTGAACTCTCAGTCCTCTTGCCTCAGCCTCCTGAGCCGCTGGGACTACAGTCTTGCACCACTGCACCTGGCTGCCTTTGATTTCTTTATGCTATTCTTCAAATTCATTCTCTACTGCAGGTAAATTCTCTGGGTTGTGCTGTTCTTAAAATGATTTAGGCTGTACTTAAGATGCAACTACATAGATTTTTTATAAAGTAGAATTCTAACATGAAGAAGAAAGGCTGGTAACTACTGTGACCCTCTGGTTGTAGAGACCCCAAAGATATTCTTAGAAATTTGAAGCCATGCAGTGGTGCATGCTTATAATTCTATCCTGTAATCCCAATTGCTTGGGAATCTGAGGCAGGAGGATTGATAGGTCAAAGACAGCCTCAGCAACAGCAAGGTGCTAAACAACTCTGTGAGACCTTGTCTCTAAATAAAATACAAAGTAGGGCTGGGGATATGGCTCAGTGGTCGAGTTTCCCTGAGTTCAATCCCCAGTAACCCCCGCCCTCCCCAAAGAAATTTGATTAATGCACTGAATTTGGTAAAAAATTATAATACAGAATAAATCAGTTTTTTCTCTGCATACATCCTAAAGAGGCATTTTGTATGTGTGTGTAATGCTGGGATTCTAACCTGGGGCCTCATGAATTCTAGGCAAGCGCTCTACAACTGAGCCACCAATTCCCAGCCCATAAAGAAATTCTTTAAAAAAATTTTTTTTTTTAATACCAGAGATTGAAGTCAGGGGCACTAGACCCTTGAGCCACATCCTCAGCCCTGTTTTGTATTTTAGAGACAGGGTCTCATTGAGTTGCTCAGCACTTCGCCATTGCTGAGACTGGCTTTGAACTCTCTCGATCCTCCTGCCTTAGCCTCCCTAGCCGCTGGGATTACTGGCATGTGCCACTGCTCCCAGCCTTGTTTTTATTTTTTTGAAGGATTGTTTTAAAATGTGTTTGTGCACCTTCATTGACCTTTCCAGGCTGGTTTTCTTCTCTTTTCTTTTTTTGACTGGGGATTTAGCCTAGGGCACTTATCACTGAGTCACATCCACAGACCTTTTTATTTTTTATTTTGAGAAAGGGCCTTGCTAAATTGTTGAGGCTGGCTTTGAGCTTAATGATCCTCCTGCCTCAGCCTCCCAAGCTGCTGGGATTACAGGCATATGCTACTGCACCCCTCTGATTTTCTTTTTAAATGGTTTGTGAAAGTTTTATGAATTGGATAAACACAGAAAAAATTTAAAAATTAATAGTGCGTATTTTCTAAAGCTGATGATTCTGAGGTGTAAAGACTTGCTCTGTTGTGTATGAGAGTGGAACTCATTTTCCTAACAAGTATGACCACTGGTCAAACCCCTTTGTGATGTTAAGGATGGAGCTCATCTGAATATTGTTTGGTCCCCAGCTGGCTTCTCCAGATGAACTTACTTTGCTGCCTCCTTAGTGATCTTGACCTGGGGCGCCAGCCCATTGCATTGTCCTTCTCATGTGTGTCTCTCAAGCTCAGTAGGTAGGGTGCTTTGCATACAGTTAGTATTTAATAAATGCATTATTCAAATAAGTGGTGTGAACAAACATACTTCTACACGTAAGCCAATAACATAGTAAGTCAGAACAACCAAATTTATATTGGTAAAACATTCTCAAACTATAAAGTAATTTGGACAGTCATGTGGGAAAATTTGATGCGTATTGTAACTTATTTCTGATTGCTGTACAGTGTGGCTTTCACTGATAGCAGGTTAAATTGTTGCGCTCTCTGATAGCTCCTCCAGTATATTTTCTGCTGTTGCCTGTGTATTAATCTTGAGAAATCACAGCAGATTCTTGGATTTCCTGACCTGATTCTAAAAGTGAAGTACTCAGGCCCTTTTTTGTAATGCATCATGAATATAATTATTAGAAAGTATGCTATTCTTTTTTATTTTAGTGATCATCATTCTTATGTCAGGAAACAAAAAAAAAACAGTTCTTTGTGTTGATTCTGTGTTGCAGAAAGCATAACTCCTACTGTTCAACTAAATGCACTGTGCATGAAACTTGGGAAAAAACCAATGTATAAGCCTGTTGACCCTTATTCTCGGATGCAGTCCACCTACAACTACAACATGAGAGGAGGTGCTTATCCCCCGAGGTATGTATGTGTGGCTTTTTGTAAAATATAGGTAAAAATATATCTGATCTCTTCACACAGACTATTATCCGTGGATTATGTGAATAATGACTTGGTTTTCTTTGGGCCTGCCAGGTAGAGATGAATTTTGTGCTTGTGCCTTTTGAACTGTTTTGGTGCTCTTTTAACTTCTGTCTTTGGAAAGAGCCCAATCATATTCCTCATGAGCAGTGTTTCTTGGGCCCCTAGCAGTCCAGCTGGAGAGCACCCTCATAGCTGCTTTGTGTAACTGAATCGTATTTGAACATGATTCCTGGAACACCACGATTCTCAGCATTTGTAGATTTCCTGATTATTGTTTATTGGGTATCTTTTGACTTTTTTTTTTTTTTTTCTTGGTACCGGGGATTGAACTCAGGGGCACTCAGCCACTGGGCCACATCCCCAGCCCTTTTTTGTATTTTATTAGAGACAGGGTCTCACTGAGTTGCTAAGTGCCTCGCCATTGCTGAGGCTGGCTTTGAACTCACGATCCTCCTGCCTCAGCCTCCCAAGTGCTGGGATTACAGGCGTGCGCCCACCACGCCCGGCTATCTTTTGACTTTTTTTTTTTTTTTTAAATATTTATTTATTTTGCTTTTAGTTGCACACAATGCAATGCATTTATGTTTATGTGGTGCTGAGGATCGAACCCGGGCCGAGCACGTGCTAGGCGAGCGCTCTGCCGCTGAGCCACAACCCCAGCCCATCTTTTGACTTTTGAACTAGTATGTTTTGTAAATGGCCTTGGTGCAGTAAAATACTGACTCTTAAAAATGTCCCATGTTGAAAACCTGCTGGAAGTAATAAGACATACATAAGACATTGATGATCAAAATGGAAGTATTTCTTTCTCTGCCTTCCTTGGGGAGGAGGGCATTTTAGAAATAGAAGTTTGAAGTATAAGAAAGCAAGCTCTGCAAGGTTATGGACTGTTGGGGCTTCTAGAAATGAGAGTCCCTCCTTTCTTTCCCTGTGCTGGGGATGGAACCCAGGGCCTTTGGCATGTGAGGCAAATGCTCTACCACTGAGCCACACTCATCTCACAATGAAGGTCCTTTCTAAAAGACTTCTTTTTTAAAAATTCACAGCCTCCTATGAAGACATGCAAGAGCAAATTGAAGCAGAAGCAAAGCAAATTAACTATTTCAGCCAAAGTCTAATCCATTTTAGATTTTGTCAGACCAGGCTAGCATTATAAATTAAATTCATGTAATTTATAAGCCCTTGTATATTAAAGGAAGATAAGTGTGAATTACCATCTAGTATTTAGTTATATAATAGTTGGAATTCAGTTTAAACTTTTACAAAATTTCTGGACATATTGATGCATTATTTTTAGCTTTAGCAAGCAAATGTTAATGTGATTAGGCCATAATGAAGGAAATATCTGGAATTTGCCAGAGAACAAATGGGTGACTTATCAACAACTCAAGACTAATCTTCTTAACTCCCTTTTATTTTTAGGTACTTTTACCCATTTCCAGTTCCACCCTTACTTTATCAAGTTGAACTTTCTGTGGGAGGACAGCAATTCAATGGGAAAGGAAAGACGAGACAGGCTGCGAAACACGACGCTGCTGCTAAAGCCTTGAGGATCCTGCAGAATGAGCCCCCGCCTGAGAGACTGGAGGTGAGGAGTAGCAGAGCTGGAGGGTCAGGAAGGAGCCTGTCAAGGTCCTTTTCTCTAAGGTGCATTGACAGCTGCCTATAATTTTTATTATTTGATAGCCTACATGATTTTGTATCCTTTATCTTCTTGCCCTGCCCCACCTTTGCTTTTCCAGTCTGTTAGCAAGAAAGTCAGATGCCTTCTGGTTCACTCCTGACATGGTTGAGCGATGTGAGTGTGGGGTGAACACATTAGAAAGACTGAACGAGTGCTGACTACTACGATTGCCAGAGTCTGCTGATATTTGGTACCAGGTCAAAATTTTCTGACCTGTTTTACCAGGCACTTTTTATTTTGTAGAAGGCTATTCATTGATGTATAACAAACTATCACAAAACTTAATGGTAGTTTAAATATCACTAGGCATTTATTTTGCTCATGAATCTGTGATTGAGTTAGGACTTGGCAGGGGTAGCTTACCTTTGCTCCATGTAGCTTTGGGGACCCACTTTCAAAATGGCTCCTGTGGCTGATAATTCAGTGCTGGCTGTCAGCGGGGAGCTAAGCTGGCTTTTTGTCCTAGGAACCTTGGTTCCTTTCTTAGTGAACCTCTGCAAGAACTGCTTACACTTTCTCAGGGTATAATTGCTGGGTTCTAAGAAGGAGCATCCTAGAAGATGGGAAATGGAAACACTTGCCGGTTTCTTAAGGCCTGTGCCCAGTATCACCTCTGCTGATTTTTTTTTTTTTTTGTGGTACCGGGGATTGAACACAGGGGCACTCGACCACTGGGTCACATCCCCAGCCCTTTTTTGTATTTTATTTAGAGACAGGGTCTCACTGAGTTGCTAAGTGCCTCGCCATTGCTGAGGCTGGCTTTGAACTCGCGATCCTCCTGCCTCAGCCTCCCAAAGTGCTGGGATTACAGGCGTGCGCCACCGCGCCCGGCACCTCTGCTGAATTTTACAGGGCAAGAGAGGCACAGCTCTCATTCAAAGGAAGGAGATAATGGAACCTTACTTTTTTTCCCCCATATATTTATTTGTTTTAGTTGTACACAGTGTCTTTATTCTTATATGGTGCTGAGGATCGAACCCGGGCTGCACATATGCTAGGCGAGTGCGCTATCGCTGAGCCACAACCCCAGCCCCCGGAACCTTACTTTTTATTTTGCTTTCCTTAAAGTAAAAAAATCACATTACTGCTGGGTGTGATGGTGCACACCTGTAATCCCAGCTACTTGGGAATCTTGAGGCAGGAGGATTGTAAGTTCAAGGCCAGCCTGCGCAATTTAGATCCTGTCTTAAAGAAAAGGGGGACTTGCTGGTATAGATTGGGTTCAAATCCCTGGGTTTAATCCCTGATACTGCATCCCCCAATTTTATATGAGTTTACCATTTTAACAATCTTAAATGTACATTTTTAAGATGGCTTTTAGGACATTCACAATGTGTAGAACCCCACTTTGGGATGAGAGGAGTATCAAAGAATTTGGGACCATTTTTTTTTTTTATATTTATTTGTTCTAGTTGTACACAATGCCTTTAGTTTTACGTGTTGCTGAGGATCGAACCCGGGCCGCGCACGTGCTAGGCAAGCACTCTACCGCTGAGCCACAACCCCAACCACATGGGACCATGTTTTAAAACCACTGTGATAGGAAAAGGATTTTAACTTTTTGTGACTAAATAGGAATATCATTTTTAGGAAATCAGTGACTCGCCGGGCGCGGTGGCGCACGCCTGTAATCCCAGCACTTTGGGAGGCTGAGGCAGGAGGATCACGAGTTCAAAGCCAGCCTCAGCAATGGCAAGGCACTTAGCAACTCAGTGAGACCCTGTCTCTAAATAAAATACAAAAAAGGTCTGGGGATGTGGCCCAGTGGTCGAGTGCCCCTGAGTTCAATCCCCGGTACCAAAAAAAAAAAAAAGGAAATCAGTGACTCCATGCTACTGAGATGAGGGGCCAAAGCATTAGTGATTTTCTTTGGTAAGGTAGAGTTTTATCACAAATTCAGTCACCAAAGGTCTAGAAAGAAAGCCAGTTGAGGTTGTGGTTCTGTGTAATCCTGTAGGAAGTATCATCTGAAAATGCCCTTGGGTGGCATTCCACTTTTCCTCCCCAGGTAGCAAGTTCACAAAGAAGACAGTCTTGCCCAGAATATAGGCTAAGTGTGTGATGCCAGGTGGGGATGCACATAGACCCTGGACAACGTCTTGCTGAAGTCTGACCTATACCAAGCTGGTGGCAGTGAGACATCACAGTGCAGGAGGTGCTGTGTGGCTTCGTGGCTAGCCATACAGGAGCACTGGGTATTTTTGTTTGTTTGTTTGTTTTTTTTGGTACCAGGGATTGAACTCAGGGGCACTTGACCACTGGGCCACATCCCCAGCCCTTTTTTTTTTTTTTTTTTTTTTTTTTTTTTTTTTTATTTTATTTAGAGAGAGGGTCTCACTGAGTTGCTAAGTGCCTCGCCATTGCTGAGGCTGGCTTTGAACTCGTGATCCTCCTGCCTCAGCCTCCCAAGTGCTGGGATTACAGGCGTGCACCACCACATCCAGCTCCAGCCCTTTTTTGTATTTTATTGGAGACAGGGTCTCACTGAGTTGCTCAGAGCCTTGCTTTTGCTGAGGCTGGCTTTGAATTCATGATCCTCCTGCCTCAGCTTCCCAAGTGCTGGGATTACAGGCATGCGCCACGGCGCCCAGCTTGTTTGTTCCTTTTGTTTTGCAGTGTTCCATTTTTCATCTTAATCACATATCCTAAGTCCAGGGGCCACAAAAGATCAAATAAAAGAATTGGACTGTAACTTAAAAGAAGGTGATTTAATGAAGTTAAAAGGAAGAGTCTCTCAGTGATGAGACTTGTTAAAATACCAAAAGGGCAGTGTGATCTGAGTTATTTTGGAGACCTTTCATCTTTTTCACTTGACTTTGATGCTCACGTAATTGGAGTCATATGGAATAGGTATTTTTCAGTTCTTTCTAGCCAACAGTTGATAGATGATTACTGAATGGTGGTGTGTGGGTTGTCTGCATCAACATCACTTGAAGTTTAAGAAAAAATTCCTAGGCCTACCCAACTTGATTCTAGCAGCAGGGCTCGGGTAAAACCCAGCAGTCTGACTTTCGTTTTTTGTTGTTTACGTGTTCTTTGTGAATCTATAGCAGAAGCTGAGAACCATAGCTCTTGAGTATTTTCGGTGCTTCACAGTTGCTCTTTGGAGTCCTCCTTGGAGTGTTCACTACATTGCTACAAAGGGAATGCCCCTGTGGGTGTCTTGGAGTCTGATGCATGGGCTGGGGCAGTGGCTGCAGCAGATGCTCTCCAGGGCGAGTCCTGTGAGGAGCTTTGCTGGGAGTGATGTTTCAGTCTACTCATGCCCCTTGGCTTCCCTTCCCTTTGCTCCTTTGTAGCTCTGTGTGGTTTGAAGTAGAGACAATGCCTTTCAGAAGTGTCTGGAAGATAGTGATTGAGAAACAAGTAATCAGAAACTGGGGTGAGAGTTCTTCTTAGAAGTAATAAATCAGCTAAGTGTGTTGCCCCCTTGATTTTGCCGGGCCTTCTTGTAGGTGGGGAGCAGGGAGGGAATAAAGAAACCTTTTTAAAAGACAATTTTTTATTTTATTTTTTTTTAAGTAGTGCATGTGAGCTAGGCCATGGCACGCACCTATAATCCCAGCTGCTCAGAATTTCTGAAGAGGATTGCAAGCTTGAGGCTACCTGGGCAATTTAGTGAGACCCTAAATAAAGTGAAGAACAAGGTTGTGGATTTAGCTCAGTGGTATAGCCCTTGCCTAGATGCATGAGGCCCTGGGTTCAATCCCTAGTACAAGGGGGAAAAAAGAAGTATATGTGAATTATACAAATTTTTGAAATAAAAAAAGGAAAATAAAGAATTTATAAATTTACTACTTATAGCTAATCACTACATGTTTTGGTGGATGTTAGTGCCCACATAAGTAAATATGTACACCTGTCTTATTTCATAAAAATGGGATGATATGGTATAGTAAGCACCTTTTCCACTAAAGTGTTTTTCATGAATATGTTATTATGGCATTTACTTATAATCCCCTGGAGTACTCCTTTAACACATACCTAAGAAATTTAAAAATATACACATTTTTAGTTATAGATGGACACAGTACCTTTAGTTAATTAATTAATGTGGTCCTGAGGATTGAACCCAGTGCCTCATACATGCTAGGCAAGCACTAAGCCACAACCCCAGACCCCTTAAGAAATTTTTAATGGCTGCAAATTGTTCCATTGTGTAAATACAGCAGTGTATTTTTTCAAGAGACCTTTGATTGAAAAGCTAGGTTATTTGCAAAACTATGATGAAATGGGTAGTGAAGAACATTTGCTATAGTGAAATCTTTGTGTCCATGGTATTTCCATGAGCCATAATTAGAGAAACAGAATTCTTAACCAAAGGCATGGTGATATATGTGGCTTCAGACACCTGCCAACAGGGCATAAACAGCCTGTTTTCCCTTGTTGCAAATGATCATGTTACATGTATTCTCTGTTGAAAACTTGTAGAGCATGTGATTGCGCCGTGGTCAGTTCCTCCTCTTCAGGAGACAGCTGGTAGAGTAGCATTCTCTGTCCACTGGCAGGTTGGTCTGGTCCCTCCACCACAGCATTATGCAAGGCCTGTGGTGAACGCCAGCATCCTGCATGGGCCCCGCCCTGTGGAGCTTAGTGCAGCGGAGCCATTAGACATTAATATGGGTATCATCAGAAAGCACAGGGAGTGCTAGGAGGGAGGAGTGGCAGGATGAGAAGGGCACTAATGCTGTGTCCTGAGGTCTCCCCGAGAAAGTCATTTCAGCTGAGACCAAGACAAGCAGAGGTGCAGGACAGCACATTCCCAGAGAGGGAGCAGTGGGTACAAAGGTCCTGAGCTGGGAAGGCTCATGGGGTTTTGTTTTGTTTTAGATGTAAAGTTTGTATTGATAAAGGATGACTTATTCAGCATGTCTGAGCTATTACGAGCAAGGTGGTCATGGCTGTAATATCTGCAGTAGGGAAACCCAGGAGCTATCTTGAGTGTTCATTACTAGGGAAGTGCTTAAGTAAATGGAAACATTTAGCCCTGGGAGTACCAGAGTGTGGTAGATCTGCATAAGTGGGCATGTAAGGGGGCCAGAATTTACAGGTAGGCAGGATACAGGGTTGTTATGCCTACAGTGTGGTCCTGCTTATGCTCAAGCAAGCAGAGAATTCCCTAGGTGTGTGTGTATACTTATGTATGCACGTGCATAGTGAATATTTCAAAGGTTATTATATCAGACTTCAGATGTAGTTTGATCCTGGTGGTGGAAGTGGAAGACTTTTTATCAAACAAGTTTTTTAATGCTTTCTTTATTTTTGTCAAATGAATGGAATTTTGCTGGTCTTGAGTCCTTATCTTCTGTTGGGACTGGGATACATTTATTTTTTTTTTAATTTTTTTTATTTTTTGGACAGGGACAGGGATACATTGAAGTAAGACCAAAACTAAATGGAATACCTTCACTGTCATGCTGCCAATGTCCAGTGGACCCAGTTTTCACTTTTGAGCTCTTTTTTAAGCCCTTTAAGGAATGATATCACATGACTTTTATTTTTTTTCTGAGATCTTACAAAGAATTAAGGGAAAACATTTTATCAAATGTGTAAAAGTCACTTTCTCTTAAAATTAGCACATGTCCCTTTGGACCTTTTTGTCCATTTTTATATTATAGCATCTTCAGAATCTTAATTTCCATATGTTTTGGAACATTTTACCATTACTTAGCCTACATATTACTTTGACACTGTTCATCATTTGTTCCCAAGTTTGCTAAATAAGACAAAAATCACCAGAAAGTGGAAGAATTATGAAATCCCTAGGCCAGTGATACAGTAAATGAAATAATGGTCATTATTGCATCATCCTTTAACATTCTCAGGGCCTTGCTCAATGTATTGCAAGAAGATGCAGCCAGGCTCAGTGGTACACCCCTGCAATCTCAGCAGTTTAGGAGGCTGAGCAGGAGGATAGCAAGTTCAAAGCCAGCTGCACCAACTTAGTGAGTTCCTAAGCAACTTAGGGAGACCCTGTCTCAAAATAAAAAATAAAAAGGGCTGAGGATGTGGCTCAGTGGTTAAGCACTCCTGGGTTCAATCCCCCCCCCCCCCCAAAAAAAAAAAAAAAAAAAGATGACTGGAGACACCATCCATTGAGTCTCTTCTTCTTTTTTTTTTTTTTTTTTTTTGGTACCGGGGATTGAACTCAGGGGCACTCGACCACTGGGCCACATCCCCGGCCCTTTTTGTATTTTTATTAGAGACAGGGTCTCACTGAGTTACTAAGTGCCTCGCTATTGCTGAGGCTGGCTTTGAACTCGCGATCCTCCTGCCTCAGCCTCCCAAAGTGCTGGGATTACAGGCGTGCGCCACCGCGCCCTGCTGAGTCTCTTCTTTTGCCTTTCACTGAATACAGGTGAGAAGCCAGGATTTTCATTTTCCCATCCATAATGGAAAGAGAAGATTGACAGAGGAGGACTTATCCAGTTATTAGGCTGGTTGGAAGATGAACATAGAGAGGCAGATGGCAGCCCTCCATGGGCACTTAGAGGGCAGATGGAGCATCTCAGTGAGGTCTCAGACTGAGCCTGCAGATGATGGCTTAGTTAAATGTCCCTAAACCCAAGAACTGGTGAACAATGTATTTCTGTGGTAGATGTAAAGGAAATGTGGAATACTCATTTAGTCTGTCAGGAAGGAGTTCCTTAAACAAGTTATCAACAACAACCTGGGCCATTTTGTTCAGATTGAAAAATAAAAGCATGTATAACAACATTTTTTCATCTTTTATGATGTTTGACTACTGGTATTTTATTTCTTAACACTTATCTACAAAATAAGTGGACAAATTTATGCAAAGTTGATTGGAAGGGAGTAGAACATATAAAAACAAAAAAATCACTAGATTGATCTTTTGTTGGTGTCTATAAATGTAAGTGAAAGCATTTTGCAGTTGAGGAGCAAAGAAGATGGTTGTTCTTTCTTCAGCAGAAGTTTGCATCTGTTTCAGAAGTAGTGTGTTTTGTCAGGACCACACAGGAAGGATCAGAAGTCTTGATAAGCGAGAGCCTCTGGGGAGGTGTTTGAACTCTGGTGTCCTGTAGTGGGTGGCACTTGGCTCAGGCAGGACATAAGATAGGTAGGTAGTTGCATATGAAGTGCCTATACCAGTAATGAATGCCTTCCAGACCAGAACTTTGGGGAAAAAGTTTAGAATTGCTATTTTTAAATTCTTATTAAAATGCCAAGTGAAACGACTTGGTATTTGTTTATTATGCATGTTATTTGTAAAAATGACTAAATATAGAGAAATAAAAAGGGTTTATTGGAGCCACATAATAAATGGTGATAAATATTTTCCCTGGCATACTGAGGGTCAAGCATAGTTCAGAATGCTTTTTCCTTTTCCTGATGTTGCTTAGATTTTATTACTGGACCATACACTATGGAATGGATGTTAACAGTACTTCCCACTTTTTGAAGGGAAGACTAAGGGCCTGCTAAAGGTTCTTCATCTTACAGGGGATGATATTTGTAGATTTGAGTCATTTGCTGCCTCCCTACTTGCAATATTTTGTCCAACCCAGATGATATGAAATTATTTATATATGATACATACATATATGTATTTTTAGTATTGGGGATTGAATTCAGGGACACTTGACTACTGACCCACATCCCCAGCTCTATTTTTAGAGACAGGGTCTCACTGAATTCCTTAGCATCTCACTTTTGCTGAGGCTGGCTTTTGAACTCACAATCCTCCTACCCCAGCCTTTTTTTTTTGGTACTGGGGATTGAACTCAGGGGCACTCGACCACTGGGCCACATCCCCAGCCCTTTTTTTGTATTTTATTAGAGACAGGGTCTCACTGAGTTGCTAAGTGCCTCGCCATTTCTGAGGCTGGCTTTGAACTCGCGATCCTCCTGCCTCAGCCTCCCAAAGTGCTAGGATTACAGGCGTGCGCCACCACGCCCGGCTCTACCTCAGCCTTTTGAGCCACTAGGATTACAGGCATGCACCACTATGCCTAGCTATATAAAAAATAATTTTATATATAAACTATGTAGATATAGTTTATATACTTATTTTATATGTAAAATAATATCTCGCTTTCAAATAAATGTGTGTATCATTTTCTGTTTTGTGTTTTTATTTCACTGACTGTTTTGTCCCTGTTGAAATTCTTTTAGAAGCAATGGCTTAGAGCAGTGAATCTTAAGTCTGGTTGCTAGTAAAATCACCTGGAAACTCATAAATAAATACTATAAAGTGGATATCCAAGCCATACCCACAGAAACTTGAGTTCATTTGTTTGGAGGTGGCATCTCCATCAGTCCCTTGGAAACTCCAAAGTGACTCTGGCACTGCTCTGGTTGAGAATGACTGGCTTCGAGGTTAGAAGTTATCACTAGATCCATTGTTTTCTGTCAGTATTGTGGGACCTCAATAGAAAAGTAGCATTCCATTAATATAAACCTTAAAACTTTGGATATGCAATGTTGATAAGGACGAGCATGAGAACGATTTATGTGAACATCCAAAACATAAAATCATAATATAGTTTTTATCCATTAAAAGAACATGGCTTGGAAGGATACAGTCCCACTGTGGTGGGTTGTTAACTGGGAAGGCTGGTGAGAAGGCTTCATTGCTTTTCTTTCTTTTAATATTTATTTATTTGTTTTATTTGTACACAATGCCTTTATTTTTCCATGGTGGTGAGGATTGAACCCGGGCCGTGCACTCTGCTAGGCGAGCGCTCTACCGCTGAGCCACAACCCCAGCCCTTTATTGCTTTTCTTAAAAACGAAAAATGATGGGCTGGGGTTGTGGCTCAGCGGCAGAGCGCTCGCCTCGCACGTGTGCGGCCCGGGTTCGATCCTCAGCACCACGTAAACATAAATGCATTGCATTGTGTACAACTAAAGCAAATAAATAAATATTTAAAAAAAAAAAAAAAAAAAAAAACGAAAAATGAAAGCCAGGTGTGGTGGCACACGCCTGTAATCCCAGCACCTAGGAGGCTGAAGCAGGAGGATCGTGAGTTCAAAGCCAGCCTCAGCAATGGCGAGGCACTCAGCATCTCAGTGAGACCCTGTCTCTAATAAAATATGAAAAAGGGCTGCGGATGTGGCCCAGTGGTCGAGTGCCCCTGAGTTCAATCTCCATACCACCACCCCCCCCAAAAAATAAAATGAGGTGGGGCTGTAGCTCAGTGGTAGAGCACTTGCCTACCATGTGTGAGACACAGGGTGTGTTCCTCAGCAGTGCATATAAATAAATAACTAAAACAAAAGTATAAAAAAAAGAAATAACATTTTAAAAAATTGATCTCACTAGTACTTAGTGTGGGTATTTGTTAAATCCCAGATTGTCTGTTACATTGTTATCTGTACCCTTTCTGTGTGCTTGAAATAGGTTAGAATTAAGGATAGAAGTTAAAACTAATTGGGTAATCCCAGCTAGTCAGGAGGTTGAGGCAGTAGGATGGAACGTTTGAGGCCAGCTTGGGCAATTTAAACTCTGTATCAAAAAGGGGGCTTTGTGTAGCTCAGTTTAGAGTGCTTGCCTCGCATATGTAAGGCCCTGGGTTCCATTCCTAATACTGTCAGCAAACAAACTGCTACACAACTACAACAGCAAAAAAACTAATTGGACTGGCAGAATGAGCAAAACATTTAAAAACTGGAATATATGCATGACTTTTAAGGTCTTCTATCAACTTCAGCCCCTTTATTTCCATATTTTTTTCTGGTTGCATATAAGGAAAACGTTTGTGTTGACACAGCTACTTAACATGAGCATACTTTTTTTTCCCAAACAACTTATTTTAAAAAATCTTTGGGCACTCTTGAAATAGCTGTCAAAAAGCTTTTTTCTGTTATGCAGAAAAATGAGTTAAGTTGGCACAAGTCAATGTGTTGACAGTCTCTAGCGTGTTAATATTACACACAAACTTTTTTAAAAAAATATTTATTTTTTAGTTGTAGTTGGGCACAATGCCTTTTTTTTTTTTTTTAATGTTTATTTATTTGCTTTTAGTTGTACACAATACATTTATTTTTACGTGGTGCTGAGGATCGAACCCGGGCCACGCTCGTGCTAGGCGAGCACTCCACCGCTGAGCCACATCCCCAGCCCGGGCCATTGTTCTTTTTTTTTTTTTTTTTTATAATTTTTAATATGTACAACTCATAGTGCATATATTTAGTATCTTTTTACATACAACTGTTTGTATACAAAGTATATTCGTACAATTTAGGTCTTCAATCATGCATTAAGGAAAATGATATCCGTCTCATTCAACCACCTTTTTTTTTTCCCCCCTCCCTCCCCTCTTACTCCCTCCCTTACCCTCCCTTTCCTTGACCATTCTAGTGTTCCTCTAATCCTCCTATGTACCCCATCCAACAATACTTTGAAATAGCCTCCTTATATAAGAGAGAACATTTGGTACTTGGATTTTTGAGACTGACTAACTTCACTTAGCATTATGTCTTCCAACTTCATCCATTTACCTGCAAATGCCATTAATTTATTTTCTTTTATTGCTGAGTAAAATTCCATTGTGCGTATATACCACATTTTCTTAATCCACTCATTTACTGAGGGACATCTAGGTTGATTCCACAACCTAGCTATTGTGAATTGTGCAGCTACAAACATTGAGATAGCTGTGTCACTGTAATATGCTGTTTTTAAGTCCTTTGGGAATAGACCCAAGAGTGGGATGGCTGGGTCATAGGATGGTTCCATTCCCAGTTTTCCAAGAAATCTCCATACTGCTTTCCATAACGGTTGCACCATTTTGCAGTCCCACCAGCAATGTATGAGTGTGCCTTTTTCTCCACATCCTCTCCAACATTTAGCCTTTTTTTTTTAATGTGGTGCTGAGGATCGAACCCAGGGCCTCACACGGGCTAGGTGAGTGCACTGCCAACTGAGCCATGAACTCAGCCTGCACATACCTTTTTTTTTTTTTTTTTTTTTTTTTTTTTTTTTTTTGGTACAAGGGATTGAACTCAGGGGCACTTGAACACTGGGCCACATCCCAGCCCTTTTTTTTTGTATTTTTTTAAAAATATTTATTTATTTACTTTAGTTGTACACAATGCAATGCATTTATGTTTACGTGGTGCTGAGGATCGAACCTGGGCCGCGCACGTGCGAGGCGAGCGCTCTGCTGCTGAGCCACAACCCCAGCCCCCTTTTTTTGTATTTTATTTAGAGACAGGGTCTCACTGAGTTGCTAAGTGCCTCGCCATTCCTGATGGCTGGCTTTGAACTCGCGATCCTCCTGCTTCAGCCTCCCAAGTGCTGGGAATTTTTTTTTTTTTTTTTTTTTTTTAAGTTGTAGGTGGACACAATACCTTTATTTTATTTTTGTGGTGCTGAGGATCAAATCCAGGGCTTCACACATGCAAGATGAGCGCTTTACCGCTGAGCCATAGCCCCAGTCCCCCACACATACCTTTTTGATTGTTGCTTTTTTAAAAATTGAGGTGGGGGCTGGGGTTGTGGCTCAGCGATACAGTGCTCGCCTAGCACGTGTGCAGCCCGGGTTTGATCCTCAGCACCACGTAAAAACAAAGGCATTGTGTACAACTAAAGCAAATAAATAAATATTAAAAAAAAAAAAAAGTTGAGGTGACGTATACACATTGAAGTTTTTTTAGCGTACAGTTCAGGGGCATTAAATAGATTCTCGGGGTTGTGCAATCATAACTATATTTTCAGAACTTTTTCATCATCCCAAATAGACACTGTACCCCTGAAACAGCAAGTTCCCACTGCCCTTCCCCCAGTCCCTGGCATCTGCTATTCTGTCTGTGCATCTGCCTGATCTATGTGCCTCGAATGGACATTTGTCCTTTTTGTCTCTGGTTTCTTTCACTTACTATAATTTTTTTTTTAAAAAATATTTATTTGCTTTTAGTTGTACACAATGCGTTTATTTGTACGTGGTGCTGAGGATCGAACCCGGGCCGCGCACGTCGTAGACAAGCGCTCTACCGCTGAGCCACAATCACAGCCCCTAATTTTTTTTTTTTTAATATCTTTATTTCACTTATTTATTTTTTATGTGGTGCTGAGGATTGAACTCAGGGCCTTGCACTTGCTAGGGAGCACTCCAGCACTGAGCAACCTCAGCCCCTATAGTGTTTTTAAGGTTCATTCATGTTGTGCAAGTTTCCAAGTTTTGTTCCTTGTTAAAGCTGCATTTTGTGTTTGATTATAAATATTCTACATTTTGTCTCTCTCTTCATCTGTTGATGGACATACTGGGTTTTTAATCTTTCAGCTATTGTGAACAATTCTGCAGTGAACAGCGGTACAAATTCTGTTCAGGTCTCTGCTTGAGTTCTTGGCTTATACCTAGAGTGGGACTGCTGCATCATAGTTCTGGGCTTCACTTTTTTTTTTTTTTTTTGGTGGTGCGGTATGAGGGATTGAACCCAGGGGCACTTAACCACTGAGCCACATCCCCAGCCCTTTCTATTATTTATTTATTAAAAATATTTTTAGGGGCTGGGGTTGTGGCTCAGCGGTAGAGCACTCACCTAGCACGTGCACGGCCCAGGTTTGATTCTCAGCACCACGTAAACATAAATGCATTGCATTGTGTACAACTAAAGCAAATAAATAAATATTTAAAAAATATTTTTAGTTGTAGATGGACACAATACCTTTATTTTGTTTATTTATTTTTACATGATGCTGGGGATTGAACCCAGGGCCTCATACATGTTAGGCAAGAGTTCTATCACTGAGCTATAACCCCAGTCCCCTATTTTTAAATTTTGAGACAGGGTTTTGTTAAATTGCTGAGGCTGTCTTTTTTTTTTTTTTTTTTTTTTTTTTTTCGTACCAGGGATTGACTTCAGGGGCACTCGACCCCTGGGCCACATCCCCAGCCTTTTTTTATTTTATTGGAGACAAGGTCTCACTCAGTTGCTAAGTGCCTCACCATTGCTGAGGCTGGCTTTGAACTCTCTGTCCTCCTCCCTCAGTCTCCCAAGTGCTGGGATTATAGGCGTGTGCCACCGCTCCCAGCTCGCTGAGGCTGTCTTTGAACTTGCTATCCTCCTGCCTCAGCTTCCTGAGTCGCTGAGATTATAGGTGTGTACCACTGTGTTTTTACATGTAGATGTCTGGTTTTTCCAGTACCGTTTATGGAACATAATTTTTAAAATACATTGCTTTTAAAAAAAGAGTTTAAAATCCATTTAAAAAATAAATTTTAGCCTGGTATGGTGGTGCATACCTGTAATCCCAGCAACTCAGGTGTCTGAGGCAGGAGGATTACATGTTTGAGGCCAGCCTCCCCAATTTAGTGAGGCCTTAGGACCTCGCTAAGTTACTTAAGTAACTTAGCAAGGCTCTGTCTCAAAAAGGGCTGGGGATGTAGCTCAGTGGTGGAGCACCCCTGGGGTTTAATCCCCAGTACCAAATAAATAAATAAGTAAATAAATAAATTTCAGTCCAATCCTCTGTGGAACTGCAGCCTCCTAAGGCACCTTGTGTGAAGACTCCTGGTTGTGTCTTGGGTGCAGGTAGAGCCAGCTCTTCAGGAGTCTGACACAGGAAGATGGCTTAAGTCCAGGAGTTCAAAGGCTGCTCTGGGCAACATATTGAGACCTTGTTCGAAGGAAAGAAAAGAAAAACAGCATCTTCCTGCTTAGGATTAGTAGACCTTCAAAATGTTGTGCAAATAGTGAAGAAGCTGAGAGTAAGTGAGGCCAGGTTGGGAAGGAAAGCACCACTGTGGAAGTAGAGAAGGAATTGTGAATGGCATAGGGGATCAATTAATTTTGTCTGGAATTATACTCTAGATTTGTAGCAATTTTTTAAATCCCGGGTTTTATTTATTTTACTTTTTTATCACAGCTGGATGTATTAGTCCAGTGTGGCTGGGAATCTACCTGACAAAATAAAATCAACTTGGACAGTCTTGCCTTTGTCGATGTAGTGGTTTCAGCTTTGAGTTCCTGCCCGGCATCCTGATCTTGGAAACAGGACTTTACAGATTCTCTGACAGAAGCAATAATGTGAAGGGAAGCAGCTCTTCTGCATGTTTGGGGACTTTGCTGTTGCCAAGCTCAACTAGTTTCTGGTGCCATCGTGCAGTGCAATGTAAAACCTGTGATCACCTTGTAGAGGGGATGTCCCTGCACCTCTCTGGTCCTGTTTCTGACTGCAGGGCTGTAAAAGCACCTTTTTACAAAAATAGACTCTGCCCTTTGTTGAGGACAAGATTTCATTAGTTTGCATCTTGAATTTTTGCCAGGTGCCTGAGTATAACATGGCAGTTATGATTTTGTGGGATTTTATGGCCAAACAAAAAAGCTCCCATATGCCTAAAGTGGGGAGACCTGGTCTGAGCCGCACGTTCCATACAGACCTGTGTGTTTTGACTTTCCCCAGCTGTGGCTCGGGTGCTTGAGTGCATTGGAGTTGCTCCTCAGGCAGCGCAGTTGGCTGATTCATACCCAAAGGTCTGCTGTGTGTGCCTCGTTTATCTCTAGTACTTTCTGACCTGTGTTGGACAGAGTACTTTTTTTTAACCTTTAAAATTCAAAGAGACACGGTACACATGTGGCCTTGGTCACTGGTTTATTGTTAAGTCCATAAAGCCAAGGTTCGGTGCCTTTAAGGTTTATTACTGAGGCTGGAATGTTAATGCTTTTGATAAAAGATAACTACTAAACAGTTATTCTTCTTTTAGATGAATGGCAGAGAATCAGAAGAAGAAAATCTCAACAAATCTGAAATAAGTCAGGTGTTTGAGATTGCACTTAAACGGAACTTGCCTGTGAATTTCGAGGTAAGTTTATTTTTCATGTAGGACTTTGTTATAAAATCTTGTAGAATTCCTCATAGGAGTGATTTCCCCCCCCCTAAAAAAAAATATCATTTGAATGATATATAATGTGAATCTCCACATTTAAGATTTAGAGTTTCTTTTTAGCAAAGCAGTGTTATTTATTTCTCCTGGAGTCTTTAACCTAGGGGTGTCCTTGGCTCTCTAGCCTGGCATTGGGTGGCCTCAGCTGTTTTGTGAGCCTCCTGAGGTGGTTGGCATACTCTTTAGGACCCTTGCTTTCATCAGTCTTTTTTTTTTTTTTTTTTTTTGGTACCGGGGATTGAACTCAGGGGCACTCGACCACTGGGCCACATCCCCAGCCCTTTTTTTGTATTTTGTTAGAGACAGGGTCTCACTGAGTTCTAAGTGCCTCGCCATTGCTGAGGCTGGCTTTGAACTCCCGATCCTCCTGCCTCAGCCTCCCAAGTGCTGGGATTAAAGGCGTGCACTACCGCGCCTGGCTCATCAGTCTTAAAAGCGTCTTTTCCTCCAAAATATTGGGAATCTCCTTTAGTGGTCCTGAACAGCTTTGTCAGAGTAATTTTGAAGAAGATACTGGTTTTGTCATTGTCCATGTCTGCCCCCTGATCCACCTATTTAATGACTTCATTTGTTGTTGGGGATTTTGTAATCTAAAAGCAATTTTAATGGGTTCCTCATTCAAAATTGAAAATAAAATTCATTTAATATGTTTCCTTCAGAGACAACATAGTCTGTCCAGATAGACTATGAAGGTAAAAGGAGGATTTTTTTTTTTTTTTAAGTTTCCTTTATGGTTTGATGCATGGCAAATTCGTTCTTCTCGATCCCATGCGTGATCATGGAATTATGTTTGCAAAGCCTATATGAAATTTACTCTCCTGTAAAATACTTTTAACTGAGCCGGGCGCGGTGGCGCACGCCTGTAATCCCAGCACTTTGGGAGGCTGAGGCAGGAGGATCGCGAGTTCAAAGCCAGCCTCAGCAATGGCGAGGCACTTAGCAATTCAGCGAGACCCTGTCTCTAAATAAAATACAAAAAAAAGGGCTGGGGATGTGGCCCAGTGGTCGAGTGCCCCTGAGTTCAATCCCTGGTACCACAAAAAAAAAAAAAAAAAAAAAAAAAATACTTTTAACTTTGTAGCCTTTTTTGCAGTTACAGGTGACTCTCAGATTTTATGCCTGTCTTTAACTCTATACCTTCTCCCTATCATGTGCACCCTACACCTGCCCCATACTTATCCCTCGCTTGCCCCCCATGAGTGATGCCAGTTTCTGACCTACAGCCTGGGGTGCTTCCTGCGTGCTGAACAGGGATGGCCTGTGTGCAGAGATCTTCCTTGTCCCCTCCACTGCCCCAACACCCACCTCTACTCACTCTCACCCCCTCAAGTGAGAGGAGGTTTCTGTTATTCTCCCTTTGGGGGTACAGAGCCTACTGCTCCTACATCCCTTGCTATCTTTCTCCTTCTGTTGGGGAGGCAGAAACGGGGTTGGGGGAGAGAGGAGACAGGACATATACAGAATGAGAAGATTGGTTGTTTAGTAGGGACTAAGTAGGACCTGTACCCCAAAGAAGTCACAAGACGTCCCTGGGCACTTGTTGTAAGAGAGGGAAGAAATATCCCTTTTTTCCCCTCCTCAGGGTTAGTATGGCAGCAAAATGGGTTTTTTTAAAGATTGGAGGGAGAGGTGTCAAGACTAGGAGAGTGGAGATGCCTGGCCCCTCAGGTCATCTCAGGGTTAGAGTTGACTGCTGGGGGAGGGGGTGCTGGATTTCTGTGAAGTTTGTCACCTACTCACACGAATTGCTGCTCAGCCTGGGAGTTGTAGAACTTTCTTGAACCTTATGCCATTCTGTGCTTTTTCTCTGTGGAGTCGGGGCCAGACTGCTTCTCAACTTCATTTTTGTTTATGTTTCAGATTTGTCTTTGAAAACTGTGTTAAGGAATGTGTAACATTTAACAAGTAGTCACATAAGACACATTGTAGGAGTGCCCTCTGGTGGTTAATATATATATATATATATTTTAATTTTTTGGTAGTTGTAGATGGACAGCATGCCTTTATTATTTATTTATTTTTATGTGGTGCTGAGGATCGAACCCAGTGCCTCACATGTGCTAGGCAAGAGCTCTGACACTGAGCTACAGCCCCAACCCCAGTTAATATTTTCTTAACTAATACTTTTAAAATAGGTTGTGTGTTGGTGGCACAGAGTTGTAATTTTATATGAGTACTTTTCATTGAATAACTCATGTCAGGAGGTTCGTTCATATTCTTTATTACATTAAGCAAGGACTCTCTTTTGCATCTAGAAGATTGCCTGGTGCGTATATCAGATGCTTAGGAACTGTTTACTGAATAAATTAACATAGTAGTTATTTTTTTTTTTTTTTTTTTTTTTTTTTTTTTTGTGGTACCGGGGATTGAACTCAGGGGCACTCGACCACTGGGCCACATCCCCAGCCCTTTTTTGTATTTTATTTAGAGACAGGGTCTCACTGAGTTGCTAAGTGCCTCGCCATTGCTGAGGCTGGCTTTGAACTCGCGATCCTCCTGCCTCAGCCTCCCAAAGTGCTGGGATTACAGGCGTGCGCCACCGCGCCCGGCTCATAGTAGTTAATTTTTTAAAAAAATATTTATTTATTTACTTTAGTTGCACACAATGCAATGCATTTATGTTTACATGGTGCTGAGGATCGAACCCAGGCCGCGCACGTGAGAGGTGAGCGCTCTGCCGCTGAGCCACAACCCCAGCCCCATAGTAGTTAATTTTTGATAAGATTTTGGTTGTAAAATCTGCCACATAGGAAGCTAGGTTAGGTATTTATAGGAGAAGGCAGGAGCCATTGACCAGTGTGTTGGAAAAGCAAATATAGCCTGACCTGTGGTGGAACCTGCTTGCCGCCATGCTGCACAGGCCTTGCAGGCCCTGGGCACATCCTCCTTCAGGGCGGTCACTCCCCTGACCCCATCCCACGAACCCCAGGGAGTCCCAAGTACCTGACAGTGAACACACTGCTAAGGGGACAGGGCTGTGATTTGAAGTAAGCCATCGGGGTGGCTTGCCTGTGATTTCAAGTCTGATCTGAGGATGTGGAAAGCATTGTTCTGTATTCCTGAATCTAGGCTGTCGGTGTGAGAGGCACCTGAAGAAATTCTTTGTAATCCTTGCAGGTGCCTGTGCAGGCTGGTTCTTCTCAACACCCCCTTTTCCCTGAAGGGAATGGGCTTTGAAGGGGCAGGCTGTGGGGCTATGGTACCTCTTGACCCCCTTCAGCCCTGCACAGCCATTTCTTGGGCTCACTGTTCTTTCCTGGATATTTATTTTTAAATTTATTTATTCGCTTTAGTTGTACACAATGCGTTTATTTTCATGTGGTGCTGAGGATCGAACCTGGGCCATGCACGTGCGAGGCGAGCGCTCTATCACTGAACCATAACCTCAGCCCCTCTTTTCTGGATAATTTTTCAACCTTTTATTTTAAAAAATTTCAAACCTATGGAAAAATTGCAAGAATATCATAGTGAATGTGTCCTTCACTTAGATTCAGCAACTGTGAACATTTTCTGTAATATCATTTTAGTTTCCATTTTTATTTTTGCTGTATCATTTGAGAATAATTGTCAGATATGATGCCTTTTATTTCCAGTATTTCAGCATGAATATCTTAAAGTAAGAACATTCTTTTAAAGAACCACAGTCTAGTTATCTAGTAGAGTAAATTCAGCATTTTGTACTACCACATGCACATTGTGTGTTCACGTCTTGCCAGTTGTGTCCCAGGGGTGTCCTTTATAGAAATCTTTGCTGGCTGTAGAGTTCAACACAGCACCACACCTCACATTTAGTCAGTGTCTCTTGGCTCTCCTTTAACCTCTGTCAGCTCCTCAGTCTTTGAGTTTGATGACTTTGACATGTGTAGAGGTCACTTACTTGTAAAATGGCCCTCATTTGGGGCACATATGATTGCTCATGCATTATGTGTGCTTTGGCAGGATCACCATAGGGGTGATGTTGGTCCTTCTCAGGGTCACGTGTTGTCTGTTGATTTCAGGGCTCTATACCAGATGTGGGGGCCCTGGAGGCTGTGCCCTCCCAGCTTCCCCTGTGGCTTCCAGGCAGTGAGGATCCTGGAAGCGTCATCCATCACTGTGAGGGGGTCAGGAGGATGCTCTGCATTTCTGAGTTGGTGTCCTACTGTCAAGAGAACTTCTTCACCGTCTCTTGCATTATATCTGAATAGATGCATTTCTTTTTCTTTGATTATTTTAAGGAGAAATGCCCCAAATCATTTTGATTGATATGCCCCTCAGGCTGGCTACTACGTCCTTTGACTTGCCCCATCACCTTGTTTTGGTGTGTGGAGGGTCAGGTTTCTTGTGGTAGTTCACACAGTCGCCCTGTTTTTAGTGTGGTGGCTTAGAATACATACATAGCCATGGGTGCCATGTCCATCAGGATGCAGGATGTCTCTCACCCTGTTAGCCTCTGGTGGCTTCTAATCTGAATTCTGTCCCCATAGTTTTGCCTTTTTTAGAATATTACAGTATGTATGGTTTTGGTTTCACATGCATGCCATGTTTTTGAGCTCCCTCCATGTGTGTATTGGTAGTATATTCTTTTTGTGTGTGTGTGTGTGGTCCTGGGGATTGAACTCTGGGGCACTCGACCACTGGGCCATATCCCCAGCCCTTTTTTGTATTTTATTTGGAGACAGGGTCTTGCTGAGTTGCTAAGTGCCTCACCATTGCTGAGGCTGGCTTTGAACTCGCGATCCTCCTGCCTCAGCCTCCCAAAGTGCTGGGATTACAGGCGTGCGCCACCGCGCCCGGCTGGTAGTATATTCTTGAGTAGTAGTCTTGTGTATGAGTGTGAAATAGCCTATACATTGTCCAGTAGAGGGGCATTTTAACAGTTGCCTCTTGGGGACGGTTATGAATAAAGCTGCTATGATATTTTTCTGTAAGTTTTCTTGTGTACACGTGCTCTCAGAATTGCTGAGTTATAGGGTAGATATTTTAACTTCGCTAAGAAATTGCCAGTTTCCCAAAATGATTGTACCAATTTACATTCTAACACTTAATGTTGTAAACCCCCACTCTCCATCCCCAGCATGCTAGGGAAGTGCTCTGTAGCACTGAGCTATTATCCCTGATCTTCAAAAAAGTTTATTTGAAACTTATCTGAAAACTTTGTGGTTATCAGGTTTTCTTCTAAGACCTTTATGGTTTTACTTTTCACATTTAGGTCTGTGTTCTAGGTCTGTGATCCAAATAATGTATTTTCTTTTTTAAAATTACAAGACACGGTCTCGCGGTCTTCCTGAGTTGCCCAGGTTGGCCTCGAAATTGCCATCCTCCTGCCTCAGCCTCCTAGGTTGCTGGGGTTACCAGTGTGTGTTGCTGCATCTACCTGAGTCCAGTTAACTTTTCTTTTTTTTCTTTTTTCTTTTTTTGGTTCCGGGGATTGAACTCAGGGGCACTCGACCACTGGGTCACATCCCCAGCCCTTTTTTGTATTTTATTTAGAGACAGGGTCTCACTGAGTTACTAAGTGCCTTGCCGTTGCTGAGGCTGGCTTTGAACTCGCAATCCCCCTGCTTCAGCTTCCCAAAGTGCTGGGATTACAGGCATGCGCCACCACGCCCGGCGAGTCCAGTTAATTTTTGTGGTATAAATCAGTGATCACGGCTCAGTCTCCCCAACCCCTTGCCATGTGGATATCTAGTACCTCTTTTAAACTTTTTGATTGTTTTTTTTGTGTTTGCTGAAAGTCAAGTTACTATCTCTGTGCAGGTCTGTTCCCGTACTTTGTTCTGTTGATTTGTTTGTTTATCCTTACTCAATACTATGACAGTATAGCTGCTGTCACTTTATAGGAATTCTTGAAATCTGGTAGTATAAGTCTTCTAATGTTGCTCTTTTTAAGTGTTGTGGCTAATATTCATTGGATTTGATTTTTATTTTCCTTATGATTATGTGATCACTTCTGTATACAGCCATTTCTGTTGATAACTCAATTTTAGGTCTCCTAAAATTTGTTGACCTAGTTTAAAAACAAATGTTAAACACTAAATGGTTCCAAAATTTCAAAACTACACAAAAGATGTATTCACATCTCCTGCAGTGTGTCTCCATCCTGACCATCCCACCTGTGGTGGCTGATTGTTGATTTCTGCTTTATCCTTCCTGTGTGTTTTTTTGCAAAAACGAGCATAAAAACACATGCATGTGTATATTTTTTGTGTTTGTGAATCCATTTATAAACTTTTTTTTCTTATAGTTAAATACCAGACTGTATACACTCTGACTGTTCCTTTTTTTTTTTTTTTTTTTTTTTCCCTCAATATATGCTGGAATTCACCTTTTATCAGGGCTTAAAGATTTTTTAAATTCTTTTTAATGGTTGCTTGGCAGCCAGTATTTAGCAAGCTCTGTCTTGGCCGGAGGCTCACAGCAAATAATAAACTTGAACTCTGTGCTGCAGTGATTTCTGGGCTTTTCTGGGCCAGCTTCTGCTGGTTGCAGTAGGTCACATTGAACTCAGGATCTTGGGGAAGATATGAGCCATTCTGATGGGGTGAAGTGAAAAAGTCTCTCTTTCAGGCCTGAATGTTTCAGGCTCAAGAACATAAACCAGTTTGAAAAGTTGGAAGAAAGGGAAGGAAAGGCGTTCAGACTCTACTGCTTGCTGTCGTGCTGTAGATGTGCCTTCATTTTGTGGTCCCTGTCCCAGTGCCCTTGACCTGTGTGCTTCACAAAGGGAGAGTATGCCAACCAGTGTGCCCCATAGCTTCTAACAAGCGTCTGTCACGCTTTCACTCAGTCTTTCCCTCTGACACAGGTGGCCCGGGAGAGTGGCCCGCCCCACATGAAGAGCTTCGTGACCAGGGTTTCAGTTGGGGAGTTCGTGGGGGAAGGGGAAGGGAAGAGCAAGAAGATTTCCAAGAAGAATGCGGCCCGTGCTGTGCTCGAGGAGCTCAGGAAGTTGCCTCCCCTGCCTGCTGTGGACCGTGTGAAGCCCCGGATCAAAAGGAAAACCAAGCCCACAGGCAAGGTGCGACCCTTTCTGAACAAAGGCCACTATCATTGCCCCACAGGGTGGACAGTTAGAAGCCTGGTGGCTGTCCTCAGAGCCAAAGGGGCAGGACTAAAAGCCACATGCTAGGCCTGATAGACCCTTTACAGATGCCACACAAGAGCCACAGGTCAGGTAAAGACGAGGCCACTGAGTGGGTGCAGGCACACACGCGCCTCTGTGTAGGATGCTTAGGGCAGCCCTGAGGGCTGCCCTGCAGGACTTCACGCCTGCCTGTGGGGCACATGGGTGAATGGTGGTACCTCTCCTCTGTCCAGTGACCAGCTCAGGTCCTGAGGTGGTGGGAGGGACATGTGAGGCAGGAGGGAAGGGAGTTTACTGAATGCTGCCTCCTTTTGGATTTTGAGCCCCACTAGTGGACCTGTCAAAACCCATTGATCCCTCCTCACAACCAGAAGAGGGACAGGGTTCCACTTGGGGGATGTGTATGAGTGCTAGGATCCATTCTGTTGTGATTTTCAGTATAGTTTCATGCTGTGTCAAGATCCAGATTTTTCTTCCTTAGACATTAGCATTACACTCTTCCTTTTTGTGCTTAAGGGCTCCTGGAAATTGCTCCTGATAGTGGAATGGGTGAGGAGTACTTGGCACAGAAGGAGGCCAACAGGCAAGAACTAGGATTCTTAGCTTCTTCCCATATGGCATCAGTTGGAGGGTTTAAAAAAAAAAAAAAAAACTTGTTGTAATGTTTTCTGGATTTTAAGTCATTGTTAGGGAGGCTGGGAACCATCATAGTATGGTCTGTCCTCCATATTTGTGTTTCTTATCCACGGAGTCAACCAACCTTGGCACAAAAATATTTGGGGAAAAAGTGTGTGCTGGCAATGTACAGAGCTTTTTTCCTTGCCATTCTTCCCTAAATGATATAGCATGGCCCCTCTTACATGGTATTTGCATTGTTATAAGCTGTCTAGAGATGATCTAAAGTACGGGGAGGATGTGTGGAGTTCATGTACACACTGCACCATTTTACATAAGGGATGCAAGCAGCCGCAGATTTTGGTGTCCTTGTGGGATCTGGGAAGATCCCCTGAAGATATTGAGGGACAACTGTACAGATTACTGGGGAGTTTTAAATTTTTCTACATCTTTATTTATTGTCATATGCTGAAACTTGTTAAAAAGCAGGCATCCAGCTTGGTGTAGTGGCTCATGCCTGTTCCCAGCTACTTGGTAGGCTAAGGCAGGGGATCATTTAACATGAGTCTGGGCAACACAGTGAAAGAAAGAAAATAAAAAAAGCCAGCATTGCACCGATGCTTGCCAGTTCAGTGAAAAATTTGTGTGTGTGTTTATGTGGTACTGGGGATTGAACTCAGGGGCACTCGACCACTGGGTAACATCCCCAGCCCTTTTTTTATATTTTACTTAGAGACAGGGTCTCACTGAGTTGCTAAGTGCTTCGCCATTGCTAAGGCTGGCTTTGAACTTGCAATCCTCCTGCCTCAGCCTCCCAAAGTGCTGGGATTACAGGCGTGTGCCACTGCGCCCGGCTCAGTTCAGTGAAATATTGATGTTGCTTTGCTAAGACCTTATAGTCACCTCAGAATAATCAGAGTCATAAAACATCTGATTAATTCTGAGCTATTAAATCAATGTAAGATCTCATATCTCCTATCACATGCTGACTCTGAATTGGCCGGGTCTTTCTTGGGAGCAACATGGCGCACAGTTTCTTCATACAGTATTTCTTCCTCAGCTACAGACAAGCCCAGAGTATGGCCAAGGGATGAATCCGATCAGCAGACTGGCCCAGATCCAGCAGGCCAAAAAGGAGAAGGAGCCGGAGTACATGCTACTCACTGAGCGAGGCCTCCCCCGCCGCAGGGAGTTCGTGATGCAGGTGGGTGTGTGGCCTGGACCACCTTCTCTGACCACATCCAGACCCTGAATGAGTCCAGTCCAGGGATTGGGAGCCTTCCTGAGGAGGCCAGGTCTACACTATCGCCATGAAGAATGTGCTACTTGCAGAAATGTGGCAGTTTAGAGATGCACACTGGCTTGTTCCCCTCAGGTGTTGCTGTGTCCACAGGAGGAAGGGCTGGGCTGGTGGGTTCTGGGCAAATCTCTTTCTTCCTTATCTCCTTGGAGGTTTCTGATGTTCTTTACAAAAGATAAATAGTACATGTACTATCAACAGAGCTGTTCCTGCTCTGTGTACAGGACCTGGAACACAGGTTGGCTCTTCCTTAGACTAGGGTGATGCTCACAGGGGTACGGAGGGTTTCTCTTTGTGCTTGGTTTATTAAGCAGTTACTTTTCATGGGCACCTTAACTTACTTGCAACCTGAATTTAATTGCTTTCTAATGAAAAACAGAATACAGCAGTCTTTCCCTATTCTGAGGTTTTACTTTCTGGAGTTTTAACCATGGTCAACCTGGGTCTAAAAATATTAACTGGAAAATTCCAGAAATGAACAATTTTGTAAGTTTTAAGTTGTACAACATTCTGAGTAGCAGGGTACCTTGAGCCATTCTGCTCCATCCCACCAGGAATGTGAAGACTCTTTTGTCCAGAGTATGCATGGTGTGTTCTCCACCTGTTCATTCACCACGTAGTAGCACCTTGATTGCCAGTTAGACTGTCAGGGCCTGGTGACTGCATTGTTGGGTGTCCACTGAGGGGTTGGAATGTGCCTCCTCAGATAAGGGAGCTGCTGCACTTGACTCTGGTGTGGCAATTTGCAGCTTATGAGCTGTCTGTCATTCTGGTGTTTCTCCTGCCAAGTCAGGAGGTAGAGGAAATGAGCCTTCCATTCTCTAAGAGGAAATCACACTTTATGGAGAGGATCTGCAATTTGCCCGAGACAGGTGGCTGGGAGACAGCCATGTTGAAGCCAGTCCTAGACTACTATTCACAGTCCAGGGAAGGGTTTCCTTGATCCTGTCCTTGTGACATTGTGCTTTTGGTTTTGGCAGCCAGGTACCTGTGGTCAGGACCAGTTTAGGAAGAGGGTGTAAGCACGTATGCTGGAATATGTTTAACAGCCAGCTTTTAGGGAAAGGTGGCTTGGCAGAAAGAAGGTACCCAGGCAAATGCCTCTGGATGCACACGCAAGTACATCTGTGCATGCTGTAAATTCTACTGATGGAAAGGGTGTGTGGCACATAGGTTAGATAGGATTCTCTTTTATTTATTATTTGTTCATTTTAGTTATACATAACGATAGAATGTATTTTGACATATCACACATACATAGAGCATAACTTCCCGTTCTTTTGGTTGAACATAATGTAGAGTTACACTGGTCATGTATTCACATATGAACATAGGAAAGTTATGGAAGACAGTGGAGAATCACTGTCTTTCCTATTCCCATTCCCCGCTTCTCCCCATTTCCCCGATATAATTTTGTTTATCGTAAATTTCATACACCTAGAACTTCACTGTGAAAATCACCAGCAACAGTGTTACAGAATCAGCACATAATGCTTTATTACAAGATCTGGTTTAGCTGGGCACACCTGTGAATGATCCCAGCTACGTGGGAGGCTGAGACGAGAGGATCACAAGTTCAAAGCCAGCCTGGGCAACTAAGCAAGACCCTGTTTCAAAATTTAAAAGAATAAAAAGGGGATATAGTCCAGTGGTAGAGTGACCCTGAGTTCAATCCACAGTACCAAGGGTAAAGAAAAACAAAAAACAGTATCCACTTTAGCAAAGAAGTTGCTCATGTTACTGATAAGACCATAGTTGAGATTTTAGTTCTAGTTTGAGTATTGATTGATGGTTTTGTTTACTTTAACAAATAAGATGAAAGAAATGATGATGATGTAACTTTGCTGATTTGTAAATGATCAAGTGCTTTCTCTGCTGAATGGATAACTTTTTTACAGCCTGGCAGATGCTTCAGTTTTTTGTAGAGTTTAATGGCTGCAGACTTCATGGTTTTAAACTTAATCTGCATTAATAACCTTTTCTCCATAACTTTTTACGTTCAGAATTTGTCAGTAAACAACTTAATCTCAAATAGAAACATTTGTGGATGTCTGTGGTACACATATTCCCACAATAGCTGATTTTAAGTTTTTAGCATCTCCGGTCATGGAGTTGGGAAGAGAGATGCGCAGTGGCAGGCAGGCACACTGTCGTGTCAGACTTCATCACATTGATGTGATGGTGGGCAGCTCCTCAGGAGCAGAGATGGTTGAAGTGTGGTCAAGTGGGAAGTGCTTGAGTTTTGAGTATTCATTACCTCTGTTAAAGTATTCACTTATGTCACCTAATGTTTCACGAAGGCCACGTTTAACAGCCAGCTCTCCACATTCCCAGATAGTTAGTAATTGGCTTCAGAGGAGTGGGGCAGGCAACCTGCAGAGCAGCCCATCCAGCCCTGCCATCCAGCTCTGCCTGTTGCCAGGTTCCTTGGCCAGCAGGCCAGCCCATGCCTGCTTATTTTGAGGGTAAGCACTGCCTGTGTTTTGACTGCATTGTTCAGGTGAAGGTGGGAAACCACACTGCAGAAGGAACAGGCACCAACAAGAAGGTGGCCAAACGCAACGCAGCTGAGAACATGCTGGAGATCCTGGGTTTCAAAGTCCCGCAGGCCCAGCCCACCAAACCTGCGCTCAAGTCAGAGGAGAAGGTTAGTGCTCAGGGCCCCTCTTACAGTATGACTTACTCCTCAGCCCTGGGAACCCCGGCACCTGCGGGGGCAGGCCCAGGGCAAGGCGTCCTCCTCCCTCCAGCAGAGCAGCACTGCCAGCAGCCTCTGAACAGTTTGGACCATATAGTGCACTCAGAAGTGGACTTGCCTACCCAGGGGCTCCAGACATGGCTTGGGGTCAAGTACTTACTGTTCCTGTGTCCTCACAGTCTGTGGAGTCTTTGCTAGAGGGCAGCTTGCTCCTGTCAACATTTGTAGGATGATGGAGCTTGACATTAATGAGAGTGATTCTGTCATTTGTCCTTTGAAAGTGAAGCCTACAGGAAAGATTGATAAAACTTATACTTCTGTTAGTTGTGGAGTAGGCTTTGATTTTTCTGGGCAGTGAGATGGCGTGATATTAGGCCACATCTGTGGGATTGAGAATTCTCTTCTCTTAATGGAACACAAGATGAAAGTAATCCCATGTTGAAAAATCACTTTTGCCAGCACAGCCTTGGACACCCTCTTATTTCTAGTCACTGACAACCTGTTGGGATAAACCTGAAAACAGAACTGGCCACTTACCTGTACCAGTTGTATTGATAATGGCCACACAATTAATCACTGGGACCCCCAAACATTTGTCATAGAGTTGGCATTTGGGTTTTTCATTCCAAAAACGTGTAGCGCATTCGTTAGCATACTTATCTTGTTAGTTTTCAGAAACTGTCTGATCAAATTTTAGATAGCAACGTCCCCCCATCCCCGAAGTATTATCTTTGGAAGTGTCATCTAATTCCTATATTGGGTATCAGCTCCAGGAAATAGTCTTGATATGAGGTTAGCTTCCATCTAGAAACTCCTTCCCCACTTGGATCAGCTCTGTCAGACCAGCACCTTCCTCCAGTTGAGCCCCTCCGGGTGTTCTGAGAGAGAGCCAGTGCTGCCTGTGGAGGGCTGTAGCCACCCTGGGTGTTCTGTGTATGGGCAGCTGTGGGGTGGGGTAGGGTTTTCCTGCTGATTACCTCATTTGAGCCAGTTGGATTTGTAGTTTTGGGTAGCAGGAACTGAGATGTCAGTGGCTTCATTTATACTTATACCCCTTCTTGTCCCCCCACCCCCTTCCCATTTAAGACACCAGTAAAGAAACCAGGGGATGGAAGAAAAGTAACCTTTTTTGAACCTGGCTCTGGGGATGAAAATGGAACTAGTAAGTGTGATCTTTGTGTGATCCAAATGTGGTCCTGGGGATTGCATGCTCCCTGCATGACTGAGCAGCCACTCAGAAGCTGTGGCTCCCCTGGAGCTGGGGCCGCGGGCAGTGGGTGCAGTGTGGCGGCGTCTTCTGGCAATGTATGTGGGTTTGTGTTTATCTGTGTGTCCCTCCTCAGGTAATAAAGAGGACGAATTTAGGATGCCTTATCTTAGTCATCAGCAGCTGCCTGCTGGGATTCTTCCCATGGTGCCCGAGGTCGCCCAGGCTGTAGGAGTCAGTCAAGGACATCACACCAAAGATTTCACCAGGGCAGCTCCAAATCCTGCCAAGGCCACGGTAACTGCCATGATAGCCCGAGAATTGTTGTACGGGGGCACTTCACCCACAGCCGAGACCATTTTAAAGAATAACATCTCTTCAGGCCACGTACCCCATGGACCTCTCACAAGACCCTCTGAGCAACTAGACTATCTTTCCAGAGCCCAGGGATTTCAGGTAACTGTTAGGCCTGAGGTGGGAGGGCTGGGCTCCTCTCAGAAAATGAGCTTTGCACCCTATTTTTAAAATTGGATTCTTGCTGGGAGTGAGCTCAGTACTAGAGCACTTGCTTAGCATGTGTGAGGCCCTGGCTTCCATCCCTAGGCACTGGGGAAAAAATAAAAAAAAGGAACAGTAAAATGAAGTTCTTTGCCCGGTGGGTAGGTGGGCAAACAGTGGCTTGGCAGAAGGGTGATCCTGGAAGGGGGAAGGAGGTTCAGTCAGCCAGGATCACAGGCCTCTAGGGAAAAAGAAGGGCCTTGTCCTTTGGTAATACCATTTTCAAGATCTAAGCAATCCTAAAAATAAAGCCTCTAACCTTTAGTAGTAGCTACAACGGATCACTTGACTGAGCCTTTTGACTGTTAGGGAAGGACACAGCCTGTTCCAGGCCAGGCATCCTAAGTAGACATCTTTTAGGTTCCTGTAAGATTCTGGGCTGGTCCCTGAGCATCTGGGTGGGTGGTGGTGGTCCCAGGTGGTAGGGTGCTCCCCAGATGCTGGCCAGGAGCTGCCGCCCTCCACTCATTCCTGCTTGCCACTCCCCTGCCCTGGCCTCAGTTCTCTTTCCCCCTTCAGGTTGAATACAAAGACTTCCCCAAAAACAACAAGAACGAATTTGTATCTCTTATCAATTGCTCCTCTCAGCCGTCACTTATCAGCCATGGTATCGGCAAGGATGTGGAGTCCTGCCACGATATGGTACGTCACCCCTGGGTGGAAGGGTTGGCGAGTTAAACTGGGTTGTTATGTGGAGCTTGTTACCGGCCTCAGGAAGAGGGGAAATCGATTCTTCCATAGACCTTGTGAATAACTGATGGACAGGTGCTTGTGTGAAGACTGACTTAGTGATTGGGGCGGGGGTGTCTCTTACTCTGTCAAGGAACACAACAGCTCCAGCTGGCCTCGCCTTTCCCTCTCCCCTGCTGACCTGAGGGTTGACTGGGACCCTGGGGCTCCTCCATAGACTGACTTGCATTCACTTCATCTCTGACTGGAAATTGGGGGTCCATGTTCGGGCAGCTGTATTAAGCCCCTCATTTTGGTGTTCTGTTTAGATGAGTTTTTAAATAAGAAACACTAAAACTGAGAAAAGGAATTGGTTAACAAATCTAGGCTGTGGCAGTTCACTTGATGGAATATAAGCATGTATCAAATTAATGTCTGAAGATAATGTAATAAAAAGGAAAATGCACAGTAGGCTTTTGTTTGAAAGTAGAATAGAAAATTTATGGAGTCTGGTTACCATAGGTGTTAAAAATACTAAGAGGATGGCTGGAGTTTGTGGCTCAGTGGTAGAGCACTTGCCTGGCATGTGTGAGGCCCTGGGTTTGATCCTCAGCACTGGATATAAAGAAATAAAGTAAAATAAAAGATCACTGACAACTAAAAAAAATACTAAGGAATTATTTCATAAAGCAGAGGTTGTGATTCAGGGAGTAACTGTGACTAATCCATTTTGTTAAATTTGCATTTCAAATTAAAAATTCAGACATTTTCTTTGGTGGGACCAGTTTAAGAAGAAGTTGCCTCTTGTTTGCTGGGGCAGCAGGAGACACCCTTCCTTCCATGTTGGGGTGTCTTGCTGTAGCTTCCCGCTGCTGTGGTGGTTTTACTTTCCTTTCTCTCCCCCTTAGGCTGCGCTGAACATTTTAAAGTTGCTGTCTGAGTTGGACCAACAAAGTACAGAGACGCCAAGAACAGGCAATGGGCCAGTGTCCATGTGAGTGAGCCCCCCCCCCCCCCCCGCATCTGCACCCCGCTGGCTGCTGGCTGGGAAGCTGCCCCTGCCTTGTGGGTCCTTTCCCACCTTCTTTAGGTGGAGTTCTGCTTATTTTAGATTTAATTTTGAATAAGTGCACATTCACATGGCTCAAAGCTGAAGTATTTCTAAGGGTACACAGTGGCAGACCTTGCCCCGCCCCGTCCTTATCTTTTCTGCTCTCCCAGCCTCCCAGGGTTCACGTTTTCACTAGTTGTTGGGTAGCTCTGGTGTGTGTCCTTATGCAAACACACACATACAGTTCTCTCCTAATTTTCTTTCTTTCCCCCAGAGACGAGCGTCCTCACATCCTCCCTGCTTCCTTCACTTACGGTGTGAGCTGGGAAGCTTTGCTTTAGTCCAGGCATCGCAAGCGGGGCCTGCACTGGTGGCCCTCTGGGGTTTGCTGGTTGCGTTGCTAACCTGAGCACAGTGCCTCTCATTTCAAAACTGGTGTCATTTTCATTTTTCCTTCCTTAAAGGTGTGGGAGGTGCTGAACATTTTCTGGCCATGAACCATTTTGAAATCCCAACATATATACTGAAAATACTGAAACTGCTTTGAAAATTTGGAATTTCTGATACGTCCAGTGGGCTGAGAGACGTGGCGGGTCAGAAGGCGTGCGGCAGTGATGGAGACCACAGCAACCTGGAGGTGGCCTAGCAGCACCAAGGCAGCTGCTGGTGGAGAGGCTCTGTGGGGATCCAGCCAGCGGCTTGGTGCTTGGCCTCCTTTTTTTTCTTTTTGTCTCCCTTTGCTGTGTGAAAAAAGAAACAAAACATGACCTTTCTTATACTGGTAACTCAGACACTTTGGGACAACCCTGGACAGCCACGCCGGAGAGAGGCCTTAGACCGGCCCCAGAGCTAAAAGCACCAGAGAAAATCCAATGCTTCCTACTCAGCGTGACCTAACTTTCTAGCGTGCTCTGGCCACCACCTCACCTAGTGCCCACACTGAAACCACTGCTTTCTCTTCCACCAGTGATGCATATTCTTCTTCATTTCATTATTTTCTTTTGATTGATATGACACTATATAAAGTTTTCATTTGAGAGTTTCTCAATTGTATCTAGTTATATAGCACAGTTTAGAAACTTGTCTGAGACTGACTTTATCAGTAACCTAACCGGCAAAGATCATATCCATGTGTATGTGGTTATACGTTTTTATTTTATTGGACTAACCAGGACCCTTTCAGTAGTGCAGATTGTCGCCCTCTGGTTTAGCTGAAACAGTCCTGGACTTCTCAGAAAACTTGATGAAGTCTCCCACAGTTGTATAAATTGGACAATTTAGGAATTTTAAACTTTAGATGATCATTTGGTCCTTTTCTATTTTATTTTTATTTTTGTTAATGCAACAGGACTTAAATAAATGAACTTTGATCTTTGTTTTAAAGATTATAAAAAATTGTGTCTATCCATCTGGCTCTTGAGGACGTATAGCTTTCACTACACTGCAGGGTCGTGCACACGGGCCCGCAGGCTGACTCTCCTTGAGTGCTTGATACTGTTAATTACATCTCCATGTTAGGCTGAGAAGAATGACCGTTTGTATATACAGCTGTGTTGCTTCTGATGTTGTGCTGTTGTACACACAGATGTGTGCACAAAGGTCTGCTCTGGTCCTGGTGAAAAGCACGTAGCCCTGCGAGTTCAGTACTGCTTCCACCGTTGTTTACGCTGGAACTTTTCCCCCATGGAATGTAAGTAAAACTTAGTGTTTGTCACCAATAAATGGTAATACTAAATTTTTTTTTTTTGTTAATTTATTTTCAAATGCCACTATGTTAGGTTGGTCTCCTTCCAAGTTATCCCCTCCCCTTTTTTTATTTTTAAGAAAAATGATTTGTAATGCTTGTGATTCCCTCTGAGCAAAATCTGAAGATTCTGAGATAACTTTATATCAAACCATTGACCAATAAACAGCTACTAATGAAGTTTCTGGTCCTGTTGAGCAGTAACTCAAGAAGTCAGGGAAGCTGTGACTGAGGAGAGGGAAGTGTAGTGGGGGACAGGGCCAGCTGGGGAGCATCTGGGAGCGCCTGGTGCAGAGGTACCTTCCAGCCTGGTGAGGGGCAGCTGGTGGTTTTGTTTCCATTCATTCATTTTTGTGGTGCTGGGGATAGAACCCAGGGGCACTCTACCCCTGCCCTTTTTATTTTTTATTTTGAGACAGTGTCTTGCTAAAGTTGCTAAGGCTGGTCTTAAAACTTATTATAATCCTCCTGCTTTAGCTTCCTGAGTACCTGGGATTACTGACTGATGAAAAATTTTTTTAAAAAAGAGCTGTTAAGATCATAATGGCAGTTGCCTGTGAATTAGACCACCTGCTTTAACCGAAAGTGATCAGAAGACATTTGAAATGTCTTTCAAAATAACTAGACTAGTGGGACAGTGACAGGTGCCCCTGCAGGTTCAGAAGCCTTTAGGAGAGCTGTGCGTGGCCTGCGGTGACCAGTGGTACTCGTGTAGCTGGGTGCTGAGTGGACAGTGGCACTTGGAAGGTGTCCATCTTGTGGTGTTTTTTTGTGTTTTTGGCTATTCGTATAAACCTGTTCCAGGCACTCCACAGAAGAAGTGGTGGCCATGGCTAACTAGTTGGCTCCACTCAAACCTGTTGATGTGAGCATTAAGTACTAAAAGCATTACAGTGAAAACAATTATAGTTCAAAAATAGCACATTAGCAAGCTTTTCATTCCCTGTTATCTTTGTATACTAAAACATTACAATCTTTTACCTTTAAAGAATTAATTTGTTTTGAAGTTACTTCAAACAGAAAAGTTTAATGTTATTGAAATTGCATCTGCACTCTCTCTCCCTGTCCCCCAAATTCAGATATTCCAAGTCAGGAAGTCAGCACCACCACCCAGACCGCAGACCCCAGTCCCAGGCTTGTTGAGCAACAGGTGTTGCCTTGACCTGCCCGGCTGTCTGGCTGTCCTTGGGACTTCTCCGCAGTTGACCCTCAGCTTGGGTCTGGCTGATGATGACCAGACTTGGCAGTACTTTCTTGAAGGGAAAGCCACAGAAATGACTCTCTCCTGTGTCTCACACCAGGGGTGAGGCATAGGTGTCTTGTCAGCCTTGGTCACCCACTGTGGATCACCCTTCCCTCGGTAACCATGGGGGTATGGGGGTGTTGTGGGAGGCTAGTTCCTGCCGTGCTTCCTCCTTCCTTGCCCTCCACTGACAACTTCCACCCAATCCACACTGCCATCTGCTTCCCTCTGAGCACTACTGAGCTCTTCCTTCCCAGTGATCTAGAGTATCAGCAACTGATATGACCACGTGTCAGCTCCGCAGTCTTAGGTTATGCTAGGTAAGAATCCATTATGGCCACTATTTTTAAGTTGAACACAATACCTTTATTTTATTTATTTATTTTTATGTGGTGCTGAGGATCGAATCCAGCGCCTCACTTGTGCTAAGCTAGTGCTGTACCACTGAGCCACAACCGCAACCCCATGGCCACTTGTTCTGATGCCTTCATCTTTCCCAAAATTGGCCACCAGATGTCTGTTCAAGGTGGCTCTTGTGTCCTTTTAGCATGGTCTCATCTTTTTTCTTTTTCTTTTTTAAAAAATATTTATTTTATTTGCTTTTACTTGTACACAATGCATTTATTTTTACATGGTGCTGATGATTGAACCCAGGCTGCACACGTGCTAGGTGAGCGCTCTACTGCTGAGCCACAACCCCAGCCCATCTTTCTTTTTTTAGATGTTTTCTACTGTGGAAAGTATACATAGTTTATCATGTTAACCGTCTTTTTTTTAAGTGCATGGCTTAGTGGTATTAGTTCCATAATGCTCTGTTGTCATCGCCACCATGTTGGGTCTGTAAAACTGAAGCTGTTCCGGTTGGCCCATGGCTCCCCTTGCAGGCACCTTCTGCTTTACCTCTGTGGTCGTAATGACTGTACCTCATTGAAGTGGACTCCTGCAGTCTTTTTTGTGACTAGCTTATTTTTCATTTCATGGTATGTGCCAGCATTTCCTACCTTTTGTTTTGTTTTTTAAAGAACTTCCTTTGGCTTTTTTTTCTTTTTAGTTGTAGACTTTATTTTATTTGTTCCTATGTGGTGCTGAGGATTGAACCCAGCGCCTCAGACATGCAAGGCAAACACTCTACCAACTGAGCTACAACCCCAGCCCCCCAGCATTTCCTACCTTTTTAAACATTCTGTTGGGGCTGGGGTTGTGGCTCAGCAGTAGAGCAACTGCCTAGCACACATGAGGCACTGGGTTTGATCCTTAGTACCACATAAAATAAAGGACACAAATGTCCACCTACAACTAAAATGTTTTTTTTTTTTTTTTTAAATGAGTATTCTATTGTATATTCCACGTTCTCCTTATCTGTGCTGTCACTGAACCCTGAGTGCCCATGTTTTGGCTGTTTGAAGTAGTGCTGCTATGAACATGGGCCCCTCTGAGACCTTGTTTTAAATTCTTTTGAACATACACCTACAGGGGGCGCTGTTGCATCCTGTGGTAATGCTGTGCTGCTTCCGTAGCACCCGGAACCATGGGCCTCCTCACCAGTAGTGCACAGAGCTCTAGTCCCTGCACCAGTGCTTAGTGTTGTTGTCTACGAAGCCCTCCTTGGCATAGGTGATTCCATCGTAGTTTTGATTTGCACCTCTCTAACTATTAATATGCATGTAGGCTATCTGTGGATCTTCTCTGGAGAACAATGTTCAAATCACTTTTTAATTTTTAAACCCAATTTTTAATTGGGTTGTTGTTGAGATTTAGAATTGGCTGTATATTCTAGGTGTCAGTCCTTTATCAGATATGATTTGTGAATTTTCTCTTCCATTCCATGAGTTGCCTTTTTTTTTTTTTTTAATATTTATTTATTTGCTTTAGTTGTGCACAATGCATTTATTTGTACATGGTGCTGAAGATTGAACCCAGGCCACGCACATGCTAAGGCGAGTGCTCTACCGCTGAGTCACAACCCCAGCCCGCCGTGAGTTGCCTTTTTACTATTTTACATATATGTTTACACACACACACATTTTTTTTCTTCAGTGCTGGGGATGGAACCCAAAGCCTTGTGCCCACCAGGCAAGCTTTTCAACACTGAGCACATTAACTAGAGCCTACATATATGTATTTTTTTGGTAGTGGGAATTTAAACCAGGGGTGCTCTACCACTGAGCCACATCCCCAAGCCCTATTTATTTTGTAAGCTGCTTAGGGCCTTGCTGAGTTGCTGAGGGAGACCTCAAAATTACAGTCATCCTGCCTCAACCTCCCACATTCTCAGGTGTGTGCCACTATGCTCAGAGCTCATGTATTCTTTTTTTTTTCTTTCAATATTTATTTATTTGCTTTAGTTGTATACAATGTGTTTATTTTTACGTGGTGCTGAGGATTGAACCCGGGCGGCCCACGTGCTAGGTGAGCGCTCTACTACTGAGCCACAACCCCAGCCTCTTATATATTCTTTTGATGCACAACTTTTAAATTTGCTATTGGTGTCACATCCAAGAAATGGCTGCCAAATCCAGTGCTGTGAAGCATTTGGTGTTTTCCTCTAAGAGTTTTATAGTTTGGTATTTTTTGTTGTTGTTGTTTTGTACTGGCATTGAACTCAGGGGCACTCAACCACTGGGCCACATCCCCAGCCCTTTTTTGTTATTTTATTTAGAGACAGGGTCTCACTGAGTTGCTAAGTGCCTCGCCATTGCTGAGGCTGGCTTTGAACTCGCGATCCTCCTGTCTCAGCCTCTCAAGTGCTGGGATCACAGGCGTGCGCCACCATGCCCAGCTGAGTTTTATAGTTTTAAGCCTTACATTGAAGATCCTAATCCAATGTGTTAGGTGAGGGCAACTCTGTTACCTTCCTGGTGGGTGTTTTCTCAACTTTTGTTGAAGACCGTCCTTTACCTGTTGAGTGGTCTTGTGCCCTTGTTAAACACCTGTAATCCCAGCTACTTGGGAGGCAGAAGCAGAAGGATTACAAGTTCCTGGGCAATGTCTCAAAAATTTGCTTGTGTAGCGTGCCCACAGGCTGGGTTCAGTTCTCCGCGCTATAAAGGAAAGTCACTTGACCATATTTGTGAGGGACTGTTTGTGGGTTCTTTTGAGTCTGTTCCCTGATCTGTTTTGTCTCTTTAGCAAGATTTGAAATCAGGAAATATGAGCCCTCCAGTTTTGTATCTTTCAATTGTCTTTTGTTTATCAGGGTTCCTTGATATCTATTTGAATTTTTGGTTGGGTTTTTCTGTTCCTGCAAAGCCACAATTTGTTGTGCTGTGAGTAGACTTACTTTTGACACTTCAGGATGCCTGGCGTTCATCTTATTTTTTTCCAGTCTTGAGTCTTGATTCAACCAGTTCTCCAAGGAGCCCAGGTCCATGTAGTGACAGATTTTAGAAACCGTGTGTGATCTGTGCACTGGGAGCAATCAGTGCTACTGAGGTATGTTACAGGGCCTGGGCCCAGCAGTCTGTGGGTGTGCACACGTGTATTTGTGTTCACTTGTATGTAGGTTTAAAAGTCACACATTTATCCCCATGCTCCAGAACCTTAAGGTTCTCTGTGGCCTTTGCCCTCAGAGTTGATGCTTTTGGTGGAGTATTTCCTCCAGTGTTTTCCTGACAGCTCCTCCTCATCTCAGCTCATTACTGCCCGTTGGTTCCTGGAGTATTCTAATGCCAAGCTTAGACACATAATTTCACCTGCCAGCGCTTCCAGACACTCTGTTAAAAGCATGTCCCCTCTGAAACCAGTGTCCCTCCACGCTCACTGAGCTGATTGAAGTGTGGGGTGAGCCCTCAGCAGTGTCAGTCTGACCCCTAGGATTGGGCTGGTGAAGGGTCTGCTAGTTCTTCTAGGAAGCCTGATGTGCCTGTTGCTGTGTGGGTGCCAGGAAACAAACCTGAGGCTGTGGGTGTGTGGCTGTAGTTCACATGAAGCTTATCACTGAAATTTCCAAATTTCACAAACAAGGAATTTTAGTGTTGTTGGACTGATAGGAGATGTTAGCCAATTTTCTTAAACAGGCTGTTAAAGAAATGTGTTAAGAAATAAAAGCTGGGGCTGGGATTGTGGCTCAGCGGTAGAGCACTCACCTAGCACGTGCACGGCCGGGGTTCGATCCTCAGCACCACATACAAATAAATGCATTGTGTACAACTAAAGCAAATAAATAAATATTTAAAAAATAAATTAAAAAACAAAAAAGAAATAAAAGCCAACTCAAAGACCTATAATCCCAGCACTTGGGAAGTTGAGGCAGGAGGTTCGCGAGTTCAAAGCCAGCCTCAGCAATGGCGAGGCCCTTGGTAACTCAGTGAGACCCTGTCTCTAATAAAATACAAAAAAGGGCTGGGGATGTGGCCCAGTGGTCGAGTGCCCCTGAGTTCAATGCCAGGTACCAAAAAAAAAAAAAAAAAAAAAAAAAAAAAAAAAAAAAAAAAAAAAAAGGGTGGTGGTGGTGGGAATTTTGATTAATGAAGCAGCACAACTATTTTCTTGGGAGATCTTTGCTACTGTGTATTATACTGATTTGTTTAAAGCATATATACAAAATATAGAATATATATGTGGATATTCTAATGCATCATAATTTAATTGGTATCCCGCTTTTTGTTAGAAATTCATACTTTATTATGTGCTTATTAACTCTTTCACATTTAAAAAAATCCTTTGTATATTATTTCACAAACATTTAAAGCCATGCTGGGGCTGGGTGGTAGATGGCAAGCATTCTTAAGACTGGGTTTAGTCCCTAGTGCTCCAAACCAAACCAAAACAACACCTCACCCACACCCTCCGCCCAACTGCTTTGAGCACGCACCCTGGAGGACTGTAATGGCGGTTCAGCGATCTGTGCAGCAACAGCAATTGTTAGACCTTTTATTCTGAAAGATTTAACAGTGCGGAAGCCACACAGCTCTGCCACAGCACCACCTGTGTGGCCATATGGTGTCAGCACTCTTGACTTCACTGCCCCAGTGCTGTGTGGGTCCTAGCAGGACCAGGTGACACAGGTCCCTCTCCTTAAGAAGTTGGCTGGGTTGCTCTTGGTGATATCCCCATTACTGCTGTAGTAACAGCAGGGCTAGTAGCCCCCACCCACAGTCATCACTGTGTTGTGATGGATTGGCAGGTGGCCATGCCCTAAGGATTCAGCATCTGTACCAAGAATCCGTGGGAACCCACTCGCATCCCTCTTAGCATCTGCTTCTTTAATCTTTGCTCTGGCTGCCAGAGAACCCAAGATGGCTTCAGATTCTCTGGTTTGCAAATCAGTTGGACATCTGTGTTCCTATGCAGATATTCCCTTGGGGTCTGGCTAGCTGGTGTTCACACCTTGTCTTGCATATGTGCTCACTGCCAGATCCTACTGACAATATGATGGCAATTTTGAAATGCATGACCCCAATTCTCTGGGTTCTAATAACTTATTTCCCTGGCTCCTTGAAATTATGGACAACAATGTAAATGTGGTCAAAAGCTACAGCAGATTTCAGCCAAGAACAGTGGGAATCTTCAGACCTTTGCCAGCCCAGAGACGAGGACTTTTGGCCCATGACTACAGGGTGAGTAGCAATGCAGTGTTTTTCTCCAGGACCCTTTGTGCAAAATTGAAACTGATAACTTCACATCTTTAAAGTGTGAGCCCTTCCCATTTTTGTGAGCACAAATTCTGCTTTCACAATTTTGGTCACTGTATCTTTCAAAAGTGAACTCGTTTTGCCAAGTTGTTTTCCCACCTTGAACGTGTACCTTGCCAGCTGGAAGGCAGCACAAAAGAACTGGTCTAGAGAGGGCAGGAACATGCGTTTTACCGCCCTGAGAAGTAATGGTCTGCGTTCCCACTACTGTTCTAGTGTGGTCAGTGCTCCTTGTGTGGCACTTGCCCTGTGAATCTTCTTGCTTGCCTCTGGCAAAATGGAGGGTGGCCTGGGCATCTGGATTCCAGATGCACCTCACCTGGTATAGGAAAACAGGGTTGCCCTTGGACTTCTTAAACATCATTAAGGGACGGGGAGGCATGGTAGTTCATGGCAAGATGCCTGGGTGGTTGGGTGGTAGCAGCTGCCCATCTGAGAGCATCTGTCCTCAGCTGGGGGCTCTACGTGGCGCTGCCTGGCCTTCCTAGGACAACATACCTGCTTCATCTGGGAGTGGCAGGACCTGAGGTGTGCCACATCCTCTTCCCCTCTCCCCTGCTGGATCCACTTGGGATGTTTTCTCAGCTGCCATTTGCTGCAGAAACCCAGGTACATCACTCCCCCTCCAGATCCAGAAAGGGTGGCTCTGTCTGCACATAAACCACATCCCATTTTGTTTCTGTCTCCTTTACCATCATGTCTGAGATGCTCCCCTCCTGCGTGTAATGGCTTGCTCTTTTGCCACGGACAAGTGCCTTTTCACATCACGCAATTTTTCTGTTATTTAAAAGTCTTCGTAAGTCAATGCCTTCATTTAAAAAACAGCTTCCATGCTGGGTGCAGTGGTGCACACCTGTGATCCCAGTAACTTCCTGGAGACTGCAGATGTAGTTCAGTGGTAAAGTGCTTTTGGGTTCAGTCCCCAGCACCAAACAATAACCCCAAACTGTGAACTGTGGCAGTACCCATTAGCCTAGGGCCAGTGTTACTGAGTAGGGGTAATTCAGAGAAGCCACTGGAAAATGCTTCAAGTTATTTTCCAAGGGTTCATGAAGAATCTTTGCCCCACCAAAGAGCAGTCCTCAGAATACCCAGAGATGGACTCATACTTGAGCCACTGTATTTTTTTAAAAAACAAGCAAAGATTTGGATTTCAGAACAAATATTAATCTTTTAGGACTGCTGCTGGGAATGGTGGGCGGGACTCTGAGCAAACAGGGCAAGATGATAATATACCAGCATTTTAAAACCACATTAGCAAAGGACCTCAGACCATGCCCTTATCCATAGACTGTCCCTAACTTCTGCTACACCGTGACAATGGTGGATAAAGGTGGGTTTTAATCCCAATTCATTCTGGGGAGACCAGGCAAGTTCTTGTACCTCAGGACTAAGGATGCTGACCTGTTTACCTTAAAATCAAATAGCCAGGCATGGCAGTGCTTCAGGGAGGCTGAAGCACGAGGATCACAAGTTCAAAGTCAGCCTCAGCAATTAAGGGGGCCCCTGTCTCTAAATAAAATATTTAAAAAAGGGCTGGGGACGTGGCTCCATGGTTAATCGCCCAATTGGGTTCAATTCAGGGAACCAAAAAAAAAAACCCACCAAGTAAATAAACCCTAACAAGCAAAAGCAAAGGAGAAAGGAGGGGAACACGTGGTATTCTAGCTTTTAGGCTAAGCACACACGTTCATACTCCCACCATGAGCATCCCTTAACAAGGGGCATGGGGCAGGAGGCCATCAGCAAATGGGAACAATACATGGAGAGATGTATACTGATGACCAACAGGAAGCCAGGGCCCAGGACATGGGCTGTCAACAGGCGAGTGGGGCTTGGTGCCCATCTGCCAACAGAGCACTGGAGGGGCCTAGTGCAACATTGAGGATGAGGGGAAGCTGATGCTCTCCAGGAAAGAGACTAAAAAATCTGAATGTAACAAGCCAAAATGGAGAATGCCTTTGAGCATTTGATGCAGGAGCATGAGAGAATTCCAATCCACATTACCTTGACGGTTACATTCTCTTTTGATGGGTGGAGAGGTGGGATCTGGGGAGGAAATGTGACCTTGGCACACAGTGCAGTCATACCAACTCAAACACTGGTGTCTCTTGGCTTTTAAAAGGGAAGTACGGGCAAAGCACAGTAAATAGTTGGTAACAGAATGAAATGCCACTGACGTTAACATATGAAAGTGAAGGCTGGACAGACAAACCAGAAAGGTGGCTGGGGAAAGGCGGCAAGGGCTGAGCCTGAGCACGTGGCCTTGAGGAGTGCGAGCAGCACTCCTGCTCAGCTCCAAGGCTCCTTTACTAAAGTCTAGCTCACCATGTCCACGCGATGGTTTAAATGTCAAGGTGGTTACGCCCACAGTAAAGAAATGCTATTTTCACTCATCAAAAATGGCAACAAAAGAAAGGCCCATGTGAATAGGGGTGCACTGTGCAGTCCCCCATGGTGCACAGGATACTGGCCCTGTGGCTCCCCTGTTGGGGCGGGCACTGAGCACACAGAATGCTCACCTCCAGAGCCGATCATCAAGCACACCTCCAAAGATGCCCATTGAGGGTTATCACTATAGGAGAGATCAAATGTTAGAGCACATCCACTGATACAAAGTAGCAACTGTTTAGGGGGAAAAAATGAATCTGTTTCAAATAGGAATTTGAATGATCTTTAATTTTAAATTTTTTTTAATTTCCCGAGTTTTCAAAGACAAATACATTTATAATAAGTTATCTAGCAGGAAGAAAGTTTGTTAAAAGATGACCAGATAGCAGAGAGAACCAGTGGACCCAGCAGCAGCTTGGAAATTGACAGTGACACCCCCTTTAATGTAAAAAGGCCCTGTGTTGGGGATTTGTCTAGGCCTAGACTCTTCTCCAGTTTCTCACCTACCAGGGCTGTGGCATCATCAGCAAGATGAGGCAGTGTCAGCACTACTCAGTAGCAAACACTTCCTCCCAGGCTGGTCCCTGCCTTGTCCCCTTCCCCAGCTTTTACATCTAGTGCTTGCTTATCCTGAAAAGGTTAAGTTTTTTTTTTTTTTTTTTTTTTTTAAATAATGGTACTGAGGATTGAACTCAGGGGCACTTAACCAATGAGCAACCTCCCCAGATCGTTTTGTATTTTATTTAAAGACAATTCTTGCTAAGATGCTGGGGTTGGCTTTGAATTCATGATCCTCCTGCCTCAGTTTACCAAGCCACTGGGATTATAGGTGTGTGCCACCAAGCCTGGCAACCACCCTAAAGGTAGATAGTAATACACTCATCTTCAGGTGAGCTCCAGGTCACACAGTGACAGACCTACAGTTAAAACCCAGCTCTTCATGGCTATAGAGCTTGAGCATCACCACCGAACTAGAATCACAAAGACCTGACAAAATGTCACTCCAACCACCTCAGTCTACCATGTATTAACATAATTTTTTTTTTTTTTGGTACCGGGGATTGAACTCAGGGGTACTCGACCACTGGGCCACATCCCCAGCCCTTTTTTTGTATTTTGTTAGAGATAGGGTCTCACTGAGTTTCTAAGTGCCTCGTCATTGCTGAGGCTGGCTTTGAACTTGCGATCCTCCTGCCTCAGCCTCCCAAAGTGCTGGGATTACAGGCGTGCGCCACCACACCCAGCTCTAACATAATCTTTAAAAGCCAACTGGGAAGGGCTGGGGTTGTGGCTCAGCAGCAGAGCGCTCGCCTCGCACGTGCGCGGCCCGTGCGGCCCGGGTTCGATCCTCAGCACCACGTAAACATACATGCATTGCATTGTGTACAACTAAAGTAAATAAATAAATATTTAAAAAAAAAAAAAAAAAGCCAACTGGGAAAACCACCTTAGATGATGGAATGAGAAGCCTCAATAGAAAGCATTTTAAACCATCTACTCAAACTTTCAACCCAAGGAAGGAAAACACTAAGAAACTGATCCATCCTGAGTTTCAGATGCTGAACCCAGCATCCTCTACAACAGTCCCCACTGTGCACTTTTAAGTGTTCAACAGCATCAGCAAGAGCAAAGCCAAGAAAACCGGAGCAAATGAGCTATCACTTTCAATTTTCTTTTCCAACTTTACGTTTTTCTTTAAAAATTATTTGTATTTTAAAAAATAGATTCCAATAAAACCTCAATATCCTTCCAATGACCACTTAAGCCAAAACAGTGACCTTTCCACTGCTGTGAGAAAAGCAACAAAACCTGAAAAATATCAGATGGTGAAAATAACACTTTGATTACTAGAAACTTCTCCAGTAAAACTACAAAAACAATATGTAAAAACATTCAAGCCAGGTGATGAGATTTTAAAGAAAAAAAGGAATCAATAACTTCTCTGGGAAATCCACTCTGATGAATGGAGAAGTGACAAATCCAGCCTACGTAAACTGCCTCGCAACGTTTAGATATTGATTCTTCATTCCCTAAAAACAAACACTACAGAATTCTGCAGGCCAGGCCACCAGAGAGCCAGTGCAGCCTGGCTGCCCTAGACCTCAGGTGCCATGAAGTTGAAGCCAAGAAACCTCTGACTTACAGGAGAAAGGATGCTGGGCAAGATCCCACCATCCCACTGTCTCAGGCACCCTTGGGTGCCCACCTGTGGAGCCAGCAGAGGATTTCCCCCACAGCAGAAAGCACCTGCCCCCAACTCATGGTGCTGCCCAGGGTTGTCCTAAATCTGCAGGCTTCCGTTCCCTTTGTGTGTATGTGTCTGTATACATATATATGTACCAATACACACACACACACAAAAAAAAAAAAAAAAATTAATCGGGATTGAACTGGTTTAGGAGTCAGGATTTTATGGAGTCCAGAAGGGAGGAGGATTTGAAGAAGTTCTTCTTCATAAAAATTGAGAGCACCGAGAGAACCTACCCTTTTGATGTTCTTAGCCGCACGTCTTAGGGTTTACTTTATTGCTGATTACAGACTTAAAACTATGAAATGTGTGCTGCTTGGCAAGTTACACAAGTGCTCCTTACATTTCCTATAAAAGCTTAAAGAAAAACAGACACTACAAAGAGTGAGAGAAATACGAATGGCAACAGCTTCAAAATAAAGGATTTAGTAACAGAAGAAGCCTCCACAGTTGGTGTCTGCAAAAACTTATCCAACTCATGCAGACATTCAAATCAATGTCAACACTGAATTATTAATACTTATCCCTCGAAGCTGCAAACTAGAAAAGCCACCCACTTATATTTATGATCACACAAACCACCTAATTTGCTCAAGGTTCAGCTTAAAGCAACATTTAATATCCTTTACAAGATGGAATCTATGACATGTTCAAAAGGAAAACTTGCATTTTTGTTTAAATGCAACTGTGTTCAGAAGTGTGTGATTTCCTAAGAAACCGTGCTGGGCTTAGCCAATTAGGAAAACATGGCTCACAGCAGTGTCACGCTGGCTGCCTGGAGGTAGCCCTGGAGATACTGGAGCGCTTCTGCATTGAGGCTGGTGCTCACCATTGATGGAACCTACGAGAGAGGGAAACCACATGCTGGAAAAGCCCTCATTGGTCCATGAGGCACAATGAGGTAACTAGGGGTAAAATGATGTCATGTCTAACACCTGCTCTAACATTCTCTACAAAGAAAAAAGAAACAAATGAAAAGAGATGGGCCAAGTACTGGTAACCATTACAGCTGAGTACATGAGGGTTTATTAAGCTGTTTCTATGTATGTTCGAAGTTCTCCCTAACAAAACAAAATCAGATCACACAGAATACAACTATACAGCTATTATGAGATTTACGTCTGACCCATCATTTCCACAAGTGCCACATTTTAGAACAGGATTATTTTATACTGGCAAACACATTATCCTTCAAGGATTTTTTCCCTTTATTTTCACTCCTAAAACCTTCATTTAAAACATGCTTGCTGTATATAGTAAAAAAAAAAGAGCTCATCATTTAAATTAAAAATATACTTTTAAACTCAGTAGGCAGCAGTGTGGTCATCCTGCCCAGTGGAAACAGCCACCCAACTACTCTACTATCCTCTTGCTTCCACCAATCAGACAGCGCTCTGACACAGAGATACCTACCCTTCCTGGACAGGCGGTAGACAGCTTGTGAAGTGACTGTGCCAGGTGAATTTTGGGGTTGTTCACCATTTGACCCACAGGGTCATGCTCTTTTTTCCCTGCAAATGCCAACTGTGAGAAGGCAGTCTGGTATCCTGGGGTATCTTCTATGTCGATGAAATGCTCTTCATCTGGAATGGTGTCATCCTCAGGTAACTCAAAAAGGCCAATCAGAGACTGTAATAAAGGAGTCCTAGTGTGGAAGAAAACAAGAGACAAAAGCTCAAGAAAATACTTCAAAGATTTAAACGAAAAGCAACAATTCCTCCAAGAAATAAAACTACAGACTCAGTCTGAGGAGCAGGGAGGGAATGTGGAAAGTAAGCCTGCCGCCAGTGCTCACTCCTGTCCAGAAACCATTCAACTCCTTCGGCTGGAGCTCCTCAATTTGTTTTTTGGAAATGACTCAATCTTAAACCAAACCAAGGTGCTTGAATGATAGGAGTTTAGTTATAAAAGTAAGTACCCAGCTGCCAGATCATTTTGTGGAAGAGGCTGTCTGAGGGGATCCAAAAGGAAAAAGAGGCGAGAGGTCAGAAGAGGAAAGACATTCGAGATGCCTGTACTGACAGGCAGGCACTTCTCCATCCCCCTGTAGCTGCTACTTTATTCAGAAGCCGGCTTGGCTGGGCTCTCTTGGTTAAGGCTGTCACAAAACAGTCTTGGAAATCATCTAGACCAGCACTTGAAAAGGGTCTGTGAACCACTACCAATAAATAACCAGAAAACAGGACCCTTGTAGGCTCAGAGGGATCCACAGCTCATGTCTCAGATCTGACAGTAGCCAGGAGAGAAGCTGAGGTCAGAATCCAACTGTCTCGCCCCATGAGAATAAGCTTGGATGATTCTGCAGTCATGAGGAAAGGAGGCTGTAATTTCACAAAAACATTAGAGTGGAGTACTCACCACAGCTTGGTGTATTCAGTATCCATCATTGGGGGACATTCTGTTAGTAATTTGGTTATGCCAACAGCACAGATCTTTTTCTCTACATTTCCAGATACTTTCTGAATTTCAGGAATTATGATTTTTTCCAAAACCATTCCAAACATTCTGTTAATGAAAGCAAAATAAACCCAATGTTAAATAATGTTACCAACATAAATAGGGTTAAATGATAAGTGAGTAAACTGCTAAATAAAAAAGTCTCCTATTAGGGGCTGAGGTTGTAACTGAGCGGTAGAACACTTGCCTGGCACGTGAGAGGGGCTGGGTTTTATCCTCAGCACCACATAAAAATAAATAAATAAAATAAAGGTATGTGTCCAACTACAACTAAAAACATATAAACAAAACTTTCAAAAAAGGTTCACAGCCAGGCGCGGTGGCACACGCCTGTAATCCCAGCACTTGGGAGGCTGCGGCAGGAGGACTGTGAGTTCAAAGCCAGCCTCAGCAGTGGCGAGGCACTTAGCAACTCAGTGAGACCCTGTCTCTAATAAAATACAAAAAAAAGGGTTAGGGATGTGGCCCAGTGGTTGAGTGCCCCTGAGTTCAATCCCCGGTACCAAAAAAAAAAAAAAAAGGTTCCCATTATTGGTTAGCTGAAGGAACCTAGAGATGACAAAATGAACCAAAAAACCTCCCTGTCCACCTTTGGTCAACTGCCATCTTCTTTTGTGAATAAATACCACCCACATGATTACAAAGTAGAATGTTTGCAGGTTAGTTTGGTGTTGGTATTTTGTGCTTTTAAACTACCCCATCAAAAAGAGCCTGGCACAGTGGTGCATGGCTATAATCCCAGTGGCTTGGGAGGCTGAGGCAGGAGGCTCACAAGTTCAAAGCCAGCCTCAGCAACATATAAAGAAGGAAGGGGGGTGTGGGGCACGGGTGGGGATGTGGCTCAGTGGTTAAGTGCCCTGGGTTTAATGACTGGTACAAAAAGAAACACCCACCCCATCAGTCAAGCACAGGGCATGCCTGTAATCCCAGTGACTGAAGGCTAAGGTGAGAAGATGGCAAGTTCAAGGCCTGCCCAGGTAACTTAGCCATGTCTCAAAATGAATAATTAAAAGAGCTGGGGATATATAGTTCAGTGGTAGAGCACCCCTGGGTTCAAACCCCTGTGCTGAAAACAAAGAAAACCCAAAACAAACCACCCCATCATTCCAACAGCAGCAATGACTGGTTTTTGAACATTTCTGGATTATTATAAACTTCCCAAATTTGTTTGCTTATATAGCAATTTAAAAAAAAAATATTTTTTTAGTTGTCAATGGACTTTATTTTGTTTACTTATACGTGGTACTGAGAATTGAACCCAGTGACCCACACATGCTAGGCAAGCACTCCACCACTGAGCCATGACTCCAAGTCCTGCTTTATATAGCTTTAAGTGTCCATGCTGATGACTTATTTTTAAAAAATGATTTTGGCCAATCATTATATGTTATTGAAAACACCCTGGAAGTAATGTTTTTCCGCAATTCTAAATGATGCAAAATCCTCATTACTTTGTGCTTTAATAAATTCTATGAAATGGAAAATGCGGAGCAAAGATACACCATTTTACAGTTCCAGATAAACAGAGCACAGGTCTTGCTCTCTACGAAGATGGTGCCAATTTACACTCCACTTGCAGTTCATGAGACTATGGATTCCCCACAATCTGCTGGAAACTGTATTTTCTGGAACAATTTTTCTAGTTAATTCACTTTTTAGTCAATCTGCAATATTTTCAGGCACAGGGACCTAACTTAACCCAAAGAATTCTGCCACCTCCCCCAAGAGTTCCTCTATCATTTTCTATAAGTTTCCCATTTTCTTACCACCAGGAAACACCACTCACACTCTTGAGTAGTGCACACAATGTTTTGGTATATGCACAAGCCCAAAAATAAGTATACACACACCAAAAAAGCACAAGCCGAAGGCAGGCTCCTGAACTTTGAGAATTAGGAAAATGATCACAGGGATTTTTCTTTACAATTCTACACCTAAGAATATTTTAGAAACAACAAAGATACTAACTCCAAGAACCACGAAATTATCTATAAAATAGATACTGGTCAAATAATATTCTTTCTTTCAAAAATGAAATTTAATAAAAACATAACTTACTTTGGTTGTATACCATCAAATATTTCTTGTAATGCTAGTGCCCCATATTTTATGCAATACAAATTAATAAAGACTAAGAAACCTGTTAAGAGAAGATGCAGAATGTTAGGAGAAAAGACTCACCACACTCCACTGGTAATTTACTAAAAGAAATCTAACATGAAACCCATGCAAAATCATTAAGCCAGTAACTACTCTTGGCATTGCATTTATCTTCCAATGCAATTTAACCTAGAGATATCTGTCTTTATGTTATAAACCTTTATGTGCAATCTCTGAATTGTATTTCTTTCTACTATTTCTACTGGAAAAGGGTTTTTAATAGCTAAACTTAATGTAAAGCAACCTATGGAGCATAATCCATTTGAAACTACAGTTAGCAAAACACATTTTCAAGGTATCTGCTATGTAAAGCTTACAAAAGATAAAAAGTATATTATCTAAGCACAAAGTCTAAGTGGTTTAGGCTAATTTCCTTCTGGTTCTGTAAATCACCCAAAATAATTTACTTACTCTTGATAAACTTTGTTGTTTTGGAATTCTGAAGTCTTTGGAATAGTAGAAGGAAAATTTGTTTCCGGTATTGGTCGACTGATTCACTAAAGAATAAACAGCAATTAAAATCCAGCATTTTTCTGAGCACCTAACAAAAACCTAATTAAAAGCACAAGGTCATGTAGTCATACTCACGGAGGCATGTGCTCTATTATACTGTTTAGAAGATAGAAACCTTGGTGGTCATTTGCTTTGGATGCAATCAGCTTCTGGAAGACACCCAGTAACCCGGGCTACAATAAACAGATAAATGATAAACAGTTTAAGAGGTAAAGATTAAATTGTTCCCAAACAGGTGACACATACTTTGAAAATGGTTCACACTGAATAATCTACTTTTCCTTTTTTCTTTAGTTCTTACTTCTGAAAGGTAGGGGGGAAATTCCATCATAAAAAGCCACTAAAGCTAAGTTCTTGAAATTAAACTTTCTGGCTCTTTTTTCTTCCCCATCATGAATATATATAAGTAATAACTCAAGGATTAAAACACACATTAATATTTTCTACTCATTACTTTCTATTTTTAAAAATTTAATTATTTTAAACAAAGAAAAATTTAAAACCTGCCATTCCTAGTTTCTTCATGAAAATTGTAATTACCTTAGAAAATTGTAATTACTTCAAAATATATCCAACTCACAATTCTGTCGGCCGCAGCACTGGCTATCGTATTGGAACCGCGTTCTAAGAATGCCTGGAGAAGCCTCACAAGAGCAGGGATGTTTCCTGTTCTTTCCCAAAGCACTGGCTGTAGTAGGTGAGGAAATAAGGCCATGTAGGAAGACGGGATATCATTTTTGTGCGTTTCCAGAAGCAAAGACATCACTTGAAAGACGTACGGAATAAACTCTGTCAACGAAAATAAAAGCAGCCGTTGGCCCCCAAAACAATGGCTCTAGCACCACAGGCGCACCTCTAGGAGTGGCAAAATGCCACTACCTGGTTTCTGTCCATCATCAAAAAAGCAACTTCCTTACCTTGTACATCATTTTGTAAAATTTCAGTAAACACCAGAAACAAAGCCTCCTCAAAATTCACAACAGCAGCAGGGTTGGCTTTGCAGGTTATTCTTATGGCTAAGCATATTGCCTCAAACATGTAGTGATTAAAGTGAGGTTTGCTTGGGTTCTGAAATTAGAAAAAAAAAAAAAAAAGAAATCCCAAAAACCCAATTACTCTAATAATCCAAGTGACTATAATAAATATCATTAAACACAAAACACACCTAACCTTTCTGAAACATATTTTTGAAAAATCAGCATCAAGGGGGGGAAATCCATTAAATTCATACTTATTTGTTTAGATCATTTTCTTCTTTTTAGCACTGGGGATGGAAGACAGGACCTCAAGCATTAGACAAGCAGTCTACCACTAAGCTACACCCCCAGCCCTGTTTGGATTTTTTTTTTTTTTAATGGCCAAAAGTCCACTACAAGGAAGTGACTCCCTTCAGAGTCATGAAGGTGGAGGGTGGGGGTGTGAGTACAGAAGCCTCAGCCCCTACCCTGTGAGACATGTCTTAAGCCTATGTGCTCCCAGAGAGCGACCTTGGAGACCGTGGTGGAGGACAGGAACAGAGCTGGGACACCAAATCCTGTTCCACACTAGCCTTACAATCAGTGGGTCTCATGCCGTGTCACAGAGTGATGACCCTCCATACCAGCAGTTTTCAGTATTCTTTTTTTTTTTTTTTTAATATTTATTTATTTACTTTAGTTGTACACAATGCAATGCATTTATGTTTACGTGGTGTTGAGGATCGAACCCGGGCCGTGCACCTGCGAGGTGAGCGCTCTGCCGCTGAGCCACAACCCCAGCCCTTTAGTATTCTTTTTAAGCAAGGAAACTATTTTCCTCCAATGAAAATTTCCCTGGCAAGGAGAGCACACCAAGTCCATTAAGCCAGGAGATGAGAGTGTGCCCGTGCCATGGGCAGCGGCAGGGAAACTACTTCTCCCTCCACCCACCCAGGCCCAAGTAGTCCTTTACCTAAAACTCAGTTGAAAAATAACTACTCATTTCTCAAGTCCCTCTAACACTTCATATGAATTTATCTTGTCATAGCATAGTTAGGAATTAGCATCCATAAAAACTGTCTACCTCAAAATCACTTTTTATTTTTAAAATTTAGTATTAGTATTTACATATGAATCAAAATATATATATAATTTTGGCCAAACAGTGAGCTTCACTTTGGGGAAATAAGAGTAAGGAACAAGAGATACAAGATACTTCTTTTATGCCCATGCAAAGCTTACCTTCTCCCATCTAAATTTCAGTTCATTTGCACTTTCTTTTAATTTTCTATACAAAGGTGCTACAATGAGAACAAAATCTGAGCCTATACTTAAAGATGACCTGTCCTATCCCTCACACTTTCAGAAAAGCATATCAGCTGCTGGTCAGTAGAAGGCACAGACCCTCCCCCACACTTCACCTAAGGCCTGAGTTCAGGGGCCCCAACAGTTTGGAGCAAGGTAAAAACCACCTCACTTTCACAATTGGCCGTTACCTTACTAACAGCTAACAGCTTCTGAGTAAGCTGAGTGATGAGAGTAGGGATATAGGGGATTATGGCTTCTTGCAGGAGGGAGAAACTTCTCATGATAGCTGTAAAATACAAAAAGAGCAAAAACAGAGTCTAGTTAAACCTTAGGATAAAACAGTGACTGGAGGGGGAAAGCCCACTAATTCCTCAAATACCCCCAAGATAGCTCTCTGCATTTAAAAGTAAATTTCCCCTCCTTTTATTAGGATAGGGGTTGACAACAAAATTTAGCTGGAGAATACTGAGTACTTCCAGAAGTCCCAAAGCGTAAAGATTCTTAAAAGTGACAATAAAAGGTAACTAGATGACTCAAGAGGCAGAAAAAGAGAAGGCAGGAGCAGCAAGGTGTGAGGGAGCCGTCTCAGGCTTCTCACTTTTTATCTCTGGCAGAAATGGTCAGCCCTAGCCTGAAGAATCATGACCTCAGCCAACAGCAGACTGAAAGAGAAAGCCAGCTGCCCATCTCCCTGAAAAAGAGATTAGGAACCCAAGAAAAACTCTGAAACTACATATAAAACCAGAGTCCATACTACAAAAATACTGCTCATTAACAGATGCCTAAAAACATTTGGCATGGGAGAGAAATATATCTGTAAGCTGTATGACGGTTCTCTTTCCACTAATGTCATTTCCAGAATAAATGTTGATGGCCAGAAAACCTAGCACATACCAGGCCTAAGGGACAGAGAGCCATCTCTTGCCTCCTAAATGCACACAGGCTGATTCCTCTACCTGAGCTGAAGACGCACACCTGCTGCCTCTCCCTCACACCTCAACTTGGACATCACTTACTGGAGAAATGGTCTACTGTATAGCCACTAACTGAGGCAGGATCATAAATAATTTTATCTTCCCACTGCTTGTAAGTTTCCCTGATGAGGTTAAGAGGGGTGGAGGATGGTTGAGCCTGCCTGCACCCACAACTCTACTGTGGAGCAGGCGTCACGCCGCACATTCTCACGTACTCCAGGAACACAGCAACAAAGACCACAGACGCTCAAGGTTCTGGACACCCACACACCCACACCTAGATACACAAAGAGACTCCCTAGGAGTCATGACCCAAGCAGGAAGGATCAGGGCCAGTTTCTTTAGAAAGCATTTCCTATGCCCCAGACACTAGGCTTTGGGATGCAACAGTGAAGAAGACGAAGCTTATCCCCGAGTTAGCTGGCAGCAGGGTGCTCTCCTGTGCAGCTGCCATGTGTGCTCATGTTTCCCGAGCCCTAGCAGAGCACACAGGCAAAGCTGTTACATGATCTGACTTCTACCTTCACAAACTCAACATAGGCAAGAAAAAAATAGTTTGCTATGTTTTCTATAAGGGATTCAATATCAAGCATAGGCAAATGGTTCTGAAAACAGTTATTAATAAACAAGCCATTTTTTTTAATTTTAAAATATTCAAACCTACCTATGTCTAGGTAAACAATATTGAGGGTTTACTCTTGTGCTGTAAGGTGAGACACTTAGTTATATCTGTACACCAGGGAAAAGGCCTACCTTTCATAATATATTCATTTTCTGAAGAGCCAGGAAGTGTGAGAGCTTTGAAAAGGTTTGTTAGTAGAATCTCAACAAACGGTGCGATTTCTGCAGCTGTAAAACTATAGATAAAAAACAGCTTTCAGTAACTACCAACTCTTGAGTTCATCACAGAATATCCCCAGCAACTACTAAATCACACTTCTTAGCATAAAACTGAGCCGTTTCCCACCACCAACAGTTGGTAGACAGCTTTGGAAGATAATTTTTTTTACATGTACTTATGTAAAGCTCCAAATTAGGCACATCTGGGACCAAAAACAACTGATCAAACCAAGAAACCAGGTGTACTCGACATCACCTAAAACTGCAAAGGCCATACTTGGTTCATTGCACAATGAACAAGAATAGCACTCAGAATTTCAGGGATTTGTGCCTGTTTTTTTCCTGGGGATGGAGCAGATAATTTCTGCATCACTTCTGGCTTGACTCTCTCAAAAGGACATCCTTTCAACCCTTCAAGTGGCCACAAAGAGCATCTACACCAAGTTCTTGGTGGAACCTGCATCTGTTTTCCATCTCCTACCCAGAGCTCAATTTCAATAAGTAACACTGTGCAGAATGGTCACAAGACATGCAGACCACCCATTCCTCAACCTTTTTGGGACGCAGTAGGTGGGAAGTACAGGGGGACTGAAGCTCCCACCCATGATCTACATCCCCAGTGGCGCCCCGCCCATATCCTTTTGTTGTTGTTTGTTCTTTTAAAATCTTTTTTTTGAGATAGCATCTTGCTAAACTGCCCAGGCAGGCCTGGAGCTTGTGATCCTCCTGTCTCAGCTTGGTGTCACTGGGATTACAGACGCTCTTCCACATTACATCCTTGGATCAGGCCAGAAGAGTGCCTTTCTTGGTCTCCAGAGAATCACTTTGACTCAACCATGTGAGTTTTCAGAACTGAGAGTACCAACACAGCCATGTGAAAGTAGCTGTTTCCAGATGCTGCTGAGAGTACCAATGCCACACTGCACTCTTAACTGACGACATCCTTTTGAAAGGCCTTCTGAGGAACTGTTTTCATCTAATCTCATAGACATTGTGAATATTTTAAGTCCCTGTTTCCCTCTTTCCCTTGGCTGCTAGAAGACTCCAGGTAAAAAAATTTCTTTATAGAATCTTCAGATACACAGTTCTATTTATTAATCTTACCACTATTATTTTTCTTTATTCCAATTTATTTAACTTTATTGTCAGAATGCATCTATTTTATGCCCATAATCCCAAAGACTTGGGAGGATGAGATAGGAGGATCACAAAGTTCAAGGCCAGCCTCAGCAACTTAGTGAGACCCTGTCTAAATAAAAATAAATAAAAAGGTCTAGGAATGTAGCTCAGTGAGTGGTAAAGCACTTTTGGTTTCAACCCCCAGTACTTAAATAAACAAATAAGTAAAGCAAGCAGGTATCTATTTTGGTAAGCTGCTTCAAATCCTTTTGGAATAAGACAAAGTATAAATGAATTAAAAGTACACATTTATTTTTCTAACTACTAACAAAATTTTCACACATATCTTTGACCATTACACCCCCCTACCCCAAGCTAAAAATATCTAACCCACTTAGAATCCAGAACTCACAGAGTGGCGTTGTTAGGTCCACGCATAGTGAATAGCCTTTCGAGGGCGTGTGCTGCATAGGTGTGAACCACGATGCTTTCAGCTTGAAGATGATTGATTAAGAGAGGAACAGAGACTAAAAGATGCTCTTTTGGTACCTAAAAAATAATAGTAATAAACACATTTTAAATCCAAGGGTGCTACCTTTGAGTAAAAGATAATCTGAAGAAAAGGTTTTACTGATTTTAGAAACAAGTCTTTTTTCTCCTTCTTCTAGCTCTGTTATAATGGAAAATGACACTTTTGAGAAATCAAAATGTCTACCTCCATATCACGGCTCCATTCTCATTCTCTCTTCCAATTCTTTCCCTGAGCACAAAAGGGCAAAATCTTATGGAAAAGTGAACATACCATAGAAGGGGAATACCATGGAGAAGCAGACTAAGATCTCACTAATATTAAGAGTCATACTTTTGAATAATTTCAAGATATTTTAATCTCTTTTGGGGGGGCAGAATACATGTACCTAATTGGCTGATATCACAAAGATATAAAGACCACACACACACACAAAAAAATCAAATTGCATTCAATAGTTTTACTATAGTGAGAATATTGATAATTATTTTGAAACTACTTACACATCTTAGGATAAAGCAAATAAGTAATTCAGACATGAATGTAACATTTTAAAAAGTTTAAAAAATCCTTATGATCTTAAATTGAATCAGGAACTATTTTATTTCATTCTCAATGTATTTTCTGGCTCTCCCCTATGAAAAACCCTAGAACCAGTGACAACTCTTTAGTAATATGCCTAGTACTCAGACATAATGATCTCTAAATAACAGTTCCCACCATTGAGAGGTGGCTAATTCAGGTCCTGTAATCCTAGCACTTGGGAGGCTGAGGCAGGAGGATCGCGAGTTCAAAGCCAGCCTCAGCCATGGCGAGGCACTTAGCAACTCAGTGAGACCCTGTCTCTAATAAAATCCAAAAAAGGGCTGGGGATATGGCCCAGTGGTCGAGTGCCCCTGAGTTCAATACCCAGTACCCAAAAAAAAAAAAAAAAAAAAAAAAATCAAAGTATACTTACAGTATGTTCACATTCTACCCCTGATTCAAATCTCCAACTCTACCAATACAGCAGTAATACAGGGAACCATAGGAACAAGATAGAATACCATGAAGATACAATCAGCCATCAGCAGAAATGAGGAACTTTCTAAGATAAATGACTGGTTCCTCTGACAAGTAACAGGCATACAATGGGGAGGGGAAAGGATCTCTATTTTAAATTAAGAGACTTGAGACATAATCATAAGTGTGAAGACTATTTGCATCCCAATTTTTAACAAAGCCATTATAAAGAGGCAAGATGCTAAAGGATTATTTGAGAGTTAGGGTTGGTTTTGTTAGAAGTAGATATCAAATGTGATGGCACAGATTAGAGAAGCTGGTATATATGATAAAACTCCTAAGTGGCATAACAAATAAAAAGGCACTTACTTGATTCCTAAAAATCATAATATATTTGATACCATCAGCTTTAAGAACAGGAAACTCATTCACTATTAAAAAAAAAAAAAAAAAAAGTTAAAGTTACTTAAGTGATAAGGATAGTTACTCTCCAAATGAGTGACACCAATGAGTTTTAAAAAAAGATAACGAAAATGTCAAGTAATTAAAGTAGACTTAATTACATCATGATCTACGATGCAGCCACTAATTTAGGCAGGATTACAAACAATTCTATCTTCCCCTTGCCTTTAAGCTTCTAAACAGATGAACACATATTACTTGTACAACTGAATTAAAATGACTGGGGCTGTAGCTCAGTGGTAGAGTGCTTTCCTATCACAAGTGAGGCACTGGGTTCAATACTCAGCACTGCATATAAATAGATTTAAAAACAAAAAACAAAACAAGGTCCATCAACAACTAAAAAAAAAAAAAAAAAGATTTGGGCCATGTGCAAAAACATTCCCAGAATACAAGCTATACTAAATCAAAATCATTCTTTCTAGCTGAGATTTGCTTTAAATTACTCTAGTGGTGGGAAAATAAATTAGTGAAAGGGATAAAAACACCAGCCCGTTGTTAAAGTTGGATGATGATCACACAGAAGCTCATTATAGTACTCTGTCTACATCTGGGTACGTGCAAATTTTCTAGACAAAGATTTTTTTGAAAAAGGAATTATTTTGCCAGGCAAGGTGGTGCATGCGTATAATCTCTGGGATACAAGAGGATTACAAGTTTGAGACCAGCTTGACAACTTTGTGAGACCTGTTTCAAAATAAAAAATAAAAAGGGCTGGAAATATATCTCAGAGGTAAATCTCTAAATCTCTAGAGGTAAATCTCTGGGAAAAAAGGCAGGGGGGGATTATCACAATCTAGACCAATACACACTCATAAATATAGGAAAACTGTTCTTAATTTATCAGTTTCAAGCACTTTGAAACAGACTTCCAATTTTTAGGTTTTTTTTTTTTTTTTTTTTTTTTTTTGGCATCAGGGATTGAACTCAGTGGCACTTGATCACTGAGCCACATCCTCAGCCCTATTTTGTATTTTATTTAGAGACAGGGTCTCACTGAGTTGCTTAGCACCTCACTGTCACTGTCTCAGGCTCCTGAACTGCTGGGATTACGTGTGTGCGCCACCAGGCCTGGTAAGAGTTCATTTTTCAAATGGTAAGGAAACCACAGAATTATTCCTGCTGACACATGATAACAAATTAAGGTCAGTCCATTTAGCCCTATCTTCCCTCCAAATAAATAACATACTATCTATCAAAAGTTCATTTTAAGGGCTGGAGTTGTAGCTCAGTGGTACAGTGCTTGAGTTCAATTCCCAGTACAAAAAAAAAAAGGGGGGGGGGGGGCCTGGGGACAAGGTTCAGTTGACCCTGGATTCAATCCCTGGTAGGAAAAAAAGGGGAGGTGGGCGGAGAGAAGGAAAAAAAATGTTAATTTCAGAGTCAGGCGAGGTGGTGCATATCTGTAGTCCCAGCTGAGACAAAAGGATTGCGCCGGGCGCGGTGGCGCACGCCTGTAATCCCAGCACTTTGGGAGGCTGAGGCAGGAGGATCGCGAGTTCAAAGCCAGCCTCAGCAATGGCGAGGCACTTGGCAACTCAGTGAGACCCTGTCTCTAAATAAAAAATACAAAAAAGGGCTGAGGATGTGAGCCAGTGGTCGAGTGCCCCTGAGTTCAATCCCCGGTACCACAAAAAAAAAAAAAAAAAAAAAGGATTGCAAATTTGAGGTCAGCTTAGGTAACTTAGCAAGAAATAATAAAAAATAAAAAATTTTAAAAAAGGGCTGGGGATGTAGCTCAGAGGAAGAGGTTTTCCTACCAAGGACTAAGTCTTGGGTTCAATACCCAGTACCACACACATAAAAAAGTCAATTTCAGGGCTGGGGTTGTGGCTTAGTGGTAGAGCACCTGCCTCAAATGTGTGAAGCCCTGGGTTTGATCCTCAGCATCACATAAAAATAAATAAATGAGGGCTGGGATTGTGGCTCAGCGGCAAAGCATTCGCCTAGCACATGCGGGGCCCGGGTTCGATCCTCAACACCACATAAGAATAAAGGCATTGTGTAAAACTAAAAATTAAAAAATAAAAAATAAATGAAATTGGGCTGGGGATGTGGCTCAGCGTTAGAGCGCTCGCCTAGCACGTGCGCGGCCCGGGTTCAATCCTCAGCACCACGTAAAAATAAACACATTGTGTACAACTAAAGCAAATAAATATTTAAAAATAAATAAATAAATAAATGAAATAAAGGCATCATGTCCTTCTACAACTAAAAAAATATTTTTAAGAAAGTCAATTTCACATGGGTAAGATCTGGGTAAAACATCTGAAATCAGTAGAAGTAGTTTAGAGAAAAGAAGACGTTAATTTTTTTGAGTATCATGGTAACAAAAAGAGCTCTTATTATGCCAGGTTACTTGATTCATAGTATACTTGATTCATAGTATACTGATGCAAATAAAAATTGCATGTATAGTGCAAGTTATATGACAGAAAACATTTCACAAAACTCACCATTAGCTGATTTCAAATCAGGGAGGATGTGATTCACAAAGAACTCAGTCAGGTTTACAAGTTCATTAGCTTGAGTAATTCCATGCTGAAAAGGAAATTTGTGACAGGGTAAAATAACACTAAATGCCTGCATATATAACCAAAGCAGAAATTAAGCAATTTTAGGAAAGCACAATAAAAATGCAGATGAACCCGTCATATATAAAACAAGACTATCTTTTTTTTTTTTTTTTTTAATATTTATTTATTTGCTTTAGCTGTACACAATGGGTTTATTTGTACGTGGTGCTGAGAATCGAACCCGGGCCGCTGCACGTTCAAGGCGAGCGCTCTACCGCTGAGCCAAAACCCCAGCCCCCAAGACTATCTTAACAGACAACAAACTTGTCAAAACTGAATAGCTAAGTTCAAGTTAATCATGTTTATACACTGAATCTCAGCTAATATAACAAATGTGGCATCTGTCAACAAACTTAAGTGCTTAGTGCTGGTGTTGTGGCTCAGTGGCAGAGTGCTTGCCTAGCAAGTGTGAGGCACTCGGTTTGAACCTCAGCACCACTAAAAATAAATAAATGAATGAATAAATAAATAGAATAAAGGTTAAAAGAAACTTAAGTGTTTAATACATCAAGAGAAATCTTTCTCTGATAATTTTTATCAGAATAGGTTATCTTGCAAAACAAATTATATTATGAAAGACACATTATTTCTTTTTTAATTCTGTGGTTACTGACCTCTATTACAGAAAGAAAACTACACTGAAAAGATTTACCTTCTGTGTTTGGGCTTTTGATGCCAAAGATGTCACCAGGTAAATGGCAGCATCTTTGTGCTTCCAGTTGACAGATGGATTTTTTGCATATTCCTGGAGCATGGAATTAACATAACCAGAGAAGATTCCTGTCACAGGTCCCTCAAAAAACTTGCATAATCCTCGTACCAGATCACACGCAGCCCTTCGTCTAGTATCAATATCTATAAAGTCAAAAGGAAATAAATCTTGGGAGAAAGAAAGCACTACCAACTAAGTGATCCAGCTTATATAAAAAGGAAATTGCCACCTGATAACTATCAACAATGCAAATCATGAAAAGAACATCATATCCCTCCACAAGACAACAAAATGAGAATAAAACCAAGGAGTTCATAGAATTATCATAAACATTACCTAGAATATAAAAAAAGGGCAAATGATTCAATTTGATACTTTTGTGCAGGTCACGTAAGTGCTCATTCTTAAAGCTGTTCAAGTTTAAGGAGGAATACAGTTCTCAGCACAAATCCTTATCCTAGTTCCTCCTCCTCCTCCTGGAAAACAGACCTAAAAGTGGTTTCCTATAAGTCTTATAGTGAAAAAAAAAAAAAAAAAAAATACACACCAGAGCCTTCCAAATCTCTTCTTATATACTCCTCAGAATTATCTTCAAATGCTTCTTCATCAGCAGCTACAAAGAAAGTTGAGATTTTACAATAATCTCCAAAAGACATAGCAAGGCACACTTCCCAATTATCAAATGACTTCTTCAAATACTCTTTAAATCATCACCTTGAGTAACAACCATCACCTGAAAGGCTGGTATCAGGTAATTCACAAAGCTTCAAGAGACTGAGCATCCCAGAATTGACTTTTTACTTATAACTTTCAACAGTGGGTGTTGGAGATCAATCCAAGAACACTGACTTTAACTTGTTCCAGATAAAGGACATTAAAACAAACAACCAACAACAAAAAGCTAACCATACTCACCATCATTTGGTAAGTCATTTCAACAAGTAGGGCAGACAATATCAGAATAAAGATCTGTCCTTTAAATGTAGTTTTAAGGAAACACAGAAGGAAATAAAACCTAATACCTACTGTCTTTATTTCCCATTTTGTTCCAGACTGATCTAATGACTACTGTGATACAAACATAATCCCTTCTATCTTTACTACCTGTTCTTCACAACTATGAAAAGGGGCATACATACAAATAGAGGCTCTTAGAACCATTTAACTTAAAACACAAACTAAGTGGGTTTTGATCTGCATATAATTAGTTAAATCACTTCTCCACTGTTTAAAAAAGAGCTATTTGCCTTGGTGAAACACTAAATCAAACAAAACCAAATCTTCCATAAATTGAGAACCTATATTCTTCTGTATAAGATATTCAAAGTCTTCCTCAATATTTTTATGGAAAACAAAACAAAACAAAACCCTACAGTACAACAAGCTCATTACAGCAAGTCTTATGTCACAGATGCCACATTTTCTGCCTTGGTTTACAAAATAGACAATGAATGACCTGCAAGGAGTTTTTTTTTAAATATATCATCTTTTAATCAATTAGACTGAATGTTACATAAAATGAAAGGAAAACTTTTGAAGTTTATGCTAACATTTTAATTACCTCTAAATTCCATGTTAGGCACAATAACCTTTTCACAGATACTTGTCAGAGTGTTCTGGTCCTCAAACAGATTCTTATAATGAGGTCTTTCACAAACTGAAGCCAGAAATTGAATTGCATTACTCACCAACTGAAACAAAGCCAAAAAAGAAAGAATATTTTAAAAAGCAAAATCAAACAATTTATTTTTGAGGAGGAGTACGGGGAAAGGAAATTTTCATTTCTCTCCACCACCATCTTACCAAATCATATTTAACCTCTTGACCTGTTGTAACTAATAAATTCCAGATGGCTGTGACAAAACGAGGCAGGTACCGTTGAAATTCTTCATCATACTTTTGTGCATAGAGTGCAGCATTATCACAAATCTGTGATTTTAAGAGCTCCAATAAGCCTGCTTCCTCTTCATCCTCACATAAAAGAAGAAAGAAAACTCAAAACATATGACTTTATTGGTTTACAAATACTTTATCCAAGTCTCCATATTCTCTACCACAAATAAGGGAAGTAAGTTCTGAATAAAACTGTTTAAGCCGGGCACGGTGGCGCATGCCTGTAATCCCAGCACTTTGGGAGGCTGAGGCAGGAGGATCGCTAGTTCAAAGCCAGCCTCAGCAATGGTGAGGCACTTAGCAACTCAGTGAGACCCTGTCTCTAAGTAAAATACAAAAAAGGACTGGGGATGTGGCCCAGTAGTCGAGTGCTCCTGAGTTCAATCCCCGGAACCACAAAAAAAAAAAAAAAAAAAAATGTTTAAATTAAACTCTTTAATTTAATTAAATTAAACTCTTTAATTTAAATCAATTATTGTAAACTACATCTATGCCAACAATCTGATCGGGTACTCTGGCTCACACCTGTAATCCCAGCAACTTGGGAGAGTATAAGGTAGGAGGATCACAAGTTCAAGTCCTGCCTCAGGGAAACTTGGTGAGACCCTGTCTCAAAATTCAAAAAAAAAAAAAAAAAAAAAAAATCAGGGCTGGGGAGGGTAGAGTGTCCCTAAGTTCAATTCCTAGTACCGCCCCCCCCCCCAAAAAAAAATAGAAATTTTTTTAAAAATATTTTTTAATTGTTGAGGGAACTTAATTTCTTTATATGCAGTGCTGAGAATCAAATTCAGTGCCTCACACATGCTAGGCAAGCGCACTACCACTGAGCCACAACCCCAGCCCTGAAATCTCCCTCCCTCCTTCCCTCCCTCCCTCCCTCCCTCCCTTCCTTCCTTCCTTCCTTCCTTCCTTCCTTCCTTCCTTCCTTCCTTCCTTCCTTCCTTCCGTACCAGGGACTGAATACAGGGGCACTCGACCACTGGGCCACATCCCCAGCCCTTTTTTTGTATTTTATTAGAGACACTGAGTTCCTAAGTGCCTTGCCATTGCTGAGGCTGGCTCCTGCCTTAGCCTTCCAAAAGCTGGGATTACAGGCGTGCGCCACCACGCCTGGCCCTTTTCATTTTTTTAGATAAGGTCTCACTAAATTGCCCAGGCTGGCCTCTGACTTGCAATCTTCTTGCCTTACCCTCCCAAGTAGCTGGAATTACATACATGCACCACCAGGCCCAGCACAAGTAGATCTTAAATGTTAATACGTGAGCAAATGGGCAGCACAAAACAAGCACTATATGTTGAAAAGTACATATTACAAGACCCAGATCAGAAAACTTCACATATTATAAACATTTATCATTTTCCTTCTTGCCCAAGCTGTGAATGATTTTTTTTTTTTTTTTAAAAAGAGACAATCATTATAGAGGTCTAAATTTTTCTAAGTATATTCAAAGATAAGTAACTTATTTCATAGAGTATTTACAACATGATTACTTTAAAGCTTTACTTTCAATAATGTAATGAAATAGCCTTATCTGTACACTGTAACTTTAGCCAGGCCCAAAATGACTTTTTTTTAAAAAACATACATGACCAAATATGGACTATCAAACAGAAGAAAATGTTACTTGCACTTGCAGAATTTTATCTATTAACACTCTAGGAGTAAACAGGTTTTTAGAGGGTACCCAAACAATACTTAATGAAAGAAAAATACTATTTATGCAACACTTTACATACTTACATCAGTTTGTAGAAGCTTATTATCCAATGTCAACAGGGTATGAAAATGGTTCATCCAAGTTTCCATATTATCTTCAAAAAATTCAGGGAGATCCTAAAGAATAATCATACTGAACTATTTAATAAATTTCCCTATCACACCAAACATTTTATACATGCCTGTGGGCTCAAATCCAAACTTGTCTTAAAAACACTGCCTATTGTGATAAGAATTCTCTGCTCCAGCTAGGTCTGTGGCAGCTGCATAAACCACTCTTATTCTCTTTTTGTGTATTTTCATCACAAATGGTGATACCCTCTACTCAATCCCAATCTATTTACTTCTTCAAGGTCCAGCCACAACCATACAGTGCCTTTCCTTAAATGTCAGTGCTTGCTGGGCGCAGTGGTACACACCTGTGATTCCAGCAGCTCAGGAGGCTGAGGCAGGAGGATTCCGACTTCAAAGCCAAGCCTCAGCAAAAGTGAGGCACTAAGCAATTCAGTGAGACCCTACCTCTAAATAAAATATAAAATGGGTTGGGGATGTGGCTTATTGGTTAAGCAGCCCTGAATTCAATCTCCGATACCAAAAACAAAATAAAACAAAACAGTCAGTGCTTACCAATATGCCCCCTTTCCTTTTGGAACTGCTGCACTTATCATAAGAGATGAACAATTCAGACTATCTTATATAGTTGCTGATTTCCTGTGGCATAGTACAATACTCGCTTCTTAGGAACAAACCCCTAACAGTAAAGATGATGGCTCCTTTGGTTTCCTTGTGCTTCCCAAGCTTCATTTCTCCTGACTTTTAAGAAATAGAACTCAAGGGCTGGGGTTGTAGCTCAGTGGCAGAGCACTTGCCCAGCAAGTGTGAGGCACTGGGTTAAATTCTCACCACCACATGTAAACAAATAAAGATCCAATTCTATTAAAAAAAGAAAAAAATAGAACTCAAAAGAAGATATAAGAGGGTTGGGGTTGTGGCTCAGCAGTAGAGCACTCGCCTAGCATGTGCGTGGCCCGGGTTCAATCCTCAACACCATGTAAAAACAAAGGCATTGTGTACAACTAAAAATAAATAAATAAATATTAAAGAAAATGGAAAAAAAAAAAAAGGAAGATATAAGAAAAACCACTATTTGAGCCGGCATGGTGGTGTACACCTGTAATCCCAGCACTTGGGAGGCTGAGGCAGGAGGATCACAAGTTGAAAGCCAGCCTCAACAATGGAGAGGCATTTAGCAACTCAGTGACACCCTGTCTCTTAATAAAATACAAAAAAGGGCTGAGGATATGGCCCAGTGGTCCAGTGCCCCTGGTTCAATCTCTGGTACCTCAAAAACATAAATAAATAAATAAATAAAACACTATTCATTTAAGTAAAAATTTCTCAAACTGTTATGCAGCTAAACACCAGACGTGGGGCATATCACTTAGGCTGTTTTTTCCTACTGTACCCAAAAGAATCCAGTTTTCTTCTGGGTAATGAGCTACCACTCTGAGTGTAATCATGATGTGAAAATAAGCCCATCACTGCCTATGAATAATAAAAGGCCAAATCCTAGCTGTGCACAGTGGCTAAGGCAGGGGAACCTCAAGCCTCAGGCTATCTGAGGCAATTTAGTGAGAACTTGAGGATGTAGCTCAGTTACCACTGAGCACCTCTGGGCTCACTCACAAAAGTCAAAAAAGGAAAAGAAGGGCTCGGGTTGTGGCTCAGCGGTAGAGCGTTCGCCTAGCACGTGTGCGGCCCGGGTGTGTGGCCCAGGTTCGATCCTCAGTACCATGTAAACATAAATGCGTTGCATTGTGTACAACTAAAAGCAAATTAATAAATATTAAAAAAAAATAATAAAAAAGGAAAAGAAGAAAAAAAGGCCAAATCCTTCCTTTTCTTAATAAATAGCAATCTGTGTTAGTTGGCACCCCTAGCTTGGTCCTGAAGCTCAGAATCTTAAAATTAATGAATCACAAATAGGAAAAAAAAAAAAAAAAAGATTGGAGACTATAATCTCAATAGAAACACAGTAACCAGGACTTTAAAAAAAAAAAAAAATTTTATTTATTTGCTTTAGTTGTACACAATGCGGTTTATTTTTACGTGGTACTGAGGATCAAACCCGGGCGGTGCACCACGCGCATGCTAGGCAAGCGCTCTACCGCTGAGCCACAATCCCAGCCCCCAGGCCTTTCTTTGTCTTTTCTTTTTTTTTTAAAGTTAGATATGGTCCTCCCCCACCACCACCACTTTTTTTTTTTTTTTTGGGTACCAGGGATTGAACTCAGGGGCACTCGACCACTGGGCCACATCCCCAGCCCTTTTTTTTGTATTTTATTAGAGACAGGGTCTCACTGAGTTGCTAAGTGCCTCGCCATTGCTGAGGCTGGCTTTGAACTCGCGATCCTCCTGCCTCAGCCTCCCAAAGTGCTGGGATTACAGGCGTGCGCCACCGCGCCCGGCTACTTTATTTTTTTTTTTTTAAACTATTTATTTATTTGCTTTAGTTATACACAATGCATTTATTTTTACATGGTTCTGAGGATCAAACCTGGGCTGGGGGGGCTGGGATTGTGGCTCAGCGGTAGAGCGCTCGCCTAGCACGTCGGCGGCCCGGGTTCGATCCTCAGCACCACGTACAAATAAAATGTATTGAATAAAACGCATTGTGTACAACTAAAGCAAATAAATAAAAATATTAAAAAAAAAAAAAAAAAAAAAAAAAAAAAAACCTGGGCTGGCACACGTGGTAGGCGAGCGCTCTACCGCTGAGCCACAACCCTAGGCCCCCCCCCACTTTATTTTTATTTATTTATTTTTATGTGGTGCTGAGGATTAAATTCAGGGCCTCACGCATGGGAGGCAAGCGCTTTACCACTAAGCTGCAATCCCAGCCCAAACAGGCCTTTCTTGCTATTAACACCGTGGCTATGTTTCCTCTGAAATGCCACACGTTCTTATCCCTTTGAAGCCTGGTACTTCAGTCTTCTATCTCCCTCATATCTTCCAGTAAAAGCCCTTTTGTACAGGCTTGCTAGGGACCCCTCTAACCAAAATATTGTTCCTCTAATATTATCATCCATCCTAATGAACAAAAGAGGAAACCTTAGAGATCTAATTTCTCAGTGCCTTCAATAAAACAGCATACTGGGCGAACTTCCAAAGGGGTGAGTTAGGATGTGGGGCTCCCTTAACTTACTGGATACAAAAGAAAACTATTTTCCCCCATGAAACATCTATTAGCCTATTTAGGGGATACAGTAAAATAAAACACTGTAATCAGGCACAGTGGTGCACACCTGTAATCCCAGCTACTAGGGAAGTTAAGGCAGAACAAGTTCAAGTCCAGCCTTGGCAACTTAGTGAGATTCTGTCTCAAAATAAAAAGAGATGGGGATGTAGCTCACTGGTAGAGTGTTTGCTTAGCTTGTGAAAGGCACTGGATTCAATTCCCAGTTCTGAACAAACCCAAACAAAATGGATAAAGTTCATGACGAATAGGGAGAGCCTGGGATGGTTGTACACACTTGTACTTCCTGTTACTAGGGAGGCTGAGGCAGGAAGATTCCTGGAGTACAGGAGTTTGAGGCCAGCCTGGACAACACAGCAAGACATAATCTCATGAAAGAAAGAAAGAAGGCAGGAAGGAAGGAGAAGAGGGAGGTAAGGAAGGAAGGAGAAAAAGGAAAGGCAGAAAAATTTTCTTTTCAGAAAAATTAACACTGGCAAACAAGTCTTTATCTACTGAATTATGTTTGACATCCCCCCCCCCTCAAAAAAAAGAAAAGAAAAAGAAATAAAAGAGAAGAAATTAAATAAATCTTACCTGAAAGTTTAAACTATAGAACAATTTTGAGATTAGAATCAAGGAAGAAAAAAGAATCCTCAGGGCGGAGGCATCATTTGCATGGGTACTGCAGAGTTCAATGGTGGCCTTGAAAGAAATTTACAAACATGGTTTTAGTGTTAAACCCCACATCTTAGTGAAATACCCTTGCTCTCTGCTGAGACTACTCCTATTTCTTCTCTAAAATGTAGCTTTAAATCGTAGTTTATGGTTAAGTAACTGAAAAACAAGTATACATTTTTAACTTATCCAAAACAGTATTCAGAAAAATCTACTATTAATATTCTGAATTACACTAGTCCAATCACCTATGTACATATATATAAATATACTACACAAAATTGTTTTTGTGCTCATTAAATGATTTCTCTCACTTGACACATTGTTTCTAATTTTGTTCATTATTCTAACTATAATAGGCTTATCTACAAAATTTTTGTTCATACTTCTAACTTCCATAGTGCAAGACTCTAAAAGTTAACACAAAGGTAGCACAGAATAAAAGCATAGGTTTTGAAAGATAGAAAGATCTGTATACAAAACAGATTCTATTACTTGCAAGGAACATTATTTGAAGAAAGTAAGTTACTTTACTTTGAGCCTTAATCTCTTTATTGTAACATGGGAATAATGCCTATCGTATAGAGAATATGAGAATCAAATGAGAAAATATACGTAAGACATCCTACTCTGTGTACACCTACTATGTAAAAGACACTCAACAAATGTTACTTCCTATATCCTTGAGTTAAGAGGTGTAATATTAAGAGTTTCTCAACGAAACTACAACATATATCATTCTTTTTTTTAAAAAAATCAGTTGTACACAATGCAATGCATTTATGTTTACGTGGTGTTGAGGATCGAACTCGGGCCGCGCACATGCGAGGCGAGCGCTCTGCCGATGAGCCACAACCCCTGCCCCATATATCATTCTTAATGGTGAAATATGGAAACCTTCACTTGAGATCAGAGATAGAAGAATGCCTTCTATTAACCACTTTTATTTAAAAAGCATTGTGCTGAAGGTCAGAGACAGTGTAATAAAACAAGTAAAAGAAGTATGTATGCATGTATAGGAAAAGAAAAATAAAACTATCGTTATTTGTAGATAACACAATGTTCAAAGAAAATCTGCAAGAATCTTTAGCTAAACAGTTATATCCAATGAGTTAAACTATAAACTAGGAAGGTCACTAAATATAAAGTCAATATGTAAAACTTAATCGTAAAAAAAACCTACATTCTTCTACAAAATGATAAAATTATGTATATGTCCTATGTATCACAAGACTCAAATTTAAAATGCCATTTAAACATTACGGGGGGGGGGGGGGATCAAATGCCCCAAAATAGATCTAACAAAAGGGCTGGGGCTATAGCTTAGTGACAGAGCACTTGCCTAGCATGCGTGAGGCACTGGGTTTGATCCTCAGCACCACACACAAAAAATAATAAAATAAAGGCATTCTGTCCATCTACAACTACAAAAAAAAAAATTTTTTTTTTAAATCTAACAAAAGACATACGTAGCCTCTACTAAGAAAACTATAATCCAATACTGAGAAAAATTAAGAACTAAATAAATGTGTATATCCAGTCATTAAAAATTAAATACTCTAAGTTGGGCACGGTGGCACACGCCTGTAATCCTAGCACTTGGGAGACTGAGGCAGGAGGATCACCAGTTCAAAGCCAGCCTCAGCAATGGCAAGGCACTTAGCAACTTGGTAAGACCCTGTCTCTTATAAAATAGAAAAAGGGGCTGGGCTGGGGATGTCGCCCAGTGGTCCAGTGTCCCTGAGTTCGATCCCAGGTACCCCCCCCCCCAAAAAAAAAAAAAAAAAAAAAAAGTAAATACTCTAAAGATCTAATTTCATTCCCAAATTTATCAACAGAATTGATAAAATCCCAAGCAAAATTGAAAAAAAAAAAATTTTTTTTTTCAATAAAATATCCCACTCTGTAAAAGTAGTACCATTTGTATACTAAATGAACCGGGCACAGAATATTTATTTCACTGTGCTTTGGCTAAGACTTTTTCTTATCTTTTTTTTTTTTTTTTTTGAAAGGGGGCAGGGGTAGGGAACTGGGAATTGAACCCAGGGGTACTTTATTCCAGAGCTATGTCCCCAGCTCTTTTTATTTCTTATTTTGAGACAGAGTTTGCTAAGTGGCTTAGGGCCTTACTAAATTGAGGCTGGCCTCAAACTTGCAATCCTCCTGCCTCAGCCTCAAGTTGCTGGGATCACAGGCCAATATGCCCAGCTGGCTAAGGTTTTTGACATCATTAAAAAGAAATAGGGGCTGGGGTTTTGGCTCAGCAGTGAAGCACTGGCCTAGCATGTGTATGTAAGGCCCTGGGTTCAATCCTCAGCAGCATGTAAACATAAATGAATGAAATAAAGGTATTGTGTCCAACTACAACTAAAATATAAATATTAAAAAAAAAAAAAGAATAAAAATCTTTGCCAGTCTTATAGGTGGGAAACAATTACCTCGCATTGCTTAATTTTATTTTTTTAATTAAAAATGTATAATCAGCAATATCCTAGCCACAAGAAACCCTGCGTACACTCTACATTTTATTACTGAATATTATGTAACCTTCTTGTGGGTTTTTTTTGTTTTTGTTTTGTTTTTTGGCGCTTTACTGAGGATGGCACCAAGTCTGCTCTACCACTGAGATACACCACTAGTTCTTTTAAATGCCAGGCATGGTGGTGCATATCTATAATCCGAGTGGTTCAGAAGGCTGAGACAGAAGGACTGCAAGTTCAAAGCCAGCCTCAGCAACTTAACAAGGCCCTAAGCAGCTCAGTGATTGAATGCTCGAGTTTACCCCCTAACCCAAAAGAAATCACTAGTCCTTTTAATATTTTGTTTTGAGACAGGGTATTGTTAAGTTGCTAAAGCTGGCCTTGAATTTGCCATACTTCTGCCTTAGTCTCCTAAGTCACTGGGATTATAGGGGTGTGCCACATGTCCAGCTAATCTTTCCTTTTGAAAATAAGAAATGAACAGCTTTTTTTGGAGTTAGCAAAACTAGGTATGAGTCAGGCATGTTGGTGCATGCCTGTAATCCCGGTGGTTGAGGAGGCTGAGGCAGGAGGATCAAAATTAGAGGCCAGCCTCAGCAATTTAGCAAGGCCCTAACAACTTATTGAGACCTTGTCTCAAAATTAAAAAATAGGGTTGGGGCTGTAGCTTGGTGGTAGAGCACTTGCCTCACATGCGTGAGGCACTGGGTTTGATCCTCAGCACCACATAAAAATAAACAAATGAAAAATATATTTTTAAAAATAAATAAATAAGGGGGGGTGACTCATTAGTAAAACGCCTGTGGGTTCACCAGTCCTTGGTACAAATAAACAAAACAAAACTAGGGTTGAGCCAGGTACAATGGTACAAACCTATAACTCCCTGACTTGGGAGGCTATGGCAGGAGATTGCAAGTAAGAGGTCAGCCTGGGAAACCTAGTAAGACCTTGTCTCAAAATAGAAAATGTAAAATGCTACAGGATGTTGCTCAATGGTAGAGCAGCCCTGGGTTAAATGACTAGTACCACAAAAACAAAACAAAATAAAAAAACCCTAACAACTAGGTTTAAGACCCACCTCTATTAGCTGTGTAAACCCTCTTTCCTTATCTGGAAAAAAAGGGATTAACATCTTTTTGAAATCTTATACAAAAACCAAGAACATGTTTAGGAAAGTAGCTTATACACTGAAAAATGATATAATTAAATTTAATACCTATTCAAATCAAAATGTGGATCTCTTTCTTTAGAGATACATAATTACTTCGGTGAAATAATATGCCTACAATCTGCTTTTAAATATCCCTACAAAAGTAGGGGAATAGGTAAAAACCCCAAAATGTTGGGTAATTGTTACACTAACACAATAGATAGGAGTTTATTACATCATCTTCTCCACTTCTAAATGGTTTGAAAGTTTTCAAAATAAATGCTGCCCCCACAAGAAATACTACTCTACTAAATAAGCCTTCAAACATCTCAAAATTTACTAAAAAATTTAAGCAATTTAAAAATACTAAGTTATTTAAAAATATCTCTAAGATATTATTCCATACCTTAAAGAGATTAGTCAAAGGCAAGGCAAAGGCATCCAGAACAAGCTTAATTTCAGTCCATAACTCATTTGACTTAAATTCATGACGATATCTAGAAAATTAAGGTAAAGTAGGTAAATTTACGAATTTTGTTTACTCACTTTAGGTCTTCAAAGACGGATGTTCATTAAACATTTGAGTAGACAGACATCTATGACTAGATGATTTCCTGAAATTCAAAGGGAATTCTTGGTTTTCTTTTTAAAGGAATCGAAACTAATTATTTTACAGGCAATAGGGTAATATGAAGTAAACGTGTTACTTGAGAAGAAACAAAACACAGTAATGAACCAAAAGGCTTATGCTCTTAATCTAGAATGGTCATATTCAAAAGAGTAAGAATAGTCACAAAAGCCGGGCGCGGTGGCGCACGCCTGTAATCCCAGCACTTTGGGAGGTTGAGGCAGGAGGATCTTGAGTTCAAAGCCAGCCTCAGCAATGGCGAGGCACTTAGCAACTTAGTGAGACCCTGTTTGTAAATAAAATACAAAAAACGTCTGGGGATGTGACCCAGTGGTCGAGTGCCCCTGAGTTCAATCCCTGGTACCACAAAAAAAAAAAAGAGAGAGAGAGAGAATAGTCACAAAAATATAAATATTTATATAGCAAATATCATAGAAAAAGCATATGAAGAAAATGAATTTCTACATTAATACCTTTTAAATAATGAATGTGCAGTACGAAGGACTCCATTAATAACATGGAAATCTCCACTCTGAAAGCGATTCACCATTTCTGTCAACAAGTCAGGCCATTTCTGAGGGAAATCTTCTCTGCCAATAATACTAATAGCATCACTCAACTGGGGAAGGAAAAGATAAATCAGATGAGAGCCTTACCCAGGATCCTACCTAAAAAGCAGAGATACATTACCTGCTTCTGAATTTGCTCTGGGCTGCTCAGCATCAGGTGCACTATGTTAGCTTTAATGGCTACTCGATCAGCTTCACAAATTTTGTTCAGTTCATCTTCAACCTAAAAGAAAACATCAAGGAGTACCATCTGATCCATATTCATGTAAGTAAGTCGGTAGATAAATATAGAACTATTTTTAATTTCCCAGTTTTCTAAGCAAAAGAAGAAGGTCGGCTGTGGCTGTTCCTCAGTTTCCCTCTACATAAGTGGGTCACAAATTTCTTTAATAATCTCATGAAAGCATGAACACTCTCCTCCCTAAAATGTGTATTCCCTCCCAAATTTAAGTATTTTACATACAAATCAATGAGGTTCTCTGATGGCCTGATGCCAGTTAAGAATTTCAGTTCTGGGGCTGGGATTGTGGCTCAGCGGTAGAGCGTTCGCCTAGCACGTGGGCGACCCGGGTTCAATCCTCAGCACCACATACAAATAACACGCATTGAATAAAACGCATTGTGTACAACTAAAAGCAAATAAATAAAAATAAAAAAAAAAATAAAAAAAAAAAAAGAATTTCAGTTATGGGATAGGAGGGTGGCTCAGTGGCAGAGTGCTTGCCTCAAATGAAAGAGGCCCTGGATTCAATGCCCAGCACTGCCAAAACAAAAACAATTCAGTTCTCTATATAAACTAATCAGCAAAACACTGATTAGTTTAAAATTCTTCTTAAATTGGTTAAAATTCTTCTTCTTCTTCTTCTTTTTTTTTTTTTTTTTAATATTTTTTAGTTGTAGATGGACACAATACCTTTATTTTTATGTGGTACTGAGGATTGAACCCAGTGCCTCACATGTACTAGGCAAGCACTCTACCACTGAGCTATACCCCAATCCTGGTTAAAAATTTTTATAGTCATTTTTAAAAGCTTCAAGTAAACTTTCACCTAAAATCAAAGATCTTTTCTATGAAAACTTCTTGACTTTTACTAGTTAAAATGCATCTCAGAATGAATCACACAAAGAGTTTTTGGAGTTCTCTAGTTTTATAAACCAAGACAGAGAGACAGGCATGCCTAAGAGTAGAGGAATGGACTTTCAAGCAGACTTTTTAAGATTTACCAAATCATTTCACATATGTGGTAATAGTTGACTGACTATACAAGCTTTAAAATAATAATTGTTTTGTGAAATCTTAAACAATAATTGTTTTGTGAAATCTTCTATAGGATCAAGAAAAGATTCTAAACATTTAAGAAAGTTTAAAGCTGACTTTTTAGAACAATTGAGAATTTCTGTCAACTTTAATGGTTCCTCAACTCCATCATTTATTGACATCTTGAACCAGATAACTCTTGTTTGTGAGGAGCTATCTCATACATTGTAGGATGAACAAAAGCAGCCTCTGGTCTCTAGTCACCAGATGTTAGTACCACCCCCCAACTATAATGTCGCCAAATACTGCCAAATGCCTCCTAGTGGCCAAAACTACCCTCATTTGGGAACCACTGTTGGCATGAAGGTAGTGAAAATTTATTACTTCCCTATTTCTTTATTCATAATTTCACATAAGCTGTTAAGCTTGTAGTACAAGAAATTTCCCTCTTTATAAATTAGACATATCCTACAAGACACAGGGCAATCAAAATCTTTTACCAAAAATTAAAAATTTAGCCGGGTGCAGTGGCGCAAGCCTGTAATCCCAACAGCTCAGGAGGCTGAGACAGGAGAATCAAGAGTTCAAAGCCAGCCTCAGCAATGGCAAGGTGCTAAGCAACTCAGTGAGACCCTATCTCTAAATAAAATACAAAACAGGGCTGGGGGTGTGGCTCAGTGGTCGAGTGCCCCTGAGTTCAATCCCCAGTACAAAAAATAAATAAATAAATAAAATTGTATTCCAACGGGGGGGATCTTTCTTTTTTTAAGATGGAGGTCTCACTGTGTTGCCTAGGCTAACCCTGTTCTTCTGCCTCCATCTCCTAAATAGCTGGTATTACAGGAAATACCAGTATGCTCAGCTTAAATTTTTAATGTGATTTTTTTTCACTTTTAATTTTTCTAGTCCACAAAATCAATTACTTCAATTATTCATTTAGACTGTCTTCTCACACATCATCTCTTCAACAGGAAGTGACCTAGAGTTAAATTTCAATCATAAAGGAGATTTAAATCAAGCCACACACTTTTCAGCAACCTGTGTTATGAGTTGAAAGAATGAGTAAAAACTCAAATGAAGTAATTTAAATTTTGGGGAACAGGTCGTATTTAAATTTTATCTTTAATGAGTGTCTCAATCTCTTAAGAGCACTGTTTTTTATAAATCTTAAAAACATACATCGGGGGCTGGGGTTGTGGCTCAGCGGCAGAGCACTCGCCTCGCACTTGCGCAGCCTGGGTTCGCAGCCTGGGTTCGATCCTCAGCCCCACATAAACATAAATGCATTGCATTGTGTACAACTAAAGTAAATAAATAAATATTTAAAAAATTAAAAAAAAAAAAAAAAAACATCAACAAAATACGTACAATTCTCCAGTTCCTTTTAATATAGTTTTTGAATGTTACCGAAGCGCAAACTTTGATGACATTATCTTGGGACTTCTCCAATAATGTTAAAAGCAACAGTGGATAATTCTGATTTCCTTCTACAGATTCAAGAAATTTCTCAGCTGTAAAAGAATTTTCGTATTAGAAGACTTGTTATAATCAAAATCTTTCCACTTTATATTCATATGAACCATGTATATCTTTAATAAAAGGATCAAAAAAAGTAAAGATTAAGATAGTATCCCTTAGAACCCACTGAAGGTCTATAGGGCCTCCTGTTTCTTATCTACTATACTGTTTATATATAATGGCATATGGCATTTATATAATGTTTCAATTTCCAAATCACTTTACCATCCATTAATTCATCTGATTCTCACATAACTATAAAGTGTCCCACTGGGATGATCTCTTCATCTGAAGAAGATGCTTCCCAAAGAGATTAAGTAACTTTCGGGTAAAAGCCATATATTCTGTATTGTTCTAGAAAGGATTATTATTAGTAATATTGATACTACCATTTCTTTTATAGGACTGTGATGAAAAATCAAATGAGTTATTTCATGCTAAAATTTATTTTTAGCCATGTGAGTCTGGTGTGGTACTTTACCCATATACATTATTTCATTAAGTTGTCACTATTACCCAGAAAGGTGGTAGTGTCTTCATTTTATTTATTTAATTATTTATTTTTTGAAACAGGATCTTGCTAAGTGGCTGAAGATGGCCACGAACATTTGATCCTCCTGCCTCAGCCTTCTGAGTCACTGGGATCATCACAGGCGTGCACCACCAATGCCCTGATATCCTCATTTTGCAGTCAAGGCCATTCAAGGTTTGCGTGTAAGATCACAAAGCTAAGAAGCTTTCATCACTGGAAAAGTTTTAGTCTAATCTTAATTCTACCATACCAGCCCTAAACTTTCCTGAGTATTAGAAATGAACTTACACCAAGATTTTACCCACATATTTTCACACCATTTAACACTCTGGGATAAATTTCCAAGATTTATTTATCACAGTGAAAGATGGTATTTCTTTTAATTTTTCCTATTGTTTCATAAGGAAACAACCATTCCAAAATTCCAATAATTTCTGAAACGCTTCACCCTTAATATCTTTTATTTTCCAGAATTCAACAACACCACTTAACATCTTCCCTTTTTCTGAATGGAGTCCCAAAAGTTTTTTAACAAACATCCTCAACCCCTTCCCTATTTGTATGTATTATGTCCTTCTTTTTTTTTTGTTTTTTTTTTTTTTTTTGGTACCGGGGATTGAACTCAGGGGCACTTGACCACTGGGCCACATCCCCAGCCCTTTTTTGTATTTTTATTAGAAGCAGGGTCTCACTGAGTTACTAAGTGCCTCGCCCTTGCTGAGGCTGGCTTTGAACTCACGATCCTCCTGCCTCAGCCTCCCAAAGTGCTGGGATTACAGGCGTGCGCCACCGCGCCCGGCTTGTATTATGTCCTTCTTGAAGGATGAGGACTGGTGATCTGAAAATGTCTTCAGGAAAAAAATATTACTATGGTTTTGTAGAAGTACAGTTTTTGGTTGTCTGACCACCTTTTTAATGGTCAGCATTTCATACAGGGCCAACACACTTTATTTATGATTTGGGGAAAAGCCCATATAAATTGCCAAATCTCCTTCATAATTGCCATCAATATCTTCTCACAAGTTTGTCTATTCCTTTCTGTGTCCATTTTCTTCAACTTATAGAATACTCTATTTACATGTTTCTGCATATTCAAGAAGTCTCAAAAGGTCTTCCAGTTCATCACACCACTGTCACATTCAATTGAAGCAGTACAGTGGTACCTGTAAACTGGTATCCATACACATTTCCATTTCCAAATCACTCTATAAAGATGTTGATTGCCTAACATATGTAAATCCCCAGCTCCACCAATATGAAGAAAAATAAATAAATAAATATGCTGAAATCAGTTTAGTACCAATCTGAGAACTGGTAAAACTGTTCATAACCCTTTCTTAAAACACCAGTTTAGGGGCTGGGGTTGTGGCTCAGCGGTTAGAGCGCTGGCCTAGCATGTGCGTGGCCCAGGTTCGATCCTCAGCACCACATACAAATAAAAAAATCCACTGTGTACAACTAAAGCAAATAAATAAATATTTTTAAAAAATAAAACACCAGTTTATTTTTACACTTTGTCCTGGATTCATAAAAAATAGTACCCTCACCTTTCAAAGATATACATATATATATAACTGTGTGTGTGTGTGTGTGTGTGTGTGTGTACACACAGAGACATTTACATCCATTTATCTATTTATTTATTTTTATAGTGCCAAGGGTTGAAACCAGGGCCTCAAGTATGCTATGTAAGTACTCTACCAAAACTATATCTCTGGTTACTAAAAAAAAATTTGCCTAGCCTTGCATGTGCTAGGCAAATGCTCTACCACAGAGCTACACCCCCGGTTCCCTAAAAATAATTTTTAATAGGCAATGGTTGGCAAAGGCTTTCTGGGAAATTCTAAGAAGATTAAAGCCATTAACGTCCCTTTATTCAGGAACACGTTACTTCTTTAAGCACTAATAAGAAAATCAATTTGCCTTCTCAGAAATCACACACATGCCAGAGACAGTGGCACACACCTGTAATCCCAGTGGCTATGGGTATGTGTGTGTGGGGGGGGAAAATGCCAAGTCAGGAGGATCACAGTTCAAAGCCAGCCTCAGCAACTTAGCGAGACCGTAAGCAACTCAGTGAGACCCTGTCTCTAAAAATAAAATACAAAAAGGGCTAGGGATGTGGCTCAGTGGTTAAGTGCCCCTGAGTTCAATCCCTGGTACAAAAAAAGAAATTACACACACTTTTCTAAAAGAGAATGGATATACTAACATGTTCATGATACCATTTACTATATACAACATTTAACACACACATTTGTCTTCAAGAGACACAAAGTCGCCTGGTGCTGTGGTGCACGCCTCTAATCCCAGCAGCTGGGGAGGCTGAGACAAGGAGATCATGAGTTCAAAGCCAGCCTCAGTAAAAAGTGAGGGGCTGGGGCTGGGGTTGTGGCTCAGTGGTAGAGCACTCGCCTAGCACGTGTGCAGCCCGGGTTCGATCCTCAGCACCATGTAAAAACAGATTGTGTACAACTAAAGCAAATAAATAAATTAAAAAAAAAAAAGTGAGGTGCTAAGCAACTCAGTGAGACCCTATCTCTAAATAAAATACAAAAAACAGGGCTGGGGATATGGCTCAGTGGTCAAGTGCCCCTGAGTTAAATACCCCACACCCATTGAAAAAGAAAAAGAGACACAAAGTCTTCTTTATGAGTATAACATTTAAAAGGTTCTGAAGAAGCAGGTTAGGATTATTTCTTTTTTGTTTTTTGGTACTGGGGATTGAACCCAGGGGCATTCAACCACTGGGCCACATGCCCAGCCCTGTTTTTTGTATTTTATTTAGAGATAGGGTCTCACTGAGTTGCTAAGTGCCTCGTCATTGCTGAGGCTGGCTTTGAACTCTCGATCCTCCTGCCTCAGCCTCCCAAGTGCTGGGATTACAGGCGTGCGCCACCATGCCCGGCATGGTTAGGAATATTTCTAGTTAAAATGGCTTACATCAAGGACCACCAACTGACTGCTCTTAAGACCTATCTGTTCCCCAGAAGCAGTGTGTTTGGTTTGCACTGTCTCAAATTATTAATTAAAAATAAATAAAACACACACACATCCAGGGGTGCTTTAGCCCAGAGTTATATCCATAGTTCTCCTTTTAAATTTTTTTAAAGTATTTTTTTAGTTGTAGGTGGACACAATACCTTTATTTTATTTATTCATATGTGGTGCTAAGGGTCGAACCCAGCGCCTCACATGTGCTAGGCAGGCACTCACTCTACCAATGAGCCACAACCTCAGTCCCTCCATTTTAAATATCTGACAGGGTCTAAGTTGGGGTAAGTTGGCCTTGAACTTGTGATTTTCCTGCCACAGCTTCCTGAGTCACTAAGAGTATACCACCATCCCTGGCCTGTTTCTTTTTTTTCCCCTGAACTTAACTGCTATCATTTAAATATGAGAAGCTGGGAGGGGTGGTGCATGCCGGTTATCCCAGTGACTTGGGAGGCTGAGGCGGAAGGACTTAAAGTTCAAGACCAGCCTCAGCAACTTAGCAGAACCCTAAGCAACTCAGTAAGACCTTGTCTCAAAATGAAAAGAAAACAGGGCAGGGGATGTAGCTCACTAATAAATCACATTTGGGTTCAATCCCCAGTACCCCTCACCAAAATATATGAGGACACTTCCTATAAATATCCTTATTTTTCGGGCTGGGGTTGTGGCTCAGTGGTAGAGCGCTCGCCTAGCACGTGCGCAGCCCGGGTTCGATCCTCAGCACCACATACAAATAAACGAATTGTGTACAACTAAAGCAAATAAATAAATATATTAAAAAAAATCCTTATTTTCCAAGCAAAGTTGGAAACCTTATCTTGTATAATTGGCTTGAGTCCCCAAATTTGGCTGGTTCCAAATAATATTTGTCCCTTAGGGCATGTACTGACAAGATGTTAGGAGTCCTAACTTGGCTGATCTCCCTCATTTATCTTCACATCTGACTCCTGTTGTGCATCTGAGGTTGAAATTCTAAGCTTATATTGATTGTCTACTGGAAACTAGTCAAACTTAGGAGGGGGAAAAATCTAGGTCTTAGAAAAGATATTAATTAAGTCAAAGTGTACAGGAGAATAAAGAGACAAGATCTGATTACTTGGCTCTATTCACTTAATCACTTTTTAGGCAATTACTCTCATCTCTATGCCTAATTATTTTACCTATAAGGTAGGCAGGTTTTAAGCAAGGCTTTTCAGGAAAGCCAAGGGACAAAGCATTCTGAACAAATACTTTTCTAAGCATTCTTTTCTTGGTACCAGGAATTGAACTCAGGGGCACTCAACCACTGGGCCACATCCCCAGCCCTTTTTCGTATTTTATTAGAGACAGGGTCTCACTGAGTTGCTAAGTGCCTCGCCATTGCTGAGGCTGGCTTTGAACTCGCAATCCTCCTACCTCAGTCTCCAAAGTGCAGGGATTACAGGTGTGTGTCACCGCGCCTGGCTCTTTTCTAAGCATTCTAAGCTAGTACCTTTTATCCCAGAAAATTACAAACAAAAGCTATTTTACTCAAAAACAAATAAAGAAACCATGAAAACACCATGAAACAGCAGTTATAAGCAGCCACTCACTACACACTATAAACTAAGCAAAAGAATCCAAGTGCAAAACTTTCATCTTCTGAATTTATAACCAATCAGATAAAGATTTCCCTCAACTCTCTTTAAAGAATTAATCAACTAGAAAAAAAAAATTATTCTCTTTACCTGGACGTCTGATGGCAGGATCAGGATCAAGGGTTTTTTTTAAATATTCTGTTAGTGTTTGCAAATTTGCATCACTGAGCTCCATTGCTATAGAATCTAAAAGAAAAAAATGAAGTATGGGTAATTGGTTACTTAGGGACACAGTGACTTACATATATGAAGCTTTTCATATTATGGATCTTCTCTCTGAAAGTCATGCATTGGTTTCAATAAGGGCTATAAGCCTGACTCAACTGAGACAAAAGTGCAGAAGATGGGCTCTGAAAAAAAAAAAAAAGGTGATGAAATTCTGAGATAAAGGAGAACAAACATTCCATAACTTTTTCTATGCTCACAGGCATAAAAAAACAAAGTCAAAGAACTGCTCAAAATCACCCAATAAGGGGCTGGGGTTGTGGCTCAGTGGTACAGCGCTCGCCTAGCACATGCGCGGCCCGGGTTCAATCCTTAGCACCACATAAAAATAAAGGCATTGTATACAACTAAAACAAATAAATTTTTTTTTTAATCACCAATAAGTTTATATGATTTAACATTATTTTAAAAGTCCATAAAGGGGCTGGGGTTGTGGCTCAGCGGTAGAGCGCTCGCCTAGCACGTGAGCGGCCCGGGTTCGAGCCTCAGCACCACGTAAAAATAAACACATTGTGTACAACAAAAAGCAAATAAATAAATATTTTTTAAAAAAAGTCCAGTAAAGAGTGAAAAATTACTCTCAAGCAATGTTTTTAATACGTCCCACAGCAAGAAATTAACATTTTTCTTCAGTTTGAGATAGTCTTGCTTTGTTGCCCAGGCTGATACTGAACTTCTGAACTCAAGTGATTCTCCTTCAGCCTCCCAAGAAGCTGGGGCTATAGGCATACACCTTCATCCCCAGCTGAGTAATTAAAATTTAAGCAGAAGCCAGGTGCAGTGGTGCATAGTTGTAAACCCAGCTACTCAGGAAGATGAGGCAGGAGGGTCTCAGGTTCAAGGCTAACCTTGGCCAACTTAGTGAGACTCTGGTTCTAAACAAACAAAAAAGGCAGTGAGTGAGTAAAGATCTGATAAAAAGTCCTGAGATTAAAGAAGGTAGAAAGCCGGGCACGGTGGCGCACGCCTGTAATCCCAGCACTTGGGAGGCTGAGGCAGGAGGATCTCGAGTTCAAAGCCAGCCTCAGCAATGGCGAGGCACTTAGCAACTCAGTGAGACCCTGTCTCTAATAAATACAAAAAAGGGCTGGGGATGGGGCCCAGTGGTCGAGTGCCCCTGAGTTCAATGCTGAGTACCAAAAAAAAAAAAAAAAAAAAAAAAGGAGCCGGGCGCGGTGGCGCACGCCTGTAATCCCAGCACTTTGGGAGGCTGAGGCAGGAGGATCGCGAGTTCAAAGCCAGCCTCAGCAATGGCGAGGCACTTAGTAACTCAGTGAGACCCTGCTTCTAATAAAATACAAAAAAAAGGGCTGGGGATGTGGCCCAGTGGTCAAGTGCCCCTGAGTTCAATCCCCGGTACCAAAAAAAAAAAAAAAAAAAAAAAGTAGAATACATTTCTTTATGTACAATATGCAATGACAAGTACTCACTACAAACTACATGCAGAGAATTTGCATTTAGGGGAGATAATTCTAGAGCCCAGAAGATGACAGTTGTGATGATGATTTAAAAAAAAAATTAGAAAAAAGCTTTTTCTTAAAGCTTAAAACAAAAAAAAAAAAAAAATCACAAAATATGCTTATGATTGACCAAAAATTTCACAAATAACATTACTAATTTTAAGCTAAATAAATGGCCTATGAAATTACAAGTTATAAAATAGAATAGAAATACCCACATAAATCAAGAGATTGATTATACAGCATGGAGACTAGTTAATAACAATGCATTGTATACTGGAAAATTACTGATGAGTAGGTTTCAAGTATTCTTACCACACACAAAAATGGGACTGGGTAAAGGTTTACCTAGCATGCATAAGGTCTTGGGTTTGATTCACAGCACCATAAAGGGTTGAGGTAGTGTGCGGTAATACTTGTTAATTAGCTTGATTTAGGCACTCTACTAATGTATATACATTTCAAAATATCCTGTAGCATCTATAATTTTGTCAATTAAAAAAGGGAAGGGCTGGGATTGTGGCTCAGCGGTGGAGCGCTCGCCTAGCACGTGGGCGACCCGGGTTCAATCCTCAGCACCACGTACAAATAAAACTCATTGAATAAAACGCATTGTGTACAACTAAAGCAAATAAATAAAAATATTTTTAAAAAAAGGGAAAAATATACATAGAAAAGAACCATCCACACAGATTACAAGTGTCATTTGTGGGGCTGGGGTTGTGGCTCAATGGTACAGAATTCGCCCAGCATGTGGGCGGCCCTGGGTTTGATCCTCAGTACCACATAAAGATAAATAAAATAAAGGGTCCAACTACAACTAAAAAAAAAAAGTGTCAATTTTGCCATGCACATTATTATACACTAACCAAAAATCTTGGAAATGTTCGCAATGGAGCTTTGTGGTTTTTTGAGTTGTTGGTGAGAATCGAAGTGCAAAACTAGAGAATTTTTAGACTTGCTAGTGTTCTAAAATTGGTCTATAGTGCACAACTGTAAAATCTGTTAAAACTCATTAAATGGTATACTTAAAATAAAGTTTACAGAATGCAAATTATATCACAAAAAAACGATTTAGAAAAGTCAATGTATGTTTAAATCCCATTAGACAGGTTTTAGACACACAGCCACATGTAGATGGCAATAGAATTGGGAAAATATAGCCTTTTCAGGGAAACCATATACCAAATTAACCTGAGACTTCTATGACAGTGGAAAAAAAATACACAATTTATGTAAAATGGAAAAAGTCAAAGATGCCATCATTCAAATTATCTAATCAGCCAGTTTCGGTGGTGCCCGCCTGTAATCCCAGCAGCTCTGGAGGCTGAGGCAGGAGGCTCTAGAGTTCAAAGCCAGCCTCTGTGAAACCAAGGCATTAAGCAACTCAGTGAGACTCTGTCTCTAAATAAAATACAAAATAGGGCTGAGGATGTGGCTCAGTGGTGGAGTGTCCCTGAGTTCAATCCCGGTTATTCCCCCACCCCCAATTATATATATCAAAAATGTACAGGGAAAAAAAAGAAAAAAACAAAACAACAACAACAACAACAACAAAAAAAAAAACAACTACACTATCAAATGTAAATGGCTGGAACACCTATGTGATGGATACAGGAAATTTTTATTCTCTTCATATTTTCTCCTCTAATGTCCTATAATTACCTATAATGCATTATATTTATAGTCACAAAGTTAAAAAATAATTTTTTTTTGTTACCGGGGATTGAACTCAGGGGTACTTGACCATTGACCACATCCCAGCCCTTTTTTGTATTTTATTAGAGACAGGGTCTCACTGAATTGCTGAAGTGCCTCACCATTGCTGAGGCTAGCTTTGAACTCGTGATCCTCCTGCCTCAGCCTCCCAAGTGCTGGGATTACAGGTGTGTGCCACTGCGCCCAGCTTTAGTTTTTAAATGTCTATAACAAAAGTCATTTAAATTCCTACCCTCCATACCAGCTGGGAAGACAAGACAAAACTGAAATGCCAAGTGCAGGCCTATGATCCCTTTTTGCAATCTTTCTTTAAAAATATTTTTTTTAGTTGTCAATGGACCTTTATTTTATTTATATGTGGTGCTGAGAATTGAACCCAGTGCCTCACACATGCTAGGCAAGCACTGTACCACTGAGCCACCACCCCTGTTCCCCTTTTTTTGCAATCTTTTTTTTTTTTTTTTTTTTGGTACCGGGGATTGAACTCAGGGGCACTCGACCACTGGGCCACATCCCCAGCCCTTTTTTTGTATTTTATTAGAGACAGGGTCTCACTGAGTTGCTAAGTGCCTCACCATTGCTGAGGCTGGCTTTGAACTCGCGATCCTCCTGCCTCAGCCTCCCAAAGTGCTGGGATTACAGGCATGCGCCACCCGCGCCCGGCTTTTTTTTTGCAGTCTTGAAATGCAAAAATTGATAAATTGGAAGGTTTTGTTTCTTTTTTATAAGTATGTGGCAAACTCATTTGCCAGCAAAACCTTGCCTAAACTGCCTGAAACTACAATTTTTATCTCACTTATCATGTAAATTTGTTTTAATAAAGAAATACTAACATGGGATGGGGGTGTGATTCAATGGTAGACCCCTTCCCTGCCATGTACAAGGCCCTGGGTTCCATCCCCCAACATTACAGTAAAAAAAAAAAAAAAAAAAAAAAGAAAGAAAAAGAAATATTTGTCTGCCAGGCGCGGTGGCGCACGCCTGTAATCCCAGCACTTTGGGAGGCTGAGGCAGGAGGATCGTGAGTTCAAAGCCAGCCTCAGCAATGGCGAGGCACTTAGAAACTCAGTGAGACCCTGCCTCTAAAAAAAAAAAAAAAAAAAAAAAAAAAAAAAGGGCTGGGGATGTGGCCCAGTGGTCAACTGGCCCTGAGTTCAATCCCTGGTAGCAAAAAAAAAAAAAAAAAAAAAAAAAAAAAATTTGTCTGATTACAGGGTGTTGTCCCAAGCCCCACTAGGGATGTCACACAATCTACAGTATGTGCATCCCCCAAAATTTTTAATTATGTGACACATTTGTCCCCTGAAGTGCCAAATGAATTCCACAGACAGTACCTTAAATAGTAGGAGGTTAAGAAAAAAGTCACTAGAGTAAAGCTATCCAGGATTTCCTAGGGGCTCTACGTCTTGAGCTGAACCTTGAAGATCTACAGATTTAGAGAGGCAAAATAGAAAGAGGACCCATCTCACAAAGGAAGTAGTGTAAAGGAGGAAACAGGAAGAGAGGAATAGTGGACAGGAGAATAAGATCAGATCGTAGAGGGTCCTCAATACTTGGATGAAGAGTTTCAGGACAGTATACAACAGGAAGCCACTGAAAGTTTCTTTGAAGTGGGTCAAACTTCAATGAAAGTGGAGCACAGGAACTCTGGGCTGGTAATGGTCTACAGGATGGAGTCAAAGGAAGGGAATAAGAAAATTGATCAATTTTTTTTTTTAAACAAGGAGAGGCTTCATAATATGCTTTTCATCATTTATTTCACATAATCACTTTACATAACATAAAATGGAACTCAGGCTTAACTTACTTGCCACCAAGTCACACAGAGTTAATAATCAGTCAGATGTGGTGGCGCACACCTGTAATCCCATCAACTGATCACAAATTTGAAGTCAGCCTCAGCAACTTAGTGAAACCCTGTCTCAAATCAAAAAATAAAAAGAGCTGGGGGTGCTCAGTGATTAAGGGCCCCAGGGGGACCCCAAGGTTCAATCCATAGCACCAAAACAAAACAATGACAAAATTCAGATGTAAATTAGTCTGACTCTAAATGTCTTCCCTCTCTCTACTACCCAAGGTTGCCTCTTAAGTGGAAATAATGACAGGGCTAAATAAGGTTGGAAGCCCAGAGAACATAATAGGCTGATGTGAAAAGAGGGCAGTCAGAGAACTAGGGAAAGAAGTAGTCAAAGATGACTCAGATTTTGAACAGTACTGTTTTAGGTGTGTGTGTGGGGGGGGGGGGGACTTCATCTTGAAACAAACAGAAAAGCTAAAATAATAAAATAATAAAGGGGCTGGGGTTGTGGCTCAGCGGCAGAGCGCTCGCCTCCCACGTGCGCAGCCTGGGTTCGATCCTCAGCACCACGTAAACATAAATGCATTGCATTGTGTACAACTAAAGTAAATAAATAAATATTTTAAAAAAATAATAATAATAAGGAAAAGGTTATATATGATGCTGTGCATGAGCATGCATGATGCAGGTTGTTTAGCAGCCAGAAAACAAGACCTTCTAAGGACAACTGTCTGTTTGAAACTATCAGTATTCTCCTTACTGCAGTCCTTTCCCTAATTAATACAAGGGAAACCAGGAAGATTGACTGAATTAAGACTTCAAGCCGGGCGCGGTGGCGCACGCCTGTAATCCCAGCACTTTGGGAGGCTGAGACAGGAATCCAGTTCAAAGCCAGCCTCAGCAATGGTGAGACTTGACTCAGTGAGACCCTGTCTCTAAATAAAATACAAAAAAGGGCTGGGGATGTGGCCCAGTGGTCAGTGCCCCAATATCCCTGGGACTCCATCAATAGTGGCGTGGTGGCACACGCCTGTAATCCCAGCCCTTGGGAGGCTAAGGCAGGAGGATTGAGAGTTCAAAGCCAGCCTCAGCAATGGCAAGGCACTTAGCAACTCAGTGAGACCCTGTCTCTAATAAAATACAAAAAAAAAAAAAAAAAAAAGGGCTGGGGATGTGGCTCAGTAGTAGAGTGCCCCTGAGTTCAATCCCCGCTACACCCCCCCCCCCAAAAAAAAGACTCCATCAAGTTGGGTACAGTAGTCCACACCTATAATCTGAGATTCAGGCAGCTGAGGCCTCTAGGAGTTCAAGTTCAGGCCAGCCTCAACAATTTAGCAATGCCCTAAGCAACTTAGTGAGACACTGTCTCAATTAAATTTAAAAAAAGGGGGTGGGGGCTAGAGATGTAGCTCAGTGGTTAAGCACCCCTGGGTTCAACAAAAGGATCCCACCACCTATCTGTTCACTCCCCTTGACTCAGAGCATGCCCTATCAGTCTAAGCATCAAGTCCCAATCAACCACACATACAATTTATTGAGATTACCTTTTCTTGTTTTTTTTTTTTTTTTTTTTTTTTTATATCAAAAGTCTGGAAAATGCTACCTATTATATCCTGCCACCCTCTGGAGATTCACAACACAAAGCACTTTAAAGGATTCAAGAACTCAGTAAGGTACAATTTACATTACTTATAGTTTCCCCCATTTCTTGGCCATACAATCCCTTTTCTATGGAACACACTTTGGAAAGTAAGATTAAGTAAATTTATTTTCCTCTTTTTTTTTTTTTTTTTTGGCGGGTGTGTGTGTGTGTGTGTGTGTGTGTGTGTCCCGGGGGCTTTACACATGCTAGGAAGGCACTGTAAAACTAAAGTACTTGACCTTTCTAAATTTTATTTTGAGAGGATCTCACTATATTGCTGAAACTGGCCTTAAACTTTTGATCCTCCTACCTCAGCCTCTCTAGTAATTTGAGATTAGAATGTAGTCTCACTACTGCCTAGTCCCAATCCTACTTTTTTTTTTGCACTGAAATGCTGAATCTGTTACAAAATCATGAAAACTTGCTGTTGTCAAGCAAAATCATCTACATCAGTGTGTCTGGGTTTTTAAAAATGTTCTGGCCTTTCTTTGCCTTGCCACACACAAATTTATTCTACCTTTGGGGATTCATGCAAGGAAGCGTGATAGAATGGGAGAGGGGGTGGAGCACACATGGTGGTGTATGCCTATAATCCCAGTGGCTTGGGAAGCTAATGCAAGAGGATCACAAGTTCAAATCCAGCCTCAGCAACTTAGTGAGGCCCTAGCACGTGCACTGCACAGGTTCGATCCTCAGCACCATCTAAAAATAAACCCATTGTGTACAACTAAAGCAAATAAAATAAATATTTAAAAAAAACAACTCTATTCTATGGCAACGTCTATGCAATCTGACACATGTCAACTTCATCTTTTACCTCTTCCAGGCTCTTGCTATGTTCCAATCACAACAGCCTCTCAAACCAGCCAAATCAGTTCTTATCTCTAATAATGCTGTTTCTACTTGACAGTGGGCACCATTTAGCTCTCAGCTCACTACTAACTCTTCAAAAGGGCCTTCCTCTCCTGTTTTACTGTGTTAACAGCAATCATTCCCACTTGAAATTATAATTGACTGTTGTCTCTTGCACATAACAGACTATAAACAAATGCCACAGGCAGGGATTTTGCATGCTTTTTGTCTCTGTTCATCCGGGTCCTTTGTATTGCCTAGTACCTAGCAGATACTTGGGTGAGCCTTTGTCATATGAACTAATGGATGACTCATCAAGACACCCAACTAAAACCCAAGTTTCCAATCAAACTGAAGGGTATACTCTTAGAGAATCAATTATTAGCAGCCTCAGCATAACATAGAAACTTAGTTACACCTGCCACGTGAACAAATAACCAACTTATCTTCAGTGATTATTTCTATTCATTCAAAAGTGCTTCCAGAAATGGACTCTGAGATTTTTTCCTTATTACTGCTCACACCAGCTCTGCACTCACTAGTCCCTCTCAGGGACAGCTCTGCCCGTAAAAAGCTACATGGCTCACCGCTGACTTTATTCAGGTCTCTTTTCAAAAGCCATCTCTTTTCTGAGATGCCTCCCTGGACCGTCCACCTTAGTGAGGGAGGGAGGGAGTATGCCAGGGCACTCAACCACTGAGCCACATCCCCAACCCTATTTTGCATTTTTTAATTTAGAGACAGGGTCTCTAAAGAAAAAAAAAAAAAAAAAAAAAAGTGCCTTACCATTGCTGAGGCTGGCTTTGAACTCACAATCCTCCTGCCTCAGCCTCTTGAGCTGCTGGAATTACAAGTGTGTGCTACCACACCTGGTTTATTTCCCAGGTAAGTTTTATTGAATGTGTTTGTTTTCTTACATACCATGCTTCTCCCTCTACTAGACTATAACTACGAATAAGGACTTTGTGTTTTGCTCACTGCTCTCTCTCTAGGGAGAGTGATGGGAGCCTACCACTTATTTGCTGTACTATTTAAAAACTCTAGATACCCTTGACTGACTTTCCCATCAAAAGTATCATTAATCTGGGGCTGGGGTGGTGGCTCAGCGGTAGAGCACTCGCCTAGCACGTGCGCGGCTCGGGTTCAATCCCCAGCACCACGTAAAAAAAAATAAAGGCATTGTGTACAACTAAAGCAAATAAATGTTTTTTTTTTAAAAAAAGTATCATTAATCTTCATTATTTATTCTGGTCAACTGACAAGGGGTAGAAACACTGATTCTAAAACCATCCAACAGAATAAAACCTAAAATGACAAATTTGAGGTATAAAAGTGGGCCTATTTTTAAAAACTGGGGCATGGGCTGGGGGAGTAGCTAAGCAGTAGAGAACTTGCCTCACATGTAGAAGGCCTTGGGTTCTATGGGGGAGGGGGGGGATGCAGATGACTAAACAAAAAAACCCCACCTGGGGGACTGGGATTGTGACTCAGGGGTACAGCACTCACCTAGCATGTGCGCAGCCCTGGGTTTGATCCTCAGTACCACGTAAACATGAATAAATAAAATAAAGGTATTTTGTCCAACTACAACTAAAATTTAAATATTAAAAAAAAATCTACCTGGGGTATAATATAAATATGAATACTACAACCATGAAAAGTTAAAACACTACATAGATTCTAGAACCATAATGTTAAAGGACTAAATATTTGCCAACAAACCCTTTCTGTGTAAACTCCTTAGTGATAAAGGTTACATACAACCAAACATAGGTTGAGCATCCCTATCAAAAATTCTGGAATCCTAAATGCTCTAAAATTCCAAAGTTTCATATCTTGTAGAAGATCAGATTTTGGATTTTTGGTCAGGGATGCTCAATTTGGTGAAGCCTATGCAAATATTCCAAAATCCAAAAAAAAACCCCAAAATGAGATATTTCTGGCTCCAAGTATTTCAGATAAAAATGCTAAACCTGTAGTTAGCTTAGTATGACAAATCAGAGAATTTTAGGGAGCATTTCAGTTATTCACAATATATCAGCAAGATCAAGATTTTATTAAGTTAATCCTATTTGACCACAGGTGAAGGTACTTTGACACTTCAAAATATTAGCAATATATAGTGTTGATATTAAAAAAAAAAAAACCTCATATGGGGAGATGGTGGCACATGCCTGTAATCCCAGCAGCTCGGAAGGCTAAGGCAGGAGGATGGTGAGTTCAAAGCCAGCCTCAGCAACAGAGAGGTGCTAAGCAACTTTGTGAGGCCCTATCGCTAAATAAAATACAAAATAGGGCTGGGGATGTGGCTCAGTGATTGAGTGCACCTGAGTTCAATCCCCAGTACCAAAAAAAATCCAAAAAAACCCCACTCCATATTAGAAATGTAAAAGTTCACTTCATTATTAAACGAGAGCATGATACTTTACTTTCTCCATGGATCTTTGGAAATCCCTACCAATTAAAAACTAAAAAAACAGGACCATATCAATTTCATTATGATAGATTTTTTAAAAATATTTATTTATTTGCTTTAGTTGTACACAATGCATTTATTTTTACATGGTGCTGAGGATCGAACCCGGGCCGCGCACGTTCTAGGCGAGCGCTCTACCTGCTGAGCCACAACCCCAGCCCCATTATGATAGATTTATCTAAATTCTAAATTCTTCTTGTTGAACGAATGGTTAGACCTCTTTCTACAGGCCCTCACTTATAAAGATATGGCAAAGAAGAAAAAAGTCTTGCTATCCATCTTACAAGCAAGTTGATCCAAGATGTGTGCCTTTCCTTGAATTATTTCCTTCATACCAGATAATAATTCCTGAGGCCTTACATCTTGGGAGAATGAAAGAGATTCAATAAATGAAAACTATCTGATACACACAAACACGTGAGCATGTGCATGAGCGTAAACACACACACCACCTCAACCTATCCCTCTGCTGTTTAATCACTGTAATCCACCATGTGAGAATCAATTCCAAACCTCTTAAATTGCCTACAAAGTCCCATATAATGTGGTCCCTGGATAATTCTCCATTCTTCACACAGCACTATAGCAACCTGAATGTTCCTAAAAAAAATTCCAATATTCCAAATCCATTTCATCCTTGAGCTTTTGCACTTTCTATTCCCTGCCTGGAAAGTTTAGTTTCCTCACCTTTCCCTGAATGGTATCCACTCAAAATGTCACCTCCTCAGAGAAGACTTCTTTACCTGTCACAACATTCTGTCACTTGTCACTATCTGAAATCACCAAATTTATTCCTGTTCTCTCTTCCCCCTGGAATACAAGCTCCCCAAGAAATAGGACTGTATTCATTTTTGTTTTTTTCACTGTATTCCCAGAGATTAAGTGGTTGTTCAATAAAGTTATTAAATGAGTAAAGACATTAATTCCAAAACTAGAGCACTACTCTCCCACCTAGCCAATCCTGTGTAGGAAATGGTCTCCCTGTCCCAGATCCCAGCTAACACAAATCACAATAAGCACAAAGGAAGAATTCCCTTGTACTGATGAAAAGAAGGGAAAGATAAAAGGTCATTAGCAGTAAAAGTAAAAGACTTACATCAAGAGCCTCAGGAATTATTGGGAGGAAAATAACGCGGGGGGGGGGGGGAGGCACAAAACAAAAGTCAAATAACTATGAGAACACAAGACGAGGAGAAAAAGAGTAAAGGGTCCCCTTCTGTTCATTCATGAAAGAGCAATGCTTCTGCATCTTCCATGTGGCAAGCACATGTGGGACTCAGCAGTAAGCAAGAGACAAGGCCACCAAAGAGTTTACATCCCAGCAGCTGAGAAAGACAAGAAACAAGTTAACAATAGCAAATGTAGATAAAGTAAATGCAGTGAAGCAAATAAAAGTAGGATAACGTTGATGGATAATTCAGGGATAAGATTCTTATATAAGTGGATCAGGGGAGGTCTAGGGTGAAGGAAACGTGAAAGAAGGGGAACCTGCCTTGCAAAGATCTGATGTTGTCAATTTCCAAGCAAATGAAAGCACGTGCAAATCTTCTAAGATTGGGATGATGTGTGAATACTTAAGAAAAGTCAGGTCAGTGTAGCTACAATTGCTACAGAAGAGAAAAAGAGACGGGGGGTAGCGGTGGACAATGGTGAGCTCAAGCGGGACCGCAGTAAAACCAAGTAAATAACAGCGGTTCCCTTGAAGCCGCTTTATTAGGTGCATAATGTTATCAACACCATTTTGGTTCGGGGAGATGAAGTGACTAAGTTACACTGCAAGGGAGAGAGGCTAAGCGTGGAGTGAGCTCAGGCGATCTACTTGCAAAGCACAGGCTCCCCAAGACGCAGGAATGCCATGTTACTGGGCATTTATGATGCTCCAAACGCAGGGACTAGAATTTAATCCTCACAAACAACTCAGCAAAGGGACATCGTAATGCCCCGTCCACTGTCGGGAAGAACGAAGTACAGCGAGACTAGAGAAGGGTGAGCTCGGGACCCCTGCAGCGCCCGGAAGGGACGACCGAGCAGCGCCGGAACCGCACACAGCCCGGGCCCTGGAAGGTTTCTGCTCCGCACACCCCACTCATGCTGCGGGCCCGGCGCGCCGAGAACCGACGCGCGGGCGCCACCAATCAGGGGCGGCCTTCCCGTGCAGGGAGGCGGCGGAGCGACCAATCAGCGCGGCGCTAGAGGGGAAGGGGCGGGCATTCCGGCGGCCCACGTTAGGCCGCGCCTCAGCCGCCCTCGCCCCTCTCGGGCCCCGCGGCCGCCAGACCTGGCCGAAGACTATACGCCTCGGGATGCTACGAAGCCCGTCTGGGCAGGCGCAGCCATGGCCCGAGGCACAGGCCTCCATTCCGCTCTCACCTCAAGGCACGGACCCCAGTTCCCAGCGCTCAGGAAGTGCCGGGAGCGCCTCATCCCTCCCTCAGCGGGCTCCCAAGGCCACCCTGCTATGCCATGCAGGTCTCGCGTCTCACCTCGTGGGGATACGGTGACACAGGAGGGAATCCCAGCCGCGCACTGTAGCCGGCAATACCCACTCCCGCCGCTGCTCCGCCTCACATTCAAACCCTGGCAAAATGGCGCGGCGGCGAGGCTGTACCCAAGGCGCATGCGCGAGCAGGGCCCAGACAGGGGGAGGGGCCAAGAGTGAACCGGCCCCACCCATGCGCCAAGGGCCAATCGCGACGCGGCTCTGTTTTTTGCGCGGACGTCACAGGTGACATTGCCCTTTGGCTGGGACCGCTCTAGTGGACTTCCCAGTCTCCGTTTTATGAAACGAACTGGACTGTGAGCTACTTTGATGTCAGACTCGGCACGTAGTAGCCTTCAGATAACTGCTGAACGAACTGCCACGTTCATGTACAAAGCAAAGCAGACGGCAGGAACTCCCCGCCTCTCGTGAGCTTCTGTTTTAAAGGGGAAAATGTAATAAACAAACGAATCAAGAATTTCGTAACTTAGTGCTATAAGAAGAAGATATAAAACAGGATGGTATAATAAGCGGTGACTTGAAAGGTAAATGGGATGAGCAGGGAATCTCCCCCCTCCCCACCAAAAGAAAATTGACCTGACTTTCAACAAGGAGACAGGCTCTAAGGTCAGCCTGGCAAACTTGAACTTCCAGGAGGAGGAGAACAAAGCCTCTGAGGCAGGATGATCTAGGCTGGGAGGGCCTTAATGGAGTTAGAGAAGCCAACAGGGACCGGGCGGTGGTGTAGGTCTGATAAGACCGGGTCTTAAGTGCATCCATTACAGGACAAAGACCATGACCGACCATGACTGTTGCTGTGTAGGATAATGGACTGTATGGGGGAAAGGGCTTGAAGCAGAAAGGCCAATAAGGAAGCTGTTGGAGGCATCCAGGAGAGCAATCGTATGGCCAGGACACTAGAGTGAGTAATGGTGCATAGGAAATAATGTTAGGATGCATTTTAAAGATGGGGCCCAGGAGGATCCAGTGATAACACTGAGAGTGTGCAGGAGGGCATGGGGGTGGGGAGGCAGGGACCAACCCTCAGTTTTGCCTACCTCTGCCTCCTCCCTCAGCAGACCCAGATGCGTCCACTCAGAGTCCATCCTTTGGAATTAATAGCTAGCTACTCCAGAGACTGGAAGGCACCCATTTGGTCATGTTTGATAAAACAAATAATACAAGAACACAAAAGTATATTGGTGCCCTGGTTACAAAAATATAAAACCAGTATTTGGATAAAAATGTAAAATGTTGCTTAGCTTGAGTGAAGAGGTTATGGATGTATATGGTAAAGTTATTCAACATTGCTTGTCATAGCCCACAAACCCTGTAAAATATTTTTGCCTGCCCACCTGTCTTCCACCCCACCTTCTTTTCTTCTAAGCCCCAAGCTTATCCGTAGTTCAGAGTATTTACACTTACCATTACCTCTGCCTGGGATGCTCTTCTTGAGCCATGAATGATTGACTCCTTCTTTACATTCAGGTTGCAGCTCAAATGTCACTTCTCCACAGAGGCTTTCCACCCTGTCTGAAATTATCCACAGCCCACTACTCAATAGCATGCCATTTAGCAAATAAATAGAGAATGCCCAGAATAATATCAATTTCAGAAAAAATGCATATTTTAGTATAAATATTGCCTGGGACATGCATTTAAAAAATCATGCATTGTTTATCTGAAATTCACATTAAATAGGGCATCCTATACTTATCTAGCAGGCAAGCAGGTGTGGCTGCATTACATCATTATATTTTCTTCATGGTTCTTATCACTCTCTGAAGTTAATTGTCCCTTTGTTTATTGTCTCCTCCCCCACCTGCCTAAGGACTATTCCAGAAAGGGACTTAATAATCTTATTTATAGCTGGCCCCCAGCATCTAGCACAAAAAGTAACTCCTCAATAAATATTTGTTAGGTGTTGAATGAAATGTGTATAAATAAATGCAGTCCATTGAGATACATTATTAAGACGTTGGTGAAAGATATATTTTCTACAAGCAATTGTGTGTGTGTGTGTGTGTGTGTGTGTGTGTTTGGGAAATTGAACTCAGGGCCTTGTAAAGGCTAAACAAATGCTCTTCCACTGAGCTATGTCCCCAAACCACAATCAATCATCTTAATCATACTAATCTGCTTTCCTGGAATATTTTCCTCTAGTCCTGGGGATAATGAATCTGGTGTCTATTGTTTTCCATCTCTGAGAGCCAATCAGAAAGGATGCTGGCTGGCATCTGTTAGAAGACTCTTAAGCTGTGCCAAGATGATCATGTCTTTAGACACAATTCTGGGGATGGGGTCCCCAACATTTCCTTTTTCAGCCTCCATTAGAACCATGCAGGCAGGGACCACAGAAAGGCCACTCATCATGGTGCACAGGTGGTACCTGAGTGCTCCCTTGGGAACCACCACCACCACTTACACACTTGGATTTGTTACAACGGCTAACAGACTAGGTTGGAAATAGTTGAGCCACTTCATGGAGCAGGAAACTAAGTGTTAATTCATTGTTTTCTTTCTTTCCAAACCATGATGAAATTATCTGTCTAATGTATGGAAAAACACCGTGAAAAGACACATCATCTATGATGTACTCCTGAGGAGAATAATCTCATTTTAGACTTTATTTGGATTCAGAAGGGTGTGGGCACACTGGTTGTGTTTGGAGAGAACAAGTCTTCTTTTGGCTCCATTTCATTTTTTTGTTGTTGTTGTTTGTTTTTGTGATGCTGCAGATTGAACCCAGGTGGGCTCTATCACTGAGCTATACCCTTGGCCCTTTTTAAAATTTTATTTTTGAGACAGTGTCTTGCTAAATTGCCAGGGCTGGCCTTGAACTTGTGATCCTCCTGCTTCAGTCTTCTGAGTAGCTGGGATTACAGGCATGCCCCAGTGTGCCTGGCTTTCTTCTCATGTATTTTTTGGGGCACTAGGGAAGGAGCCCAGGGTGTCCAGCATGCTGAGCATGTGCTCTAGCACTGAGCTCCATCTCCAGCCCCACCATTTGTAGTTTGATACTGATCTCTCACAGTCCTCCCTGCCTCCCCCCGTTTGTGCTGCTTCAGGCTCAGCAAACCCTCAGACCCTTGCCATGGCCCCCACTTGAGAGGGGTCCACCCCTGTTCCAGTTGCTCCTGTTCACAGGTGAGCAGTCCATGGGCCACGTGGGTGTTTCATCCCTAACCCGTTGCCCCTCTGACCACACTGCAGTGGCCCAGGGCCAGGAGTCTGTGGAGACATTTTGCTAGGCCACTTCATCAGAGACTAATTACACTTTAGTGGTCAGTCCTCCCCATGCTGCCAGGTTCTGGTGTGCAGCTCTGAGAAGCCAGAGAATCCCACCATTGAACATGGTCTTCCAGGTCATTGCAAAGGTACATTCACAAAGGAAGGAAGACAGGATCTTTTTGTTTTTGTGGTATGGGAAATTAACCCCAGGGACATTCTACCACATAGTCTTGCTAAACTGCCCTGGCTGACCAACTTGCAATCCTCCTGCCTTAGCCTAATAAGTCACTGGGATTACAGGTATACACCACCAAGCTTGGCCAAGCAGAATGTTTTATTTATTAGCTTGACATAAAACAAATATTTATACTCACAGCATGTGAGCCTTATTTGTATTTTGGACCCATTGCAAATGTTAGTACTATGTTAAGAGTGTTCTCTGCCAGGGCACAGTGGTACACGCCTCTAATCCCAATGATTTGGGAGGCTGATGCAGAAGGATTGCAAGTTTGAGGCCAGCCTCACCAACTTAGTGACACCCTAAACAACTCAACGAGACCCTGTTGTGAGCCATCCGTGGGCTGTGTGTGGGTCACTGTGCATCAAAGCTTATTGAAAAGGAGAATTTCCTCTGGTTGACTGCTCTGACTCACTGTGAGCCCTATTCAAGCTCTGCAACAGGTCCCACTCAGCACCAGAGATGGGATGACCCATTGTAGCTGCACAGCCCCTCTGAGGTGGGTGTAACCTGCCAAAATGCCAATCAACCTGCTGCTGCAAAACGTCATGAAGCAAGACTCCACCCTTGAAGCCTTACCCCCCTGCCTTTGGTGTACCCCCTTAAATAAACCACTGGCACCGTCTTTTGTCTAGCTCCAGCTTCTGTGTGGACTGGATCTATCAGGGGCTCCACTTTTGAAAATATATTTCTGACTCTTTGTCTTTTGTTCGTCACTGATTATTCTAGACTTTAATTTCTCAGGTGGCTTACACCTTCTTCAGCAGGAAGAAGAACCCTCTAATGAGATGCTGGCCATTGCTCCATAAGACCCTGTCTCAAAATTTAAAAATATTTAAAGGCTTGGGAATGTAGTTCAGTGGTAAAGTGCCACCAGGGCCAATCCCCAGTAGCCCCATCACCACCAAAAACAAGTGTTCTCTACCCACAGGGGCGTGCCCAGTGTCCTGCATAACCTCCACCTGTCTCTGTTCTCCAGCGACAGAACAGCCCTTCCTCATGGGGTGAGACTGACGGAGCAGCCAGCCAGGGTGCAGTGGGAGAGGGAGGGAGGGAAGCGGGAAGTGGGCAGGGCCATGGGACAGGTGGACGCTGAGGTAGAGTGCAGGGCTGTCAGCCCAGTGGCCTTGAGCAACCTTGACCCCAGGTGCCCCTCTATGCAAAGCATAGATGGTGCTGACCACAGAACCTGCTGTATGGGGTTGCTGTGAGAACTGGAGGCTCAAGAATGGTTGAAATGGTGAACAGAAGGACTCATCAGTTGGGAAGGCCTAGCAGGGGGCGGAATGAAGTTTTTCTTTCTTTCTTCCTCTGGGGAAGGGAGAAATGGAACCCCAGTAGGAGTCCAGGGCTGTGGAGATTCAGAATGGTGCCTTACCAGTGGCCTCTGGAGGCCAGGAGCCTTGGGGGGACTCTCTCAGAAGGAAGCAGGTAACCAGGGCTGGGTAAGCAGGTAAGAGGTCTGGTCAAGATGGTTTCTAACTCATGTGTTTGTGATGCCCGAGCAGTTCAGTATACACACAGGAGCTCTGGAACATCAGCTCCTTAGGGACCAGGACTGTGTTCTGCTGGATGCCCTACTTGGTTTCCCAAGATTAGCCTGTGACAGCAAAGTAGTGTGGTTGGTGTGACAGTGAAGAGTCCGTGCTCTAGAGACAGAACCTGGGTCTGAGTCCCCACTTTGCCACTTTCCAGATGTACAGTCCACATGCACATCCTCAGTGAGCCACTCTGGATCTGATTCCTTGTCTACAAAAGAGGGGTGTAACTGCTGCCTACTACTTGGGGTTCCTGTCAAGTTTAAAGACTTACTGTACGGTGGTGCACGCCTGTAATCCCAGCAATTGGGAGGCTGAGGCTGGAGGATCACAAGTTCAAAGCCAGCCTCAGCCGTGGGGAGGCACTTAGCAACTCAGTGAGACCCTGTCCCTAATAAAATACAAAAAATGGCTGGGAATGTAGTCAGTGGTTGAGTGCCCCTGAGTTCAATGCCCGGTACCAAATAAATAAATAAATAAATAAGTAAAGACTTACTGTATGCAAAGCACTTAATAAAGGAGTATAGTAAACCATCATCAAATATTAACTATTAGGGCTGGGATTGTGGCTCAGCGGTAGAGTGCTTGCCTAGCACGCCCGCGGCCCAGGTTCGATCCTCAGCACCACGTAAAAATAAACCGCATTGTGTACAACTAAAGCAAATAAATAAATATTAAAAAAAAAGTTAACTTTTAAAATGTGGCATTAGAGGCCAGGCGTGGTGGCGCATGCCTGTAATCCCAGCACTTGGGAGGCTGAGGCAGGAGGATCCCAAGTTCAAAGCCAGCCTCAGCAATGGTGAGGCTCTTAGCAACTCAGTGAGACCCTGTCTCTAATCAAATACAAAAAAAAAAAAAAAAAGGGCTGGGGATGTGGCCCAGTGGTCGAGTGCCCCTGAGTTTAATCCCTGGTACAAAAAAAAAAGGTGGCATTAGAGGCCTGGTGTGCAGTTCAGTGGTAGAGCACCTGCCTAGGTGTGGGAGGTCCTGAATTCCATCATTAGTAATGCGTAATGGAAAAAGAAAATAAAGAAGAACAGTAACATACGTGGCATGGTACTGTTAATGCCTAACAAAGGCAGAAAATTAGCACCAATTCCTTCTGCACAGAGTTCTTTTTTCCAGGTTCCGTGATCTGTCCACTGGCTTCTCCTCTGGAATGGTGCTGTTTTTACCTGTAGGATCCAGGACTGGTGGTGCACACCTGTAATCCCAGTAGTTGGGGGAGGGGGGGGAGGCAGTAGGATTGAGAGTTCAAAGCCAGCCCCAGCAACACCGAGGAGCTAAGCAACTCAGTGAGACCCTGTCTCTAAATAAAATACAAAACTGGGCTGGAGATGTGGTTCCGTGGTCAAATGCCCCTGAGTTCAATCCCTGGTAACCCACCAAATAGAACAACAAAAAACCCACAACAGGAGAAAATCAATATACAATTATTTAAGCTCAAAAATCACTCAGCTAAAATGTTTACTAGAACACATGAATATTGCTTTCTCTCTCTCTCTCTTTTTTTTTTTTTTTTTTTTTTTTTTTGGTGCTGGGAATCAAACCTAGGGTCTTCTATTTGCTAGGTAAGTGCTCTACCACTGAGCTATAAATCTAACCTCATGGGTATTTTCTTCTTCTTCTTCTTCTTTTTTTTGGTACCAGGGATTGAGGGGCATTCATTCTACCACTGAGCTATATCCCCAGCCCTTTTTATTTATTTATTTATTTTAATTAATCAATTTATTTTTTTGGTACCAGGGATTGAACTCAGGGGCACTTGACCACTGGGCCACATCCCCACCCCTTTTATGTATTTTATTAGAGACAGGGTCTCACTGAGTTGCTAAGTGCCTCGCCAAGGCTGAGGCTGAACTCGTGATCCTCCTGCCTCAGCCTCCCAAGTGCTGAGATTACAGGCATGAGCCACTGCGCCTGGCTTATTTTTTTATTTTGAGACAGGTATTGCTAAGTTGCTGAGTCTGGCTTTGAACCTGTGATCCTTCCTGCCTCAGCTTCCCAAGCCACTGGGTGTTGCCGCCTGCAGCAATTGCCGCTTGCAGCAACGATACTGCGGGAGAAAACTCGGAGGCAGACTGGAAATGAAAAAGTTCTTTTATTCTTCTTTCTTCTAACTTCTCTCTCCGGCTCCAACAACCTCTCCAACTCCAACCACCCCTCTAAGTAACCTCACCCGGTTAAATACATTTTGCCTTAACAAGGACAAGTGCTAACAGCTCGAGCTACAGGTGCGTCACACAGTGTTCACGGGCATAAAAAGATTCTTAGATAAATGCATGAATATTAGGTGAAAATACTTGAACACCTTTATGGCTCTCAGCTAACCGCCATCTTAGCTATCCTCAATTAGGGCTCTTACAACTGGGATTATTCATGTGTATTTTTTTTTTTTTTTTTTTTTTTTTTTTTGGTACCGGGGATTGAACTCAGAGGCACTCAACTACTGGGCCACATCCCCAGCCCTTTTTTTTTTTTTTTTTGTGGTGCTGGGGATTAGAACCCAGGGCCTTGTGCATGCAAGGCAAGCACTCTACCAACTGAGCTATATCCCCAGCCCCCCAGCCCTTTTTTTTTTGGTACTGGGGATTGAACTCATGGGCACTTGACCACTGGGCCACATCCCCAGCCCTTTTTTGTATTTTATTAGAAGCAGGGTCTCACTGAGTTACTAAGTGCCTGGCCATTGCTGAGGCTGGCTTTGAACTCGCGATCCTCCTGCCTCAGCCTCCCAAAGTGCTGGGATTACAGGCGTGCGCCACCGCGCCCGGCTTCCCCCAGCCCTTTTTTGTATTTTATTTAGACACAGGGTCTCACTGAGTTCCTAAGTGCCTTGCCATTGTTGAGGCTGGCTTTGAAGTTGTTATCCTCCTGCCTCAGCCTTACTCATGTGTATTTTTTTTTTTTTAATTTGTAGTCGTAGATGGGCAGCATGCCTTTATTTTTTTATTTTTATGTGGTGCTAAGGATTGAACCCAGTGCCTCTCATGCACTAGAAAGTGCCCTGCCACTGAGCCCCAGCCCCATCCCCTCGTGTGTCTTTTTTTTTTTTTTGGTAACTGAGGATTGAACTCAGGATTGAACACTTGACCACTGAACCACATCCCCAGCCCTATTTTATATTTTATTTAGAGACAGGGTCTCACTGAGTTGCTTAGCACCTCGCCATTGCTGAGGCTGGCTTTGAACTTGCAATTCTCCTGTCTCAGCCTCCTGAGCTGCTGGGATTACAGGCATGCGCCACTGTGCCTGGCTTCATGTGTATTTCTTTTTCTTTCTTTCTTTCTTTTTTTTTTTTTTTTTTTTTTTTTTTGTGGTACCAGGGATTGAACTCAGGGGCACTCGACCACTAGGCCACATCCCCAGCCCTTTATAAAATTTTATTTAGAGACAGGGTCTCACTGAGTTGCTAAGTGCCTCGCCATGGCTGAGGCTGGCTTTGAACTCACTATCCTCCTGCCTCAGCCTCCCAAGTGCTTGGATTACAGGCATGCACAACTTTGCCCGGCAGATTTTCTTTTAATATATATATATTTTAGTTGTTGGTAGACCTTTATCTTTTATTTATATCTGGTGCTGAGAATTGAACTGAGTGCCTCACACATGCCAGGCAAGTGCTCTACCGCTAGCCCCAGCCCTTATGTGTATTTCTTTTTTTAAAAAAAAATTATTTATTTGCTTTAGTTGTACACAATGCGTTTATTTTTATGTGGTGCTGAGGATCGAACCCAGGCCGCGCACGTGCTAGGCGAGTGCTCTACCGCTGAGCCACAACCCCAGCCCCATGTGTATTTCTTAATCAAGATAAATTCTTTAAGCAAATTTTAATCAGGTTTATGAAGAGAAGATTGCAGAAGCTTTAAGCAAGGACTAGAGATGGAAATCGACTCATATAATAAGTATCTTCAAGCCGGGCATGGTGGCACACGCCTGTAATCCCAGCACTTGGGAGGCTGAGGCAGGAGGATCGCAAGTTCAAAGCCAGCCTCAGCAATGGCGAGGCACTTAGCAACTCAGTGAGACCCTGTCTCTAATAAAATACAAAAAAGGGCTGGGGATGTGGCCCAGTGGTCGAGTGCCCCTGAGTTCAATCCCTGGTACCTAAATAAATAAATAAAAAATAAAAATAAAAAGTATCTTCAAGGGCTCAGTCTTCAGTTGAACACCAGATAAGGTAGCTTGTGTGGGGGACAGACACTTTTTACAATACTAAAATCAGTTTTGGCAGAATCCTTCATGTTTCTCCTCCTCCTTGTGCTGTGGACATTTCCAGGAACAATGTGGATTTCACTTCTTTCTTTCTTCCTTTTCCTTTCCCTCCCTCCCTCTTTATTTTTCATGTGTGTGTGTGGCTTGATAAGGATCAAACCCAGGTCCTCACGTGTGCCAATAAGCATGTGTTCCATACTGAGTTACACCCCAGCTCTCCGCAAATACCTGAAATTCAAAAGCAGGCATACAACACAGGTTTGTCAAAATTTAAGGGAAATACCCTGGTCTTCTGAAGAAATAAAATTTTGTCTAAAGTGTATTCTAGTTTGTCACCAAGGTAAAAATGCCATCTAATACTGAAATTACCTTTCAAAATGCTAAGTTGCCAGTTTCCTAAACAACGTGGAGCTGGCCCTTTCTTAGCCAGAGATCCCAGGATAGTCTCCTTCATAAAATAGCTAAGCAGTTTTTTTTTTTTTTTTAAACAGGTAAGTCAAAATCAGGAAGTACCTGTCACAGATTGACTTTGGGGCTCATCTCCCCTGCCAAGCTGAAAGCAGCCTTCTCTTGGGGTTCAGTCTAGAGTTTAGTTCAGGGTTTCTCAGCCTCTGCACCCTGACATTTGGGCTCTAGAAATTCCTTGCTGTGGGGGTTGTTTGGTGGCATCTCTGCCTCTACCCACTAGATACCAGTAGCCACTCCCATCTCAGTTGCAACAACGAAAAATGTCCCTGGACATTGCCAGTGTCCCATCTATCCCCTTGTGGCAGAATTAAAAGCCACCGTTGTTGGTAGCAGGTTGAAGAACACTACTCTAAACAAAACCCTGGCACTCTCTGCTCTGAAGAGACAGGGACTCTCTACTGACCTTTCTAAGAGGGAGGGTTTTTGTTCTTCACTAGCTACCTGGAGAACAGTCCAGCAGAGATGAGCAGTTTTACTCCAGGGAATTAATAAAAATGACAATATATCAGTCAGTTTCAACAGTGGATTTTTTTTTTTAATATTTATTTATTTGCTTTAGTTGTACACAATGCGTTTATTTTTATGTGGTGCTGAGGATTGAACCCGGGCGGCGCACGTGCTAAGTGAGCGCTCTACCGCTGAGCCACAACCTCAGCCCTCCCCAGCTGTTTTTTATTTAGAGACAGGTTCTCACTAATTTGCTTAGGGCCTTGCTAAGTTGCTGAGGCTGGCTTTGAACTTGTGATCCTCCTGCCTCAGCCTCCCAAGCCACTGGGATTATAGGCATACACCATTGCACCTGGCAACAGTGGAATATTTTAAGTACAATAATGATTTACATATATATTTTTACATATATATATTCAGAATATTTCAGAAAGAATGAGTTCTGAATTCTTTTAATGCCTTTATTTATTTATATGTGGTGCTGAGGATCAAACCCAGGGCCTTGAAAGTGCTAGGCGAGTGCTCTACCCCTGAGCCACAACCCCAGCCCGTGAGTTCTGAATTCTAAGGCCTTGATTTTACTGTACTTATCTGTGTGAACCACAGAATCGCTCATTCATTGCCCTGCTGGCTCCATGACAGGCTGCTCTAATCTACCTTTGCACCAGTGGGAGGGGGTTTCTGTACTCTTGGACGCCAAACACTAGTCAAATTAACTAATAAGGCAAGGTGGATTCAAGAGATAGGTAAGAATCCTGTCATGATGGGGTTTTCTACCTCTTTTTTTTTTCCACAAAAATTAAGATCCACAATTAATAGTCTCCCATAAATAATTATATTTGTTAAACACACAGGCCAAATTTTACCTCCACCTGAAAACTACAAGCTTTGAGGACAAACTCAAAGTTGTGGTGGTGTGTGTGTGTGTGTGTGTGTGTGTGTGTAATATAATTATTATTATTATTTTTTTTGGTACTGGGGATTGAACTCAGGGGCACTAGACCACTGGGCCACATCCCCAGCCTTTTTTTGTATTTTATTTAGAGACAGGGTCTCACTGAGTTTTTAAGTGCCTCGCCATTGCTGAGGCTGGCTTTGAACTCGCGATCCTCCTGCCTCAGCCTCCCAAGTGCTGGGATTACAGGTGTGCGCCACCACGCCCGGCATGGTGTATATTTTTAATCACTACATTAAAACCAGTTTTACTTTTTAAAACTTTATTGATTTACCACTTGATCAAAGCATGGATATTTTAACAGTATTATACATAATATTTTTACATAGAAAACTTTACATAGCATTTCATATTATATAATTCTGCTTTATTCTTTCAAAAATGTATACATCCACTGGGCAAGGAATGCTTTTCATTAAATTACCAATATTAAATGCACTTAATCATTGTGTATAGATTAACCAAAGTAGCTATTAACTAACTTTTAGGCATTTTAAGGAGGTAAAACATACATTTTGCACATAAAGAAATATTTAATGCAAATATGCAGATAATTTTTTAAAAAATTAGAATACTGAGAAAACTATACCTTTGATGAGTGTCATTTTTTTTTTTTTTTTGAGAGCAAGGATTTCCAGATATATTCATTCTTTTAAAATAATTCAGTTTTGGTTTCTTTGTTTTCCAAACTGCAAAGCTGCTGGTAGCAGAACTCCAGGGTTTCATGTGAGTTCAAGCTGTGTCTACCTTAACACAGATATTAAAACAGAATTCAGAAGGATCTAGCTTCTACTGAAACCCATACCCGTTTGCATCATAACAACAAACGTCTGGATGCGATGGCCATACTTGCATTTATCAGCAGGTTACTGAAAAAACTATGAAGACTACTAACCGTATAGCCGTAATCACAACAGAATAACAAAAAGGTTTGGTTTTTTTATTTGTTTGTTTTTGCATTTTGTACAAAAGTTACCTGTCAGAGGAAAATGTTGTTTCCAGATATTATTATACAATTTTTATAATGTGTGTTCTTTGGTTGTACATGAAGAGTACAAGGAAAAGGTGTACTTGACACTAAAGGTGCACATTAGAAAGAAAATGTACCATCCACCGTTTGTCGTTACGATGCCAAAGCTGGTGATTTCCCTAACAGACAATGAAGAAAAACAAAATCGCTCAAAGAAGCAGTATTATAACAAAAACTTCTCCAGAGATCCAGCACAAATAATCAACACTTAATAAAGCATTCTGAGAAAGAAATAAGGCCTTGGAAATGCTTTGCTCTCCTCCATAACTTCTGAAATACTCAATAGCATCCTGGCTGATGCTGCAGAGCTGCATGCGCCCTTTTCACTAGTGTTTGTGTGGATCAAGCCACGTTTACCATGAGAAAGAACAGACTTACAGAAAAAAACTTATGCTGAATGGCTTGTTACTGGAGGTAAGGGATTTCCTCAGTTTGTCATTGTCCACTGACAAGAAAGATTACCCTGAATGGTTTTACATCTAGTCTTTGAAAGGTCCATTGCTGGTACACTTCAAATGCCTCATCCTGAAAATTAAATCTTTTAAATTAAAAAGAAATGCAAGCCTAAATGTTTCAGCAAGTCATTAAACGCAATGATATGTTTCCTAGCCTGTGAGAGGCAAAAATTAAAGAGAAGGCAGGAGGACACTGGGAACATTCTGACAAACAAAATGCCACCTGAGAGCCTCAGAAGGAAAGGAAAAGCCACCAGTCGGGGTGTAGCTGGGTGCAGGAGACACTGGTGAGCAAACACAAGGTTCCCGCCTATACCTCAGTGGAGACAACTGACTTGCTGAGGTTGTGACGAGCAACACCACCAGGGAGTCTCCTGCGCAGGTTTTAAAGTGCAGCATGAAGATGTAGCAGATCCCAGGACAAGTCAGTCACGTACTCACATTTCCCCTTCACAGAAAATCTTCTCCACCGTCCCTTCCTGCTGAACTACATAGCTCCTCCTACCGAATGTATGGAAATAAGGTGAAAACCTACGCCTGCTTTTGTTCTTTGGTAGAGAAATTAAAACACTTTTTGGGAAAGAAAAAAGTAGGTAGAGTACTGCTGGCCAAAATCAAGACATTTCTCAAGGCTGTTAAAAACAATGACAAAAAACTTAAGAAATCGGTCTCTCAGTAATAAGCAAAAGCACCAGAAATCCTTCTCTGGAAAGAAAAACTATCTGATTTTACAGATAAGATTCCCAAACAACTAACTTCTAAGGCACCAGAGTTGACATCGATACACTCCAATTTACAGGACTAGAGTGCAGGTGGAGGAAGCCTGAATGTCCCCGGCCACTCTGGGTGACCCTTCTGCACTCCGCGCTGCCCCTGGCAGAGGAGGAGTGCGAGCTGTCTTTCTCACTGACGCAGCACACGGCACCCTCTGTGGCGCTGCGCCAGAGCACCATCGCGCCATCGCTGACACGAAGAGGAGCCCAGAAGCTCACCCTGCAGAAGAACGCAGCTCCTCAGCTAGATCAGCCACGTGCCAGGCGCCTGCCACCTGTGGCCACTGTCACAGTTCAGCTGTGCTGGCCCCAGCTGCTCTGGTTCCACTCATGATGTCAGCTGAGGAAGCTCATGGCAGCAACCCTTCTCATGCACTGAGACTGTCCCTCTGTCTCAAGGTCCCTTTGATGAGGACCATGCAAGGCAGCAATACTAACCATCAGTACACTCACTCTTCTGAGGTAAAAATAAAAAGTTTACTCAAAGATAAATGAACTCTGGGTAAATTACTACTTCATATATTAGATTTCAGTGTGTGTGAGATGGACAATGTATTCTGGAAATTTTAATTGAACACCCATCCACAAATACTTACATCAAGGAAGGTCAACCATTTCATTAAATTATTTACTTTTTCCCTAAAGACGTTTTCTCCCCACATTACTAAAACAGAGAGCCACGAGGCACTACTTTTTTTTTTTTAACCTTGCAAGCTTTTAATTCTAACTAAACTCTGCCTTCAATCAAATCTTTAATAATATCTCTTTGTAAAATACTTTAAAAAAAATCACTCAGACATAAACAAAATAAAACATAAAAAACAACCCTCCTCTCCCTACCTTTCCCCAAACTAATCTAATGACAGCTGACTGGAACTGACAAAAGCACTCAAACTTATCTAACACACTCAAACGACAACAAAGAACCCAGCATATTTTAGGTGGCAGTTAGCCATTACAAGAAATTTTATTAACATACTCTCTAAAGTCACGAACCTATACAGCTATGTTCAGTATTTTCAGGGAGAGTGACTTCCTCTGACAAAACACTGACAGCCAGTCATGGGACTTGGCTAGAAAATGATGGCATTTGCAGTGACATATTTGACAGTTTGATCAGTCAAATGGAATGACCCACGAAACAGACTCCCCACCAACTGTGCAAACTGGGTATACAACAATTTAATGAAATGCCACAAGCCTTAGTTGGGGACTTTGATGGGGCCAGCATAGAGGCCATCCTTATCCAGGCCATTCTGAGACCGAAGACGGCAGCTCCTTGTTTCTGGGTGGCTCTTCACAAGCTGTGCCAATCAGAGGTGGCATGATGGATGTTCTGCAGAGCTGCAGCAGTGGCCTGCAGGGTCGGGGCTACCACACTGGTGACAGTGTCGGTGGTACCTGTGATGGCTCTTCTGGAACCCATATCTTATACACGACACCTATCCGCAGGAAGAACTTTCGCAGAACTGCTCGGAGCTCAGGGATCAGGTCAAACTGCATAATCTCACACAAGTAGGGGTAGTACATTGAAGCATGTGCTTTGAACTTGAGGTGGGAGAGAAGTAGAGAGAAGAAATCAGACATGGAGACTTTTTTTTTTCTTTTTGCACCAAAGATGTAAAGGTACTCTACTGGTGCTTTTTCTTGCTATTAGAAGCTTGTTGCAGCCAGGTGCAGTGGTGCACGCCTGTAATCCCAGCACTTGGGAAGCTGAGGCAGGAGGATCGAGAGTTCAAAGCCAGCCTCAGCAATGGTGAGGCACTTAGCAACTCAGTGAGACCCTGTCTGTCTCTAATAAAATACAAAAAGGGCTGGGGATGTGGCCCAGTGGTCAAGTGCCCCAGAGTTCAATCCCTGGTACCCCCCCCCCCCCAAAAAAAGAAGCTTGTTGCAAAAAAAAAAAAAAAAAAAAAAAAAAAAAAAATCCACATTATAGTAATTAACAATAATAATAACCATTATTGTTATTATTAGTTTGTGGTACGGGGATTCAACCCTGGGATGCTCTGCTCTACCACTGAGTGTATAATTTATTTTAACTAATGGGTATTATTTTTTGGTACCAGGAATTGAACCCAGGGGCCCTCAGCCACTGAGGCACATCCTCAGCCCTTTTCTGTATATTACTTTGAGAAAGGTCTCACTGAGTTGCTTAGGGCCTCAGTAAGTTGCTGAGGCTGGCTTTGAACTCGCAATCCTCCTGCCTCAGCCTCTGAGCCACTGAGATTACAGGCTGCACCACCATGCCTGGCTTTTTAATTTGAGACAGAGTCTCACTAAATTGCCCTGCCTGGTCTCGAACCTGTGATCCTCCTATCTCAACCTCCCAAATCACTGGGATTACAGGTGTGCACCACCATGCCTGGCTTATAATTAACTTCTTGTAATTATATTAGGATAGTTTTGCTACCAAAAGTCAACAGCCCTGTCATTTTGTTAAGCAAGTTCCTAGGTCTAAACCAGCATCTCACAATTTGAACCCTTTCTTCCTGCACTGAGAATCACTGTGCTGTTCCCAACAGCCACACAACAGCCTTTCTCAACTGGGGTTCTTCCAGAGAAAAAGCCCTACTGTCCGAAGGCATCAATGATTTGTAATGAGTTAACTTCCCCTCAATGCATCTGGAACAGTGTTGATTATGTAACCATTCCTGGGAGAATCCAGAAAACAGCAACTTCAAAATCTGAGTGAAAAGCCACCCAGCCAGGTGCAGTGGTACACATCTATAATCCCAGAAGCTCGGGAGGTTGAGGCAGGAGGATGGCAAGTTTGAGGCCAGCTGCAGCATCTTAATGAGACCCTGTCTCAAAATTAAAAAGGGATGTGGATGAGGCTCAGTAGTAAAGTGGCCTTAGGTTCAATCCTCAGTACCACACAAAATAAAACACCTCCCCCAAAGCCTTCCAAACTTCCCATCCTAGAGGAGCAAACAGAGTTCACTTGTTTATTATACCTTTTCATCATTTATTTTGAGGGTTTTGGTTAGAAGTAACAACAGGAGACTTGTCCAGGCCTCCCGATGGCTTTCAGAATTCACCGTAATAAAATAGGCCAGAGCTTCGCTGCACACACTGGAGTGAGAGAGGAGAGACACACATGTGGTTAGCATCTCAGGGTTGGGAGGACTCCTGAAGTTTGCAGTGAGTATTCCCTGAGCACCCACTCTGGCTGGGCCCTCAGGAGCCACTCTTCAGGACACCAAAACAGTATAGAAGGATAAGAGTGTGGGAGCGTCAGTCTGTGGGTCTCTTTCTCCCACTCTTTTTAAATTCACAGTGCTGCTGTGATGCATTCTGTATATGGCATATAAAAATGTAATGGGAAAACAATCTCCTTACGTTAAAAGTCGCTGCTGTATCTCGCCCCAGGAATCCCTGCGGTTCTCATCAACATACATCCGAAACAGGATCCTCAAACAACAGGCCAGGCTGCTGGTTTCTTGTTTGAGAAGGTTGGGTTTAGACTTGCCCTTAAAACCTAGGGATCAGACAGTCATATAAGCAGTGCACACTATAGGGCAATGCTGAGAAATCCTGTGAGCGCTGGCCAGCTATTCCCTTTAGGAAATACTGAAGCATCTCAGGGCTTCAGTGTAGCTCAGTTGTGATCTCCAATGAAGGCAGCCATGACTCTTCAGAAATTGTCCTCTGTATGAATACCCTGACTTGATTGTTTGCTGGTAAAACCATTGGCTGCTTCTTCTCAAGTGTAACAGCTTGGAAGAACTCTAACATTTTTCTAAGTTGCAAGATTTTGTTCCTCCCACAAAGCACATATAAGAACAGTTTTCTGAACAAAGTAATACCAATCTGCCAAAGAGACATGTGCACACCACTCTTTTTTTTTGGTACCAGGGATTTAACTCAGGGGCACTTGACCACTGGGCCACATCCTCAGCCCTTTTTTTTGGTATTTTATTAGAGACAGGGTCTCACTGAGTTGCTAAGTGCCTCGCCATTGCTGAGGCTGGCTTTGAACTCGCGATCCTCCTGCCTCAGCCTCTCAAAGTGCTGGGATTACAGGCATGCGCCACCACGCCCGGATGTGCACACCACTCTTAAAAGCAAAACCTCATTATAGGCAAAGACATAAAACACCTAGATATTTTAGAGAAAAATGACACTTCTTAATTGTGGATTAAAATAGGCATTTGAGGAGAAGATTTTAAGTAATGGTGATATTACAAAAAAAGTGTCACTTTTTTTTTTTTTTTTTGGTACTGGGGATTGAACTCAGGGGCACTCGACCACTGGCCCACATCCCCAGGCCTTTTCTGTATTTTACTTTGAGAAAGGTCTCACTGAGTTGCTTAGGGCCTCAGTAAGTTGCTGAGGCTGGCTTTGAACTCACGATCCTCCTGCCTCAGCCTCCCAAGTGCTGGGATTACAGGCGTGCGCCACCGCGCCCGGCTTCAAAAGTGTCACTTTTGTGCAAATAATGAGACTATTCAAAATAATGAGACTCTCACCACCCTAGGGGGAGGGGCAATGGGTTTAATATATATATTAACCCTGGGATTTATGTATTTATTTTTGGAGGCAAGAACAACAGAAAACCCCTAAAGCCTTAGAAAACTATATGAATGCTGTTTCTTAAGATACCGCACTTTTATAATTAACTTTTAATGTAAAATTTCATGACCACCAAGAGCAATTAAATTCTCCAACTTTCATTTTGTTTTTTCATCAAATACTTCCTGAGAATCTATCATGTGCCAGGCAGTATTGTGGTACTAGAATGAAATCTACCTAGCATCAAGCATAAAAGTATCTAAGAAGTTATTTCAGCTACATTTAAAATACCAGAAATATCTGGAAGGCTTTAATGTTTTAGTTTGGGGACCAGCATGGCCTTACCTGCTCGCCACAAAACAGTTCGCTGCTCATAGTTGGAGTTGAAGGCCTTTGAGAATGAATGGGACTCCTGCAAGCAGTCTAAGAGCTTGAAGAGGTGCTGGGAAGACATGTACTTGTACATGCCCTGATCCTCTGTGGCAATGTGGATATCTGCATCCAGTGTGTCTTGCTGAAGAGAGATGAAAGAGAGCTCAGTGAAGTCATGCAGTGGTTCTAGGCACAGTGAGGGCGGACAAAGGCAGTCAGGGATATCCAAAGGTGATCTTCTTGCAAGATGCCCTCCGGTCCTCAATGCCCCAACCATTTCCATCTGGAGCTTGCTCACGGACAGGAAAAGGCATGTCCTGCGCCACTGAGTGATGGGTGATTGGCTGGCCAACTTTTTGGTTTTGTCAGTACTGCCTTTACTGAATAAACAGCAGTGTGTGTGTGTCTCTAGATATTTCACTACAGGGTTGCATCCTTTTTATTGCACAAAGAAAATGAAAAATAAGAAAATCAAAATGCAATAAATATGCAAAAAGGCTTGTGTTCCAAGCATAGTAACCAAAAGATAGAAACTGGTAAGCAAATCCAATGGACATCCTGACCTTCAGTCAGGTGATATGTAACCAGTAAGCTCGATGACTGTTTTTCAAATGTGAAAGAAAAAAACTTTAAAACATGTATGAAATGCTCAAAAATTTTATTGAACATGTAGCCTAAAATGAGACATAATTAGGTTTTTTTTAAAATTTTTTGATAATTCTAGGAATAAACCCATTTTCCCTATAAGCCAAGAGTCACAAAAATGGACTATGTAATACTTTCCAAACTGATCTGTTAAGTTCAATGTAATCCTTATCAAGACCCCAGATGATTCCATTGCAGACACTGACAAGCTAATTCTAAATTCATATGGAAATGCAAGTTACACAGCATAGCCAAAGCAATCTTGAAAAAGAACACCACCACAGGAGAGCTCACATTCCCCAACTTGCAAAACTCACTTGAAGTAACAGCAATCAGGACAGTATGGTACTGGCATACAGATAGAGGTGTGCCAATGGAACAGAATGGAGAGGCCAGGAGCAAAACCTTATAGTTTATGGGTCAAGTGGTTTCTAACCCAAGTGCCAAGAAGATTCACTGGGGAAAGAACAGACATTGTAATAAATGGTGTTGAGACAAATGAATATCACAGATGAAGAAAGCTGGATCCCGACCTGCCATGATCAGCAAGGATGAGCTAAATTCATCAGAGATCTAAAAGAGCCAAAGTTGTAAAAGTCTTAGAACCAGCCTGAAGTGTGACTCTGATTAGGTGCTGCTTTGTTAGAACTGACACTGAAGCACAAGGAACTAAAGAAAAATAGATAAGGTGAAAGACTTGTGCTTCACAGGACACCACAAGAAACTGAAAAGACAACACATGAAATGGGACAAAATAGTTGCAAATCATACACCTGACAAGGGACTGCTATGTTAGCATATGTAAAAACTTAAAATCAATAATAAGGAGAAAAGTAAGTTTAAAAATGAGCAAAGGATTTGAGAAGTCATTTTCAAAATACAGAGATGACCAGTAAGTACATAAGTTGCTCAACATCATTAGTCATTAGGGGAATGCAAATCAAAACCACAATGAGACACCATTCCACATCCACTAGGATGGCTACGATAATAATTTAAAAAGGGCAACAACCACCACTGAGGGGATGTGAGAAATAGAACCTTCACATACTGCTGGTGGGAATGTAAAATGGTGTGGCTGCCTATACAGCAAACTGGCAGTTTCTCAAAAAGGCAAACCATGTGGCCAGACACCCGCACCCAGGATGTACCTAAGACACATACATCCATATGAGAACTTGTGCACAATGCTCTTGACGGTACCATCTGCAACAGCCACAGTGGAATCCACCCAGTGGTCCATTAACTGATGAGTCGATGAGCAAAACGTGGCACAGCCAGAGAGGGATGTTGCCCAGCCAGACATAAAAGAATGAAGTGCTGACACATGGACATGGTGTAACATGAATGAACCCAGAAACACTCCGCCAAGTAGGAAGCCAAACACAACAGCTCACATATTGTATGGTTCTGAATGTCCAGAATAGGCAAATCCATTGGGACAGAAAGCAGCCAAACAGGAGCTGCAAGGAGAGGGAATGAGCCAGGATTGCTGGTGTTCATAGCATCTCTTCTTCTTCTTTTTTTTAAAGTTATACATGGACACAATATCTTTATATTTTGTTTGTTTGTTTATTTATTTATTTAGGTACTGGGGATTTAACTCAGGGGCATTCGACCCCTGGGCCACATCCCCAGCCCTTTTATGTAGTATATTCAGAGACAGGGTCTCACTGAGTTGCTAAGTGCCTCGCCATTGTTGAGGCTGGCTTTGAACTCTCAATCCTCCTGCCTCAGCCTCCCAAGTGCTGCGATTACAGGCGTGCGCCACAGTGCCCGGCTTTTCTTCTTCTTCTTTTTTTTTTTAATATTTACTTAATTGCTTTAGTTGTACACAATTCGTTTATTTGTATGTGGTGCTGAAGATCGAACCTGGGCCGCGCACGTGCTAGGCGAGCGCTCTACCGCTGAGCCACAACCACAGCCCTGCATCTCTTTTTTACAGTGATCAAAATATTCTCAAATCTGACAGTGGAAAAGTTTGTACAACTTGTAAATATACTAAAAACCAGAATTGAACACTTAAAAAAGGGCAGACCTGGGTGTATAAGGGCCTTTGGTGCAGCAGCAGCCCCCTCCTATGTGGCAACAGGGTGGAGCTGGGAGGGGGCTGCTGCTCTGCCTGGTCTAGGAACTTCAGTTGCCCAGTCTCCACCCAGCCCACCTTCCCCATCACGGGGTCCGCTGCCCCCAAGGACGTTAAGGTATGATGTCCCATGGCACGAGGTTACTGTCCAACTTCTGGACTCTCCTCCTGTTTGAAGAGTCCCTTCTACAGAGAAAGCTGCATATGCAAAACAAAAACACACACTCTAAAGGAAAAACTGGGACCTTAAAAAATCTTCCCTCTCTTGCCAGGCGCGGTGGTGCACGCCTGTAATCCCAGCACTTTGGGAGGCTGAGGCAGGAGGATCGCGAGTTCAAAGCCAGCCTCAGCAATGGTGAGGCACTTAGTAACTCAGTGAGACCCTGTCTCTAAATAAAATACAAAAAAGGGCTGGGGATGTGATCCAGTGGTCGAGTGCCCCTGAGTTCAATCCCCGGTACCCAAAAAAAAAAAAAAAAAAAAAAACTTCCCTCTCAATTATTTATGGTGAAACTGTATACCAAAGATAGAGAATAATGACAAGGGACACTTTTTTGTAAGCATCCAAGTAGGGGTGGCAACTCGGCAGTGGTATGCTGGTAAGCGGGCTTTGGGGGAATATAAAAAGAAGTGTTTACTGGTATCTGTGGTGTCAATAAGTTCCAATTAGGCCAATTTCAAGTGACCAATAAGACATTCTTGAAGGCAGGCCTGGAAAGAGATGAGGGGCGTGGGGTGGGGGCTGATGGATGGCCAGCCATGCTGCTCTAGCATGCCACTGCCCCTGAGCAACCCCAGTGACCATGTCCCCACGGCCCGCAGTATTACCTGGGCAGCAACCATGTGCTCCGCGTCTTCCTTCTTGCTGGTGGCGGGGTAGAACACAATGTTGTCGATGGTTTGAATCAGTTCCAGCTGGACCACACACTTGATGAGGAGACTGGCAAACAGCTTCTGATCTACATCAGATGGTAAAGACTAATAAGACCCAGCCCAAGCCAAGTGAGCACTCAGCGAGTTCTGCCATGTGCCTGGCACAATTCTTGAGGTGGTGGCCTACCAACGAATAGACTGGACAAAAAAACCCAGCTCCCATGGCACTAACTGACAATACGAAAGATTTAAGAGTAAAAAAGCGTCAAATGATGATGTGAGGCAGAGGTGGTAGGAAGTGGGAGGGTCACTCCATTTATTTATTAGAAATTGTTCCACAAAGATAACTAATTTTAGTAGTTAGAACTATAAGATACCCTTCACGGAATGTCATCATAGTTGTATTCTATTGCTGGTGTCTTAAATTGTCATGCTACCATGAAGTATTTCTCTATTACATATGGGGAAAGGCCAGCGAGATTAACTTAAGCTGCTCTAGAACTTATAACCAATTAATGGCAGAACTAAGACCAAAACTCCTGAGTTTTAAAGCCTTTTACTTAGCTCATAAAGTGACAATAAGGAAGAAAATGACAATATACCACTTGACCTTTTTTCCCATAATGAAAAATTCACCTGTGTTCTACCAGCCTTGTTTCAGTGATATTTTGGTTTCTGAAGAAATAACATAGTAGGGATCACAGTATGGCAAAGACAAATAATGTGGTCTTTACTTGGTGCTGTAACTCAAAGGCAGACTGGGAAGAAGTAGATATGTCCCTGAGAAGTTTCATTTAGGAACTGGTTCAACTCAGTTTCCGGGAAAATCTAAAATTCATTACTAGAATTAAAAATAAACAAGGAAGACAAAGGGCTGGGAATACAGCTCAATGGTAGAGTGCTTAAGGGAAAAGTGTTTTAACTTTGAAGGGAGGCTGAGATGGGAGGGAGGAAAACCAAATGCCTGTTTCCTCCACAGGGGGGTGGGGCTTGCATCCCAGGTACTCCCTTCCCAACTCCCCCATGTGCAGGCATCTAGCTGCATTGACAGTGGATGTCCTGTGGGCCACCTGGCCCCACTCACAAAATAACCACTTCATCTGGAGCTGATGATGAGACAGGCCACTCCACCACTGGACCCCAGAGGGGACTGCTATGAAGAAGTTCCTAAATGACAGTACTGCCATCCCAACATGGTGCCTTTTAAATGATTTTCAAAGGTGACTACTTTTATTCCTTCAGAAGAGAACAGTGACCACATACTGCTTTTGTGTCGTGTGCTGCTTCAGAAGTTAACTTCAATGTCAACACCTACAGCCTGGCGTGATAAGGATAGGGAAGGACTACTATGAAGACAAAAAATGGGGCATGCAACTTTGAAAAGACAAGATGACACTTTAAAAGTTCTGCTTCCTCACGATGCCAAAGGGTAGCTGAATACTACGTGCTGGCAAGTCATGTTATCTTGTCCTGGTTCACTAAAACATCAAACAGTACCTCTTCCCAGGCTAGGGTAAAGATTAAATGAGACGGCACATAGGAAACATGGCAAAGTGCCTGGCATACTTTAAATGTCATCAGAGCTGCTGAAAAATAAGACACAGTAAAATGCACCATAAGCTGTAACATGAAGAGACAAATTTGTCTAAAGTAATTTCAAACATATATGCAGAAAAAGGATTTCTTTCTTTCTTTTTTTTTTTGGTACCAGGGATTTAACTCAGGGGTACTCGACCACTGGGTCACATCCCCAGCCCTTTTTTTGTGTGTTTTATTAGAGACAGGGTCTCACTGAGTTGCTAAGTGCCTCACCGTTGCTGAGGCTGGCTTTGAACTCGTGATCCTCCTGCCTCAGCCTCCCAAGTGCTAGGATTACAGGTGTGCACCACTGCGCCCGGCTCCTATAATTCTATTTCTAAGAATTTACTATATAAACTAATGACATATATATTATGTTATACAAAGCAGTATTATATGTAGCAGAAAAAACTATAAATGAAACAATAATAAAATGATATAAATGTTCACTATTAGGGGTCTAATTTAACAGATACACCTACATACCAGAATAATGATAGTATAAAAGTGAAAACTCTTTTAAGTACTGACTTTGAATGAGCTCTAAGGTATATTAAACAAAAACAGAATAATTCATAGTATTCCATGATTTGTATAAGCAGGAGAAGAGGAGAATTCAGATGAGCACCTATGGACATGTGCCAATGTATATGTGTATATACTTTTTGGCATGTGAATAAAATGACTCCAGAAGGCAGATGAAAAACTGGTACCACTGCTGACACGGGGAAGGGCACAGGCAGATGGAGGCACACCGAGGAAAGAGGTTTACCCTATTTAAATTCTGAACCACATAAATGTGTTACCTGCTTAAAATAAATAACAAATGAAATCAAACCAACATTGAAAGGGCCTTACTTGCATATGGTCTGCCCTTCCAACTGTCTTCAGTCGGGTTGGAGAGCTGGCTCTGGCCTCGCTCTGAGGCATTTTTATCTATGCTGCTTAAAGACTGGCGGTCCAGATCCACATCCTAAAGGTAAACCAGAGAAAAACACCATGTTCACTTCTCTTCCTACCTGGGCAGATGGGACTTTTTTTTTTTCTTTTTTTAAATACTTATGTTTTTTTAGTTGTAGTTGGATACAATACCTTTATTTATTTATTTTTAACGTGGTGCTGAGGATCGAACCCAGGGCTGCACACATGCTAGGCGAGCGTTCTACCGCTGAGCCACACCCCAGCCCCCCATGAGACTTTTTGACACTGGTGGCCTGACCTGAACTTCAGTGCCTTCTCTACAAGTAAATTATGCTGCATGTTTCACACAGACTCCTCAAGGCTGCCGGGAGTAGGGACTCAACTGTGCCCCCCGCAACTGAAATTTTACATTTTCCTGTTCTAATTCAGAACATTTCTCTACACATTATGATGTAACAACAAGTGTGACAAATTCCCAATATGCTCAAGTTCAAAAAAGTGTACAGTAGCTAGGTTTTGTTCTCTTGAGTGTTTTGACATCAGAAAAGAATTTAAAAAACAGAAAATGTGAAGTCATTGCATCCTAAATGCCTTTTAAAAACTATGATTTTACAGTTATCTGGGAATAAAAGTTAATAATTCAATTTTTATCCCCCACAACTGCCCAGTAAACCAAAGCACCCTGTCTTTGTGGCCTCACACAAAAAACAAGAACTACTATTTTCTTTGGTGGCAAGAAAAGCACTATTAATTTGGAAGGGCAATAAGCAAGGCTAGTCACACCAAGGTGCTATTTCTAACAGTGAAACATGAGAACTGACCTGAGAGTCCATCCTAGGGAGAATCAAAGAATTATGAAAGCATGCAGCCATTGAAAAGGCTCTTCTCAAAAACTACAGAAAAATGCTCCCAATGTTGTTAATGTCGTAGGTCTAGTGACCCCTTGCAAACGTGTGCGGATCTACCAGGTGTGCACAGTGCACAGACACACCCAAAGATAAAACTAGAAATGTAAGTTGTGCTTTTTTTAACATTGGGCCTTCTGCATGATAGGCAAGTACTCTACCAGTAAGCACAACCTCAGCCCTAACCTGTGCTTTTTAATGGGTTAGGAGACTTATATTTTAAAATACTTTCCTCTTCTTTATTTTTTAAATATGGAATGCTTTATGAATTTGCATGTAATCCTTGCATGGGGGGGCATGCTAATCTTCTCTGTATCATTCCAATTTTAGTATATGTGCTGCCAGGGTGAGCACTACTTTCCTCTTGTATTAAGAGATGAGAAGAAGGAAAAAAATACCAACAAGAACAAAATCCTACCAAATGTTTTTCTGATGTGTCTTCCTCCATTCCCACAGGTTTCCATGTCAGCAAACTGAAGGGAACCGAAGAGAAGGGAAATGGTCACCATCAAAGGAACGAAGAGCTTTACAACACCACTGAATGTGTGAAACAAAGTGCAGCAACTGCACAAACACTTACACATGTGGGATGGTGGTTTTGAAAATATCCAACATACAGGTGCATGTTTCATTCCAGACGTCAGGACTGAATTTTTCCCCGTTGGAAATTACTAAGTTTTCTAAGCAATTCGTACCTGATCGAGCCAACTGTTCATTATCTACAAAATAAACATTATTTTTCATTAAAGTTGAACTGCTGTTTGGATGCCAACCAGGTCCCAGATGCTTTTTTTTTTTTTTTTTTTTTGTGGTACCAGGGATTGAACTCAGGGGCACTCGACCACTGGGTCACATCCCCAGCCCTTTTTTTTTGTATTTTATTTAGAGACAGGGTCTCACTGAGTTGCTAAGTGCCTCGCCATTGCTGCGGCTGGCTTTGAACTCACGATCCTCCTGCCTCAGCCTCCCAAAGTGCTGGGATTACAGGCGTGCGCCACCGCGCCCGGCTGCTTTTTTTTTTTTTTTAAAGATATTTATTTATTTGTTTTAGTTGTACACAATGCCTTTATTTTTACGTGGTGCTGAGGATCGAACCCGGGCCGCGTACGTGCTAGGCGAGCGCTCTACCACTGAGCCACAACCCCAGCCCTCAGATGCTTTTGATACTGAAGCTGGAAGGTTGTAGGATTTTAATTAATGAAGCAAGGCTATAGAGAGCATTAAAAGTTTTATAGCTGAAGTACATTATTAAGAGAGAAAATGATTTAAGCTGGGCATGATGGTGCAAGCCTATAATCCCAGCAACTTGGGAGGCTGAGGCCCTAAGTAACTTAGCAAGACCCTGTCTCAAAAAATAAAAAGGGCTGAGGATGGTAGAGTGGTAGAGTGGTAGCCCAGTGGTAGAGTGCCCTGGGTTGAATCCCTAATACTGAGGAGTTGGGGGAGGTAAGGTAAAATGATTTATCATAGTCTTTTTTGTTTGTGTAATACTGGAGTTTGAACCCAGAGCCTCATGTATGCTAATCAAGTTCTCTACCTTTGAGCTATAATCCCCATCACTTTTTGAATTTTACTTTGGGACAGGGTCTTACTAGGTTGTCTGGGCTGGCTTAAAACTTCCAATTCTCCTGCCTGAGCCTCCCAAGTAGCTGGGATTACAGGAGTGACCACTGTGCCCAGCTTGACTTATCATAGTTTTATTGGTAGGAATAGAAGAAAGCAAAATCCTGTCACTTTAACTGGCTTACAAATGGAAAATAGAAAAAAAGATGGAGCCAGGTGTAGTAGCACACACCTATAATCCCAGCAACTCAGGGGTCTGAGGCAGGAGGATAGCAAGTTTGAGGCTAGCCTGAGTAATTTAGTGAGACTCTGTATCAAAATAAAAAAGGGGGCCGGGCGCGGTGGCGCACGCCTGTAATCCCAGCACTTTGGGAGGCTGAGACAGGAGGATCGCGAGTTCAAAGCCAGTCTCAGCAATGGCGAGGCACTTAACAACTCAGTGAGACCCTGTCTCTAAATAAAATACAAAAAAGGGCTGGGGATGTGGCCCAGTGGTCGAGTGCCCCTGAGTTCAATCCCCGGTACCAAAAAAAAAAAATAAATAAATAAATAAATAAATAAAAAAAAATAAAAAAAATAAAAAAGGGCTGGGGGAGTAATTCAATGGTAAAGTGCCTCTGTGTTCAATCCCCAGTAATACACCCTGTGCCATAAGACGGGACATGCTAGGCCAGTGTTTCTGAAAACTCAAGTCACTCACAAACTATGTTTCCAGTTCTTGCCATCTAAATAGTATCCACTAAACTGGGCGTAGTGGCACATGCCTAAAATCCCAACCACTAGGGGGGCTGAGGCAGGAAGACTGCAAATTCAAGGCTAGCCTCGGCAACTTGGCAAGGACCTGTCTAAACCCCCCCACCACACACACACATATACAGCATTCACTGTTTTTTCTGTCATTTAAAAATTGAGTCACTTTTTGAAAACCTTAACTAAATTTAGCCTTGCCCTATACCAAAATTATCTATGAAGTTCAAGTCTTCAGTGCTAGACGAACCCTTTTATTGATACACATTACAATAAACACACAACTACTCAGACCAAAAAAAAGTTCACTGATGCAGTTGTTGATCCTGACTCCAAAGTTAAAAACCTTCTTTAGTGGGTAAGATTTAGATGGCAAATATATATATATATATTTTGTTGTTGTTGTTGTAGTTGGTATTTTATTTATTTATTTTTATGCAGTGCTGAGGATCAAACCCGGGGCTGCGCATGTGCCAGGTGAGCACTCTACCACTGAGCCACAACCCCAGCCCCTAAAAAGCTTCTTTAGTGTATATTTCTTCACCAATCCTCAAACAAATTAGTAAAATTACAAATAGAAAATCAAAACAACCATCATATCATACAAGATATTTCATTTTCCTTCAATAACTTAGTTTGTTTCAAAGCACTTCTGTCCAAAATGTGTAGGTGCAACAAATGTTCTTTTTTTTTTTTTTTTTTTTGGTACCAGGGATTGAACTCAGGGGCACTCGACCACTGAGCCACATCCCCAGCCCTTTTTTGTATTTTATTAGAGACAGGGTCTCACTGAGTTGCTAAGTGCCTCACCATTGCTGAGGCTGGCTTTGAACTCACAATCCTCCTGCCTTAGCCTCCCAAGTGCTGGAATTACAGGCGTGCGCCACCACGCCCGGCAAATGTTCATTTTTTTAAAAATTTTTTTTTAGTTGTCAACAGGCATTTTATTTTATTTATTTATATGTGGTGCTGAGAATTGAACCCAGTGCCTCACACATGCTATAGGTAAGTGCTGTACCACGGAGCCACAATTCCAGCCCACAACAAATGTGCATTTATTTATTTATTTTTTGGTACCAGGGATTGAACTCAGGGGCACTTGACCACTGGACCACACCCCCAGCCTTTTTGTATATTATTAGAGACAGGGTCTCACTGAGTTGCTAAGTGCCTCACAATTGCTGAGGCTGGCTTTGAATTCGCGATCCTCCTGCCTCAGCCTCCCAAGTGCTTGGATTACAGGCATGTGCCACAGTGCCCAGCTAACAAATGTGCATTTTCAAAAGTTGTTTTACTACAGAAAATTTCAAACATACAAAAGTAGAAAGACTAGCATAATACATAAAGGTTTTTTTTTTTTTTTTGGTACCAGGGTTTGAACCCAGGGATGCTTAACCACTAATCGCATGCCTGACCTTTTTATTTTTTATTTTTGCTTGTTTTATTTTTGTCATGCTGGGGATTAAAACCAGGGTCTTGTGCATTCAAGGCAAGCACTCTACCGACTGAACTCTATACCCAGCCCTTTTTTTTTTTTTTTTTTTTTTGAGACAGGGTCTCGCTGAGTTGCTTAGGGCCTCACTAAGTTGCTCAGGCTGGCTTTGAACTCATGATCCTCCTGCCTCAGCCTCCCAAGCCACTGTGATTGCCTCCTAAGCCACTGGGATTACAGGTATGCATACCCCCCCACCCCCAGCTAAAGGTACATTTTTTAAAGTGCAATAACTACATCCATCTTAAGTGCTTTCAAACTGCTTGAGAGGATTGTTTTATGTTCTAATTAAATTTAAAAACATATATTTTCACCAATTAAATTGTTCCCTGGATTCCTTGGCATTACACCCATGCTTTTACATACTGAAAAAAGTAACCTCTCATGAGGACTATGTAAAACAATACCTAAAGACTTAAAGAATACCTTGTTTAACACACCACTGCAATTGTGCAAATACATCAGAAAGAAGCACTTCATTCAAAGCTTCATAGAACTGGGTAAATACGTCACAAATAGCATAAAGTGCATGATTGCAGGTTGTTGTCATCCACTCAGATTTCTGGAAGAACAATAAAAAAGATAATTCTTAAAGCCACTCTCTCAGCAACAAGAACAGTTTTCTTGTATCCTACTGGCAAAACTACTCTGGAAAGCGATTTGGCAATACTTATCAGTAGTCTTAAAAATGTCCATACCCACTCTCTTAGTGACACTGCTTCAGGAATCCATCCTAAAGAAATAATTGCACTTGCCTAGTATGTGCAAGGCCCTGGGTACAATCCTCAGTACCACCAAAACCAAAAAACAACAACAAGAAATAAAAAGATTTGTGGGTAAAAGTTTACAAAGACAGGTGTTTCCTGCAATGGCATCCATAGACTGAAAACATGGTTATGGCCTAATGCCTAGCAATGTGGGCATTACATTAAGTAGATCAATATGAAAGAATATTAAACAGTCATTCAAAATGACAGAGTTTTTTTTTTTTAATTTTTAAAAATATATATTTATTTACTTTAGTTGTACACAATGCAATGCATTTATGTTTACGTGGTGCTGAGGATCGAACCTGGGCCGCGCATGTGCAAGGCGAGCGCTCTGCCGCTGAGCCACAACCCCAGCCCATGACAGAGTTTTAATGATTGGTAAAAAACGAACAAGAGATTATACTAAAAACTCATATCTGACACCAAATATCTCAATATTAAAAATGATGTCATGAGATTACCAGAGAAATACACAGGGATATTTATGAAGTCATGGCAGAGGGAAGGGTCTCTAAGTGTGCCTCCAATAGTGGGAGCCAGAAGGGAAAAAGCTGGGAGAATTGGTTACTTAAAAACTAAAATTTTGGTCTGGGATTGTGGCTCAGTGGTAGAGCACTCACCTAGCATGTGTGTGGCCTGGGTTCGATCCTTAGCACCATGTAAAAATAAAGGCATTGTACACAACTAAAACAAATAAATAAATATTAAAAAAAAAAAAAAAAAACTAAAATTTTGGGGGCTGTAGCTGTAGCTCAGTGGTAGAATGCTTGCCTTGCATGTGTGAGGCCCTGGGTTTGATCCTCAGCACCACATTAAAAAAAACTAAAATTTTTTCCAAAGTAAAAAGGAAATAAGGCTGGGCACGGTGGCGCACGCCTGTAATACCAGCACTTGGGAGGCTGAGGCAGGAGGATCGTGAGTTCAAAGCCAGCCTCAACAATGGAGAGGAACTTAGCAATTCAGTGAGACCTTGTCTCTAATTAAAATACAAAAAAGGGCTGGGGATGTGGGCCAGTGGTCGATTGCCCCTGAGTTCAATCCCCCCCCCAGGGGGGGGATTAAGAATAATAAAGTGAGCAAAATCAGCTGCAATTTATAGAAGGACATTATAACTTTTACCTTAGAAAAAAAAACAGTAAGAAAAAGTGAACAACCAAGTGGATGGACTAAGGATATGAAAGGCAACTCCCAAAAGAAGAAATAAATGCTCAATGACACGAGGAAAAACATGAAGCTCACTAACAATCAAGAAAACTTTTTAGTGTGACCTCTTGACCTATCCAGTTAGCAATAATGAAATAAACAAGAAGAGCTGCAGTTGGGTCTGGAGAACCAGGAACGCTGGACTTTGCTGACAAAAGTGCAATCAGCTAGATGTATTTGAGGTCAGTTGAGAAGAACACATCAAAAGGCTCAGTACATCCACGCCCAAACCTTGCAGTCACGCTACCTGTCCGAAGGAGAAAGAACTGAAGAACACAAGCACAAGCATCGCTGTAAAACGTGTTCCTTTTAAGGGCTGGGCACTGAGGCATGCACCTATATCCCAGGGACTCTGGAGGCTGAGGTAGGAGGATCTAAAGTTTGAGGCCAGCCTCAGTTACGTAGCAAGACCTGTCTCAAAATAAAAAGGGATGGGGGTATGGCTTAGAGGCCCCGGGTTAATCCCTGGTACTGCCATAAAAAAGTTCATTTCAGTGCTATCTAAAAGAAAAACTAGAAACAACCGAAAAGCCATGGAATATCCATAACTTGGAATATTTTGCAGCCACAACATGGTCAGAGGGCTGGGGATGTAGCCCAATGTGCTTTCCCAGCATGCATGAGACCCTTGGCCCAGGGTTTAATCCCTAGTACTATCAAAAGGGAAAAAAAAAAAGTTACAGTTGCAGGAAAACTCTCATGTATTAAGAAACTAGAATACACAGGTGTGCTGGGAAATTGCTTTTGTAAAAAGAAAAAAAGGTGTCTGTCACACACAAACACAGCAGCTGAAAGAGTTAATAGGATTGCCAACAGAGGTGGGACTGCAGTGTTTATTTTGTCTGTTTTTTGATTTTTTAAAAAAAATATTTATTTATTTGCTTTTAGTTGTTTACAATGCATGTATTTTTACGTGGTGCTGAGGATTGAACCCGGGTCGCGCACGTCACGTGCTAGGCGAGCGCCCTACTGCTGAGCCACATCCCAGCCCATGATTTTTTTTTTTTGTAATGAATATGTGTTTGTTTTATGATGGGGAAAAACTTTATTTTAAAAATAAAGAATATCAGCCGGGCAGTGGTGGTCATTGTCTGTAATGCCAGTGACTCAGGAGGCAGAGGCAAGAGGATCACACAAGTTCAAGTCCAGTCTCAGCAACTTATCGAGGTCCTAAGCAACTTAGCAAGATCCTGTCTCAAAATGAAAAATAAAAAGAGCTGTGTTCCACAGTTAAGCATCCCTGGGCTCAATCCCTGATACAAAAAAAAGAAAAAAAAAAGGGAGATTAGCCGGGCGCGGTGGCGCACGCCTGTAATCCCAGCACTTTGGGAGGCTGAGGCAGGAGGATCGCGAGTTCAAAGCCAGCCTCAGCAATGGCGAGGCACTTGGCAACTCAGTGAGACCCTGTCTCTAAATAAAAAATACAAAAAAGGGCTGAGGATGTGAGCCAGTGGTCGAGTGCCCCTGAGTTCAATCCCCGGTACCACAAAAAAAAAAAAAAAAAAAAAAAGGGAGATCAGAAAACTCTGCACTATGATTTCAACCATATTTTAGACCATGTAGAAGACAGAGAAAATTTGCCAAAACATTATTAATTCTAGTGTCTGGATGGCAGAAGTATGAATTCTTTCACATACCCAATATTCCATGTTATGCACATACTACTTACACACTGGGGCGAGGGAGAGAAGTATTCTTGAAAGAATGGTAAAGAGGGCCTTATGTTTGCCAACATCTTCTCCATCTTTAAATTCATGATAAACCCCGAGAGACCAAATATACCCCCTCTCTACTGGTGGCCCAGAAGTCTGTGAAGGAACAAAACAACTAAGACGATCCACTAGGAGCTGGTGAGCTGGCAGACAGTGTCCACAGGCCAAGTGGGCAGACTGTGTGATGTCCTTCTCCAGTGGAGGGTCTCCTGCGACTAGCTGATGGTGGTCCAAGAGGGCCTTGAGGGGGGGCTTCCATTTTTAGAACACCTTGAAAAGTCCATTACTTTGAACCTCTGGGCAGAGGACGATGCAACCCTGTGAAAGGGACAGCCCTCCAGCCCTTAGTTTCCCAAGCTTGCAGTGCTGTCGCTGTCACCTACCTCTGACTGTTGCTCAGGCAGCTTCATGTTGTCAAAAATCCGGAACACGATTCTGAACAGGTCCTGCCACCAGTGCTTTTCAAAGGTGTGGCCATAGCTCTTCATGATCTCAAACATGACTGTGAGTCCTCTGGGGAAGCAAGCCAGGCACAGAGGTGGGCGGGAAACAAAATGGCAAGAGGAGAGACAGGAGGGAACAGGGTCAGGAGAGTGGACAGGCAGGCGCCTTCTCGCCCACACCTGGGACCTGCTTACCTTGTCCGCACATCCAACTTGCACCTATTAATGATGCAGGAGAGCTCAAATAAGATGGGGAACCAGCCTCGGACCCAGACTCTGTCACCAGGAGCAACATTCATGTCGTCGCTTGTATATTCTTGGAGCACCTATGACGACAAGAGTCACATCTTAGATGTGAAGCAAACAGGAAGAAGGAACTGAAGGGAACTATGCAAAAAACTGGGGCCCCACGTTTTCCTCTCCTAGAATTCCCCATTCAGCAGGGTACCATCAGGACCCCAGAGATAGTGACAGTCACCTGTCTAAAGGAGCAGTTTCCCCAAATGAACCTATGGATCTCTGTGAGTTTTGGAACAACTTGAGTGGGGCAGACCCCAAGAGCCCTAGGGACAGACGGTGTTTCATAGGAAGAGCACTAAAGGTCAAGCAGTATCAGCAAAATATCCAGGATGATGCAATACCTTAGGTCTTCTACATAGTGTTTTAAAATAATAGCAGCACCGTTGGGCATGGTGGCATACCCCTGTAATCCCAGCAACTCGGGAGGCTAAGGCAGGAGGATCATGAGTTCAAAGCCAGCCTTAGCAACTTAGCAAGGCCCTAAGCAACTCAGTGAAACCCTGTCCCTAAATAAAATACAAAAAAGGGCTGGGGATGTGGCTCAGTGGTAAAGCACCGTTGGGTTCAATCTGTGGTACTGGGGGGAAAATAAACAAAAATAAAATAAAATAGCAGCAGCAGCTACTATTTACTAAGTGCTTGTTACGGGCCAGGAACTACTCAGAGGCTTTACGTGGATAAACAATTCTCCACAATCCCAACAGGCAATAAAAATGTCCCCACTTTACAGGTGACTCAACTGGGGCACCAAAGCTTAAGTAAGATGCTCAAGGTCATGCTGCCAGGGCCTGCAGTCTTTCCACATTCTTGATGCGAACCCCTACTTTTCCCCAACTCTGGGATTCAACCACTCTGCTCTGTAACTGTTCTTAAAATGGTATTGAAATTTCTCTCATTCTTCTTCTTTTTCCCATAGTACTGGGAATTGAGCCCAGGGCTTCTCACATGCTAGGTAAATATGCTCCACCACTGAGCTATAGCACTAATCCTTTTATTTTTTTATTTTGAGAAATTGTCTTGCTAATTTGCTAAGGCTGAACCCCTGCCTCAGCCTCCTGGGTTGCTGGGACTACAGGTGTGCACCACCACTGCAGGTGCCACTCTCTTGTCTTTAAGACAACGTCTTCCCAGGCCTGGTGGTGCATGCCTGTAATCCCAGCACTTGGGAGGTTGAGGCAGGAGGATCGTGAGTTCAAAGCCAGCCTCAGCCATGGCGAGGCACTTAGCAACTCAGTGAGACCCTGTCTCTAATAAAATACAAAAAAGGGCTGGGGATGTGGCCCAGTGGTCAAGTGCCCCTGAGTTCAATCTCTGGTACCACCCCCCCCCAAAAAAAAAAAGACAACATCTTGCTTCTGTTCTCTGGTCCTTAACTTAATCACCTATATGATGGAAACACTGGCAAAGTAATACATAGAAGAGTATCCAAGTCCCCCAACCCTACTGCTGTGGACTGAACCCAGGGGAGCTCTAACACTGAGCCACATCCTGGCCCTTTTTGAGACAGGAACTAAATGAATCGACACACGGGACGCACCCAGAATGGTGCCTGACAGGTACTGAGCGCTCAGTCACCACTGCCTCTCACTGTAATCACATCTTATTACGCAGCCGTACGGACTGGACACGCCAGCGGGGTTTACAGTTCTGCACAGAACACTCAGGGGAGCTCTGCACAGGCTAGTTCAGGTGTGCTTTTTCACCCAGTCTCAATGTTTTGGGCTGGTTGCTTTAGCCAAACCATTTAGAAAGCTGAGACAGGACAGAAAACCCCGAACATTTTCAGGAGAAAGGGCAAGGTGATTTTTTTGTTGTCATCGGGGATGGAACCCAGGGCCTTGTACATGCTCAGCAGGCTCTCTGCCACTGATCCTCACCCCAGCTGTAAAGGCGACTTTACATTGTCACAAGGGTATAATGTCATTTCCTAAAAGGGAAGCTTTTTTTCTTTCAAAAGAAAGGTCTAGTTTCAAAGCTATCACAAAATATGAAACTCAAAATGCTATTATCTTGTATAACTTGTAGAATGCTGCATGAAACTTCGGTATGAAAAAACTAAATACTTTCATATACAAAATATATTGAAAGGCATAATCATGCAATGGCAGCATTTGAAACGACACCTAGTTCAGGGCTAACGACACTTTTACAGATGTCCAGGAAGTGCTCTGCCAGGAGTAAGGGGTTTGCCCCGACCTGCACCCCACCCCAGGAGCAAGGAGGGGAAACACACTCGAGGCCTCTCAGAGACGTATTTCCCACAGAAGCGGATGAGCCGGATGGCCTCCATGCTGGTGTCGGGGAAAGCAGCGTTGCAGGCGAACTCCGACAGGCACTTCACAGCATCCTGGAAGGAGTCGATGGCTGCTGGAAAATGGTGCTGGAAAATGGTAGCTGGGGAAACACAAGGCACAGTTTTTTTTTTTTTTTTTTTTAAAGAAACCCAAGAGTCAGAAATGAAAATTAAAACACACAGACACAATCATAGACTCACCTTTGTGGAAATCTAAGAAAAACACGTCAGTATTCTAGAAGACAACTTTTTTTTTCTAGAATGTAGCGCTGATTCAACTTGGGTTAAACTGATGTACTGAACTGAAGCAGTGATGGAAACGCCCAAATAGACACTCATCCAACACCTACTGAGTGCCAGCTATGTGCAAAGCTGACCACAACGCCTTACAATTTCCAAGTGAACTCTGGTAACATGATCAGAGGCAGGCCAGGGCCTCCTGGGCCATCCAGAGTGAGCAACACTGTGACCCTGCACTCACTCTCACTCGGGCTGACTGCTGGGTGGGAGCCCTGGCTCCAGCACTTCAGATGTGTGACCCTGGGCAAGTAGTTCTACTGTAGTTTTCTGTGTCCTGGTTTCCTCTTTGGTAAAGTGGGAGAAACACAGTATAGTTGGTCCTTGTTGGTCACAGTAGCTGTGTTCTTTACAGCGTCATGAACACTAAATTAGGGAACCTCTGCCCCCAGGAGAAATATGGGTTCCTCCAGGTCTCTGGTCATATTTTTTCATCAACCAATACAGCTTGGTTGTAGGTGTTTCTCTTTAAAGACACCTTCCTGATTAGACGCTGTTAATGTAGTAATGGAACTCACAGCCAACAGCACCACAGGCCTGAAGGAAGCTCATCTGACACGAGCATTTCCTCTGGGACACACTGCAGCCCCTCTGTGCTCAGAACACTAGTTGACACCCAGCATGTTCTCAGGGGCCAATGTAAACAGTGAAATTGCCAACAAAAAGCACAAGAATCTGGGAAACATGCACTCGACAGGATGGACCCTGGCTCCTGGCATGAAAGCTGAAAACAGAAGGCAGAGTGCCGCCTTGCTCCTCCTCAGCTGGGAATGTGCGCTGTGGGGGGCTGTGTCCTCTGCTGCTCTGTGTATGAACGTCTTTGGAGATGACCACAAAAGCACCATGAGCACTGGTTTTGGGGTTACACATACACTTTGGTGAAGTGGTGGATTCCCAAAGACAGGATTTGCCAGCAACGACGAGGAGGGCTGTTGTGAAGCACCTAGAACACGGCCCAGCACCTATAGCACCACTGCAGAAGCAAAACAGGGAAGCCCCTGCAGGTAGCAGACAGCAAACCATGGGCACTTGCAAGCAGACATTTGACAGAAGAGAACAGAAGCACTTACTGACGATGTGGCCTGTGGTCTGGAAAGCCAGCTCCACGATGTTCCCGTCGTGGTCAGAGGCTGCCTGGTGGAACACGGCAAAGATGTTCTTCCAGCCTGAGCGGATATTGGCCGCCTGGGAATTCACCATCTGGGCAACACAGCGAATCACCATGTCCCGGATGGTCGGAGACCTGAGGGAGGAACAGGACAGCCATATCATCTGTGCTAAAGGATGAGCTATGGGAAGAGAGCTGGGTACAGCTCACCCCTCACAGGCAGCACGGGTAAAAGCACATCTGCAAGCAGATGGTAAGTGCACTCCTTTAGGCTCTTCCCTTTCCTCTTGCTCCATCCTGAACCCAGCAAGATGTCCAGCACCAGTGCTGCCATCCTGCAATCAAGACAAACTCGGACAAAAAGTCGACCCTATGGATGGCTGAAAAAAGCCTGGTCTGCGCAAAGGCCAAGCGGGCTTAGGAACCAAAGCTGGGACTGCTCGCCTGACTTTATGAGTCAACAGTGCACGGCCTGTTGCTGAAGCCACTGTTGGTCGGTTTTTCTGGCCCAAAACATTTCATCTAATGTACTTTGAGTTCTGCCACACAGAGAAAACTATTACTAAATTATTTTTAAAAAATATTTATTTCTCAGTTGTAGTTGGACACAATACCTTTATTCTACTTATTTATTTTTATGTGGTGCTGAGGATCGAACCCAGGGCCTTGCACGTGCTAGGTGAGCGCTCTATTGCTGAGCCACAACCCCAGCCCCCTATTACTAAATTCTTGGTCTCTGTTCTCTAAGATTTTGGGGCAGGGATATCATCAACACATAAACACGGATTGGAGTAATGTATGCAACTTAAGATGCAATAATTTAGCCGGGCGCGGTAAACACGGATTCGGAGTTCAAAATGCAATGGCGAGGCACTTAGCAACTCAACTAAATTACAAAAAAGGGCTGGGGAGAGTGGCAGTGCCCCTGAGTTAATTTAAATTATTGCCAAATAGCTGAACATAGAAAAATGGCCCATGTTCTCAAATAGTGGCAAGTTAAACATGGCATGGCCTGAAGACATGCAGCAGGTTGGCATGTACACCATTCTGGAGGGGCTCTGCCATCCCACCAGCAGCAAGAAGCAACTCTGCAGAGACCGACTCCTACAGCACCAGCCTGAAAGTCATCGGGATGGACTGGGCATGGAGTCGACTTTCCAGCAACAGCATTCCCGTCTGTGTGGTGGGCCGTGTTAACTCATCATGGGAAAAGCCGTCCAGAGAAGACCCGGGGAAAGTCAGAGCAGAACCAGGAATGCACTGAAAACCCACGAAGCAAACATGCCACCTGCAGGTAGCCGAGGACTGACCACCCACCTTGGGAACTGCAATAGGTAATAAAACTGAGCTTGTGGTTATCAAAATTGTGGAGTGATGCAATTTTTTTGGCAAGACCTCTATATATTTATTCTATTTTATTTTTGCGTGGTGCTGGGATTGAACCCAGGACTTTGCATAAGCTAGGCTATGTCCCCAACCCTTGAACTATACATATGCTAAAGCAGATTTTGCCCACTTGTTAAAAGTGACATATGAAAACAATACAATTTTTTAAAATGCAGATAAAGTACAATAAACTAAGAATTTCCCAACCTGTAACTCTGAATAGTTTTCACAGCCAAGCAATATTCCTAGTTGTGGCCTTAATACTTGTACAGTTAGGGGCTGGGGTTATACCTTGGCGGTAGAGCGCTTGCCTTGTACATGTGAAGCACTGGGTTCAATCCTCAGCACTACATAAAAATAAAGTAAATATATTTAAATACATACTTGTACAGGTAGGTGTTTTGTTCTTTAAAGAACTATTCTGTGTGACTACAGTGTTTCATTGTATCTCCAACTAACTCCTCTAGAGAGCTATGGAAGTGTGGAACTGCTATGTCAAATGGCACAAGACACTAAGGTTTCTGATGCACTGTGTCAAAATACTTTTGAAAATGCTAGAGCAAGATGCAGTCAGAGGGACAATGGCTGCAACGTGGGATTCTAAGCTCATTCTGTCCCTCTTCAAATGCTGGGTGGGCAGGGAAAGGACAGGCAAAGAAGGACGTGAGGGCACAGGGGCTCTGGAGCCATCAGGCTTGAGCAAAGTACTTAGCCACAGAGGTCTCAAGTCTCCTCAGAACTGTCACAGTGTTCCCATGCAGAGAAGTGTATTAAATTGCACATTTGGCCAAAACCAGGGGTGATACCAGACTCTAGAATGGGCTTAATTTTGGTTCTCTTAAAATAAGCAATAAGGCAAGAACACAGGGGCTGGGGTTGTGGCTCAGCGGCAGAGTGCTCGCCTCGCACGTGTGCGGTCCAGGTTCAATCCTCAGCACCACGTAAACATAAATGTAATTGCATTGTGTACAACTAAAGTAAATAAATAAATATTAAAAAAAAAAAAAAGGCAAGAACACAGACACTGTGAGAAAGACATGTCAAGGAGACTTCTGCTGTCTGGTCTTCACAACCCCAACAGTCCCATCTGGCCTCAAGCCTCCAAGCTTGTAGCTTTCATTGTCTTTGCACACGTGCAGCATGACTTTTAGAGGAAGGGCAGACACAAAGGATTATGCCCTGAAGTCATGCGTGACAGCTCCTCCTCTTAGGCTCTGCAGCCAACTTGCTGGCTGCTCCCCTTCAAAATGTTCAAGTCCAGTCCAATACCACCACCGCCCTCGTGCAGACCTGGATGTCTACTGTGGTCTCCTAACTCACTCTGTTGCCTCTCATCTTCATGGATAAATGCAGAGTGAGCTTTTAAGATGTGTCACACCACTTTACATCACTACTAAAAATCTTCCCTCGGCTTCCACCTCTCACCCAGAGCAAGCCAAAGTGCTTGCAAAGGTGGCCAGTTGCTAGTGATCCAGGCACCCTGCTGCCCCAGGAGGGACTTCATCTTCTATGACTTCTTCTTTTTTTAAAATATTTATTTATTTGTTCTAGTTGTACACAATGCCTTTATTTTTACATGGTGCTGAGGATCGAACCCGGGCCATGCATATGCTAGGCAAGCGCTCTACCGCTGAGCCACAATCCCAGCCCATCTTCTGTGACTTCTTGCCTGTTCACCATGCCCTGGGTGCACTGGCCAGCTGGCCTGCCACAGAGCAAGTGCCCTAGTTCAGCCCCCCACCCCACCCTCTTGCACAGCACAGGGTCAACCACTCTGGGCTTGCTCCTCCCTTCCTGTAGGTCTTGCCTGAGGGCCACCTTGCCAAACACAGCAGAGCCCAGTGCCCTGCAAGGAGGGCTCTACCCCTATTTCCTTTCCTCCATCTACCCTTGGGCACAGCACGGGTTTCCATGACTTGCTATCTGTGCTGCTCATTCCCCTGAAAAGTAAACAGGGATTGGGTTTTTTATTTTATTATGGAAGATTTCAAACATGGAGCAAAGTAGACAGGAGAGCATATCGAACTGCTGTGGACCCATCGTGTAGCTGCAACTTTTACCAATTCAAAGCCCTAAAACTGAGAATTTGCACTGTTTTCTTTTCTTTCTTTCTTTTTTTTTTTTTTTTGTACCAAGGATTGAATTCAGGGGCACTTGACCCCTGGGACATTTGTTTTTGTGTGTTTTTGGGACACATCCCAAGCCCTTTTTTGTATTTTATTAGAGACAGGGTCTTTGAACTTGCGATCCTCCTGTCTCAGCCTCCCAAGTGCTGGGATTACAGGCGTACGCCACTGCGCCCAGCTTCACTGCTTTCTTTATTACTGTATTCTCTGCACTTAATGGTACCTAGCAGAGGGCAGGCCAGCAATACACGCCACATAAACGACTGCTTTACAGGGACAGGTGACCAGACCTCTTATGTCTCCCTGGGGTAAAAACACTGGGTCACATAATGCCTGTACCTGTCTGAAGATGCTTCCCCAGTGGCTTTCTCTAAATCCCCCAGCACTAGCCCCATAAGGGCACGTGACGTATTTCTACCAGTTGTATAAGTGTCACCTGTCTTTCTGGGCGGGGATACACCTAGACCTTGGTGACAAGTGGTGTGAACCACAATCTGTTCGGCAAACAAGGGAGAGAGATATACCATGTGGGAGGGATTGCAGACCCCAGCAGGGAGTGTGACCAAGACCAAGGGTTTTCCTTAGCAATAAGAATTACCTGTTCTTCTTCATAATATGCTCAAAGGGCCTCAGAAAATCTTTCTGGAAACGAAAGTTGGCTAATTCACCCTTCTCCAGAAACTTCATGGAGAGCTGCCGTAGCGAGTCAACAGCAAAGATGGCCACGTCTTCATTGAGGTTGCAGCCAACCTGAGCAGGAACAGGAAGCCAGTGAAACAGGGACAGTGTCACAACTGTGGCTGTGGCTCCAAATGTCAAAGATGGACACCCTACCCACAAAACAAGCACTCTGGGAAAAGACACCCACGGAGAAAGAAAATGAAATTTCTTGGCCACAATCTGTCCTATTTTATTTAAGTATAATGATGAAAATAAAGAGCAGCATTACATTTTGAATTAAAAGTGCTGGCTGGGCATGGTAGCTTATGCCTATAATCCCAGTGGCTTGGGAGGCTGAGGCAGGAGGATCACAAGTTCAAAGGCAGCATCAGCAAAAAGGCACTAAGCAACTCAGTGAGATCCTGTCTCAAAATAAATTCCTCTTCTAGAGCTTGAACCCAAGGCCTCACTAAGCCACACCTCTCCAGGTCTTCACCTTAACCGTTTTTAAAGGTTGAGTTCAGCAGTACACACTCAGTACAACCAATCTCTAGATTTCATCTTGTAAAATGAAAACTCTATATCCAGTTAACAACTCCCTAGGTACTATTTAATTTTACCCAAAAATGCATGAAAGGGTCAAAAGACTTTACAGTCTATAGAAAGCTCCCTTTCCCACACTCTGGTACGTGGGATTGAACCAGTGATACTCTGCCACTGGGCTACATCCCTATCCTTTTTTATTTGTAGATGGTTTCACTAAGTTACAGAGGCTGGCCTTGAACTTATGATCTTCCTGCTTCAGCCTCCCAAGTACCTGGGATTGCAGGCGTGGACCACATACCAGGCTTAAAAATACTTGTAATACTTTCTCAGTATCTACCACTTAAAGCAAAAGATTACAAGTGAATACCATCAGCCCTGGAAAATCTACAGAAACACTGAAGCTTTTCAATTTCCATAAGAATTATACTTATTTATGGTTCACCTACCATAAGAGTCTGGAGTTATGGGCATATAGTCAGTTGGTGTTTTTCAGACTTTCCCCTTGAGAAGAATCCCTAAAAGCAGAGCAGGGCACTGCTTCCCACCAGTTCCACTGTAAGGGATCTGGGGGCATCCTACAGACCTTCGTGAGAAATTTTGCTAATATGTGTCTGATCTGAGCATAGTTTATTTGTTTTTTGTGGTGCCTGATAAAATCCAGGGCCTCATGCACGCTAAGCAACTGCTGAGTGACATTCCCAGCCCCTGAAAATGTTTTATTTTTAATCAAAGTAATGTAACAATATCTTTTTTTTTTCTTTCTTTCTTTTTTCCATGCTGGGAATGAAACTCAGGGGCACTCTACCACTGAACTATAGCCCCAGCCCTTTTTATTTTTTTATTTTGAGACAGGGTCTCAGAAGGTTGCCTAGGCTTGCTTTGAACTTGAGATCCTCCTTCTTCAGCCTCCTGAATTGCTGGCATCATAGGCCTGTGTCACCAGGCCCAGTGCAGTAATATCATTTATACTCATGAAAAATTGGAAACAACAATATGAAAACAGCTACTTAATGATATGTGCATATATGTGGAATACTATCTGGCAGTTAAGAGAATAAACTCAGCCTTAAAAGGAAGGAAATTCTTTCCTTTTGCAGTCCTGGGGATCAAACCCAGGGTCTCAGACATGCTAGGCAAGCACTCTACCACAAAGCTATAGCCCTAGCCCCCAAAGGAAGGAAATTGTGACATGTATCATAATGTAGATGAAACTTTAGGACATTATGAGAGTGAAGTAGGCCAGTCACAAAAGACAGATGCTGTCTGATTCTACTTAAATGAGATACCTGGAGTACTGAGTACAGCCTGAGTGGCTACTAGGAGTTGAGCAGATGGGAGAATGGGGAGTTGGTGTGCAATGGGGATAGAGTTTCAGTCTCACAAGATGAGGAGTCCTGAAGACCTGCTGCACAACATGAACCTCCGGAACACTACCAAACTGTGCATTCAGAGGCAAAGAAACCAAGACAATGCTCTCTATGCTCCCGTCAGCACACAGACATGTATGTGCATAAACAATATCTATCTGGGGAAAGATGTATCCTGACTTGATGAGAATAATCCGCTTTAGGAAGGGCCTGCTGTGTGTGAGGGTGATCAAAAGTATTTTCAGTAGTAACTTCTTTTAAAGGGACCACATTTTTATAATGTTCATGTAGTCAGAAGCTAATAAAAAAGAATATTCTCCTCCTGAAGTTTATGTAAAACAGATGCCTTGGCACAGGCCATGCTCGCTGTGCAGCTTAGTTCACCCCAGGCTGCGGGACCTGTTGTCTAGTTCTGACGAAGAGCACCACCTTGCTAAGCTACAGCTGTACTGAGAGTCAGGTTACAGCTGTATCCCTCCACCCACATTTTTTCAGACCCATGAGATGTTGTGTGGCCTAGTTCATAGTAGGAAGCAGAACATCTTTCCAAGAGGTATAAAAACTGAGAGTCCCTCAGTGAGGGACTGAGTTTTCCATGACTTGGTATTTACCAGCACTGATTAGATGGAACAGACATTTGTAATGAAGCTGACAACCATGAAATGTCTAATTAGTACCTGCCAGCCTAAGTCCCAAGTGTGCCTGGAGTGGCCCTCGGGTAACTGAGAACTGCACATGAGTCCTGACAGGTGGAAGAGTAACTTGCTAAAAATGACATTCTTTCCCAATAAAGCCCTAATGCAAATGATATCTAGACTTGGAGGAGTCAGGAGATCGTTCACCAATGCTCTTCTGGACAGTTGTTCCTGAGAGGACAAAGCCTTCCACAGCTGTCAGCCAATGTCTTGTGGAATGAATGAGCAGTGTTTGTTTAGGCTTAGCTGCCAGAGGCCTGGACGAGGCACAGCAATGGTAATGGTTCCCACTGTCTTTCTCAAGCAAGCTCACAGCCCCTCCGTGGTCCAGCAGGAGCCTGGGTACCCTCAGTGGGAAAGCTGGTGCCGAGGGTGGACTACCTCAGATGCACAAGTTCTCTTTCACTCAAGTCGTTGCTCTGGGCCACCTCCAGAGAGCGACCACGCCATCCCAAGAACCTGACACACTGTACAACTTGAGCCTGTCCCATCAGCTACTGTGTTGCCGCCTGAAGCGCTTGGAGCAACGGAGCCGCGGGAAGAAGTTCAGAGGCAAACTGGAGATGAACAGCTTTTTATTCTGATAACTTTTCTCTCTGGTTCTAACAACGACTAACACACGCCACACACACACACCACTAAAATGGCGCTGACCCCGATCAGCAATTTCGGCCAAGTCACTCGAGATCCTGGGACAAGTCCCGTGAGACTACGGAAGGCGACAATGCCCAAATCTCCACGGCTCATAGTCAACCGCATTTCAAGCCATCTCCCCAAACAGGGCTCCTGCACTACTGTATCATAAAATGTGGGCCAACCCACATAGATAGAGTCCACTACCCCGCATGAGACACTCGCATGAAGAGGGGCCTTGATGCAAGCCAACACAGAACTGCCAATAGCTGCTATAAAAATAAAAGCAGAGCCAGGCGCGGTGGCGCACGCCTGTAATCCCAGCACTTTGGGAGGCTGACGCAGGAGGATTGTGAGTTCAAAGCCAGCCTCAGCAATGGCGAGGCACTTAGCAACTCAGTGAGACCCTGTCTCTAAATAAAATACAAAAAAGGGCTGGGGATGTGATCCAGTGGTCGAGTGCCCCTGAGTTCAATCCCTGGTACCACAAAAAAATAAAATAAAATAAAATAAAAGCAGGCCATAGTGGACGCTGGAGCAGGTGAGCAGCTGCCTGACAGCGAATGGTGCCCCACTCTTCCCTAGTCCACGCTTACTGGCATTATACAGCCAGCTGCAAATCGGCCACAGGGAGACATTTACATCATGAAAATTGGCAGGTGCTACAATCATTTACCAGCACCCAGTGATTGTTTTATCTATACCCCAGTGGCAGGCTACTTCTTCTGATATTTTGTTTTGAATTGTTTTTTACTAAAACTATTTCCAAGCATCTGTTATAATTCTGCATTTCTAGGTCTGAGAAAATTTCAAGATCATGAAATGTGTTTTGGTAGGAAAACGGTATTATTAAGCAATTATATCTCCATTAGGAAGCAAATGACATCATGCATACCAACACACTTAGATCCTTTTGACTGTTTCCCCCTCCAATTTTTTTATTGTGGTAAAGTATATATTTGAATTTTAAATTTCTGCATGTGCACAATGAAACCTGTAGTGTAGAGAAAGTTCATTCTGGCTTACTCCCAGCAATTGTGAGTTTTAGAACAGCTGTCAATTGTTTTTTTTTTTTGGGGGGGGGGTACCAGGGATTGAACTCAGGGGCACTCAACCACTGGCACTCAACCACATCCCCAGCCCTTTTTTGTATTTTATTAGAGACAGGGTCTTACTGAGTTGCTAAGTGCCTTGCCATTGTTGAGGCTGGCTTTGAACTCGCGATCCTCCTGCCTTAGCCTCCCAAGTGCTGGGATTACAGGCGTCCACCACCACGCCTGGCTTCAATTGGTCTTTTGTGTGTGTTTTAAATTTAAAAACCAATGTTAATATACAAATAAAATGCATTGAATAAAACACATTGTGTACAACTAAAAGCAAATAAATAAAAATATTAAAAAAAAAAAAAAAAGGTTTCAAAAGAGTAGTGGCAGGGCTGCGATGTGGCTCAGCGGTAGGGCGCTCGCCTAGCATGTGCGCGGCCCGGGTTCAATCCTCAGCACCACATAAAAATAAATGCAGGGCTGGAGATGTGGCTCAGCGGTAGAGTGCTCGCCTAGCACGTGCGCGGCCGGGTTCGATCCTCAGCACCATGTAAAAATAAACGCATTGGCCGGGCGTGCCGCCTGTAATCCCAGCACTTTGGGAGGCTGAGGCAGGAGGATCGCGAGTTCAAAGCCAGCCTCAGCAATGGCGAGGCACTTAGCAACTCAGTGAGACCCTGTCTCTAAAGAAAATACAAAAAAGGTCTGGGGATGTGGCCCAGTGGTGGAGTGCCCCTGAGTTCAATCCCCAGTACCCCAAAAATAAATAAATAAATAAATAAATAAATAAATAAATAAATAAACGCATTGTGTACGACTAAAAGCAAATAAATAAATAAAAAGAAATATTTTTTAAAAATAAATGCACTGTGTACAGCTAAGGCAAATAAATAAATATTAAAAAAAAAAAAAAGAGTAGTGACGATTGGAGTCAGAATACAAGAAGTTGTGACATTTGAATGTGAAAATGAAGGGCAAAAATCACACGGGGGACAACCGTGCAGCCAAAAGATTTATTAACCCAACAGCTCCAGGGATTGCAGCCAGCGCAACCAGGCACCCACCTTCCGTTCAGAGCTCGCACACTCCCCTCTCCCTGACTCCTCTCTCCCACCAGAGCTTACACACTTCCGTCTCCCTGTCTCCCCTCTCCCAGCACCTCTTCGACCTCCGACCAGCCACAAAGGCTGCTGAATAAATCTCTTGGCTGCATGGCTGTCCCCAGTGTGATTTTTGCCCTTCAGAAACTACCTGGAATATAACTCTCAGGTCAGTAAGGAGGGATTCCAGGACTTCACAAAGCTTTCAAGTACCAAGATATTTGTCCAGCAACTTTATGGTGTTTGCCTATATCTGGGATGTGGGATATTGAAGTATTTTTAATACCACTGGATTTTTAATACATGAATTCTATCAAAATGTAAATGTGACATTATTCCAATGGAAAAATGAATTAACCATGTCTAAAAAAAACCAGGGCCAACTCTTTATTGTTTCCTTTTGAATTTAGCTGCCTACTCCTTTCTGACATGATGAAGTGGTTTAAATCTGAAAAGTTACCTTATTGAAGTGATCTCCAATCACATGCCATATCCGGGACCACTGCAGTCGGATCCGATTCATGTTGTAGTAGGATATCTCCACGATCTTCTGCAGGCTGAACATGCGAGGATGGTGGGGGGAAGCCAGTTCATCCATGGACACAGCACACAGCCAGCGGACAAAGTCAACTACAGGCCGGATCCAACAACACACGCAAAGCCTCATTAGTAACAGTGGGGCGGTCACACACAAGGCTTCTGCGGTGTCACAGGCAAGTCACATACATACCTATTGCATTTCCATCCAGTCTGGTAGAGCCAGTAAAAATTCTAAGGAGACAAAAAAATAAATAAATAAATATTAGATCTGGAAGCTGAAGTTTCTCAAATACTCAGAGTAGGCAGAGAGGAAAGGCTTCAAATGTGGCCCTTTCCCAAATTAACTGATGAGGAATCAAAAAGACAGAACTGGTCAGTGAGAGAGCAGAAGAGCCTACCTCAAGCACAAGAGGAAGGGAGGTGACCTGATGGCAGTGGGGACTGGTGGAGCATGAACTTTCCCAAAGCTGCTCCTCAGCAAGAGTAATAAAAACGCTGGCCGAAAATGATCAAAATTAACTTTTCCACGGTGAAACTTTTAAAATTAACTGCAAGCTAACAAAAATCGGGTGTTTTTATTTTTGTTTTTCAAGAAAAATGGTTAAATCTTGATCTGAATGGTGAGTGCCATGGCAGCTCAGCCCCCTCCATTCCTATCCTCCTCTCCCCAGCTCCACAGGAAGCCTAAAACCAACAGCATCCTGAACAGCCACTGGAGAGGGCAGAACAGAGCCCTCAAAACACGTTCTCAAACAGCTCACATTATCTGACCCAACCCCGTCCTCGCTCAGTATGGCCAGCTGTCCTCCAGGAGCTAGTGAACACCACAGCAGCAGGAGGCAGCAGACACAGGATAAACACGTACCTGGCCAAAAACTTACAAGGAAAAGCAGGGGTGAGATGTCCACAGGAGGCTCTGAAAAGCTCCCATGGGCTGCTGGGAATGCAGACCGCGAGCATGTGTGCAGGGCTTTGCACACCCAGGAGACTATGATAAGAATGAGCTCTCATCTATGGGTGGCCTTGAGTCCTACATGAACCAGAGGTGAAAGCAAAGGCAGAGCTGCAATCTGCTTGGCTGAGTGTTAGAGGAGTGCCCCCAACACGTACAGAACCTCAGCACGCAAAGGCTGGGAGACTAACAAAGGTCCGAGGCAGTGAAGGGAATCTGAGCATTAATGTAAGACCCTTTAATGAGGAAGTAGTTCTAAGATGGCGGCTGGCTGAGAGCCAAGAGGTGGCGCTTACTTGTTTGTCAGAAGCAAGGCTTTGTTTACTACAACTTACACCTAAATATTTCTGTGCTCGTGGGCACTGCGTGCTACACCTGTAAGTTGAGCTTGTGAGACACGTGTATGCTTGTTAAGAGAACTAATGCATCTGTGATGGGTAAAGAGTATTTAACCAGACGGTAGAGAGGAACGGGGGCGGGATCAGCAGAGGAGCGGAATCAGCAGAGGGGCGGAATCAGAGAGAAGATAGAGAAGGGAAGGAAGAAGAAGAAGGAACAATAAAGGAACCACTCATTTCCAGTCTGCCTCCGATTTCTTTCATACGGGCTCGTTGCTGCAGGCGGCAACAAGTGGTGGCCCATACGGGGAATCGGCACGGCAGGTATACTGAGGAACCTCGCAGGAAGGGCAAGGGAAAATGGGTTCGGAAAAGAACCACTCATTCCAAGTCTGCCTCCGATTTCTTTCGTACGGGCTCGTTGCCTAAGGTGGCAACAAGTGGTGGCCCGTACGGGGAACTCATCGGCATGGCAGGTAAGTACTGAGGAACCTCGCAGGGGCAAGGGAAAATGGGTTCGGAAATTTCAAGGAACCAGATGGTTAAGGTTATTAGAGATTTGTTAAAGATAGTTAGGGAAGAAGAAAATGGAACAGCAGTAAAATTGAGTACTGCGCAGAAATACGTGCAAAAGATAATGAAAGTAAGCTCATGGTTTATAGTGATCGGGCTATTTACCGTACCACAATGGGAACTTCATAAGCAAGATCTAATAGCGGCAGTAAAACAAGGATTTCCCCTTCCAAAAGGGAGGTTTCCAATGTGGCATTTAGTTAGGGAATGTCTGCTCTCAACTAGACCTAAGGTTCAGGTAAGTGTTATTGAAAGTGCCGAAGCTTTGGGACAGGTACAAGAAAGGGAGTCAGTTAGGGCTAGTGAGGGTAATATTAGTGAGGAAGAATTCAACTGGCTTATCCGGACTTCAAGTTACTTCAGGAGTGATAGATCCTGATTAAAATACAAGGAAACCAATGTCTCGGTAGTTCAAACTATCAATATGACCTTCCAACCTACCCCTGTTTGCGTAGCCCCACTGTTCATATTCATAGTATCTAATAGTTCTATTTTTAATGATAGTTTGAATTGCACTCCTACAACTTGTTTCTTGACTCAGTGCTGGAATGGCACTGCCTTTCCTCTAATGATTGTTGCTTGAGTTCCTAGGTACATCCCTATGCCAGTCTTAGCAGACCCTGAAGACTTGCCGGTGGCATTGTCTAGACATAAAAGAGACGGCTGCTGCTGCTACAGCTGCAGGGGTCGCAATCGCTACAAGCATCTCTACTGCTCAAGCACTAAACAACCTCACCAGCAATGTGGCCTCTGCTCTACATACAAAAGACCTCCTAAATCAGCATCTACATTTTTGAAATTGTTCTTCTCAATTAACGTATTGATCTTCTCCAAGAGCAAGAGGACATTTTGGCAGATCTTTCTACCATAGGATGTTTAGGACATTACACAGGACAATGCCTTATGGGTATCCCTTTTCTTAACCTTAGTAGGGCAGCTAATTGGTCTAGAGAACTTAGTACGCTACTTAATGGAACTTGGAACCATTACTTTGATAATCTGACCAGAACCTTAAGAGCGCAAATAGTTTTAGTCAGCTTTGTTTACTACTTCTTTTTCTCATTGGATTGTCATTCTATTGCTTATGTAAATACATGCTCGTCAGCGCTAAGACAAAATTATAATTAAAAATGCGTTAGCCGCCTTAGAGACTGGTTCATCTCCTCATGCTTGGTTGGCTCAACTGGACGGCTGGTAGTCAAAGATGGGAAAGTCTCATGTGACCAACATATCAACCTAAGACAGGAGTCAAGGTCACTTTATTTACGGCCTTGATTATCTGATGACGGGTAAGAATGTCGGTTGCACATGCAGACGCCTAAGACAGGCACAGTCGTCCTGATGTGGTGAGGGTCATCACCCATCCATTTAAGCTATCCCTCTTTTAAAACAAAAAGGAGGAAATATAAGAGCCTTTAATGAGGAAGTAGCTCTAAGATGGCGGCTGGCTGAGAGCCAAGAGGTGGCGCTTACTTGTTTGTCAGAAGCAAGGCTTTGTTTACTATAACTTACACCTGAATATTTCTGTGCTCGTGGGCACTGCGTGCTACACCTGTAAGTCGAGCTTGTGATGAGACACGTGTATGCCTGTTAAGAGAACTAATGCACCTGTGATGAGTAAAGAGTATTTAAAGAGACTGTGGGGGCAGAAGGAGAGAGAACAGAAGATAGAGAAGGGGAGAATAAGAAGGAACAATAAAAGAACCACTCATTCCCAGTCTGCCTCCGATTTCTTTCCCGCGGTATCGTTGCTGCAGGCGGCAACACATTAAAGCCAACCCAGGGGAGATTTCAGAGGCCACATGTGAAAAAGAACACAGACTTTACACGATTAGTTCAGGAAAGTCACTATACAAATAGCACTGATGACAACAAAAACCCCTGGGCTGGGACTTAGGAGTTGAGATCCAAAAGTTGCCATCATATTATTATAAATGTCCAGTTTTCAACAACAAAAACATAGGACATGCAAAGAAGCAAGAAAGGATGGCTTATTCACAGGAAAAGAATCAGTTAATAGAAACTGTTCCCAAGGAAGCACAGATGTTAAAATTTTCTAGACAAAGTGTTTTTCTTTTTTGGTACCAGGGACTGAACCCAGGGGTGCTCTACCACTGAGTCACATCCCCAACCCTTTTTATTTTATTTATTTATTATTTTTTTTGTGTGTGGTACCAAGGATTGAACTCAGGGGCACTTGACCACTGGGTCACATCCCAGCCCTTTTTTGTATTTTATTTAGAGACAGGGTCTTACTGAGTTGCTAAGTGCCTTGCCATTGCTGAGGCTGGCTTTGAACTCGCAATCCTCCTGCCTCAACCTCCCAAAGTACTGGGATAACAGGCGTGCGCCACTGCGCCTGGCCCTTTTTAAATTTTGAGACAGGACCTCGTTAAGTTGCCGAGGCTGGCTTTGAACTTGTGATTCTCCTACTGCAGCCTCCCAAGCCACTGAGATTAAAGGCACATGCCACTGTGCCTGGCCTAGACTTGTTTTTTAGGTTAGTTATTTTGAATATGTCTTATGAAGTAAAGGATATTATGTCCAACTAAAGAAAAATGTGAGGACAATTTCTCACCAAATAGAGAATAGTAATAAAGATAGGGAAAATGTTAATGAAACACTCTGGAGTTGAAAATAATAAAGCTGAAATGAAAAATTCATTGCAGAGGCTTAAACAGCAGTTTTCAGTTGAAAGAAGAAAAATATTAGTAAACTGGAAGATGAGTCAAATGAAACTGTCTGATGTAATGAGCAGAAATAAAGAAGTTTAAAAACCAAACAGCTTCAGAGTTCTATAGGACACCATCAAGCATACCAACATGCACACGATGGACGTTCCAGAAGAGAGGAACTAAAAGAACATTTAAAGAAATAATGGCTGAAAACATCCCACATTTGATGAAAAAAAACAATCTATACCTCTCAGAAACTAAATGAATTTCAACTAGGATAAGTTCAAAGAAGGTTACACCCAGAAATATCATAATCAAACTTTTGAGAGCTAAAGACAGTGAGAGAATCTTGAAAGCAGCAGGGCAGCAGACTCGTCACATACAAGGCTTCCTTGAAGGGATCAACAGCTGATTTCTCACAGGAGATCACGGAGGCCAAAAAACATTGGGATAAACGGTTCAAGTGCTGAAAGAGAGATCATCAGCCAAGAATCCATATCCAGCAAGACTATCCTTCAAAAATGAAGAAGAAAGGAAGACAGGTGGGGGAAAAACTCAAAAAACAAAACAAAAAACACTGTGACAATTCATCACTAGTAGACTGACTCTGTAAGAAATACTAAAGGAAGTCCTTCATGTTGAAAGGAAACTAGGGAATAACTTAAGACTACGTGAAGAAATGAAGAGCACTGGTAAAGTTTACTACATAGGAAAATGCAAAACATATTTTAATTTTTTTTTTTTTTTTGGTGGTACCAGGGATTGAACTCAGGGGCATTCGACCACTGGGCCACATCCCCAGCCCTTTTTTGTATTTTATTTAGAGACAGGGTCTCACTGAGTTGCTAAGTGCCTCGCCATTGCTGAGGCTGGTTTTGAACTCACGATCCTCCTGCCTCAGCCTCCCAAGTGCAGGGATTACAGGCATGCGTCACCACGCCCAGTTTTAAATGTTAATGTACTTTTGTTTGTAACTAATTTTCAATTTATCTTACTGAAAAGACAACTGTAAAAAGTAACAGTTACAAATCTGTTTGTAAGTAAAATAGTAAAGGAAACAAGAAGATGATACACCAGAAAACATTTAACACAAAAAGGCAGTAAATAATGAAGAAGGTGGTATAAGATATATTAAAAGCAAAACAATAATGTCTGAAAACTTGCACAAAAATCATTATTAGAGATAATACTTTATAATTACAAAAGGCTTAATTCCATAAAAAAACCCAATTATGAATATATATATATGTATATATATATATATGTATATATATATATATATACATATATATATACACATCTAACAACAGAGCCCTAAAGTACATGAAATACGTGAGGCAAAAAAAAGACAGAGTTAAAGAGAAAACAGACAATTCAAATATTTAGAACAAGAAAACCTACGTAAAATAGAGCAGTGGCCACAGGGACAAGAAGATAGGGAGTGGGGAAAAGAAGTGGAGAGCAAGTGTGAATGAGCATGAGGCTTGTCTGTAGGGTGGGGTGATAAAACTGCTGCGAAACCAGACAGTGGTAATGGCCACAGGACTCTGACCTGTACATTTTAAAACAATATATCTTATGGCATGTGAACTATGTAAAATAAAAAAATGTTACAGAGCAGAAAAAGGTGCTGAGTAAGATCTCTACTGTCTACTACCTGGCTAAGGCAGTGAAACAGGAAAATAAATAAATAAATATAATGGGGAAAACCTATTTCATTCAGGTCAGGTGCAGTGGCACAAGCCTGTAGTCCCAGCTACTTAGATGCTGAGGCAGGAGGATCACTGAGCCCAGGGCCAGCCTGGGCAACGCAGCGAGACTCTTGACTCGTTAAAAAAAAAAATTTTGTTGTTGTTGTTCTGTAAGTCTACATTGAAGTAGGGGGGGCAGGGACAGTCAAAATTATACCAAAGACAATATCTTGGCTGGAAAAGAGCAAAGAAGCAACTGGAACAAGGTAATTAAAATAAACAGACAAAAGTTTATAACAGTAAAAGATTATTCCAAGAATAATCCAGATTATTTAAAAAATCTGTATAGCCAACACCCCAGAACTAACTATATTTAATGTCCTGGAAGAGGTCATTAAACAGGATAAACAGTGGTTCCTTTGATATTCATTCAATGGTAATTTTCAGGAGTTTGTTGATTTTAAGGAAATTCCTGTTTTTTAAGCACTTGAATATCACAAGAATCTTCAATTAAGAATACTTATATCTCTCCTGGATTGTTAGGCCAAGTTTCAAGTAAACAAATAATGGAGAAGCTTTGAGGAAGAATTCATGGAAACTCAAACTTGGGCCAATTTTCACTCACGAGTACGCTTTCAATCCCAAACTCTTGAGATTTTTTAAAAAAGTAACTTCCACTAAGAAAACAAGGTAATTTAAATATCAGTACAAGCAAAAGCTCATTTGTGACATAAATTGTCACAATGTTAAGGTTAGGATTTTTTTTTAAAAGGGCACAATGCAATTCAAGGTCAAAATTCAAAGAAACATTACTGATAGCTACGTCCTGTGTGCCATCTTTATCTTTCTGGAGCCAACAGCACAGCCAACAAATTAGGAATTGTTGTGCCCCATCACTACATAGAGGACACCAAATCATGGGGTAGTCCAGCCTCACTGGAGAAGAGAATCATTACCTGTCCACAGCGACAACCACACTCTGTGAGCTCGTCTCACCCACAGACTCCTGGAAGCTGGCCATCTGTCTTTTATCCACGCCACCACTCACCAAATTGCCTGGAACAAGATGCACAAAATCAGCAAACTTCAAAAAGAAGCACGGATTTACAACAATGTATCCTTTGCATCAACATGCAGAGACAAGGGACAGGAACTAGAAGGTTCCATAGGCAAAAACAAAAAACCCACTCACAATGCCGGGAGCGGTGGCGCACGCCTGTAATCCCAGCACTTGGGAGGCTGAGGCAGGAGGATCACGAGTTCAAAGCCAGCCTCAGCAATGGCAAGGCACTTAGCAACTCAGTGAGACCCTGTCTCTAAATTAAATACAAAAAAGGGCTGGGGATGTGGCCCAGTGGTCGAGTGCCCCTGAGTTCAATCCCTGGTACAAAAACAAACAAACAAACAAACAAAAAAACACAACCCACTGATGACAGAATACAATTAACTTATGTTTTAGTATTTTAAATACGTCCTTATTACAAGATATTCTGTTTGGTACCAGCCATCTCCCAATCTCTACAGTATTTTACCATTTTATAGTATTGAAGGCCCATGTTTAAGAAAACAAAATAGAATCAATGGACACTCATGCAGAGCTCATGAAACCTGCACTGGCCCCTTCTGTTGGATGCCTGGTGTGCTCTAGTGTCAGTGCAGCTGCCCTCACGAGCACCCTAAGAGCTGGGTCTGTCACGCCCCTGCTTCCCCAGAGCCCAGGCTTTATCGGCTGTCCTGACTGCAATTTCAAGGCCAGCCTAAGCAGTTTAGCAAGACCCTGTCTCAAAATAAGTACAGCTGGGGATGTGCTCACCTAGCATGTGTGGGTTTAATCCCCAGGACTGGGATAGGGTGGATGGCACAGTGAAGACAGACTACTCTCATCTTCTTATCAACCACACCCGCAGGCCCTAGCAGCCTCCTTCCTACATTTGGATGGCGGGGCTTGAACCCTGCCTCTGCTACCTCCTTGCCATGTGGCCCCGCTCAAGTCACTTTGCCCTAAGCTTCAGTTTTCTCAATCACAAAACAGGCAGGAGAAGACTTTCAATGCCACTGGGTTGTTAACAGGATTAATTGAGTTAAAATATAAACTGAGGGGCTGGGGATATAGCTCAGTTGGTAGAGTGCTTGCCTCGCATGCACAAGACCCTGGGTTCAGTCCTCAACACCAAAAAAATAATAGAACCTGACCATCTATTACTTTGTACATCACTGATAGAAGAGTCTCTCAACCCACTGTGGAGCCAGAAATAACTCTACTTGCATGAGTACACTGTTTAACAAAGCCCCCAGGGGGCTGAGGTTGTGGCTCAGCAGTAGAGCGCTCGCCTGGCATGTGCGTGGTCTGGGTTCTATCCTCAGCACCATGTAAAAATAAAGGCATTGTGTACAATTAAATAAATATTAAAAAAAAAAAAAAGCCCCCAGGAATGTGATGAGATGTGGGATCTACTCTCTAAGTTCTAGAGACCTGCAGGTGTGGCCATGACACCAGGATCTAGTGTGGGCTTCAGAAAGCACGAAGGCTTCCTTCAGGGGTGTTACAGGAACAGAAAGAACAGTAATGCACCCTGCAGTTTTTGGTAAAATAGACACTTTACTCAACATTCAAGCACAATCAGGAGCTGAGGCAGCACGTCCACCTGCATTCACAGAGTGCTGTCAGTGGGCGCATAAGGAAGAGACAGTTTACGGGACAGTCCTGATGAGACAAGAAGGGCTTCATCCTGGTTAGCTTGCAAGTCTGTGGCGGCCAGCCGCAGGGTCTGCTGTCTTACCGAGGCCAAGGCCCATGAACTCTTCTCCTGCCAGCGTGTGGCCTTTCAGGCTCCCTTCTCTTTCACGCCCAGTCCCAGACAGGTAGCGGGTCTTCACCCCGGTTCCTATCAGCTGAGCGAGCTCCAGCTGGCTGATGCATTTCAAGATCTAAGGAAAGGGCAGCATGAAGAAATGAGTTCCCACTGTGCAGTTTTTTCAAAGGGCGCTGCTACCTTATGCCAGTCACCCAGGCATTCTCTGAACCAGCAGCCTTCCACAGGGAGAGCGAAATTGAGGGCTTAGGGTAGCTTCCTTAGAGGACAGAAGGACTGGCTGGGCAGTGGCAAGTGTCCTGTGGGTCTTGAAGACAGACTACTGGTACGCTACTTTTTTCTAATTATTAAAAACAAGAGGGGGGGCTGGGGTTGTGGCTTAGCAGTGGAGCACTTGCCTAGCACATGTGCAGCCCTGGGTTCGATCCTCAGCACCACGTAAAAGTGAATAAATAAAATAAAGTTATTGTGTCCAACTACAAGGAAAGAATATTAAAAAAAAAAAAAGTACAAGAGAGTGATACACCAAAGTTGGTACGATGGAATTGCGCCATACTGAAGTTTATGTAAACTTGGCAAGGATTCAACAGAAAACAATTTGAGTGGAACAGAGGATTTCACCTGGTCCACGTAGTCTGACCCAAACCCCCCATCCACTGTCCTCCTCAAACACCATACACCAGCCTCACTGGCCTGCATGTGGCTCCTTTATCTTGCCACCACTGGTCCCACCCAGGGCCTTTGCTCTTGCCATTCCTTATACATGGAGATGCCCCCTGTCCCTGGATTCCCAGATCCCCCGCCCTGGAGAGAACTTCCTGCCTCTCCTGGTCCTGCTCCACATCACTATCCCCTAGCCATCTTTAAAGGTTTCTTCCTGAGCATTTACCACTTCTTGGCATTACACTCTAGTTATTGATTCTTTCTCTGCCTTAAGTGTCAAGAGGGCATTATGAGCCATCTTTCTGGCCAACTTTCAGATTTATGAGGTAAAGTTAGGCTTGATCTCAGGAAAATGGAACAGACCAGGAGAGAGCAACCCTGAGAAAGGCCAGGAGTATCCTAACTGAGCAAAAGCAAGAGACCCACCTCGTGCCAGGAGTTCCCGAGGTAGTTGCCATCCGTGTGAGCCACTGTAATGAGTGTCTTTATGGTGTCGATGTTTTTTTGCTTCATCTCTGTGATGCTGGAGCTGGCCGTCAGCAGGGAGAAGCGAGCCAGGGCCTGAACGTAGGCATCTCGTTCCAGCTGCAAGAAGCCCAGGAAAACCTGAGTCCAGCCCCAGTGTGGCCACCTTCATGTCTGCGGGGCTGGGCCTGTCTGGTATGTCCACACGCACACAACAGGCTTTCTCACATCAGCATACCATTCACGCTGGTGTCGTCCTGCTACAGGACACCCCTGAGGCTCCCTGTGCACTGCCACATGCCTGAGAACTAGCTCAACCCACTTGACCTCAAGCATGCTGACCTGTCCCATGTTCCAAGATTTATTGAAGGCCAAGAGCCGATACATAAATTCTAGTGTCTACAATAATTCTGTAAGGCAGTTCATTTTCTCAAGTGTACGAGTGAGGAAATAAGCAATGTCTTACAAGTTAGCTGGGCTAGTGTCACAGGGCCAGAGAAGCACCAGAGCTGGGTGTGAAACCATGACTGTCTGACTTCAAAGCCTGGCATAATAAAAAGCCTAACTGTAAAATGAAGGGGAATAGAAATTGGGTTTTATTTGTTTGTTTCTTTAAAACAAATGGGTACAGCCGGGCGCGGTGGCGCACGCCTGTAATCTCAGCACTTTGGGAGGCTGAGGCAGGAGGATCGCGAGTTCAAAGCCAGCCTCAGCAATGGCGAGGCACTTAGCAACTCAGTGGGACCCTGTCTCTAAATAAAATACAAAAAAGGGCTGGGGATGTGGCCCAGTGGTCGAATGCCCCTGAGTTCAATCCCTGGTAACCACACAAAAAAAAAAAAAAAAACAAAACAAAACTGTTACTGACTTAGAAAGTAATGCAAAGGACTGACAACCTTCTATAACAACAACTTCCATAACAGTTTGAGAATTGTATTTCATCTATTTGTTGAAGTTTTTAAGTTTCCAAAAAGGTCTATAGACATTCACTTTGCATTCAACTATATGTTTTGCCAGAGAAAAATGGGAAATTAAAAAAAAAATGGATTTTAAGAGGAAAAAGCAATTTTGCAGGAGGTAATGGGGACTGAACCCAAGGTCAAATGCATACTGGCAATGCATTCTATCATTGAGCTACACCCCCAGAAAAAAACAGTATTTTAAGTACCAAGGCAGTAAGTCAGGCATTAAATGGCCTAGGTCATGGTTAAAAAAGGTTTTGATCGGGGCTGGGATTGTGGCTCAGCGGTAGAGCGCTCGCCTAGCACGTGGGCGACCCCGGTTCGATCCTCAGCACCACGTACAAATAAAACACATTGAATAAAACGCATTGTGTACAACTAAAAGCAAATAAATAAAAATATTTATTTAAAAAAAAAAAAAAGGTTTTGATCTAGGCTGAGTGTGGTGGCGCACCCTGTATCTCAGTGGCTTGGGAGGCTGAGACAGGACCATCGTGAGTTCAAAGCCAGCCTCAGTAAAAGCGAGGCGCTAAGCAACTCAGTGAGGCCCTGCCTCTAAATAAAATACAAAATAGGACTGGGGATGTGCCTCAGTGGCCGAGTGCCCAAGTTCAAGCCCCAGTACCAAAAAAAAAAAAAAAAAAAAGCTTTGATCTGAATCTCCAGCATCCTCCCCTCATGGGGTTGTGGTCAACACAGAGCGATGAGAAGAAGCCAGCTGTGTGCTGAGATGCTGGCTCACCTAGAAGTTTCCAACAGTGTCTAGCTTTAGCTGACTCTAAAAGAACAGAGCTCACATACACTCTACTCACCTGCATCCCAAAGATGCAGGCAATTCGGATCGCACAACGGATGCCTTCCAAACACAGGGAGGCCACTTCAGTGTCGTCACAGTTCTGTAGTCCAATGCTGTAGGCTGCCAGCAGCGGCGTCCACACCAGCTACCAAAGAAGGCAGGTTTCAATAACAGCCAGAATTTCAGCATGGGAAGTGAGCTTGCAGGACACATTGTTAGTTAGGGGGAGAGCCAGGATGTCAAGTTCACTGCTATTTAGATTTCAATCTATCCCCCTCACAATGTGAGGCAGTCCCTCCTATCACTATAGGTTTGCTAGTTACTGAATATTCAATTCAAAAGGAAGGATGGTCAACTATGGCGGTGAGCCACTACTGCCTCCTCCTGGGTGTCTGTCAGACACCACTAATCAATCAAAGACCACGTTCCCTGCTGAATCTCTATGGAGTTCAAGAATCCCTCTTCACAGAGACACCAGTCAGCCATTCCAATGATGCAAAATAAAACCTGTAAGAGACGCATGGACTACAAACTTAGTTTATGGAAAAGCTCCCACTTCAAATTATCTAGACTTTACTTTTTTTCCCAACCTTTGTAAAAATTCCTTAGAAATAAAGGTCATGGAAATCTAGAATTGATTACCTAACAGGATGGTAACAGTTATTTAAAAAATGATGTGCTATGTAGCCAGAACATGTATTTTTTTAAGATATATTTAAAATACAGATTTCATCTACTGTCTTTTTCTTTTACCTAAACTCATCTGATAAACTGAGGCCACTGAGGTGAGAGGTCCCAATAACACTGTCCCTTCCTCTACTGCCCAAATAACTATTTACTAATTCATTCAACCCCCTCCCTGGCTGCCCTCACAGCAACAGTGTATGTCCCCATTTTACAGATGATGATCGGGGATGGTAAACTGGCTAAAGCGATACAGTGATGAAGTGGCAAAGCAGAATTCAAATCCAGATGGTCTGATGGCAGAGTCCACATGTGGTGCTGGCACTTCCCCAGCATCACCAAAGGACAATAGGAGGGACTAGCGACCAGGCCTTTCTTCCTGGCACCTCTTTAACACTGGGATCCTGCAGGTCACCTTCCAGCTGGACATGTCCGGAACTGGCTCTAGCCAGACTCTCCCACCCTCTCAGAACACTCACTTTGAACATCGGCCGGACGTGGTCCAAGTGCGTGGCACTGGTGAAAGGGGCTTTGGCGTGGCTCACGGCCTCCATCAGCGCCTTGGCTGTTTTAGCCATCTGCTCCATCTCCAAGTTGTAGAGCAGCCGCCGCTGCTTCTCACTGGCCACACCTACGAAGAAGCATGAGCGTGAGCAGCAGCTGGCTGAGGGCCACACGTGCCAGGAGCCACTTAAAAGGTTCTCACCAATCGCTCCATCTCATGGGCCTTACAGATATCAGCACCTCTTTACAGATGGGAAAAAACAAGCCAGAGAGAATGGGAGACTTGCCCAAGGTCACACAGCTAAGGCAGAGCTGGGATTTGATCCAGCAGCACAGGTCCAGGGCCTGCACTCTCCACCCCTGAACTCCACTGCCACTCAGACAAACTGACAGCTTCACAAATTCTAATCAAGTATGGCACAATCACCACTGGGATTAAAACTAAGTTTTAAGGAATATTTTTTTGGAAGGTAATTAAGTTCCCTGATTATTTAATTTAAATTCCCTTTTGTTCCTAATCAAAACCTAGCAAGATGGTGATATTATGAAAGAACCAACATAATCATAATCATCATAATTAATCACATTTCCTATTCAGATACTTAATATGCAAATTGATTTACCACCAGCCTAGTTAATCACGCACCCTGACACACCTCAGAGCTAGCAGTAACGGGCTCTATTGCCATTAGACCTTACTCTGCTTGGTGGATTTGGTTGCCATCGTGTGCTCTTTTGTTTCTTTCATTGCAATTTTCTTGCCTTCTATCTCTTCGTAGATGCTGGAGAGATATTCTTCTGGTAGATCTTTACTATCATTAATACCCCGATTCATTTTAATATACTGTTCTTTTGTCATTTTATTTTTTACCTGAAATTTAAAAGAATTTAAAGACCATTTTTAAAATATCCAAGTTGCCCCCCCAAATAATACAAACGCCCTCCCCAAGAATTTGTTTAGTCCAAATAAACTACCTATTTTGCTAGAGACCACGTGGATCACGAGAGTGTTACCTGAGGGCTGTGCAAGTCTGTTGTCAGCATGATGATGGAATACGCCAGGACGTACGCGGTGTCGGCACTAGCAAACAGAGTTTGCCTGGAAGGGAAGATCCCAGAGGTAAAGAACAGTGGCCATGATGGCTTCTGGAAGGCACGATGCTCACTGGTGGTGGGCCGTGCTCCTCCTGGAGTCCAGCCTATGACAGTGGCCATGCTTTCACCATCACTGAGCAACAATTCACAGCTCAGGGTATGGAAAAAGCTAAATAAGAATGTGCCAGATTCTAGGCTTCTTTGAAGAAAGTCGCTTCAATGTTATTTTATTATTATTATTTTTTGGTATTGAGGATTGAACCTGGGAGGGCTTTGAGCGCATTCCCAGCCTTTAAAAAAAAAAAAAAAAAAACTATATATATACATATTTAGTTGTAGATGCACACAATACCTTTATTGTATTTATTTATTGCTGAGAGGAACCCAGTGCCTCACATGTGTTAGGCAAGCACTCTACCATTGAGGCTACGACCCCCAGACCCTCCCAGCCCTTTTTATTTTTTTTTTGAGATAGGGTCTCACTGAGTTGCTTAGGGCCTTGCTAAGTTGCTGTGGCTGGCTTTGAACTCTCAATCTTCCTGCCTCAGCCTCCTGAGCCACTGGGATTACAGGCATGTGCCACCCTACCTGGCTCAAGTTAAATGTTTTTTTCTTCTTGTTGTTTTAAAAAAAAAAACAACCAAAAAAAAAAAAAAAAAAAACAAAAACCCTTTCAGAACATCCTGGGTCAAGACTAGGGCAAGGCAAATGAGCCTGAGCTGTTGGGAGACTCCACTATAAGGTGTCTGTCCCCAAGGGAGACATGTCCTTCCATCTGCAAGCTAAGTGCCTTCCCGAGAGCACCTACTTTGTGCTAGGCACCAGGTAAAGATAACTAAAACTGCTGTTTAGTGGTTACTCACAGTTTACATTATCCATGATAATATTTAACAGTAGAGATAAAAGGATATACTGATGTTTTTCTAAACAACATGCTGGTGAAGTCTAATGCTTTTTTTTTTTTTTTTTTTTTTTTGCCTTAGACAAGAAGAGAAAGACACAAAGAAGTTGATGTGTAGCCTCACACAAAGAAGTTGATGTGTAGCTTCATATAACATGTGGCCAGCAAAACTGGTTTGTCCTAACTGCCCCCAAAAGAAGTAGGGGTGTCAAGGATACAACAACGAGACTTAACTGGGGCACATACTTAGAATAGGGAAAGCAGAGCAAGGCTTCCAGGCCCACACAGGATGTGCATAAAGGTAACACCACCTAATTGTGCCTTCACAGCAAAGTGAACCAGATGCTACCTTTGCTGCTCAGGTCATCTCCTGGGGACAGCTGGCCACACACTCAGATGATGGGGACCAATTAATATGAAAATGGAATTGAGCTGAGGGGCAAAATTATTATCAGAATGTTCCTGCTGAATAATTGCACATCATCCTCACAGTGTGTTCAGACGTCCACTCCAGGGGTGGTGGGAAGAGCATGCGCCTCTGAGTCAGACACACCCTGCTCAGTCCTAGCTTTGCTGGTTAGTTTTTTTTTTTTTTTTTTTTTTTTTTTTTTTTTTTTTTAAAATATTTATTTATTTACTTTAGTTGTACACAATGCAAAGCATTTATGTTTACGTGGTGCTGAGGATCGAACCCGGGCCGCGCACATGGGAGGCGAGCGCTCTGCCACTGAGCCGCAACCCCAGCCCCGCTGCTGGTTAGTTTTTGACAGGTAGCTCATCTATAAAACAGGGAGGCCACCCCTGGCTGACTGCTGACCAGGTGCAGGGCACACGAGACAGCCACCCACCAAAAAGGATTCAAGATGCAATCACGTACTTGGTGATTGAAGTTACTCAGTCATTTCTATAGCCTCTTCATCAGTAAGCAACCAAAGAAAAACCAAGATCCTTCAGATCTAGTCCATACATTAAATCAGGGAGCTATTTTTGATTAGAGAAGAAGCACCCAATTACCTCCTCTCAACTCACAAAATTATCCTTTTAAACTAGTGGTGGCACACGCTTTTAATCCCAGCAATTCAGGAAGCTGAGCAGGATGACCACAAGTTCTAGGCCAGCCTCAGCAATTTAGCGAGGCCCTGAGCAACTTAGCAAGACCCTGTCTCAAAATAAAAGATACAAAGGGTTGGGTGCAGCTCAGTGGTAGAGTGCCCCTGGTACCAATCCCTGGTACCCAAAACAAAAAAACAGTGAAGTAGTTAATATCCTGCTTTAGCTGTGTGATCTCAGGTGAGTTATTTAACCCCTTTGTTCCCCAATCTCCTTGTCTACAGAAAAGGGACACGAAAAAGGCTGCTGTGAGATAATCCCTGAGCACAAAGCCTGCTGCATACTGAACAGAAACTTTAGTTGCTTGGTACAGATTTAGAAAGATTAAACCCACACCCCAACCAATCCAGACTCGTGTCCTGAGGCGGGCAAACAGGTGAGGTGCAGGCTGGAGGGCGGTGCTCACCCCTGGTTGCACTCTATGTATCTAGCAGCAAACTTCTCCATCAGCCGGTCAATCTTCTGGGCTTCCCCAGGGAGGCGGAAACCTTCCAGGAACGTCCGCAGGGCGGAGACAAACTCCTTCTCACAGAAGTCCAGCTGGTCCACGTAGGCATACATCACCTCCTTGTTGAACCTCGTGCTGTCTCCCAGAAAATCGCCTACCTGGGTCTGGAACACACAGAACACACTTGCTCACTTCAACTAAAAACCCACAGCAGAGGACACCGCCACCTGGACCAGGGCCTGAATGTCCACAATAGGCTGAACTGCTCTCTACTTCCAGACTCAGGCTGTCTGCTGTGGAGGAAGGACGAGGAGGGGGTGCAAGAGACTCAACAGTGCAGGGAGCCCTGGGCTGCCTCACGAGAGGGGCAGGTACAGATGGGGCAAGAACAGTTTCTACCAGCTGAGGGACATTTCTGACAGTGCCACCAAATAAGCAACCTCCTGCTGGGAGGCTCGTTTATTCTCATCATTGTGATGAGAAATACTGCGTCGCTGGTGAAGGGGCGAGAGGGCTGCTGTAACGGGGCCCAATGGGCCGAAGGCAGTGTCAGCTCATCGTGAGGTTCAGGCTGGGAAGGACACAGAGGCACAATGCAGAACCTCGCACAAGCACAGAGCCCCCAGACTCACAGAATCCAGGCGCTCCTCCTGGTGTAGGAACTGGGCGATGTCTTCCACCGACGTTCCCAGCATGCCCTGCTCCTGGAGAAACTGGATCCCCCTCTTGGGTTTCTTGTTGAAGCTGTTTCAAGAAGAGATGGGACACAGGGGTTGCTCGTTTCAAACCCGGAGCACAGACAGAGCTGCTACTTGAGGTATTTACAACATATCACCACGAGCAAGCCATCATATAAGTTAGCAAGGTCCTGTGTGTCTCAAGTAGCTTTTTCAAACACCAATAGCAATAGGAGCAATAGCAAAGTCTGATGGCTGTCACCCCCCACCTCCAACCTCCCCTTCTTCAGCAGTAACAGAACCCTAGCTGTTCAGTGGAATAAAACCTACATCACCCTGGCTCCCTTGACATGGAACATGGAAGTTCAAGCCAGTGAGATATAAGCAGAGTGGTGTAAGTACTTCTAGGAAGCCTCCTTAAATGAAGCTGACTCAGGCAGCCCCTTTGGCCCTTCCTCCCTTCTTCCTCTCTGGAACATATGAAGGCTAGTGCTTTAGCAGTCGTCCTCACCCATGAGGCAACCCTGAAGACGATAATCGGGTGGTAAAGCAGACAGACAGAAAGAGGCTGGATCCTCCCTAAGGTTCACCAGAATAGCTCAGACTGTCCACTTTTGGATTTCCTTTTCTTTGTTCTTCTTTTATTTTTTATTTTCTTTCCTTAAGAAATACATAATCTAGGTACTGTTATTTTATATTTCCTAGTAAAGGAAGGCAAAGCTTGCTAATGTACACTCAACATTTTACCTGGCCTTGCACTAAAGAGTGATGTTTGTGTCAGTGCAAACTAGCAAGTCTGAAAGACACAACCAGGGGCCCAGGCAGAAACGGCCCCGGGGCTTGTTTAGAAGGTGTGCTCCAGAGGCCTCTCTGAGGGGGAGCTCCCCCATGCCTGAGGGGTCAAAGAGCCCAGCATTCCAAGGAGGGCACCGTGGTCGAACATCTGGAGGTGCCTGGGGACCAAGAGCCCACGGTGCGGCTCAGGGGGCCTAGCAGGAGTAAGATCACCTGGAGGCCTGGCACGATTCAGGTGGGGGGTGACGAGCCTGAAGGGGGTCTGCCAGAGCAGCAGCCACACTCACAGCTCAATGCCATGTTCAATGATTTCCTTCTGTTGCTTGATGACCTCGAACTGCTCCGGGTCATCCTGAACAGCTGTCTGGGTCCCAGAGGACACTGTGGACTCCATGGACGTCACACTGCTCCTTCTCGCCATATCAAGGCCTTTGCCATCCCCCATTTCCTGATCTGTGAGCCTCTCCTGACCTGCAGTGATGGAGAAGCAAAGGAAACCGAGTAAGCAGATGGGCACAGCCATGGCCGCACGAGCACCGGGCAGGGTCCCCAACCCACGACAGAACAAGTTTCTGCTCTAGGATCACAGGCATGGACCTTAGATCACCAGAAACATTTTTCAAGGAACCTGAAGAACAAATTCAAAAACCCACACAAAAAAGTAAGAAGATATGAACAGCGAATGGAGAGCAGAACGGGCCCTGCTCTCCCAGGCGTCCAGACTCATACAGCTCGGACAACACAGAAAGTGTGGCGACTGTGCAAGAATGAACAATCAACAGAACAGAACGTCACAGAGACTGACACGTTCACAGGAGGACCTGGCACGTCATAAAGTGACACTTGCAATCTCTGAGGGAAGGGAGGCTACTAGCAGAGAGGAACAAAAGCTTTATACTGCTCCTCCAACACTCCGGGCGCATCAAACAGCAGAACCTTTAAGACACCACGGGTGTTTAGCAGAATGTGTGCCCAATTCCAGGACCATCGTCCGGACAGAGGTGGGTAGCCCCGGTGGGAGGAGGTAAGCGTGGCGAAGCTCTCACCAAGGCTGGCCTGGTGGTTGGGATTCACATATAGGTCCTTGCTCCACTCCACCATGCACTTGAGAATGGACACAAGGCACTCCAGGCCTTTCTTCCTCAGACTCAGCTCCTACAGAACAAAAGTAACACAGGACAGAGGCTGCAGACAACCCAAGAACAGGCATCCACGGGCTCACAGGGAGTCCTGTGAGCACATCAGAGAATCAGTGGTATCAGTTCTGTTAAGGATGAAACCCAAGGAAGAGACAGCAGGTGATATATGTGTTAGGCACATCAGAACCCTGACATCTCCACAGTGTTCATTACAAGCATCCTAGCACAACACCAGCTGCGTGTTTTCCGAAGGCGAACAAGATTTTTAAAAGAAAGTTCTTGGGTCTGGGTCTGGGGCTCAGTGGTAGAGCGCTCACCTAGCACTTGTGAGGCACTGGGTTCAATCCTCAGCACCACATAAAATAAATAAATTAAGGTATTGTGTCCACCTACAACTAAAACATATTAAAAAAAAATAAGAAAATTCTCATTCATTGTTTATGAAATTAAAAACAAAACAAACCCCCAAATCTTTAAATAATAGGGTCTTACACAACAACTCTGAAAAGAGAGAAAAGAACCTTGAATTATGCAGCAACTGAGTGATTTTGGATAGAATTTACCCCCTAAAAACTCGCAGATGTGTTCTACTTTAAGGTTCACCCTACAGGTAAATAAAAACACTGATTTTTAAAAATAAGTACCATTTCTTAAATAAAAAACTACAGGCTGCAGATTACCTTAAAAAAAAAAAAAAGGCAAATATTTTTGCTTCATAACAACATTACAGACAGCACAGATCTGTTAGTCTAACGACAATTATGACCTTCTTCAAAGAAAAAAGCCAGAATCCTGCGCCCCATTCCAGGGTGCACAGACCCAGTGACCCTTTCTCTCAGGAGCTCTAAGGACCCTCTTTTCCTCGTAGGCACTCCAATAATAAGGCAACCTCCTACTAACAGGCAGTCTCCTCTCCCATTCGTAGGCTGGGGCCTGCTCTCCCCACTATGGCTGGAAAGTGACTGAAGGTCTCAGGTCAATGTCACCTTCTCAGGGATACCACCTGATGACCCCTTCACCTATCCCAGTACCCCCATGTCCAGCGCTTGTTCTCGATGGTCCTGCTTATTGCTCTCTGCAGTGCTGGTCCCCTCTGGCTGACTGCCTTCCTCGCGGTCATCCCATGACGGCAGGAGCTGTGTGCGTGCTCCTGTGAGCTCTGTGCTGTTCATGCTGCATCCCCCCACGCAGGCAGTGCCTGGTGTGTGGCAGTGCTCATGAATGTTTCTTGAAATGAGACAATGTATCTTACCTGCAGAGGTGTCATTCCCAACTCATGGCCACTTCTTCCCTGAGCGATTTTGGATAAATCATTTACTAGACGCTCGAAAATGTTAGCAGCATTTAGGTCACAGTCATAGTTGACATAAATATCCACAACACACTGGGCATCTTGGAAAATAACATACAAGTATTAGAATTCTGATCAAAGACAAATAGCAGTTATATTTTCTTATTAAACAAGATTTCTTTGCCAAAAAATATTCCCAGTGAACTGACTCAGGTGGCCACGCCTTATTCAGGAAAGATACATCAGAAGTACTGGGATTGGGTTTTTTTTTTTTTTTTTTTTTTTTTAAGGCCTGTCTCTATGCTAACTAAAACCTCAGCAGTTTGTTGCAGCAATCCAAAGTTGAATTTCCTCATTAGAAAAGGGGCTAAGCGGGCTGGGATTGTGGCTCAGCGGTAGAGCGCTCACCTAGCACGTGGGCGACCCGGGTTCAATCCTCAGCACCACGTACAAATAAAATGCATTGTGCACAACTAAAAGCAAATAAAAATATTTAAAAAAAAAAGGGGGGGGGGCTAAGCCAGGTTGATGGTGCACACTTGTAATCCCAGTGACTCGGGAGGCTGAGGAAGGAGGATTTCAAATTTGAGGCCAGCTTCAATAATTTAATGAGGCCTTAAGCAATTTAGAAGACCTGTCTCAAAATAAAAAATAAAAAGGGACAGGGGATGTGGCTCAGTGGTAAAGTGCCCCTGGGTTCAATCCCCAGTACAAAAAAAAAAAAAAAAGGCAAGGCTAATGGGACTCAGGAAGTGGTTCAGTGGTTGAGTACCTGCCTAGAACATGGTGGCCTTGGATTCAATCCCCAGCACTGCAGGAACAAAAAAGGAAGGGGGCTGATAACTGCTCTCACCATCCCTTAGAGTTATCATGGAACAAAATTATGTTAGATGGCAGACAAGTGGGATGCTCAGTTTGAAGTCCCATAGTTAACTGCACACCATAAGGCATTCCAAATTGACCTCAGCGCCCAGTCACGGTTGGCCACACAACAACTTGCAGGTACGATGGCCATGTGTCCCAGTGTGCTGGGATGAGGGGGTTTCTGGGACATGGGACTTCTAGTGTCAACACCAGAAAGTCCTGGGAAAATGGCCTGCACTGGGGCTGGGGCTCAGTGGTAGAGTGCTTGCCTAGCACACGTGAGGCCCCAGCTTCAATCCTCAACACCACATAAAAAGTAAATGAGTAAAACAAAGCTATAAAAAAAGTTATCTCATTAAAAAAAAAAAGGAAAGAAAATGGCCTGAGCCGGTTGTTCTTAAAAAGAGGAGGCGGTGGGCTGGGATTGTGGCTCAGCGGTAGAGCGCTTGCCTAGCACCTGCGCGGCCTGGGTTCGATCCTCAGCACCACGTACAAATAAACGCATTGGTACAACTAAAGCAAATAAATAAATATTAAAAAAAAAAAAAAAAAAGAGGAGGCGGTGGCTTCTCATCAGGCGAGAGTGGCCGTTCAGGGAATGAAAGCTCTGCAGAGAGGGTCAAGGTTTACATCTGGCTTTGGCAGATGAAAGTGTTGGCAGCGGCTCTGAAGGAAAAGCACCCTCAGGGTAGCATACCTGCACAGATCCTTGTCAGGGTCTGAATGACCATCCACCTGTGCTCAAAAGAACTTGTGGACGTTTCTAGAATGTTCAGGAAAATCTCTTTGAAAAAGACCTAAACAACATGGAGATAAAGGAGGATGCTAATTAACAGTTTGGTTTGGATTCAAAAACTCTGAAGTCTTTAGAGGCCAGGCAGACCTGTGCGGGAGGCAGCCAGGGCAGAGGACAAGAGGTGCACACTTCCTGCTCAAGAGCCTGGGAACCCTGGCCTGGCCAAGGTTTGAACTCAGGGCTGGGCCCTGTTGGGGATCAGCCAATGCTGGGCTCGCTCCCAGAACTGCCATGTGCAAACTTAGGACCAAGTGTGTTGTGATTTTTTTGAGAGAAACCAGAAACGTGGATTTTTGTGTAAAATATGATTTCTCAATTTGGCAACTAATTCAAATTATTTCAAATGATCTCAGGAAAAACAGGTGTAGGGGCTGAGCCCAGCACACAGGCCACACACCTTAAACCTCTGATCAAAATGGATGGTGCACAAGATTTGGGGGCAGAACTTCTATGAATAAAAGGTGTTCTCTGATTCAAAAATTCCTCTCCAGAGTGCCAGCAAGGAGACTGTATAACTGCAGTGCAGGTGGGTTTCTCATCTGGTACAAATGTCATCAAGTAAGAAAAAATGAACTTGGAGTCCGTACCTCTATCTGCATTTTCAAGTGCATTTTAAAGTTTGAAAGAAGAGTAAGAAAAATGGCGAGAGAGAGCTCAAAGACATCAGGCACTGAAGAGACGCCATTTTTGGACAAGGCCACACAGAGATACTGCTTGATGGCATTGATGAACATCTCGTGTGTCCTGAAGACGGGGCCGGCGTTCTGCAACACGGACAAGAGCAGCTGCAGGGAGACCACCTTGGACCGCAGCTCGTGAGATCTGGCAAAGAAAATGGAAACGAGTGACAGAACTAGAAGAGAAACTACCAGGGTGTCTCCTGGGAGGCCCTGCCTGCTCCTCCACCATGCACAGGACACTGTGAGGCCACAGGTAAAGTCAGCCACTGCACCTGAGTGGCAGGAGAGTGAAGGCAGGGGGCAGAGGTGGGGGCTCCTGGCACCTGCAGGCCCTCTGGGAACAGAAGTGGCCAACTCCTATTCTTTTGTCTCCCAACAGAGAAGAGGCAAAGGAATACTGAGTCTGGAGAGCCAGTTCTACAGCTGACGTGCCACAGTCAGTACCTCACATCATCTGTGTGGGGCAGATACCTCGCCCACTCTCCACTCTCTTCACCCATGAGGATGCTGCTCTCTCCACCAGCCTCAAGAGCCTCCTTCCAACCCTCCCCTGAGTTCAGGGATGGTAAGAAATGGAAGAATATCATGAACCATGTTCCTAACATTTGTCACAATACCAGCAGCATTCTTTTTAAAATTTTTTAAAGTTATAAATGGAAACAATACCTTTGTTTTATTTATTTTTATGTGGTGCTGAGGATCAAACCCAGTGCCTCACACATGCTAGGCAAGTGCTCTACCACTGAGCCACAACCCCAGCCCTATTTTGTATTTTATTTAGAGACAGGATCTCACTGAGTTGCTTAGTGCCTCATAGTTGCTGAGGCTGACTTTGAACTTGCGATCCTCCTGTTTCAGCCTCCTGAGCTGCTGGGATTACAGGTGTGCACCACAGCACCCGGCCAGCAGCATTCTTAATAAAAGAGCTGAGGGTTATTAATGAATAGTACTAATAACGACAGTAATAACAGTGACTATTTGTAAAGTGCAAGACCCTGTGCTCGGGGCAACACCCATCTCATTTCACTTAATCAATCCTGCAGACTGATTCTTGGTTTGTATTTTTTAAAATAATTGGTATATAAAAGATGTACATTCTTTTTTACTTACTAATAGATTTGAGGGGTGGTACTGGGAATTGAACCCAGGAGCACTTGGCCTCCCCTTTTTAATGAGGTTCAGCCACTCCTGTGGAGGAGCTAAGACCTGAGCACACCTCTCTCTGGCAAGCCTCTGTACCCTTCCCTCCATAGCAGGCACACCTTCACTACAGAGAAGCATTTGGCTTCCCTGGGTTAAATCTGGTGCTTAAATCTTTATCCATGAAGCACAGGTTTCCAAACAGGGCAGGGAACATAATGTACAAGCACCCCGCCCCTTCATGTCCCCATCAGAAGATTAAACTAGTCAGGCCAGATGTGGTGCACACCTGTAATCTGTAATACTGGTGATTCAGGAGGCTGAGGCAGGAGGATTCTGTTCAAAACCAGCCTCAGTACCTTGGTGAGAGCCTGTCCCAAAAAAAAAGAAAAGAATGGGGGGGGTGGACTGGGGACTTAGCTCAGTGGCAAAGCGCTCCTAGGTTCAATTCCCAGTACCACCCCCCAATCTATTAGTAAGTAAAAAAGAAGGTACATCTTCTACATACTGATTGTTTTTATGACACAAAACCAAGAAAAGGAAAACTAGGAGAAATCTTGGTCAGTGGAGACAGACAACGAAATAGGAAAGGACGGCAGGGCGGCAGAAGCCCTGAAAGCTACAGAACCACGGGACTTGTGGGAACCCAGGGAGGACCCAGCACAGAGCCCTGCGCTCCTGGGCCACAGCTATCGGAACCGAGAACTGCTGTGCACTTACTTGGGGTCTGGAGGGCCTTCCCCAAGGGGCTTCATGGATAGCTTGCACAGGGAGCGAAACACCAAGAAGGCGTCCTTCTGCAGGATGTGAGAGAACCTGGCGGCCACATGGTGCCCCTGCACGTCCGACTCCTAAGGTTGGAAACAGAAAAGAAAGGGGCATAATGAAGAAATGTAATTGTTAATTGTCTCATTGAAATTTAAACTCTTATATTATTCAAAAGGAAGGTGAAGGGGTGGTTAGGGGAGGTTAGAATATGGCAAAACACATGCTGGGCGAGTCATCAGAGTAGCTCTAAACCTTGTCTCTTATCCTTCAAAAAGTTGGCATGGATGGTTAAAAAGAAATGACCAAAAGTAAAAGAAAAAACTTAAAAGATAGGCAATTATATTAGCTTGGGTGAGAAAAGTTTTCTAAGAATAGTGTTGCAAGATAAAAAGAAAAATAACAGGGGCTGGGGTTGTGGCTCAGCGGTAGAGCGCTCGCTTAGCACGTGCGTGGCCCGGGTTCGATCCTCAGCACCACGTAAAAATAAAGGCATTGTGTACAACTAAAACAAATAAATATTAAAAAAAAAAAAGAAAGAAAAAGAAAAATAACATGGCATTTTAAAATAAACTTCTTTATCAAAAAGTAATCTACATTTAAAAATTAAAAGTATGGCGCACGCCTGTAATCCCAGCACTTTGGGAGGCTGAGGCAGGAGGATCGCAAGTTCAAAGCCAGCCTCAGCAATGGCGAGGCACTTAGCAACTCAGTGAGACCCTGTCTCTAATAAAATACAAAAAAAGGGCTGGGGATGTGACCCAGTGGTCGAGTGCCCCTGAGTTCAATCCCCGGTACCACAAAAAAAAAAAAAAAAAAAAAAAAAAATTAAAAGTAAACATAATGTAAGAGGGATTACTATCCTTCACATATAAAAGTTCTTAAGATTTTATTAAGGAAATATGCAAACACTCATCTCAAATGCAAAGCATAATAAAGACAAAACAAAACACAAATACGCAAATTCACCAAGAAATGCAAATGACAAATGAACCTAAATAACTTTACTACCAATATCAAGGCAGGATCTTTCTCCTACCAGACCAGCAAAGATGTGCACAAATGTTATAGCTCGGTTTTAATGAAAGAATGAGAAAGTGGGTATGGATGAGTGGGGATTTGAGTAGTATCTTCCCAGAAGACTAATTTGGTGTTAAGTATCAAAAGCCTTACTTCCTATCTCTTGGGCTGGGGATGTGGTCAGTGGTAGAGCATTTGCCTGGCATGCACGAAGCCCTGAGTTTCATTTTCAATACCACATACATACAAAGAGGTTTCCAACTTTCTTTTATTTATTCTTTATTTCACTCACTCATTCATTCATTTTTGTGGTGCTAGAGATCAAACACAAGGCCTTGCACATGCCAGACAAGTGCTCTACCACTGAACTACACCCCCAGCCCCAAAGTTTCCTGCTCTTAACACAGACATATGTTGTAGCAATTTATCCTTAAGAAAGACTTAAGAATGTGCACAATATTTTCCTACAGGTAAATATTGTATACAGGTAAACATCCTTATAAGGATGTTTATTATGAACTGTTCTATGGTGAAACTTAAATAATCTAACAACCTAATATCCATATAGAATTTTACATGGATATTAAAAAAATTAGTTAGATCCACTGCTTCTTGGCTTTTTGGAAAAAAACTGTTAGACCTCTGTGTACTGTGGCAGACACATCTATGGGCCTGAAAGGACATTCAAAACATATTTTAAGTTTTTAGCAGGTTACCGGGTAGCACCTTGTGGTAGAGGATAAGCTTAACAAGAATGAGGCACTGGGTTCGATTCCAGCACGAAAATGGAAAAGAAGGGGCTGGGGTTGTGGCTCAGCAGTGGAGTGCTCGCCTAGCACGTGTGTGGCCCAGGTTCGATCCTCAGCACCACGTAAACATAAATGCGTTGCATTGTGTACAACTAAAGCAAATAAATAAATATTTTTTAAAAAAATAGAAAAGAAAAGCGATGAAAAAATAGCATGTATACTGTGTCATTTATTTAAGTAGGAAAATAAAATGCAAGAGGGAGAAAAGTCTAGATGGATATTGACTTGCCAATATATATTGACTTTCTAGTACAGGGAAGAAAAAAACAGAGGAAACTATTTTCTTATTTTTTTTTACAACAATTGTGTATTGTTTTGAGAAAGAAGAAAAATGGCAGGAAAATTTAACATCTTAAAAGTGTGTAAAAAGTTTAAGAACAGGGCTGGGGCTATAGCTCAGTGGCAGAGCGCTTGCCTTGCAAGTGAGGCACTGGGTTTGATCCTCAACACCACATAAAAAATAAAAAAATAAAGATATTGTGTCCATCGACAACTAAAAAAAAGCATTAAAAAAAAAAAAGTTTGGGCTGGGGTTGTGGCTCAGCGGTAGAGCACTGGCCTAGCATGTGCACGGCGCAAGTTCAATCCTCAGCACCACATAAAAATAAACGCATTGTGTACAACTAAAGCAAATAAATAAATATTTTTTAAAAAGAGTTTAAGAACAATGTCATATACAACAAACAATAACACATCCCAAGAACTGAACCTGCAAATAAGAATATCAAGCCAGGCGTGGTGGCGCACGCCTGTAATCCCAGCACTTTGGGAGGCTGAAGCAGGAGGATCACGAGTTCAAAGCCAGCCTCAGCAATGGCGAGGCACTTAGCAACACAGTGAGACCCTGTCTCTAAATAAAATACAAAAAAGGGCTGGGGATGTGACCCAGTGGTCGAGTACCCCTGAGTTCAATCCCTGGTACCACAAAAAAAAAAAAAAGAATATCAGACTAGGCCGGGAGCGGTGGCGCACGCCTGTAATCCCAGCACTTTGGGAGGCTGAGGCACTTAGCAACTCAGTGAGACCCTGTCTCTAAATAAAAAATACAAAAAAGGGCTGGAGATGTGACCCAGTGGTCGAGTGCCCCTGAGTTTAATCCCCGGTACCACAAAAAAAAAAAAAAAAAAAAAAAAAAATTTAAAAAAAGAATATCAGACTAGGGCTGCGGACTAATAACTGAGCGCTTATTTTACTTTTGTGTGTATGGTGGAGGGGATACTGGGGATTGATTGAACCAGGGGTGCTCTACCACTGAACGACATCCCCAGCCTTTTATTTTTTTCTTTGTTTGAGACAGACTCTCACTAGGTTGCTGAGGCTGGCTTTGAACTTGCAACCCTCCTGCCTCAGCCTCCAGAGTCACTGGGATCACAGGTGTGCACCTCGGCGCGTGGCTGCTTGCTTCTTTCGATGGAGATTTAATTCTGTATCTTTTAAAAGACTGAAAATTGACATGCAAACTGGGCATGGGAGCATGTGCCTACAGTCCCAGGCACACAGCAGATGGAGGCAGGAAAACGGCTTGAGCTCAGGAACAACAGCTGCCCTTTCAAATAACTAACGAACCAACAAACGAACAAAACGGAATCATGTCTGTACAGGTTGAGCCAACGTACCAGGTTATCCGCTGATGACAAGGACTGTCTGTCATCTGCTATGCCATTGGTCTGTGAGTTTTCATCAACTGAGGGGGGGATGGCACATTCCTGGCACTCCAGTTCACCCAGGACCCTGTCGGGTTCCGTCAGACCATGCTTTTCTGCTGCTTCTTAAAAGACAAGTGCAAAAGTCATTGCCAATCAGTAGGTATCCCAACAGGCTGCCTGCACCAGATACACACTCCCCCAGACACTGTGTTTCTCCTGAGCCTCTCCTGCCAGCCCAGGATGACAGGTCGCTTGGCCCGGGTGGCAGTTCAGCTGTATGTGTGTCTATTCTCCACAGCTTCACCACAGCGATGCATGATGCACTGGCTTATTCTACCACAACCCATCGGTGGAGCCTCCAAAATTATGCATCACAGCAGACTTACCCACCTGCCCACTTCTGGAAAAGACTAGAAACAGCTAAACATGAAAAGCAAAGATTTTTTAAAGAGACTATTAATATAGGAATTAGAGAAGAAAGGCTTACAGAGAAAAATACAGGCCTAAACTTCCTAGCAGCTATATGAAATCAGAAAGAATTAAAAAGATTTCATCATTTAATTAAGGAAAGTATATCTGGTGATTGGCAGAACAATGAAACTAAGAGGCATTTATCATTTGGCTCTTTATTCATATGAGAAACTCTAAAGAACTTAATGAGCAAATCTTCAATAACAATTTTCCAAGCATATTTTCATTTAACAAATATTTATCACGTTCCTATTGTGTGATGGGCTGGGGGACATAGCAATGAATGAGGAGAACAAACCCTGATTACATGATGACTTCCTGTGCAGACTCAGAAACAAACCTAAGGGTATGAAATAAAACTGTACTATTTTAAAGACATTTCCACAAGGAGTAAAATGAATAATGAAATCTATAAATAGCTTTGTGGTACCCTAACTTAACAAAAGGATAGGGCTTAGACAAGTGGATTCCAAATCATGACCAAGGCGTGGGGTGTGGCTCTGGGGTACAGCACTTGCTTAGCATGTGTGAGGCCCTGGGTTGCATCCCCAGCACTGCTAAATAAATAAGTAAAAGTAGGACACTAATTTTTAAATCTGTGTCCCAATGCAGACATGTATACATAAATAACCAAAACACATTCCATGAAACAATACTCACAGGCTATATTCAGGCCATTTCTATTCTTTTTTTCTTTCACTTAAAAAAATGCTGATTGCAACCCACTAAAATGTTTTTATTTCTTACCCAATTAGTGGTTTACTGGCATTGCAATCAACTGTTCAACACATACCAATTAACCTGAGATTTGGGGCAAAAAAAAAATATCTGTCATTCTGAATTATACACACATAACATCACTGAAACCATACCGCGAGACGGGGAGTATTGAAGAAAATCTAACGATATGAGCAAAGCTCCCTGGTACACCCGATACCCATTGACATGTGGGCTGTCCCCTGGACACATAGGTGCTGTCTGAGAAAATTCAGCAGCAAAGGACAGGGACTGTGGGTTCACAAGCCCCTGCCAGAAGAACCCGGATACCTGGCCTAGAAGGCACAGGAGTGTTGCTCTGCATCTCCAGGGGAGCGAGGGATTCTAGCACAATCAGATGGTGTTCTCTGAAACCCGTGCAAGTGCAAACAGAACCAATCACTGAGACCAAGTTACTTTGGAATCCCACGTGAGAGACAGGTGGGCAGGCAGGCTAGTTTTCCCAGAGCTCCATGAGTTTTCTGGGCAGGAAGAGGGACCATGGCCCTAAAGCACTGCCCCTCAGACCTTCAGGAGGAATGAGGTACTAGGGAAGGTGGATGAGTGCTCCTTGGTTCTTCTTACCTTTCACAGCAGATGTGACCACGTCTTCTAAGATGTGCTTTACCACCGCCTGGGCTCCATCGTCAGTCCCTACACACACCCAAACACACAAGCACAGGCGAGGGTGTTTCCAGAGAAAAGAAAGGAAGGGGGAAAGGAGATTACAGTAATGTTCCTCTAAAGCCACCAGGCACAGGGCGCTATGAGTTTTGCAGAGGGCCTGATCCCACCGTGGCAAGGCACACGTCCCCTCCAGTTCCAAAATCCTCAGGCCACATCTGCTCTGCTTCCAAGTTTCGCTTCCTGGAATGCTCAGACCCCAGCCTGTGCGCTCTTCCTTCCTGAGTCCCAGCTGCTTGGCCCTGGGTCTCCCCACCATCCCCAAGCTGGAGGTAGGAGCTGGATTTTAAGACAGGAAGATGGGGGTTTCCTCTTATGCCTTCACCTCGGCTCCTGACAGGCTTGGTAAGTCACACACCTTCTGCTGCTGGGCCGTCCACATACTGCAAGCCCAGAATCTAGCATGAGATTTCCAAGGCAAGAGTTGAGGATTTGCTAAATCATAAACAAAATTATTCTGTAAAATGCTAACTATTTAAGTGGAAGAGGTTTGGCACCTTTTTTCACCCCGTGTATTTTAATTGGCCCACTAGAGTTGTACATGATGATGGGATCTCTTGTTAAATATTCATACATGTGGGGCTGGGACTGTGGCTCAACGGTAGAGCGCTCGCCTAGCACATGCGCGGCCCGGGTCCGATCCTCAGCACCACGTAAACATAAATGCATTGCATTGTGTACATCTAAAGCAAATAAATAAACATTTTAAAAATTTTTAAAAATATTCATACATGTGCACAATATAATATAATGTGGTCAAGAGCTTTTTTTTTTAAAATTAGTCTTGGAAAAGAGTTTATGAAGAGAACAGCTTTGACTAGACTTTTAGAAGTAAATGTAACTGGGGCTGGGGACGTGGCTCAGTGGTACAGTGCTGTATGAGAACCTTGGTTCAAACCCCAGCACCACAAAAAAGAAAAAAGTAAATATTACTGATTTATAAAATATCACACTGAGGAGAAAGGCCATCAACCTTAAATAGACAAAACCAAAGCAACCTTTTAAAATCTGCCTGGACGAGGGTTTTCAATCCAGCACCACTTCTGAGAGCTGTGTGCTGGTCCACCAGGCCCGGTGGGCAGCACCAGGGTCTTCACTTCAACAGAGTGCTCCCCGCGCCATCTCAGTGGCTGTGGGAGTACTAATGCTGTATGCCTTTTTAGGGGGCACAAAGAACTGAAAAGAACCACCCCCTACCCCGGCCACAGCCACACTGAGACTGGACTAGTGTTTCCTGACCTTCAGGCACTGTCATGCCCCCTCATGTTCTTACCACATTCATGCACCACTTATATATCTACATTTTGGGGGGTGGGGTACAGAGGATTGAACTCAGGGGCACTCGACCACTGAGCCGCATCCCCAGCCCTATTTTGTATTTTATTTACAGACAGGGTCTCACTGAGTTGCTTAGCTCTTTCTGAGGCTGGCTTTGAACTCACAATCCTCCTGCCTCAGCCTCCTGAGCCGCTGGAAATTACAGTCATGTGCTACCCAGCCCAGCATCAAGCACCACTGAGGTAATCAGATATGTATAACAGCACTCTTCAAATTAAAGCCCCCTAAGCAAAAAAATCCACAAAGTAACAGTTTGATGTACTAATTATGTTTTCCAAATGCAGGTTAAAATAAACATATAACTATTAAAAACTGCTCACTTGCCGGGCGCAGTGGCGCACACCTGTAATCCCAGCACTTGGAAGGCTGAGGCAGAAGGATTGCGAGTTCAAATCCAGACTCAGCAATGGCGAGGCACTTAGAAACTCAGTGAGACCCTGTCTCTAATAAAAACAGGGCTGGGGATGTGGCCTAGTGGTCGAGTGCCCCTGAGTTCAATCTCCATACTAAAAAAAAAAACCTGCTTGCTGATTTCTTTTGGCTCAACTGCTCACCTATGAACCACCTAAAACCATCTCACCTACACCATATTTAATAAACACATGACTAGATATTTCTAAGTTCCTTTCCGGTTCCAATATCCTCTGATGCTATGATTTAATAAATTCATGGTGGCTGTTTTTAATTTATACTGTCCTTTTCAAAGCAGCTCCTACATGGCACCTTGCTTCCACATAGCATCAAAAACACCAACTCCTTTTATGAGAGGTTCTAGCTAGTGAGACTGGGGCCATCAAGTGGTGACTGGTGGGCACACCTGGCTTGCAGGCCTCAGGAGAGGCCATTCTGGATGCTTCATTAACACTAAGAAGTCCACTGTGTTTAAGTTTCAAGCATGCTATGACAATGTTTGACAACCAAATCAATCCAAATACTTGAGAAAGGTACAGGGAGTACACTTTAAAAACACTGGTTCTGCTGGTTTCCTGGGGATGTCACCACCTTGCCCCTACTGACTAGGCACCACATGCTTCACACACTGTGCCCAAGCAAAACAGGACGGTCACCTTGAACAGGTTGAGATGGGAGACACCCCAGCTGCCACTCCCTCTCTAGCCAGAGGGCGCACCCCCATGGCCAGCACTCCAGTCACCTGAGCCACACCCTTCCTTACCACGTGTCCCTCATTTTATTTTGGAAGGAAATGTGACTATATTTCCCAGCCTTCCTTTCAGGAAAGGATGGTCACATGACCAAGTCCTGGCCACTGAGGGGATAGCATAAGTTCTTGGGGATGGTCCTGGCTTCCAAGCAGGCTTTTCTTTAGGAAAGGGGGTGACTTGGCTGGCAAAAAATCCTGTAGTCCTTCCCTCTGCCTTCTCCCTGCTGGAAAAAAATGGCAACATCCTGAACCATAAAGCGGAGGCCACATGCTAAGAATGGGAGAAAGCCAGAAGGCATCTGAGACAGGCCTTCCCAATCCCTGCTCTCTGCTCAGCTAAGCAGGGAGCTTGGGGGCGGGCTGGGTGCACCACTCCCACCTTCAGTCCATAAGCCCAGGGCCTATGCACCTAGCCCTGTCCCCAGGCATGTGGAGCACGTCACTACCTCAAAACAGATCCCTACCCATGGTGCTGACATCCAAGCTGAAGATAAGAGGTCAATTTTATTAAAGGCTACAGCGCCAGGGAGAAAATGGAGAGGGAGAAGGAAGATGGAGCCTCCAGGGGCAGCTGTGAACATATGGGGACAATAAAGTGTGACATGCCTGCTTCCTAGAAACTGGCATTTGGTTGTGTCCAATGTCCAAGCACTTAGTAAGATGGAAGAATAATAAAGGAAGAAATGCTGGCAGCGAAGCTGTCCACTGCCATTTCCACCACACTCAAGTGTGGTTCTGTAACAGGGAAACAGCTGCTGAGAAGGAATCTCCAGGCTGTTTACTGCCCGGTCAGGTCCATGACCAAGCTGACAACCGCAGCTTCCAGCAAGGCAAAGTCCATGTGGCCAGCTCCTGCAAGGCGGACTGTCAAAACCAGTGCAGGGCTGGGGACAGAGCTCAGGTGGTAGAACTCTTGCCTCACATGCACAAGGCCCTGGGTTCAATCCCCAGCACCACCAAAAACCAAAACAAAACAAAAAAACAGTGCAAAGAGGTGGGGCCCACTTTGCTATTTTTGTCAAGCGTCAGCCTGAGACTTCTTCCTCTTTTGGTCAACAAAATGTAAAATTCCTACAGCAAAAGATTTGGTAAGAACATGCAACATGCTCATTTCACTCTACCACACCATCTCCATCACCTTCACACCTGATCACCGTCTGAAATACTTACTAGTGTTCTTTAAACCAACTCATTTTTTAAGCTGAAATGCACAGGGCCTGGCAGCGTGCCCAGTCAGGACTGGCTGCAGGAGGATGGCGCCACAGGATGGTCTGCAGGAGGGCTGCATGCGACTGTCTCTATCAGAGAGGCACTCAAGTTGACCCCTGGACACCAGCTCCCCAGGGCAACACCCCCACCATCTGCCATGGCTGTCCTTCCTCCTTGGCTTCTAGGGATGCTCAACAGTCTCCAAAGGATTTCTTCCTTTAGAACCAAATCCTGAGAACAGGAAGCGCTTCTAAATAACACTGTGCACCTCTGTTCTGACCACTCTCCACAGGTTTGTGGTCTGATTCTCAAGCTCCTGGGAGAAGCCTTCAAGTACACCAACAAATGCACAGCAACAACAAATTTAGAACCAGTCAATTTACACTTAAAGTAGTTTCACTAATAACCTTTCCATTACATATGTTTTACCACAATAAAAACTGATTGACATAAAAAAACCCACAGCAATCTACTAACTTAAAAATCATTATTTTTGTTAGAACAGAACTTCAAGTTGCTGTGTTTCTATAAAACTTAATTCTAGAATCCACATTTTTTCACCCTTATTCAAAAGCTATGTATTGAGTGTGTGCCAGGCCTGCCCAGGTGTGGGCAATACAGTGGTGAACACCGCGTCCTACAGGTGACCACAGCACTTCAGCAAGAGGATGAAGTGACAGAGGATGGGGAGCAGCGGTGGTGATAAGGCAGCCTCTTGTAGCCTGAACCAAGAGGCCTAAAGGCACAGAGCGAGGGAGTGAGGGAGGGACATAAAGCAAAAGACACTGGCAGGAGAAGTGCAGAAACTTCTGGAACCAGAGACAACACCCGGGCACTGTGCAGCAAAGAGGAGATAAGAAGGGGACAGAGGTGGGTGAGGGCCCATCACACGCAGTTTGGCAAGCCACGGGGCAGGTGGGCGGGACCTCACTCCGAATGGGAGGAGACCGAATTACCAAGCAGGTTGATCAGGGGACAGCTGTGATCTAATTCAGGCTTTTAAGAGATCACTTTGGCTGCTGTACAGAAAATGGGCCAGAGAGGAAGCACTTTCACACAGCTCAGAATTGCTTTTCTATCTGCACAGCTATGCTTACTACAGTGTATTTAAATATTAATATTTATAGATTAATCATAGTTTGATGAGGGTTACAGTAAACCCTGGTTCTTGTCCTGAGAGTTACCAAGGCAAAATCGGTGACCTGGCTGGGGTTCCTGAGCACCTTCCTCAGGATACATGGAAGCAGGAGTGAGTGCTCAGCACACAGCTCTTGGTAACAACTTTCTCTTCTGTCCTTCCTTGAGTAAGTGGATACAGAACAGCATTCCAGCAACGACACACGTTCTATTCCAGTGCATCCCAAGCACTCTGGAAAAATTTTTAGAAAGGAACAAAAGCTGCTCAAATATACACACTCTAGTCAGGTGCAGTGGCACACGCCTGTGATCCCAGCGGCTCAGGAGGCTCGGGCAGGAGGATCCCGAGTTCAAAACCAGCCTCAGCAAATTAACAAGGCACTAAGCAACTCAGTGAGACCCTGTCTCTAAATAAAATACAAAATAGGGCTGGGGATGTGGCTCAGCGGTCGAGTGCCCCTGAATTCAATCCCCGGTACCTGCCTCCACAATGTGCACACTCTAGAGGGGAAGACACTACCAGCAGACTTCATTACCAGCCGTGTGACCCAAAAGAAAAGAGTTCAGACCCAGAGAAGGCCAGACACTGTGGACAACAAGCAGCTTGAGTGAAAAACTACCTGACAGAAGCGATAGGTAAACCACTAAGAAAAAATAAGACCTTTGGATCTGGTTCATACAAACCCAAGAGGAGATAACAAACATACAGAAGTAACCTCAGGACAACTAAAGCCAAGATTTCAGGCTTAGTATTCCATTTACTTCAAGACTATAACTAGGTGTGGGATAATCTTGTGTTTAAAAAAGCAACAAAAACAAGTGATGCCTCTGATGGACAGAGGAAGAAAAATAAGCGACCTGCATCTGTCATCCACCTCCCCGGCCTGCCCCTTGCCCACCCACCCACAGCTCCTGCTGCTCCACACAAGTCTGAGTGGCTCGGAACCACCAGTCACTGGGCAAGGAACTGAGACCAGCACGACAGGGTAGGTGACGGCCTGGCCCTCTCTGGGCGGATCACCCAACCAGCTCCCAGTGGAGACAGTGCCCCAAACTGAGCCTACTGAACTGAGGCTGGCGTGAAGATGCAGCTCGACAAATTCCAGGAACTGCTTAGGAATGACGGCACAGCTCGAGGGGCGTTAGCTTCATGACTTGGGCCTGTGCTCCTAAAAGCCAAGAATGGGAAGGCAAGGGGAAGGCCCAGAAACGGGTAAGCTGCCCCAGGGCTTCTCTGTGTTAGCAGAACCTCTTTTACTGCCCCAGCCACTAGATGATGCCCTCTGACCCTGTAGGCTCAGCCGTACCTGAGAGTGATGAGCCTCTGTCTCTGGGTGCATCTCCATTCTCTGTGCCCACTCTGCCAGGCCCACTTCTGGCCTGCTCACCGTTGGGTAGGTCTGTCTTTTCAGGAGTCGTTGGTTTGCTTTGTGCCTGGCTCTGCTTTAAATGACTGAACTTTGGGGATACTGCTGCAGCCTGGATCACAGGGGACTGGGGTTTTGACTGAATTGGTTTTTCCAATTCTCTGGCTTCCTGCAACTAGAAGGCAACAGAAAAGGGATCAATCTACATGGTCAGAGCATTTTGGTAGGAAACAATTTCCAACCAGCAGGATTATGTATTTATTTATTTGGTACCAGGGATTGAACCCAGAAGCAATCATCCATTGAGCCACAACCCCAGCCCTTTTTATATTTTTATTTAGAGTCAGGGCCTCACTAAGTTGCTGAGGCTGGCTTTGAACTCACAATCCTCCTGCCTCAGCCTCCATAGGATTATAGGTGTACTCTACCGTGCCTGGCCATGATAGAATTTTAAAGGAAATAAATTCAAAGCCAACTCTGAATGTGACAAACTCAAAGCAAATTCTGAATACAAACTTCAAGCCTCACACTAGAGTCTCTCTGATTTTAAAATTAGAGAACAAAAGTGGAGTACAGAGAATTCGTGGGAAGAAGGGATGAGCTTTCAAGTGCTAGTGACCTTTAGGGCCCTGAGGTCCACATGAAGAGCTCAGACATGACAACGCCCTGCCCTAGTAGCTGGCAGTGCCACTCACCACTTGGTTTTCCATGCGGGTGAAAATGACGTTCAGCATCTGGGTGAGTGTGGCCTTGGCAGTGGTTTGATTGATGAGATTTTTGCTGGCCAAATAGATATTGTAACATGTTCTCACTGTCTGCAGGATGGTGCCCTCGTGAATTTCAATGTGCGGGGAAGTCACCGCGGTCAGAAGAGCCTGAAATGCAGATCCCAAACCGTCACCTTCATGAATACCCACCTCCCTGATGCCTTCCCCAACCCCCAGCCAGACTTTTCTAGAGGAGATGGCTTTGGCTTTTCTTATTTGCTTATCTTGTTTTGTTTTTTAGTTCTAAGGTGGCTCTGCAAACTAATGGATGACTATTGCCAAGAGATAGCTTTCTATTATTGTGAAGAGTTTAAAAGCAATTACTAACTCCCTAAAATCCAAATTATCTGAAGTAGGCTTCTACTGGTTTGCTTTCTAAAAAGTCAAACTTCTGAATGTTAATGTTGCCTGAACAACTGGAAAACCCAGAGTGAAGATTACGGACACTTGATCTCACCTACCCAAATCACAAATCATACACGTCTCAGTAGGCAGCTGGCCTCCCCATTCCCCAACAGGTTTCAAGAGGACTTTAAGAAAAGTGTGGCCGACACGGAACCACTTGTCACAAAGCCACAGCTTCCAGGACCTAAGCCCTGGAAGGCTGGCCACACCCATCCTGCGCCTGTTTCCTGAGAAGCAGATGGCACCATTCCATGCCAAGCCACTCCTGGCAACAGACATGGAACAGAGAAGAAGAACAGGGAACCAGGGCGGAGAGCAGTGGGTGACACGAGTCTTGATGAAGATCTGCTGACAAGTGGCAGCCTGGGAACTCAGAATTTCACAGGGAAAGACTACAGGATTTCAAACCCATTTAATTCACAAGCAGTTTACAGTATTATCAGCAGAATGTTTACTTTGGAAACACACCTGGTTCTACTCTCCTTGTCTTAGCCACGCTAATAAATGCTGACACTTGACAAAAGATCTAAGTGATGCTTAATTTTTCTGTTCCAGCTCAGCACCACCTGAGACAACTAACACATGGTGAATTAGAAACCCAAATTCCCAAAGGGGACTAACTCCAATTGAAAACCCAGACCAGGTAAACAGAAATACCTTAATTATTTGTAACTGAACCCCTTCATCCGTCTGAGGGCCCTGAAAACAATTGCAAATGGTTTCCACGATCCTGTCGATCAGCCGCTTCCCGGGAGCTCCACTGTCTGGGGCGTTGCCAGTGATGTGCCCGTAGGCGATGAGTTTCTGAACACAGAAAGAAGAGAGATCAGAAGTTTCTGTCTGGCCAGAACCTCCAAGGCTGCCCACGACAGCAGAAGGAAGGCGGGGAGCATGGCCATCACTGCTGGCTCCCATGGACACCTCTGCCCAGAGTCAGGCCGGCAGGACCAACGCCACGCAGCCTTCATCCCATGTCTTGACAGCAGAGCCAGAGACAGGGACACACTGTTCAGTGCCAGCAGCGAGGCACAGAATACTCCCCAGCACACAATCATCTGTGCAAAATACTGAGGGATTAAAAAACCATGCTTACCAAAGGCAGTAGATTAGCAGCTACCTAGAGCTCAGGTCAGAGGTGGCTGGAGGGACGTGGGGAGTAACTGCTAATAAGTCTGAGGTTTACGAGGTTCAAAAAAAGAAAAAGTCTAAGATTACATTCTGGTGATGGCTGCACACCTCTGTAGACACACTAAAAATTACTGACTTGTACACTTTAAATGGGTGAATCATATGCTAATTATATCTCAATAAAGCTGTTAAACATGTTATGTATTTTTTTTTCTTTAAATGTTAAGATATCTAGGAAACTAAGGATAACATGTTTTGCTTAAAGAACTAAGTAGCTGAGGCCAGGGTGAGACTAAGGCACTTCTTTTTAGTCTCTGGGATGGTGAATCATTTCAGAATATTTCCTGTTCCAAAAATTATCTAACAAGATGTGTCACTCACATGGCTGAAGACCACCTTGCCCACAGCTTAGATTTCAGCATGGAGAATCTGAGGGCTGAGGGGACCTCAGAGGTCAGGGTGATTTACAAGCCTGGGTGAAACTCAGAATCACCTGAGGGAGCTCATTAAAAACAGACTCCTGGACCTCAGCCCAGACCTAATGAACTAGAAATTCTGGGGTAAGCCCAGTTTCTTCCAACTATAAACATTGTTCTGATGGTCAGCCACACAAAAGACAGGGAACTTCTGACCTTGCTGCTTATAGTGAGGAGTTCATGACAACTTTTAAAAATGCTGCTCTGGCCAGGCATGGTGGCCCACGCCTATAATCCCAGCACTTGGGAGGCTGAGGCAGGAGGATCACAAGTTCAAAGCCAGCCTCAGCAATGGCGAGGCACTTAGCAACTCAGTAAGACCCTGTCTCTAATAAAATACAAAAACGCCCAGTGCCCAGTGGTTGAGTGCCCCTGAGTTCAACCCCTGGTACCAAAAAAAAAAAAAAAAAAAAAAAAAAAAAAAAAAAAAAAAAAACGCTGCTCTTTTCTTTATCCTTTCAGGCTCTGGCTGGCCACACTCTTGCCTCTGCCTGCACAAAGGAGACCCAAGCTACTGAGGTCATTACAGGGCCACCACTGCCATGGAAGGAAAATGGGCACCCTGCAGAGGCCTGATGTCTCTTCTCAATGGCTTTTCCCTACTACTAGCTACTAAGCACCACCATTCAATAAGCAGAAAACCCAAATCAGAGTGGCTGAGTCGAAACACAGCAGTGCTAAGGAGCAGTTGGAGGCCTGCACACGCTGCCACTCAAGTCCAGCCTGGGGGTGCGGAGCCTTCGCCCCCAACTCACTGCTGTGACTGCAGGCTTCCTAAGACGCAGGGCTGGCTACTTGGGTCTCTTCCTCCTAACAGACGAAGTCTGTTGTGAACACTGTGATGTGAGGATGACGTACAAACTCCTGAGAAGTGAATGTTGAACAGTAGGTTCTCAGGGGCTGAGGATGTGGCTCAGTGGTATACTGCAAGCTTAGGAAGCACCAGGTTCTGGGTTCCATCCTCAGCACCAAAAATAGAAAAGAAAAGTAGGTTCCAGCCAGGTGCAGTGCCGCACGCCTATAATCCCAGCAGCTCAGGAGGCCGAGGCAGGAGGATCACAAGTTCAAAGCCAGCCTCAGCAATGGCAAGGCACTAAGCAATTCAGTGAGACGCTGTCTCCAAATAAAATACAAAATAGGGCTAGGGATGTGGCTCAGTGGTTGAGTGCCCCTGAGTTCAATTCCCAGGAGACCCCCACCCCTCACCCCCCCCAAAAAAGTAGGTTCCATACAACCAAATATGGATACTGCAAAGCAAAGATGGAGATGCATCATTTTAATTTTATATTAAAATACAAAAAAGGACTGGAAGTGTTCATCCCCCACAGATTCTTCAAAGGGCACGAAACTTGAAAGGGGTTTTCAGCATGATTTTAAAACCTTTTCCTGTTCAGTGAGATAGGACCACAAGAAAGCAGAGTTCCTGCATCCTGGGAGTCTTTCTGGCTCTGCTATCTAATCCTTTCTGTGCCAGACACTGTCCCAGGCACTGGTGATATAACAGCAAGTAATACAGACATGATCCTGTTTCTCAGTTTATATTCTTAGCGGGGTGTGATGGGGGGAGGCTCACACGGAACCCCGAACCAACTGGGACCTGTAGGGCCCTGTGGGATTTGCATATACCACCCCCACAAGTCGATGTTCTTGCCCTAGTCCTTGCTGACACAATGGGGCTTGGTACAGTGGGGGCACTGATGCACATGTTTTGTTTTTGTGGTACCGGGGATTGAACTCAGGGGCACTGGACCACTGGGTCACAAACCCAGCTCTTTTTTGTGTTTTATTTAGAGATAGGGTCTCACTGAGTTGCTAAGTGCCTCGCCATTGCTGAGGCTGGCTTTGAACTCGCGATCCTCCTCCCAAAGTGCTGGGATTACAGGCGTGCGCCACTGCACCCGGCCCTGATGCACATGTTTAAGGGGGCTCACACAGGCAGGTTCTGGCATGGAGGGAACACTAACAGGCCTTCACTCGAGCCACTGTTAAGGGAACAATGCTCAATATAAAAAGCAAGCTGTAGAAAAATTTGTACAGGTGATAGTATTTGCAGTAAAAGTAAAAAAGAAAGATGAAAGAAAACTGCACATCTACAGGGCTCGTGCCCGAGGAACTTCAGCCATATCTGTAAAGTTCTAAGAATTTCTAGAGAATGATTCATAACCAATATAAATACAAATTCATCTTTAAATGAGCATTTAAAAATCCAAAGTATTCTAGCAATAAGAGCTAAAAGCTGGGGCTGGGGTTGTGGCTCAGCGGCAGAGCACTTGCCTCACACGTGTGTGGCCCGGGTTCGATCCTCAGCACCACATAAAAACATAAATGCATTGCACTGTGTACAACTAAAGTAAATAAATAAATATTTAAAAATAAAAAAGAGCTAAAAGCTGACCCTTGTGGAATGAACAGGACAGCTCGAACCAATGGTCCCTACAACCACCACCAGTGTAGGAAAAAAAAACATTATTCTATTTGTAACTGATATTTATCTTGTCCTTTTATAAGTTCTGTTTTGTATGTTTAATGGTATATAAGCTTTACATAACAGTAATATATGTATAATAACTTTAAATTGAAGAAACATATGACCAGAAAAACTTCAGCTTAGGTGCGACTGGCCCCAATGCTCCTTACCTAGCCCAGGTCTTGGGGAATGTATAGCAGACCAAGTGTTGAAGGAAAGACCAGGCACTTCTTATGGCTGACAGAAGCAAGCAGCAGGGAAGTCTCCAGGCCTCTCCCAGTGGGAAGGAGGGCGTGACTACCCATGCTCACAGCAAACCAGGCCCCAAAGTACCTGTGCCCTCTGCACCTCTCCACACTGAACAAATGACCAGACACAGCACAGATGTGTCTGCAACTGGTGTCAATTCTGCCAAAACCAGACTTCAGCCCTCAACACTGGCCTTCCATTTCCAAGACAGAGGTTTCCTCCCTTATGCTAGGAAATTCCAGTCCAACAGGCTGAGCAAGACAGCTGCCAAGGGTAAGTGCACTTTTCATTCAGAGTCAAAGGGTGACACATTTTGCATCTTATATACCAAAAAAATCCTAGTATACCCATTAAATTCCAAAAAACTGAATTTTACATACAGGGAGAACCATATACCATCAGCCTCAAGACTAGCAGTGGGCTGAATGAAGGCAGGACATCAGCCTATCCATTTGAAATCACACACATATACACGCAGAGCTCCCCAAACAAACGATTTCTATTATTAAGGAGGCCAGAACCAAAGGCAAGGGTCCGCAATCTTTTTCTGTGAAGGACTGCATTCTAGGGCTGGGGGTGTAACCGAGTGGTAGAGCACTTGCCTAGCATGTGCAAAGCCCTGCGTTCTGCTGCCAGTACCATATGTCCCCACCCACGCACAGAAAGACCACATACTAAGTATAGTCTGTGGGTCACGTGGTCTCCCTTCAACTATTCACTTGGGCTCCAGCAGTGGGAGAGCAGCCACAGGTAATGCACAAATGAACAAACACTGCTGTTGCTATGGGCTGAAAGTATGCCCAATCCCCTTCCATACAATGAAGTCCTAACTCCCAAGGTGATGGTGTTAGGCCTTTGGCAGATAATTAGATAAGTCACAAGAGTATGGTCCTCTTGATGGGATCAGTGTTCCCCAAGAAGAGACTAGAGAGCTAGCGCTCATGCACACACTCTATAACACATGAGGAAACACTGAGAGTCCTCACCAAGGACCAAAATCAGGGCTGGGGTTGTGGCTCAGTGGTAGAGCACTCGCGTAGCAAGGTGCTGGGTTCGATCTTCAGCACCACATAAATATAAACAAATAAAATAAAAAGGTATTAAAAATAAAAAAGAGCCGGGCGCGGTGGCGCACGCCTGTAATCCCAGCACTTTGGGAGGCTGAGGCAGGAGGATCGCGAGTTCAAAGCCAGCCTCAGCAATGGCGAGGCACTTAGCAACTCAGTGAGACCCTGTCTCTAAATAAAATACAAAAATGGGCTGGGGATGTGACCCAGAGGACGAGTGCCCCTGAGTTCAATCCCTGGTACCACAAAAATAAATAAATAAATAAAAATAAAGAAATAAAAAAGAACCAAAATCAGTTGGGACCTTGATCTTGGACCACTTAACCTCTACAATTTTGAAAATTAAATGTCTGATGTTTAAGTCACTCAGTCTATGGTATTATGTTACAGCACCCAAACTAAGACAGCTGTGTTTCAATAAAACTTTATTTACAAAAGCAGGCAGCAGGGGGCTGGGGCTATGGCTCAGGGAGTGCTCATCCTGCATGTGTGAGGCCCTGGGTTCGATCCTCAGCACCACATAAATAAAAAATAAAGGTATTGTGTCCACCTACAACTAAAAGAAAAAAAAATATGCAGGCAGCAAGCCAGATTCGGCTTATGGAATGCAGCTATCAACCCCTGATTCAGAACATAAACGTGGCCAGGTGCAGCAGCACACACCTGTAATTCTAGCAACTTGGGAGGCTGAAATAGGAGGATCACAAGTTAGAAGCTAGCCTCAAACTTGGACCCTGTCTCAAAACATTAAAAAAAGGGCTGGGGCCACAGCTCAATGGTAGAGCACCTCTGGGTTCAATCCCAGCACCCGCCCCCAAACACCACACATGGGGGTTCTGTGAGGTCAGGACGTTCTAGATACACATCTAATTTCATCACTCCCTGGCTAGAGGAACTTGGACTGAGTCAATAACTTTTTTCTCTAAGCCTTGGTTTCCTGGATTCTAAAATGAGGACACCTCAGAGGTTTGTTGTGGAGACACAACAGTAAGGAGTTTGATGCGCTTGGGATCCAGCACAGGACTGGAGTTCAATGGGCACTAGCCATCACCCCAGCCCATCAGTGCCGCTGACCATCAGCACCAGCCCAAACCAGACCTTATTACAGTGAAACGGCTAAAATTAAAGCTATGCTACATTCCTCAGAAACATTCATGGCATCGACTATTTTAGGATAGAAGTAGGACTTAGCCTGCCATTTAAGCATCCTTGGCTCATTAAATGTTTCACATAGGACAATCTGTACAGAATTATCTTGAATGAGAAAACTGTTTTTTCACTTGGAAGAGCTGCTTCTGTGAAAAAACTGTTGTCAATTCTCAAGTATATATATCAAAGAAGAGAGATTAATAGAGTAAATATTAGACAAGGGATGCCAAGACTGTGGCACGCCCACTGCCACTTTGCAGTCCTGCCCCAGCAGACAGAACCAATCAGTGTCGGTGCCCGCTCCCCAGGCTCTCTGCATGAGGCTGCATGTGCACTCACTGCAGCTCGATAAGTAATCACTGTGTAAAATCCATTCACCCTTTTTGTTCTAGAAAGTAGTGGAAACTGTGAATCCCTTCAGTATATTTGAAAGACTTTAATAATATGGTTTTCATTGTTGGGTGCTGCCCACTGAGGTCAAGAATAAATATTCTTTAAGAAATAAGGAAAAAAAAAAAAAAAAAGAAAGAAAGAAACTTCAGGACTAAGTCTTCAGAAAAAATACAAGAAGGCTGGACCAGGAATAAGAAACAAGCCTCAGTTCTGCTTCTTTCACCTCTACCTCCCTGGATACACCGTCTTAACACCTCTATTCCTGCTTCTTCATCAGTAAAAGGTAGCTGTAATGAGGTGACCTGCAACTCTAAATACAGCCAGTTCTCATCATTCACAGATTCTCTTTTTCAGATGCACCTACTCCCTAAATTCGAAAGCCCCAGATCAACTCTTGTGTCCCCTGTGGACACGCACAGAGCAGGGAGACGGGACTGGCTAGGTGCTCGCCTTCCAGGTGCTGTGCAGAAGGTGACACCCGGCCTTCTTGTTTCAGCTTTGCTGATCACTGTGTACCTGGTGCCACATCTTTCACACTCCTGTCCTCTCTGCTCTTTAAGATGGTCCCTAAGCGTATGCTGAAGAGCCTTCTAGTGTTTAAGAGCAAGAAGGCAGTGACGTGCCTTGCACAGAAATCATGAGCTAGATAATCTTTGTTCAAGTGCGCGTTGCAGTGCGGCTGGCTGTGAACGCAACGCTAATGAATCAACAATGCATCTTAAGTAAGGTGCATTTAAACAGAAACACACAAAGAATAAAGTCATATACTAATCAACTGACTAGAGAATGGCAGGAAGCTGACACAGGAGGAAAGGTTCAGCATTCGCTAGTTCATGCTCACAACCATCTTACAGGACATACTGACTACAAATAACGAGATGTGACTATTTCTACCCGATATTATGAATAAACGCCATCAAGAAGAGGTTTCCTGTGTTCGTGTGTGTCCGACATTGCATGCAAGCACTCCTTCCCCTCCTTCCTGAGACTCCATAGAAGAAGCTGCGCTGCTCCTTTCTCCCCACCTCTGAGGGCATCCCCAGCCCAAGGGCCGTCACTAGCACAGCTCTAGGTAAGGAGCACCTGTGGGCTTGGAGGCAACCCCTTAGACCATCAAGTTGAAACATGGTACCTGCAAACAGTCAAGGGATGTGCTGACCACACGGGGGACTTGGACTGGCAAGCCAGCTCAAATGGAAGGAAATACTTGTCAGCTTCGATGAAGCTCGCCTTTGGCGGTGCTGCGGTGCCAAGCCTAGGGAAAGAGAGGGAGAGCGGAGAGGTGAAAACGGGCAGCTCACTTTCCTGTGCCTTGTTATAACGTCCCACCCCACTTGCTTCCATTAATTTAATTAAAAAGTCCTGCAAACTCCATCTTGGGGCTAGTCAATTAAATGCTGAACACATGAAACTTCAGGGAAAAAAAAATAATCCAAGTGCCACATGCAGACAGAGATCTCTGGTAGCGAGCTGAATCAACGGCACCCTAGACTGACACCTGGCAGCAGCCACACCAGAGATGTATTTCTAAAATGTGACTAACTGGCTTTATTACCATGAAGATCAGGAGCAGCCACTTACAGAGCCAGCTGTCCTTATGCCTGAGCAGCCAAGCCAGAGACAATGGCTCTGCTCTTCTTCCAGGACAAGGTCTGATGGCATCATCTTGACCTTTCCTCCACATGTCCAAGTACTCAGTGGGTCACCTGTCCACCTAGCACTAGTTCAGACACACAAAGCTCTGCCGTGTGCCCAGGACCGTGCTAGCAGCATGCTGCCCTGTGATTAGAAATGGGTGGCCACGCTGCTACCAGCCCTTTGTGCTACGCGTCCAGCAAGGAGAAAGTACAGTTGCTTACCTCTGCTTCTCTATTTCTGCTTTAATTTCATCTGGTGGGGAAGAAAGAAAAGCACATTAGGACCACGCAACATTTATGGAGAAGACAACTTTACTACATGGCATTTAGAAACCATTAAAAACGATGTTCAGGAGGTTTTCACATACTGAAGCTGTGATGTGATGTGAAACAGTCCTGAGGACAGTGATAGCAGCAAACACTTCCATGGCAGGCAGTACGTGCCAGGCTTCACTCTACCTGTAACTCACGTAATGCTCACAACAAGCCTATGAGGCTCCACCTTACTAGGGAAGGGTTCCTCAGCCTAGGCACTGCTGACATTTAGGGACATCTAGTTCTTTACTACAAGGTGTCCTGTGCATGGCAGGATGCTGAGCAGCTTCCCTGGCCTCCACCCACTGGATGCCAGTAGCACTCCCACCTCCCTTCAGTCTTCAATGCCAAACATGTCTCCAGCACTGCCAAGTGTCCCCTGAGCAAAGCTGCCTCTGATGAAACCAATGATTTTGATGAGGAAACTAAGGCAGCAGACTGTGGGTAATGTGCCCTCTGCTACACATTAAGATCTGGAAGCCAGCCGGGCATGGTGGCACATGCTTGTAATCCTAGCACTTTGGGAGGCTGAGGCAGGAGGATCGAGAGTTCAAAGCCAGCCTCAGCAATGGTGAGGCACTTAGCAACTTAATGAGACCCTGTCTCTAAATAAAATACAAAAAATGGGCTGGGGATGTAACCCAGTGGTCGAGTGCCCCTGAGTTCAATCCCCGGTACCACAAAAAGAAAAAAGAAAGATCTGGAAGCCAGGTGCGATGGCACAAGCCTATAACCGAGCAACTCACAGGCTGAGGAAGGAGAATTGCAAGTTCAAGGCCAGCCTGGGCAATTTAGCGAGACCTTGTCTCAAAAAAAGGTAGGGAGGGCTGGGGCTATAGCTCAGTGGTAGAGCACCCTGGGTTCAAGCCCCAGAACAACTTAAAAAAAGGAGGGGGTGGCTGGGTCTGTGGCTCAGTGGTACAGAGCTTGCCTGGCATGTGTGAGGCACTGGCTTTGAGCCCCAGCACCACATAAAAATAAAGAGATAAAATAAAGGTATTGTGTCCATCTACAACTAAAAAAAAAAAAATTTTTTTTAAAGGGGGGGACCAGAATTTGAAGCCAGGCATTTTGGCTCTGTAGTCTCTGACAACCGACTTCCCCACTCAGCATAACATATATTAGTGACAGCTGACGTAGTATCATGGTGATATAGCAATAGACACGAGAAAAAATTGACAAAACACTGAAAGTTACCTAAGTAGTAGGTGGTGGTTTTTCATTCTTTTTTCACATTTTCTATGATAAGCATATACATTTTTTTTTTTTTTTTTTTTTTTTTTTTTTTTTTTTTTAAATTTTTTATTTATTTGCTTTTAGTTGTACACAATGCGTTTTATTTGTACGTGGTGCTGAGGATCGAACCCGGGACGCCTGTGTGCTAGGCGAGCGCTCTACCGCTGAGCCACAATCCCAGCCCAGCATATACATTTTTAAGAGCAATTGTGGTAGAATATACATAACCTAAAATGTACCATTTAAACCATTTTAAATTGTGCAGTTCAGTTGTGCTATACCATATTATTCTTTTCTTTAAAATATTTTTAGATGTTAATGAACCTTTATTTTATTCATTTATTTGCATGTGGTGCTGAGACTCGAACCCAGTGCCTCACACATGCTAGGCAAGTGCTCTCTACCACTGAGCCACAACCCCAGTCCTAAACCATGTTATTCTAATGAGTTAAAATAAATTTAGAAATCTTTATCATGGAGGTTACAACAACTGCACAAAGTTAAGGAAATAGTGTCATGATTCAGAAATCACAGATGAGATGGTCTCATTTCTAGGAGAGTAAGGTTTGGTGCCTCTGAAGCAACACCCCCACGTCCACCCAGTTGGTCAGTCGACTATCTCCATGTGTGGTGCCACTAGCTCCAGGTGCCATGCACACAGGTGAGAGAAGAAGGGACACCCATGGCTGGCACTCAGCCTCGTGCACAGACACCTGAGAGCCTGTGGTCTGGACATGGCGTCACTTACCCTAACAGCCTCAGGACACAGTTCTGGAGGTGACAAGCTTCCTTTTTTTAAACAACTCTATCCTCTGTCACTCTGACATGCCAGAGGGTCACTGCTACCCAAACTCAAATGTAAGCTTTCCTTCCAATCTGGCGACCTTGTTAGAGTTCAGCTTAAATGTTAACTATATCCAAAACAAGCAGGCTTTTGCTACAGTCCACGCTGGCCTCTGAGCCCTAAAACAGGCTCTGTTTTGGAAGACCACTGCTGCCAACCCACCAACAAATGACTCCATCACCAGGATGGCTAACTGCCACCCATATAGAGTACCAAGAGTAAGAAAACCAAATGCAGAGGTCACTCACTCAAAGGCCTAGGAGGGTCAGGGAGGAAACATCAAGGATAACCACAGGAAGTGGTTCCCTGCCACTAGGAGGGCAAGGGTGCAGCAGCTCCTTAGTCCAGCTGACTGGAACTAGCACCTCTAGAGACCCTCAGTCAGGAGGGGCCCATCACTCTGATTTTTCCAAAGGTCAAAATCCAGATTTTATGTGAAAACTCAAAACTGCAATTAAAAATAACTTCAACTATTTTAAAAAATATTATGGCTCAAATAAGACCAGTCTGCAGGCTGCCCTGGCCCTGAGGCTACTAGCTTTTAACCTTTGTTTGAGCAACTAAGGAGCCAGAGGCCCAGAGCTCAAGGCCAAACTCAGCTGTAAACTTCACAGAGGAAGAAACAGGACCCAGAGAGGTTACCAGGTGGAGCTGGGACTCGAGTCCAGAAAATCACGCTCCAGAATCTGTGCTCAGAACCTCTTGGGTCTCTGACTCTCAAATAGGCACAGAGAATTAATTGTAAACTATAAATGCAGAACCATATAAATATGTGGTTTTGCTATCACTTATGTAAACCATGAGTGCCGCAACTATGTGCAGCTCAAAGCACCGGTGTTCTTCACACTCCGTGAGAGCTGCCAGCTGGGAAGGTCATTTATGACCTTGGTTTGGAATCTCCCAATCTTCTTTTCTGGCCTGCTGTGGCATGACCATGCAAAGGTGCACCCTGGTTAGCTGTTTTCTTTCTTTTTTAACTTTAATTAAAAAAAAAAAACAAAAAAAAAAAAAAAAAAAACTTTGCAGTGCTGGGGATAGAATCCGTGGCCTTGCATGTGCTAGGGAAGGGCTCTCCCCCTGGGCTACATCCCAGCCCTGACCCTGGCTTCTGAATGGGAATGAGCAAGGGCTGATGTAACTAGCAGCAGCGGCAGGACAGGGTGACTGCTGAGAACAACCCTCTCACAGGAGCTACCGATACCAGGGAGTTCAGGAAACCACAGCTGCAGATTTTCTGTTGTTTTCTTAATTTACCTTAACTATTCACAAAGAATTCAGAATTGTTGCACCTTCTAAATTATGTTGAAGAAAAAAAAATCCTTTTCACTGGACACAGCAGAGGCCTGGGTGTTCCAGCACCTTTGTATAAAGCAAGGGAGGAGCCCCAAAGGGGCCTCCAGGGGGCAGCTGACCCCACCTACCTTGAATAGCTCACTCTGGCTGTTGCTGTATGAAGAGGACAGGGCAAGGACAGGAGCAGGGAAGCCAATCAAGAGGCACCTGCTAATAACCCAGGCCAGCAGCAACAGGGCTTGGCCCAGGGTGGAAGCTGTGTAGGCAGAGAAGCGTCAGTCTGAAGCCGATGCCAGAATCATGTTGATAGGCTGGAAATGTTCAAAGAGTGGCACTAGTGTCACATGGTCCCACGTAACAGGCTCCAGATATGTCCGGGCAACACAATTGTTTTCCCCACTAAAAAGAAATAGAAGATGGAACTGGAGGAGTGTGTGCATGGCCTGGTAAGGTAGGAAGAGGGGAGTGAGACGTGGCCAACAGCTGAGTTCCAGGCCTGGCATGGATGCCTCCTGGCTGAAGAAGCCAGGACAGTTATTAAACTTTGCTGAATCTCAATTTCCTACTCTAAAAACTATGAATGGCAGAAAGCAGCCCCGCCTGCTCCAGAGACGGTAAGAGTAATCTGCTGACAACCCGAGAGGAGTCTTGTTAGATCAACGACCAGGGCACTGGCTGGCACACACCTGAGACCCAGGGTGGTGAGAAGACAGCCATCATCCATCACACCCACACCGCTGTACAGGTGAGGAAGGTGAGCACAGAGAGGTGAAGGCACCAGCCACTAGGCGCCAGCAGGCACAGCAGGCTGCTCCTCCAGGCAGCAGTCCCCACTCCTGCAGGAGGGGAGAGGGACAGCTGGCGGGCCACCTGCTGCACTTCACTGCTGCACGTCTTAGCAGGAGCTGCCCTCCCAGCTGCCACCCAGCAATCAGCAGCAATAAATGAGCAGGTGGCGGGGAGGAGAGGGAGATGGCCGGGTGGGGCAGGACGCTGTAGCTAGAAAGCCACAGGCTTCTCAAGAAATCATTCCTGGGCGTCACCATCACCTATAGGACCCCCCCTTCTTCCCCCCCCCAACACACACACTCACCAGCACCTCTGGCCACTAGCTCTCTCCTCCCACTCCCAACAATGACCATCGCCACCCTCACACCCAACCCTGCCCAACCATCCATCAGGGCCAGTACCCCCACACCACAGAGCATCCCTTCAAACATCTGACAGCCACCCCTCTCCCTAGCCCACAAAGCAGAGGGTTCCTTCCACTCTCCCTCCTCCACCTCCTCCAGCCCAAGCCAGCCTGTGGGCCAGCAACACCCTGAATCTGGTCCCCATGTGGAGCTGGGGCTGGGTCTTCCAGCTCCCTCCTGTCCTCTGCCACAACCTCCCCTCCTTCTGGCTGACCCACTCGAGTGCTCTGCCGGGCCTTTCTTTGGCTGTGAAACCTTGCCAGGGCCAACGTGTCCTTCCTCTGCGCCTGCCGGGGCGGGCCGGTTAGAGGGCTGCTATCAGGACGACAGGCCATCAATAGCGGGGACTACCTCTGACCTTTGGTCTTAACTTCTGGCAAAATCCCAAACTCAGATGGTACTGCTATCCTCCTGTCACCTGCCTCACCTGAGCAGAGGCAGCAGGCAGCCTGGCCGTCCCCAAGGCTGTCACTGCCAACTGTGGGCAGCCGACCAGGGATGTGTCTCTCCTCATGCCCCACTCCTGTCACCACCATGGCTCCTCCTCACAATCATGGCACAGCCTCCTGCGTCACTCAGGAGTCAGAGGCTGCCTCCAGGGGACTCCCTCAACCTCCTGTTCACAGACCTGCAAGTCGCCCACTCTGGACTCACTCTCCGCTCTCACCTGGGCTGAGAGCTGCGTCCACCTCCACCTCCGCAGTTCCCAGTCCCAGTGCCCAGTCTCGGAACTCCCTGCTCTCAGGACTATGCAGAACCTGACTCCCTCACCACTAGGCCACCACCACGGCCCACCCACCCGGACCTTGACAACAGCCACAACTGTCTCACTGTCAGCCTCTGCCCCTGCCTCAGCCACCCCTCAGCAGCCAGAGGGGTTCCCTCAAAAGGGAAATGAGAATTATATCACTCCCTCACCCGACACCCCAACATTCCTCATCTCCCCACAGTAAATTTAGTCCTGTCAGCAGCCCCCAGGCCCCAGGCCCTGGCTCCCCTTCCTCTGGACTCAGGGCTCACTGGGGCACCTTCCCTCCCCAAGATCCCCAGGCCTGACTCCCTTCAGTTCAGGGCTCAGTGTCATCCCTCAGAGGCCTTCCTCACCTCTGCAAAGCGCCACCCTCTCCCCACTGGCCACTCTGTCTCCTTATCACCTCTGTTTTTTCATTTTACTGGTTAGTTTCTGATCTTTCTTCAGAGTATTTATCACCCTTGACCTACCTGTATCGGCTAATTTGTCACCTGTCTTCAGCAGAATAGACTCCAGGACAAGAGCACCACGCTCACTGCCGGGTTCGTGAGTTCCTGGAGGCCTCCGGCCCAGGGCCTCTCAATATCTGTTACAGACATTAGTAAATCATCCCTCTTTCCTGCATTATTGAACCTCTCTCCTTCAAGGACTCCCTTCCAAATGACATTTAAACAAGTCCAAGTCTCTTCTACCCTTAAAAACAGACAAAAACAAGAGATCCCCCTGAGCCATACCTCCCTCCCCTTACGGAGCTGCTGAACTTGGGCTGAGGGCTGCCTGCACCGCTTCCTCACCTCCCACGCACATCCCGGCCCACTGGGGCCTGCCTTTCACCTGCATCATGCCACCAAACAGCTTGAGCCACAGCCACCAATGACCCACACATCTGACCTAAGCCTGCAGCGTGTGACCTCGCTGGCTCTGTGAGCCTTCAAACTTTCCTCCGCACCTTGCACTGTGGCTCTCTCCACTCTGCATCAGCAGCCTCTGCCAGCCAGGAGGCTGAGGTCCGGGGCCCAGGTCCCCAGCCGCCACTCCTGGTTACTCCCCACTGGCCTTCGGTTCCTTGGAGGCTCTGAGCCCACACGTCCATCCCAGCCCAGGCCTCCCTGCACAGCAGGCTTATGTATCCAGCCGCTTCCCACCCCACACATCCAGGGACGCTCACAGGAAGTGCTGAACCCAACCCAGATGGGCCTCCTCCCCTTACCCCAGCCCATGTGGCTCTCCTGCACACTCCCACCTCAGGAACAGCACCACTGGCCATGCAGCACCTACCGGGTGCTCACCCAAGCCGTTGCCAGGTTCCCTAGCTTTACTTTCTAACCTGACTGGGAATCCATTCACTTTGTTCTTTCTGTTGTTACCACTCGAGACCACCAATGGCTTCCTCTAAGATTCAGTTCCAGACACAGCAGCCTAAGTGATCTTTTCAAAAAACACAAACCCAGCCACCCTGTCACCTTCCCTGTTTCAAACTCGTCAGCATCACCCACTGCTTCTGACCTGGAAGTTCAAACTCCTCATGATGACCTGAGGGCTCTGCATGGAAGGGCTTTGGCCTACCTCTCCCACCTCGACCTCACAGCACTCCCTCATTTCCCTTCTGGCCACACGGTGGCCTCTTTTAGTCCTCTCTGCCACAGGGTTCTTGCTCAGGATGTTCACTTTGCTGAAATACCTCTCACTCTAACCTATTCCCTTCTTACTCGTCATTCAGATCTCAAAACTTCCTCTGGGAGTCTTCCCCACTCCTTTGCTCAAAGCCCCAGCAGGACTAGGTTTTCTCTCCCCAGGACCTGCCAAGTGGAGATAGGACCCAGAGTGCACAGGCACCTGAACAACACCCATCTCCCCTGTTCGAGGGCAACCCCATCAGAATAGGGCTCTGCCTGTTCTGTGCCCCGGCTTCACAGCACCAGGAGGGACACTCAAACACACCCCTTCAGGAGGAGGTGGGCCTGGTGTAGCCAGCAGACAACAACAAGAAGCACACCAACCACTCCCAGGACTGGGAGGAAACTGATATATTTCATGTCCCAGCACAAGAAGGCTGTTCTTCCCACAAAACTACAAACCTAATAAAATATCAAGCTAAAAAGCTTATTTACAGCCAAGACAGTAAACCAAAGCAAGCCTCTTTCAGGAAGATTACAGGAATGAATCAGCAAACATAAAACTATTTTCCAAGATAACTTCAGCGAAAAGTAAGTAAGTAATTTCCTGGCAGGCCGCAGCCTGGAGAAAGTGGTGAGAACTAAACACAGCTCTGAGCTATTTATACAGAAGACTCCATGTTCTTGTGATTGAGTACACATTTTCACAAGTTCACTCTTTTCCATACAGAACGGCTTGCTGTTTTCCCTAGCACTGCTTTCAGAGTCTCCCCCAAGACTGACAAGTGCAGGACCAGGCTCTCCATTCATGCATCCAACCCCTAGCTGCATGAGGGCTCTAAAGTCCCACACTTGCTAAATGCTATAAACCAACTCAAACATGAAGCAGAGAAGGGCGAGCCCTCCACTCCTTCCCCAGTAAGGAAGGTAACCAAGGCCTCTAAATTTTATTCAGCAGGTTACTGTGAGGTGCCAGGTCTGGACCAGTCCTTCACCACCCTGGTGCACCTAACCTTTGCGACGATCCCGTGACACAGATAGTCCAGCTTTACCATCTCAAGGAACTGAGATGCTAAGTTACCAGCCCAAGTTACAGGGCTACCAAGAGTGAAGTTCCAAATTCAATTCCCAGTAAGTTCCCCACCAACCCAATAAATAAATACTTTTCAATAATCAATGACAAATCAGTTTGTAGTTGCTGCTTCTAGACAGATGACATCTCTCAAAAAATCATCATAAAACTTTTCACACCGGGGTCATCAGTCCTGTTATTTCTTAAAACTTTTTTATGAAGTCAGCACTTGTAAACAAAATGTCTGATCACAACACCAGAACTTACTAAAATCAAAGGCTGTATTCTAGACAGTATTTAAATTTAAATTTGAAACCTTATTTTATTTGATATGTCAATTTACAGATATTTTTTTATAATTTTTAAATTTTACACTTAAGGTTCTTCCTTATTTTAAGAGGGGTGTGTATGTGCATGTGTGTGTGTGTGCACACACACACATGCTCTGGAAATAAGAATAGTTTTTTTGAATACAACAAAACTAGAACAACAACAAAAGTAATATATGGAGGAGAAAGCAATTTGTCACATACAACGGACGTGTAAATGATGTGTGTGTGGTGCTGGGATGGAACGCAGGGCCTGCAGGTGCTGAACTACACCCAGCCCTACATGCACAATTTTTAAGCACCTCACTACACAACTCAGATTCATGAATGTGCTCCCATAACCGGCTTTCTTCTCAATGACAGTTCACAAGCTAAAGTCTTTTATTTTTCTAAATTTTAAAAATAATATTTATTTATTTGTTCTAGTTGTACACAATGCCTTTGTTTTTACGTGGTGCTGAGGATCAAACCCGGGCTGCGCATGTGCTAGGCGAGAGCTCTACTGCTGAGCCACAACCCCAGCCCTAAGGTCTTTTTTTTTTTTTAATTTTTTTTTTTTTGGTAGTTGTAGATGGACAGCATGCCTTTATTTATTTTTATGTGATGCTCAGGATCGAACCCAGTGCCTCACACATGCTAGGAAAGCGCTTTACCACTGAGCTACAGCCCCAGCCCAACAAGCCAAAGTCTTTTTTACCTTTAAATACACAAACATCTCCCTTCCCATCACCACACAGATAAACCTAGAGAAAGAGCTGCCTGCGCTCACCATTTCCTTGCCTCCCACTCATACCTCGGCCTGCGCCAGGCTGGCTTTCAAACCATGTCATGCCACCAAACAGCTCAAGTGAAGCCAAAGATGACCCACATCTCTAAATCCCGAATATTTAACAGAGCAGCAGGTCTCAGACGGGACCTCATGGGCTACAGTCAGGCAGACACCTGACATGTGCTGTGGCCCTGTCTCCCTACCTGGCCACGTGATATGGGCAAGTTACATCCTGAGCCTTGGTTTCCCATTGCGGATGTACCCCAAAACAGACAGAACTCCAGAATTAAGGAGAGGAAGTTGACTGCTGCTGACGACACGCCATAAATCAGAAAAACTTAAGTCGAATGAAGCTTCTGTGAAGCCAGTTCTGCACCCTCATTTCTTTCTTCTCAGTTCCTAAATTAAAGTAAACCGAGGACATCTGCAGCAAAAAGCTGTGATCTTTCTGAAAAGAGGCTTTCAAATATATGTCAAAATTCAGCTACAGAAAACATGGTCTCCAAATGAAACCCCACAGCAGCGTGATGATTGTTGTCAAAGACCTCACTGAGTATTTCACACATGCGAGACTTTCAGGGAGACTCGAGGAAGCAAGGTAGGAAGGGGAGGAGCATGGGCTTGGGGCAGATGGCCTATTTCACATTCTGCTGTCACCTGGCCAACTTACTTCACTTCTTAGGGACTTGATGGGGATAATGATAAGAACTAAACTAAGAGCAAGTGGCACTGTGCCTGGTGTGTCATAGATACCATAAGACATTACACAACTGCCATCATAGAGTCACTTGATTTCACATGAACATATGAAATACACACATCTATACCACTTGCCCTTAACACTTCGGGCATGCTAATTATTTAACAAGTCACTACTTCTCTTATACACACACATGAAAAGAGGAGTGTTACAATGAATCAACTAAATTTTATTTTTTCTGCAGTAATGGGGATTGAACCCAGTGGTGCTATATTACTGAGCTACAGTCCCAACCCCCACCCTCCTGACCCTGCTTTTAATTTTTTTGGGTGGTGGGGGTGGATACTGCAGATCGAACTCAGAGGCATTCAATTCCTGAGCCACATCCCCAGCCCTTTTTTGTATTTTATTTAGAGACAGGATCTCACTGAGTTGCTTAGCACCTCACTGTTGCTGAGGCTGGTTTTTAACTCATGATCCTCCTGCCTCAGCCTCCCAAGCCGCTGGGATTACAGACGTGCACCACCACACCTGGCCCTGCTTTTAATTTTTTATTTTGAGACAAGGTCTCACTAAGTTGTTGAGGCTGGCCTGGAACTTGCAATCCTCCTGCCTCAGCCTCCCAAATTGCTAGGATTACCGGCATGTGCCACTGCTCCCGGCCCAATTCAGTAAAACTCGGGACAAATTTTTCTATATTGAATTTAAAAACACTTAAGTTTTTTTTTTTTTTTTTTTTTTTGTCAAGCCTCCAAATTCCATACAGTTTAAGAGCAGAAATGTAATTTAAAGAGACATCGCAGGGGAAAAAAAAATGGGTCCTAAATAAGACCTATAAATAAGAATTTAATTATCATCCCTAAAAGAAGGCTCAAAGTTTGAAGATCATTAACATACATCAAGGTGAAGCACATCATTGCCTGTGGGGTGACGAAAACTTTCACAGGTTCTCCTGATCTCTTCTGATAAAGTTAGACACCGTCCCCTACTTGGACAGTACCTATGTGTACATTTGGTATTTGGACCAGATGAATCACTGAGATTCCTGCAGACCTGTTTCATCCTGATTATCACTGCTTTTACAAGGGACAAATCCTGTGCTCATTGAGCTCAGCAAGTTAACACTACAGGAAACACGACCCTTTGGTCATGTAATTACCTTCTTATTTACAGCATCTACAAACCAAACAGAGGAATTGGTCATTCCCAAAGAACCAACTGAGGTTAAGAACACCAAGTCAGAGCACTTGTAGTTTCTGGGGTTTGTCACAGCTTAAAATAATCATCACAGCAGCATCTACTGAGTGTCCAATACACACCAAGTCCTTTGTATATTCATGAACTTAATCTTTATAGTAACCCTCTGAGGAAGGTCTGTGAGATTAGGCAACCTGCCCAAGATCACAAACACGCAAGTGGAAGGTAGGGGATTAACCTGAGTCCCAGAGGTCAAGCTCCTATCCTCTAACAGCCACAGGATCTGGCCCCTGCTGCCCTGAGCCCCTCCCCCAATCTGAGGAATCATTTCCTGTGAAATCCACCAGAAAAAACGTTTCCTGTGAAATACTCTATCATCCAAGCCTTTCAACCACAAGTGGTCACCTTCAGTTCCTCTACTCAAAATTAATGACAATCTATACATAGTAATCTCCGAAATACTAACCACGATACAATACTTTTTACATACTGGCTTATTTCAGCTATTTTTCCAAATTTCTCCTCTTAAGTGGGACTACTGGACATAAGACTGGGGCTCAAGAAATCAAGTGAGGGGATGGGGTTGTGGCTCAGTGGGAGAGCACTTGTCTAGCATGTGTGAGGCACTGGGTTCGATTCTCAGCACCGTATATGAATAAATGAATAAAATAAAGGTCCATCAATATCTTTAAAATACATATATGTATATACATACACACACACACACACACACACACACACACACATAAAAGGAAAATAAATTAAGTGGAATATTACCAGGTACTCTGTGATATTTTCTACTGTTTATAAGGCATTCATTTTTTTTTTTTCCTCTCTCCTCTTCCCCTTTTTTTTCCCAGTGCTGAGATTAAACCCAGAGCCTCACACAGTATGTCAGGCAAGTGGCTCAACCAATGAGCCACATCCCCAGCCCCTACAGCAGTCATTTCTGTCAACAGCAGTGATATGTGATTACTCTGTTAAGAGATGACCACCTTAAATCAACACTATGTACAGATTCCCTGTGACTGTTCCTCTTCCCCAGTGTAGTGCTGGCTTGTGATCATTAAAGGTTAAGGACCAGCCTCCACACCAATTTGCTAGTCCTATAACTTTGGCCCCAGATTACTTCCATCTAGGCCATTTCCTACAATTTAGTACTAAAACACTTAAAACATGCATCTACCATTTTGGTGGAGAAAATCTAAACTTCTGAACAAAAAAATATGATCCAAAAATATCTAATAAATTCTCGATGTTATGGTCCTTTAATGTCTGCAAGACAATTTTATAAGTAGGTTCCGAAATGTGACATACAATTTTGTGAAAATTTTATGTTCAGAAGATAGCTGAAAGAGAAATGAAAATTTTTCTGCCAAATAACTATTTTGAAATGTTCACAACATTTTTATAAATTAAGGCTGAGAAGGTAGAGTCCAGGCAGATTCAGTGTGGAATTATAAATACCAGACCTCCACCTAAAAAACACATGCTTTGTCATGCTTATCCTACATTCCTGATAAAATAATATACAACAGTTAGCCTTAGTTATTGGAACAGTAAAGCACCCCTACCCCAAGTACTGGGGACTAAAATCAGGGACACTTTACCACTAAGCTACATCCCCAACCCTTTTTATTTGGAGACAGGGTCTTGCCCAGGCTGGCCTCAAAATTGCGTTCCTTCTGCAGGAAGGAACTGAGGCCTCCCGAGTTGCTGGGATTACAGGCATGTGCCACTGTGCCCAGCTGGAAGCAGAAAAGCTTTAAAAATCTAAATCTAAATCTGGAAATTAAGTGGCATATCACCAGGTACTCTGTGATATTTTCTACTGTTTATAAGGCATTCATTTTTGCTAAATCTTAGCAAATTCCTTCCACTGATCATGAATTTCATGAGAGTAGCAACTCTTTCCGGATTATCTAAGCAACAATGACCTCCACATCAATTGGTTTTGATCCCTGAGGGGGTCTTAGATCCTTCTGGTGAAAGCTGTGGACCTTCTTCCCAGGCCAATCTCTAGGCCCTGGAGAACACTGTTCTTTACCTTGCACCAAATGAAACGAGAAACATGATGGCAATCTTAAACTCCAACAGAAAATCAACCTTTTCATTTACTCAATTTGTTAGGAAAAACAAGCCTTTTTACAGGTTCCAAACCAAAGGTGTTAGGGTGGTGAATTGGTTTGAAGGCAACTCTGATCAAATGTATTGATCCTCTCTACCCAGAACTCTTTCTCCTGAAACTTCACATAGTGGATTCTTCCTGCCTTTCAATATTCAGCTCAAATGTCATGTCCTCAGAAAAAATTATTTTCATGACCATCCTATCTAAAGCAATCCTCAGACCCTTTTTAAACACTTCTTGCTCTTTTACTTTCACTATAGTACTTATTAGTATTCAAGAATGTCTAATTTATTTTATTAACTTCTTCTGACTGTTCTATTAAGAGTATAAGTTCCACAAGGGCAAGGACTTTGTCTTATTCCCCACTGAATCCTAAGTGCCTGCCACACAGTGGGCATTTGATAAATTAAAGGGAGACTGATGGTAATGTCATCTATGAAGTTTTTAACTAATTATAAGTTAGATTTCTTTTTCCCTTCCATAGTCTGCAAGTCCATTCAACTAGCAAATATTTATCGAGCACCTACTGTGTGTCAGACACCGTTGCAGGTGCAAGGAATACAGCAGTGAATTTCGGACAAGTATCTTTGTTCTGTAGACCCTATATTTTAGGGGACTGCCCAGAATAAGCAGATGTCTTGCACACTATTGCGGTGGGGGTAGACACGTCACGGTCAACATACCTTCTTGAGGGAAAGAGCTAAGGGGAATCCCAAATGAGGGGAAAGCATTCTTCAACTGGGCACTTCCAAAGCAAGTCTCAGGGGCTTCCCAACTGGACAGCTCTTCCCACCTGTTCTGCTCACGTGGGGGAACCCCAAACAGCAGAGCTCGGGCAAGAACAACAGCTTGGGGGAACTCCAAACAACAGAGCCCAGGTAAAGAAAAAACTTAGGGCAAGATCAACTGCTTCTGAGGACTTGGAGGTGGTGAGAGCAGGAACCAGGAAACAGAACAAGAGTCGTGGCAAAAGCCCTGAGCATGGAGGCTGGAGAACCAGCTCTTGCTGTCACCAACTTGCTAGGTGACCTTGGGCCAGTCCCGCGCTGCCCGGGCATCCGTTCCCCCGGGGGCACCAGGGAGGAGGACGGGAGGATGGGATTTGGGGTGGGGGAAGCGGAGGCCAGGAGGCCGGGCTGGTAACGGCCGGCGTGGGGAGGCCGGCGCGGGGCCGGCCGGGGCGGCTCACCCACCGAGCGCCACCTGGCAGGCCCTGCGCAGCTGGGAGTGCTGGGGCCGCTTCACCTCCTTGTCGGCTAGGATCTTCTCCAGGGCCCGGGACACGAACATGCTCTTGGTCTGGCTCTCCTGCATGGCCCCGGCCCGGCGGGGGCTGGCAGCCCCGCAGGCGGGCGGCACGAGCGAGCGGACCAGCGAGGCTGCGGGCCCGGCGTCCCAGCCGGCACCGGCCGCGTCCGTGCGTGCCGCCCCGTCAGGAAGCAACGCCGCGGCCCCACGGCGCCGCCATGTTGGAGCGCGTCACGTGACCACGTGACTGGTGGGGCCGCGGCAGCCGCCGCGCGCCCGTCGACCCCGTGACCCGGAGGGGCGGGGCCTGCGCGGGGCGGGGCGGGGCGGGATCTCCCAGGGAAGGCAGGTGGAAGGGACGAGGGGAGGTGCGGGCTGACAGATGAGCAAGAAGGAGTGGCGACGGGCGCGGAGTGGAGAGGAGCAAATCAGAGCGATGGGGCAGAGGAGGAGTTGAGGGCGGGAGAAGATTGGAAGAGACCAGAGTGAAGGAGGGCGACGGGGTGGAAGAGGAGGAGGAAGCAAGGAGTGGCGATGGACAGGAGGGGAGAGACGAGGGGCAGCTTGAAGGAGGGAAAGAGGGAGGTGAGAACCTAGAGGCGAGCATGGGAGGGGAGGAGGAAGGGAGCAGAGAGGTGAGGAAGCAGGAGGGGCAGAAGGAGGGAAAGGAAGAGAAGATAGGGAGGAGGGAGAGGTGGTGTGGAGGGGGCCAAGGGAAGGAGTTGTGGGAAGAACGTGCCAAGCGGTGGGGAGTGGAAGGCGGAGAGGGGCCTTCACGGACACTTCACTCCATAGGCCCTCAAGATACGCACCGCCACGTAGCCCCCCCCCTGCCCCCCCCCCCCGTCGCCGCCATGGAGCCCCCTCTAGCAGCCAGTTCAGGAGTGTCTGACCTGTGGGCCGCGCTGCCCGGAAGGACTTGCCCCTTCTGGAGTTTCGGGTCTATTTTCATACACCTGTGTTTCCTCGAAGTGCAGTGGGCAAGATAGGGGGCCTTGGTGCATTTGACAGAGGAAGAAACTGACCCAACCGGCCAGTGTGCTGTCCTGCAGAGTGTAAGAAGACAGAGGTCCTGGCCCCAAGGCCACTTCCACCCAATCCCAAAGCAGTGTTGCGATCACGGTAGCCAGAGTGCTGTCCCCAGACCCCTTCCTCTCACACCACCTGCCTCCCCACGGGCAGCCTTGCTACTGGGGGTCACTCAAAGACAGATGTCTTTCTTGGACACCGAGGGAAATTCCCTCATAGGCGTGTGCAGATGCTCGGGCCTCAGTTCCAACGTCTTTTTTTTTTTTTTTTTTTAATATTTATTTATTTGCTTTAGTTGTACACAATACAATGTATTTATGTTTACGTGGTGCTGAGGATCGAACTGGACCGCGCACGTGCTGGGGAGCCACAACCCCAGCCCCAGTTCCAAGTCTTTGGGTGGCCTCTCTTACCTTCCCTGGTTGGTACTCAGTGACCTTTTGCGCTTGTCGATTTGTTTTGTGAAGTCTTGTTTGTGAAGTCATTAGAGTGAGCCTTCGGATGGGGCTGCTGGGTCCCCAGGGCCTGATCCAGAACCAGGTAGAAGGTTTCATGGCCATGAATTCCCTAAGTTCCATTGACTTTTAATATGAATTGTAGCTCCTCCCAACAAAGGGTGGAGTCCTCCTTCATCCTCGCATGGGACTTGCTTGACCCGCAGAGAATGAGGCTGCTTGTGCACTGGAGTCTGGGCATCGAGAGGCCTGGCCCACTCCTCCCTTTGCTCTTGGGATGCTGCATAATGCTCTGAAACAACTCTGGAAGAAAACCCACATGGACAGAGCCCAATTCCCCAGCTCCTCCAGCCAGGTCTAGTCCCCAGCCAACATACAGTCGAACACAGCAGCATGAGAGACCCAGGGAGATGAGTAGAACTTCCCAGACAACTCATAGAATAGTGGACAACAACAAATTGTTACTTTAAGCCAGTGCATTTTGGAGTAACTTGTTACATAGCAGTAGATCATGGACACCCCCCCCCCCCCCCCCCATCCTTGTGTTAGCTAATGAGTGAATGAGAGTGAGTGTATGTAATTCTCAAAATTACCCTGCCGTCTGCAGAGTGACAAGTTTTGACCGATGGCCCGCAGCAAGGGTCAGCCCAACTCAGTCCCCTGCTGAGCACCCAACAGTGATTTTCCATTGCCCTTGGGACGGAGTCTAAGTGTCGGCCCAGCAAGGAGAGGTTGGGGTTCTGCTGATTTCTCCCACCTCAGCTCCTCCCTCAGGACCTTTGAGGCACTCTAGATTCCTCTTTGTCCCATCAAAGGTTTGGCTTACCTCCTTCTGTGCCTCTGGGTCAGTGCTTCTGCATGAAGGCAGTGCCACCCCCAGGGACATTTTGAAATTTTGTGGGGAGAATATTTTTATTGGCATTACTGGGAGCAGGGATGCTAGACAACACCCCCACATGCAGCTGGACAATCCCATCTAGCAAAAACGAAAACTCATGTGGCTACACATTCCTGGAAGTGAAAAGCCTGTGGGTGACTGCCCAGCCCAGAGCCTGAAGCCACTTGGCACATAAACAAAGAATCAGCCAGGCACAGTGGTGCACACCTGTAATCCTAGTAGCTCCAGAGGCTGAAGCAGGAGGATCGAGAGTTCAAAGCCAGCCTCAGCAACTTAGCAAGGCTCTAAGCAACTTAGCAAGGCCCCGTCTATAAATAATATATATACAATATAGGGGCTGGGGCTGTCACTCAATGGTAGAGGCTTGCCTTGCACATGTGAGGCACTAGGTTTGATCCTCAGCACCACATAAAAATAAACAAATAATATATATATTATATATATAATATAATTATATATATGTATATACATATGTCGCCGCCTGAAGCGATGGCCGCTTGGAGCAACAAAGCCGCGGGAAGAAGTTCAGAGGTGAACTGGAAACAAACAGGCTTTTTATTCTGATAACTTCTCTCTCTGGCTCTAACAACGACTTTAACACGTATCACACACCACCAAAAAACCCACACACCAAATGGCGCCAACTCGATCAGCAATCTCGGCTCAAGTCTCTCGAGATCTCGGGCCAAGTCTCGTGAGACTACGGAAGGCGGCAATGTCCAAACATCTCCATGGCCCGTAGTCAACCGCAATCTTAGCCATCTCCCCAAACAAACAGGGCTCCTGCATACATACACATGTATGTGTATATATATATGGCTGGGGATATGGCTCAATGCCCCTGTGTTCAATCATCCCTGGTACCAAAATAAATAAACACACAAAAAAATCTTTGTACTGTTTTAATGTTACTAAGTGTCACCAGACACAGCAGGACTCATCTATAATCCTAGTGGCTTAAGAGGCTGAGGCAGGAGGATCTCAAGTTTGAGGCCAGCCCCAGAAACTTAATGAGACCCTGTTTCAAAATAAAAAATAAAAATATCTGGGAGTGTAGCTCAATGGTAGATTGCCCCTGGATTCAATACCTAGCACCTAAAACAACAACAACAACAACAACAACAACAAAACAAGCAAACCTGTTTTCCAGAAATGTAACTCTCACAGTAACTCAAGGAAAAATGCACTCTGGGGTCAGGCACGGTGGCACACGCCTGTAATCCCAGCATTTGGGAGGCTGAGGAGGAGGATCGTGAGTTCAAAGCCAGCCTCAGCAATGACGAGGCACTAAATAACTCAGTGAGACCCTGTCTCTAATAAAATACAAAATAGGTCTGGGGATGTGGCCCAGTGGTCGAGTGCCTCCGTGCCAATAAATTAAATGCACCCTGTGCTGGGACCTTACCAAACACTGCCTTTTGAAGATCACAGCACCAGCGCTCCTGCAGCGTCTGAACATTCACAGGGCCACTCTGCCCAGTCTGCACTGCAGCAGTGGCCATCGAGGGGATTCCGCTCTTGGTGTCCAGTGTTTGGCCACTTCCTTGTGTGTCCCAGTGGGGTTGTGCGTGAGCATTGTCTATTGAAATAAAATTAGTAAATTATGTACCACTTTCCTTTTTTTTCTCTTTGTTTTCTTAGGTTGTTATCTTTTATTAAACCTGTTTGGGGGAAGATTTTATTATCTCTGAATTCCATTCTAGAATAGTTACCAAAGGCCTTCATTTATTTTTAAAAAGGGGGTATAGGGCGCCTATGAGGTTGGTGAACACACTGGCTGTCCCTTCCCCACTATGCTGCTCTTGGTTCAATGTCCCCACAAGAGTGTCCTTGCCAATGTCCCGTCCTCTCCCTCCTGCCCCACCAGCTGGTTCCCCACATCTTGATTTCTTTTTTTTTTTTTTTTTTGTTGGTTCTGGGGATTAAACCCAGGGCCTTGTGCATGCGAGGTGAGCTCTCTACCAACTGAGCTATGTCCCCAACCCTTGATTTATTTATTTTTTAAAAAATAATTATTTATTTATTCTAATTTGCCTTGATTTATTTCTTAATTGCACTAAACTTAATTTGGAAATATGTATCTGTGTTTTCGCTCCCTATTGCCGCGTAACAAATGACCCAAACGCCGGCTGGTTCAAGTCAAGCATTTATTATCTCCGTTTCAGTGGGTCAGGAACTGGGGAGCAGTGTGTACTGTGTGTGGGGTGTGGTCTGGCACAGGGTCCCCTCTGAGACAGCAGCCAGTGTGCACTCTGGGGCGGGAGCACCTGAGGGCTCCGCTGGGGCCACAGGATCGACTTCAGGAGGCGTTGGCGGGAGGTCTCCATCCCTCCCATGTCCACGGAGCTGCATGAGTGTGGTCAGATGTGGCAGCTCCATTTTCTCATAGTGAGCGATAGGGCGGGGAGAGAGAGAGGGAGAGGGAAGGAGAGAGGGAGGGAGGGAGGGAGGAGGGACTGGCAGTAGGAAGCTGAAGTAGTTTGGGTTTTTGTTTTTTTTTAACCTTATCTCCAAAGAGATTCACCATGCAGACTGATCAGAAGTGCCATTTTGGCAGCTCAAATGCCACGGTAGGTATAAAACGCTGGTGATGGAGCCTTCGAGTAGAGAACAGTATTTGATGAAAATTCTGCACTTCGCCCAGATGGCCACGTGGTATCCGCACTTGGTGACTAGGTCCGGCTCACACTCAGGAGGAGAAACATCAGGCTCTGTTTTAGGTGGGCAGGTATGTCCACGATGTGTTGGCCATGCACCATCTGGTCTTCCCCAGGTAGCGTGGGATTCCCTGTGGGCAGAGACTGGTCTCTTGTTCACAGCTCTGTGTTCAGAACACACAGTAGGTGCTAGGTAACTACCGAGGGGTAGATGGATGAAGCGGCTCCATTGAGCGCTACAGAATTGAATATTGGGGCACCTTCTGTTTCATGGTAGGCACAGAAGTTCTCCCCACAGATGCCACAGCTCCAAGGAACCCATCACCCTTCCAGCAAAAAGGTTCAAGAGACCGTGTCGGTACTCCTCTTCCCGAATAACAGAAACTCCAGTTTTCTTCTGGATACATGAAAACCTGGAATAAGGACCACATTTCTCAGCCTCTCTTGGGGGGCTCCGTGGCCATGTGACTAAGTTCTAGCTGATTGGATGCAAGCTATAGGAAGTACCTTTTATCTACCCTTCCTTGGTGCTGCTGACTGGAATGCAGACTCAATGGCTGGAGCTCCAGCAACAATTTTTGTCATAAAACTTTGCCCTCTTCTTGCTGTTTCCCATCTCTCATGGGGGTGGATTTTGGGCTGTGTGTAGATATTGACATCTCTGGTTTTGATGGCCTGCTCCCACATGGCTTGGGGGAGGAGGCCACTTCCATTTCCATCCTCCAGGACTCTGTCCCAGCACAGGGTATGGTCTCTGGCTCTCCTCCTCTTTCTGCCTCTTCGTTCCTGCTGCATATGTCTTGTGGCCATGTCTGTTTTTTGTCTACCTCTCCCTCATTCTGTTTCTGTTTTTGTCCCTATTTCTTTCTCTGTGTTCTCTTTTTTGTGTCTCTGTCCCTGTGGCCCTATGTCCCTGGTCTCTGTTCTCTGTCTCTGCCTCTCTCTCCCTCAGTTAGGGTGACCATATGTAGAATAGAAAAATATAGGATGTGGGTGAAATCCTAATTTCACATAAGCAACAAATATGTTTTGTATGTATAACTGTGTCCCACGCAATAATAGGGACACAGTTACACTAACGCGGCGTTCATCATTTGCCTAAAATCCAAATATAGCTGGATGTGTCACAGCACATATCTGGCAACCCACTCCCTGTCCTCTCTGGGAAGTGGCTCCATTGGGCTCCTGAGTCTGAAACAGAAGTCGCTGTCATCAGAGGCGAGAGAGGAGGCGCCTGAGTCCCTGATGCTCCGAGAGCCGAGAGCCTCGTCAACCCTGGTGCTCACCTGTCGACTTCTAGGTGAGTCAGAAACGAATGCCTTTCCTTCTCAGTCTTCTGTCCTGGCAGCTGAACCGAGCCCTAGGGCATGCAGTTGGTCACCAGCAGTGTCCGCCCTGACTCCTGCTTTCCCCCAGTCATGTCCCACCTGGCGACAAGCACGCAAGGCCTGGCGGGGCTGCGGCCACCTTGCTGGCAGCGCATCTGGTTTCTCCAGCAGCACAAGGCTCTCTTTCTTTATGCCCCGGCTGTGCTGGAGGCCTGCCCTCCTCCAGGAGCAGCGTCTCTGCCAGTGCTCAGGCTGCCCCCACCCTGGCCCCTCAACAGCATTTTCCTTGTGCCCTGAAGGTCAAGTTCAAATGCAGCCTCCTCAGTCAGGGCTCATAGCTGGGCTCAGGGCTGAGGCGTCATTTGCCTGGGCCTCCATTAGGGAAGAGCATCAGATGAGGACTTTTGAGGTTCTCACCAAGGGAGGATTTATCAATCCCTCTTCATCTGTCTGTCTGTCTCTCTATCCATCCATCCGTCCATCTCAACTGTGGTCTGCTCATTTCTCTCTGCGCATTTCCAGCTGCACTGAAAAACGTCAGTGCGTTCCGTGAGAATACCAAAGACACCTCCATTGGTTCTGGCCCGTGTCTTTGGGCTCCCCAGGAAGATAATCTTGCAGAAGCATGCAGTGTGGTGGGGACATGCTGGTACCCCAGGACACATGGCAGAGGCCTGGGGATGGAGGCAGGGAGGGAAGCAGCCAGTAGCTGCACATGGCTGGCCAGTGACCTCCGAGGTAACCAGGGTTCCCTGCAGCGGGGCACATGGGGAGCCAGCGTAGACCTGTCTCAGAGCTGATAGATAGGCTTGGGCCTATGGGCCACCTCCCCCATGGAAATTTCCATGAGAAGCAACCTGGTTTCATTTTCCCCAGGCAGGAGCCAATAGGCTTAAAGTTCGCCCTGTTCCCTGGGCAAAGAGCCAATAATGGCATTAAAGGTCGCTCTGGCACACTCCCCACCAGAAATCCACACTTAAAACTCCTGCCTGCCCGGAGCTCAGACACAACAGCTCCTCCCTGCTGAGAGGAGGCAGCCACTGTGACAGCTCCAGACTCACCGTTTCCAGCCCACTGGCAGCTGCCCCAGCCGACAGCTCCAGCCTCCAGCCCGATGGCAGCTGCCTTAGCCAACAGCTCCAGAGACCAGAGCCAGCACTACCAGGCACCCACCTTTCCACTCAGAGCGCGACACTCCTTTCTCCCTGACTCCTCTCTCCCACCAGAGCTTGCACGCTCCCCTCTCCCTGACTCCTCTCTCCCCATACTTCTTTACCTCTGACCAGCCATAAAGGCTGGTGAATAAATCTCTGGGCTGCACGGTTGTCTCCGGTGTGTGATTTTTGCCCTTCAAGAGCCACTCCAGGAGACAGAAGCAGGAGCCGGTTTTGCTCCCTGCTCCCCTCTGCCGTGGCCTCGGGGCTGCTTCTGAGTGTTGTCTCTGACTCTGTCCTCTGCACAGGCTGCCTGAGCCCCAGGGCCCAATGCTGAAGGTGCCCACTAGAAGTGGCTTCCTCCAGCAAGTAGGGTGAGGGCTGAGGAGGTGGGTGGGCACCCGCGGCGTCTGCTGCACACGGTTTGTGTCCTCTTTGTTTTTCAATATGCCAACTCTCTGCGCGAGGCCCTGGTAGGCTGCAGACATGCTCAGTGAGCCCAGGGAGGACCAGAAGGGCCAGCTGTCAACACCAGGGGCCCGGTGAACATGCAGGACAGGCCGCCATGCAGGGTCTCGGCCCCGTCCCCAGAGGTCCCCTGGGCCTGGCCAGATGAAGATGCCCTGCCAGTCTCCCTTCCCTGCCCTCTCTCACTCCCCCACTCTCTGCTGGTGCTTTCTGGAAGCACCTCTCAAATAAAGCACTTGCACCCAAATATTTGAGGGTGTTGTTCTTAAGGATTTACACTGTGGTAGGATAAAAGGCTCCCAAAGATGACCTATGCACGTGCTTCTTCACCATTTCCTCTTCTCTTGGCCAGAACGTGGGTGCAATGGCTGGAACTGGAGCAACTCTTTTAGACCATAAAACAAGGTACTAAATGGAACCAGAGGATCAAGACTAATCAGAAAACTGAAGAATGAGGCTCAGGAAATAGGTGGAAACAAAGGGTTTGGAGAGATTGGATATTACACCAAAGCAGATTCTGGAAAGGCTGCGGCTGCTGCTGTGTCGGCTGGCACTGCACCCCTTTGGGCCTTGTCTACTTGCTGGCTGTGGCACCCTGGGTACCGCACTTGGCCTCTCCAGTTTCAGTTTCCTCATCAGTGCAATGGGACAATGACAGCCTGCCTTATGCTCTGTTAGTGAGGACATGTGTTGATGTGTATAAAGCACCTCGAATATTCCCTGCACACAGTAGGTGCTTTGTATTTCCTTCTCTCCAATCGCTAGATGGTTCTTGAGCCCTGGTCACTACAGTTACCAAAACACTTTATTTTCATCAAGCTCAGTCTCCAGTGTGGGGAAGCAGACAATAGATGGTTATGTTAGGGGACAGACAGATGAGGATGGTGGGAACCCGAGGTTAAAGGAATAACTCTACAAAGTGGCCCACTGTGCTGACCCCCATATGCTTTCTTTTCCTAGAAGCAATTTACCTACACCCTGCCTGGCCTCAGTGGACAGGACATGTCACATTCCTCAGCAAACTGCCTGTTCACTGCAGGAGAAACGCAGGCCCAAAATGATGTTGATAAGAGGAACCTGAGTTACCCTGAAGGGGGAGACCTTTGTGACCTGATCCTGAAACTCTGGGAGATAACAATAGTTCCTCCTAACCATAAAATCTGTAAGAACGTACAGTTAATAATCCAATTAGAACCAGTCAGCATGGGCCAAGGTAACCTAGGGTTGTCATGGCAGTGGGGACTTGAATATCTGATGTCACCTTGCCATCAGTCAAAAGTCAAAAGGTGGACCTGGGCGGGCCTCTCTGGAAACTTCTCTGGGATCCCCAACAAAGCTGGAGTGCAGGAGAGGCACACTGCCCCTCTCCTCTTGGAGAGCACCCACCCTCTCCCTTGAGAGGGCCCTCTTCCCCTTTCCCTAGTCCTGCAAGAAACTACTGCCTGTTACTCTGAGCGACGTGTCTGAATTCTTTCTGACTTCATCACAAGAATCAGGGTTTGAAGGTGGGGGTCTTCACATTGACTCAGTTTCCTGGAAGGCCCCAGTTCTGAACAGTTAAAGCCTCATTGTATCAGACTTTGGGTTTTTATCAGGAATTAGTTGTGGTCATTTAAAAATACGTCTGCAAATTTGCTGGCACTTCTCCTGTGGCTAGGTGAGCTGGGCGTCCCCTCCCCTGGAGACTGAAAAGCGCATGGCAAAAGAAGGGCCGCTGTGTGACTTCTGAGGCTGGTTTGTGTGAGGAGATTGACTCTGCCTGAGCGGAGTGGCCACTTAACCAGGTCTGTGGCCCAGAGTCCACCATGCTGTGAGGAAGCCCAAATCACCCACCGGGGGGAGGCACCCCGAGAGAGGAAGAAGCCTCTGCCCTCAGGGGCAGTGAGAAGTCAAGGGCCAGCCTCGGCCTCCCTGAATTCCTGTCCCACAGAAACTACCAGAAGAAATGACTTTTTGTTGTTTTGAGCCACCCAATGTTGGGGTTTGTTACACAGCAAGAGAATCCAGAACAGTTATTCAACTAAAGCAATTTGAAAACAAAAGAAAAGCTCCCAGCTAGCGAGGTAGATCTGAGAGAGACGCTTCTCAGAGCTCCTAACCTGTGGAAGCTTCCAGCCTTGCATGGAGGGAGGGCGGCTTGGACCAGCGCTGCTGCCAGAGAGGGGGAAGAGCAGGCAGGTTCAAGGCACGTGTAGAAATTTAAATGAACAGCGTCAGGGAACAAGAGGATGCCAGGACAAAGCCCGGGAGGGAGCTAAGGGTGATCCCCAAGTTTCTTGCTTAGGAAACGTGATGGGTGGTAGGAGCCTTTCCCCAGACAGGGAAACGCTGGTTTCGGGAGCAGGATGCTCCAAGAGTCCACCTTGCAATGAACACTCCTCCTAAGCAGACTTCCCACACTTCCCAGGACTTCCCACCTTCAGCCCATCTGAGCAGGAAAGGAAGAGGGCGCCCCCCTCCCATTTCCTTAACCTGATGCCATTTTGTGTCTCGGCCACCAGGGGGCGCCAACGTCAGGCGGTTCTGTCCACTCCCCACCTGGGCCTGCTTTGCTCTGGTACAGTGGGTGGGAAGCCCGGCTTGTCTTGCCTCTGGGCTCCCGGAGGCGGGAATGAGATCTGACCACCACCCCTTGTTCAAGAAAAGGGCTGGTGTTGGCCTAGGTGATGCCTCAGTGCTGATCAGAAAAGTCCCTCCCTGCAATTTCCCGCCCCACCCCCAGCCCCGCAACTCCTGGGGATGTCCTTTACTTAGTTTGCACGGCCAGCCTTAGGTGACAAACCAGAAAAGTTCATTGCTGATACACTGACACTCCACCTTGCTCTCCTCAGGTCACTGCTGTCACCCGTGGCCCTCTGTTGGTCCCTCTCTTGGTGGTACTTCCAGCTGGGACTTGCCCCTTTGGTTTGCCCACAGGCAGCAGTGCTCCCTTCCCGCGTGCTCCAGGGGCTGGGAGCTCTGGGGAGCTGGCTCCTGGGGCTGTCCCCTTCCTGGTGATGTCTTCCTTCAGGTGACTCCCGGACCCTGGGGGCTGCTGCTTCCCCCCTCCTGTGCCTGAGGGCGGACTTCCAAGCTGGGTCTTCCAAGGCTGTGAGTCCCAGGGCTCCAGGCCTGGGAGCAGAGGGGTTGTGTGAATGCCCCATCAGGAAGAGATTAGTTGGCGATAGGATCCCTCTGTTCCTAAAAGTACCAGGACTCAAGAAATTGCAGATCCTCTCTGCTCTGGTAAAAATTACTCCCCAGACTTGTGGGCGCGTCGACTTCATCTCCGCCTGCTCCGGTCTGTGCTACCCACCTGGTTTTCCCATGATCAGAACTAACTTCTGTTGCTGGGTCACTCTCTGCTCAACCGTTGATCAAAGTGTTTTCCTGGTTTTGTTTTTTGTTGTTGTTGTTGTTCTTTTCACAGCCTGAAAGCTCCTTAGGGCAAGAACCACTTTTCATACATCCTGAATTCCTTAGAGCAGGATACCCAACCTCCCCCAGTACAACACGCACACACGCACACGCACACGCACATGGCCTCACTCAGCTGGAGGCTCACAAAAAGAGGTTGTGCTTGTTTATTTTACCAGTTCATGGTACTTTGGGGGGAAACACAGCAATATAACTGAATTTTTTAAAAATATGTATTTATTTACTTTAGTTGTACACAATGCAATGCATTTATGTTTACGTGGTGCTGAGGATCGAACCCGGGCCGGGCACATGCAAGGCGAGCGCTCTGCCGCTGAGCCACAACCCCAGCCCCAATATAACTGAATTTTCATGAACAGTTGCTCTTGATTCTAATAATCTCCTTTTTGGGGCGTGTGTGTGGTTAAAATGTTCTCTCTCTTTTTTTTTTTTTTTTGGCAGTGCTGGGGATTGAACCCAGGGCCTTGTGCCTACGAGGCAAGCATTCTACCCACTGAGCCTTATCCCCTGCCCTAAAATGTTCTTTTGTGTGAAGTAATAGTGAAAATATTCCTTTAGTTTTATTTTAGTTAAGATCTTTACTTGGCAACGTAAAGAGTGGACCATCTTATGTTGGTCACCGGATCATTTGTTTTTAAGAATTTTACTGGGCTCAAGAAATCCCGGAGACTGGGGACCATTGTCTCGCCACACCTAGCACAGTCCCTAACGTAGAGCCAGAAAACACTGAACTGCCCAGTGACACAGTTTCACTTCTAGGTACAGACCCAGGAGAATTGAAAGTGAGATACAAAAACTCATAGAGGGGGGCTGGGATTGTGGCTCAGCGGTAGAGCGCTCGCCTAGCACGTGGGCGACCCGGGTTCGATCCTCAGCACCACGTACAAATAAAACGCATTATGTACAACTAAAAGCAAATAAATAAAAATATTAAAAAAAAAAAAAAAAAAACTCATAGAGGACCATCCATAGCAGCATTATTCGTGATCACAAAACAGTGTCGACAACCCAAATGTCCATCGTATGGTGAATGGACAAGTGATAATATCTCATGCAATGGCATATTATTTGGCCATGAAAAAGAATGATGTATGACACATGTCGTGGATAAACCTTGAAACTGTTATGCGGAGTGGACGAAGTCAGACACAAAAGACCATCCAGTGCATGATTCCATTCATGTGAAATTCCCAGAGCAGGCAAACCTCCAGAAACAGAAAGCAGATGGCAGGTGACTGGGGCTGGTGCTGGGGGTCTTGACAATGACTGCTCACAGGTACAGGTTTCTTTGGGGGATGATAAAAATGTTTCAAAACTGATTGTGGTGATAGTTGCCCAATTCTGCAAATATCCTAGAAACCATTGACTTCACACGTTTTTAAAGGGTGAATGACAATGTAGGTGAATTATATCTCAGTTAAAAAGGAAAACACAGTGTGGAATTGCTGCTCCTGGGTTCCCAGGTCAGTGACGGATGGATCACTTTCTCCAGGGGTCTCACTGCCATGCTGTGCGGCTGCCTTGGCAACTGAGGTCCCGACCACGGCTGCAGTGTCGGCAGGGCACATGGCTGGTGAGTCCCTGGGGCTCTTGCTGGGGGAAGGAGGTCCCTTCTTAGAACTGCTCTGGTGTCCCGAGGCCTGCACACAACAGGCTGTCCTCTGTGCGTTGGGTAAGTACATGCTGCGTGAGCTGGGAGCCGTGGAGGGCTCAGCCCTGACCTGACATTGGGTTCTAATAGGATCCTTCTGGAGGTGAGTGGAGAAGACTGTGGGGACAGAGGGACTGGGGGGTGAGAAGCACCTGGTGGCAGGGAGCAGTGGAGGAGGTGGGGAGGGGTTGGATCCTGGGCGCATTTGCTGATGGCCAGGTGCCCTGGCGCACGCCTGTAATCCCGGCGGCTCAGGAGGCTGAGGCAGGAGGATCGCAAGTTCAAAGCCAGCCTCAGCAACAGTGAGGCACTTAGCAACTCAGTGAGACCCTGTCTCTACATAAAATACAAAATAGGGCTGGGGATGTGGCCCAGTGGGCGAGTGCCCCTGAGTTCAATCCCTGGTATCCCCTCCCCCCCAAAAAAAAGGATCTGTTGATGGGTGCATGAAGAGGGTGGGGAGGAAGGAGGGACCTGGAGGACTCCAGGGTGGTGGCCCGTGTGAGGGGAGGCGGGAAGGTGGCACTCACTGAGGAGCAGTCTGCAGGGACACGGGGTTGGACCGACAACCCGTGCGGTGTGGAGGGCCAGCGGGGCCTTCCAGCCTGGAGTCCAGGGGGAAGTCCGAGCTGTGGGTGTGGGCTCCCCAGAGAGCGGGTGTGGGCAGAGCCAGCAAGGGCCTGGGGCTGGGGACCCCGGGTGCCCCGCACCTGGCATCTGGGGAAAGGAGCAGGAAGAGCGGGCCGCGAGGACAGGTGGCCCAGGAGACCCCCAGCCGCTCTGAGCGTCCTGGAAGCTGAGGAGGAGAGTTGCTTCAGGAGGGAGGGAGTCACCCACTCCCCTCGGAGGTGAGGACACCTGCGTCCATGCAAAGATGCCCGTGGACGCCGTCAGCAGCATGCTCATGGCTGCCAAAAAGTGGTCACAACCCAAATGTCCACTCCCGGATGAATGGACAAGACAGAACAAGGACCCAGGACTCTCACGGGACATCCTTCAGCCGGGCCAGGGAATGGGCTCTGACTCACTGTGACGAGGGAACCTTGAGGCCGTCTTGCTGCGTGAAAGGAGCCAGACCCCAGGTGCCACTTGCTGTCTGGTTCCACCTGTAAAATTATCTGGCGTTTGCACCCGTGTTGACACGGACAGTTGGAGGTCACAGGCCTGGGGATGGGGACTGGGAGCCACTGCCTAGCAGAGGCAGAATTTTAGTGTTGGAAAATGAACAAGTCCTGGCGGTGGGTGGTGGTGATGGTTGTACAACCACGTGCATGTCCTAATGCCACTCAGCTGTGCACTTATAAATGGTTAAAGGTAAGTTTTATGTTACATATGATTTACCACAATATTTTAGACAGGAGAGAATGATCTTATCTTGCTGGCCACAGTTATTGTCTCAGAAACAGTCGTGTGACACAAGCTGGTCCAATGAGAATCCTGCTTGGGACTTTGGCTGGAAAAATTGAGAGACAGGGCTCTTTCTCCTGAAGTTGTTGAGCTGGAGGAGTAGAGGCCTGCTGCCGGTGGAATCATCCTTTCCTGCTCCTGTGGAAGAGCTTGCTTAAGAATGAAGCTCGTCGGGGCCTGGGGCTATGGCTCAGCAGTAGAGCATTTGTCTCCCATGTGTGAGGCCCTCGGTTTGATCCTCAGCCCCACATAAACAAAATAAAGGTATTGTATCCACCTACAACAACAACAACAACAACAAAAAAATGAAGCTCATGAAGAACAAGTATAAACCTAGAAATGTGCCCATCCTGACAAACGCACTGGAGTCCCTGGATCAAACTGTGCCTGAAGCCACCACGTTCCTGGACTTAAGCCAATAAATTCATTTTTGCTGCTTTAAACATTTAGGGTTGGGTTTTCTGTCACTTACAATCACAAGAATCCTGGATAATACATCTATAAAGCATACATATTTTTAAAAATATTTATTTATTTGCTTTAGTTGTACACAATGCGTTTATTTTTACGTGGTGCTGAGAATCGAACCCAGGCTGCACACGTGCTAGGCAAGCACTCTACCACTGAGCCACAACTCCAGCCCCAAGCATACATATTTTTATATTAAGGAGATATAGTCCATGTACCACCAAGAGCTTGATGTTCTGCTATCTAAGTACAGCCTAGGTAACCAGGTGGTGGTCGAGAGTCGGAGAAGCAGCAGTCGCTCCAGGCTCTCCAAGCCCCCAGCAGGTCTGTCCTGCCACCTGGGTTGTCATGGCTATGGAAGCCAGAACCCCACAACTCCTTAGGCAGCCTGGTGATTAGCCTTGGCAGGAAGATGCCACCGCCCTTGTGGGGGGAGGAGCAAGGAGAGGAGTTGGTGTTACCATGTGTGAAGCCGAAGCCGGCCACCTGGTGGGAGCCGGCACCTCCACTGACCCGCAGGAGACAGGCACACAGGACGGGGCTGCAGCCACAGGTAGGACGGGCCACTGCCCTGCTGCCCGGGGCACAGGAGAGCGGGCGAGAGGTCCTGGCTTCTCGTTTCCCCTCCCCTTTCCCTGCTGTCTCCCGCTAGTGGCGCTCATGGGCCCAAGTCACCCAGGAACCAGAGAGGTTACTAGGTACCGCCCCCCCCCCCCCCCCCCCCCCCCCCCCCCCGGGGCAGTGTTGGTTGAATCTGAATTTGAAGAGAGAGTCCAGTTTCTGCTCTGTCCTGTGGATGAGGAAGCAGGGCTAAGCAGGGACTCTCACCAGGGGGTGATCTTGCCCCCCAGGAGGCACTCGGCCACGCTGTCACACCAGCTGTCACACCACGGGGAAAGGGCTGCTGGCGCCTGGTGGGTGGAGACCAGGGCTGCTGGACGCACCCCAGTGCCCAGCACAGCCCCCTCACAGACTCATCTGGCTCTGAATGTCAACAGTGACCCGTCCAGAAGCTCGGGAAGGTCTGCCTGTGGGGCCGAGCTCTCCCAGGCCCTCAGGCTGCTCCTGCCAGCACCTGGTCCCCAGCAGGTGGGCGCTGCCCGGAGAGACCCCAGGCCCTTAGGGCAGCTGCAGTGGGGGGCAGTTGCTTCCCTTCGCCCACGTGCCTTCTTGCCCTCGCCCAAGTCAGGACACTGCTTTCAATTCCCCACTGGCTGCTGGGAAGCGTTTCTTCCTATTTATAGAGCTTGGAAGGGCTCCTCCCAGCGGCTCAGCCCGGCCTGCCTGCGGCCCTCTGCAGGGAGCTGTTAAGGTGAACTTGCACTTGATCCTTGCAGAGGAGAGGAGGTTCCCTCTGGAGGCTGAGAGGCGCCCACAGCCACGCCCCTAGGAAGCGCCTGGGCTGGGGGAGTCTAGAGGCTGGAGTGAGGCCCACCTTGCCAGGGACCTTCCAACGCCGAGACACTTCAGAAGATGGAGAAGCACAAACAGGGCCTGCCCGTCTCTCTTGCTGGTCACAGGGCAGTAGGGGTCAGACCCCAGGAGCTCAGCTGGGGATGCTCATCGCAGCTAAGGGAGGAGGGGGTTTACACATGCTTGAGGGGAACTGGGTCCTGAGGGGCAGGGCAGAAGGGCGGGGTGCAGGGAGCATGGCCTCCACCAGGGGTGCTGTCACCATTTGGGAACACTCTTGGGATGCAGGGCTCAACACCCTGGCAAGTCCCCAGGACAGGAAGCTCACAGTCTCCTAAGAGGGTGCCTTGGGGAACCTCTGGCTGGGACCAAGACTGATGGACGTGGCAGAGGTGCCCCTGCAGACCGTGGCGCAGGAGAGCAAAAACCCCCCAGAAGGCCTCTTCTGCCAAGGGCCCAGAGGACACTGCATTTGTCAAACCCAGAGGAGACGCGTGGTGGGCAGTGCCAGGGTGACTGGCCTCCATAGACCAGGGATGGTGATCGGAGATGCCGCTACAGACCATGTGGTTGGCTGAGAGCCCATCGATTTCCTGCCCTGGCATCGGCAGGGTGCAGCCCAGAGGGAGCCTGGGAATTGTTAGCAAAGAGAGCAAAGACTGTCGGAGAGTCGGCCCACAGGGGCTTTTTTTTTTTTTTTTTTTTTTTTTTGGTACCAGGGACTCAGGGGCATTCAACCACTGGGCCACATCCCCAGCCCCTTTTTTTTTTGTTTTTTGTTTTTTGTTAGAGATAGGGTCTCACTGAGTTGCTAAGTGCCTTACCATTGCTGAGGCTGGCTTTGAACTGGCGATCCTCCTGCCTCAGCCTGCCAAGTGCTGGGATTACAGGCGTGCGCCACCCGCGCCCGGCTCCACAGGGGCTCTTCATACTACTGCTTTCTCCTGGTGTCCTGGTTTTTTTTTCCAGTACAAGTGGCAGTACAAGTGGCAGCACACTGTACACTTGCTCCATAACCTGCCTGCCCCTCCCCCACCCAAGTTAATAGCATAGATGGACCTTTAGGAAAACTCCCAGACCTGCCCTTACACTCCAGAGCATGGCTGTGCCGCCTTAGCCATCGATCCCTTCTGAGGGGTGCTCAGTGAGTCTCCAGCCTGTTGTCGTGGTGAGCAAAGTGCCAATAAACACCCTGTGCTCCTGGGCAGGTTTCCCAGGGGCAGACAGGGAGGGATAACTGCTCAGCCACAACCAACAGTGTAACATCAGACATCAAAAGGTGCGCTTCAAGCTGGGTGAGGTGACCTGTAATCTCAGCGGCTTGGGAGGCTGAGGCAGGAGGATTGCAAGTTGGAAGCCAGCCTCAGCAACCTAGTCCTAAGTAACTTAGTGAGACCCTATCTCAAAATAAAAAATAAAAACTGGCTGGTATGTGGCTCAGTGTAAAGCACCCCTGGGTTCAATCCCTGGTAGCTTAGAATAATTGTAGGGGTTCTTTATGTACTGGAGCACTAGTTTTTGTTTATATGATCTTAAAATATTTTTTTCCTATCGAATCACTTAGTCTTCCATGTAGTTTCTGGCTTTTCTGTCTCACTTGCCACTCCGTGCCATTCTTCAAAGGCCCAGTGAACCTGCCTCACCTGCCTCGTGTGCTCCTGTGGGCTTAACGGAGATACGACCACAAGCCAAGGGCATTCTCTGAACTGTACAGTGCAGTGTGTGGGAGGCAGGGTGCCCCATGGTCAAGAGCACGGGTCAGCCGGTCTGCCTGTGTCCACAGCCTTGCTCCGTCCATTAGGCAGTTCCCATATCTTCATAATTGTGAGGCTGTGTTGAGCCTGGGGAGGCTGCTGGAGCAGAGTCCCGGTGCCTGTGCCTGCCGTATCCTGGCCCAGGGTCCCTTGTCCCTTTGAGATCTGGTTTGGCCTGGGCCTAGCTTCCGGGTGCTCCCCCGGATGGTTCCACAGTGAGGCCCTTGGGGGATGAGGCTCTGGTCCCGTGGAGCTGGTCTGGCAGGTGTTTGGAGGCCGGGGTCAGCTGAGTAGGGCTGGTGGGGGCTGGGCCAGTTGGTGCAGGGGAAGTTCAGGCTGCTGCTCTCCATGTGGGTGGTGCAAGAGGCCCTGCTAGGTGGAAGGAAGTGAGAGGCCCAGTCCAGGGAGGACAGCGTCTGGGGCACCCAGAGTACCCCCAGGCAGTTGGCCCCCGTGGGGCTCACGGAACCTCTGCACATGTATGGATTCTTCTTGTTATTTTGAGGCACTGGGAATCAAACCGAAGGCACCAAGTGCCCTAGGGAGGCGCTCGACTGACCTGCATCCCCAGCATATATTTTAATAGTGAGCCTTATTTATTTCAAAATATTTTTTAGTTGTGTCAAGGGACCTTTATTTTATTTATTTTTATGTGGTGCTGAGAATCGAACCCAGTGCCTCACCCATGCCAGGCGAGCGCTCTGCCACTGAGCCACACCCCGGCCCAGTGATCTTTATTTTTAAGAGCAGTTTTAGGTTTCGCAGTGAAATTTGAGTCTTGAGCACAGGAGGGTCCCACGTTCCCTACGCGTGCTGTGGTCTTGACAGGCATTTCAGGGGCAGCTCTGATGCAGCATCAGAGTCACGTCCTGCCCCGGAGACCCTCCCTGCCCAACCTCTGGCCATGACAGTTCCTTTGATAGTCATCGTCGACCCCCTGGCATGTGGCGGCTGGATGTGAATGAGGTCCCCGTGCTCCACGCCCTGCCAGCCCTGGCTGGTGTCGCCTTCCAGGCTTAGGCTGGAGCCCCACTGCCACCCGGCCTTCTTCACCCATCCATCCACCGAAGCATTTATTAAGCGCCTGCTGGGTGTCCAATGTAGTGCCGCAAGTGCTGGAGATGCAAAGATGAAATACGACACCATTCCTACCTGGGTTCTGTTAGATCCAGATGGTTTATGGTGGCCGTGGTGACAATGGTGACGATGGTGGGTGATGTGAAGCTGTCACATGCTGGGCTTGTTTTCCTCCTTCTTCCTTCAGTACTGGGGTGGAACCCTTGCACATGCTTGACCAGGGTTCAACCACTGAGTGACGCCCCCAGCCCCTATGCTGTTCTTTATGTGCATGATTATTGGATACACTATATGCACCAAATATCTCTAAAGGAAGTATTGCTATAATTATCCCCATTTTATAGATGAGGTAACAAAATCAGAGAGATTGAGTAATTTGCCTGAGGTCACAGCTGTTTACAAGAACCTGGGAGTCCAACACAGGTGATCTGACTGACTTTAGGCTGTGACCATGGACATTTGTTATTGTTTTGTTTTTGTTTTTTGGTGCTGGGGGCTGAACCCAGAGCCTCAAAAATCCTTGTCCACGTTTAAAGTCCAGGATAGCTGGCTTTTACTTATGTTGTGCCAGCATGAATAAGGGTTTGGGTGATAAATTATGTGATCATTCTGTATGTATCTTAACAAAAGTCTCTGTGCGTGGTAAAATTTCAGAGCAGGGTTTCAGAAAACCCCAGAATCTGAAATTTCTTTACAAAAAAACTCCCAAAAGCTAAGTTTTCTAATTAATTAACTGTGTGTGCTGGGGATGGAACCCAGAGCTTCATGCATGCTAGGCAAGTGTCCTACTACTGGGTCAAATCCTCAGACCCTCAATCAATTAAAAAAATTTTTTTGTTTTGTTTTGTTTTAGATGGACACAATACCTTTATTTTATTGATTTTTTTTCTTTTTTCTTTTTTTGTATGGGGATTGAACTCAGGGGCATTAGACCACATCCCTAGCCCTATTTTGTATTTTATTAGAGACAGGGTCTCACTGAGTTGCTAAGTGCCTCACCATTGCTGAGGCTGGCTTTGAACTTGTGATCCTCCTGCCTCAGCCTCCCAAGTGCTGGGATTACAGGCGTGTGCCACTGTGCCTGGCTTTTATTAATTTATTTTTATGTGGTACTGAGGATCTAACACAGGCCTCACACATGCTAGGCAAGCGCTCTGCCACTGAGCCACAACCCCATCCCCCTTAATTAACTTTTGAAAATACTGCATATCAAACCTGCCTCTTGGAAATTCACAATACTTGTGAAAATAGCAAAGGTTCTCAAAAGCCATACAGCTTAAAAGACAAACAAAATAAAACTATTCAACACGGTCAAATTTACTATTTCCCCAAATTATTTGTTCAGCTAAATCATTTTTTCTTTTTTTGGTACTGGGGATTGAACTCAGGGGCACTCGACCACTGGGCCACATCCCCAGCCCTTTTTTGTATTTTATTAGAGACAGTGTCTCACTGAGTTGCTAAGTGCCTCACCATTGCTGAGGCTGGCTTTGAACTCGCAATCCTCCTGCCTCAGCCTCCCAAGTGCTGGGATTACAGGTGTGCGCCACCACGCCCGGCTCTAAATCATTTTTCATGTGGCAAATGATAACCCTTGTCCTTTGGAAAACAGTTCAGAAAGTGCTGTTTTTAAAATACTTTGGACAAATTTAAGGCAAGCAGAAGGAAAGAAATAAACATTAGGGCAGAAATTAATAAAACAGAGAATAGAAAATAGAGGAAATCCACAAAGCCAAAGGTGTCTTCCTTGAAAAGTTTAAAATCTTCTGTAGACTGACCAGGAAACAAAGAGAGAAGCTCAAGTTATTAAAATCAGGAATGAGAATGAGACATCACTGCTGACCTCACAGAAAATAATCACCTAAGCGACTTAGTGTCTTAAAATAAAAAATAAAAAGAGGTCTTAAAATAAAAATAAAAAGAGGGCTGGGGTCATAGCTCAGTGGTAGAGTGCTTGCATAGCATGTGTGAGGCCCTGGGTTCAATCCTCAACACCACATAAAAATAAGTAAATAAAATAAAGTTATTGTATCAATCTACAACTAAAAAAAATTTGTTTTAAATAAAAAATAAATAAATAAAAAGGGCTGTGGGTATAGCTCAGTGGTAAAGTGCTCCTGGGTGCAGTTCCCAGCACCCCCTCTCCCCGCAAAAAAAAAAAAAAAGAAAAGAAAAAAAGAAAAAATGATTTAAAAGAGAGCCAGTCACAATATCACACTGACAAACCCAGCTACTTGGGAGGCTGAGGCTGGAGGATTACAAGTTTAGGGCCAGCCTCAGCAACTTAGCAAGACCCTGTATCAAGATAACAGATTTTTAAAAGAGGGCTGTGGATGTAGCTCAGTAGTAGAGTGCTTGCCTGGCATGTGGGAGGCCCTGGGTTCAATACCTAGTACGGCCAAATGAACAAACAAACAAATGAAAAATTTCAAAAGACAAATGATGGGATAGAAGACAATATTGCAAATCATATATATAATAAGGGACCTGCATCCAGAATATATAAAAGAACACCTGTAACTTAAGAATAAGACAAACCATGGTACTGGAGTTATGGCTCAGTGGTGGAGTGCTTGCCCAGCATGTGTGAGGTCCTGGGTTTGATCCTCACCACCACATAAAGATAAATAAACAAAATAAAAGTATTGTGTCCATTTACAACTAAAAAAAATTAAAAAAAAGACAAACCAGTTGTAGAGTGAGAAAATATTTGAATCAATGTTTCTTCAAAGAAGATACATGAATGTCAAGAAGCACATTAAAAAATGATTGAGAGGGCTGGGGTTGTGGCTCAGCAGTAGAGCGCTCGCCTAGCACGTGCGCGCCCCGGGTTCGATCCTCAGCACCATGTAAACATAAATGCATTGCATTGTGTACAACTAAAGTAAATAAATAAATATATATTTTTTAAATTTATTTAAAAAAATGATTGAGAGCCAGGCATGGTGGTGCACGCCTGTAATCCCAGCACTTGGGAGGCTGAGGCAGGAGGATCGCGAGTTCAAAGCCAGCCTCAACAATGGCGAGGCACTTAACAACTCAGTGAGACCCTGTCTCTGAATATACTACATAAAAGGGCTGGGGATGTTGCCCAGGGGTTGAATGCCCCTGAGTTCAATCCCCGATACCAAAAAAAAAAAAAAAAAAAAAAAAAAAAAAATGAGGTCTGGGGTTGTGGCTCAGTGGCGGAGCACTCGCCTAGCACAGGTGAGGCACTGGGTTCGATCCTCAGCAGCACATAAAAATAAATAAATAAAAGTAAAGGCATTGTTTACAACTAAAAAAAATAAAAAAAAAAATGATGGACATCATTTGTCACTTGGGAAATGCAAATCAAGACTACAACAAGATGCTACTTCACATCCACCAGGATGGCTAAAATAAAAGGCAGATAATAATAAGTGTTGGCGAGGTATGGTCAGAACCCTCAGACGTTGCTGGTGGGAAAGTAGTAATGCAGCTACTTTTGCCAAGAGTTTTGGCAATCCTCGAAGCATTAAACATGGGGTTACCAACCAGGAATTCCATTCCTGGATACCTACCCAAGAGAAATGAAAAACACATCTACACAGAAATTTGTCCACAAAGGTTCACAGTGACGTTATTCATAATAGCGCCAAACTGGAAACAACCCAGTGCCCGTCAATTGTTGGTTCAATAAAGTGTGGATCAGTACAATGGAGCACTCTTTGGCTGTAAGCAGGTATAGAGCACTGACACGTGCTGCAACACGATGAACCCTGGAGACATATCATTAACAGGAGGAGGCAGGCACAGGACACATTGAACAGATTGCACCCTCTGTCCACATGACAGGAAGTGGTCACTGGAGCTGAGGGCAGGGTGGGAAAGGGGACAGGAGTGACTGCTAAGGGGTATGAGGTTTCTTTTGGTGGTGATGAAAGTATTATAAAATTAGATTGTGGTGACGGTTGCCCAACTCTGTGAGAAACCATTGAATGGGACACATTGCGAGAGTGAGTTGTATGGTGTGTGAATTATATCTCAATGAATCTGTTAAAATATGTTAATAAATTAGCAAAGCAGATAAAAAGACCAGAAAAAATATTAGAGAGTAATTGTGATAGAAACCACCTGTCAATTGAACTTAAGGGCAAATTTATGAAAAGGAATATATACATATATATGTATATTACATATATGTATATATATGTGTGTATGTGATATATATATATATATATATATATATATATATATATAATTTGGGGGGGTACTGGGGATTGAACCCAGAGGCGCTTAATCACTGAACCACATTGCCAGCCCTTTTTTATATTTTATAGAGAGACAGGGTCTCGCTGAGTTGCTTAGAGCCTTGCTTATTTGCTGAGGCTGGCTTTGAACTTGCCATCCTCCTGCCTCAGCCTCCCAAGCTGCTGGGATTACAGGCATGAGCCACCGCACCTGGCAGAAAAGGAATATTTTTAAAAGAAATTGTAGAAAAGGAATCATTGCAGAATTTAAATTCTTCTTCTTCTTTTTTTTTTAAGTTGTCAATGGACCCTTATTTTATTTATTTATATGCGGTGCTGAGAATCGAACCCAGTGCCTCACCTCACCCATGATAGGCAAGTGCTCTACCACTGAGCCACAACCCCAGTCCTCTTTTTTTTTTTTTTTAATTATAGAAAAAAATTTAAATATACACCAAAGTAAATGGACACGTAAAACAAACCCCTGTGTCTCCACTCAGCCCGACAATGACCGACTCGCGGCCCATCTGGTTTTGACTCTGCTCTCACCCACTCCCCTGCAGGGAATTTTTGAAGCCAATTCCCAACAGCGGCGGGGCTTCCTCCCTGAGATTTTGGGAGGCTGTGGTCCAAGTCCTGCGTCTTCCTCGTGAAGACCTGAGTTGACTTTCTTTTTCCACTCTGAGCTGAGGAAAGGCAAGTCTCTCCCGGTCATGGACTGGCCTTCTTTGCTTAGGTGATACTTTCTGTTTGGTTACTTTCTGCTGTGGCCACTGGGGGGCTCGGACCCCTACACTGGCAGCCAGACCCCTACGGGTCCTTGCAGGAGGCAAATTAGTGAACCAGAAGAACTCCTGCCACTATTTCACTTTCTTACTCGTGGCAGAGATGGCGAGTGGCCCAACAGTTATCCATTCTCTCTTCTTTCCTAGTATCCAAGCCCTGATTTTATTCATGTGGGTATTGTGTACAGTGAAAATATTGCATTTTCTCAGCTTCTATTGCAGCTAGGTCTAAATTCTGGCCAGTGATGTATAAATTGAGGTTTGGGGCTGAAACTTTCAAGAGGTTGCTTAAAGAAAGGTGAGAACACAAGGGTTTCTCCCCTCCTTCTTGCTGCTTGAAATGTAGCTGCAATAGCTGGAGTGTCTGCAGTCATCTTGAAGCATGAGGTAGCTTAAAGATGGAAGCACATTAAGGATAATGAAAGAGGAGTCTAGAAGAAGCCTGTATGTTTGATTCTGTGGTGCTATTGAACTTCCTCTGCCCAGCTTTCATTTATGCAAGAGAAAAATAAAGACCTATGGTATTTAGTCCTCGGTCATTTCTGGTCTTTCTTGCCAGCAGCTGAACACAGTACCTATTGGCTCTACTCCTCCTTTTTCTTTCTCAATTCCCTTGTGCATTTGATTTCATCTTGTATATATTTTTGTAAACCATTTAAAACCCTTTATGGACTTAGAGTTAAAATAAATAATTTATTAAAGGACAGTGTTACACAATCGAGCACAGGGCTTCTTATTTCAAAGAACCGCAGCCCAAAGCACTTGCAGACGGAGAGCCAAACCGTGTCTTGTGATTCGCACACTCGAGTTTGAACCGGGTGGGAAACCCGTTGCTCATTACCCCAAGATGGGCACCACATGGAAAGTCGATTTCCAACAGAGCGAGTTCTTAAGATTTGAAAAGCTGAACAAAAACGGACCATATGTCCCATCCTAGAGGCAGGGAGGCCGCTCAGTACAGAGAAACCAGGGACGATCAGAATGCCACCAAGATGGGCCGTCTGACCGCGGTGCAGGAATGGGGGCGTGGGGACTTCTCAAGGTGCCAAGTGTGGGGAGAGGCCTTGACCGGAGCCCGGCTGCTGAGCAGCCCCCGTGCAGTCACAGCTCAAGTCGGCAGAGGTCTCGGTTCACAATAACTGGCAATTTGACAGGGGCTGAGTTTTGGGGAGCTGTTGATTATTTGGTTTTTCCACTTAATGCACGCGTACTGAAAAGTCAATAGACAGACCCTGAGGTGGTATTAAAAATACGCAGCCTAGTCCTATCAGGGCTCCTGGAGGCCCCTGCTGGGCTGTGTTAACCCTCTAGGTGAAGATCGTAGGATGCCTGGAAGGTTCCAAGATGGGCTGAGCACAACCTGGACAGCCAGGGAGCACAGGGGGATTCAGAACAGGCTGCCTATCAACCCTTGCGGAAGTGCTTTGGAATTTAGTAACCTGTTCAGGCATACTGTTACCAAGGGAATATCCACCCCAGTTTTGCCCAAGTTTAAACAATTTTTTTCTTTAAGTAAATAGTTTAAAAGTGGAAACAGATTTAAATACACACGTGGAAGATGGAATCATAAAATATTATCAGTAATGACTCCCATTTTGGGGGTGGCCTTATTGCCAAGCACATTATAATTCATCAACTTATTTAACCCCTTTGATGACAGCCCCTCAAGGTGACTGAAATCCAGCTCAAAGTGACTTGAGCAAAGAAGAGACCTATTAAGCTATGTAACTGAAAAGTCTAGTGGGATTCAGGCATGGCTGAATCCAGGGGCTCAAAGAGATCTTCAGAACTCAGTTTTCTTCCTGTGCTGCTTTTCCTGGCATTGATTTCACTCACGGGTGGTTTTTCTCTCCACGTGGTGGCTCTGGTGACTCAAGACTAGCATTATCCTTCTGACACTATCAGCACCACGACAGTTTTTATTTCTAACAATTCCTGGGGAAGTTCAAGGTGTGGTCTCCTTTGGTTGTCTTGGGGACACACGCCCATCCCTGAACCAAACATGGAGGGTGATGTCAGAATGCTGCGAGATGCTCTGATTGGCAGGCCTGGGTCACATGTGCTTCCCTAGATCTGAGATGGGTTAACACCTCCTGAAACATATGGGCTGGGGCATGGAGGCTCACTGAGTTACCAGGAAGAGGAGGATGTGGGACAGACAGAATGTCAGAGGTCTATTAAATGCCCCATTTCACTAGTTAGTTTCTTTTTTCTTTTTTCTTTTTGGTACCGGGGATTGAACTCAGGGGCACTCCACCACTGGGCCACATCCCCAGCCCTTTCAGTTGCTAAGTGCCTCGCCATTGCTGAGGCTGGCTTTGAACTCGTGATCCTCCTGCCTCAGCCTCCCAAGTGCTGGGATTCCAGGCATGCGCCTCCGCGCCCGGCTTGCCCCCATTTCATTAGCAAAGAACAGCCTGGCTGGAACAGAGCGAGGAAGGGAGGGCGGGCGGTGGGAGATGAACTCAGCCAGGAATCCAGGCTGGGGAAGGGCCCCAAGGGCCGTCTTAAGGACCAGCATGATTCAATGTGGATTTCAAGAAGGTTCGCTCTAGCTGCTTTGTTGTGCAAATATAAAACATTATATTGCTGTCTATAACTTTTCATGTTTATTCATGTAACAAATATGAAATGGTCATGGGGCCCAGGCCTGGTCAGTTGGCATGTCCATCTCCTGTCACGGGTTGGTATGTGAGGTACATAGGTCCAGCAAGAGCCAGTCCAAGCCCTTCTGCTGAAACTATTGGGAGAAAATAAGCTCTTTCTGCTGAGATCCCTCCCATCAAGACGTCCCCTCCGTAAGCCTGAGGATGAGGCCAACACGAAGAGCACAGAGACAGGTGACAGGGAGGAAGACAGTCTGACCTGATGACCTTGCTTGACTCCTAGACCCAGCCATGCCTGAAGTCATTCCAGCCCTGGATTTGCCAATTCAGTGAGTCAGTTTTTTTCACTCTTTGAATAAGCCATTTTGTGCTGCATTTCTCATGATTACAGTGGAAAGAATCCCGAGTGAGACAACAGGCACATTGACACCTATTTTGTGCTTGGCTCCAGAATCAGATACTGAGACTGAGATTGTGCTGAGCGAGGTCTGGCTCCCAAGGTGCTCATGGCTGAGTGAGGGAGCAGGTGAAGACTGCTAAATAAAACACAGTGGGCTCTGTGTCTGCTCCCCGCCCCACCTAGATCAGAGCCTCTTTGTAGCAAGGGTGATTTTCTGCCTTTCGGTCCCTTCCGAGGACACTGAGGCCATTAGGAGCTCCTGGGCCAATGCTCCCTAACCTGCCCTGGACGCCTGGCCCCAGGCTGTGATTTCCAACAAGAAAAATGTCAAAAATCCAGGCTGGCAGGAAACCTACCTCCCAGGCCAAATGACGCTTCCAAGAGTCACCCAGGACAACCCTGTCCCACAGACCCGGGCGGGCAGCTAACCAGGAAGCAAACAGAGGAGGCAAGACAGCTTTGCTTAGGCCGTCCTTGGACTCCCAGGAGAGTTTGCCCGAGAGAGACGAGCCCCTGGCCATCTTCTGACGTCTTTCACGTTGCCTTGGGTTTCACTCTGTCCTCTGAAGGGCCCAGTCCACAGCCAGAGGACTCTGGCTGGCCTCCTTCCTGCCCACCGGAGGCCAGCTGGGTGAGAAACAGTTTGCAACCTCAGTGCAACAGCAGGCCTGGCGCCCCCTGGGGAGCGACTGGTGACCCAGGAGACGGGATGGGATTACAGGGCCCGTCCCCACATCTGCCACTCCTCCTCCCCCAAAGGTGTGTCTTTGTGTGGAGGAAGAGGGTGGGGCCCCATGACCTGCTCTCCTCCCTGTGGGGAGAGGGCACAGGGTGACTGGGCCCTCTGAACCCACTGCTCCCTGGTTCCCTGGTCCAGTGTCCACGGCTCTGTGCCACCTCTCCCCAGGGAACGGCCCAGCATCCCTGTGCCCGCTCCTGCGGGAAGCTACGCGGGCACCCCTCCCAGCCCGCTCCGGGCCCCCGCACCTGGCTGTGCCCCCGACCTGCTGGCCTGCCTGCCACCCTTCACTCGTGAAGGCCTACCTCACTGTCACCCTGTGACACCTCCTGAGTCCCCAGTGCCTGGCGCCTGCCCCCGCCCTGCACCCCACATACCGCGCTCCTCCTGGGCTTGGTGCAGACTCCGTGCCAAGGGCTTCTCAAGCCTGGCTGCTGGAGCTGGCACCGGGCACAGCGCCGCCCACACGGGCCTCACCAGGACAGGCTCAGAGGCCATCCATGACACGGGGCTGCACCGCGGTTCCTGGGCCCAAGCTGTGGCCACGCGCCTCTGCCTTCCCACCGCCCTCCCCAAGCCCTGCAGGCCTGGCCCTGCCCATGGCTCAGCATCCACCTCGTCCAGCCGCTTGGGGACAGGGGTCCTCACTCCTCCTGCAGTGCCCTGGGCCCCTGCTGGGGTCTCTTCCCCCGGTCATCTGCTCCCCACTCAGCTCCAGAAGCCCTGATCCCTGCTAGATTAAGGCCTACCCCACGTGACATGCACGTGGCACTGTGTCCTGGAGCCCGGGGCGTTCGGCCTGTCTCACTTCACGCAGAGAGCGTGTCTCTCCCCTTCCTCCACCTCCGTCCATATCTAGGAATGTGTCGAGGCCCATGTCCTCCCAGAGCCTGAAGGGACGCCAGCCCCTGCTGGAGCCTCCTCTGTGGCCAGCTCTAAGATGACAGGTAATGAAAAGCCCTGTGGTGACGTCATTCAGCCCTCCAGAGAGGCTCCTGGTCTCAATTGTAAGGGACAGAGTGTGAGGGTCTTTCCTCCTCTGCTTCGTGTCTCCCAGAGACCCCAACAAAAGTCCGGCCATGGTGAACACTCTCCCTAAACACACAACCACCCTCCTCCTGTACCACAACACAAAAACACACACACACACACACACACACACACACTCACATACACCTCCTTCTCTCTGGTCCCAGAGGACTAGGGTAGGGAGGTGGTTGTAATAAATTGGTGGTACAACTCACACCCTCTTCCCCTTCTATAAAGGCAGCCTCTTTGTAATTAAAAGAAGTTTTGGAATCTCCAGGGTTCAAATCCTGATTCAGCTATTAAGAGCTGGGTGACCTTGGTAAGGGATTCTACCGGGGCCTCGAGCATGCTGGGCAAGCGCTCCACCGTAGAGCTACACCCCCAGCCCTTTTAAAATTTCATATTGATATGGGGTGTTGCTAAGATGACCAGGCTGGACTGAAACTTGTGAGCCTCCTGAACAGCTGGGCTTATGGGCGTGTGCCACTGCGCCCAGCTTTGGGTAGGCATCTTACCCCCAGTTCCTCATATATGAAGTGAAGGCCCAAAAAGCCTGATCATAAGGTCAGTATGATTAATTGCCTAGACACTAAACGTGTCAGATAAGATATGTGCAGTATGATGTCATTGTAGAAAATAAAACCTTTGAGAGAGAGAGAGAGAGAGAGAGAGAACGCGTAAGCACAGGGAAGTCTCACAGGACCACCACAGGCAGATCCCAGGGCTGCCTCGGAAGTGGGGGAGAGGAGGTGCAACTGCCCGAGGCAGAGCCTGGGCTCTTGTCAGTTTGCCCCAATCCCCACCACTCCCTGTTGTCTCCCTCCCCTAAGACCCAGAGTCTGTTGCTGTTCATCATTTGGTCACTGAGGTTCTCCTTAGACCAGGGACAAGAGAAAATGAAACACCTTCCTGTGTGTGTCCCTATCCAGAACGCAACACTATGAATGTACTTGCACTACTAATGGTGTGTGGGGAAATTGTCACGATGGTTAAGCCTTAGGTTGTGTGTACTTCAACATGATTAAAACAAGGCATCAGGCTGTTCACCTGCGGGTAGACAGCTGCCTGAACCAGCAGAAGTTCTAGAACATACTCACCCACCCAGCCTGGCGACATGCCTGCTCTGCAGCCCCAGGATGGCCTGTGGGGACCTGCTTCCGCAGGATCCCTGTGTGGGCCTCAAGTCTGGAGCAGGTGACTCTACTTCTCTCCGTGATACTAAACCTACTTCTGCCCCTAGTTTGCTGGGTGGCTTAAGACAAACCCCTTTCCCTCTCTGGGCCTCTATTTTCCCACCTGTTAAATGAGAAGTTTGAGGCCTGCTCTCTCCTTCAGCTCTGAGCCCCCCCTTCATTTCTTCTGCGTCTGTCTCCAGAGAGAGGTGAGTGGGCTGGGCAGGGGTGTGGAGGGGCTTTCCTTTTTTGTCGGGGCTGCGTGGGCTGCAGTGGGAGGAGGCTCCCTTTTCTTTCTTTTTTACTTACCTCTTTTTCCTTTTTTCTAACCAGAAAGTTATTTTAAGCCCTAAGTGGGCAGCTGCCAAGCTGCAGGCCTTAGCTCTCACGGGCTACGATCTCTTGCCTCTTGAGAAGAAAGAGCAAGCAGTGTCTGATTCTGGCTCTTCTCCCTACCCTCGCTGGGAAGAGGCGACTCATTCCATTCATCCTTTGCTGGGCCCAGGGGCAAACCTGGAAACTCCTGCCTCTGGCCTTGGGCAGCTGATAGAGCCGCTGTCCTCAAGCCTGAGCCTCCCACGGGCACACCTGCACCTGCCGGGGACTCACTGGAGGCTGGGTGCAGATCCAGGCCTGCGGCTTGGGTGCGACTGAGCTGTACCTGGTGACAGCAAGGCCTGTGCCTCAGGGCCCAGGTTGCCTGCCGCTCAGAGAGCCTGGCCGGAAAATCACCCAGCCGCTCTTCATTTTAACTTTGCCCCGGTCCCTTATTTTAAATAACATTCTTTAAACATGTGATACTTGGACAAGGTTTAAAAAAAAAAAAAAAAAAGTCCAACACTTCTAAAGTGACACAGGCCTCTCATTCCAGCTCCCAGTTCTCCCAGTGCCTGGAGGCAAGGCTCCATTACCCATGTCTGGGCCTTCCTCCAAAGGGTTTGTGCAGAACCATATTTGTCATGGAAACTATTCTTTTTTTTTTTTTTTTTGTACCTGGGATTGAACTCAGGGGCACTCGACCACTGGGCCACATCCCCAGCCCTTTTTGTATTTTATTAGAGACAGGGTCTCACTGAGTTGCCAAGTGCGTCGCCATTGCTGAGGCTGGCTTTGAACACACGATCCTAACTGCCAGGAGCGGTGGCGCACGCCTGTAATCCCAGCACTTGGGAGGCTGAGGCAGGAGGATCGCGAATTCAAAGCCAGCCTCAGCAATGGCGAGGCATTTAGCAACTCAGTGAGACCCTGTCTCTAATAAAATACAAAAAAAAAAAAAAAAAGGGCTGGGGATGTGGCCCAGTGGTCGAGCACCCCGAGTTCAATCCTTGGTACCAAAAAAAAAAAAAAAAAAAAAAAAAAAAAAAACAAACAAAAAAAAAAAACAAAGCCAAACAACTGAACTCACAATCCTCCTGCCTTAGCCTCCCAAGTGCCGGGATTTTTTTTTTTTTTTTTTTTTTTTTTGGTACTGGGGATTGAACTCAGGGGCACTCGACCACTGGGCCACATCCCCAGCTCTTTTTTGTATCTTATTAGAGACAGGGTCTCACTGAGTTACTAAGTGCCTCGCCATTGCTGAGGCTGGCTTTGAACTTGCGATCCTCCTGCCTCAGCCTCCCAAAGTGCTGGGATTACAGGCGTGCGCCACCGCGCCCGGCTCTAAATTCTGGCATTTTCTGCTGCTGATTTTGAACCATCTCATAGGAAGCAAAGGTGGGCAAGAGGGATCGTTAAAGACGGGCTCAGGCGTGTGACTTCCAGGCCCAGCCACCCTGTTCTCTGAGTCAGGTCAGTCTACTTCTCCAAAGAGCAGCGTCTGTCATCGGGGATTTAATGGCTTAAAAATAAAGGGGATTCAATTGCATGTCAAGCAAGCTCCGTCCAGCCTCCAGCTCAGGCCCTTCTCCCGCTCCAGGGGACCACAGCTAAGAAACTGGAAGAAATCACCAAGCCACACGGAACAACCACTTTGGGCTTCTGGAAAAGCAAAGGGCCCAACACCAAGAAGGTAGACGCTGAAGATCAGGGTCCAGTAGGGCTCAACCCACAACCTTCAGTCTGAAATCTTAAGACCGCCTTCATGCTTTACAGCAGAGGCTAAACACACAGATGCTGAAGCCCCTAGCCTGGGTTCAAATTCTGCTTCCTCTTCTTGTGAGCTGTGTGTGTGACCTTAGATCAACAACTTCACTTCTCTGAACCTTTTCCCATTTGGGGTATAGGATCCTGACGGGCTTGCTTCCCGGGTACGCCTGAGGCTGAGCAGCCTGATGCGCCCAGAGTCTGGACGATGCCTGGGGCAAAGAAAGCATGTGATCAATCTTAGCTGTCATTTTCATTATTCAGATGATTCATTTTTGTACTTCATTATTATTTGTCTGGAAAATCAACTGGGGGGGGGAAACTTTATGTCCCTTGTTCCCAGGGGTGTCTCCTGTCCCAATGCAATGCCTGAACACAGTAGGCCTTTTGTGAGTGTCCATGGGAAAAATGAGTGAATGAATGGATGAAGGAATGAAGGAGTGGGTTTGTTCATTTGTTAAATTAGAGATTTTTTTTTTTTTTTTTTTTTTTTTTTTTTTTTTTTTTTTTGGTACTGGGGATTGAACTCAGGGGCAGTCGACCACTGAGTCACATCCCCAGCCCTATTTTGTATCTAATTATTTATTTATTTATTTATTTATTATGTGGTGCTGAGGATTGAACCCAGAGCCTCATACCTGCGAGGCAAGAGCTCTGCCACTGAGCTACAGCCCCAGCCGTATCTAATTATTTAGAGACAGGGACTCACTGAGTTGCTTAGTACCTCGCTTTTGCTGAGGCTGGCTTTGAACTCGTGATTCTCCTGCCTCAGCCTCCCGAGCCACTGGGATGACAGGTGTGTGCCACCGCACCCAGCTAAATTGGAGATTTTGATTTCATTCTTTGGGCTCTTCTGTTTTCCCATGATCATATGATTGCTTTTTGCAACCAGAAGAAAAATTATTTTAAGAAAACATATAGGCTCTTATTCATAATCACCAAATTTGGGAGCAACCAAGATGTCCTTCAATAAACAAATCAATAAATAAGCTGTGGTACATTGAAATGATGCGATGGCCTCCCGTGATTTAAAATGAGGCTCTTGAGTCATGGAAAGCAGCGTAACTGTATTGCTGGGGGTGCCATCTTCAATAGAGATTGGTAAGTGAAGCAAACCAGTGTGAAAGGGCGACATACAGCCCGGCATGCGGATGTACACCTGTGATCTCAGCGACCCAGGAAGCTGAGGCAGGAGGATCACAAGTTCGAGGCCAGCCTCAACAACTTAACGAGGCCCTGTCTCAAAATAAAAAGTAAAAAGGCAAGAATATAGCTCAGTACTAGGGCGCTTACCTGGCATATGCAAGGCCCTGGATACCAAAAAGAAAAAGAAAAGAAAAAAAAAAAAAGATAAAGCTGTATACCATGATTCCAACTATGTGGCATTCTGGAAAAACCAAAACTAGAGCAAAAGTAAATAAATCTTTGGTTGCTGGAGCTGGTGGGGAGGGAATGCAGGGTGAGTAGCTGTGGCACCGGGGTTTTTAGGCAGGGAAATGGTTGTGCCGGATGCTGTACTGGTGGGCTCCAGAATGCGCAATGCAAAGAGAATCTCAGTGCAAACTGTGGCTTTGGTTAACAATAATGTATCAGGATCGCTCACCAATTGTAACAAATGTACCCACCAATGCCAGATGTTAGCAAGCCCCGATAGGGCGACTGACTGCGCTTTTTTTTCAATTATACTGGAAACCTGAAACTGTTCTAAAAAACAGTCTAATAGTTTAGTGTGTGTGTGTGGCATCTAATGGGACATCTCCCATTTTTAAATGGTGTGGGGGAAGGGCTTAGTTTTAAGTTCCACTAATTGACTTTTAAAACACACTTCACACAGGCTGTGTTGTTAGCAATTTATTCTTTCTTTTTCTTTCTTTCTTGTACCGGGGATTGAACTCAGGGGCACTTGACCAATGGGCCACATCCCCAGCCCTTTTTTGTATTTTATTAGAGACAGGGTCTCACTGAGTTGCTAAGTGCCTCGTCATTGCTGAGGCTGGCTTTGAACTCACGATCCTCCTGCCTCAGCCTCCCAAGTGCTGGAATTACAGGGTGTGTGACACCACGCCCGGTGGAATTTATTCTTTCAACATATTTCTTGATTTTTAGGAAATGCATTGCAGGAGTAATGAACCCTGCAGTCCACGGTGATCTCCTTCTAGGACTTGTGGGCTGCGCCTTAGGGTTCTTCTCTGTGAAATGGGGTTAATTACAGCGCCCACCTCCTTAGACTGCTGTGAGGATTAAATGAAATATGCAAAGTGCTTTTAAGAAGGCTGGGTACACAGCAAATGCCCAGTGGAAGCAATCTGTGATTAGTATCAAATTATGGTGGGGAGGGGGAGGGAGACTAGTCAGTTTCCATCTCCTGTAAGGGTTCTCAGGAAGGAGGCAAGGCTTTACCAAGGGCCTTGTTTTGCTCTTTTATTATCTGCGGGCTTTGAGATAAGGTGGGAGGGAGACCATTGTGGGAAAGTCCCCTGAGCCAGGCCTGGGCCTCCCCTCTGGGGATTTCAGCTAACTCAGTTGGGAAGTTAAGTTGTGGGGTGGCAGCGGGGGTTTTGAGACCCTCTTATAAGGCCCCACTTTGGGGGGAACTGGTCTACAAAATCTGGGGGGAGGAGCTGAGAAGGAAGAGGTCCCAGAATTAATGTGTCCCATGATCAAAACCCCAGAACTGTGTTTCCAAAGAAATTTCCACCATGTAACCCTAACTAGGCTGTCATTGAAGTTGGAGACCCTCAAGTGTCACTTCTTCCAGGTGTTGGAAGGTTCAGGCCCATGGGTGGGGAACTTTAGGGCACAGGGAGCACTTGCCCCATCTAAGAGTGCTGGTGCAGTTCCAGGTGACAGTGGCCTTGGAGGAATATAGCATCCGGGTGTCTGGGTCTTCTAATGGGACATGATTCCTGGGCAACTCCAGGCTGGTGGTGGTGGTGCACGCCTGGCATCCCAGAGCCTTGGGAAAGGGTCTCGCTAAGTGGCTGAGGCTGGCCTCGAACTTGTGATCCTCCTGCCTCAGCCTCCCAAGTGCTGGGATGACAGGCGTGCGCCACCATGCCCGGCTTTGTGCTCCCATTTTAAAGTGCACACTCCAGGGGCATTAACAATGAGACATTTGTCCACCCGTCACCACCATCCACCCCCAGAACGCTTTATCTTGCAAAACGGGAACTCTGTCATCAGAGGGTAAGTCCCGTTCCCCTCCCCTCAGCTCTGAGTCTGTCTGGTCAGGTGGAATCTCTAGGTGGGCTTGCCAGGCATTTGCCTGCTGGCCACTGGGCTGTTTCACTCCCGTGATGTCCCCGGGTCCGTGGGTTGCGGCATTTGGCAGGACTCCTGTTTGAGGGGGCAGTGCCCGCCCTAGGTGAGGTGCCGCCCTCGGTCCCGCGCTCCTTCCGCCTGCCGTGCTGCTGGGGGGGCGTGCTCCTCTGGATCCCGTCCCAGCCCCTTCTTCCAGTTCTCTGGGGCCCATACCCAGAAGGGGACTTGCTGGGTCACATGGTGATTCTATTTTTAATTTTTTGAGGAACTGCCATGCTCTTTTCCACCCCAGAGGCACCGCTTCACCCTCCCACCAGCACTGCCCGGGGCTCCCGTGTCTCAACGCGCCTACCGACGCTGGCGATTCTGGGTTTGTGGTGTTTATTTTGATTTCTGGTCCTGGGGATTGAACCCAGGGGCCTTAACCATTGAGCCGCATCCCCAGCCCTTTTGACTTTGAGACAGGATCTCGCTAAGTTGCTAGAGCCTCGCTAAGTTGCTGAGGCTGGTATTGAACTTGCGATCCTCCTGCCTCAGCTTCCCAAGTGCTGCGCCGCTGTGCCCGGCTACCGTCTATTTTTTGTGTGGTAGCCATCGTGGTGGGTGAGCCAGGGCCATCCTGAGGGGTGCCTGCAGGGTCTTCCTCCAGGGTGGCCCTCGTGTCCTCCCACAGGAGCATCCTGCAGGGGGCACTTAGGGGAGCTTGGGGGTGAGAGGCGGGATTTGTACTCCAGCCTCTCACTGCATTTGCTTTTGTTTTTGTTCTTGTTGGCAATTTGTTGCATTGCTCTGCAAAGAGCCTTAAAAATCACCAAGTTTTCTAAGAATCCTTTCATTCCCATTCCACCTAGAAGCCTAAGTGGGTTAAAATCCTAATGTTGGGGGGCTGGGATTGTGGCTCAGCCGTTGAGGGCTCGTTTAACACGTGCGCGGGCCCGAATTCGAGCCTCAGCACCATGTAAAAATAAAGGCATTGTGTACAACTCTAAAACAAATAAATAAATATTTTTTAAAAAATCCTAATGATGGGGGCTAGGGATGTGGCTCAGTGGTAGAGCACTCGCCTAGCACGTGTGCGGCCCGGGTTTGATCCTTAGCACCACGTAAAAATAAAGCATTGTGTACAACTAAAAGCAAATAAATAAATATAAAAAAAAAATCCTAATGTTGGGCTGGGCCTGGTGGCACACGCCTGTAATCCCAGCACTTGGGAGGCTGAGGCAGGAGGATCGCAAGTTCAAAGCCAGCCTCAGCAATGGCGAGGCACTTAGCAACTCAGTGAGACCCTGTCTCTAATAAAATACAAAAAGGGGTGGGGATGTGGCCCAGTGGTCGAGTGCCCCTGAGTTCAGTCCCTGGTACCAAAAAAAAAAAAAAAAAAAATCCTAATGTTGGTAGCAAGCAGCACGCAGGGAGGCCCGTACCTGCGAGTTTTTGAGATTGGTATTAGGAAGGTCTCAGCTGCTCACATCACAGAAAAGACACCCCAAGGAGGGGGCTTGGAGGTCTGATGGTGGGACTTAGGACCCCGAGAGTCCCCGGAGGTTCCCCTGCTGCGAGGCTGTTCTCAGCCGGCCTCCTTCCAGGTCCTGTCTGCCACCTCCCAGCCAGGAGTGCTGGGCTCCTGTCCCCAGGAGGGCTGATAAGCTTCCCAGGCCAGGTCTGGCCTGCTCTGCTCAGCTCTCTCCTTCTCCATCCACAATTCCTGCCTCAGGGCCTGGCAGGGAGAAGAGGCTCCCAGCTCTGGGAGAGCACAGTGAGTCTGTGGGAAATCGGGCTGTGGTCACCTGACAGCCCTGGGGCACAGCAGAGTCACATGTGGAGCACAACCAGGAGCCCCCAGGGGCGCAGAGGAAGCCCAGGATTTGCAGAAGCTGGAGGGAGCTGTGGAAGAGAGAGCCTTGCCTAACGGAGATCTGGGTTTAAGGCCCAGACTTGCTAACAGCCTCGCAGCCCCCAGTTCAGCCACTGCCCCAGACTGAATCCAGTGCCTCATAGTGGCCTGCAAGGCCCGAAATGGTCTGGCCCCGGCCTTGCCTCTCTGGTCACATCAGCACACTCACTGGCCTTGTCTCTCTGTCCCTCCAACACCACGTTCATTCCGGCCCCAGGACCTTTGCATTTGCCACCTCTTGGCCTGGAACCTTCCCTGCCTGGCCCTGAGCACAGCTGGTTGCTTGTCAAGCTACAGGCCCGCTGGGTCCTTCCGACCCCCACAACGTTGGTTCTGCCAAGCCCTGTTTTATCTCACTCGTAGCTCCCGGTACCCTCTGAATCATCTGCAGTAACTTCTATGTGCTTATGGTCTTTTTAATTTTTTTTTTCCTCTAGGGAAGATGTCAGTTTTGTGAAGTGGCACCCACGTGCCTCAGATGAGAGGTCTCACTATCGGGGGCCTCAGATTCCTCACCGTGGGAAGGGGACAAAGCCCAACTTCTTCTGTGACTCTAATTTACCCTGGGCTGTGAAGATCTTAGAAAATAAGGAGAACGTTCTGGAAAACACCAAAGCATAAAGGAAGGTGCTTGCTGAGAGCAGAGGAATTGGCTGTGGGGAAACTGCTTACTTCACACATTTAATTTGCTTTGCCAAGTGTGACTCCCCCAAGCCACCCGGCAAACACTTGAGTCCCCGCTCACCCACCTGGGGGAGGTAACAGCTTCTTAAGGAGAAGATAATATTGATTTTATTTTCTCTCATTTTCACCTGGGAGGGGAAGGTTCAATATTTGTTACAGCCTGGAGCTGATCCTGGCAACCAGGGCTCCGGCAGGAATTTGCTACGTGACCTTGGGCAGTGCTCCTCCCCTCTCTGGGCAGCACTTTTCCATCCCTCAAATGAGAGGGTGGAAATGTTTGAAACTCGGGCTCTCTCAACGTGGTATTTAGGAGAACGCAGACTCACCAGGAGGAGGAGAAACCACACTGTCCCAGAGTGCCCCCACCGTGGGCCCCGTCCAGGGCATCCATTAACAGTGCTCTCAGCCTCCAAGAGCACTTTCCCATCCATTAGCTCCCCGCGGCTTGGGAATGGAGCGGGGACAACAGGTCTCTGTCCCCACTCCAGTTTGGCCGGAGAGGAAACAGGCAGAGAAGCAAGGCCACTCCTGCCACTGCAAACTCTCTGTCTACCATGTTCTCCCTGGGTTCTGCCTCAGGGCCTTTGCACATGCCACTCATTCAGCCTGGGGTCCTCCTTCCCCAGACACCCCCACTTCAGTAGCTCTTCTCTCAGACACCTCCCAGAGGCCTCCTCTGGTCATTCTCCGTTCCCCTCTTATGTTTTATTTTTATCTGGGGCATTTCTTTTCTTTCTTTCTTTTTTATATTTTCAGTCGTAGATAGACAGAATCACTTTATTTAATTTATTCATTCATTTGTATGCAGTGCTCAGGGCCAAACCTAGTGCCTCACACATGCTGGGCCAGTGCTCTGCCTCTGAGCCACACCCCGGTCCTCCACAGCCTTTCTGGAAGCTTGACATTGAATGATCTCCTGTTTACTGTCTGTCTCCCTAGAATGTCAGCCCCACGAGCTGAGGGTTCTTGTCTGTCTTGTTCAGTGCTGGGTCCACGGTCCCAAGCAGGCGTCTGGAACAGGGTCACACTCAATAATTGTGGAACGGGGCTGGGGTTGTGGCTCAGTGGTAAAGCGCTCGCCTAGCACGAGCGCTGCCCGGGTTCGATCCTCAGCACCACGTAAAAATAAATAAAGGCATTGTGTACAACTGAATAAATAAATAAATATATATATATATATATTTTTTTTTTTTGGTACTGGGGATTGAACTCATGGGCACTTGACCACTGGGCCACATCCCCAGCCCTTTTTTGTATTTTATTAAAGCAGGGTCTCACTGAGTTACTAAGTGCCTGGCCATTGCTGTGGCTTTGAACTCGCGATCCTCCTGCCTCAGCCTCCCAAAGTGCTGGGATTACAGGCGTGCGCCACCGCGCCCAGCTAATAAATATATTTTTTAAAAAAATAATAATTGTGGAACCAAATTTGTCTCTCAGGGATGCAGAGGTGAAAGTGACCTTGAAAGATAAATTTCATCCCTCCCCAGGCCCAGTCGGGTGGTGGGACCCGGTGGGCCTCTCTTCTGTGAGGGTCTCAGCAGAAATCAAGATTTTGAGAAACAAGCAGGGGTTTTATTTTAGCTTAATGGTAGTAGTAGTAGTATTGTTAGCAGTTCTGGGGATTGAGCACCCTGGGGTACTCTACCACTGAGCCACATCCCCAGCCTTTTGTATTTTTTTATTTTGAGACAGGGTCTTACTAAGTTGCTGAAGCTGGCCTTAAACTTGAAATCCTCCTGCCTCAGCTTCCCAAGTCATTGGGCCACTGTGTCCCAGAACAAAATGGTTTTAATTGTGGCCGAAACCTCTGCACTTTCCTGTCTAGCCCTTTCTCACTTTCTTAAGGGGTGGGTGAGACAAAAAAAAAAAAAAAAAAAAAAGGCAAGATGTTGCAGATGAACAATATGAACCGACCACTGAAAAGAGAGGCCGGGCCTCCAGCAGGGCAGGAGGGTTTCCTACCTGTCATCTCACTTCTCAACAGCACAGGTTAGGAACAGGCGTGGCCATTCCATCAGGGACAGCCGGGAGGAAGGCTGTCACAGCTGAGGAGACTGGCGTGCTGACAGGGAGGCCCAGGGTGGGGACAGAGGTCATGGGCCAGGTCAAACCCAGGCAGGCAGAGGTCACCCACACCACTCCCTCGCTGGGCCAGACTTCCTGTCTCAGAAACTGTGCTACATGACCTCCCGTGAGAGGGTCACTGCTCTGTGCCTGGTCTCAGCTGGAAAGTGGGGTGAAGGTGACGGTGACATGATGGCATCTGCGTCCATGAAGATTCACCAGAGTGCTGAGGACAGAGGTCAGCACGTGTTGGTTATTTCTGGTATCACCCTGTGGCACACACACTCTCTCTGTGTCCCTCACACAGGCACAGCACGCGCAATTCTGGTGGGCTTCCTGGAGGAGGAAGGGTTTACCAGGCAGCCAGGGCAGCCGCAGACCTGGTGCTAGGCTTGATCTCTTGCTGCAGGAAGTCTCCCGCTGAGGGGGCGTGGCCACCACACGCAGTCTTCACTGCCCTCCCCCACCACACTCACACTGGCTCCAGGTCTTGTGCCCTGTCCCTCTGTCCCTGTGTGTGTGACTCAGCCTGGCAGCTGGACCAGAGGGTGGGAGGAGAGCTGGAGAGGAGCAGGGCCAGGGGCTGCTCAGAGCAGCTGCCTGTTTGCAAAGGTCAAGGTATTGGGTTTCCACGTTGTCCCCTTGCCCTGGGAGACGCGCGCCGGACTCCAGGCTGGGAACCCTGTCCCCTGCCCCAAATCAGCTTCATGTTCTATTTTTTTTTTTTTTTTTTTTTTTAATAATATTTATTTGTTTGTTTGTTTTAGTTGTACACGATGCATTTATTTGTACGTGGTGCTGAGGATCGAACCCGGGCCGCGCACGTGCTAGGCGGGCGCTCTGCCGTTGAGCCACAACCCCAGCCCTCAGCTTCACGTTCTAATGAGTCTTTTTTTTTTTTTTTTATATTTATTTATTTGCTTTAGTTGTACACAATGCAATGCATTTATGTTTACATGGTGCTGAGGATCGAACCCGGGCCGCGCACATGTGCGAGGCGAGCGCTCTGCCGCTGAGCCACAACCCCAGCCCTCTAATGAGTCTTTTCGTGGAGTGTTTTTCCTTCCTGTGGACTAAGGCTCACGGGGGCTGAATGTCTTGTTTGATGTCACTCAGCTGGTGGAGCTGGGATCCAACTGCGGTTTGCAGAGTTCAAGGCCAGCGTGCCTTCTGACACAGGGCACAGGCTGTCCCCAGGGCCCGGTGCAGGCATGTGCGCACAGGGTGTGCGTGGCAGGAGGCCGCCCTGCCCCAGCCACTCAGCTCTCCCGGTGGTCTCAATTCACATCTGCCCATTAGAAGCACAAGCCAGGCCTTTTTAATTTGTGTATCGTTATAATTTAAATTTTCCATTTCTTTTTTTTTAAGGGTTTTTAAAATAATTGTATTTAGAATAACGATTCTGAAGAGAAGAATTTTTACTTGTGGGTTTTGGGCTTGTCTTTAATGGAACTGGGATAATCTCTGAAAGATAAGTAGCTTGTCATCTACTATATTTCAAAGTGCTTTCATATTCACTTCTAGGTATATATTCTTAAGTGTTCCAGAAAGTAGGAAAGGAAATATGATTTGTCCACAGATGAGAAGATCAAGCCACAGCAGGAGAGAGAGAGCTGCTCTGTTTCCTTGCCACGGTGGCCAGGCCATTTCTGGCAAAACTACATCGGTTGTAGGAACCCCCTCAGTGTCACGCTCCCCAAACTGACCTTTAGGTAACTGGAGAAAAGCCAGCTGAAAGCCCCTGTTCCTTTTCCATTGACTTAGAAACAAATTCTGCAGAAGTACTGTATGAGGAATGACAGAATCAAAAGGCAGCTTCTTAAACCAACAAAGTTGTGTTCCCACCCATCTGAGGACCTCTGGGGCAGTTTGTGTAGTCTCGGCAGATGCCAGGTGGCTCAGGCGTGGGTGACACTGGCCTTGGGTAGGTTGATGAGGCAGAGTTTGCCCTGGAGTGAGTGGAGTGACGGGGGAAATCATCGCTGGCTGCTATTTTCTTTTCTTTTCTTCTTCTTTTTTTTAGGGTTCATTATTTTTATTTGTTCTTCTTAGTTGTACATGACAGCAGAATGCATTTTAATTCATCATACACAGATGAAGCACAACACTTCAATTCTCTGGTTGTACACGGTGTAGAGATGCACTGAAGGAGCCCCAATTAGGGAGATGGCTATTGCGGTCAGCTGGAAGCCATAAGTTCCACCTGATAATAAGTATGTATGTGACGCACCTGTTAATGCACGTGAGGCACCCCCAAAGCTAAAGGTATATAACCGGGTGAAAGCGGTCGGAGTCAGGAGAAGAATGAATTCATTCAGTCAGTCGTGCAGTCGCTCGGTCGGAAGAAGAGTTCGGGTCGGAGAAGAAGAAAAGAATCAGAGTGGCCAGAACGTAGGCAGAGCGGTTACAGAAGAGAAACCAGATAGAAGAAGTAATTGCTGGTCAGAGTCAGGCCGAGGCTCCCGAGGAAGAAAGAAGAAAGAAGAAAGAAGAAAGAAGCTCTAAAAGCTAAGCTTTCTTTCTCTCTCTAAGCTCTCTCTAAGAAAGTAGAAGTAAAAGTAGTAGTATCTTTACTCTGCCTCCGAGAGTTTTCCTCCCGCGGCACTGTGGCTGGCCACGACAGGCAGCTTACATTGCACCATTCATGCAATCATACATGTACCTGCGGTGATCATGTCTACCTCATTCCACCATTTTTCCTACCCCCAACACCCCTCCCACCCTCCCCCTTGCCCAATCCAAAGTTCCTCCATTCCCCGCCCCCCCCCATCATAGACCAGCATCCACTAATCAGACAATACATTTGACCTTTAGTTTTTTTTGGGATAGGCTTACTTCACTTAGCATAATATTCTCCAACTCCATCGATTTACCTGAAAATGCCACAATTCTATTCTCTTTTAATGCTGAGAAATATTCCATTGTGTATGTATTCCCCAGTTTCTTTATCCATTCATCTATTGATGGGCATCTAGGTTGGTTCCACAGTCTAGCTATTGTGAATTCAGCTGTTATAAACGTTGTGTATCAGTATACTATAGTATACTGATTTTAAGTCCTTTGGGTATAGACTGAGGGGTGGGATAGCTGGGTCAAATGGTGGTTCATTCCAAGTTTTCTGAGGAATCTTCACGTTGCTTCCAAAGTGGCTGCACCAATTTGCAGTCTCACCGCAATGAATGAGTGTGCCTTTTCCCCCACATCCTCTCCAACACTTATTATTGGTTGTATTTTTTTTTTTTTTTTTTTTTTTTTTTTTTTGTTGTGGTACTGGGGATTGAACTCAGGGGCACTCGACCACTGGGCCACATCCCCAGCCCTTTTTTGTATTTTATTAGAGACAGGGTCTCACTGAGTTGCTAAGTGCCTTGCCATTGCTGAGGCTCGCTTTGAACTCGCGATCCTCCTGCCTCAGCCTCCCAAAGTGCTGGGATTACAGGTGTGCGCCACCGCGCCCGGCTGGTTGTATTCTTGATAATTGCCATTCTAACTGGGGTGAGATGAAATCTTAGAGCAGTTTTTTTTTTTTTTTTTTTTTTTGTGTGGTACTGGGGATTGAACTCAGGGGCACTCGACCACTGGGTCACATCCCCAGCCCTTTTTTGTATTTTATTTAGAGACAGGGTCTCACTGAGTTGCTAAGTGCCTTGCCATTGCTGAGGCTGGCTTTGAACTCGCGATCCTTCTGCCTCAGCCTCCCAAAGTGCTGGGATTACAGGCGTGCGCCACCGCGCCCGGCTTCTTAGAGCAGTTTTGATTTGCATTTCTCTAATTACTACAAATGTTGAACACTTTTTCATATATTTGCTGATTGCAGGTATATCTTCTTCTGAGAAGTGTCTGTACAGTTCCTTAGCCCATTTATTTTTTTATTTTTATTTTTTAAAATATTTATTTATTTGCTTTTAGTTTTACACAGTGCCTTTATTTTTAACGTGGTGTTGAAGATCGAACCCGGGCCGTGCACGTGCTATGCTATGCGAGCACTTCGCCGCTGAGCCACAACCCCAGCCCCAAGCCCATTTATGGATTGGGTTGTTTGATTTTTTGGTATTAAGTTTTTTTGAGTTCTTTATATCTCCTGGAGATTAGTGCTCTACCTGACGTGTGTGCGTGTGTTTGGTAAAAATTTGCTCCCACAGTGTATGGCTCTCTCTTCACCTCAATGATTGTTTATTTACTTGTTTATTTATTTATTAGTTTGTTTATTTTTAAGAAATATTTATTTTTTTACTTTAGTTGTACACAATGCAATGTTTAACGTGGTGCTGAGGATCGAACCCGGGCTGCGCACGTGCGAGGCAAGCACTCTGCCGCTGAGCCACAACCCCGGCCCATGTTTATTTACTTATTTATTTTTTGTGTGGTGCTGGGGATTGAACCCAAGGCCTATATGCACGTGAAGCAAGCACCCTACCAGGTGAGCTACATCCCCTCAATGATTGTTTCTTTGTTGAGAAGATGATTTTAGTTTGAATCTGTCCCATTTATTGATTCTTGATTTTATTTCTTGTGCTTTAGGAGTCTTGTTAAGGAAGTAAGGCCTAATCCAACATGATGAAGATTTGGGCCTACTTTTTTCTTCTATGAGGTACAGGGTCTCTGGTCTAAATCCTAGGTCCTTGATCCACTTTGAATCGAGTTTTGTGCGTGGTGGGAGACAGAGGCGTAATTTCATTGTGCTACATATGGATTTCCAGTTTTCCCAGCACCATTTGTTAGAGAAGCTATTCTTTCTCCAATGTATGTTCTTGGCACCTTTGTCTAGTATGAGATAACTGTATTTATGTGGTTTGTGTCTATGTCCTTTGTTCTGTGCCACTGGTCTAGGTGTGTATTTTGGTGCCAATACCATGCTGTTTTTGTTACTATTGCTCTGTAGTATAGTTTAAGGTCTGGTATTGTGATGCCTCCTATTTCACTTTTCTTGCTAAGGATGGCTTGGGCTATTCTGGGTCTTTTATTTTTCTAAATGAATTTCATGACTGCTTTTTCTAGATCTATGAAGAATGTCATTGGGATTTTAATAGGAATTGCATTAAATCAGTATAACAGTTTTGGTAGTATGGCCATTTTGACAATATTAACTTTGCCTATTCAAGAGCATGGGAGATCTTTCCATCTTCTAAGGTCTTCTTCAATTTCCTTCTTTAGTGTTCTGTAGTTTCCATAGCAGAGGTCTTTCACCTTTTTTGTTAGATTGATTCCCAAGTATTTTATATTTTTTGAAGCTATTTTGAATGGGGTAGTTTTCCTAATTTCTCTTTCAGTGGATTCATCACTTATGTGTATAAATGCATTTGACATATGGGTATTGATTTTATATCCTGCTACTTTGCTGAATTCATTTATTAGTTCTAGATGTTTTCTGGTGGAATTTTTGGATCTTCTAAATATAGAATCATGTTGTGGGCAGATAGTGTAGTTTGAGTTCTTTTCCTATTAAATTCTTCAATTTCTTTTGTTTGATTGCTGTGGCTAGAGTTTCAAGGACTATGTTGAATAGAAATAATGAAAGAGGACATCCCTGTCTTGTTCCAGTTTTTAGAGGGAATGCTTCCAATTTTTCTCTGTTTAGAGTGATGTTGGGCTTGGGCTTAGCATAGATAGCTTTTACAATGTTGAGGTATATACCTACTATCCCTAGTTTTCCTAGTGTTTTGAGCATGAAGAGGTGCTATATTTTATCAAATGCTCTTTCAGCATCTATTGAGATAATCATATGATTCTTTAAGTCTATTGATGTGATGTATTACGTTTATTGATTTCCATATGTTGAACCAACCTTGCATGCCTGTTCCAATTATTTTTGGACAGCTATGATGTTCATATAGTTTAAAGTTCAAATGATAACAATAAATGTCACCCTCTCCCCTGTCACTTCTCCACTCAGTTCCCCCTCTTCCTAGATAGCCAGTTAGCGGTTTCTTCCGCTAGATAATTCTGTGCTTCTGTAAGTTGACAGGAATATAAATATTTCCCCAACACTCTTTTTCCTTTAAATATATATTTTTTTTAGTTGTCAATGGACCTTTATTTTATTTATTTACGTGTGGTGCTAAGAATCGAACTCAGTGCCTCACACATGCTAGGCAAGTGCTGTACCACTAAGCCACCACCCCAGCCCCCCCCCCCCCCAACACTCTTTATACAAGCAGTTATCCATGGCCTTCGCTCCTTGACTTTTTGTTTGGTTGTTTAATAATATGCCCTAGATCTCTTTCCATACCTGAACATAAAGAGCTGCCTCGATGCTTTTCGGGGCTATGCGATGCTTTTCCTTTGTAGAGATGCTCCATAATTTATTTGACTGGTCCCCTATTGATAGACACTTAGGTTATTTCCAGTACTTGCAATTACAGCTCTGGTCTAATGAATCATCTTGCACATACACCACTGGGTACGTGTGCGAGAGATCTAAAGCCCAGGACTCAAACCATTTCAGGACCAGCAGCTGGGCATCAACTGGGAACTTCATTGGAACTGCAGTGTCATGGGCTCCACCCATACCTGCTGGGTAGGGAGCCGTATTACAAATGATGACTGGGGATTTGTATGCACAATCATGTTCAAGACGCACTGGTCTGAAGACAGATTCCCATGAGCGGAATTGCTGGACCAAGAGATGGATACATTTATAATTTTGAAAAGTGCAACCAAACTGACATCAATACACATTTCCACCTGTAAAATGAATAAGCATTTTAAGAGAAAATAAAAGAAGAAAAATAATCCCACACCATGGCCTATGGGGAGTAGGATTCAGTGGGTCTGGGAATCTGCATTTTATACCTTTCTTGGGTGATGCTTATGTTCAACTAGTTTTTTGTTTTTTGTTTTTTTTTTTGGTACCAGGGATTGAACTCAGGGGCACTCGACCATGGCCACATCCCCAGCCCTATTTTGTATTTTATTAGAGACAGGGTCTCACTGAGTTGCTAAGTGCCTTGCCATTGCTGAGGCTGGCTTTGAACTCTCAATCCTCCTGCCTCAGCCTCCCAAGTGCTGGGATTACAGGTGTGCGCCACCACGCCCGGCTCAATACTTAAAGTTAATATCCAAGTCAATGTTTATTGACTATTGGGCCACATGTTCAGTGCTGGGGGGTTTAATCTAAAGGACAAGGTCCAGCTCCTTGAGCAAGGAGGGGACCGATGTATAACAAATAGCTGGTGTCAATCAGCATGCATCTGTGACAACATGAGCTGATTCTGGTGCTAATGTGTTTCACAGGACCATGGGAAGGTCACAGAGGAAAAGAGGCTGAGAAGGGCCTTGACCCTGGGTTTCGTTCATCTGCAGCAGGGATTGAGACCAGGGTCAGCAAATGCTTCCTCTAAAGGTCCCGACAGCAAATACTTAAGTCCTCACAGGCCCCTTGGTCTCTGTGGCAGCTGCTCAACTGTGCCCTCCTAGCACAAAGCAGCCACCCACAGTGGGTAAACCAAGGGCCGTGTGCCAATAAAGCTTTATTTATGGACACTGAGATCTGAAATTCATATAATGTTCATGTGTCACAAAAAAGTCTTCTTTTGAATTTTTCCTCCAGCCACTTAAAAATGTAGAAACCATTCTTAGCTCACAAGCTGCACAAAAACAGGCAGCAGGGCTGGATTTGGCTGGTGGCTGGAGTCTGGACTGGTGATTTAGAAGGCGAAGAGGAGGGAGCGAGGCAGACAGGGGAGGGTGTTCCTGGCAGGGTGGTGGGCAGGTGCAGAGGGGGGAATCAACCTCAGCGCCCCTCCTCTCAGGACCTGCAGACACGACTCTTGCAACAAGCCCCCACACACCCCAAACCTGCGCAGCAGAGCTTTTGATCCTTAAAAAGTAAACCATTTTTTCGAGATATGGCCCAATCTGGCCAGAGTTCTCAGAAGAGCGGTTGACAGCTCCCTGGAAACCCCCCACCCCAGCCCATCCTGGTTGCTCGCTGGTCCTTCTGGCTTCTGCCCCAAAGGTCACTGGTAACTTCCTTGCTGCCAAATTGCAACCTGCTCTTCTAGGCCCTCACGGGGGCCCACGGCTGGGCTTTTGGAGCTGTTTACCAGCTTTGCTTCTGGAAACCCCATCTTCTCTGGGTTTCCTGGGAAGCCGCATCCCCCGCCCCCGCCGGGCAGCTCAGCTCCTCCAGGCCCGGCCCCTCCTCCAGCAGGAGTGCTCAGGCCAGGGGACAGAAGGCTGTACCTCAGGGCCAGGGAGGCAGGGACAGTGGTGCAGTGTGTTCTCGAGAACCAGACACACTTTGGTGGCTATTGTTTTGACAACAGATGACATTTAAGTGTACTTAGCAAGTGCTCTAAACACTTGACATATATGTTAATTCTCACACCCCTTGGAGTGGCTGCTATTATCATTTTTTTTTTCTTTCATGTGGGGAACAGAGGCACAGAGAAGTGACTGTGTGAGGTCACACGGCTGAACAGTGGCAGTCATAATTCGAACCCAGGGCATCTGGCCCCAGGAATATGTGTGCACAACCACCCCGTACAACTTTTTTTTTTTAAAAAATATTTATTTATTTGTTCTTTTTAGTTGTACACAATGTATTTATTCTTTACGTGGTGCTGAGGATCGAACCTGGGCCGCGCACGTACTAGGCGAGCGCTCTACCGCTAAGCCACAATCCCAGCCCCACCCCGTACAACTTTGATGCCATTCTCTTCCCGCCAGTCCTATTTGCCAAATCATAGTGCTTCTACCCACTTACCCAAATCACTCCTCTCCCATTTTCTCAAGTGGATGATGTGCTCACGTTCTCGCAGTACCCAGTGGTAGAAATCCCGACTCTTGGGGCCGATGTTGCCAACATTTACAATGTGTAGATCCTGAATCCAGCCATTTCTTTGTGGGTTACTGTTCCAGAGAAATACGGTGCCCAAGGAGGCAAGCATAAATCCGGGGCACTGCTCATGATGGAAATTTGGGAGCAACCTAAGTGACTGGGGAATGGAAAGCAGTTTTTATCCTCATGACAGAGTGTCCTGGGGGGCAGTTGACAGGAGGAGCAAGGGCTGTACGTGCCGCTGTGGACGGAGCTGAGCTCTGTTTATGGATGGACATGAAGGAAGAAAATTGCAGGAAAATGGGTCTACTCTGCTTCGGGTCCAGATTGTGTTTTTTTTTTTTCAGTACTGTGGACCGAATCCCAAACTTGTGCATGTTAGACACACACTCTATCACGGAGCCGCGTCTCATCTCCAGCCCCACCTGCGTATGTACACATAAAGGCACCGGAGAGAGTGCCCGAGGAAGCACCTTCTCAGGTTCTTGGGTTCTTCTGGGGTGGGGGGCACTGGGGGCTTTCCACCTCCTTGCAGGAAAACATGCCCTTGCCTCTCGTGTGTAAAGGAAACAATAACAGCAAGCCAGGAGACCCTCATCCAGCAGCAGTGGAAACATAAAACAGTACAACCTCTTTGGTTGGTAATTGCTTACAAAAGCTAATCCCAGGACGCAGCAATCCCACTCTTAAGTATTTGCTAAAAAATAAAAATGAAGACTTGTCCCCCTGATGTTCCTAAGTAGCTTCATTCATGCCATCCCCAAGGAGGAGACACCTACATGATCCTCCCAGGTTAGGGGGAAACACTGGCGTTTAGCGCACTGTGGAGCACTACTCAGCAATAAAAAGGGACAAGCTGCGGATACACCTAAACGCATTATGTATGCCGAGTGAAAGAAACCAGACTCCCAAGAGCACACACTGGGCCATATGATTCCAATTACGGCACCGGCACAACTAATTCATGGCGACGGACATCAGAAGGGGGGTTGCCCGTGGGTGGGGGCTGGGCACCACTGGCAGGGGACTCAAGGGAAATTTCTGGAGCAATGGAAAGGTTCAAGGTCTCCATTGGAGGGCCGCACACATGGGTGTGGCCTTTTGTCAAAATTCATCAATCCCCCGCTTTGGGTCTGTGTGTGTCACTTGTAAGTAAAATTTCCCTAATAATAAAAACCATCTGCAGAGGAGACCCTGACAGGTTTCGAGTGCTATCTGTAACTGCTGGAAGCACAGGTGATTTTCATTTTCTTCCCTGGGCTCCCCTGGGTTTTCCCAGGACTAGCCATGCACACATACGTTAAAAAAAAAAAAAAAAAAAAAAAAAAAAAGTTTTGAAAGTCACATGGCTTATACATTTATAGAAAAAGAACTCGCGCCTCTTGTGAATCTTTATTGTCTTTTGAGGATTTTTTTTTTTTTTTTAACAGGAAGGGTGGGACGGCGAGTGGAGTACGCCCAGTGCCCCGGGCGCTCTCCCTCGGGGCCGGCGCCTCCGTGAAGTCCCCCTGGATTTCTCCTGCCACCGGCCCGGGGGCGCTCGGCACCACCTGCCGCCCTGCGGGGCTCTGGCTCCGCACCTGCCTTTCTGGAGCGCAGAGCAGGCCGCAGGCGCGGGCAGGTCCCTCGCCATCACTGTCACCACCGGGCCCGTCCCGGGCAGCTGGGGAACCGAGAGGGCGACCTCGCGGCCCCGGGTGGAGGCCCTGCGGGGAGGCCCGCGGGCTCTGCCGACGCCCTGCCCCGGGAGGCCGGGGCGCCCCCGCCCGCCGCCGGGTCCCGGGCTGTGGTCCCCGGGCGGAGGCGGCTGCAACCTGCTGCGCACCCGAGAGTCCCGCGCCCCTGGCGCCCCGGCGGCCCGCGGGAGCCCCGAGACGTCCCGGACCCCGCCGGCGGGCTGGGACGGAGCTTCGCCCGGGCCACCTCGGGCCGCGCCGCCGGCCACGCGCATTGTTTTCGGGCTCCGGCGACACAATAGAAGTTTGGCGGCGGCCCAGGGAGCGTCTGCAAAGTGCCGCCCCGCGGAGCCGGCGCCGGGCGGTCGCGGCTGCGTCCGGGGGCAGCGCGGGTGTGCGGGCGCCGGACTCCCCGGAGGCTGCCGCGGGAGGCCGGGCGCACGCTGAGCGTCCCCCTGGAGGGGACCGCAGGGACCGGGTGCTGTCCCCACCGCCGCCGTGGTGTTGGGGTCCTGGCGCTTCTCCTCGGCCCCCAACCGGATGGGCACCATGTCCTCTAGCGGGGGCCCAGGTTCCACTCGCTCTGTGACCATGGGCAGCTTTCTTCACCTCTCTGTCTCGGTTTCCTCTTCTATGACCTGGAAAGAATTACGGCCGGCCTCGACCTCGCAGGGCTGTTGGGGGGAGTCGGCGAGTTAATGTGGGGCAGGGGCGCAGTGCCCAGCGCCTCGTGCCTGCAGGAGACCCGCTGCTAGCGTCGTGTTCACCACCAGCCGCCTCCACCCAGCTGCCTGTGAGGCCGTCAAAAACCCCAGTGGGAGCCCGCGGCGCAGGCCTGTAATCCCAGCACTTGGGAGGCTGAGGCAGGAGGATCTCGAGTTCAAAGCCAGCCTCAGCAATGGCAGCACTTAGCAACTCAGTGAGACCCTGTCTCTAATAAAATACAAAAAAGGGCTGGGGATGTGGCCCAGTGGCTGAGTGCCCCCGAGTTCAATCCCTGGTACCCAAAACAAAACAAAACAAAAACAAGAACAAACAAGCAAAAACACCAAACTCACACTCACACACACACACACACACAACCAGAGTCACCAGGGTGGTGGCATCCCAGAGGCTCAGGAAGTCGAGGCAGGAGGATTACAAGTTCAAAGCCAGCCTCAGCAACTCAGCAAGTCTCTAAGCAACTCAGTGTATTTTTTATACAAGAAATACAAAAAAAGGGCTGAGGACGTGGCTCAGTGGTTAAGCGCCCTGGCTTCAATCCCAGGTACAAAAACAAACAAACCAACCCCCACGTTTAAATCCCTCCCCTGGCTGTCAGCTGCACTTCGGATACAATCCACCCATCCTCAGGAGAACCCCTGAATCTGCCTCTCTCCGCATGGCCCTTCCAACCTCCTCCTCCTTCATTCTTCTTTCACTGCTACCTCCTCACTAGCCTCCTTGCTGCTCCTGGGAAATTGCAAATTCAGCCCAACCTCAGGGCCTTTGCACTTGCCCTTTCCCCTGCCTGGAAAGCTCTTCTTCCCTTTTCAGAGCTGAGAATTTGAATCTCAAAAAATTCTCTTCAGTATTGAAACCACAGCTGAATATTCTTTCTCTATGGCACCTCCCCAGTCACCCCCTGTTGCATGGGCCTCCCGCATGGTTATGTGTGTGTTTGGTATGTAAGCTTCACGAGGGTTGGAACTCAGTCTTACTCAAGTTTTTTTTTAACCTGCAGAGTGCCTGGTACATATGAAGCACTGAGGAAACAGGAATGTGTTAAATGAATAGATAGAAACGAGGGGGAAAGTCCTGGAGGGTTCCTCACAGGAGACTGGGTAGATGGTGGTACTATTCACCCGGTGAAGGGGAGAAGTTCTCTCTGGAATTCGGCAGGTGTTTGATTCAAGTTCTGACATGTTTTTGAGGTGCTTATAGGATTGTGCAAGAAGATGTCAGCTAAGTAAGTTCCTCATGTGGGTCTGGAGGGAGGTTGAGAAGTTTATGGCAGGAATCATGTTTCTGGAAGTTTACCATATGCAGAACGTATTCAACAAAATGGCTTTTGCCATTAATAAATGATGACCAAACTCAAGTGTGCCTTAATCAATGTCTTGAAATAGAGCAGTCCTCGGGTTAGTTGATTAATTCAGCAACTCAGCAGCAGGTGTCAAGCACCTAGGTTTTTTTCATCTTTTCTTGTGATGGCACAGTCTCTCCTCATGGACCCAAGATGGCTGCCACATCTCCAGACATTGTGCTATTACAGCAGCATCCACAGGTCAGAACACAAGAGGTCAATTTCTTTTCTTCTGTTTTAAGAGGGAAGAAAACTTTCCCTGAAGCCTCCAGTAGTCTTCCATCAGGTCTTATGGGTTAGACATGTCCTTGATTGGCTGAGACATTAATATTTGCCCACTGGGGGGTAGGAAGGGGTTCATTCTCTCCAGTTTGACCTCACATGGGTCAAACCTGGGCTTTTCACAGGGAGGGGAAATTGCGTTTTTGTAACCAGTAGTGTCTCCTGTGGGTGTAGACGATAAAGTCTGAGCATGCTTCTGCTGTCCGGGAGGCCAGTAGGAAGTGGCAGTACCAGGAAACGAGGGGCAGGGCACCTGAGCGTGTGCTGCTGGTTTTAAGGAGAGACGAAGCAAGGTAAGGGTGGCGGAGTGGCCGCTGGCTGGAATTCCAGGTCCGGACTGCGGGCCTGGGCCAGAGTGGTCTCAGTGGGACGACGGTTTCTCTGGAATCCGCACCCGCGTCCCCTCTTGCTGCCCGACTCCGCGTCCCCTAGTGTTCGTCTGGATTCTTAGACCCGCTTCCTCGCGGACCCTCCATGCTGGAGGAGACTGGAATCGCATTGCTGAGGGTTTTCCCCATCATGCTGAGCAAGTCAGGGCTACTTCAGTGGCAGTAGGGAGCCACTGCAGGTGCCTGAGTGAGGGAGCAGCTCGACGGTAGCTGCCTTCGTGGAAGGCAGAGGGCGCGGGTTGGAATGGAGGTCGGAGCCCGGGAGGGGCCTCTCTGAGCTCTTTGTTTTTGCCTCGCATCATGTACTCCTCTTCTTCTCCTTTGTTTGTGGTGCTGGGGCTGCACCCAGAGCTTGGCACCTGCCAGGCAAGTACTCTGCCAACCAAGCTGCACCCCAGGCCCTGGCCCCACTTCTAGTGCTAAGGCCCCCGTTCACCTTTGGGGACCACCTGTACCCACTCGCAGTCCATAAGGTTTGGGTGGGACTCACCCTTCCTTGCTAGTAGGAGACACATGAAACAGGCCTGGTCATTCAGAGTCGGTGATGGACACATGTCCCCGTCCTGGCCAATCCGATTCAGCCTTCCAAAATAGACTCTTGAGAAAGAGGCAGTCCCTTTGAGCACCTGGATCCAGCTGTGCCTGAAGCTCAGTAGACATTTTACTTAGATGAACCAATACATTCCCTGTTTTGCCTGAACTGGTTTGAGTTGGGTCTCTGACATTGCCTCTTAAGGATCCTTGATAATATGGAAAAGCAATTTGAGGGATGAGTTCTGAATATGGATATTAGAGAGTTGAAGTTGACCTAAGAGGTGTCTTCCTGGGAGGAGAGTGGGGCTTCTTAAGATTCGGCAAAGCTTGGCCCCATGGTGCACACCTGTAATCCCAGCTACTCCAGAGTCTGAGGCAGGAGGATCGCTGCAAATTTGAGGTCAGCCTAGGCAACTTAGGGAGACCCTGTTTCAAAGCAAATTGGGGAGGGGCTGAGAATGTAGTGCAGTGACCGAGCACTTGCCTAGCTCAAGGCTCTGGGTTCAACCCCCAGCGCCCCAGGGGTGGGGAATTAGGCGAGGATGGGAAACAGTCCATCATTATTCAACAGATGCTTCTTGAGTATTGTCTTAGTCCATTTTCTGCTGCTATAATAGAATACCTGAGACCAGGTAATTGATAAAGAACAGAAAGTTCTTTGGCTCAAGAAGACAGAAGCTTGCTTTGATGACGGACCCACTCAGGACACCTGGCTCCCTCCTGCGGTGACAACCTGGATCCACTGGGAAGCGCAGAGCCCTGGTGACCTGGTCACCCCTCGCCGGGGCCTCCCAACACTGACGCTGGGGACTGAGGTCCAGCACGTGGACTTGGGGACGCAGCCAGCCCTCACCAAGGCCTATGTGGTGGATTCTGGCTTCATCTTCTCACAGTCCCCAAATCGGGTCTGTCTGCGGCACCAGGCTGGGGAGGGGGAGCAGACGCCCCCGTGGAGACCACGTCCCGCTGCACAGCAAAGCCACCGTCTGATGGAAGGAGAGCGTGGGGACCTTCCGGAAGGCTGCCGGAGGGCGCTGCCAGGCACAGCCGCGAGCAGAAGAGCGCTGCGCCTGCGTGTGACTTGCAGATCCCCGCGGCTCCAGAGCTGGCCTTTGAGGTCGCATTGATCAGGGAGGCTTTGGGAGGAGGAGTTGGTGGCAGGGGAGGAGTTCCAAGTCTGTGGCCGCATCCCCGTCCCACTCCCCCCCATCCTCTGAGCCGGGCGCTGACAGCTGGGGAGGGTGTCCTGGTCCCTGTGGCTGGGTGGCTTCTGTCCTGCTACTGGAGTCCACAGCGCCCGGCCCCGGCAGGTCTGCAGCCAGCGACAGACACACGCGACGCATTTTAAGCAGTGCTCCAGCAAGAGCGTGACTCATGCTCATTTCTGCGGGGACAAATAAAAATACCGGGAGCGAAAGCTGGATTAGTCACCGGAACACTTTGCTTTTGAGAATGGGGCCCCTCTCCTCCGCTCCCCGGTTGCCCTTGTTCTTCATTAGCTTGTGAAATTTGGAAACCGACCCCCCCACACTCCGATGCCCACCGGGGATGTGGGATAAAGCCTGGCTGGGTGGGAGGTTGCCATGGTGGGGGGAGGTGGTCTCAATGGAGTCATTGCAGGGCAAAGAATGATGCCCCGTCCAGGTCTGGACTCCACTGGTGCCCACGGTTCTGTTGCACAGGTTGTCTACTGCTGACACCTCTTGTGACAGGTCTTTGCCTGGGTTGTTCCTGGGGTCACCTCTGACTCAAACCCATTCACTCATGCATTCAATCACTCTGTGGTTGGCAAGGTCATGTGTGAGGCTGTGTGTGGCACCCCTCTGCGTGGACAAAGAAGGGTGCTTACTTGGGAACTAAGACCAGGAAACAATGGGGCTGGGATGTGGCTCAGTGGTAGAGCGCTTGCCTAGCATGTGCGAAGCACTGGGTTCGATCCTCAGCACCACATAAAAATAAATAAATAAAATAAAGGAGCCGGGTATGGTGGTGCAGGCCTGTAATCCCAGCACTTGGGAGGCTGAGGCAGGAGGATCGTGAGTTCAAAGCCAGCCTTAGCAATGGTGAGGCAGTTAGTAACTCAGTGAGACTCTGTCTCTAATTAAATACAAAAAAAGGGCTGGGGATGTGGCCCAGTGGTCGGGTGCCCCTGAGTTCAGTCCCCAGTACCAAAAAAAAAAAAAAAAGGTATTGTGTCCAACAACAACTAAAAAAACAAAAAGCAAACAAAAAAGAAAAAAAAAAACAAACCCAGGAAACAAGGTAAAAATACTACATAGATGTTGTTGCTGGAAGCAATGGCCGCTTGGAGCAACGAAGCCATGGGAAGAAGTTTAGAGGCGAACTGGAAACAAACAGCTTTTTTATTCTGATAACTTTTCTCTCTGGCTCTAACAACGACTTTAACATGCACCACACACACCACCAAACAACCAACACACCAAAAATGGCGCAGACCCGATCAGCAATCTCGGCTCAAGTCTCTCGAGATCCTGGGCCAAGTCCCACGAGATCCTGGGCCAAGTCCCATGAAACTACAGAAGGCGGCAGTGCCCAAACATCTCCGTGGCCCGTAGTCAACCACAATCTTAGCCATCTCCCCAAACAGAGCTCCGACACATAGAGACTTGAGGAAAAGATACCTCTTTCTCTTTCAGCTCAGGGATTGGCAAACTACAACCCCTACAACCTGGGGCCACTGTTTTTATAAAGTTTTATTGGAACTTGGCCACGCCCATTCATTTACATATTGCCCTGGGCTGTGTCAACAGTGCTACCGCAGTCTGGGTTGCTCAGAGACCGTGTGACCCACAAAGTCAAACACATTCACCGTCTGCCCGTTGTTGGGCCCTGGTCAAGGATATGAAAAGGGTTTGCCATTGGACGAGACAGGACTCATGCCAGCGATCCTACTGCCGGTGAAGGGCTCGCACAGACCTTAAGGACGGTCAGGAGCCAGCCTCAGAGGCCAGGCCACCAGAGCAACACCCAGAGCCCTCTGTGGGATGGCACCAGAGCGACCCAGTGACAACCACCCTGGCCCCCAGCAGGCCCGTGCCCGTGGCGATGCGGAACACCAGAGGTCGCAGCCCCGGCTTTGGCCAGGGAGACAGAAGACCTGCCAAGCCACCGCCCGCCGTCCCAGTCCTGCTGATGACCTGCCTACCTGCTTACTGACGCACGGGACACATGTGGAGGGCTCCTCATGGCCTTGCTTCAGGGAGTTTGGGACGACACTGTCCACCTCGAGGGGATGGATGGGTAGAATACGGTGTTGTGTTTGCTCGTTTGGGGCTAGAGTTCACTCTGGCCGTGGTGCCCAGCGGACCCTTGAGCGTATAAAGGCTCAAACCCAGTGGAAGGTCCACTGCCGCACAAAGGCCGGAGGTGCGGGCCTGGCCTGCCATCTGGCTCCCACGGGCAGGCATTCAGACCGGGTGGCCTCTGCCACCATGAAGCCCGAGGCTTCAAGGCCACTCAGGGGTCGTCCTTCCAAGCAGCTAGAAGGGAAAGGAGAAGGAGGAGCCTGAGGAGGCTGCAGGGCCAGCGCCCCCGGCGCCCCAGGAGCCAGTCTCCACAGCGGGCACCCAGGGCTGGCCGCTCCAGGGGCTCCACCCCCCTGCAGAGAGAGGCCAGAAGTGGGGTCCCTCCGTGTGCCCGGGAGCAGAAGGAAACCCCCTGGGGGCAGCCGCCGAGGCTCCGGGTGGTGTGTGCACAACACGAAGCCTGAGTGACGCGGACCAGAGCAGCGAGGTGACCTCACAAAGGAGGTGCTGGGAGAGCACCCGAGCAGGCAGGGCCGCAGCTCTGCGGCTTCCGTGCAGAAACGGAGACGCGCACACAGAGTGCGCCTTGGTCTCTGTGTGTGTTTTTACCATGCCTATTTGGATACACGTAGATCCAAACAAATGTATGGCAGATGGAGGGAAAGAACACACTTTAAATATCCCCCCGTGGGTGTCTGTGGGGAGAGAGGGGAGAGAGGAGTGGGAGGGCCGGGGAGGCAAGAGGAAGAAGGGGAGTAAAACGAAGCCACAGGCCACAGGCCAGTGATGCCTGCGAGCCCAGCAGTGTGGTCAGCTGCCTGGTGTATCTGCTGTCCACGTTGAGAGGGGGAAGCAACGCAGCCAAGCAAAGCAGCTGGGCATGTAGCTCACTCCTGTAGTCCCTGTGGCTCAGGAGGCTGAGGCAGGAGGATCGCAGATTTGAGGCCAGCCTCAGAAATTTAGTGAGGCCCTAAGCAACTTAGTGAAGCTCTGTCTCAACATAAAAAATAACAGGGGCTGGGGATGTGGCTAAGCAGTGGAGCACCCCTGGGCTCAATTCCCAGTACTGTAAAAACAGCAACAGCAACCAAAACACAAGAGAACAGTCATGCATAGCCACTGTAGGACATGTGGGAAACGAAAACTGTATAAAGAAAACAAATGCTATTATTCCATCTCTAGATGTAACTACTCTTGTTATTCACACACACACACATGCATATATATGTAACATACATTGACAATATTAGGATCACAATGTACATGTAATGTATTTTTTGGAAGTTTTTTTATTTTAATAATTCAGTACATATAATTTATATTCTACTCTTTTCCTCCCTGTTTCCCCCTTGATCGTGAGCATTTTTCCTATTTTGTGAAGTATTCTTTGAGCAAACTTTCTACTGGCTAAATAATTTTCCACATTGTGGACGCAAAATGCTGGATTTAAGTATTTAAACACTGGGTGAGAACACAGGGCTGTTATAAATGCTGCTGCAATGAACATCTTTGTGCATTAAAGTTTGCCAGACTGTGTGATTATTTCTGTAGTTTAGATGACCAGAATGAAAACAGCCAAGGAGGGGCTGGAGTTGTGGCTCAGCGGTAGAGCGCTTGTCTAGCATGTGCACAGCCCAGGTTCGATCCTCAGCACCACGTAAAAACGCATTGTGTACAACTAAAAGCAAATAAATAATTATTAAAAAAAAAAAAAAAAAAAAAAAAAACAGCCAAGGAGCCAGGCGCGGTGGTGCTCACCTGTCATCCTAGCACTGGGGAGGCTGAGGCAGGAGGATTGCGAGTTGAAAGCCAACCTCAGCAATGGCGAGGCACTTAGCAACTCAGTGAGACCCTGTCTCTAATAAAATACAAAAAAGAAAAGAAAAGAAAACAGCCAAGGGATATGAATGTAGGTGTGTATGTAAGTATGTATGTATTTATTTTTTTTGGGTACTGGGGATTGAACTCAGGGACACCACCACTGAGCCACATCCCCAGCCCTTTTTTGTATTTTATTTAGAGACAGGGTCTCACTGAGTTGCTAAGTGCCTCGCCATTGCTGAGGCTGGCTTTGAACTCGTGATCCTCCTGCCTCAGCCTCCCAAGTGCTGGGATTACAGGTGTGCGCCACTGTGCCCGGCTTGTATGTATTTGTTTTTAAATTATTTTTTTAGATGTTGATGGAGTTTCATTTTATTCATTTATTTATATGCGGTGCTGAGGATCAAACTCAGTGCCTCACTCATGCTAGGCAAGTGCTTTACCATTGAGTCACAACCCAGCCCCTGTATGTATTTATTTTTAAGGCTTTTGATGCATTTTTAAACTGGGAAACAGAATACAGACAAAAGTGCTTAAGCATAAAACACAACACAAACATTCCCATGAAATACCATGTAGGTCGGGGCTGGGGTTGTGGCTCGCCGAGCACGTGTGCGGCCCAGGTTCGATCCTCAGCACCACGTAAAAATAAAGGCATTGTGTACAACTAAAACAAATAAATAAATATTAAAAAAAAAAAAAAAAAGAAAAAGACACCATGTAGGTTAAGAAACAGAACATTGCCCTAGGTACGGTGGCATAAACACCTGTGATCCTGGTGACTCAGGAGGCTGAGGCAGGAGGATTGCAAGTTTGAGGCCAGCCTCAGCAACTTAGCCAGACCCTGTCTCAAGATAAAAAAATAAAAAGGACTGGGGAAGCAGCTCAGTGGTAAAACACCCCTGGGTTCATCCCCAGTAATCAAAATAAAAGGAAGGACGTTGCCAGACAGCAGACCCCTGAGGCCTCTGAAGGACTCATACAAATCCCACGTGTCTGACCTGAGAGGAGGCCGAGGCTTTGAGTCACGAGGCCGGTGCTCCCCTCTTTTCCTGATGGATCCGCCACCCCCGTGCACACCCTGAGCTGTAGTTTAACACGGCTTTGAGCTCTGTGTGAATGGAATCATACGCAACGTGCCCTTTCCTGCCTGGCTTCCTTAGCGCAGCGCTGTTCCTGGACTCCATCCCCACCGCTGCGTGGAGCTGGGGGAGTGGTTGCCTCCCCGCCACTACGTCTTCTGTTTTCTCTGAATGGACTTTAAATTTTCCCTCGGCACCGGGCTCACATTTCTGGGCACCTAACCCCGGCGGTGGGGAAGGCAGCTCCTGTCTGTGTGTTCGAGCATGTTGGGTTCTGTGAGGTCTTGTTAGGACCCCAGCCTCCCGTGGAGACCTGGCAGAGAGAGGGTGAGGCTCCTGATGTTCCCATGTGCCCGCAGAGGAAACTGAGGCTCTGAAGGAGGTGGCCGTGAACGTTGCCCTCTGCCCATTTCACCACAAGAGGAAACAAGAGAGTCCACTGCTGGCTATGTCCAGTTTTTCTAAAGAAACGAGGGAAGCCAGGCGCGGTGGCGCACGCCTGTAATCCCAGCACTTGGGAGGCTGAGGCAGGAGGATCGCAAGTTCAAAGCCAGCCTCAGCAACTCAGTGAGACCCTGTCTCTAAACAAAATACAAAAAAGGGCTAGGGATGTGGCTCAGTGGTCGAGTGCCCCTGAGTTCAATCCCCGGTACCAAACAAACAAACAAACAAAAAAGAAACCAGGGAAGCTCGGTGAGCAGCTGGGAGTGACCTTCCATGACACCTGTCCTTATGGGCTCAGCCCTGAACACCAGTGTGGCCCAGGGCTCACCCTCATTCTTTTCTCCACCCACAGGCTGGTCATCTGCCCCA